>JANUWF010001938.1:0-1355651 GCA_026120185.1 Voacanga thouarsii
CATCATTTTGTGAAAGAAAGATTAGTGAAAGAAAGATTGGAGAAAGAATTGTGAGAGAAAGAAAGAGAGAAGTTTGAAGAGAAATTCTTGTGCAAAGAATAGTTAGAATTTTCTTAGTGTGTAGTGTGTAGATTTTATTCTAACACTACCCTAATTTTATAACAAAAATAAATAAAAATTAAATTTGTTAAATAAAAGTGAAAGTAAGACAATCTTGAATTAACAATTAAGGCTGGAATATATAGAGAGAGCCTTGCAAGAAGATTTTAAAGTCGTGGTCAAATTAGAAGCCATGTCACAAGATTAAAACAAAAAACTCTAAATTCTTTATTTTAAAAGAAAAAATTATACAGACATGTCAGGTATAATCCACAGGGTGCATCTAGATGACAAAATCTACACCCACCTGCCACCACAATGCTATAATTACAAATCATATTTCAAAAAATAATAATACATTCTATAAATAGGACATATGCAACATATAATTAGGTTCTCCGTGTATATATACCATAGTATAATACATAATATTGCACGCATAGCCCGAAGGTCTGTATACCTCAAGCATCCGCCAAGGAGGGCCATGCCATGGCCCATTATCAAGGACGGAGGCGTTCAAAACAGTGCCATGAGACCAAGTCATCCGCAACGAATCTTCAGTTTCCATAGACATCTTAACCCTCACCCCTGCATTCCACAGCACATTCATCGACTGTTCCACTATTTCTTCATTCACCACAAAATCTGTCCACCCCGGCCTTGGATAATACAACACCTCAAATGCCATCCCCTTCGCTGCCATCTCTGTGGCCTATAAAACTGGCCTTCCCTTGACATTTCTCCAAAATCCTTGCACCTCCCCACCACAATTGATCCCATTTTGATCCAACTTAGCGGCACCCGCCCACTCTCCAGAAGAATTCCACCTGTCGATTGTTCCACCGTCACCCTTCAAAGCCCTCCGAACCCATTCTTGACGAGAAAGACGTACTTCGCAGTCTTATTAGCCAAGTCCGTCGGAACTAAAGAAGACAATTTTCAATAAAAAAAAAAAAACATGTAATTCGCGAACGAACTCAAGAGGAGACGCCAATTGGAAATTTTCTATCAAGCGAGAGAAAAAGCTCAAAACTTAAGTGAGAGAATAAAGATTACGTCGTGCGAGGAAGTGTAGGATTGGGAGGCGAGAGCAAGGACCAGAGAAAGTTGGCCTTCAAAAGCCGACATATCGGCGGTTGTCCTCTGCCGAGGAGTGGCACCAACTACGGTACTCTCCGTTCGGTGGCCATGGATTTGATCAAAGGTTTGTGTGTAGGGTTTCGAGAATTAGAGAGCGAGAGATGGAGATTGAAGTTGGAGCCAACCAAATTCTAGTCTTTCGCAACCCAAACCACGGATGAAAAAGAAGGCATTTTCAACGTAAAGTAGTGCGCTACAAGAAAAATGCACTTTAGCGATGGAAATTAGCGATGGCTTTGTTACCGTTGCTAATTTGCGACGGAATAGCGACGGCAAACAAAAATTTTTAATTTTAATTTATTTTTTAAAAATTTGTCAGAAGCCATAACTAATCCCTCGCTAATTACCGAGGCATTAGCTAGTCCCTCGCTAATTAGCGAGGGATTAGCTACGGTAAATGAAATTAACACTAATACTAATTAATTGTTCAAATGCCATAGCTAATCCCTTGTTAATTAGCGAGGGATTAGCTACGGCATACGTAATTAGAACTTATACTAAATTAATTGAAAATTAGCGAGGGATTAGCTACGGTATCGTAATTAACACTAATACTAATCAATGCTGTAACTAATCCCTCGCTAATTAGCAAGGGATTAGCGAGGGATTAGCTACAGCTTATTGTCCTTCGCTAATTAGCAAGGGATTAGCTACGACTTCAGAATTCCTCGCTAATCCGTCGCTAATTTACAAAAAAAAAATTATATAATTAATATAAAGAACAAAAAATCACAAGAATATTAATAGCCTAGTGGTGGAGCACGTGCTCCCCCACAACAAGGACGCGGGTTCGAGCCTCATATCCGACATAATCTCAAAAAATTATCTGGCGGGTCGGGCCGGTGGTCGGACCGAACCGATTACGCCAGGTCTTGACTAATTAATTTTTTTAAAAATAAAATTCGTTGGCCGTCGCTAAATTTAGCGACGGATTAGCGACGACCTTAATTGCAAATTTAATTATAAATATCATTACTTAATATCCGTCGCTATTAGCGACGGATTTTTGGTCCGTCGCTATTTGCGACGCCAGTCTTAGCGAGGGTAAAAATCCGTCGCAAACGACGGATTTTTAGTCCGTCGCTATTTGCGACGCTAGTCTTAGCGAGGGTAAAAATCCGTCGCTAATAGAGTTTAGCGACGAATTAGCGACGGATTTGACCGTCGCTAAATTGTTGTTTTCTTGTAGTGGTGGTATGCACATCCTGTTTTGTTAATAGAAAGAAAATGGGGGACAAAAAAAAAAGGTGCAAGAACAATTTCTTCATTAGAAGGGAGCAAGGTCAACTTATAGGATAGGATGACGAATTTCGGAGACCCAGGAGTCCTAATGCCTTTGTTGAACGCCCTAAAATCTCTACTGAGAAGTCCCACTTGTCTATTCAATACCAACGATATAGCTGCTATATTATATAATTCTAAGAGGTTCAAAAAAGTTGGCATAATAATTAGTTCTATTTTATCGGAATTCATTGAATTCAAATAATTCTGATTAGTTCTAGATAACCTAATATTAAAAAAAAAAACCTCTTCAAATTTCTTTACCAGTGCTAAGTGTAAATGCATGAGAGTGTCATATGTCATAACAGAAGGCTTTCGCAACTCCTATATATATATATGTGTGTGTGTGTGTGTGTGTGTGTATTTATTAATATTTAATTACTTTGATTTCATAGTCGCAGATGGAAAGAGATAAGTATAGAATAAGTTTTTTTTTTTTTAATGTCCATGACTTATGTTTTGGATGAAATTAAAAATTTAAAATTGTGGAATAAATTATATGATAATTCAATAAGATAATATAAATTAAGACAAATATTTTACACAATAAGATCATCTAACAATAAAACCACAATGTTGAACACAAGAATATATGTATGAACTCTTCTTTCTTATTTCTCAAGAAGAACACGTACTTCAGTTGAGTCAAATAGCCTTTAAATAAACTTACAGACCCTAACTCCAGACTAAATCTGATCACTAAAAAATAGGAATGTTGAAAAATAGCAACAGACCCAATTAACAGATAAATAGACTAAAAAATAGCAACTAATTACTCTTGACTCAATAAAAAGAAAATATCTAAACAATAACTAAGAACTAGTCAAATCTGATCTCCAACTGCTAGTGTTGCACTTTAACACTCCCTCTCAACACCAAACTTCTCGCTCTTCTCATCACATTAAGCTGATGAATAAATCAGCAGCTTGATCTTCTGTCTTAACTTATTTCAACTTAATTTCTTCCTGCAAGACTTTTTCCCTGATAAAATGATAACGAACTTCCACATGTTTAGTTCTAGCATGATCAATTGGATTTTCTACCAAACATATCGCTGCATGATTGTCACAACATATTGGAACTTCATAATCTATTGATTGACATAAATCCTTACAACTGAACAAGCCAAGTGCTTTCTTGAGCTGCCATTGCTGCTGCTCGATATTCAGCTTCAGTTGTGGACAATGACACCATTTGTTGCCTCTTACTACTCCAAGAAATTGCTCTTGATCCAAGCATAAAAACATACCCTGTGGTTGAACGAAAAGTATCACGGCAACTCGCATAATCGACATCACGATAGCCAATTAACTCTGCAATCTTCACCCTTTTTATACAAGACACTATAATCAAGTGTATGCTTCACATATCTCAAAATTCGTCGCACTGCTTCCAAATGTTGTTTCTTTGGGCTTTGCATGTATCGACTTACCACACCAACCGCATATGAAATATCTACTCTGGTTAAAGTTAGGTAAATCAGACTACCTACCAATTGTCGGTACATTGTTGTATCCACCAAATCCTTCCCTTCACGAGCACACAATTTTGCATTAGGCTCCATTAGAGTTGAAATTGGCTTGCAGGCAAGCATTCCAAACTTTTTCAGCAAATCTTTGGAATACTTTTGCTGGTGAAGAAAGATTCCTTCTTCAGTACCACTACAAGAAAAAACCAAATTAGTGACGGATTTTTGCGATGGCCTAGGCTGTCGCTAAATTGCGACAGAACAATGACGGAACAGCAATGGAAACAAAAATTTTGAAAATAAATTATTTTTTTAAAATTTTCGTCGCTAATCCGTCGGTAATTGCGACGGATTAGAGACGGAAATAAATCCATCGCAATTTTGCTACGGATTTGCGACGGATTTCTAAAAATAAAAAATAAATTAATTTTCTTAAAATTAAAAAAAAATCTGTCGCAAATTCATAGCAATTTTGTGACGGATTTCTAAAATAAAAAAATAAATTAATTTTCTTAAAATTTCAAAAAAAAAAATCCATTGCTAATTAGCCACGGAAATAAATCCGTCGCAATTTTGCTACGGATTTGAGACGGATTTTTAAAATTAAAAAATAAATTAATTTTCTTAAAATTTAAAAAAAAATCCGTTGCAAATCCGTAGTAGTTTTGCGACGGATTTGCGATGGATTTCTAAAATTAAAAAATAAATTAATTTTCTTAAAATAAAAAAAAAATCCGTCGCAAATCCGTCGCAATTTTGCTACGAATTTTGCGACGGATTTCTAAAATTAAATAATAAATTAATTTTCTTAAAATTAAAAAAAAATCCGTCGCAATTTTGCTACGGATTTGCGACGGAAATAACTCCGTTGCAATTTTGCTACAGATTTTGCGACGGATTTCTAAAATTATAAAATAAATTAATTTTCTTAAAATTAAAAAAAAAATCCATCGCTAATCTGTAGCAATTTTGCTACGGATTTGCGACGGAAATAAATCCGTAGCAATTTGCGACGGATTTTTAAAATTAAAAAATAAATTAATTTTCTTAAAATTAAAAAAAAAATCCGTTGTAAATCCGTCGCAATTTTGCGATGGATTAGCGACGGAAATAAAGCCGTCGCAATTTTTCTACGGATTTGCGACGAATTTTTAAAAATAAAAAATAAATTTATTTGTTACAATTTGAAACGGATTTGCGTTGGATATATATTAATATATTAATATAGCATTTTTATATACATATAAATATGTTAATATATTTTTTAATATAAAAATAAATATATATACATACATATATACATATTTATTTATGTTAGTATGTGTGTCTATATATATATATATATATATATATAATGTATGTCTACATATATATATACATACATTATATATATATGCAACACAACACACACAAATTGTGAATTTTTTTGGGTGAATTTTTTAGATTTGCGACGGATTTGCGACGGATTTGCGACGGCAATCTAAAATTAAAAAATAAAATTATTATTTTTTAAATTAAAAAATCCATCGCAAATCCGTAGCAAAATTGAGACGGATTTGAGACGAAAATAAATCTATCGCAATTTTGCTACGGATTTGTGACGGATTTCTAAAAATAAAAAATAAATTAATTTTCTTAAAATTAAAAAAAATCTATCGCAATTTTGCTACGAATTTGAGACGGAAATAAATCCGTCGCAATTTTGCTACGGATTTGCGACAGATTTCTAAAAATAAAAAATAAATTAATTTTCTTAAAATTTTAAAAAAATTCGTCGCAATTTTGCGACGAAAAATTCTGTCGTCGCAGATTCATCGCAAAGCTCTAGCAAATCCGTCGCTAATTCAGAAAAAAATTACTATATAATTAATATATAGCACAATATATCACAAGAACTTCAATAGCTTAGTGGTGGAATGTGTGTTCACCCACATTAAGGACGCGGGTTCGAGCCCCAAGTCCGACATAATCTTATAATATTCTTGGCAGGTCGGGTTGTGGATTGGATTCTCAGCGGGTCGGGTCGGGCCGATAAACGGGTGGGCCGAGTAGCTAATTAATTAATTTTTTTAATAAAAAGTTTTGGGCGTCGCAAAAATTATTTAATTTTTTAAATAATTTTTTTTCGCTATCGCAAATTAAATTAATTATTTTTTTAAAAATAATTTTTTTTGCCGTTGCAAATCCGTCGCAAAAATTAATTAATTTTTGAATAATTTTTTTTCGCTACCGCAAATTAAATTAATTAATTTTTTAAAAATAATTTTTTTCCGTCGTAAATTCGTCGCAAAATTAATTAATTTTTTAAATAATTTTTTTCGCTACCGCAAATTAAATTAATTAATTTTTTTAAAATAATTTTTTTCCTCGCAAATCGATCGCTAAATTATTTTAATTTTTGTAAATAAAAAAATTTTTTACCGTCGCAAATCCGTCGCAAAATTAATTAATTTTTTAAATAATTTTTTTTGCTACCGTAAATTAAACTAATTAATTTTTTAAAAATAATTTTTTTTTCCGTCACTAAATTATTTTAATTTTTGTAAATAAAAAAATTTTTACCTTCGTAAATCCATGGCAAAATTAATTAATTTTTTCAAAATTTAAAAAATTTTTGATTAATTTAAAAAAAAAAGTTTTGACTTGCGACGGATTTGCTTTCCGTCGCAAATAGCGGCCCCCTTTTTAGCGACGGACTTAATCCGTCGCTAAACGTGATTTGCGACGGATTTGTCCGTCGCTAATTTTGTTTTTTCTTGTAGTGTACGATCACCATTGCTGCCCAGTAAGTATTACCGTTGCTACTTCCATATTTTCACTCACTTTTTGGGGTTGAATTCTTAAAATGCTTAATTACTGAAATTTTTTGTTAATGGGGTCAATTAGTGGTGCTTGATCTTAAAGGGTTTTGCAATTATTAAAGCAAATTGGAAAATTTTGGGTTTTCAAATTTAGTAAAGAAAAATGGAATCTGTTTAAAACATAAGAAAAAAGAGTTTTTAATAATGAAAATAAATTCAAACCTTGCGTTTCAATTAGATGATGAGTTTTAGGCATTAATTTGTAGTTCCTAATTTTGTAATAGTATGGATTGAATGCATATATACACAAACACAGATAAGTAGTATGCAGTTCTTTATCGATTGCAAGCCTTGAACATTTTTTTGTTCATACCAGGGACCTTTTAGAAGTGGAGGCTGAGCAGAAGAGATTAGAGGAGGTTTGCTATTCAATCTATTGTGAATTCTTTCCTCAGTGTGTTCAATAACATTGTGATTCATTGTTTGAAAATTCTGAGCATGTTCTATTTGGTGACAGGCAATAAAGAATGCTCGAGAGAGGGACAGGAGGACACTCCTACATGTGGTAAGAATTCAAAATGTTGTTGTGTACACTGATTTTTAAGATTAGTATCTAGATTTATTCATTAAGCCTCTAGAATATAAATCCAGGGCCTCGAGGTTTTTGCAGAGAAGGGGTCAAAGTGATAAGATGCTCCAGAAAAACATAAGTTATCATAACCATAAGGAGAGTTCCCACTGTTTCCCAATCAACTTCTCGATCAGCTACTTACCATAAGTCTGACATGATTATTCCTTGAATGCCTGATATTCTGGTCTCAGAATATTGTATAGTCATATAGTAATAGTTTTGTAAAGGTATAATGAATAATATTAAGGAATAAAAGAAAAAAAAGAAGATATTAATTTAATTTAGAAAAAGAAACAAATGAAATTGTAGAAATGTGGTGAGGTGAGCCGATGAAACAATATAAACCAAAACTAGAACAAAATTAATTATTGAATATGATTATTATTAATTATTAATCATATTAGTTATGAATTGTAATAAACATAGCAACCCGCCGTGTAAAGTAGGAACATCTATCTAGTTTTAGACAATAAGATCATCAAACAATAAAAATTCAATATTTAATTTAGAAAAGGTTGAAATTGCTTAAATATGATACTCATAGACACGTCTCATCTCCTCCTCCTTCCCTTAATTTGAAAGTAACTAAAAAAAATTAATCGAAGACTCCACAAACAAAATATAATGATATAATGTAATAGTTTTTAATTAATGCATGGGACAATAACATAATGCTAGTTCCAGCCCCACTGTTTCCTAATAATTCTGCATGGCTTCCACTAAATTTTTTTGTTTAGGGTTGACATTCAAAACTAAATTACTATGTTATTCCCTTTAATTTATCGTTGTATGATAAAAGAAAAAAAAAATTCTCCAGATTGGGTGACCAACCACTAATATAATAATATCACCATCAACTTATTGGGGAAAAAATAAATTTAAAAGGTCTGGTGGATCATTGTGGCGATATATTATTCTGTAAGTAAATGATTGATATTGTAGCTTCTAAGTAAGAGAGGGAAAAAAAAATCATTATTTCAATTCCGTTCATCATTAAAAAGATAGATCAGACATTGGCATGATGACTTGTTTAATAATCTAATTTAACAATTAAAATTGAATGAATCAAGTACTTATTTTATTAAATATATTTGATAATAATTAATATTAAGTAATTAATTAATTAAGTGTATTTGATAACAGATTTTTATTATTACTTAATAGATTAAGATAAGTTTGAAATTTGAATATGTTAAATAATCATCTAATTATTAATATTTTTTTTATATTTAATCTAAATTGTAATAAAATATAGTATAATTAATTCAAACCTCAAATTCAAACTTTAGATTTGAGACTTTAATTTTTAAAATTTAATACTTAAATATTTAGACTTTAGTTTTTAAATTTTAATTTTATCAAACGAGCCTAAGTATAGTTTCAGCAAAATCTAGGCTCAATTTCTTTCTAACGGACACAAAAAATCAGCAAATTTGGTTTCATTGGCAACATTTCTCACAGTTCTTTTGGTAACGATCCCATTCTAATTAATGCTGGGTGAGGATGCAAAGAGTCCTAAAGAAATTGTTCTAACTGATAGAGATTACATATAAACCAGAATCTGACGGCCTTCACCCAAAACGATTTTCTTCCTGTTTTGATTTGATGTGTCACCATTTGAACAATAATCATGAGACTAGTTGAGATATGTCTGATATCATGGATGACTAATTTGTGATGCTGAGAGCAGGAATTGTCCAATAGTGTGCTTGAAGCCGGCTATTATGTATAAATATATATATTGGTATTAGTTGCTAGACTGCAGTGACAATAATAATTTTATCATATAAATAGTTATGTATAGAACTGTGATTTGTATGCATAATATTCTGTCTCAATATTATACATTACCACAAACTTTGTGGATGCAAATTGTTCAGCTACAGAACCATTGGCATTACGTATGGCTTCAGAAAGGGAATGATCAAATCAAAGCGTGATAAGAAAAAATGTCTGACGTTTTGGTTTACTCCTTTCTGCTCTTGATTTGGTTCGTCACCATTTCCTTATTCCGTTCCATCTTCAAAGAATGCTCAAAATCTAAAAGATCAGTCCGACTCCCTCCGAGCCCTCCGGGATTACCCATCATCGGCCATCTTCATCTCCTTGGTTCGGTGTAACCCAAATCTTTGCAAACGTTAGCTGCCCGCTATGGCTCTCTCATGAGGATCCGGATTGCTTCGGTTTAGTGCAGTTGTTGTTTCGGATGCTGCTACAGCCAAGGAATTTCTCAAACATAATGAGATGAATTTCTTGTCCAGACCTCCTCTTGGGACCTCAGATTACAGCATATACGAGGGCGCTACATTTGTTTTTGCAGACTACGGCACGTATTGGCGCTTCATGAAGAAATTATGCTTGTCTGAACTTCTTTCAGTGGCGCAAGTCAATCGATTTGCTGATGTCCGAAGGAATGAGGCAATGAAACTGATGGAAACTCTTGTGGAATGCTCTCATGCTGGAAAGCCCTGTGATCTAGGCGTGCTGACCATGGGAATGACAAATAATGTAATTTGCAAGATGGTCATGAGTACACGATGCTCAGAAAACGCAGACGAGAGTAAACTGGTTTGGCAGTTTATTCATAAAATCCAAGCCATTTCGATCAACGTGTTCCAGGGCAAAGTTATGGGTCCTCTGGGAAAATTTGATTTGTTTGGACACGGAAGAAGGCTCAAGGCCTTGCTCAACTAAAGAAAAAATAGACCGTGCAATGTCTGTTGAAAAACTTCTACAATAACGTGAGAAGAGAGTTCTCAGTATATATAGATGGTTACAGCAAGGAACAGTAGGCTTAAGAAGAAGGAAACTAGAACTTGTATGGAAATATAGTGCTGTCACATAGCTATTTTAAAGGAGAAGATATTGCTCAACGAATTTCCCATTATGCAGTGATTGGAGATCAACGAGATTCCTGGTATTACTCTTCACGATTTCTTCTATTTGTGGGAAGGATAACCACAGCTTGATTTACTCCCTTATTACTCCGATTTTCATCCTTATCACTCCATTCTGTAGACTCAAGGTGGTTATTAGGTTGTTTAATACCCTCCCGCAAACTATGCTGAGGTTGGAGGCAAAGTTTGTTGCAAAAGTGACTTAAGCAGACCTTATAGAGGAGCTTGGTGAAGATGTCCGCAACTTGGAGAGGAGAAGAAATGTGGCGAGTAATAAGGAGTCCCATTGAGACCCATTCACGAACAAAATGGTAGTCCAATTCAATGTGCTTACTGCGAGCATGAAAAACAGGATTAATAGTCATATGTAACGCACTTAAATTATCACAAAATAGAGTTGGCGGTTGCGATTGAGGAACATGAAGATCGCGTAAGAGAAATGTAAGCCAAGTTAATTCTGCAGCGGTGTTAGCCATAGCACGATACTCAGCCTCAGTGCTGGAGCGAGAAATGGTGGGTTGTTTTTTTGTGCACCAAGAGATAATATTTCTCCCTAAGAAAGTACAAAAGCCAGTTGTGGATCTTTGAGTGGTTGGAGAACCTGCCCAATCTGCATCAGAGAAACCACAAAGATCAAGTGTAGTATCACCAGTTAAATGTAAACCAAAATGAAGAGTGCCCTTGACATAGCGTAAGATGCGACGAACCATTTTCATACTAGCAAGAGAAGGGGATTGCATAAATTGAGAGACATAATTAACAGAGAAAGATAAGTCAGGTCTAGTAAGAGTCAAGTATTGTAGAGCACCGACAATGCTACGATAGAAGGAAGGGTTTGGATAAGGTGTGGTAGCATGAAGGCCTTTAGTCTTAGATTCCATTGGAGTATGCATAGGTTTGCAATCAAGTATTTGTGACTTATCGAGAATTGAATAAGCATAGTGAGTCTGAGAAAGATGTAAAGAACTGTTATCCTGTTGAATTTCAATCCCAAGAAAATGATGTATGGAACCAAGGTCTTTCATAGCAAATTCAGAGTGCAAGAGTTGAACAAAATCATCAAGTAATTTTGAATGGGATCCTGTCAAAAGCATGTCATCAACATAGAGTAGTAAAATTAATGTACCAAGAGAGGAATGCAAAATAAAAAGAGATGGATCAGCCAAACTACAGAAAAATCCATTGGCAAGCAAAAAGGAGCTAAAATGATCAAACCAAGCGCGTGGTGCTTGCTTGAGACCATAAAGAGCCTTTTTCAGTCTATAGACATGAGAGGGAAAAGTTGGATCATGCATATCAGGGGGTTGATCCATAAAGATATCTTCACTTATAAAGTCATGAAGAAAGGCATTTTTGACATCAAGTTGTCGAATGTCCTATTTTCGAACTAAGGTTAGACTAAGAACTAAACGTATCGTACCTGGTTTGATGACAGGAGAGAAAGTTTCAGTATAGTCAATGCCATCAACCTGATGATATCCTTTTGTAACTAACCTAGCCTTTAGTCGATTAAGGGTACCCTTTGCATTCAATTTTGTTTTAAACACCCATTTGGAACCGACAACATTCATGTGAGGTTCCCGAGGTACCAAGGTCCATGTTTGATTTTGGTGTAGTGCATCAAGTTCCTCAATCATAGCTTGTCTCCAACCAGCATGTTGTAGAGCCGTTTGGACACTACGTGGTTCCTTTGGAATATCACCACACTCATGAATGAGAGCATAACGGGGATTGGGTTTGTATATGCCATGTTGAGCACGAGTGATCATACGATGGGACTCCGATTGGACTTGTTCAACAAAGGAAGAAGAGTCAGAAGTTAGAGGAGAGGAAGGAGGTAAGAAACTACCTGTACTTGGTAACAGGTCATCGGCAGGAGATGGAGATGGTGTATCCGGAAGATCATTGTGATGCAGCAAAGTATTTGTAGCATGTTGTGATGGAGATGCAGTAGTTTAGTTATGATCATAAGTCAAAGGAGGGGCAGAGGTAACATCTTCAACTACAGGATCAGGGATAGTTGGAGGATCATGCAGAATATTGCATGGTATTGGAATAGGTGGAGATGCAGTCGCTGCAGGAACAGTAGGCAGCTCTGTTGGTAAGGACAGGAAGGGATCCACAAACTTAGTGAAAGAAGGAGCAGAAGAGGATGGAGGCATTTTAGTCTTGCAAGGGAAATGATTTTCATCAAACACCACATGTCGGGAAACAAAAATTCTGTTAGTTGTTAGATATGGGCAATGATACCCTTTATGTTGGTTACTGTAACCTACAAAAACACAAGGTATAGTTTTAGCATCAAATTTGCTTCTCTTCATATTCCAAGTATACAGATAGCATCTAGATCCAAACACACGTAAAATAGAATATGCAGGATGAGAACCATAGAGCCGAAAATAAGGTGTATCAAATGCTAGTGAAGAAGAAGGCAACCGATTGATTAAATAAGCTGCTGTAGTAAAAGCTTCAACCCATAAAAACTTGGGCACACCACTGTGAAAAATCATAGTCATGCCAAGTTCTCTAATAGTGCGATGTTGACGTTTAACAATTCCTATTTCCTCAGGGGTATACGGGCATGAGAGATGATGAACGATGCCTTGGTGATGAATATGAGATTTCAGTTTGTTATTCACAAACTCTCCACCCCCATCAGTATGGAAAATTTTTATTTGTGCATTGAATTGTCGTTGCACATACTTTTCAAATGCCAAATAAACATAAAAAAAGTCAGATTTAGCACAAAGAGGAACTACCCACATGTAATGAGAATAATCATCGACAAAACATGCATAGAATCGAAATTTTCCAAAAGATAAAATGGGAGTTGGTCCCCAAATGTCACAATGAACTTTCTCAAAAGGTTGAGTACTAACAGAACTAGATGAACTAAAAGGTAACTTGCTGAGTTTTCCCAGTTGACAACTTTCACAAATAGTATCAACTTTTTTTTGTTGAATTAACATTAATTAACTTCTTTGTGTGCAAAATCTTAACGGCAGAGCTTTGCGGATGTCCAAGACGTTGGTGCCATAACTCATCTGTCCCTGAGGTTTGTCGAGTGGAGAAATTTGCCTCCTTCATCTTAGACAAAACATAAAAATCTCCTTTACGCTGACCTACTAGTAGGATCTGCCCTGTTGCTCATTCCTTAACACAGAATAGCTCATTAGTGAATTCACAGTTAAAGGGATATTACGTTGTCAATTGACTAATGGAGAGTAAGTTCCTTGTTAATTGTGGGACTAGTAGAACATCACGCAACATTAATCTATTTTTACCATCAGATACTAAGGTATCGCCAATTGCATCTATCTTAAGAGGAGAACCATCACCAATAAATACAGAATCACAACCAACATAATTTTTGAGATTAGAAAGCATACCTGAATTTCCAGTCATGTGGTTTGAAGCACCAATATCAGTGGTCCATTCAGTATCAGCAATGGAGGTGTCCATGGTGAGAGCCACAAGTGGTTGAGGAAGTTCATCATTACCTGATTGTGTTGGTAGACTCCAGCAGATTTTGGCAATATGTCCTTACTTTCCACAGAGCTGACAGTACTCATTTTTGTACATCTCTCTCTCTGTAATGTTCATTCTTCTTTTATGGGGTGGTGGTGGGCGAGAAACACGATTATTACTCCTTTGAGATGATTGTTGTGAGCCCAAATTATTACCTGCAAAATTGGAGTAATGAAAACTGTTATTTGTGGCCTGAAATCCTCTTCCTTTCGATGTGAATTGATTGTTTTGATGATTTCGATTGTTGTAGTTTTGTTGCTGCTGACACTGATTACGTTCTCCATAAAACGCATATGATGGAGTATTTGACTCTTCAATCCATGAATTTCGTTGTTCAAAACCTTGTAAAAGAGAGACAACCTCCATGTAGGATGGCATTGGAGGTTTAAGCATTGTTGTTGTGAAAGATTCATACTTGGGGCCAAGATTGGCTAGTAAGCAATAGACTTTCGTTTTGTCAGGGATAGGATTGCCTATGGCTGCTAGGCTATCACATATAGTTTTGAACTTTCTTAAATGTTCTGCTAAGGATTGACTTGGTTCCTTTTTGAGGTATGTAAGTTGCTGCCGTAGAGTAAATTCCCTCACTTGTGAGTCTTGGGCATATGCTTCTTTCAAGCATTCCAAACTGATTGAAATGAGTCCAGGCCAATGACCAGACCCAAAGTTTCTTCTGTGAGAAGGCCGACCATGACTTGACTTTCAACTAATGCAAGCATCTGTTCACGCCAGAGGGGGTAGTTGTCTGGTGTGAGTTTGAGGGTAACAAAGTTGGCAACGTTTAGAGAGATTGTGGATGCCATTGATAACGGTTAGAACTCTCTTGTCTCACAAAGGCTCTGATACCATAAAGAAAAAATAGACTGTGCAATGTCTGTTGAAAAACTTCTACAATAACGTGAGAGAAGAGAGTTCTCAGTATATATAGATGGTTACAGCAAGAAACAGTAGGCTTAAGAAGAAGGAAACTAGAACTTGTATGGAAATATAATGCTGTCACATAGCTATTTTAAAGGAGAAGATATTGCTCAATGGATTTCCCATTATGCAATGATTGGAGATCAACGAGATTTCTGGTGGTACTCTTCACGATTTCTTCTATTTGTGGGAAGGATAACCACAGCTTGATTTACTTCCTTATTACTTCGATTTTCATCCTTATCACTCCATGCTGTAGACTAAAGGTGGTTATTAGGTTGTTTAATATCAACGAGTTTGGTTCCTTCATAGAGAGGATAATGGCAGATCAGAAGAATAATTGCAGTGGTGGTGAAAAGAAAAAGAAGGATGTGATGGATATTCTGCTGGATATTTATCGAGATGAAAAGGCTGAAGTCAATCTAACGAGAACCCACGTCAAGGGTTTTCTCTTGGTAAATTCTTATTCACACACATTCTCTCCAACACACAGACAATACAACCAAATTAAATAGATTAACTTAAACTTTTAACAGGAACTTTTCATGGCGGGCACGGATACAACAAGTGTAGTACTACAATGGGCAATGGCTGAGCTCATTAATAATCCAAAAGCATTCAAGAAACTCAGAGATGAAATAGATTCAGTTGTGGGAGCAGACAGACTGATGCAGGAATCAGACATTCCAAATCTTCCCTACTTGCATGCGGTTGTTAAAGAAAGTCTAAGAATGCATCCTTCAGGGCCCTTGGTGTTTCGGAGGTGTGAAAAGGATTGCAAGATCAATGATTATGATATAGTAGCAAACGAAAGGATTATATTCAATTTAAAGGCAATTATGAGGAATCCTAATTCTTGGAAAAATCCGGATGATTTTGTACCGGAAAGATTCGTGACATCGAGGTCAACGGATAGCTATGATTATTATAACATGGAGATTAAAGGACAAAATTTCAGTTTAATGCCATTTGGGAGTGGAAGAAGGGGATGCCCTGGTGCATCACTTGCTTTGGCGGTCATTCATGCAGCCCTTGGCGTGCTGGTTCAGTGCTTTGATTTTAAAACCCCGGACGGGAAAGCCATTAATATGGAAGAAGGGCCGGGCTTTGCTACGCCAATGGTTCGTCCATTAGTTTGCATTCCCCTTATGCGTATTAATCCTTTGAAACTTGTTAACGGGAGTCGAGAATGAATAGCCATATATTGTTATTGTCATCGTAATTGATAAATGAAGAATGAGGGTGTGAACTTAGTAATCCTTTTTTTCATAATAAGAATGAGGGTTGGATCTCACCCTCTAAATATTTTTTAAAAAAATTAAAAAAAAAAATACTTAAATCCATCAAAGTATTTCTAACTCTATAGTTCTTAACAATAAAATATCCCAACATGAAATGACACCCTAAGGTGACAAACTAATTCTTCTAATATGTAATTTATTAAAAAAAAATTAGATGTTCAATGTATTTTTTTTTTCTGATTTACCCTTTATAAGTAATTTATAATTAAAAAAAATTAAGAACTCTCACTCTCCCCAACCTTGTAAGTGATCTCACTACTTCCGTCCTCCTCCTTCTCATCTACCCGGCCGCTTTACCTAAACTTACGGGTTTGGGCGGTTTTATGGAGTCCAACCTTATTTCTTTTAGGTTTTTATCTCTGAACATTTTTATTTTGATATGATTGATCTTTATTTTTTATTTTTAACTTTTTAAATCTTATATAAATTTTTGTGCAAATTATTTGATTCTTCCGATCCAATTTTGACAAGTTAGTTAGTCAACTCAGGCGTTGATTATTTAAAAAGAGATAAATTTATCATTTTACTGTACACCCACATAAGAAAATAATATAAATGGCTAAGTATAGTCCCTGAACTTTTTGGTTTTGGTGTTATTGGTCTCTATTCTTTCTTTTTTTTTAACTTTATAAGCCCTCTATCTTTTTTTGACATATTAGGTCCTTCCAACTAATTAAGTGATAATAAAAATCTATTATCAAACTCACATTAATTAATTAAATACGTAATATTATTTTTTATCAAATACACTTAAAAAATGAGTAATTAATTAATTATAAGTAATTAAGTATATCACAATGTTGTTTTTTAACTTCATAAATTTTTTTATAAAATTTAAAATCATTATATGTTTTATTTATAAAATTATATTTTAAATTTAATCTAAGTATACTATTAAGGTAAATTTTGAATTTGAAATCAAAAGATAGAATTTGAAAAGTAAATTAATTATAATTCATTTTTACACTATAATTTATAAAATTTAGATTAATTAAAAAATAAGAACAATAATTAGATATAATTCAAACTTTAATAACTTTCATTTTACTTAATGCATTTAATAATAAATTCTTATTATTACTTAATTAATTAACATGTACTAATCGTATTGTAAATTTTAAATGAAATAAAAATTATTTAAGTTTTAAATCTAAATATATTATATGCTATCTAATTATTATTCTTTTTATATTTAATTTATATTATAACAAAATATAATGTAAAAATAAATTATAATTAATAAAATATTTATATTATATTTTTAAATTTTAATATTTAATTATTTAAAGCTTGATATTCAAACTTCACTACAAATAGATCTTGAATTATGGTTCATTAGATAAAATTAAAATTTAAAATTTAAAAATTAAATATTTAAGTAATGAATTTAAAAATTGAAGTTTAAATATTGAATTCTGAAATTTGACGTTTGAATATGAAGTTTGAATTAATTATAATTTATTTTTATATTATATTTTATTATAACTTAGATTAAATAAAAAGAATATTAATAATTAGATGAGTAGTTGACTTATTTAGATTTCAAACTTAAAGAACTTTAAATTCACTTAAAATTTATAACAGAATTTCAATACGTTTTAATCAATGTAATGACAACAAAAATTATTATTAAATTCACTTAAATAATTAAGTATCTTAATATTTTAACTTTAAAAGTGGCCAGAAGGATCTAGTGTGTTAAAAAAAAAAAAAGATAAAGGATCTATAAAGTTTAAAAAAAAATAGGGATCAATCATGCAAAAATAAAAAAGTTTAGAAACTAAAGTCACTAATTTATTTTATTTTTTTGGACGAGTGTACAGTAAAATGATAAATTTACTCTTCTTTAGATAGTCAACGTCAGAATTGACTAGTTGACTTGTCCGAATTGAATCGAAATAAGCAAATAATTCATATAAAAATTTATTAAAAATCTAAAAATTAAAAATAAAGAATAAGAATTAATTATATAAAAAAAATTTAAATATAGAACCCGTCAATTTACCTTTCTCTTACAAACATTGATACAGCCCCATTGCATTTCAGTGGGGACCACGAAAATTTTTGTTAGGAAGCCATGGGGTGGAGACCGATAAGGCGATCCTAGCCACAAGCTTGCCTTCCTCGATCCCTCTCTTCTTTTTGACCGGCTATTTCAATTTATTAAAAAAAAAAATTACACAAGTATTTATAGCTATTTGGTTGCATATATTAGAGTAGTTTATGGGAATGGACTGTAAACATAACCATCGCTCATGTTTGGTTAAAGTCTATAAATTTCAAAATACTCTGTTTCTTTTCTTCCTTTTTCTTTGTTACTAATTTATGTATGAAAACTATGTATTTATTTAACAATAGAGATTAAAATAGTTAAAAATCTAATAGTAGTAAGATGGCATGGCGTCAAAAATGTTTTTATTAGATTGTAGTATTTTTTATTGCATTAAAATTTACTCGTTAGATTGTAACGGTTGTTTATGTAATCGTGACTATTTTATAAATCGTGAGTGATATTCCTATAATTATTCGTAATTAGCTAATTACGTAAATTTTGTACACCAAATTGTTCAGCTTGAATCTCAAGCAAACACAAAACTCTTCCGCTCTACTTTCAGTACTCCTTTCTCTCTCACAGCCTCTGGGCTTACCATCTCCTCCCTTCTATCTTCTTCTTCATTTTTTTTCCCTTCTTCCATCCTTATAAGAATAATTCCAATTACCTTAAAGAAGCAAACATGCTTAACAAAATTATTTTCATTCCATTATGATTGCTGAATATATAGAAACCAAACATCTAATCCTTGAATCACCATAAAATTGTAATAGACAACTATCCATATATTGTTATTCACCAACTAACATTTGGAGCTAGAATTAATTATTTAAATTCCTTTTGAGATTAAAGTAAGACACCAACAAATGTATAAAACAACCGGAAAGTCCTTCCAAGCAGCTGTATATATTAATTACCCTCTACAAATAATGTTTCCTATAGATGATGAGACGGGAAAATGAAGACGAGTCTTTTATGGCTGGTCTTCACAATTGGCCTTCTGCCACCATTTTACCCGGTCTACACTTTTGTCCTCCAATCTCTTTTGCGCTCTATATTTTGCCGGCTTAGGCAATGTTCCTTTTAGTATTTCGCTGTTCAAATCCGTCAGTTTAACGCTATATATAATAGGGGCTAGAACATCAAATTTTCCTTGCAAGATAACAATGGTCGACATCTCCGAAATCGTGTTCTGGTCTATTCTACTCTTGGTAGGGTATGCCGCAACAACTCATTTTTGCTCTGGCCGGAAGCAACACTCAGTATGTAATAGACCAATTCAACACCCTCCAAGCCCTCCGGCATTACCTATCATTGGCCATCTGCATCTTCTTGGCGCCCCACTAGCTAAGTCTTTCCATGCCCTAGCCACCTGCTACGGCCCCCTCATGCGCCTCAGAATGGCTTCATCAAATGCTGTAATTGTTTCTAATGCTGCTATTGCTACAGAGATCCTCAAGGATAATGAGATGAATTTCGTGTCCAAGCCAGATTTTGGCGCTTCAAATGAAAACATATATGGAGGACTTTCGTTTTTCAACGCTGAGTATGGCGCATACTGGCGTTTCTTGAGGAAACTATCTGTTACTGAACTTTTTTCAGTGCCACAGGTGAATCGTTTCGCTGGTATCCGAAGGCAAGAGATGATGAAGTTGTTGAAAACTCTTGTTGATTGCCATGAAGAAGAAAGGGTTTGTAATCTCAGCGATGAGTTTAAGGCGTTGTCGAACAATATGCTATGTAGGATGGTGATGAGCACCAGGTGCTCAGCAAGTTTAGACGAGAGTAAACTGGTGCAGGAAATTATTGAAGGGTTTGTGAAACTTGCACCTAAGTTGAGCTTCGGAGAACTACTGGGTCCTATGAGCAAACTCGATTTGTTCGGTTTTAGAAGAAGGCAGAAGAAGTTGATTCTGAAGTTTGATGCGTTACTAGAATCTATATTGCTAAAGCATGAAAGGGATATGAGTTCGAATCGCGAGAAAGAAACAACGGATATGATGGATATTCTCTTGGAATTTCATAGGAATGAGGAGGCCGAAATGAAACTATCCAGAAACGGCATAAAAAACTTCCTCCTGGTAATCTCTATGGTTTTCTCCTCCTCTCTTTGATTGAACTCAGGAAATTGCCATCTCACAAATGCATACATCCTCTGCTTGTGTAGAAAATCTTTTCTAATTTCAATTATCCCGTAGCTAAGGTCAGAAAAAAATTTCTGTAGCATACTTTCATGGCTGACGGGAGAGGATTCTTCTTTGATTATAATAGGAAGTCTTTGTAACTGGTACCGAGTCAACAAGTGTGGCATTGCAATGGACAATAGCTGAGCTCATCAACCATCCAGAAGTTTTCGCAAGACTAAAAGAAGAAATCAATACAGTCGTTGGATCAAGAAGGCTAGTTGAGGAATCAGACATCCCAAATCTTCCCTTCCTGCAATCACTTGTTAAGGAAAGCCTGAGATTACATTCTCCGGCGCCGTTGTTTCTCCGAAATGTGGCAAAGATTGCAAGATCAATGGTTATGATATCTTGTCCAATGAAAGGATAATGTTCAATTCATATGCCATTATGAGGGATCCAAGTTCATGGGAGAATCCTAATGATTTTCTACCAGAAAGATTCATGGAGGAGAAAAATTACAATCATCATCAAACAACTATTGTTGAACGATCTCAGAACTTGAAGGCTTTTTCCTTTGGATTTGGAAGAAGAGGATGCCCAGGTGCATTCCTTGCTTCAGCAGTCATTCAAGTTGTAGTTGCAGCAATGGTTCAGTGCTTTGATTTTAAGGTCCAAGGAGAGGAAAAGATTAACATGGAAGAAGGGACTGGATTTTCAGCTAGCATGGCTCATCCAATTCTTTGCTATCCTATCACACAGAACAATCCTTTATTATTATAGATGAGAATAATTAAGTTGGCAGGAGGATTGTTGCTCGTAGGTATTAAGTTCGATACCGGACTAATGTCTTCCCTCCTCTCCTTCTAAAAAAAAGGTTAGGAGTTGGAGAAGGAATGGGTTTCCAGATTTTTCCAATTGAAAGTGGGAGAAAAGGATGCCCTGTGCATCACTTGATTTGGCCACATTTCTTCAGTGCTTTGACATTGAAATCCAAGGAGAGGAAAAGATTAACATGGAAGCTGAGGGGAAAGGGTTTTCCACAGCAATGACTTTTCCACTTATATGCTATCCTATTAAGCACGTTAATCCTCTACAACTATATATGTAAATAAGTATTTATTAAAAAAATTAGTGGATATGATTTATTATACGATATGGATAGTGTGTTCTTCCATTTAGAAAAAGAACAATATTCTCTTAAACATCTAATCTTCAAAAATTATAAGATAACCAGTTTTATATATCAAAAACTCTTTTTTTTTTTTTTTTGATAAAGATGAACTGGGCTACAAACCGTGTAACCAGAGCAGTTGTATATGTCCCGTATTAAAGGCAATCCAACAAGGCCAAGTTAACATGGCTATAAGATAAATAATTATTCTTAAATATGTTGATTTTGATTTCACATAAAGAATTAGAATTATATTTGATAAAAAAAAATAAGTTAATATTTTATTTTTATGAATTAAATAAGATAATACGTGACCTTTGAGTTAATAGAACTGATTTTGTTTAAATAAAGAAAATTTATAAATTATAAAAATATAGATAAAAGTTAATATTTATATTTATATTTTGAAATCTCAAAATATAAATATATTTACATATTTAATCAACTGGTGTGGTAATTTTAATTGTTAAAAAGAGGGAATTTGTCTCGTTTAAGTATTCCTCCGTTAATTGCAAATCGTCATTTGTCCTTTTTGCATTTTAATGTGGTTCAATTTTATAATGTAGCAAGTTGTAAAGAAGGGCCAGCATAGATTATGTTGTATTATAGTATTATTTTTTGTTCGACAATACCTAATCACACGATTGGATAACTAATGATTCCATTTGTTCCTGTTCAATTTTACGACAATGGCTGAGGAATAGTTCGGCAGGTTACAACTAAAAAAAATTTAATAAGTAATTTATATTGTTTGATTAAAAAAATAAATTAAAAAGAAAGAAATTTTTCTTTGTATAAAAAAAAAACTCTCTCTTTAAATTTAGATAGATTAAAAGTATTTGTTATTTACATTCTCTTTGTTCTAATAAAATAAAATAAAATAAATTTTACTTATTCTTTCTAATAAAAGGAAATATTCTCCTCTTCCCCTCCTCCCCCATTTCATTCTTTATGAACTAAATATAGTCTTAGAATCATTTAAAAAAAAAAATGCTTAGCCATCATGTTCTTTTTTCCTTTTGTTTTTAGCTTTTTCACGTTTCATTGTTTTGATTCCCTAGAATATTGGAAAAATAATAGGTTATTATACGCAGCTTGAATTTAAAAAAATATATATATATATTAAAATTTTTAATTTTTTAATTTGTCAATTAAATATTTGATTGTTAAATTATTACTCAAAAATGACTTCTTAGAGTTCTTAACACAATAATGAGGAATGAGATGAAACAGTATCAAAAAATTACTATAGTTTAATTCTTTTTCATTTTATATTTTCTGTCCTGTTCTTTTGCAATGATTAACGATTAGAAAACTGCAAATAGCAAATGATGATTTCTACTAATATAACCTATACAGGGGAGAATACAGACAATTACTAGAACCATGGAATCTATAACTACAGCGTGTTCTTCTACCAGCAGGGATCTATATGAATAGATGCCAAATATATCTATATATGCACCCCCCATTTTACAAAGATTTCAAATATAGCAGAAGCCATTAGCATGGAAACTCAATTTCCTTTCGTCCTCTTCTTCATATACTCGACTTGCATTTATCTAGTTCTTTTCCTGATCCAAAAATGGTGGAAATCTCAGAAAACTAGTCCCAACTACCCTCCAAGCCCACCAGCTTTGCCGATCATTGGCCATATGCATTTGGTAAGTGCACTAATGCACAAGTCTTTCCAGAACTTAGCTTCACGCTACGGCCCGTTCATGTTCATTCGTGTTGGTGCTGCAAGTTCATACATTGTTTCCAATGCCAAAATAGCCAAGGAAATATTTCAAACTCACGACGTTAAGTTTGCCACCAGGCCAGAATTTGGCTACAGCGATTACTTTATGTACAAAGATACCTTATTTTCCACCTTAGACTATAATAACTATTTTAAGTTCTTGAAAAAAATATGCATGACAGAGCTTCTGTCGCCTAAGCAAGTTAGTCGCTGTGCTGATATTCGAACAGGGGAGCTGATGGAGTTATTAGGAGTCTTGGTGAAGCATTCAGAGCGTGGAGAGGCATGCGATTTAGGTAATTTGATGATTGCCTTGACGAATAATGTGGTATCTAGGATGGCTTGGAGCAAAAGATGTTCCGGAGACACTAGTGAGTCCAGCGAGATAAGGGAGGTGGCGAAGGGAATAACACTGCTTGCAGGGCAATTGGGTTTAGGGGAGGTCTTGGGTCCTCTTAAAAGGTTTGATATCTTTGGAGCTGCAAAAAGACTCAAAGCCACGTTAAAGCGGTTCGATGCATTAATGGATGGCATCATAGAAGAACATGATGATCAGAAGCCGAGGGCTAGTGGAAAAAGGGAGAGGAAGGATATGATTGATATTTTATTGCGTATCGCAGATGATCAAACTGCTGAGATGAAGCTTACGAGACATGGCATTAAGGCCTTTTGCCTGGTTAGTATCTGTTTAATCGATTGTTTTAGATCACATCTTCTCGAACGTTGATGCTTTCTTCTTAGGTAACACCATTCAAATCCATTGGCTGGCCGATTACATTACAGCTCCTGCTCGATGCTTCTTCTTCCTTTTCCTTGCACTTTGAGCTTTAGACACATGACACAGAGAGATGAACTTTAGACCACTTCTTCTGGATCTTGAACTCTAATCACCCTGCGTTTATATGACAGGATATTTTCATAGGAGGGACTGATACAACAAGTGTAGGCCTGCAATGGGCAATGGCAGAGCTCCTCAACCATCCTAGAGTGTCAAAGAAGCTAAGGGAAGAGATTCTAGAAGTTGTGGGAACAGGAAGGCTGATTGAAGATTCTGACATCCCAAACCTTCCTTACTTGCAAGCTGTTGTCAAGGAAACCTTGAGATTACATCCCTCACTTCCCTTGATCTTTCGTAAATGCAGGGAAGATTCCCTGATTAATGGTTACAACATTCTCAAGAATTCTAGAATTGTAATCAACCTGTACGCCATCAACCGGGATCCAAATGTATGGAAGGATGCAACGGAATTTATACCGGAAAGATTCCTGTATAGCTCTCTGGAGAATCATTCAATTAACCAGCATGATGAAGAAGGCATAAAAGTTGAGAACTTTGATTTTGTGCCATTCGGGGGTGGGAGGAGAGGATGCCCTGGTTCTGTATTTGCAACAGCAGTGCTGCATATGACACTCGGGGCACTTATCCAATGCTTTGATTGGAAAATCAAAGGAGCAGACAAGATTGATACACAAGAAGGAGCTGGGCTTTCTGCAGCATTGGTTCAACCCCTGCTCTGTTATCCCATTATGCGTTTGAATCCTTGGGAAATTGCCCAGTTTTCCCCTCCACTCTGAAGTGTGGATTAGATGGCTCAAGGGCGGGTTGATCAGTCACCATTACTGTTTGGATATGCTTTATTTTTAAACTTTTCAAAATGTAACGTATTAGTATGTGAAATAATTTTTTTGGAAATGTTTTTCTTTTCTCAAAAATATGAATTACATTTTAATATTTTTTTAAATTAAAGACATAACAAAGAAAGGACATTTATTTTAAAAATAAGTATCCCATGAAATGAAAATTTACAAAAGTCAATTCCACTTAAAAGTTCCCTAAGGACTCGTTTGATAAAATTTAAATTTGAAGAATAAAATTTATATATTTAAATATTAAAATTTAAAAATTTAAATTTAAATATTGAAGTTTGAATCTGAAATTTAAATTAATTATAATTTATTTTTATATTATATTTTATTATAATTTATATTAAATATAAAAAATATTAATGTTATATGAGTATTTAATATATTTAAATTTTAAATTAAAATAACTTTCAATTCACTTAAACTCATAACAAATTTCAATACGTCTTAATCAATATAATAACAAAAATTCGTTATCAAACACATTTAATTAATTAATTACATAATATTATCTGTTATTAAATATGATTAATAAAATAAGAATTTAATTAATTAATTTAAAGTACTTAGTTAAGTTACTAAACAGACCTAAGGCGGCACAAAGAACCAGAGGGCAGCTTTAATTATACGATGAGAAGCAAAATGGATTTAGCATGATAGGAGTTAGAACGTGAGGAGGAGGAGGAGGAGATCCCAATTTTGTTTTCTTTTATTTATTTTTATTTTTATTTTTTCAAGGTATAGTGTGTATAATTGATTTTGTTTTTTGTCTTATTTTTTGAAAATGTGATTTTAGTTCATCGTAAGAAAAAATGATTTTCCTAACATATTTTTAATGATATGTTTTTAAAATATATAATAATATAATACTAATAATAACACTATATTTATATGTATTATTATAATAAAAATAAAAGGCGCAATTTTAATTTGTTTAAACTTATATGATATTATGATATTTTTCAGTGCCACAAAAAAATAACATAATATAATGACATTTTATTAGTGTAGGAATGAAAATGGTGGTCGAGATTGAGCCAGATTGGTCAAGCGTTTTTTTTCATTTTTATTTTTTATTATACAAAATAAAACCAAAAAAAAAATAGTTTCCAAACTTATTTTCTTTTCTGTTCACCATTTTAGAAACAACAACTAAATGCTTGCATATTTATTGC
The DNA here is from genome assembly GCA_026120185.1 of Voacanga thouarsii. NCBI lineage: Eukaryota > Viridiplantae > Streptophyta > Magnoliopsida > Gentianales > Apocynaceae > Voacanga > Voacanga thouarsii. The sequence goes on from JANUWF010001938.1 coordinate 25,975, forward strand.
TGTGTCAAAATTGCATGATAAAGTGAATAATGGTCACTAATGTTATAAAATTAGGGTAGTGTTAGAATAAAATCTACACACTACATACTAAGAAAATTCTAACTATTCTTTGCACAAAAATTTCTCTTCAAACTTCTCTCTTTCTTTCTCTCACAATTCTTTCTCTAATCTTTCTTTCACTAATCTTTCTTTCACAAAATGATGGTGTATTACAAGCTTAGAGAATAACTCTATTTATAGAGCTCTAATTAGTGAAATACATCATGGCATACATCATCTTCAACTAATCTCAATTAATGGTGTATTCACTAAATGGTGGACATCCATAAAAATCTTCTAATAATTCACATAAAACCATAATTAGTGGAGCCTCCACTAATTAATAGAGATTCCAATAATTCATAACACTCCCCCTTGGATGTCCATCCATACATAAAGAATATGCCTCATTAAAACCTTACTAGATAAAAACCCAGTGGAAAAAAAATCTAGTGAAGGAAAAAGAGTACACTATTCTATATGTTTGTTTATTACTCCCCCTGATGAGATGATTCATTTAAATCATTAAACCGACGCATACCGATTTTATATCTCAACTTCTCAAATGTTGCAGTCGGTAAAGTCTTCGTGAAAATATCTGCGAGGTTATCACATGACCGAATTTGTAGCACATCAATTTCACATTTCTTCTGGAGTTCATGAGTAAAGAAGAATTTTGGTGAAATATGTTTTGTCCGATCTCCTTTAATATATCCTCCTCGTAATTGAGTTATGCAAGCTGCATTATCTTCATAAAGAGGAGTTGGAATATCTTTGATTGATGATAATCCACAACTTTCTCGAATATAATGAATCATAGATCTTAGCCATACACATTCTCGACTTGCTTCATGAATGGCTATAATTTCAGCATGATTTGAAGAAGTAGCTGCTATAGATTGTTTCGTAGAACGCCATGATATAGCAGTATTTTCACATGTAAATAGATAGCCCGTTTGAGAACGTGCTTTATGTGGATCAGATAAATAACCAGCATCTGGATAACCTATCAATGTTGGACTGGTTTTATTTGAATAAAATAATTCGAGATCAATTGTACCTTGGAGATATCAAAGGACTTGTTTAATTCCATTCCAATGTCGTCGTGTTGGTGAAGAACTAAATCTTGCTAATAAATTGGCAGCAAAAGCAATATCAGGTCGTGTATTATTAGCAAGATACATCAATGCACCAATTGCACTGAGATATGGTACTTCAGGACCAAGGAGTTCATCATCATTTTCTTGAGGTCGGAAAGGATCTTTATCCACATTTAATGATCGGACGATCATTGGAATACTCAATGGATGTGTTTTGTCCATGTCAAATCTTTTTAGAACTCTTGCTGTATATGTTGAATAAATGTTCTACTTGCCAAATATTAACCAAGGCAAAATATACTTTTACGACCATCCTTGATGTCGAATAATCAATTGTTTCTTGGAGCTCTTCAGGAGTTCCAATAAGATTAATATCATCAACATATATAGCTAATATCACAAATTTAGAACCAGATTTCTTAATAAAAACACATGGACATACCTGGTCATTTTTAAATCCCACTTTCAATAAATATTCACTAAGACGTGTGAACCACATGCGCCCAGATTGCTTCAGGCCATTTAATGATTTCTGCAACTTGATGGAGTAATTTTCACGAGGATAATGTTTATATGCTTCAGGCATATGAAATCCTTCGGGGATTTTCATGTAAACATCATTTTCTAAATTTCCATACAAGTAAGCAGTGACAACATCTAATAGGCGCATATCTATCTTTTCATGTACTGCCAAACTGATAAGATATCGGAGTGTAATAGCATCAACAACAGGAAAATAAGTTTCATCATAGTCAATACCTGGTCTTTGTGAAAAACCTTGGGCTATTAATCGCGCTTTATATCGAACAATTTCATTCTTTTCATTGCGCTTTCGCACAAATATCCATTTGTAGCCAACAGGTTTTACACCTTCTGGTGTTCGGACTGCAGGTCCGAAGACTTCACGTTTTGTCAGTGCATTTAACTCCGATTGAATCGCATCTTTCAATTGCAGCCAATCTTTTCTATGCCGACATTCATCAATCGATATTGGTTCGGGATCATCATTATCCCGTGTAACATCAAGAGATATATTGTATGCAAATATATTATCAATAACAGCTTTCTATCCGATTCCAACTTCTACCGGAAGTGGTATAATTGATAGAAATTTCAGTTGTTACTTTCATCAACTTCTGGTTCTTTGTCATCAGCTCTCTCTTGGTCTTTATCATTCTTTTCTTCAATATGATCTTCTGGATCATTTAATCCTCTTTTCTTTCGAGGATTTTTATCTTTAGAACCAAGAGGTCGGCCACGCTTCGGCGTGTTTTTGACTCAAGCAGCTATAGGTATAATATTTTGTTCTGCTGGAACTTCAATTCGAATAGGAGCATTTATAGTTGGAATATGCGATTTTGTAACTCTTCCGGAGTCAACAAAAGCGTCTCGGCATTTGATTTGCAATGCTTTGCAAATGAATTATCTTTTGAACTTCAAGTTCACATGCGCTTGTGCGCGGATCAAGATAATTTAATGATGTTGTCCAAGCAAGATCCTTTTTATGTCGTTTTGATTCTCCCCTAATTTAGGGAATAATGATTCATCAAAATGACAATCAGCAAATCTTGTTGTGAATACATCTCCCGTCAGTGGGTTCAACATACCCGATAATAGAGGGAGAATCATATCCAACGTATATCCCCTTTCTTCTTTGAGGACCCATCTTTGTACGTTGGTTTGGTGCAATTGGAATATATACAAGACACCCAAAAATTCTTAAATGAGCAATATTTAGTTCCGACCCAAAAGCCAATTGCAAAGGAGAGAATTTATGATAACTAGCTGGTCTTATACGTACAAGTGTTGCAAAGATGTAGAATAGCATGTCCCCGTGCAGATGTTGGGAGATTTGTTTTCATTAATAATGGTCTAGCAATTAATTGTAATCGTTTAATCAAAGATTCAAGCAAGACCATTTTGTGTGTGAACATGAGCTACAGGATGTTCAACATTAATCCCAATTGACATGCAATATGCATCAAAAGCATGTGATGAAAATTCACCAAACATTATCCAAACGGATATTTTTAATGTGATGGTCCGGAAATTGTGCTCGTAATTTAATTATTTGAGCAAGTAATCTCGCAAACGCCAGAGTTGCGAGTAGATAATAAACATACATGTGACCATCGGGATGATGCATCAATTAAGACCATAAAATATTTGAACGGTCCACATGGTGGATCAATAGGTCCACAAATATCTCCGTGAACTGTTTCGAGAAATGTAGGACTTTCAACTCCTACTTTTACCGGTGATGGTTTAACAATTAATTTTCCTAGGGAACATGCAAGACATGCGAATTTTTCTCGATGTTAATATCCTTTTATTTTTTAAAGGATGACCATGTGTATTCTCAATGATTCTTCTCATCATGGTAGATCCCGATGACCCAACCGGTCATGCCAAATGCTAAAAGTAATAGGATCAGTAAACTTCTGGTTTACTAGATGATGAATTTCAATTGTACGTATTTTTACAAAATATAGACCAGTAGAAAAAGACGGCAGTTTTTCTAATACCGATTTCTTACCCAAATGCATTTGAGTAATAAAAAGATGCTCAATCCCATTTTCCTCATTTGTTTCAACATGATACCCATTTCTCGTGATATCTTTAAAACTCAATAAATTTCTTCTCGGATTTTGAGGAAAATAGTGCCTTATCAATAATAATTGTTGTTCCTTTAGGCAACAATATACTAGCTCTTCCTGAGCCCTCAATCACATTTGCACTACCGTTTATCGTATAAATATTTATTTCTCCCATTTTGAGATCGAAAAATATTTCTCATTTTTTAGTATGGTGTGTGTAGTTCCACTATCAATAATGCATACATCATCATTAACAACAGCCATCTGAACACAATATATATATATATATATATATGTAAACGTAAATATTATTAGAATAGAATGAAAATGAAAATACAAAAATATCAGGGTGAGGCTTTAGTTCTTCTGGACACTGCCATCACCAATTAAATGGTCTATCCTACCGTCTGGGTGTTCAAAAAAATCCGATACATCCATATGGGTAATATTGATATTAAGATCTTCAGGATCAATATCATCATCCTCAACATTATTTATTGGATGTTGAGAAAAATTTACTTCTACATTTTTATTTTTCAATGAAGCTTGATACAATTCAACTAAATGCTTAGCCGTACGACAGTTTCATGACCAATGACCTTTCATGCCACATCTATAACATATATCCTCATGCTTTTCTTCAATTTCTTTTTCTTTTCCCTTATAATCTTTTCTGTTCCACTTCAGGTGGCCAGTATTTCTCACAGTTTGATTATAATTGTGATAAGGGAAATATCGAGCATGTCGACGACCATAACCACGACCACGGCCACGGCCATGGCCACGACCACGACTATAACGATGGCTTCTGCTATAGCCAACGCATTCACTTCTGGGAGTGCTATTGAGCCAGTTGGTCTGGCTTCATGATTTCTCAATAATAACTCATTATTCTTCTCTGCAATGAGGAGGGCAGTAATTAAATTTGTAAATTTTGTATACCTATTTTCTCGATATTGTTGCTGCAGGACAATATTCGAGGCATGAAAGGTGGAGAATGTCTTCTCCAACATATCTTCATCAGTCACTTTTTCTCCGCATAATTTTAATTGAGATGTAATTTTATACATTGCGGAGCTATATTCATTCACGGTTTTAAAATTTTGCAACCTCAGGTGCAACCATTTATATCGTGCAATAGGTAGTACGACCATCTTCAGGTGGTCAAATCTTTCTTTTAAATTTACCCACAGGCCATATGGATCTTTTTCTGTAAGATATTCCATTTTCAAATTTTCATCGAGATGACGACGAATAAAAATCAAAGCTTTAGCCTTATGTTGTGCAGATGCACTATTATTTGCTTGAATAGTTTCACTAAGGCCTTCAGCATTTAGATGCATTTCTGCATCGAGAACCCATGACATATAATTTTTTCCAGAAATATCAAGGGCTACAAATTCGAGTTTAGTGATGTTAGCCATAGAGATCAATAAATGCGTACCTGTCTTCTGGCTTTAATAACGGCAGAGACTCGTGCTGATAACGTATTATAAAATTAGGGTAGTGTTAGAATAAAATCTACACACTACACACTAAGAAAATTCTAACTATTCTTTGCACAAGAATTTCTCTTCAAACTTCTCTCTTTCTTTCTCTCACAATTCTTTCTCTAATCTTTCTTTCACTAATCTTTCTTTCACAAAATGATGGTGTATTACAAGCTTAGAGAATAGCTCTATTTATAGAGCTCTAATTAGTGAAATACATCATGGCATACATCATCTTCAACTAATCTCAATTAATGGTGTCTCCACTAAATGGTGGACATCCATAAAAATCTTCTAATAATTCACATAAATCCATAATTAGTGGAGCCTCCACTAATTAATAGAGATTCCAATAATTCATAACAACTAAAGCAATGTTCCTTCTATTTTTCTTATAATAGTACAACTTACCTTTTAAATATGGGAGGGAAAAAAAAAAGCTTTAATGTCCGTTTATTTTCTGTAGATTACTAACCCCTATTATAGTTATGTTTTATTATTGGAACCCAATTCAGAATAACAAAACGAAACCCACATACTATTGAAGAATATGCACGGGGAGCTCGTTTAAACTCTATTAAAAAGAATTTTTTAAAAAAATGAGAAAAACTCCCTTTGACATTTAAAATTTTTACAAAATTCTACGTTAACTTCTAAATTTTATTTTTGAATTAAATTAATATATCAATTTGTAACCCTTTCTCAATTTGCCATATCTATTGGATTGACCATTAATCAAGAATAGAATATTGCATAATATCCAACGCAAATGAGTAAATTAAGCAGGCAGCCGCCATCCATTGTGGAGTATTTTTTCTTCAACTTGTCTTAAATAAAATCTATTGCAGGGAGAATTTAAACTAAATTTAAAAATGAAGTCACAAATAGAATACGATTTGAATTTCATAGCGTGAATATATGAATTTTGGAAGATAAACTCTTTATCACATCTTCTGCTTTGTAGCAAAGATCCCGGATCTTTACTTTTTTATTGTTGAATGATCAAAGTCCATGATTCTTTTCAAGAAAGAAATATGTGGGGATTAGAATATTGATATAAACTCTGCAAAAGAATAGTTAAGGAGAGTGGAAGTAATGTTGCAGATCGGGACAATAGAGAAGAGGGAGGAGTTGTGGGTGGATCAATGATGGAAAAAACGTGGTCATGGTTGCAAAAGTTAAGGGGTGGAGGTGGTGTGTTAGAGAACTACCACAGAGTTGACTACTTTATACCCTAAAAGTTCGTGCAACTTTAATAATATTCAAAGATTAATTTAAAAAAAATTTACTAAATAAGTGTAACAGTAAACGAAAGATAAAAAAAGAAAAATAAAAGTGTGGTGATTACTAAATAAATCTAAGAGAAAATGAAAGATAAGGAAAGAAAGATAGAAGTGTGATGATTAAGTGGTTAAATGAAAAATAAGTGTTAGAAGGCAATAAAAGCTAGTGAGTAAAATAGCATTGGAGAGAATTTGAATTTGTATTCTCAATTTGGTTGATTATAAATGAGAGGACTTCCTTGTTTATAGGCAAAGCCTTTGGTGCCTAGGGGATTCTAGAGAATTCTTTCATTTTACTAAAACACTTAGTCTCTAAAATTTTCTATAAAAATTTACATATAATCTACAAGGTTGTAGACCTTTTATAAAATTCTATACAATTTTGGACTTTTATATTATGTATAAGAATTTTTTAAAATGATTTAAACACTTCTAAAATATTCTACAAACATTTCAAATATTAATGGGTTAAAATTGTTCCTATGGCCGGAATGACTGCGTTGCCTGTCTCGCCTCGTACTGTCCGTGCATCTAACCCAACGCCTAACGTGTCGGCCTTCTAGTACCCATTGGTCCCGTTTCGTGCGTGTTTCATTACATTTGACCATTGGCTCTGTATCGATCATGTCAGAATTTGTAGTGTTGCAAACGGTAGAGGATGAGGATGATAGATAGTTTGTTTAATTATATCTCACATTAAAAAAAAAGGTCTAAAAACTTTTTATTAGTAGTTGTACTAAAAAAGTAATATCTAAAGTGCTCTTAATGGACATAAGTTTGATTCTTTGGTTAGTCTATTTTATAATTATATATATATATATTAAAAGGGTACTTGGGCACTTAGAGCAACTTGGACTTGTTTAAAAAAAATTTTCTTTTTATATATTTTTTCCAAATTAATATTTCTGAAGGGATATAACTTTTCTTAAAGAATATAACTTTCGGATAAAAACTCCTTTAAAGGGTTGTTACTTCTCTTTCTTTTTATATATTTTTCCCAAATTAATATTTCTTAAGGGATATAACTTTTCTTAAGGAATATAACTTTCGGATAAAAACTTTTTTAAAGGGTTATTACTTCTCAATTGGTAACCATTCAGGAGTTATAAAAATTACAGAAGTTGTACAGGTTTAAATCTGGTTTTTCTATTTCTATTTAGATTTCTCACGAAACTTTGTTGTATCCTGGGATAAAACTTGTTTTGATAAGTAAGACAATATTACACTCAAGATAGTATAATCACGCCTCAAAATTTGTTCTTTCTTTATTTTTCTAGCAAAAGGTGGTGCGACATATCGGAGTGGTAGAGGCGAGGGATTATGGCGTGGTCAATGGTTTTTTTATTCAAAATGGAAAAACTTCATTGTTTTTTATGTGTTTCGTTTTCAATTTTATAGAGAATACTAGAGTGGTGAATTAGAAAAAAATTTGAATTTTTTTAGAGTGATTCATTAAAAGAGGAAGAAGGAAGAGGATGGTGGACAGTGGAGGAGCTGTGAGCATCCTCCGCGCATCAGAAATAGGGAAAGGAAGAAGGGAGGAGGGGAAAAATGGTAAAAGTTTCTAAGGATAAATAGTTTATTAGTTGTCTTTTTTTTTAATAAGAAGGGTAACATTGTCTTTTATTGTCATTATGGTTTAGTCAAGGATGACTAATTACGTTGATTTCAATTGTTAGATTTGGTAAATTGAGATTATATTAAAAATTGTAATATCAATTAAACTCAAAATAAAATTTAGATGATAATATAAAATTTTGTAAGAATTTTAAATAACAAAATGAAATTTTTCTAAAGAATTTTATTATTAACCCCGTTAACTTTGTACAATGTATTTTTAATTAGAGGCGGTAATATTGAACACGACACGCCAACACGACACGAACACGACACGGTGATACCGGGTTAGGGTTGGGGTTTTGCGGGTTCGGGTCGAAACAGGTCGACCCGTTTAACTTTAAATATGTACAGGTCATAAACGGATTCAACCTGTTTTAACCCGTTTCAACCCGCGAACCCGTTTAACTTTTTTTAATATTTATATTTAATACTTTTTGTAATACCCTACAGATTTTACTATAGAAAATTAGATAATTTAATTTTTTACATGAATTAATTGAATTAAATTTTATTATATGAATTAATTAAATTATTTGTGTGTCTATTTTGTTTAATTATATGAGACATCTTAAAGAAAATAAATGATGTTAATGTGGTTATTTGCTTGATATATAGTAAATAAATTATTCTTAATTAATTATTATTTAGTGTCTATAATAATAATATTAATACGAGTTGGTAAGCAACGACCTTACGCAAGTTTAAAGGGGAAGGTTAGACCTTTAGAAAATAACGTATGTAATATGCCTACAAGTCAAATCGAATATAGAATGAAAAGAAGCTCGTGTGGTGTATTTACCAGAGGGTAAGGTTCACTCAGCATCGATTTACCAGTTCGTATAATATGCTATTTCTGACATTGAGACAAAGACAATTTGAATTACACCCTACAAGGACAAGCCTTCCTTTCGTGCTCGTTTTTTGCTCTCCATTTGCTCTTTAAAATTTCTGGCATGCTACGACAAAATTGTTGTTCTAAATATCTAGAGAAAATAATTTTTTAAATAATCCAATTTTATTGTAAAATTACATTTGTTTAGATTTTTAAGATTAAATCTTAGGAATTTATTAAGATCTCTATATGACTTTACGGACTATTTTATTAATTTTTAATTTTATATAATTTGATTTGATTTTTTCAAATTTTTTGTGTAATGGTGCACAGATGTAATGGTGCACAGATTGGCGGGTTTAGTAGGTATTCGGGTTGACGAATTTAGTAATTATCTATTTAATTTTTGTGTCTAATTGTGTCATGTCATGTCAATCCGTTTTATAACACGAACACGACACGAAAATAAATGGGTTGACACGACACGACACGTTTATTAATCGGGTCGTGTTCGGGTTGACCTGTCAAGTGTAATTATCTCAAGTTGACATGACCCGCCAACCCGAACACGACACGATTGCCACCCCTATTTTTAATGCATTCTTTCGAATGTCAATTCGAGTAGCTTACCAAAAACGATAGCTATAAATTTCTACTCTTTTTCCATATAATTCTGAATTACATGGAAAAAGAGTAGAAATTTATAGAGAATTATACTCAAAGATAGAGGAAAAGGATTGTGATTGCCAATCATCTTAACCAAGACTTGTCAAGCTGTAAAAGGATTAGAAGAATGAAAGGGGGGAAAAAAAGCACTACTGGAAAATTGGACAATTCAACAATAACCTGAGACAAAAAATTAACGTCATGTGATCATAAAAAATTATTTGTCGAACATTTTTTTCTTACTGTGTTTCAGGTCGAATTTCAAGGTGAAAAAGGGTGCCGGCCGACTCTGATCAACTATGAAATTGAAGTCTTAGATGCAGGGACAAGACAAAGAAATGTTGCCATACAACTAATAAAAAAACCAAACGATTACTTTGACCATTTCTTGATGATCGAAATGGAAAATAAAAACTACTATGATATTATGAAAGCAAGGTGTATTTAGATTGAGATGGGAATTATAATTCAAAATCACTTCAATTTAAAAAATTATTAATTTATGTATTTTTATTTTTTAAAAATTATTAGATATTCACAATTGATCATATTCGTATAAAATTTTCGCTTAATTTCACATATTTAATAATTTTTTATTATATTTTAACAAATTCAACTCCATGGTATTTACCTACATTAATATGTACTTAGAACTCTGGAACAAATTTGAAGTTTACCAGGTCATATAACACTAGAAACAAGGAAAGCATACTCAGTTTGATGTCGACAGTTTTCATGAATCCATATAAGTAGTTAAGTAGCATTAGTCTTCCAGACTCGGTACCTGGAGATTCAACCATGGTAGATATCCAAGGGTATGTTCTTCTTTTCCTAATTTGGCTGATTTCCACCATCCTGATCAGGGAATTATTCAGAACTAAAACAATTTCATGTCTACCTCCAAGCCCACGATCCATTCCCATCATCGGTCATCTCCATCTCCTTGCACCGATACCTCATCAAGCTCTACACAAGCTCTCCAAACGCCATGGAAGTTTAATTCACTTGTACCTTGGTTCTGTTCCTTGTGTGGTGGCTTCTTCCCCTGAAACTGCCAGGGAATTCCTCAAAACTCATGAAGCGTCCTTTTCCAACCGACCCTATTCTGCTGCTGTGGATTTCCTGACATATGGTTCACAGGACTTCTCATTTGCACCTTACGGGCCTTATTGGAAGTTCATGAAAAAGCTATGCATGTCTGAACTTCTTGGTGGTCGGACATTGGACCTCCTACTTCCAGTTAGACGCGATGAGATAAAGTATTTAATTGAATTCCTTTTGCAAAAGGCAAAAGCTGGAGAGGAAGTCAGTATTGGAGCCGAGCTCATCAGTTTGACCAACAATGTGGTGTCAAGAATGCTTATGAGCACGAGATGTTCTGAGAACAAAGATGAAGCGGGGGATATTAGGAAATTGATTAAAGAGACAGCTGAGCTCACAGGGAAATTTAATCTGTCGGATTATTTATGGTTTTGCAAGAATTTGGATTTGCAGGGACTTAAAAAGAGACTTAGAGATGTCCATCAAAGGTTCGATGAGTTGATGGAGAGGATCATTGAGAAGCATCAAGAAACTAGGCGGAGACAGAAGCTGCGCCGTAATGGAGATCAGGGAGTGAAAGATCTGCTCGATATATTGCTCGATATATCTGAAGATGAAAGCTCAGAAATCAGATTGACAAGAGAGAACATAAAGGCTTTCCTCCTGGTAATATGTCATCTTTGCATTGAAATCAAAATCTCATCCTGATCTAGGATTATTGATTTGTCAAACTTTTTACAGGACATATTTGCTGCCGGAACTGACACTTCAGCCATTACAGTAGAATGGGCTCTAGCAGAGTTAATCAACCATCCAAACATATTGAAGAAAGCAGCTCAAGAGATCGATTCTATCGTTGGAAAGACGAGACTCATAGAGGAATCAGATATCTCAAGCCTTCCTTACCTTCAAGCAATTGTTAAAGAAACACTCAGGCTTCATCCAACCGGGCCACTAATTGTAAGAGAATCAACTGAAGACTGCATTATTGGTGGTCACAACATACCAGCAAAGACTAGGCTCTTCGTCAATGTGTGGGCTATTGGTAGGGATCCTAATCACTGGGAAAACCCTCTTGAGTTTCATCCAGAAAGGTTTCTTTGTGAAGAGGGAAGTGGAAAGAGCCCAATGGATGTAAGGGGGCAACATTTTCAGTTCTTGCCATTTGGTAGCGGCCGAAGAGGGTGCCCCGGAACTTCATTGGCATTACAAGTTGTTCAGACAAGCCTTGCTGTACTGATTCAGTGCTTCGAATGGAAGCTCAGCGGTCTCCAAAAAAATGGCAAAGTGGATATGGAAGAAGGACTTGGACTAACCCTACCTAGGGCTAATCCTTTGGTTTGTGTGCCAGTGGCTAGGCTCAATCCATTCCCAACAATGTAACAGGCACGGTGATAATAACAGAGATCAGAAGAAGTCCAATGTAATTACTGGTGTGACTGTAGTTAAAGAATCATGAAAGATGAAATTTAAGATTAAGAAAAAAGTCAGTTTTTTTCCTCCTTGTTCTTGCTGCAACAATTTACCATGTGGTTCCAGTGAAATATAGCGATTCATATATACTTTGCCTCCCCTACAAATTCTATTCACTTTAACAGAAGAACAAGTAAATTTTGGGGGAAAATAGAAATTCGGCATAGGGTATGGAAGAAGAAATTTCAATATCAGTATTATAATATCGCATCTTTCCCCAGAATCTTGTCAAACAAACACCACTTGCATGAAAAGAAAGCATATTCAAAACCTTAATACAAGCATTTTAAGGATTTGTGAACATTGCTTAACAAGATGTCAAGCTGTACAAGAATAAGACATATTTATCTGTAGTTTCTGTTCATAACCAGAGACTGACTTGGCGGACAAAGAATATCGCCGGCCGAGTTTAAAGTTACAGTCAGCAAAGACTTTAATAGATTGAATGTTCACTCAGTATATTAAATATTTGTATAATATGTAAAAAAATGATATACATAATTTATTATATAATTTTTAATACATCGTAATGTAAATATTTAATACATCTAATATATATGCACCCTGCTAGAATATGTAGTTTCTATTATCTTCGAACCACAGGACCCATTATTCAGGGGTTAAAAAGGAAAAAAAAAAACCACAGGATCCACGGAAAAGTTGTAAATAAAAAGTTAGAAAATACTTAGATGGGCTCGAAGCTTTGAGGCCCAGGTTTATCCTCAAGAGTACAATATATCCTTCCTCTTGCTGGTCTCGCATGGGCCCATATCAAAGTCATGGCATCCCGCCATCATTAATTATCCTAATCCAGAAAAGATTTAAATATTAAAAAACAGGAGAGGAATGTGGATATATTGAAGTTGGCACCTTGAATGTGGGCCCTCGGTTTTCCGCCCATAGTTTCCAGTTTCCGTTTGTTTGAAGAGAAATGGCTGTTCCTACCTCTTGACTCCTCTTCCTGTCTTTCATTTTCCTTAGTTCTTAATGCATCTTCTGCGATTCTTCAACCATTGCCTTCATCGGGCTTTGACGTTTTCTGGGATTATAATGAAATATTTTTGTTACAATTAATCATGAGGCTTTTCACTCTCAGCTTCTGTGGAATGTATCATTTTGTAAGGGGACTGATTGACTTACAATTTGTCAGATCTAATTCTGTTTTAGAGGTTCCGGTCTAATCAGGAAATGAGCGAATTTCTATTTTCAGTTATCTCTGTTCAGCTCTAATTCAACTTGTTTCCTTAGGTATTCGTTCAATTTGATTGGAAGTTCCTGAAAGATTTGATATTTAGGTGTGTACGTTTGGTGTTTGTTGTAAAAATGGTTACTGTAAATCTGGGAATGCTTCATAATGTCTTGGACCATGTATATGGTGCATTTGTGCACAGAACGAAGATAAGCCCACCATTCTTCTCCAGAGGATGGGGCGGTAACAAGCTAGAGCTTTTAGAAAGAATGATAACTCAGTTGTTCCCCAATTTGGAAGGCGGAAATTGGCCACCAATGTTAGTTGAACCCATTTGGAAAACACTTTGGGAATCGAATACTGCTTGTTTAAAAGAAGGGATCTTCAGGACTCCTTGTGATGAAATGCTACTTAATGCGTTGCCCCCTGAGTCTCACACTGCAAGGGTTGCTTTCCTTGCTCCAAAATCCGTGCCTCCAGAAAGGGTGGCCTGTGTGGTTCACCTTGCAGGTAACACGGTATATTTAAAAGCTTCTTCCCTGATTGAATTTCAGTTCAGTATTGATTCATCTTGAAAGAGAATCCATTTGCTATGTACTGAGAAAGGATTTGTGCTGTAGCTAATGTGATTCTATGTTTGGTTTTCATACTTCTTTTTTACGAGGATTGGCAATATGAGTTAAGGAAAATGGATCTGTTGCATTGTACACATTGAGGATTCTGATTCTCAAAATTTGTATCTTGCAATTAATTAGCTGTAAAATTGTGTTTCATCATGGAAATTGCTTCTTTCCTTAAATAATTGTATGATTTTATTTATAGAAATTGTAGGGTGTTTTTCATTGATAAATTTTAATATGAGAGCATGCTATACTATTTTATAGCTTGCGGAGAAGCTTGATTTGTTTTGTTGGATGTCTGCATCTTATTTCTGCACTCGGGTATAGGCTGCTGATATTGTAGTGATCTTTTAAATGGTTAAATTGACAATGATGAGGGAAATCAAATAGATGAAAACAGGGAATAAAAAATTTTCAGGTTAAATGTTTTCATCAATTAACAAACTCTTTACTGTCATCTGAACGTCAAAACTAAAACATGACCGAGATATGATAATAAAAAGTCAAAATATGTAATTTCTTACATGAAATCCTTCTGTTTATCTATATGGTAAAACTAAGGTCATCCCGCTAGCTCCCAGGACCCCTACGTAGTCTGTGAAAACAAGAGAAAATTCCTTGGAGATGTGCCATGTATGTATATGTTTGTTGTCCATGGCATCCATGTTCCCCAGAAAAGATCTTTTGACATTCTTCAGGTCTATGCTTATCAAGGGATCTAAATGTTTCCTGTCCTAGTATACTATCACTTATTCCAGAAGGTGCTACTTGGTTGTAAAAATAACTGGTACTTTATAAATTTCTTATCTTTTTTTGCTTTTCGAATCTCCATCTGAACTGAATATTATCAGTTGGAACACATCACTTGCTTATCCTTTAAGATGAGAAACAAAGTACCTGCAGATTACCTTTTGTTTTCACAAAAGGTTTAAACTCTGTATTTTAGAAATTACATTTTTTGTTTGGTGCCAATAGAGCTAATTCCTGTGTAAACATTTCCAGGGAAGCAAAATTGTAAACAACAACAACAACAAAAAAAATTCTCAGTATCACTTCTACAATAGATGAAACCTGTAAATCCATCTCGAACTGCATAGCTATTTTCTGCTTCAGAGGTGAAAAATTACAAATTTTGATGAAAATCTAATTGAAGATGTTGTGGAAGATCCAATTCCAATGCCGAAGGCAGCAAAAATGCAAACTAAAATTTGCAATGGAATAATTCTTTGAGAAACAACCTTTGTATAAGATAATTTTCAAGAAAAGAGTTTATATAAAGTCTACCCATGCCTTCTTCCTTTTGAATGTAAAGGGCCTCCTCTTCTTCCTATTTAGACTCTCTTGTGAAATGCCATGATAATTGAACGTTATTTGTTTTGGTTTCCGTTGCCATATATCTATTTGTCTTTTCTGTTGCATTCTATAATGATAAAAGGCATGTAGTTGTTCCTTTTTCAGGCACTGGAGACCATACATTTGAGCGAAGATTGCGTCTTGGCGGACCATTATTAAAGGAAAATATAGCAACTATGGTGCTTGAGAGGTGATAGTTCTGTTCAAAATTGATGCTCCCTCTTGTGATTGGATGCAAAAAATTTCCTTGGTTATGCTTCTAGTTCAGTCTGGTTTATAAAATTTACATATTTTGCAGCCCCTTCTATGGGAAAAGACGGCCACTGCTGCAGCGCGGTGCAAAACTCTTGTGTGTGAGTGATTTGCTTTTATTGGGAAGAGTGACTATTGAAGAAGCCCGAAGTCTTTTATACTGGTTAGACTCTGAAGCAGGGTTTGGAAAAATG
Source organism: Voacanga thouarsii (assembly GCA_026120185.1). Lineage (NCBI taxonomy): Eukaryota > Viridiplantae > Streptophyta > Magnoliopsida > Gentianales > Apocynaceae > Voacanga > Voacanga thouarsii. The sequence continues at coordinate 41,724 of JANUWF010001938.1, forward strand.
GGTATATGCGGAATCAGCATGGGTAAGACTAAAAAGCTTCTTCTTTCCAATCAAAAAATTTACCCCCAAAAAGGAAAAGGAAAAGACTTAAAACTTTGATCTGGTTTATGGGCTTGAAGTCTCAAAATTAGCTAACCGCTCTCCAATCTTTGAGTGGATATAAGAAACAAATAGAATACAATTGTTTAGAACATTTCTTGGACAGAAAAACTGATGTAAAACAGGTTTGCAAAATTTTTTATTTCTATTGGTTGAGAGAAATGATAACTTATTGAAATGGTTGGTTGTTTATCAGCTTGTTTGTGAAGAATTGCAAGAAGAGCTCCCATCAATTAAAAACAGTAACAAAAGAGGGGACTTCTTTCTATTTTAAAATTTTATTTTCTATGATATCTAGGAGGAGTGCATGCAGCTATGGTTGGATCTTTATACCCTAAGCATATTGCTACTCTTCCGTTTCTCTCTCCACATTCTGCTGTTGTGGCATTCTGTGAAGGGGTGCTAAAACATGCCACTGCATGGGATGCACTGAGAGAAGATCTTGCTGTGCAGAAAGTTTCTCTGACACCTGAGGAAGTGAGAGAGAGAATGAGAACTGTGCTTTCTCTCACAGATGTCACCCGCTTTCCAATCCCCAAAAATCCTAATGCTGTTATATTAGTTGCAGCAACTGTAAGTGCTAGATCTTACTCTCTGCATCCTGATCTATGCTTGAGGAGAATATGCCAACATCATCTAGTATTTCTATTTTTCATCTTCTTTGCTATTCCTCGACAGGATAGGCATTGTTTTCACTTTGTTCTTCTTCCTCTTACAAATTACAATTTTTCTTTCTGCCTTCAAAAGAAATATGCATTTAACTAAGGGGAATTCTAGTTCAGATGTGTATGACTTGAATATAGATAGTAAAAATTGGACACTACCAAAAACATATCATGACTTTGTATTACTGATACCAGGATGATGGATATATTCCAAGGCACTCAGTGCTGGAGCTCCAAAAGGCTTGGCCTGGCTCAGAAGTGAGATGGGTTACTGGTGGTCATGTCTCATCCATACTTCTACATAACAGTGAATTCCGCAAGGCAATTGTGGATGGGCTTGACAGATTACAGTGGAAAGAATCTCTTTTATGACATTGGCATAGCACGTGGAGAAGAGGCCTGATAATTGATATGGTATACTCGTCCCTCCAGTCTTTTGCTCAACTTGTACACACTGAACCGACGTTTGAAAGCATTCTATAGGTGAATGAACCAAATGGTAGGCCTGTAACTTTGTTTTTTTTTTTTTTTTCTCTTCTTTGGTTTCATTGTTCTTCTTGAAAGAAAGCAAGATAATGATATTGTCAATAGTGTATTTATCTATTTTTCTTTACTGAGGAAAGCTGAAATAAACTAGTTTCATTCTAACCAAAATAACATGATAGAATCGTGTAATTTGATCTTTGTTGCAATGACCAACTACTGATTCAGATCTTTTAGACAGCACTTGTGGGTGACCTGCTGATGCAATTTCCATTCTGTGTTTGAAAAATTTCACTTCTTGAATTCACCTCCTCACGTTACCAAGCTCCCCAAAATCCTGAGACTGAGTTGCTACGCAAAAGCTGTATGCATGGACCTATGCCCCCTTACACACACCCAAACCCCACCCCACCCCCCGCCCCAAACCAAAAAAGGTTCCAAAAAAAAAAGGGGGAAAAAAGAATCATTTTCTTGGGAAATCCTATGGCTTGTGAAAGACCCGGCGAAGGTAAGATCTCAGAAATTCCAGTTTGATTGTCACTCTTGAAGGAAGATCAAGTAAACCAAAGCAAAACAAGCCCTATTATTTGAAACGCTCCTTTTACTGTGAAGCAACAAGTTAACGCGTTTGCGGGCGTTAGCGAAATGCAGAATGGTCGAATTGTTAGAAACTGATTGGAGCAAATAATAATTTCTATGGATTCGGGGAGAATCCATATATCAACATCTATGGCCAAAATCCCAGAACTACATATATTTTTCACTCTTAGCGCTATCTTATTATCGAGAATCCAAATTTAGTTTTAGAAAGAACAAATTAACCACTATAATTTTCATGGCTCTAACAAAAGAAATGTAGCTTTTCATTTTCAGCCCGCAGATAAATCTTGGAATCCTTGCTGAGATGATGACCATGCATAAGGTTCTTGACCCCTCGAAGGTAATAACGAGTACCAGAATATGAAAGTTGCATTTGATGGTTTTGGCCTGTTTTTTGGTCAATCAGAGTGATGTCTACCATGCTTACAGGCGTGCCTTCGTTGGGAGACCTCATCAACTGCTGCCGATCATTCTTAGGGAGTTGTGGAAGTATATGATCTTGGACTTCTGTCTCGGATAGCTCCCACATATTTGCATTTTTCTTCACTTCACACCAAGTAAGAACCTTTCTGATTGGCCACCCTCCGCTGGTGCCGATCACTGGAGCTTTTGAGGGAGAAGCTGCATTCATCTCTTGAACGTCTGGACATTTGTTGCAAGGAAGTTTTTGGTTTCTACTTCTTGAGTATGATGAATTTCTATACGTAGGAATTTCTGTCAATAAAATTCAATAGGAAGGCAAGCTTTTGATGCAGTAAAATTCTTAGCATGTAATGATATAGTCATCATTAATTATGACAAAAAAATGAAAATGCAGGGTTATTAATACTAAATTTATCAATTAATACACGATAACTGTTATGAATTATTGGAATCTCCATTGATTAGTGGAGGCTCTACTAATTATGGATTTATGTGAATTATTAGAAGATTTTTATGGATGTCCACCATTTAGTGGAGACACCATTAATTGAGATTAGTTGAAGATGATGTATGCCATGATGTATTCCACTAATTAGAGCTCTATAAATAGAGCTATTCTCTAAGCTTGTAATACACCATCATTTTGTGAAAGAAAGATTAGTGAAAGAAATATTAGAGAAAGAATTGTGAGAGAAAGAAAAAAAGAAGTTTGAAGAGAAATTCTTGTGCAAAGAATAGTTAGAATTTTCTTAGTGTGTAGTGTGTAGATTTTATTCTAACACTACTCTAATTTTATAACACGTTATCAGCACGAGTCTCTGCCGTTATTAAAGACAGAAGACAGGTACGCATTTATTGATCTCGCTAAATTCGAATTTGTAACCCTTGATATTTCTGAAAAAAAATTATGTGTCATACAGAAATGCATCTAAATGCTAAAAAAAAAGGGATCCATATGTCATGTGGATAAAAAGAAAGATTTGACCACCTGAAGATGGTCGTACTACCCACTGCACGGTATGAATGGTTGCACCTGAAGTTGCAAGATTGTAAAACCGTGAACTCCGTGATGTATAAAACTACATCTTAGTTAAAAATTTTACGGAGAAAAAGTTATTGATGAAGTTATATTGGAGAAGACATTCTCCACTTTTCATGTTCTACAGTAACAATATCGAGAAAAAGGGTATCCAAAATTGACAGTTTTAACATGAGTTATTATTAAGAAATCATAAAGCCAAATGAACTGGCTCAACAGCACTCCCAGAAGTGAATGCTGTTGGCTCCAGCAGAAGCCATCGTTATAGTCGTAATTGTGGCAGTGGCCGTGGTTATGGTCATGGACACACTCGATATTTCCCTTATCACAGAGAAATACTGGCCACCTGAAGTGGAACAGAAAAGATAATAAGGGAAAAAGTATTTCCATTAATAATAAGCATCACATCTTTTATTCATATCACTAGTGTTCATATGAACTTGAGGATACATGCTTATAGTTGCTCTTTTATAATTGAGCTGACAAATGTAAGATGAAGGTTTGTAATTGTTCTTTTTCAATATTTACATTAGAGGAAGACAAATAATTAGTAATTATGGATTTCAACTCCTCTTTTTCGACATCCTCCTCATTTTCTTTCCCCTTTGAGCCAGCATCGAGACTAGTAGCAGAATTAGCCGTAAAATTACTGCGAAATGAGTCTTGAGATTTTATGATCTCCTTAAGTTTATTATAATTAAATTTCTTATTATATTTGGCCTTGAAGCATGCTTGTCTCAATTTCTGTGTTTGGTCCTCTAACTGCGTATTAGGACTTTCTTCCACCAACTGTTTTTCACATTCCAATATCGCAATGGCTTCTTTCAACTTCTTCTCAGCCATATGTCTTCCTTCTTCTTTATTTTGCATCTCCTGTAAATCGAAGTGATATCATCGGTTATTTACTTATAAATCTTTCATAGTTTCATACTAGTAAATTATAAGTATATATGAGAGAGAACCTGAACATTCCTGATTATGGTCTCCAAGCTCACCAATTTCATGTGAGGCCATCGACGAATTCCTAACTCCCTACATCTTTTCTTGAGACGGGTTATGCCAATATTCAGTTCTTTGGCTGCGCTCTTGATTGGTAGGTAAAAGTACTGCGAAATTGTTTCTCTTGATAGTGTATGGGAGTTATTACCCTTCTTCTCTCTCTGCCTCTTAATCATCTTCTTCTCCCCAGGAATTTTGTCTGCAATAATATCTTGAACTTCGATATTATGCACTTCATGAGTACTTACTCTGACTTCGTTGCCAAGACCACTCATTATTTCTCCTAGAAAAAGAAAATAATATCAGTAAAGGTAATACCATTCAAAATCCATGTTTAAATGTATAATAACACTGGAAACATATTACGCTTTGTTCAAAATCCATTAGAGAGTAGAAAGGATCATGCACAAGCATATCCTCATTCAAAGGAATAGCATCAAGAGGAACAGTATCAAAAGCAGTCTCTTGTCGGGGCAGATCAACTTGGTCCAAAGCAGTATGTTCAAAACTTCCACTGATTTACATCAAAAACAAACCAAAAGAGAGTTTAATTTCATTATCAAGCATACTAAAAACAAATGGAAGCCCTCAAAGGTATCTCACCTGAAATTAGGAGGAAGCGGTTGGTGTGAAAAGGAAAACATATCAAAATCTTCTGCGTTCGAATTAGGCAGAAGCGGTTGGTTTGGAAAGGAAAACATATCAAAATCTTCTATGTTCGAATTAGGCAGAAGCGGTTGGTTTGGAAAGGAAAACATATCAAAATCTTCTATAACCGAGTCAAAATTTGACCATGTCTCAAATGAATTACGAGTCTCCATATCTGCTTTGTGATTTTTGTTTTTGATGTTTACTAATGACTGATAACTGAGATATATATCGATACATATATATATATATATATATATATATATCTGTATGAGGAAGAAGAAGAGGTAGATGGTAGGTAGAGGGTCGGAGGAGAAGAAAAGACAAGAGAGGAAGAGGAAAAGTCGGTACCGGGAAGAAAAAAAAAGGAGATATTTTTCTTGGCATTTTCTGCTTGTCATCATTTTCTTATATTTCTTTTCTTATTCTATTGTGAAATCATTATTCCCTAAATTAGGGGGAGAACATAAAAAGTACAAGAAAGATCGTGATTGGACAACATCATTAAATTATCTTGATCCGCATACAAGCGCGTGTGAACTTGAAGTTCAAAAGATAATTCATTTGTAAAGCATTGCAAATCAAATGTCAGACGCTTTTGTTGACTCTAGAAGAGTAACAAAATCGCATATGCCAGCTATAAATGCTCCTATTCTAATTGAAGTTCCAACAGAACAAAAGATTTTACATATAGTCTATTGAGCCAAAAGCATGCCAGAAGCATGGCCGACCTCTTGGTTCTAAAGATAAAAATCCTCAAAAGAAGAGAGGATTAATGGTCCAGATGATCATATTAAAGTAAAGAATGATAAAGACCAAGAGAAAACTTATGACAAAGAACCAGACATAAATGAAAGTAACACTGAAATTTCTATCCATTATACCACTTCCGGTAGAAGTTGGAATCGGATGGAAACAATTATTGATCATATGTTTGCATATAATATCTCTTGATGTTATACAGGATAGTGATGATCCTGAACCAATATCAGTTGATGAATGTCGGCATAGAAAAGATTGGCTGCAATGGAAAGATGCGATTCAATCAGAGTTAAATGCACTGACAAAACATGAAGTCTTCGGACCTGCAGTCCGAACACCAGAAGGTGTAAAACCTGTTGGCTACAAATGGATATTTGTGCGAAAGCGCAATGAAAAGAGTGAAATCGTTCGATATAAAGCGCGATTAGTAGCCCAAGGTTTTTCACAAAGACCAGGTATTGACTATGATGAAACTTATTCTCCTGTTATTGATGCTATTACACTCCGATATCTTATCAGTTTGGCAGTACATGAAAAGATAGATATGCGCCTATTAGATGTTGTCACTGCTTACTTGTATGGAAATTTAGAAAATGATGTTTACATGAAAATCCCGAAGGATTTCATATGCACGAAGCATATAAACATTATCCTCGTGAAAATTACTCCATCAAGTTGCAGAAATCATTATATGGCCTGAAGCAATTTGGGCGCATGTGGTTCACACGTCTTAGTGAATATTTATTGAAAGCGGGATTTAAAAATTACCAGGTATGTCCATGTGTTTTTATTAAGAAATCTGATTCTAAATTTGTGATATTAGCTATATATGTTGATGATATTAATCTTATTGGAACTCCTGAAGTGCTCCAAGAAACAATTGATTATTTAAAAAGAGAATTCGAAATCAAGGATTTTGGTAAAACCAAATTTTGCCTTAGTTTACAAATTGAACATCTGGAGAGTAGAACATTTATTCATCAATCAACATATACAGCAAAAGTGCTAAAAAGATTTTACATAGACAAAACACGTCCATTGAGTATTCCAATGATCGTCCGATCATTAAATGTGGATAAAGATCCTTTCCGACCTCAAGAAAATGATGAAGAACTCCTTGGTCCTGAAGTACCATATCTCAGTGCAATTGGTGCATTGATGTATCTTGCTAATAATATAAGACCTGATATTGCTTTTGCTGTCAATTTATTAGCAAGATTTAGTTCTTCACCAACACGACGACATTGAAATGGAATTAAACAAGTCCTTCGATATCTCCAAGGTACAATTGATCTCGGATTATTTTATTCAAATAAAACCAGTCCAACATTGATAGGTTATGCGAGATCTTGGTTATTTATCGATCCACATAAAGCACGTTCTCAAACGAGCTATCTATTTACATGTGGAAATACTTGCTATATCATGGCGTTCTACGAAACAATCTATAGCGACTACTTCTTCAAATCATGCTTGAAATTATAGTCATTCATGAAGCAAGTCGAGAATGTGTATGGCTAAGATCCATGATTCATTATATCCGAGAAAGTTGTGGATTATCATCAATCAAAGATATTCCAACTCCTCTTTATGAAGACAAATGCAGCTTGCATAGCTCAATTACGAGGATGATATATTAAAGGAGATCAGACAAAACATATTTCACCAAAATTCTTCTTTACTCATGAACTCCAGAAGAAAAGTGAAATTGATGTGCTACAAATTCGGTCATGTGATAACCTCGCAAATATTTTCACGAAGACTTTACCGACTGCAACATTTGAAAAGTTGAGATATAAAATCGGTATGCGTCGGTTTAAAGATTTAAAGGAATCATCTCATCAGGGGGAGTAATAAATAAACATATAGAATAGTGTACTCTTTTTTCTTCACTAGATTTTTTTTTCTCACTGGGTTTTTATCTAGTAAGGTTTTAACGAGGCATATTCTTTATGTATGGATGGACATCCAAGGGGGAGTGTTATGAATTATTGGAATCTCCATTAATTAGCGGAGGCTCCACTAATTATGGATTTATGTGAATTATTAGAAGATTTTTATGGATGTCCACCATTTAGTGGAGACACCATTAATTGAGATTAGTTGAAGATGATGTATGCCATGATATATTCCACTAATTAAAGCTTTATAAATAGAGCTATTCTCTAAGCTTGTAATATACCATCATTTTGTGAAAGAAAGATTAGTGAAAGAAATATTAGAGAAAGAAAAAGAGAAGTTTGAAGAGAAATTCTTGTGCAAAGAATAGTTAGAATTTTATTAGTGTGTAGTGTGTAGATTTTATTCTAACACTACTCTAATTTTATAACAATAACTACTTTTTCTTTCTTTTCTTTCATTTTTTTCTCTAGAGAGCAATTACTATTTGAAATTTGTGCAGTTCAACTAAAATTTAGAATAATTTGTTTTTTGTTATGGTATAAAGTAGTAGAGTGCATTGCATTAAGCGGTCATAATTTTTCTTAATTAACACGCATAGCATGGCTTAATTATTCTTAATTATTCCACATATCATGTTCTTCTTCCGTGAAGTACTATATGTTTTTTTTTTTTTTAATCTTTTTTGTAGGGAATAGGGAAGTCGGAGAGGAGAATAGTTGGGAGAATGAGGAAGGGATATAAAAATAAAATAAAATAAATATTTAAATATTTTTTTGAATAAAATCTTTTTTTTTCAAAATTACTAACGTAATTTATTTCATTAGATATTTTTATAATTATAATCTCTATCGTGTTCTTCCACCGATACAAATCCCAATTATGAACACAAATCCCAATTATATCGCACGTCTCGGTGGGGTTTGCACTTACTTGGGGATGGCAAGAGGCCCGAATGCATAGTATAATAATGCTACTATTTGATTTTATGTCGCTCTCATGGCCAACAGCAGAAAAAGAAAGATGAAGATAAAGATGACCATATCATCCTTATATCAATCTTTTCAATTTTGAATTAATTGTCCGTGAAGCAGCAAGTCGACGCGTTTCTGAATTTACTTTATCCAACTTTTGACTAGAAACAAAATTCCATATTTGGTAATAATACTACTAACAATTAATTTGATAATTAATTAGTTATACGTCTCTCTCTGACCAGTTTTGTTCTTGTAGGAGAAGAAGATACGAGAGGGATGTCCAATGCAATCATATGGTTAAAGTCATGCATGACATGACACGAGCGTCAAGTATATTATGTATTTGCCAATTCCTTTGAGGCAGTGATTGGCATTTAAGTAACAAAAGAAATATTTGTAGCACCAGCTTTTGGAAGAGAAACAATCAGCAATTGATACACTATAATATTTTTAATACGTTAAATAATATAATTTATAATGTTTTATATATAAATATATTTTATAATATTTTATGCATTATTAAATATATGAAAGAATTATGAGATATATCAATGAAAAGATTCGCTTAGTCATCTTACAGACATATGGTATTTCTTCTTTCTTCTAAGAAAAAAAAAATCAATATTGGCTTACAAAATAGCGTGGAGACATACTTCTTACTTATTTTATAGAAGTTTTAAATAAATTAATAATTTAAGAAATCAAACTTTATACAATACATTTATTCTTTATCCTGAAATTATCTAACAAAGAAAAAACAAGCATTCGAACTGCCCGATTGCTATTTTATCTCATCTTCTCGGTCTTGCATTGACACACATATGTGTGTCTAGTTTTAGTTCACAAAGCCTTAAATTTTGACTTCACCACGTCTATCGAATTATACCACTATGTAAAAGACTAAGAATGTCAAAGATGCTACACGCAAAAAAAATGCTAGTTGCAGGACGGGCTTGGTTGATCCCCCAAAAAGTATGATTTTGATAATCAAAAGTGTCGTTTCACAAAACTAAAATCACTAATCTCCAAGAAACATCATGCAGATTGTTCACAAATGCAACCAAATCGTAACAAACGTGAAGCCATATGGTTCTGATTCAATCGTTTCAGCAGTAAAAGCAGTGTATTAGTGTCGGTGCTCCAAAAAAGTCTCACAAAGGGTTACAAAATCATTGGTCCAAATAGGAAAATATCCATCATTTGAATTTTGATAGGATTGCATTATCCTCATCATCAAGATCAAATATGTAAAGAAAGAGTTGGCTTGATTTAATTAGTACCAGTATTTTATATTGCATATCAGTCAAGAAATCTTGATAAGGGAGAGTCGGACAAAATCACACGTCAAGAAAGAAGGATTACTATATATAGCAGTAGATCATCCCTTCTTCTTGCACTAAAAGAGCTGCAGATCGTCAACTGCAATAGTTACCAAATCAAAAATGAAGACTTCATCTCTGTTCATGCTCTCCCTCTCTGTTCTTCTTTTCTCTCTGCCATCTCCTTCTCTCTGTGCCACCAAGGTGAAGTGCAACCCTCATGACAAAAAGGTGCTGTTACAGATCAAAGCAGCTCTAAACAATCCCTACCACTTGGCCTCGTGGAATCCTGATACAGATTGCTGTACGTGGTATGCTATGAAGTGTGACTTCAAACCCCCTTATCGTGTCATTGAACTCACCATCTTCTCTGGGAACATCTCCGGCCAGATTCCAGATGCTGTCGGCGACCTCCCTTATCTCCAAAACTTAGTCTTTCGAAAACTTACCAACCTTACCGGCCAAATTCCCCGTGCCATTACCAAGCTCACTCAGCTCAAAATGCTAAGGCTCAGCTGGACCAATCTCTCTGGGCCAGTCCCGGCATTTCTTTCTGAGCTCAAGAACCTCACTTTCCTGGACTTGTCATTCAATGATCTCACGGGTTCAATCCCCCCTGAACTTTCTCAGTTCGAAAACCTGGATGCTCTTCACCTGGACCGCAACAAACTCACCGGAAGCATTCCAGAATCCTTCGGGAAGTTCAAAGGAAAAACCCCAGATATTTTTCTTTCTCATAACCAGCTCAGCGGGCCAGTTCCAAGATCTCTAGGGGACTTGAACTTCACATTTCAGCTTGACTTGTCTCGCAACAAGCTTGAAGGTGACGTATCATTCTTGTTTGGCAAAAACAAGACAGTTTTTATAGTTGACTTGTCGAGGAACTTGTTTAAGTTTGATCTCTCGAAGGTGGAGTTCAACGATAACTTACAATATTTAGACTTGAACCATAACATGGTCTATGGGAGTCTTCCAGAGCCAATGGTTCGCTTGAGCAATCTGCAGTTCTTGAATGTAAGTTACAACAGGCTCTGTGGTCAAATTCCAACAGGGGGAAAGCTTCAGAGCTTCGATTCCACTGCCTATTTCCACAACAGATGTTTGTGTGGTGCTCCTTTGCCTGCTTGCAAGTGATTGCAGAAATAGAGGACTGATATGGGCATTGACACATGGATCTGCTAAAAAGATTCTTGGTGTTCCTTTGTCATAGTTTGGAATTGTCTTTGAATAATGTAATAATGCGCAGAGGCAGCTTGTTATATATAAATGGTTGATTATATATAAAAGTATTAGTTGTACTGAACAAATCAAAACGTTGGCAACAAAATCAGTGTGCGTTTTTCGATTCTGATGCCTGAAAGAAAATACAGAGAAATCTTGGAAACAATAGAGGGTGACCACAATTTAGTTGGTCTTCTTCCTCTCCACAGAATGATGCACTTGTCGCTCTTTATAGTTAATCCTGTAGTGTTAAAGCTCCTTGGAGAAGCCATTAAATAGTTGTATATGTAGCTAAAGTTATACCGCAAAACAAATGGCGGAAAGGATCCCAGGTATGATGCTCACTGCTGTTTGTTGCAGGTAGGGGTGGTAGCCGATAGGTAGTGGTCGCATCCCACGAATGCAACCTCAAGATTGGACAATATAAAAAAAAAAAAAATCATTGTCACAAAATGCGACCTCACTACTTTTGGAATTCCTGCTGAGACAGTCCCTTTATCAGAATTAAGTGGAAAAAAAGTTCTATTTTTCGAAATTTCCGATTTTGTAGAGTTGTGGAAGTATATGATATTGGACTTCTGTCTCGGATAGCTCCCACAGATTTTGCATTTTTTGTCCCTTCACACCCTGTAAGAACCTTTCTGATCGGCCACCCTCCGCGGGTGCCGATCACAAGAACTTTTGAGGAAGAAGCTGAAATTCATCCTCTTGAATGTCTGCATATTTGTTGTAAGAAAGGTTTAGGTTTCTACTTCATGAGTTTCGTGGATTTCTACGTAGGAATTTATGTCAATAACATTCAATAGGAAAGCAAGCTTTTGATGCATTAAAATTCTTGGTATGTAAAGGATATAATCATCATTAATTATGACAATAACTAATAACAAAAAATAAATAAAAATGCAGAGTTAATGCATCAAAACCTAAGAATTTTAATGCATTTTTTTCTACCTTATCTTTCTTTTCTTTCATTTTTTTTTCTAAAAAGCAATTACTATTTTGAAATTTGTGCGTTTCGACTAAAATTTAGAATAATTTGTTTTTTGTTATGGTATAAAGCAGTAGAGTGCATTGCATTAAGTGGTCATAATCTTTCTTAATTAACATGCATAGCATGGCCTCCGTGACCGGATCATAGTCATGATGGATAATTATTCCACACATCGTGTTCTTCTTTCGGGGAGTACTACATATTTAATTTTATTTCTTTTCTTTTTTGTAGGGAATAGGGGAGCCAGAGAGGAGAATAGTTGGAAAAACAAGGAAGGGATATAAAAATAAAATAAAATAAATATTTGAATATATTTTTTGAATAAAATCTTTTTTCTAATAACGATTTCATTAGATATTTTTATAATTATAGTCTGTATAGTATTCTTTCACGTACACAAATTCCAATTATATCTAAGAATATTGTAGAGATGAAGACACATTACCCTCTTTTCCATTCATAAAACTACTCATTTCCAAAAATGCTTTTCCTTTTTAGGATGGGAGAGCCGAAAAATGAGAATCCAAGGACCAAGTGTGAGTCACAAATTAATAAAGAAATCGTCCCACTTGTACTCATTGACTGACCTTTCAAAAGATGCATCTCTCTATGAGGTTTGCACTTACTTGGAGAAGGCCTTATGTGGTGAAGGAGGCCCGAATGCATAGTATAATAATGATACTCTTTGATTTTATGTCGCTCTCGTGGCCAGCTGCAGAAGGAGAAGAGGATAAAATGGCTACTTTCTGTATATCAATATTCAATTCAAGAATTGATTATTTTGTGAAGCAGCGAGTCGACGCGTTTGTGGTTTTTCTTTTTCATACTTTCGACTAGAAACGAAATTCCATATTTGGTAATACTAACAATTAGTTTAATAAATAATTAGTTATACGTGTTCCTCTGCCCTCTGCAGTCCATAAATATTTAATTATTCTTGTGGGGAATATATATATATAGAGAGAGAGAGGGAGAGAGAGAGAAGTCCAAATCAATCATATGGTATTTTATGTATTTGCCAATTCCTTTGAGGCAGTGATTGGCATTTAAGCAAGGAAAGAAAGGTTTGTAGCACCAGATTTTGAAAAAGCAACAATCAGCAATTGAAATACTAAAAATTATATAATATTTTTAGTAGTCTCTTGCGAAGAAATTCAGTTAATAAAATAAAATAAGTTTTAAATATTATCTTGAGAATTTGAACTCTATTCTAGACATTAAGATTTTTTTTGTTAGAGTAAAATTAAATTTAAATTTATATAATTATAAATTTAAGATGATAACTCATAATCTTAAAAATAATCAGGCAAGACTTGAATAACTGAATAGTTTTGTAAAAATAACTTATAAATCTAACGAATTGAATTATTAAAAAAAAATTAGTACGTTAAATGACATATAAAATTATATATTTTATAATATTTTATATATTATTAAATATATAAAAAATATTATAATCTACTATTAACAGAAAGTCAATAACCTCAACAATATTATCTAACAAAGAAAAGAAAAGTATTCCAACTGCCCATTTGCTATTTTGTATCAAATGCGAACTCAAATCATTCTTTCGGGATAAAAAATAAAAAATAGAACTAATAAAAATGAGTCTTGGGTGCTTATTTCTTTTTTTAGACAAATCATATTTCTTTTTTCTTTGTCCTTTGCATTAAAAGAACAAATTACAAAATGATATGATTTAATCTCAGATCCATTTAAATGTAGCAGATAACAGCAGAGCTCGAGATTTAATGTGTATTTGAATTATAGGAGCTAGCAATCGCCGAGCCGTTATCTCTTGGTCTTGCATTAACCCACATATCTTGTCTAGTTTTGGCCCACAGAGCCTTAAAATTTGACTACACCACGTGCGTCGAATTAAACCATTATGTGAAAGGGTAAGAATGTCAAAGATGCTACAGACGGCAAGAATGCTTGTTGCAGGGGCGGAATTTGCAAATTATCCTCTTATTATGTTTCGTGTCATTAAAGTTATACGGTACTATAATCGTTTCATAATATAAATCGTTTTAAATTTTATATAATTTTAAAATTAAATTTTTAAAAACACTTATAATTAAATTTTTATCTATCTTAATAATTAGAAAGAATTAGATTATAATTAATAGAAAGAGAAAAATTATAAAAAGTGATAGAGATGAAAAAAAATATTTATAAATATTTATAAAACTTTATAAAAAGACTTATATTAATAAACAAACTTTTCAAATCCAAAACTATCTATATTGTGAAACAAAAATAATATAATTCTTCGATATATATAATTTACGATTTTACGGTCTATACAAAAATTTTTCACCTTCTTAATCCCTCAAAAATATGATTTTGAGAGTAATTCTATGAGAGCCATTAAACAAAAAGTGTCATTTCTCAAAACTAAACCTATTGATCTATCACTATAATTCACAAATATAATCAACGTGAAACCATTATAAAAGCAGTTAATTTGTGTCGGTGCTCCAAAAAGTCTCACAAAGGGTCACACAATCATTTAGTCAACAACAACAATAACAACAACTAAGTCTTAATCCCAAGTAACTTAGGATCGGTTACATGAATCACGTCAGGCAACGTGTGGTCATCCACATTATAAGACTGCGTTATCCTTATCACCAAAATATCTAAAGAAATATTATAGAGTCCATGGACACAGTTCCGTATTATCCAATATATCTATATATAGAAAGAGTTGGCTTATTTACTAGTATTAAATTCTATGGATGAATTCAAAAAAAAAAATTCTTCTGAATTCAAAATTTTTATTTAATTTAAAATAATTTAAATAATTTTTATTTTTCAACAATTACACATATTAAAATTTCTAAAAATAAAATGACTTTATATTTTTTTTTCTTAAAATACTCCTATTTAAATGTCTTAAAAACAAGAGAAGAAATAAGAGATAAATAGAATAATAAATAAAAATATAAATATAAAAATAACTTTAAAATCTTTTTAAAAAGTATTTATAATTTAAGACAATAAAAATAATTTTTAACGACTTATATATTAGAAGAGAGCGAGTATTATCGACACACCACCCTATATCAAGAAATCTTGATAAGAGAGAGTTGGACAGAATCACACTAAGAAAGAAGGATTGCTATATATAGCAGAACATTCCACTCCCATGAGCATATGCTTCCATTCTTCTTGCACTAAAACAGTTGCAGATCATCAACTGCAACAGCTGCCAAATAAAAATGAAGACTTCATTTGTGTTCATAACCTCCCTCTTTCTTTTTCTTCTCTCTCTGCCATCTCCTTCTCTCTGTGCCACCAAGGAGAAGTGCAACCCCCATGACAAAAAGGTGCTGTTACAGATCAAAGCAGCTCTAAACAATCCCTACCACTTGGCCTCATGGAATCCTGATACAGATTGCTGAAAGTGGTATGCTAAGAAGTGTGACCTCAAACCCCCTTATCGCGTCATTGAACTCACCATCTCCGGGAACATCTCCGGCCAGATTCCGGATGCTGTTGGCGACCTCCCTTATCTCCAAAACTTATTATTTCGAAAACTTACTAACCTTACAGGCCAAATTCCCCGTGCCATTACCAAGCTCACTCATCTCAAAATGCTAACGCTCAGTTGGACCAATCTCTCTGGACCAGTCCCGGCATTCCTTACTGAGCTCAAAAACCTCACTTCCCTGGACTTGTCATTCAATGATCTCACGGGTTCAATCCCTCCTGAACTTTCTCAGTTCGAAAACCTGGACGATCTTCACTTGGACCGCAACAAACTCACCGGAAGCATTCCAGAATCCTTCGGGAAGTTCAAAGGAAAAACCCCAGATATTTTTCTTTCTCATAACCAGCTCAGCGGGCCAGTTCCAAGATCTCTAGGGGACTTGAACTTCACATTTCAGCTTGACTTGTCTCGCAACAAGCTTGAAGGTGACGTATCATTCTTGTTTGGCAAAAACAAGACAGTTTTTATAGTTGACTTGTCGAGGAACTTGTTTAAGTTTGATCTCTCGAAGGTGGAGTTCAACGATAACTTACAATATTTAGACTTGAACCATAACATGGTCTATGGGAGTCTTCCAGAGCGAATGGTTCGCTTGAGCAATCTGCAGTTCTTGAATGTAAGTTACAACAGGCTCTGTGGTCAAATTCCAACAGGGGGAAAGCTTCAGAGCTTCGATTCCACTGCCTATTTCCACAACAGATGTTTGTGTGGTGCTCCTTTGCCTGCTTGCAAGTGATTGCAGAAATAGAGGACTGATATGGGCATTGACACATGGATCTGCTAAAAATATTCTTGGTGTTCCTTTGTCATAGTTTGGAATTGTCTTTGAATAATGTAATAATGCACAGAGGCAGCTTGTTACCGATAAATAATAAATGGTTGATTATATATAAAAGTATCAATTGTAATAATGCACGGAGACAGCTTCTATAACTCAAGTACTTTTGGACCATCTTAGACTTCTCAATGGTTGATTTATTAAAATGTCTCACAGACTCACACACTGAAACCGGTGGACAGTAATATACTCCTATACTGTCTCATGCTGAAGAAGTATGTTACTTTGTGAAGTAAAAAGAGGACATTAAGATATAACAATGCAATGGAAAAGAGGAATAATTTGTAGCACAAATGTCCAAGCAGAGAGACAGGAAAAAGAGGGGTTTACCTTCATCTTTCATCTATTGGATTTGGGATTTTTGAGGAATGCCATTGAACTTCAATTTGTAGGGGAAAATATAGTTTTATTCTGCCAATGAGAAGTTTAGGCTAAAGGAAAAGAATGTACAGAACAAGGGATAAAGGCTCCAAATTCCTTTATTGCTTTTACTTTCCTTCCTCCGAAATTAAGGAATGTAAATTATTCAGCCCACAACAGCAGCCATTCTTTCCCGATAACAAAAGCATCAAAAGAAAAAATTGCTTGCTTACTTGAGTGAGTCTCGGCATGAAAAGTGCAAGCCAGCATTATTGTCTATTCTGATTGGAGTCTCCTGGATAACAAATCAAGATCACAAGGAAGGATGGATTATTTATCAGATAGGGGGGTCGGGGTAGAACTTCAGCATTTCAGTCATTCACATCCTTTATTCCTTACTGACAAAAATGATGGTAAGGAAGGTATCTGTTATGGTTGTAGGAAAACCATCACTGGTTATCCTACATACGGTTGCCAACTTTGTGATTTCATCCTCCATAAAACATGTGCTGAGCTACCAGAACGAATCGAACACCCTGCTGGTGCTCAACACACTCTTGAGCTCCACGAAGCACCGCCTTATGCTTCCAAGTCTTGCCTATGTAACATCTGCCGAGAAAAATGGTACTATTTTAGCTATCACTGTCCCTTCTGTCATATAAATGTCTGCATACGTTGTGCTTCAGAGGGACGCACCATTCAGCACAATAGTCATCAACACCCGTTGAAACTCCTACGAAAGTCTGCATTGTTCTTTTGCAGTGCTTGTGGAACTGAGGCAGCAGATTCTTCATATATATGTGTCCAATGTGAATATTGGATACACAAGAGCTGTGCAACCCTTTCAAGCACCACAAAACATGCCAGTCATACTCATCCTCTCATCCTTGCTTATTCTCTTCCATATTCAGTTGAAAAGTTTGACTATTCGTGCGACATCTGCAGTGACAGAATGCATCCACCATATTGGGTTTATTACTGCCCAGATTGCAGATATCTGGCGCATGTAAAATGTGCAACTTCAACAGCAGATGAAGTCAGAAATGGTAAAAGTGATGCTGAAGCTAGAGAGCCTTTTGATCCCTCCTTGCATTCTTTACCAGTAAGTGAGATATATGTTGATCTAATCAAAAGCTTTACAGAGCAAATCAGCAGCGCAGATCTTCACTATGCAACAGAAATCAATCTTCCATGTCATGAGCATCTGTTATCTGTCTCTGATATGAAAAATGACATGAAAAATGGTGAAACCTTATGCAGTGGATGCATTGGACCCATTTCAGAAGAGTTTTATAGTTGTTCTCCTTGTGGTTACTTTCTCCACCGAGATTGTGCAGCATTACCAGAAAAGGTGCAACACCCACTCCATCCTGAACATGCCCTCTATCTTGAAAGCTTTCTGCATTTCTTTTACTTCTTTAAGTGTAACAGCTGTGGAAAAGGTTGCAATGGATTTTACTATGCATGTGATGATTGTGAATTTTACCTTGATCTCAAGTGTGCTTCTCTACCCAACACTGTCAAACATGATGCTCACGAGCATCCACTCACCCTAAGCATAGGAAGGGAGTACGAATGCCGTGCCTGTGGCATCTTTCCTTGTTGTTTTGCACTTGGTTGTACCCCTTGCAAGTTTCAGATATGCTACACTTGTGCCCTCTTGCCGCGAACAGTCACACATAGATGGGAAAAACATCCCCTTCCCCTGAGCTTTCCTCCCATCCCTAATCATCCAGAAGAATTCTTCTGTGAAATTTGTGAGGAAGAACTACATCCAAGACACTGGCTCTATCACTGCCGTGAATGTGATCAGTCTTTTCATCCCAGGTGCATTTGCCGGCTTGACGACTACCCAAATGTCAAATTTGGGAACTCCCTTCAAGTTAACAACCATGAACATCAACTCACATTTCTTCGGGAGAGTGAAGAATTCAGATCCTTCTGTGAGGCCTGTGGCAAGCGTCTGGATGGTCTCCCAGTCTTTGAATGTTCACCATGTGATTTTCGCCTCTGTAGGCACTGCATAATCAAGAAATTCTGATCTTGTATTCTAACTGATGAGTAGGTTGGCTGTACCAAAAGACACAAAACATTTGTTCTGAACTAAGAAATCCCAGCTCCCTCAATCAGAAGTTGCAGTTTTAGAAACATTCACAGCTAGAATTTATCTGAATATTCCTCTATGCATCTGCAGTAAAATTCTTGGATATCATTCTTAAAGTTGTAGCAAATGTTAGCTGTTACACCAAGTTTTATCCTTTCTGAATCCTTCTACAAGGTACTGGGCAATTATTTTAAGATCCCCAATTTCTTCTGAATGATCACTTGGATTTCTAAATATACATGCTACAAAAGTTCAATTTTGCAGTTCTGATTTTTGTAAATTTTGGGTAGGTTTATCATTGAACAAGGAGAAGCAGCGGCCTTGTAATGGCTTGACTTTTTTCTGTGGTGGCATGTCATGGCGTTCACAGCAGAAGGGAAAGAGCAAGCGGCAAATTCTGTCCAATTTATTTCTGCAATGCCTTTCTTTTCTTTTCTTCCTCTTGGCTGTTTCCAGTAAATGGCTGTTGTGAAATTCTCACTTTTCTGTGGCCATCAATAAGCACCATTGAAATTCCAAATTCTCTCTTTTATTGTTTTCTTTAGTTACGTGTATATTGGGTCAATCATTCTTTGGGGAACCAGTCAGTGTAAATTTTTCGTTTCCTAAATCAGATATTTCAACCTAGCTAAGCTGTTAACCTCTGGAACAATTTTTTTGTTTTTTTTTTTTTGGGGGGGGGGTGGTGGGGGCAGGGAGTTTGTTAAAGAGGAAAGGAATTTAACTAAAACAATCCATGTATTCTAACTCGGACAAGAAAGAGAACGAAATGCATTCGTTGATAGACTTTTGAAGTTGGCTTTACATTGAAACATTGGCACCCTACCATCAGCCTGCACCTACCTAAAATACTTGAGAAAGAAATAGCGAAGAATCTTTCGGAGTTCAGTTGGATTAAGAAAGTCGTAATAACAGAAAAGAGGGTGAATTAAAGGAGAATAAAGATGGAGAATAAAGGACAAAAGCATCTTTATTATAGGCATGGATGTTTCCATAAGCTTTCTGTATTACTTTTGCTTTTCTTTGAGCTCCACTACTACACTTCTTTAGCCCTGTAATACACTTTAATATGCCAAAACTAGCATCTTTGCCGCAGGAAGATTGATAGTCCACATTTACAGCACTAAGTGGTTCCTTTTGTCATTGGGAAAGGACTAGAACAGCCAACTCTTTTAGGACAATTTGCTACAAGTCTAAGTAATAGGAGGAGGCGAATGGAGTAATACCATAAGCAGCAGTTGAAATGCAACCTTACCAATTAACAAAGCAAAAGAATCTTGGAAAGCAAAAATGCATATGATTTTAAAAGTCCAAAAAGTTTGTAGTTGTCATTAACGATGTGGCATCAAACATCTTTTGCCAGAAAACAAAACATGGACCTTGAAATATCCATATATATCTTAGATTCATAGCATAAAAGCTGGCCAACTTCAAATCATGCGTTTAACTAAAGCAATGCATTTAGTGTTATTCTATTTCCAGTTCATCATGATTTCAACAGAATGGAGCAATCATACTTGCAATAATCAAATGTCAAAACTTATATTGCCTTTTATGTTTCTATACGATTGTGAAATAAACTTTCATATCAAAACACGATTTTCTCACCGAAGGCACTGATTTTATAGCCGAAAAGCAACCAAAAGTGCAAAGCTGACAGAAGAGAAGGCTGATGAAAGGATTTAATTTACTGAGCCAGAAGGAGAATCTGCACAGTTAAGTCAAGCCGCCAACTCCAATAGCCATGAACCAGCAGTCTCTAGCACAAAATCAGCACTCCATATTGAAGTGGTAGAACTCTCCAATCTAATATTCTCAGAAAAGCTGTAAACATTATATGTTTTCGTTCACATTCACAGACCAGAGCTAACAAATCTTGGCTCCAGCATCCTATTATAGCTCATCTTTCATTCACGCCAGTAGAGGACTTTCTCATTAGTGTGAAGATTGAGACTGGCTTGATATCTCTGTTCCATCATACATCCAAACTTGTAAGTCCATCACTCTCAACTTCTGTGTATCCTAGTTATGTTGCGAGAACTTCTTGCTAGAAACAAACTGGCTCTCTAAAACTGCTCTCGAATGCCCACAAACTTCTGTTTTTGCAGCAGTAGAATAAACATTTGAGACAATGAGCAATCAGGCATCTTCGGCTCAGCCAGATGACTACAAAATCAAGGATACAAAACCCCAACTTGGGGAGAGATGGCCACACGGGGGAGTCCGTGGTGGGGGTGGGTGGATTAGTAGTGAGAGAGTCACAAGCACTTATGATCTTGTCGAACAGATGTACTATCTTTATGTTCGAGTTGTTAAAGCAAGAGACTTGCCTCCAAACCCTGTGACTGGAAGCTGTGATCCATATGTAGAAGTGAAACTAGGAAATTATAAAGGTAAAACACAGCGTTTTGAGAAGAAAACAAACCCTGAGTGGAACCAAGTCTTTGCATTCTCGAAAGATAAGATTCAGTCCTCAGTTCTTGAAGTTTTTGTTCGAGACCGAGAGATGGTGACGAGAGATGATTATCTAGGGAAGGTAGTCTTCGACATGAATGAAGTGCCTACAAGGGTTCCACCAGATAGCCCATTGGCACCTCAGTGGTATAGGCTAGAGGACCGTCAAGGACAAAGCAAGTTGAAGGGTGAGATTATGCTTGCAGTTTGGATGGGAACGCAAGCTGATGAAGCTTTCCCAGAATCATGGCACTCGGATGCTGCTTCAGTTCAAGGAGAAGGTGTATACAGCGTCAGATCAAAGGTTTATGTCTCACCTAAATTATGGTACTTCAGAGTTAATATAATAGAGGCACAGGATGTGGAATCCCAGGACAAGAGCCAACTCCCACAAGTTCTTGCGAAGGCTCAAGTGGGAAATCAGATTCTTAAGACAAAATTGAGCCCAACAAAAACAACAAATCCATTTTGGAACGAAGACCTGGTTTTTGTGGCAGCTGAGCCTTTCGAAGAGCAGTTGGTGCTCACTGTTGAAAATAAAGCAAGCGCTTCAAAAGATGAACTAGTTGGAAGGATAAGCTTACCGCTGCACATCTTTGAGAGGAGGTTAGATCACCGGCCAGTTCATTCTCGCTGGTTCAACCTTGAAAGATTTGGATTTGGAGCCATAGAAGGAGAAAGAAGAAAGGAGCTCAAATTTTCCACAAGAATTCACATCCGAGCCTGTCTTGAAGGGGCATATCATGTATTAGATGAATCAACTATGTACATCAGTGACCAGCGCCCCACTGCTCGGCAATTATGGAAGCAGCCAATTGGGATCCTGGAAGTGGGAATATTGAGTGCACAAGGACTACTACCAATGAAGACTAAGGATGGTCGAGGGACCACTGATGCTTACTGTGTGGCTAAATATGGACTGAAGTGGGTAAGAACAAGAACAATTCTGGAGAGCTTCAGTCCCAAATGGAATGAACAGTACACCTGGGAAGTTTATGACCCCTGTACAGTTATCACATTGGGGGTCTTTGACAACTGCCACTTAGGAGGCAATGAGAAACCATCTGCTGGCAATGGACCTGGGAGGGACTCCAGAATTGGGAAGGTTAGAATCAGGCTATCAACACTAGAGACAGACCGGATTTATGCTCAATCTTATCCACTTCTAGTTCTGCAACCATCTGGAGTGAAGAAGATGGGTGAACTTCAACTAGCCTTTCGGTTTACTTGTTTATCACTTACGCACATGATATATCTTTATGGCCGTCCTCTACTGCCAAAAATGCATTATCTCCATCCATTCACAGTAAGTCAATTAGACAGTTTGAGATACCAGGCCATGAACATTGTAGCATCTAGGCTTGGTCGAGCTGAGCCACCTCTGCGGAAAGAGGTTGTGGAATACATGCTGGATGTTGATTCTCATATGTGGAGCATGAGAAGAAGCAAAGCAAACTTCTTCAGAATAGTGTCACTCTTTTCAGGCATAATCTCCATGAGTAAATGGCTCAGTGATGTTCGTCTGTGGAAGAACCCAGTGACATCTATTCTAGTACATGTCCTCTTTTGCATATTGATATGCTACCCAGAGTTGATACTCCCAACCATTTTTCTTTACATGTTTCTCATTGGGATATGGAATTTCAGATTCAGGCCTAGGCACCCTCCACATATGGACACTAAAATTTCCTGGGCAGAAGCAGTTCATCCAGATGAATTAGATGAAGAGTTCGATACTTTCCCTACATCCAAGCCTCAAGATGTTATACGAATGAGGTATGATAGACTCCGTAGTGTGGCAGGAAGAATCCAAACAGTGGTTGGGGATATGGCAACACAGGGGGAGAGATTTCAAGCACTTTTAAGTTGGAGAGATCCAAGAGCGACAAGTCTCTTCATAGTCTTCTGCCTTTGTGCTGCAATAAGTCTCTATGTCACACCTTTTAAAATGGTAGCTTTGATAACAGGTTTATTCTTGTTGCGGCACCCAAGATTCAGGAGCAAGATGCCATCAGTACCCAGCAATTTCTTCAGAAGATTGCCATCGAAAGCTGATACTCTGCTCTAAAAACAGACATACATAAGAAGCCAATTACTGAACCATCTTTTCTTTTTTAAGCTATTCATGTAACTTTGCATTAGTTTCCGTGAATAGGTACCGCTTAACCTGTATTTGCTTCCAATTTCATGTACTACAAGGAATATTCAGGAAGAGAAATAACAAATACATTCCTACTTAAGGTTTGGAGAGATCAACTCAACATTTTCCTACACAATTTACTTGGTTGTACCAAATCAACTTGTAAGATAAAGTTAAGCATTAAGGAAAAATGGGTACTGACAATTGATCTCATTGTTCTTACTTCTTTCTAGAAATGAGATATGAGAACACTACATTCAAAAGGCAAAACAAATTAGTAACTATTGAAAAGAAAAGTGAAATTTCTAGGAAGATGTGACATAAAACTTTGTGATATAAAAGACATCAAGAAGAAAATTGGAAGGATCAATAGAGTGCCACCTCTCACCTTTCTCCGGAAAAACTTCCAGGTTTTCCTTTGACATACATTTGACGGCAGAACCAACCTACAATGACTCATCCCAAAATCAAGGACACTCAGATTATGCACAGCTAAAGACAAGAACTACAGTGCTAACTAGAAAAGAAAAAAATATTGCTATATTTGCAGAAAAACCCGAGCTCAGAAGCCTAGATGAAAATAAACTAAGCAACCAGAAATGAAGATGAGGACCAAAATTCTCTGTCTATGATCCTAAGGTAGCTGGAGCAAGAAAGCAAGCCAGAACAGAAGCACACAGAAAACAGAGTGAAATAAGAGCACCGATGAAGATGGTTTCGTACTTTCATGAGAGGCTTAGGATCAGATACAGATATCTAAAGAAATAATTCCTGTTTGTAGCATTGATGTTTCCACCACTTATCCAAGTAAACCATGAGATAACATGTATGCACCAACTGTTTTTCACAGAAGGCACCATGGCGGGATATGGTAGGAGTCACATAAGTTTATTGGGGTTTTCAATGTTTTGATGCAACCACAAAGTAAAAATTAAACACTAACTGTTACTTGAGAAAACAATGAATGGACAGCCGGAATGCTCTACACAACATACAAAAAGTCTTACGGGAGTTTCAAGAGAGTTCATAACTGGCAAGATGTCTTGTGCAGAAGTGCTCAAAGAAATAATCTATCAAGAATACACTGTAAGAGTTTAATTTTTCAATTCAGAAATTGCTACAGTTCTGTTATAAATGCAAAAGTGACAAGACTCTCATGAAAATCATTCCCCCGGGACAAGAACCGGACTACCAGGCTTGGATCTTGATATGGTTTCTCAAAACCCAGGAAACATCTGAATCACCACGTAAGTACTGGATCTAACCACAATTCTGGACAGTCAGCTAAATTAAATTTGACAGCAAGAACATGAACCATGCTTCTAAGTTTTCATATTTCCTTCTGTTTTCTTGTTTTTTATGTTTTGGTTAAAAACCAACTGTGCTTGAGGTGCATTTGTTAAGCGCAATAAAGGGTTCTATAAGCACCAATCAGAAAGCACAGCCATAACAACAAAAGACTTTCAGAACATAATCAAAGGATTACATGGTGAAGAAATTAGTATAAAGGGCCGAAATTCACAGGCAATCAGAAACTAGTCATTCAGTTAGCTGCAATATTATTAAGTCTTAGCTTGAAAAACTTAAGCTGCCAATCTAATTATCCTGAAAATTCAACCCTTTTACCATAGTAGGATCAAATAATCTCTTAATACTAGCACCTTACTCAAAAACTAGAACAGAATCAATCTAATTCCAAAATAAACACAAAAGTTAAAAACTTGGCAAGCACTTAACTGGTATAGAATGGATGCTACAGTTTTGCCCGTTATTCTGTAATTCATCAACATTGAACTCCATCAAATCCATGAAGCTTATAACTGCAAACTGATATTAAAAAATAAAAATGGCACAGCCAAAAGTTTAGCTGTTTTTGAAGCTACGAAACACATAAAGACTGTGACATTTACGCCGGACGGCGACGCGTCCAGAAAAATCTCCGTCAGCATTTTTCCGTACCATGGCACAAAGCATGAGGGAGAAATTTTGAATAAAGAGCTAATAAAAATCTTGAAAAATAAAACAAAATGACTGCTTGACGTCATCGGCTCTTTAAGAACTCTTGCGACTCTCTCAGGGCTGGAGAGCCGCCGGCTCGATTAAGATGGCGAGGCGGATGGGCCTAGGGACATCCCTGTCGACTGACATTTTTGGGTCAGTATAACAGTCATTGCTATGATAGCTATTGGGTCTACATCTTCAGAACCTTGGCCCAGATAAGAGTCCACCTTGTATACACTTTAACTATCACCCAAGCCCGGCCTGCTGAACAAAAAGTTTATTTGAGCTGAGCCTCGAATGATTTTGGGCCGAGCTCTCGCTTCAGCATTCTCGGCCCAAAAACATATACACACACTTTTATACACACATTGTGCTTAGGAAATATGTAAAGCTGTTCTTCAAAAAAAGGAAATATGTAATGATCTGATTATGGATATTTATATAAGTTGGAAATTATGAATTCTTTTTTCTTTGCAAATTAAGTTGGGATTGGTCTAAATTTATATTTTAATTTCGTGCGAAATCTGAACTTATTGAGCTCAGGTCCAAGATAGGTATTTTGAGATTGAGAGAAGTTTGTTTTCAAGTTTGACTTTAAGTGAAAATTGACAGACTTATATAGTGTGGGTACCAGTCAGGGTACAGACACGTAATTTAAAAATTAGAAAAAAATGACAGATAGGTTGAATTCCTGAGATATTAGGCCAATTTCATTGGATTCGAAGTCACTTTTCTTCCAATTGGCAACAAAGAAATTGGAGGTTAAGAACTAATAAGAAAAACATTTATATAAAGTCAGTCTTCATATATTATTGCATTGAAAATTCTATATCATCTATAGAAACTAGGTTTATATAAGTATTTTTCAAATGATAGGGATATATGTGAAAATTTTCTTGATGAAATGAATCTTTATATATCACAAATATTAAAATTTTATACATTTCTTGAAGATATAACTTGCAACTCACATAATGTAACCATCTAAAGTCCACAAATATCAAGATCAACTAAGAATTTTCCAAGGCAAGATAGTTAATGACTTAGAGTGAATTTTTATTATTTTTTTTAGAAGGGAAGGGGAGAGACAAGGAATATGGGGAAGGGTATAGAGAAAAGATGGGATGTAATTCGGTGTTAAATTCGAGAATTATATCTCGAACTACAATTCTCGTGTCATTAGGATAAATTGTTATCAATAGTTTAGAGTGATATATTATAATCACGGTCAATTCTTGACAGGTCTCGATATCAAATCAAAACTTATATTGTGAATAATAATCTTTCTATCTATTTTATTGTCGACAGCGTCGAGTGAAATATTAGAATCATAATCAATTATGAATAGGGAAGACCTTAAAATTTCTATCAAAATTGAAAATTATTAAAGCAAAAAATGTGAATTATTATCTCAATTTCCACTAAGGATTAAGAATACTTAATTTCATTCTTGGTAAAAAGGTGAAAACTTGTCAAGTCTTGTCTTCTGTTACTCTGCTCTCAAGCTATGATATGATCATGTCCGGTGTCCTTGACCAAAGAAACAAAACTGTCCTCGCCATTTCTTCTTGGTACCATCCATCCAAATCGAGCATACAGCAGTGCAAGTGCCAAGATAGATGTACAAATACTGTGTGTCTGTGTGTTTTTGTGTGTCTATCAGGTCAGAGAGAGAGAGAGAGAGAGATTGAATTGAATTTAGAGTACCCTAACAACTACCAACCACATCTTGGAACACTTTTGTTTTCATCCATTTCTCTAGTACTAGTAAACATTTTAACTAATCCATGACCTGGAAAAAACAACAAAACAAACGTTTTGACTAATCTAATTATATTCTTCCCTTGTTATATACTTTTGTAATTTCCTATTCTTACAATGTTTTTTTGCAAGGCACCTAATCTCGTGACGAAATCAAGCACTTCCGGATGAAAAACTATTCAGAAATTATTTTAAGTAACCACAATATTTGAAGGGAAAGAAAAGAGTTTGTTGAGAAGTATTTAATCAAAAATGTTTCGATTACTTCTCTTTTTTAAATATGGTCTCCGATCAGATTAAAAAAGGAATATAATTTTTGTAACGTTCATTTTTATAATTAATAAATGTATGCATTGTTAAATAGTTTTATTGTTAAGTTAATAATTTGAGAAGAAAAGGTATGTGGTGTTAGAAACGAAAAAAACATGAGTAATATGAACCATGATTTTCAGGGGAAAATCATGTGTTCATTAAGTTCCTAAAATGAAAATGTATAATGCGAATATATATTTCTGAGAAATGAAAATTAGCTACAGCTGTAGTTCGTCAGTTACATGTAATATAGCCATCTAAATATTGTGCATGCAGCTGCCTGCATAAACGCCAAAAACAGACACATTGGCTCTCTTAATTGTCTTTTCTCACCCTGAGACAGCAACAAAACTCAACCTCTTTCTGATCTGCTGCTAATCCTCAGAATTAAACACTGCTGCATTTCTTCGTCTCCATCCACCTGATCCTTTGCATCGGTCAGAAATGGCTGCTAATAGACCATAGCTCTGATCTGTTAACCTTCTTGATCCCAGAAAGAAAATCAAGAGAGAGAGAGAGAAGCATTGAGAAAAAAAGAAAAACAAAAGTTTGCTTCTACTGATGCGATCTTGAAGACTTGAACTAGTTACTTCTTGTCTATCTATACATCTCTATGGAACTTGAAAAAGGACACCAAGTTAAAGACTATAAATATTCCTCGATTACAAAAGGATCTGGAAATGACTAGGGTTTTCTCATTTTCTCTTCTTATTCATGCCTAGGCCGAGCCAGCCACAGAGAGCTGAGAGCCCGGAGGCGGTGGAAGTACTCGGCAATCGCCAGAAAACACCGTGCAGCTTGGCGGGTGGTCAGGATCTGATGCAGCCGGTGAATCGTTTGATGCCTCAGATTATCAGCCTGTAAGTGAAGAAAATTTTTCAATTTTATTATTATTATTATTAACTTTTTTTTTTTTTGGTTACATTGTCAAAAACAAGAACAAAATTGTTACAACTTATGCATGTATGTTGACTTTGGAGAGGAAGAAATTAAAGAATTGAAGTTGAAGGCATCTTTGTTTGGTAATAGAAATTCTTAAACATTGATATGAGTGCACACTAAGAATATCTCTCTCTCTCCCTCTCTCTCTCTCTGTGTGATACTTCTTTTGACTATGCTTAATTAATATCTTTGATTAGATTTATAATCTCTTCTTCAAGGGACTAATGAGTTCTCTTGACCACTGCATCTAGAAGATTGAGCACAGTTTCCATTTTAACTCATTTTTCTCTTCTTCTACTGTGAATTTTGACATTGAACAAAAAGGAAGATTTCCCCAATGAAAAAAAATATGATAGATATCATGATAAAAGCAAAACTTTACAAGTTAATGTAGTAGGTGAAGATAGTCAATTTTTTGTAGCAGGGCAAAAATATGATCTACACTAATTAATCATTAGGACCAAGAAAGGAGGAATCAAAAGTAAAATTGTATTATTATATATGTTAAGAGAAGAAGAATGAAGAAAACTTACTTCTAAACATATAATTTTCATAAGGTGAAGTCCTCTTTTTTAAATAAATTAAAATTAGTAAGTATGATTTCAAGATTGGGTTTTAATTTCTATTTTTCTAAACTTCAGAAATTCTCTATTATTTTTTTTCCTTTTTAGATGAGAGTACAAGAGAGTAATTCAGTGGATTTTCCCAATTTGTCTGGTTTGAGACAAACGGTTACGAAATGACATCATCCTAGTATGGGTAAAATATCACTATGACAGGGATATATTTTAGCATGAGCCCACCACCTCTACTCCCACACAGAAAACGTAGTACTACTTATTAATATGTGCATTCTACTGAATTTCATGCAAATGATTTGGTGGACCTTCATATTTTGATTTTTTTTTTTTTTTTAATTTTCTACTTCCTGCCTTGTGCAATTTTTTAACCGATATTTCCACGGTAAAAATAAGGACCGCAGGGTGTGAGGGCTGGACCCCATACATCCCAAACCGCAAACACGAATGTGACGAGAAAAATGGGCCATGGGATACTGTTTTTGGGCCAAGTGGGTCCCGCACATCTTATATGGAAGCTACCCCACATGTGATCTTGTTCGAATCTAACGGGGGAGAAGCCCTTGTGAGCAGAACGATCTCACAATTAATGTTACTCTAGGGTTTTTCATCTCTAGTTTATAATTAAGAACACCACTTGAGGGATTAGATTTATGTATGAGCTGGACATGGAGAGTTGTTCTTCATCTGTTGGAGTAGGTCTCCCAACCCAAGCATGATCAGCATATTCTTGTCCTCCATGGCCCCCACTCACTAACATTTCAACATCATATGCATGCAATCTAGCCACATCTATGATACCTATGCAACCCCATTTTTTGTTTTCGTGTTTTTTTTTCCCTTGGTGAAAGGAATGATATATAGTATAAAAATGGTGGCATGTGGGTACCTGTCTAACAAACCCTTCAAGGGTGGAGAGCTTGTTCATGGCGAGAGCCATCTGGCCCATGTAGTTAGCCATATTTGTAGGGCAGCTAAGAGCATCAGAAGCAATGGTGTCTGAGAGGGACTGGTTCAAAGCCTCCAGTCCTTGAGATAGAGCTTCTTCTGCTTCCTGTGTGGACTGTTGTAATCCGCATATGCCCAAGAGCTGCTGCTCCGTTAATGGCTCAATTTGGCTCATTATGATCTACAAGAAAGACAAAACAAGATTAATTAGCTCTTCGCGAGGGAGGAGAAAGAGAAACAGTAAAAGGTAGTAAAGAGACGTGCAAGTATCATTTCTGTCATTCTCTCTCATGTATACAAAAGGAGATAGAGACCAGAATTCGTAGTAACAGAGCTGGCTTTATGGCTCAGTTGGGAATAATACCTAACAGGAGCTTACAATGGAAAACTTCACGATATCTTTTCGTCATCCATTGTTATTACATTACGAGATGTTCTTACAAGAACTGCAAAAGTTCCTGCACCATGCACTTAACACGTTCCCATACCTCGTCAATTCATAGAATTCTCTGATCTCACCATTATTAACCTTTTCTTCTCCAGCCTTGTCGGGTTGATGACTCCTTTTCAAGAATGTAAAACAACAATCCGAGAAAAAGCTGCTTGAATAAATACACTTGGTGTCTCATGTATGAGTTAACCGTAGAAAATAGAAACTGGAAAGTATATATTCTTACTAGGGTTTCGCATGATGTCAAAATTTTTAACCTTATATGTTTTCAGCTTGTCATTTTCATGCCAGAATGTTTATTAACTTCTAGCGCCTGCCAATATTCTTTATGTTCTTTAATGGATCAAAAAAAAAATTGCAATATTAGTATCGTGTAGAAAAGAGGGTTTTGTTATATATATTGCTTATCTATACCTTGATGAGCTCGGAGGGACGAAAACCTCCCATCCACAGGAAGCACCTCTCTGCAGGAGTCTTCCACATGCCAGAAACAAGATGGAAAACATCAGACTTGGCGATCATGCTTTTCAGATTCATAAGCTCATCGAGGTGTGCCAGGCAGTTGTCGACGAATAGCCGAAGCTCGTTCTCCGGTAGATGCTCCTGCATTGCATTTCGAAGCTCGCACATGATACGATGATGTTCCTCAAGCCATCTCGAGTACTCCATGTCAAAGACCGCAGCATCTGCAAATCAAGCACAAGTATTAGACTCTAGAAAAGGTATTAACAGCTAGAGTATAAGCTTGAAATGGTACCTGCACTTATATTGGCCATGGGAACAGGCATGCCTTGGTCTCCTCCTAAAAGGGCACTTCCACCAAAATACACTCCCTGAAATGTTTAAAAATTATTCTTTTTGATCATTCTGAAATAACTGAAAGAAAAAAGAAAATATCTAATAATATCAGTAGCACAGTTGCACCAAGAGAATCTTACTTGAGCCCTAGCCCTCTGTATTTCTTGCTCTAATTGAGTAAGCTTGATCCTACTTGACTCTAGCTGCTGAACATAAGCCTGTAACAGATCAAGTAGAGCCATGAGTTGTACTGAAAATGCTTGTGACACCTTCATATTGGCAGCGCGAATGGCCAATTAATTGCTCAACATTTATCAGGGAGTACACTCAACACGGACCTTTTTCCTGAGCCTGCTTTTCCTAGCTGCCTCCCTATTCTGAGCAAGCCTTCTCAGTGTCTGTGTAGAAGTGAAATAAATTCAGATTTCATAAAAAAGAAGGTAGACAAGAAGAAATAAAAATTTCCACAAAAAAGAGGACCAGAGATGCCACCTTAGGGTCTGGTGTTTTCGGTGCATCTTGCTCGGAACTTGAAGTTGGGCCTTTGCGATTTCCCTCTCGCTGCCAAAACGATGAAACAACAATAATCAAAACAAGCATTAAAATAATATATAAGCGAAGAGAGGAAATCTCAG
This sequence comes from Voacanga thouarsii, assembly GCA_026120185.1. NCBI lineage: Eukaryota > Viridiplantae > Streptophyta > Magnoliopsida > Gentianales > Apocynaceae > Voacanga > Voacanga thouarsii. The sequence continues at coordinate 73,667 of JANUWF010001938.1, forward strand.
TCTGCAAGAAACTAACTAATCATTAGCTTTGGAGGCATATTCTCCTCTTAGCATATATATTAAACCCCATTCCTACCTTAACAGCTTTGGCCGGTTCAGATGACCCAGAAGCAACATCATTTCTTGGGTTGGAATTGGACAACTCCATGGACGGCTCAGATGATCTCTTGGATCCGCTGTTAGATGGAGAATTCGAAACTAATACCGTACTTGCCTACCAAAAACAATATCAACAGACAAACACCCATTAAAACCAGCAAGAAAAGTATTAAGTAAGCTGCTGAAAACAAGAAAGCTTACAGCTTTAACGGTATCATTATCAAAGTTCATACCTTTGCTGATGATGGCTCTACATGCATGGGCTGAGAAGGAAAAATGTTCAAAGTTGGAGGTCTCATCCCAGAATTCTCTGCACAAGCGTCACAAAGCATTAAATTTTCCAGACATGAAAATGAAGGAAGAGATCGGAGAGACAAGGTCTGAGAGGGGTAAGCCATGAAAGACAGTGTTCGATTTGGTCATGCATTTCGCCTCTCTGCACCAAAAGCATATAAAGGTAGAGCCTGAAGAAAAAAGGCGAAAAAATTTTTTTTTGATTCGTATCCTTTTCAGTACAAACAGAAACTGCAGGAGATTGATGATCAGAGAGTTTACCACATGTCGTGGTCCAATCTCCAGAAAACAAGAATCAATTAAAATCGAAAGGACACAAAAACGATTTTCTCGAAAACTGAAAATTTTTCAGCTGAAAGGATCTGGTCAAAGAAAGTACTGTCAGAATTAATCTCTCGGAGAACACAACTTTCTCATGACCCAAACGATAATTCCCCGAGAGAATCTCAAAGGAATAGACATCAAATTCGAAGAAAAGAAAGTAGCTCGATCGGGTGGAAGAATGAAGAAAAGGTTCGACAGAAAAAACAAGAGACTAGAGAGAGAGCTCACGTCTTTGCTCTTGGATTGCTGAGGGTTCTTGGCCATCAAGATAAAGGAAAAGAGCTTGATCTAATTCACCCAAATCATAAGCGCCAGCGTCTTTGCTTCTGTTCAAGAACAGCCGTATCAGAATAGCAGGAGAAAAAAGTGAAACCGTGATTTGAAAAAAAAATAAAATAAAATAAACGAAGAATGAAATGGAATCTTCGTGTGCATTTTGAACTCATATGAAGTAATTAGAAAAACGTTACATAAAGTTTCCAGGAATAGTTGGTGATGAGGAAGATGATTGCATCATCCCAAAAGAAATCTGATTACTAATATTTTGCTGCTGATGATGATGATGATGATGATGATGGGGGTCTTGAAGTTGCTGACTCTGGTGCATCTGTGGTGGTGGTGGTGGATGCGGTGGTTGTTGGTGATGTTGTTGGTCTAACACTAGATGTGTAGTAGTAGCAGTGTGATTGTTGCTTTTATTGGAAGCCATGAAAGAAGAAGCTCCAACAAAAATCTTGCTTTCTAATTCTTGCTCCGATGAAGTCTCAACCAGAGCTCTTGCAAAACCCATAAATGCTACTGATGATACTCAAGTTCTCTTCCACTCTACAAGTCATTTCCTCATCACCAGAAAACGTATATATATATAGCAGAAGATAGAGGGCTGGCTCTAGAGAGAGAAAGGAAGAAAAATTGAGTCGGTTATGAATTGAAGAGCTAGAGGTTGAAGAGAGGATAGAAAATAGAGAGAATTGAATGCAAGAGAGGCAAAAGACAAAGCAATTTCCAGCTCTCAACTCTCTCTTTTATGATCTTATCTCTCTCTTTCTAAAGAACCAGAAGACTTTCTGCTGCAAACCAAAAAAAATTTCAGATAAAGCGGTCTTGAGGATATCCCTCCACTTCAACAGTCCCCCCTTCCCCTATTCTCTCTCTCTCTCTCTCTCCAAAACAATTCCACTCGGAAGACTTTGGAGAAAAACTGCTAATGATGGCCGAAGGATACCGCTTCGGGCTTCCTTGTCCGATCATCTCATTCATTGTACTGCAAAATGACAACCGAGCCCTCCCTCCTTCATCTAATTTACCATTGACAATTTCATGCAGCCTCGACCTACCTTACACGTAGAATAGTGAGAACCAGACATTCGGGTTTTTTATTTCCTTTTTTTTCCTCTCTCTCTCAATAATGTGAAAAAAAAAAAAAGAGTTTGAATATTGTATAAAGCTCCAAATTTTGGGAAAATGTTTTGGTTGTGTAGGTCTAAATGGAGATATAGTTATAGGTTTTTTTTTTTTTCTTTTTTTGTGGAGTCCAATTTTGAAGATGAGAAAATGGAATAAAGGGTTTCAAGAGTTGACAAGAAAAAGAAAAAGCATGCTTGAAATCAATGAATCAAAAAATACAGCCAAGAAAAATGAATAATGAGACAATGAATGAAGCCAAATCATTAAAATGATCAAAGTTTCAAAAGATACAGATAACAAAATCGCAGGTAGATTTGGCAAATTGAGGTAACATATGTGAATGTGATCCACATGCATGATTTAAGGTTGAGAAGAAGACTTAAGTCAAACAAATGGACAATCAATTTTCTATGTGGAGGTAGAATACATAAAATGCCTCTTCCTATTTATTTTTCTGCATGATTTGTAACCACCACAATGAGTGTATATCTTCATCTTCTTCATCTCTCTTTTTTTTAAAAAAAATTAGAAGAAAAAATAAAAAAAAAATTAAATTTTGAATTTTTTTTTAAACGATGAATAATATATATTTTCATCACTCAGAATTAAAACTGTTAAGCGAGTTAATGTATACCTAAATATCGAATAAAGCTTGAGAATCTTTTGTTTCTTTGTTCAAACAGCATTTTAGAAATTATGTAATTCGATGATAAAAATTTTTAGTTTTATTTTTAAAAAAATTAAATAGATAAAAGATTTCTAGAACTTTCAATAGCAAAAATAATGCTTACATTTGTGATAATGTATTCAAAATTGGAATCAATAAGAAAAAATAATAAAGAAAATTTTTTGAATTAATGAAAGTAGATTCCAAAATTATATAGTCAGTAAAGTCAATGTAATTTTGCTTCTTACAATCATTGTTGATTAATTATGAGAATAAAATTTAAAATACTTTAGAATAAGAAGGTGATAATATTACCAAATTATGAAATCCCAACCCCCCTCCCTCAAGTAATTTTAAAAAAAAATAAAAAATCCCCACCGCTCATTAAGTATGAATGCACTAAACAAAAGTATAAATTATTTTACCTTACTATAAAGTAAAAAATAAAAATGCTAACAACTTATTTGGCTTTCTAAAGTCAAACTAATCTATTTTTCACCCATTCACAGATTTTTTTTTTTTTAATTTCAAGGTTCATTTGTGATTTTCATAAATTATGAAAAAATATTGAATTATTAAACTATTATATATTAATATCACCAATTCGTGGCTTAATTTTGCCTTTTTTAAAAATTTTTTTCACTGTTTATATATCCAGGGGTAGCATTGTAACGAAGACTTACTGATTGACCAAAAGCATACAATACATATTAAAATGTTGACTAAAAGTACACGTGTCAGAAGACGCTGCGGAAGGCCGTTGAGGAGTGGGGACCGCAAATGCGGTAAAATTGATTAATCTAACGGCTGAGAGTTTTCTGCCTCTCGAAGTCCAAATCAGATGTGGGGACAAACATCACACCAGCTCCCCACCTTTCCCGCGATTTTTATAATTTCTACTGCTTCTTTTGAAATAATATACCAACTGTGCAAATGAGAGGAAAAATGTGGCAAAATTGCGAAAAATTAGTATTAATTTTAATCCTAATTTGACCCAATGAAAATCCACAAAATAGGATATTTCCTCCCAAAAAAACTTTTTTTTAAAAGGAAATACTTCTTTATAAGAAATAGGATAAAGAACATATAGTAATATATACTCTCGATAATATTAAATTTGAAACTCAAGATCTCTTATTTTAATAAAAAGCATTTTACTAATTCAGAAATTGGTTTAACTCTATAATTATCTTTAAATTTCTGTAAAATTTCATGAGGATTGCAATTTTCTATGTCGTTATTGGCTTCAATTTAGTATATATAATTTTCTCCTTGGCTTCACTTGTATATGGTAGTACTTCACTCTAGAAATTCTTTTCTTTTACTTTTTACACTATAGAGATCAAACATCAGTAAATTACTTCCTTCGCCCTAATTAAATTGACAATGATTTAACTTAATACGAGATTTTATATAAAAGTAAAAATTGTAATATAATAATATAGTATAATAAATATAGAAAACATGTATGCCTCTCAAATCTAAATATATAAAAAGTATATTAATTATTTTATAATATATAATCTATTAAAAACATTTTTTAAGTGTTATTTTTTTTAAATAATTTAAAATAGTAAGCAAATCAATTTCATTAAGACGGAAGGAGACTAGTTGAACAATATTTAAAAACATTTCAATACTCCAAGTTTATAGTATAACATGATACAAAATTAAAGCGTAATAATATAAATTTCAGTATTAATTATTGTATGAACCACCCCGCTTGAGAGAAATTGAAATCCCCAAAAACACATGCTTAACTTGTATTCAAAACTTGAATATCCATCACAATAATACAAATAATGGGATGTTGATATTCAATTATACACAAAATCCATTGACCAAATCACAATTCGTATCAAGAGCTCCAAAGTAAGCCTTATTTCCTATTTGAACAATCATTATCAAACAAGTTTGAGGGATAGAATATCAACATAATTTTAGATGGAGACGTGGAAAAGAAAGAAAGGGGCACAATGAAAGAGATCAAAGAAAATAATTTTTGGGATTAGGTATATTAGCGTGCTCCCAAAACGTTATATTTGGTTAAATTTTAGATGTTGTAGGTCTTTTAAAAGCAAATCAAGCATCTAACTTTCCACCAACTCCTCCTTTGGTCATGTGTCTATACCCCGACCAAAAAAATAAATTAAATATATTGTACAATAAATTTGTTACTCCATTTGTTTTCACCCAAAGGAAGAATGAAAATGAAATGAATTCCTGGTGATTTTGACCAGAAGCTTGAGTAATTTAGAGCTAGTAATTACTTGTATATTTTCTATTTCAAATTCAACTCTTGAATCAACTTTATCAAGTCGTAACTGAGAATGCATTATTATATAACGATATGATATCACTTTTGGATTAAAAATTAGAAGAGTAATATATGTATTACGAGAATGTAAATCGAATTCAAAATTATCACATTAGAGATTTCTAGAGATGAATTAGATTTCACCAACTAAAACTCTCAGTCCTATAGTTTTTTTAATCCATTAAAGAAGTTGTATTTTTTGCTTCATTATGTTTAACAACAATTTTTCAGGGCTTTCATTAAAAAAATGGAAAAATAAGATTCAATGCATCAGAGATTTAGAAATTAAAAATTAAAAAATACATATTTCAAAAATTAGTTTGAATCGCGTTTTCAAGATGACTACCCCATTGTTAAATTATGTTGACAATATTATATATATATATATATGATTAAGCCGCTGGTCAACCGCTAATACTCATACCACTTGTTTAATTGATGATAAATTTTGTGAAGACAAACTAGGGATCTTTCTTCTTAAGGAAATAGCGTAAGGCATTGCCATACATACCCTATCCTAAGAGCTTAGACCACTTTTATAATATAGCGGTCCACCTACTAGAGATTTGTTGTTGGTTAATTTTTCATCTTTGGAGACGAATTTATTGAAAAATACTACGCTTATTTTCATTTTTGCCTTCAGCATTTTGTGAGGTGATGTGCATATTCTGAAATAAGGAAAGTTTCTAAGAACCTCGGTTATTGAGGACCAATTTAGCCAATGAACAGGGAGTTATGGCTGCGTAATGAAGAGACCAAATATAACATGGAAGGCTTGGTATTTGACCAAATATATGAGTCATAATATGTGGCACTCTACACAATATTGGCTGGCTGACCATCAAATCACTTGAAGTCAACCTAATCTAGGCCATCATCCAAATGTCCAATCAGCAGAGATCCCACCGGGGCTCTATTCAGATGCTAAATGCATACTAGGTTTACCCCATTTTCTTTTTTTTTTTTTTCTTGTAAGTCAGATTTTCCAACTTTGCACTATTAACCTAAACCCCAAAACTAGTCTCTAGGGTTGGGAAAAGTAAAAGTAAATCATCATATATATTTCAATTGATTTTATATTTTTTGTAATACCCTATACATTATTTTGCACAAGAAATTCATTCTATACTGGTCAGTCACTCCTCCTTACAAAGGAGGCCTCCCAAAAGGAGTCAAACCTCCTACACTGCTGCTGATGGCAAGAACCATTAATTGGTCAGCCAACTATGATGTGCCCCGGGAACCTTTACCTCATTTTCTCCATTATAGACTGTAGAAGGTTTGAACCGTTGAGAAGTATCTGCTTTCTTCGCCTTGTGAAAACACAAGAGGAAAAAAAAAATTGCTTCTCTTGTTCCAGATGCTGTTTCCATTCAGCAAGATGAAGTTCCAAACCTTTGTTTCCGTGCCGTCCATTCTAGCTAGGCACTATTTTACCTGCAAGTTGGAGGCATCAAGCACCATATATAATTCTTTGGTCTTCTAGTTGAAAGTGATGGTGTCTGCGCCTGATCACCTTTGGTTGCCAACTGATCAGTCACTTTCTAGTAGCGTGAGAAAGAACCGGAGTACGAATGTTGCGTGTGCAAAAATTTAGTTCCAGAATATATAGAAGGAATTAGCGTTGTCCAAGGAAGAAATATCCGGCAAAGAATCAAATGTTTCAGTTGTTTTTGTAGGTTAACGCATATAACCTTAGCTCTGGAACCCTCGAGTACTGTTGATCAATTGCAAAAGAGTCATCAGATTGGCTTGACTTCATCTTGGCCAAGAGTTACATGACTACAAGTTAGACGTATGCTAAATTAAGTCCCAATTTTTCTCACTTCCACCTGAGCTCAATGAGTCAAGTTCGAGCTAAATTAAAATGGAGAAACTTTTAGATCAAACACAAAAGGCTTGAGAAACTAGATATTTTACTGGCCTTAATTCCAGTTCTAGCATCGGCTCCTGCATCTCGATTACTTTCAATAATTGGAACACTTAGTGCATATGGTTTAATTTCCCAGTTTGATCAACGAATTCATCTTTCAGTATATTCTACTAGCTAAAGAGTAGAGATCTCAACTCCTTCGTGTGCCCCGAATGATCTAAGCTTCTGAAAAGATTGTAATTGCATATAATTTTCCAGAAGACATGTGCTCGACTTGCAGAGTTAGGCATAAGATGAGAGGGAAAAACGCAGGAAGAGAGACGACGCTAATAAAAGCAACCTCCATTTCCCCATGTTAGGCAAGCCTCTCTTTTCCATAAATGGGCAAATTTTGTTATGCAAAACGACTTGAGACTTAAAGAAAAAGAGAATACGAAAGGTGGCGAAGTAGACCTTACCCTGCTAGAGGGATGGGAAACCATAAAAGTTGGATAATTCCAAACCCATATTGATGAATTGTACGGAATGCATGCAAAAAGAGCACAAGGTTTTGGTGAGGAATCTCATGGGAAAGCATCTTATAAAGATATCGTCATATTTATTGAGCTTTGCTTTTGGCATTTGAGGATGAATAATGAATTGAATTTTGAAGATGGTGGAGATAAAAGTTCACACTATATTTAGCAAGACTCCCTTTTTTATTATAATTAAAATTTAAATCTCTTATTGATTTCTTTTTTATTTTTTTGGTTTGGATTGGGGGGGGAGGAGGGTATGGGTTATATTGATATGAGGTGTATTTATTGAGGTTTTGTTTTGGGGATTAATAATGAAATGAAGGTGGTAGTGGAGATAAAGCTGAGGCTAAATATAGCAAAAGCGGTCTTTGGTGTTTCTGGGTTTTTTGGATCCTCAGTTTTAGGGAGGGACCAACATGGGCCTAAATAATTCCGCCCACATCAAGTGGGGTGTATAGCAGCTTTTCCTTTCCTAGTTTCTATTTTTGGCAAATACTGATCTTGTTGGAAGAGCCTTCTGAGGTTTGTTTCGGCCACATTCAATGTGAAAAAATCCTGTGTTTTCCTTGACCACCACAACTCCTATCACCCCGTTTCAGTCTAATTCACAGACCCACACACACACACACAGGCTTATTGTGTACTTCCATCACCTTCTTACCAACAACTAACACATTAAGTTCAACGGCAGTAGCAGTACTAGTCTGCCTCCGGCCTCTATCCAGTCCTCCGAACATATCCCCCAGATCTTTGAATTAAATCTGCATTCCCTTCTTAATTTTTGTAGGAAGGAGTATACGATTTTTGTCCATTAATGATTTTTAATTCAAAGATCTTAGTATTTGAATTCCTCCACACTAAGTAAATTATCTACTTATAAAGCATAATGTTTTGTTCTCTATATTACATACTTGAGGTATAAAATCAATTTTAGTGTTTACATCTTTGAATGAATTTTGGTTCATTCAAATTATTCTTCTATTTGAATATTAGAATACGGAGATAGAATGAAGAATTTAAAGCTGAGGAGGACAAGATATATAATTATACAAGAATAAAGATTGTAATGTTATAAATTTTTAAAATTTGTTGCAAGAAAGAAAAGTAAATTTTAAAATGATTTCTAAAAAAAATTTATAAAGACGTATGAAAATTTTAAAAATTGACTTAAAATTCCCATTTGTCCGGACTTAATTATTTTTGCAATAACTGTCACATCATCTGCTGCTGCATATACTATTGAGCACGAACCACACAAGTAATTTTCCAATAACAATATGGACATTTGGTAATGAAACCATACTTAATGATCCAAAATCATAACATCAGATCATGTTTTGGTCAAGGGAAACCCCCAGGCCATAGCCATAGCCATAGCCGGAATGCAATCTCATAGGCTTTCTAGACATTTCTTGAAACTCTTGCATTCCCAAGCAATCATCTTCTCCAACATAAGCTGAATCTTTGTCAAGGCTCATCTTTTGGTAACGCTTCTTCTGATCTGCTATATGTACTAAAATTATAACATGTGAAATGGATTTGTATACTCCAATCTCTCGTACACGAAACTTGATTACTTCCTTTATTTTAAAATATTTATTTGAAGTCTTTTATACACAGGTTAATGGTGTTGAAAACAATACTACAATTAGATAAAATTTTTATTCTATTCATATTAAAAATATGATAGTTATTGATTGGTAAAAATTCTCAAGAAGTAAAAAGAAAGAAAAATTTTAGAAAATTGTGCAATTAATTTAGAATAAATAAAATAAAATGAGAATAAATTAATTATTAGTTCTAAAAATATATATGAAAAATATTTTAAAATAAAATTAAAAAATTTTATAAATAAATATTTTGAAATAAAAAGTATTTTATATGCAAAATTTATGCTTGAAAGATTCTAGTATATCCATGTTTCGTAAAAGGCCCTGGAGTTTTCCGCGTATTCTCATGGAAAGTCACAATGTCTAAATGGAACTCTCCTCGCCGCCTGTAGTCAATACGTTAAGTTGCACAAAATTTCCAAGTCAAGTCAGCGAGCAACCATTCATACTCTGTTCCAACCCGAGCCCAAAGTTTCTCGTATCAATTCACTTGGTCGGCTTCTTTTTTATATATTTTTGAAATGTTTAAGAGTGGACTATTGGGCTACAATGTTGTTAGATACATTTGGTGGCGATGGTGTTCTTTGTATCCATTTTTTCACCGATTTGTTGTCTTCTATGAAAGGTGGTATAATCCAATTCTGAGGTCAAGGATTTTGAAGAAACAGAAACATTAAAAGTAGGCAGGCAGTCTCGCTTGCCCCCAGAATAAGTTTCCAATTGATACTTGAGAACCTGCCCAGTCAAAACATTAGACTACCAGAACGACAACACCCTCCAGAAGAAAATCCAGTGAAAAAAAGACGAAGAAGAAGAAAGTTTTGGCTCCACCAAAACATGCCAATGACTGGGACTATTTTGCACAGGCATCCTCTTCGCATCCATAATTGCACGTCTTAGAACATCTTTGCCTATCCCCATTACACAAGAGTTCTTCTACTAAAATAGATCAACTCGTGTTAAACCAATCTCTATGCTTCCAACTGGAAGCCTTGTCAACACTCTGAAGCCACGAGGCACAAAATGGTGTTACACGGAGATGAAGGGAAGGGGGGCTGTGGGTTTGGGGTTGAGGCAATGGTAACATCAGCTGAATCTCGAATAACATGCTCATTAAAAACACATTTGTGGCAAAGTAATAAGGAATCCATGAAATGGCAAGAACAAATATTTTTAGTTCACAACAAATGTTAGCACTTTATTAATCACCAATGACAGAAGATTACGCAAGCACGTCAAAGTATAGGCAAAAAAAACCCAGATAAATATCATGGCACATCTTGCCGAACAAAAAACCCAAGACACCTAACAGTCCTACACCATTTCAGGGCTTAGAGTTGAGATAACACCCATAAAACATAAGGCAGTCCATTTGGGAACAAAACCGGGATTTACTTGGATCTGGAGAAAACAATATATTCACGATAGCTTCAGCAATTGAAAACGAGAAAGTTACTTCTAGTAACAATTATGGATAGATATTCTCAGGGAAAATTAGATCAAATCACAACCTTAAGGACTATGAATCAACACAGATCAGAAATTATAGCCACCTTCATAATAGAGATCCAATAAATGAACAACAACACCATAAAACCTATTACATGAGATGGGATCTTACAAATTGTAGAAAGCAATGTTCACCACTTGGTGAAAGAAAGAAAGCAACCTCAACTTGATTCTACATCCGCATCCTTAACTGCAAAGACGATGGAAATGATAATCAAAACATACACTGCTCACAACATGCAGTCTGTTCTAGCAGGTAACCTTCTAAAGAAATTAAGTGGCACTGATGGAAGTTTGTGTCGGAATCTTGGATGTCTTAAGACATAAAAACCGGTGAGAAGAGCCACTACTTGAAAAGGTGTAACATAGAGAACCACAGCGGCAACCAGACAAAAAATCACAAACAGCGCTGTAGCTCTTGGGTCTCTCCAGCTCAACAAAGATTGAAGCCTCTCCCCTTGAGTTGCCAAGTCACCAACCACAGTCTGGATCCTTCCTGCAATGCTCCTTAGGCGGTCGTACCTCATCCGGACAATATCAGCAGGCCGTGTAGTTGGAAATGTGTCAAATTCTTCATCCAGTTCATCAGGATGGGCATTATCAGCATGAGAGAGCCGAGTGTCCATATGGGGGGGATTCCTTGGCCTCCATCTGTAATACCAAACCCCAATCAAGAAAAGGTATAGGAAAATGGTCGGCAGGATCAGCTCAGGATACAGAACCAGTATTAGGAACAAAATGTGAATTAGAACAGTTGTAATTGGGTTCTTCCAATTGCAGATCTGGTCAAACCATTTTCCAACAGCAAATAATCCATTTAAAACCCCCATTATTCTGAAAAAGTTTGCTTTACTTCTCCTCATGCTCCACATGTGGGAACCAACATCTAGCATATACTCCACAACCTCTTTCCTTAAAGGAGGCTCAGCACGACTAAGTCTCATGGAGACAATCTGAGTAGCCTGGTGCCTCAAGTTATCAAGCTGACTAACAGTTAAAGGATAAATATAGTGCATTTTTGGCAACAGTGGTTGAGAGTACAAATGCATCATATTCAACAACGATGAGCAAGTAAATCTCACAGCCAAATGAATTTCACCCATCTTCTTCACCCCAGAAGGATGCAAAACCAAAAGTGGATATGAATGTGTATAGACACGATCAGTTTCCAAAGTAGAAAGACGGATCCTAACCTTTCCAATCCTCGAGTCCCTAGCCCCTCCAGATTTGTCACCACCTTGGAGATGACAATTATCAAAAACACCAATGGTTATAACAGTGCAAGGATCAAAAACTTCCCAAGTGTACTGTTCGTTCCACTTGGGAGCAAAGCTATCAATAATTGTCCTCGTTCGAACCCATTTCTGCCCATATTTAGCCACACAATAAGCATCAGTTGTTGCCCTGCCATCTTTTGTTTTCATAGGTGACAGCCCTTGAGCATTCAGAATACCTAATTCAAGAACCCCAATGCTTGATTTCCATAACTGTTTTGCTGTCGGTCGGAGATCACTACTGTAATGGGTTGATTCATCCAGAACATGGTAACCTCCTTCCAGACAGATCCTCATGTGAATCCTGCTGGCAAACTTGACCTCCCTCTTCTTTTCCCCCTCAACAATGACATGTTTCTCAAGGTTATACCACTTTGAGTTTATAGGTTTATGGTCCAATCTTCTGTCCACAGTTTGTAGATGAATGGCACACCTTCCTAATACTTCATCTTTATTAGGTGCAACTCTATCTTCCACGCTCAAAATCAAAGGCTCCTCAAAAGGTTCTGCTGCCACAAACATCAAATCCTCATTCCACAAGGGATTGATTGTCTTACTCATTGATACTCTAGTCCTCAAGGCCTGATTCCCGAGAATGGCCTTCACAAACACTTCAGGGAACCTACTCTTATCACTAGGTATCAAGTCCTGAGCTTCAATCACATTAACCCTCAGATACCAAAGCTTAGGCGACAGATACACCTTTGACCTGATGTTTGCAAGACCATCAGCACCACTAACAGCTGCAGCATCTGAATGCCATGCCTCTGGAAATGCTTCATCTGCCTGAGTACCCATCCAGACAGCCAACATCAGTTCACCTTTAACCTTATTCCCGCTCCTATCCTCCAACCTATACCACTGTGGAGCCAAAGGACTATCTGGAGGCACCCTTTTAGGAATCTCATTCAAATCAAACGAAACTTTACCCATGAAATCATCCTTCACAAAATCTTTGTCTTTAACTGTGACATCAAGCACTGAAGCTTGAATACGGTCCTTCGAAAATGCAAACACCTGATTCCATTCAGGGTTTGACTTTTTTTCAAAATGACGTGTTGTACCCTTATAGTTCCCGAGCTTAACCTCAACATATGGATCACAACTACCTGTGACATCCTTCCCAGGTAAATCTTTTGCCTTCACAACCCGAACATAAAGGTACTGCATTTGCTCAACAAGATCATAGGTGCTAGTTAGTTTATCCCCTGTGACCTTCAATCCCCCGAGATGGGGTTTGGTCTCCCTGAGCTGAAAATCTTCCGGGAGAGGCCTCTGCATTTTCTGTTTTCTATGTTTGACTAATTACAGTAGAAAACTAAAAATCTAAAAGCTGAAGTTGAAGGTAAATCAATGTTCAAAGAAGACAGGAAAGGAATTTTTTTTTTTTTTTAAAACCCTTGTAAAGGAAGCAACTTTGAAGTAGCCAGATATTAGGGACACTAAAAACCAAACAGAGTGTTAGTTACTATAACAGACAGCTAATATATAGGAGAGCAAAGACAGAGGCGGAGACACAGAGCAGGACAAAGGCTTGGAACTTGAAATGCAGGATTAATCTAAGACCCCAGATCTCTGTTATGCAAAAATTAGAGATGGTTTAAAATGGAAAAAGAACCTCATTACACGATTCAGATAAAACCCAAAACCTCTTCACTCAGAGCTTCAGATCTGAATCCTTCAAACCTGTACGACAGCAAAATGAACAAATAAACAACAAACGCGTAATCACCGGAAACGAAACAGCAAAAAATATAGTACATCCCCCCCAAACAGCATCCGCCCCACAAAAAAAAAAAAAAAAATCATTTAATCCCAAAAACATTACTGGGGGGAGAAACAACAACAAATTCTTATAAAGATGAGAACTTTCGAAGCAATCTTGACACATTAGACTCTAACAAAACCCAAAATAATTTTCACCTCGGAATGCGTGTGAAACAAGAACTCGAGCATTCAGAGAGTGCACAAGTGTTTATGTTTGAACACATATATACAAACATAGATACACGAAGATACGCATATACAGACAGAGAAAGAAAGATAGAGTGAATATACCTGAAGGGTTCATGGAAGGAGAAGATAGATGGGGGAATTGTTGATAAGGTTCCGGAGGGACTGAATAACCAACAAGGACGATAGAGAGAGAAGCAGTGGGGTTTTTCTTGCTTTTTTTTTTTTTGAAGATCAAAGTGAAACAAGCAAAGAACAGTAGTAGTAGGGTCTAGAGAGAGAAAAAGCGAGAAGGCACAGTAAGCAACAGGGAAAAAAGAAATAAAGAGAGCTGGCCAGATGATGGGGGCGGAGGACCGAGGTGCTCTTTGGTATGTTTTAGTGCGTGTTCTGTGTGTTTAGTGGGGGATCTGCTGAATCTCTCCCAGAATACACCGAACCTACTTACTGTGTGGAATGTGCATCCCTATTAGATATGCTCTATCTCCGTAATAAATTTAATATATTTTGAATGTCTTAATGTTTCTTTTTTAAAAATCAATAAATTTAAATTTATTACATTTTTAATTTTAAAAAATTAAATATGCGTAGAAAAATATAAAATAAATTTATATTTAAATTATTGGCGACATCCCTAAAACGTTTAGATTTTCAAATTAAGTTTCGAATTAATGAATGCGGCCAAAAAGAGTGGCGATGCCATATACATTAAGCAAGAGACTTATAGAATAGTAGAGGCAAATAGAGTTTTTGTACATTTTCGTTAATCTATGAACAAGATCTATACATCTCGATTAGAAAAGAATCAAGAAAAAAAGAAAGAATTAAAATTGATCGATATATTTCTCGAAACAAATAAAATATGAAATCTAAATCTAAATCATAAATCAACTAAATTCTCTCGGTACTTTTTTAAAGTTACATTAAAAAATATATTATCAATAAGTTTTTAAAACAAATAAATAGCGACAAAAAATAAGTTTATAAATAATGATGCACTTGCAAAATTATAATTAGATTTCTAATTCTACATTGCACATATTGTAATTTACTTTTTATACAAAACCTCAAGAGTAAAGGTGGTACATCTCGCAATTTACTTTCAAGACCCAGAATAAGAGTAATGGAAAATTTCACAAGATTTTAAGATATATAAAATGATAAAAGTATTTATGATAAAGACATTATTTAAAATTTTTTATAAATATGAACTCAAAATATATACAATTAAAAATTACCTTATTGTATATCATAAAATATAATTAATAAAAATATTATATTCTAACAAATATTTTAAACTTTTTAAAAATACTTTTTTTAATAATAAAATTTGGACTTAGGACCGACTATGGAAAAGAAGCATTGTTGTCTGAATGTTGAGTGCCCACAGAACCAGGGTCGGAACCAAAGCACGTGCGAGTCCCGCGGTTGACGCCTTTTGTGGAATATGAATACATCTTTATACTACTATTACTTTCCTAAGCTCTAACCTTTGGAATATTTCGCCGCCCCCACCTAAAGTTCGTGAAATATGACTCGTTACCATCATGGTATGGATTGACCACCAACTTCCCTCCACTCGCCCCCCTACACCCGGCCCCTTCCTCCCCCCCTCCCCTTCCCGCCAGCGTCTCCCGCCAAATAATATATGGACAAGGGAAAAATATAAAAAACTTAATGGTTCATGGAAATTTGTATTTTACTGGTTGGATCAATTTGCTTAGATTTAAATCATAATAATTAGATGTAAATATATAATATCAAATATTTAATGTGCGTATTAAATTTTAATTTTTAAAAGATATCTTGCTTTTTCATCTATAATTTATTTATTTATTTATTGCAAATTATTAGTAATAAAAATGTTAAAAAATGCTATATTCAAGCATAGTAGATGCTAGCAGTGTAAATATTCTTAAAAGTAAAAAAAAAAGAAAAAATAAATGGCAGGTCTAGTTTTGATTAATATACAAGTTTAATC
Source organism: Voacanga thouarsii (assembly GCA_026120185.1). NCBI lineage: Eukaryota > Viridiplantae > Streptophyta > Magnoliopsida > Gentianales > Apocynaceae > Voacanga > Voacanga thouarsii. The sequence goes on from JANUWF010001938.1 coordinate 89,493, forward strand.
ATTTGCAAGTTGAAACTAACTAGATCAAATCATATCATTCTAAATTAATTTCTCTATTGATTTTTTTTTTATAAATGTTCTCTTTTTTATATTTTTATTTTTCTAGTAAGTTTTAATTCAAAAACTAATTTGACATAACAATATAATATATAAATCATGGTATTTAAATAAACATTAGTTATGAAATAAAATTACTCTTGAATATTAATATAATCAAATAACTATAAAAAAGAAAAATTGATGTGTTTTTGAGGACTAATTTAAAATTTGACTAATAGTTAGCCAAATTTCCACGTAGCCCGTGAAGGAACGTGCTGTGAGAATGTGGACGTGACCAAATGTGACACTAGCGTACAACCATCCTAATCAGGACAAGAGGGTTTGTAATGTAGTGTCCTTTTACAGGTGTCCGCGTCAATGTTCAGATACACTTTCTCTCTCTCTTTCTTTTTTAGCTGTATTTATTTTTTAATTTACTGATTGGACCTCCCGCCACGAACCAACCCCACTGCTCTGCGACCTCTGCGCTTCAAAGACAGCATCCAAAGTTATGTTGTGTCAGGCCCTAGAGCGGTGTCGTTTCCTTTGGTTACTTCATTGAAACGACGACGTTTAGGCCACCAGCAACACTATTATTTTCCTTTTTTTTTTTTTCCCTCATGAGCAACATTGTCTCAGGAACAATAATTCTGCTTTCCTTATTCTTGTGATGACGCATAGGAGGTCATAAAAGTGAGGAAGCGCAGCTTTCCTACTTTCTCTCTCTCCCTTTTTTTTAAATAATTTTATTTTGGCTTTTTCTGTGGACAAAATTTGTTTTGTGTACGGGAGAGGAGTTAGGGGGAGTTTAGTTGGAGTGAAAAGGAAAAGAATAGGGGAAATAAAATAAGAAGTAAATGTGTGATTTACTTAGTTTGGTTTGAGTGATTGGAGTAGAGGAAGTATATGTGGATTCCTTCCATCTTAAATTTTTCTTTCTCTTCATTTTGGAGGGTTTGGAAAGTAAATGAGGGTGAAAAGACTCTCTTGTTCTAGGGTATTTATTTTATTACAATTCTACCATATTTTACAAATTTTTATGAATTAGCTTTAGGGGTATAATAATAATTCAATAATTATTTTCTCCTTATATACCTTACAACCAAACAATAAGAGATAAATTATATTTACTTCCCATCCACTCTAACCAAATAGGATGAAACTAATTACATTTACTTCTCTTGATGGAAGTAAAATATTCCACTCCCTTAGCTAGCTCAAGCAACTTCTCTGTTAAGTTTGATTTAATTTAACTGTTTTGTGAAAGTAAATAAAAAAATAAATATAAAAATAAATAAGATATTTATCTTGTTTAATTAAATGTAGATATAGAGAAAAAGTAAATTAAGAGAGGTATCACTCCTCTTCCACATTATCATTTTCTCCCCTCCCAATTTGAAGAAATTAGAAAAAAAACGGGAATAATAATAATAACAACATTGACCATATTTTTAACATTAAAATTTTTAATAAAATAAATAATGAGAGATAAAATAGTAAACTAAATTAATTATTCTCTCTTTTTTTCTCTCTCATTCATTTTCTATTTTCATTCAAACCAAACAAGATAAGAGTAAATATATTAACTTTTCCTAGTGGAAGTAAATATATGTACTTCTATCCTATTTGATTGGAGTGAAAATATGAAATAAATGTGGTTTTTGTCCAAATTGGAAAGGAGAAATTTGCTGATGTGGAGAGGAAGCACTCCCTCCCACATTTACTTCCTACCCTCTTTACACTCTAACAAAATGAGGTAAATCTTGAATTTACTTCCTGATTTACTTCTTCTCCCTTTTTCCTTCCTATTTTCACTCCAACCAAATCAAGCCTTAGACTTTGTTTGGTACAGACACCTTTACTTCGGTTGGTAAAAATAATCATATTTATGTTTATGTTGTTTAATATGGGTGGAAGGAAAGTAAATAATAAATATTTACTCTTATTTAGTTATATTAAAAAATAAAGAGAAATGTATTTTATCAAATTTACTATTATACTTATACTATTACAAATATAAATTAATTTATTTTTTTAATTTGATATGATTGGAAGTGAAGCAAATGATTGAAGTCATTAATAATTTATTAGACCAAATATTAATATTTAAAAAATTAATATTAAACAAATGAAAAATGTGTTTTATTACTAGAAAGAGTGATAGAAAAAAGATAGAAAGTTTAATAATAGTGGGAGAAAAAAATTATAAAAATTAACAAGTTGAGAAAAATAAAAAGAAGAGATAAAAAATTTATAAGAAAAATAAAAAAGATAAAAAAAAAAAAACTTGAAGTCATTTTGGTCTTTATAATGCACCAATCCTTCCAAAATAGAAGGGGCCAAAATTTTGACGTGGAGAAGAAAAAGAATACCTTTACGTTTAATTCCCTCCACATTTATGTCTTACTAAATAAAGTAAATATTTACTTCTATGCTATGTTTACTTTTCCTCTTCTTTTCCTTCTAACACCATCCCAATCAAACCAAGGCTTAGTTCCGGCTACTACAACACTCCAAAATCTTATGAAAAAGATGCTACTGATTCCCAGTGGTAAAACACAGTGGGCCTCCATAGTGGGATGGGCCCTTTGCCAGCCCAGGTTTGATGTTGTTGGGCCTTTGCTAAAGCCTTTTCATTTAAAGAAAGCAGGAGTGGAATTTCTTTTAAAAGCTCTCCCTCCTTTTTATTGTTATTTCCTCCTTTTCTAACCGTGACCTTGTAGTAGCAATATGTAAAAATAGTTTTAAACTTATTTGTTTTATTATAATTTTGTCTAATTTTTTTCATAATTATTTTCATTTTACTAATTTCATCACTTTAACAGTATATTTTAAAAATTATATAATTTTTTGTTAAATTCATCTATATATTTTGGATTATTTTTCAATTTGTCATCCAAAATATATAATTGTCTCAATTAAATCCTTCAAATATTATTTTATTCAATTTAATCATTATAAATACGAAAAGTGTATCAAAAGAGTCCTTCTATCTAAAAATTAAGGGTCAAAATTTTAAAAGTCAAACAAAATTGGACAAAATAAAAAATATACAATTACTCTACACTAATTTTCAAATTTGACCTCAAAAATATACAGTTGTCATAATTAAGTCTATTAAATATTACTTTATTCAATTTAATCTTTATAAATATAAAAAATCTATCAAAGTACTCCACAAGGTAAATTTAAAAATAAGAAAAAATACTAACTATAATAATTGATTTATGTCAATTTTCAACACATTGCTTTTTTTTTCTTTATATTCTTTAAAAATATTACCCTTATATTTTTTTTCTTTTTTTTACTTTAACTTAATATTAGTTTGATACAATTTTATAAAATTTTCTCTGTTTAAATTTTAAGTAAATTAATTATTAAAATTGCCAATCTTTCATTTCCATCATATTCTTTCACTCTTTAATTATGCAATATAATTCAAATAATTATTATTATTTAAATTTTTTAAATTAAAAATAAAAGTTTCCCCTTGTCTTTGGGATTATTTAAATAATTCAATCAACTATTGACCTCTTACCAACTAATATATGAAGTAGTAACTTTTGTAGGATTAGAAATATTCTACTAATAGATCATGAAAGTTACAAACAACATTGCCATGTAGGCCAGTTTGCCCCGCCGGTCCAGGACCGGCTGTAGAATCGGCTCCACTATAGTGGGTCGGCCCGCCTAGGATTACCCAACCAACTTGCACGGCTCTTTGACTTTTTCTTTTTTTTTTTTTGGGTATTTGCCCACCCAACGGTTTTTTATTATTATTACTATTATTTTTTTTTTTTGCATTTTAGCCTCCCAACAGTTATTATACCCTCAATCTCCCAAACTTTATAAACACCCCCCAATTTACCTTAAAACCCACTGAATACTTTCTAACTCTCTCTCAAACTCTTTATTTCCATTCTTCTTACTATCATAATCTTTAATTTTCTCTACAAAAAGTGTTAGAATATAATTTATTTTTTACATATTTTTTGAATTCTTCAAGCAAATTCTTCACATTTTGAAAAAATATTAAGTGGTAGAATAGTAGATAGTTCAAATCTTAAAGAAGATAATAATTAAAGTTCAATAAAGTGTTATTGTTTCATGGCCATCAACTAGAGTTAAACAATTGTGTTATTTAAGTAATAAAAAATAAAAACAAAAACATAATAAGTTTTGAAATTAAAAAAAAAAGGAAAAGGCCCATGGACCTGCTCACTAGGACCGCAAGTCTCGCGATCCTAGGAGACGGGTCGTGCCAGGCCCAGAATTTCTAACCCTAGGATCGGACTAGCACAGCTTGCGTATTGGCAGGACTGCCCTGCATGGCACAAGACCGATTACCATTACCGACCCAACATGACTCGAAATTGTACGAGTTAGCCCACATGCCAATACTAGTTACAAAGCATTCATCCAAGCTACAAAACATAAATATTTCGTAGTCTTTAGACTTTCACCGTCTACTGTGAACTTCAAGCCTATCAACGGTGATCAATATATAGAAATAAACATCTATCAAAACTGCAACTTTAAGAAATAATTGGCTTGTGTGGAAAAACTCATAGCTTGCAGAAATAATTAGCTATAATTGCTCAATACTATGCATCACCAATACTATCTATCATCTACATTTTATTATAGGCTAAGCTGAGTAGGACGGAAGTGTTTATACCTCAATCATGCTTAGGCTCGAAGTTAAACTCAAAATTTGCAAGGTCAAAAGGACTCTATATTTTGAAGGACACTGAGTCTGCACTATCAAACTTGTTCTACTCTTATGCAATGTTGTGTTAAGTATTAGCCAAATTGTAAAAGTAAAATGGCAAGCCTATGCCTATCAGAGCCTGAGCCAACCCAGTCAGGGTCCCTTTCTAGGACCAAGAGGGTTAGCACATTTATGCTAGCATAATCAATCAGACTCTGACTCAACACACAATGCTCAACGATAGTGAAGCCTGTTATCTTGATCCCCTTCGCAACTTGGCCGGTGAAAAGGGTTATATTGAAAAAGGTCTCTCAGTTTCCTCTAAGTTCATACGTCTAATCATAATGGTTACTAGACAAGATTAGAGTAGTCATCCGATTTACTGTATGGTTATATAACCCCTTACCCTCCACGGGGAGGTCCGAGTGGTCTCTCCCCCCAATAGAACCACAACAAATCTAGAAAACTTCATTTCGGTCTATCTCATATACCTTCTTAGGTGAGATCATTTACTCTCTTATGCAACTCTTTTAAAAGCTCTCTCAAGGTCCCCATTTTCTTAATATCCTATGCCTGTAATAAAATACATTATATTTCGTGCCCTAATTCAAACGCTCAAATCATCAATCAGAGCGGGAACAAACCCAGCGAGGATCTTGGAAAGGGATCCGGGGTTTGGCACAATGCCATGCTCAATATCATCACTTGGAAGTCCTTTATCACTTGGAAGTTAACCAAGCCTCTATCATGCCGAGCCTATCCATGTTGAGTCTCAAGTATGGATGAAACTGAAACTAGAGCTTTTTCCTTCGTCCATCAAAGATTTAGGTGTAAAAAAAAAAAACCCATAAAATTATTGCAAATCAAAAACCCAAATAAAATCTACAAGAAAGAAAGCGAAAGAGTGTAGGTGTACCGTCAAACCAGATCAACGATAAATTAAGTAAAAATGAGTAATCCAAGGCATACTGCACAAAAAATCAAAACGAAATCTACAAGAAAGAAAGTGAAAGCAAGTAGGCGTACCGCCAAACCAAAAGCCCAAACCAAATCAACAAGAAAGAAAGTGAAAATGAGTAACGCAGGGCATACCAAAACGTGAAAGTGAGCAGGCATATTGCTGAAACAAAAACCCAAACCAAATCAATGAGATAGAAAGTGAAAGTGAGTAATGCAAGGTGTAATGCATGAAAAACCAAAATGAAATCTACAAGGAAAAAAACAAAATTGAAAGTGCGTGGTCATACTGCCGAACCAAAAACTCAAACCAAATCAACGAGAAACAAAGCAAAAGCAAGTAATGCAAGGTGAACCGCACCGAAAATCAAAACGAAATCTACAAGAAAGAAAGCGAAAATGAGTATGCGTACCACCAAACAAAAAACTCAAGCTAAATCAACGAGAAAGAAAATCAAAACGAATAAAGTAGGGCTTAGCACACCAAAAACCCAAACGAAATCTACAAGAAAGAAAACGAAAGCAAGTAGTTGTATCATCGAACCAAAACCAACCCTAAGGATGGCAATGGGGTTGACGACTAAAAATTCCGACTCCGCATACCTCCTGTTTCCCTATTTCCGGCCCATCCTTGCCATGGGAAAAGGTGGAGATAGCAGGGGACAAAACAATTCCCGGTATAAGTCCAGCAGGGAGGCGAGGCCCGCTTGGGCCCATCAAAATTTTTAAAGATTTTTTTTGAATTTTTTTTTTGCCTACGATATGTTTTTATTCAAAACTTTTAAATCATTTCAAAAACTTTTGTGGTAATTTTTAATGATTCATGTATTAATCATATATTTTTTATTTTATATACATATATAGTTTATCTATATATACATATATAATTATATATATATATATATATATAAATGATCTATCTATAATTTACATAATGTATATATATAATATACATGATATGTATACATATATATGTATATATATATATATATGTGTGTGTGTATAATATATATATATATATATATATATATGTATGTAATATAATATATGAAATACATATAATGTAAAATATATGTAGAATGGGTTGGGCCAAGGGCAGGGATCATGCAATCCCCGCTCCCGTCCCCGATTCCGGCTCCCTCCCCGCTTAAGTCAGGGAATCTCCGCCCCAATCGGGTCGGATTGGACCGGGACTCCGATTTAAATAAGAATATTGCCATCCCTAACTTAAACCAAGTCAATGAGAAAGAACATAACAAGAATGAAAGCATGCTAAGGCATAACGCTGAACAAGACCGTCAAAAGCTTTAAACATAAAGAGGCAAAGAATATAAACTACCTGAAAATCACAAAGTACGGGAGCAAATACTATCTCGCGAAAAGTCTTTTCTCAGAAAGTTTAGGTCGATAAAGTTTTCATTTGATGGCTCTTACTCATTTTGATATCCAATCCAACTATACTTTTAATTTTCATTTCTTGAATACCTAGTGGATGCCTACATAATCCCGATTGTTTATTTTTTAATTTCTAATTATTTTTATTTTTACTAATCACAATCATCACTTTAACAACACATTTTAAAAATTATATGATTTTTTTATTGAATTAATTTACATTCTTTTTCACAAGTTGGTATTAGTGCCCATTTATAAAGTGTATCTTGCCACTTACAACCTAACATTACTATTTTTTATAGATAAAATTAAATTGCAAAGTATATACTATTTGTATTAATAATTAGTAATAACGTGACTTTATTTTTTCTATAAATAGAAAGAATCTCTTCTCAATTTAAACTAAAATTTTAATTTAAATAATTTTTATTTTTTAAAAACTATCATATATTCACAATACATCATATTTTCTCTCTTTAATTAATGATTGAGATCATATTTATTATTACATTTAATAATATTTTATTAAATTTTAATAAACTCATTTCAATTTAATTATAATTACAGTCAAAAATAAAATTTTCACCTGCCAGTTTTGATGATAATGTTTTCGTTGAGATTTAATTGGTCAAGCATAATTAGTCAGTGATTACACAGTAATCAGTCTCGTGCATGGGCGGGCAAATCTTTAAGGAACTGGTCCAATTACATCACTCCACGCTAATCAGCCTTCCATACAGACCTAAACCTTGCAGCACTGTATCCTCCCTCCTCAGTCCACAGTACTCTGAGTCCTCTCCCCCTGTTTGCCCTCTCTTTCCATCATTCACCACTTCTTCTAATAAGATCCATATTTCTCTGCCCCCACAATTTTCTTTGACGCCATGGCAGATTCTCCAACAGCTACTTCCACTACTGAGCCACCGCCCTCGGCCTCTACTTCCAGCTCCTCACCAACAACACCGCCTCAATTTTACGTACACCCTAGGAGGGAGCCCTTTGAGCATGGCCTTCTCCCAATCCCTAAACTCATTTTCAGCGATGGCACCCAAAGTTTAGCTCCAATCAGGGAAAAGCTTTTGGCCCTGGCGTCATCTTCATCTGAGTCCCCTAACCGGGTCAACTCGGCAATTCTTTCTGAAACCCTTCAGATCTCGCCTGACCATGCTCGCCTTGTCCTCGAAACAATCGCCTCTGTTCTCCATAATGATGCTGACCCTCTTGTTAATGCACAGCCCCTGGAGATTGATGCGGTCGGTGTCAATGTGTTTGATTTGGTTATTTTCTTGTACATACAGAGTTATAAACGATTGTTTCCCAAAGGGCATAAGGACTCGGCTGCTGTCGCCGACGTCTGGCCCTCTACTTCGGCCTTTGACGGGTTCTTGTCAGCCCTCTCACCGTTGCAGGTCAGGACTCTAATCAATATCTTTTTGAGTTTGCAAATTTTTTTATTCTTTCTTGTAGGATTTTGTTACAAGGAAAACAGTAGGATTCGAATTGAAAATGCAAAGCAAAATGAAAATTCTAATGCCCGATTATTAATCGGTTATTTATAAGTGGGTTTTCTGAAATGTAAAGTGGGCTGGTCTTAATTTGTTGGAAGCTGGAGTATTGGGAATGGTTTTGAAGAGTCATGTAGTGGGATAATTCCAGATTGTCCTTATTTGATTGATTTATTTCCGTTACCACTTAATCTTAGGGGATTATTTAGTTCATCTTATGGCTGTGGGAATAGGTTTGCTGAATTGCTCCGCTGACCATTATAGTGCACAAAATCAGACAAAGGTAGATGCACTTGTGCATACATGTACCTAAATCTCTCTGCAAAGATATTGTGCAGTTACTTTGTAAGTTTTGGCCACTAATTCTAATAAGATTTATTATCTTAATTGCAGCTTGTCCGTAGCAATAGTAGACGGTTTATGCCATCACAAGCTGACGAAGAGGCTCATCAATTATCCTATTTACAGAAACACTTGGGCAACATTCTCTCGCTTTTGGCAGACTCAGTTGAAGGGGAGGGTGATGAATCTCTGGTTTGTCAACATCCCGCATTTGCTAAGCTTACATACTGTTTTTTTCTTAATCTACTGGAGCTGATTGAGAGTTTGTAGCATAAGAGTGACTTAAGTTTGCTACTTTATCTGACTCCCAAACAATAAAAAGAATAAACCAAAAAAAAAGAAAAAAGAGAGAGGAACATATAAGAAGATTTCAATTGAGATAAACTTCTTCTAGAGTATATCTTCATTCACATGTTAAAGCTTCTCATCAGGATCAGTATATAGGAAATACTCCATAATTCATCACAATTTGCAATTCTGACATATATTACATTAGCATATGCACAGTTTTAGTGAGTAGTATTGATCTATATCATCCAATTTGTAAAGTAATTATTTTGGTCTTTAATTTCCAATATGTTGGTAAAACAGTCGCTGGACAAATTTGCTTGAAGTGTATTATATGTACACATTTCTTCCAAGTTCTTGCCTAGTTTACTCTCTATTAAAATCTTTGGTCGCTGTTGCCTAATTTAGGGAAAAGTTTTCCCTACCAGTCCTTTTAGCATGCGATAAGATAAGCCCTTATAGTCCCTTCTATGTACTTTTTTGTTACAAGCTTTTATGATACGCTATGCTTTAGATGCATATGGTAGTAAATGATCAAGCGATTGCTATTGTTTTCCTCTGTGTGTGCGCGCATGTGTGTGTTGTGTTGCGTTGCATTCTGTATGCTGTTAATTTAAATTATCCCTGCTTGTAGCAAAAATTCTAATGGGCCCTGGCTGCCAGGTTTTGTCAATGGAGAAACTTGAGCATCTTGGTTTTCTGGTTTACTTTGGTGAAAAGGCATCTGAGAGAATGCCTCTGAGCCAGTATGCTCCATTTTTCGCAAACTCAGATCCTGACATGCCTGCTGTCCCTGTGCCTGCTGCACAAGTTCATGACTGGCTTCTGCAGAATATTGCCTCCACCTTGGAGCATATTTCTGAAAGAGCTTCTGCAAAAGAAAATGGACCATCTGTTGCTTCTGATCAGGACATTCAAATGGCTGATGCCTGCCCAAGTTCAACGAAGGCTTCAACCAGTGCTAGAGGTCCTAGTTTAATTGAAGGGGTCTCTAAATCATCTTATGTGAAGCATGCATCTGATCTTAAAGGCTCTTCCACAAAGGCAAGTTTTGTGTTGTGGAGTTGTATTTTGGATACAAAGACCTGTATGAAGTGCATTTGCCCTGGCTCAAATTGTATATTATTTAGCTTAAAGTCTGACAAAAGTGACTTTGGCATATGGTTTCACTTTGCTGTTTTGCAGGTTTAGAAAATACATAGTCCCCTTCTTTCTCTTCTCTGTTCTGCAAATCTGGGATTTGATCTTTTTGTGTGTGTGTGTGTGTGTGTGTGTGTTTTAATAAATAAAATTTAAAAGATAAATTGTATGGATGCTAGAATTAGAGTATTTGTGTGCTAAATTTTCCTATAGCCTTCATATTTTGGTGAGAGAAGTTGCTTATTTCTTCTCATGCTTTGCTTACACCGCTATTATGAGAAGGGACAGTGATATTGACTACAGATGTATAGGGCCTTCCTAGTTTTTTTTGTTGGACGTTGATCTGATCTTATGTATCTCTTGATCTCATTTTATTGCATTGTCTTAATATTTTGATTTTTCAGGTTATAAATTGCCATGAATCTGTGATCTATATTTTAGCACCTTTGAGATATGCAACAGTCTATGGATGCTCTGATGCAACTGTTATTCTTGGTGCAGTTGGCAAGGTAGTTCTTGTGGAATTTGGGAGATCACGCTGATCTTTTTTTTATTTATTTCTTTTAATGTGTATATTGGATTAAGTTTTGTTCTTCCCATTATCCATTGGTGTTGTACATTAAGATATTAGGAAGTATTCAGGTGGTTGTTGCCCTCAAAAGTTTGTTTCTCTTAGGGTGGCATATTTAAGGTTTTTAGATATTTTACCTTCAAATTAGAATCTGGTGAATCTTCTAGATGGAGCTGTAACTTTTTATCTCCCATTGTGTGGGGGAGAAGAAACATGAGCTACCAAGCTATGATATTATAGTTGTGAACTGTTTAAAATTATTCAAAACCTCCCTTGAGAAAGAAGAATCCAAGGGTGTATTTGGATTGGAATTTTTTTTTTTGGAAAAAAAACTGCTTTAGAGCTTGTTTTGACCCCCTGGGGAAAAAAAAAGGACTTAATGCAAATGAATTTTATTTCTGCAATGTTGGCAGTTTAAATTATTTATTCCAAGTGGATCACAATATTGGTCTTTGGGCCCATTAATTTTTTTATAAAATTCAAAATTATGTTTAATTTTTTTTTTTAAGAAAAAAATTGTTTTGTAATCCCAATCCAAGTACACCCTGAAAGAAATATGAATTTGGGAAATGCTCAGCAGCACTTCTAAACAGTTAAGCCTGTAGGCATTGCCTAATTGTTCTTAAATGGTGTCTACAATGCGTCTCTCTAACTTATTTGCCTAATTGTAGCAGTAGCCATCCTAGTTTTATTTGCAGCCTCTCTCTAACTTATTTTAACCAGTCAGCTGAAACATTAGTAATGCATATGTCTTCAAAAATGAATTTTTGGTCAGTTTGTTAATTGATTTTTTATATTTTATAGGCTGTTAGAGTTGAACATTGTGAACGTGTTCATGTGATTACAGCAGCAAAACGTATCTGCATTTCTAATTGTCGCGAATGTGTATTCTTCCTGGGTGTCAACCAGAGACCACTTATTGTTGGTGATAACCACAAACTGCAGGTTTGTTTTGCTACCCACAATGAAGCACTAAAGTTGTCAGATTCTTTTTTATGTGGCTTTTAGTTTCATATGATGATAATGCCATTATGTTCAAATACTTCCAATTTTACTGGTTATGTGAGCTTTTGCCTTTCATCAAAGGCCTTTTTTTCCTTTTTTTTTTTGGCACTCTGTAGTAAAATACCCAAGGAATAAATTTGCTTATGGAGTTATGAAATGGAATCTAACGGATGAGTTCCTTCTTCTGACGCTTCGGCTTTTTATGATCTGTGTTATCTGTGTATAATCCTACTTGTTTTCATCTCATTTTCCTCTTTCTGATCAATTTTTTAGGTGGCTCCATATAATACATATTATTCTCAACTTGAGGAGCACATGAATCAAGTTGGTGTTGTCCCTAGTATCAACAGATGGGATGATCCCGTGGCGCTTGGTCTTGTTGATCCACATGATTCGCACTCTCATCCAGCAGGAGTCTCTGATGTCCAAGCTGAGTCTGCTACCCGTGTCGATCCAGATCAATTCACTAATTTTTTGGTATGTTTGTTGCAAATTGGTTGTTCGTATTTTAATGCAGCTTTGGATTCAATGATGTGGGCTTTTGTTTTATTTAGTTATGTGAAAAGTTGAACTCCTTTGGGTACTGCTGAAAATTGGACCTTTTTCTGCATTCTGCGAATTTGGGTAGCTTTCCTGCTCCTGTTTTGTGCTGTAACCTTGTGTATGTTCATCATTGCAGATTCCAAATTGGTTTGGAGGTGAACAACCTGGTTCCACTAGAGATAATCCATTCCCTTTACCGGATCCTTATATGGCATCCCAACAAAGAAATGTATGTGCTAGACCCAAGATGATAACTTTTGCTAAGAGTGCTGTTTTTTTCCATGTTTTTGCAATGATGCCTTGGAACCTGCAGTTTGTACATTAAATTATAACTTGACACGAATGATTCTTATTTTCCTATTTTCAGCACAAAAACTTAGGGGAGGTCAAGGAAATTTTGAGGGAAACTCAGCTTGAAGAGAACCGGAAGCGAGAATTGTCGAGTGCACTTCATGCATGCTTCAAGGATTGGCTCTATGGTAATGATTTATGATAGGGTTTTTTTATAATTTTGATGGATCTAAATTTATTTCGCTGCCTATTTATCTCTCCAGCTAAAGCATCAAACTCGATTTTCATTAAAGGATCTTTCTTTGCATTTCCTTTGAGAAATTCTACTTACCGAGTTGGTCCTGACTTTTCTGTTTTATCATACAGTATGTATATTTCTTCAATACAAGTGTCTTTGCTCGCTATTTTATATTGATGACTCTGACTCAACTTGAGAGAATGTAAAACAAGACATTTTGAACAATTATTTTAATTGTATGCCACAGCCTCCGGAAATATCAGGCAACTTTACTGCTTACAAGGTGATTAAAATTCTGGGAGATGCCACAATGCAATTGAAGATAGAGTACGAGTCATAATTTCTTGTTCCCGATAGCTTTGAAGTCCTGCAGACCACCAGTTCTTTGTTTTTGGGTGCTAAAGAAAGCAGGGATTTTGAGGTTATTGACTAGCATTGCCGAACCTGACTCCTGCTTTGCATTTTGCTGTAGATTGCAGTTAGCGGAAGATTCTCTAACTTGTAATTCTTTATGTTCAAAATGAAATATTTTGTAGTATCTTGCCATGCATAGCTTGTGCTATTGTGAAATCGAACAACAGGTCTTCCATTCCACTCCAAAGGGCGCTCTGTTTCTCAAACCCTTTTTTAATTTCATCTTGTTTTTGGCTGTCCGTGTACATGGATGAAATAAATGAAGACTGTTGGTGGGTTAATTATGATTTTTGCCATAGAAAATTTGTATTTAAGCAAGAAATTCTTACATTCTGGAGCCCGAGGTCCTCTGGCACATGCTATGCTATGTAACAAATGGCCCAAATTCTTCTGCACAGGTCAAGCTGTTTTCTTATGTGACATCTGGGGCCTCAAGGTGGAGTCTTTAGCTCTTTTGGCCACTTATACGTACATATATCATTTCCGCTGTGCAAAGGCTAAGAAAATTTATTTCCGTCTTGCTTGATTCTTTTTTGAGTTTCACGTTAATAAGAGATCTTTTCATCAGTATTTGTTAGAGGTGAACATGTAGAAACTACTTCTTTCAGCTAGAAATCTCTTCATTTATATTGTAGGCAACAATTTAGAAGCTAGTGTTTCTTGTGGTGAGAGTCTACCTCGTAACGGTCATCCGCATCTTGGTATTGCTCGGAAGGACGATGTTCCTGATTCTCTATGCATAGCTCATGGAGAAAAGTTCTAGATAGACTGGTGGGGGAATATGTTAAATTCTTTAACCATTTTTTTTTAATATTTAAAGAAAAAAAAGTGTTTCTTGCATCATATCATGATGACACTGGTATCAGAACGATGATTTAAGGAAAAATTTTCCTGCTGATAAGAAATAATACAAAGGATTTTCAGAGAAATGAATCACGCGATTCCCAAGCTACATTGAATGAGATGACTATCACTCTATGGGGGTTTTTCATGATTTCTCTTCTGCTTTACAGATCTTCATGCATTTTCTATCCTGTCAATATGGGTGCCGTACGCCTTTTAAATTCCAATCTCCCTCAGTTTTTACACAAATAACAAGAAGCAAAATTGCCTCACCAACTAGGGACTAGCTGCTTTCGCTTGAACAAGAAAAATGGAAAAACCAGTATTAGCTTGAAGGAGCCAACTGAAGGAGTTTTTCTGCTTGCTCAGGGAAGAAAGTTACGAAAAGAAATGCACCTGCAGATTTGACAATGTAAGCACAAGCTCACTCTGTAATAAGCGAAGTCCCAAACATGTTACAGGAGAAGGCATCAAGTAACTTACAGATGAGTACAGTTCCTAAAACAGCTGAAATCTTCCCTTGCACTGTAACCAAACCAGCCTTCCCTGCATTTTGCAGCTCGCTAGTACCGACAGAATCAAATGTTCCTGGAAATCAGATAAGACTTTTGTAGATTACTTCCAATGTTGAGGACAAGATGATTGAAGTAATGGAATTAAGACTACCTGACTTCACGGATTGAAGCCCAGATGTAATGCATGCTAGGTTTTTGTAGCCAGCTTGCTCTAATTTACTGGCAGCAGCAGCAGACCTTGAAACATTAGGGTTAAAGGAGAAAGATTATCAAACAATTTTTAGGCAGTTGAAAATGCATTTGGTTTATTAAATGGATCAGATGAAAAAAGAAAGTAAGAGACTCGAATTAAGTTGATAGAGTGGTAGAGAGAACCCAACTATCTGAATATTAGAGGTTAAATCCTCCCATCATCTAGTATACCTTTATGACACGCTTGCGTGCCAGAGATAATCTTGAATTTTATTAGATTCTCTTTCAAAATTGTTATTTTGGATATCAGGGGGGAAAAAAAAGAAGATGCATTTTTTGACCGATCTTTTGAATTGACATGACAGAATAGCCAACCTTACACCCTTTTAAATTACAACGAAATAACTAATGTTAAGCATTTAAAATTTTGCTCAGTGAAGACTTTAATTTGCATTTCTATATTTGATCAACTTCAACAATAGCACTAAATTTTACAATAAAGTATAACACCTCTTCCAAATTCTAGAAAGGTGACTTAGCCTTTCAATTGAATTCTCCTTATCCACACACTATCTTTGATCAATGGCTTCAAAGAAATAGGTCAAGTTCAGTAAAATTAACTGCTGTGAACTTAATGGGGATCCCTCAGTTGGAAGGCAGGCATGTATAAATAAAATTCAAGAAATGATAAGCTGATTTTCCTTCTGTTATTATCTTTAGGATTTAACTGGAGTTACTCCAGTCAAAGGCCTTCAATTGTGAATTTTCCTTCTGTTATTATCTTTAGGATTTACTTGGCCTTCAATTGTGATTCTTTTGCATAAATAACTTGAAATTTTAAGGGATCGATATTACAAGACCTCAGAACAATTACCTCAGTCCTCCCTGACACACAAGCAAGAGCTTGCTTCCTGGTGAAATTTGGGTCTTCACAGATTGCACAAAATTGGGATTGGTCTTTGTAAATGGCAACCCAAAGAACAGACCAGCAAAATTGTTGTGTACAGTCCTCTTTATTATTGTCCCTGCACTAAATTCCTGCCAATGAATAATTTTGGACCGAAAATGATAATGCAATAATGAAGAAGAAATGAAGAAGACAACATGATTTTACCTAAATCATTGTCTTCATTCTCAATGAATAGAGGAACATGATAGCAGTCCTTTATATGTGCCCGTTTAAATTGAGTGTTATCCCTAACATCTAATATTGCATATCCCTCAACTGCTATGAGTTTCTTTGCTTCTTCAGCATTCACGAAATTTATTTCTGCTTTGATTGTCAAACATCTTCTTCGACGTGGTATGTTCCCTGCTGGATGAATCCCAAAAACCAACGAAGATGTTGCCAAATAACTGAAATTACATACATAATATGCTTATACTTTCATGTGAATGAAAATTGAATTGAAATATCTAGACCAATTGGCTACAATTTTTTTTTGCTATTGGAAGTTGGAACTAAAACATGCAGTATTGATCATAATGTTCTCAAAAATAATTACAGTAGCTGCTAAAGTTGCAACTTGCAAACCTATTGAATTGAAACGAGGACAAACCAATATTCTGAGATCATACGCAAGGCAAAAGCAATTACATTTCTTTGAGAAATTGCACGCAACAAAAACAAATAGGCCATACGTATCATCCTTGAAATGCCAACTCCTCCACTCGAAACACTAAAAATGTTCAAAGAAGTTTTCCATCATGAACCAGATATTGTAGTATAATAAGGGTTAGCAAGTGAAACTTTTTTGGTTTTGGCAATCCAAGAAGTCAAGTATTATGGTTATTACTTCATTCAGTCTAACATATGACGTTTCAGAACTCACACTCAAAATCCAAATCCTCTTATGCCCTCCCAGAAAGCATCCTAGAAAAGAAAAGGATGTCACTCCAACCTTTTCTTTTCAATAAATACACATTAGTAGAGGCCTTCAATTCAATTAAACGTTCAAAATTGGCAGTTTGAGTTTGCATCTTTCATGCTAGCTGCATCTATAAACACATGAGGTAAAACATAATGACATTTCAAAAGACTATCATTTACATGATCCATCAAACCTACCAAATTCCTGCATTCAGTTAGTCAACCAATTTCTTTTTAAAGACTAATTTCCTTCCTTTCCCAAAATCACTTGTAACCAGGATAAGTTCCTATGGCTTCCTCAGTACACAATATTAGATTTTTATTCCTCCTATTCTTTGAATTGAAAGAAATTCGAATTCTCAACTCTCTACGACGTCTATGCGATAAACTGTTTAAGAAAAAGGAGGAACACATTACCTACGAAAAGAGAGCGTTGAAGAAGGGCAGAAGCCACCAATCCCTGCCATTTCCCGAGAGGTTGAGCTTGAGAAGTGGGTGGCTTATTCCTTGGTCTCTCTTCTTTCTTCCCTGCTCTCTACTCTGCAGCAGTGAATGTTTCCTGGCCAGGAGCCATGCTGGCCCAAGAAATTCTAGACAATAAATGGGTTTCTGCCACGTGGCTGGAACGCCACAATAAAGGATATCGGGATGGTTTCGATGATTCCCTCATGCTCCAGATCTGCAATTACTTTGGGCTTCATTTCTCAGCCCACTTAAGTTCTGAATGTGCAAGAATCTCTCTGGACTAGCCCACCTTAGTTTGCCACTGAGCCCATCCACTTCCTCTCTTACCATGGATGGATAGGGATAGAAATAGACGAGGTAAGGTTCGATTTCGGCTAAAGTCTGTATTGTAAGCGTGAGTCTGACATATTATTTTTTATATAAGGTATTTTTTTAGACTTGAATCTAGTATGTTCAAAAATTTAGCTTGATTTAAAACATATTTAAAAAATTATTAATATATAAAAATTCTTATTTTATTAGTCACTATAAAAATATAATAATTAAAATTTTATAAAACTAAAACCAGTATTTCAAATTTGATTCAAACAAAATATGAGTAGAGTTAACATAAGAAGTCTTAGGTCCCACAATAACAAAAGAATATATATAATATAAGATATATATATATACACTCACGCACATGTTAGATTTCAAGTCAGGTTTTAACTAAATAATCCCATACTATCTAGCTAAATAGTCTTAGTTTTAAACCTAAACCTGAATTATTTCCTAAATAGGCGCACACCAGACTATAGACCACTTATAAAAACCTAACCTATTCTCATCTCTATGGATAGGGAACAAAATAGTTTGTTAAGATTGTTTTAACATATTAAATATTGACAAAAATGCTTTTATTGTTATGAAATTAATAAGATAAAATGACTATTCATTTTTTAAAACTATTTATTTATCTAAAAAATAAATGTGACTAATCGATTTATGATATTATCTATTTATTTATAAGATAAATATGAATGTTCATTTTTTTTATTGTTAACGAATAAGATAAAGTTGTATTTATTAGGTTTATTTTATTCACACAAAGTGCTAAATCATTATTCTTCCATTCGAGCATTTTCATTATAAAAAAGCAATAGGAAAAAATTGCAAAACTAAGAATAAAATAATTGTTAAGCTACGAAATATAAAATCATCAAATTTGAATCCACTAATGTAGATTCATGTAAATTCTAACATTTCTGTAGGTAGAGGTCGCAACATATGTATAGAATTTATAAAAAAAATTATAATAAGATTAGTAAAAATAATACAGAAAGTAATCTACATATTTGGGTATGGGATAAGTCTCTAATTAAGAAATTATTTATGTTATTCTAATTATTCTCATTACAATGATCACCTCCTGGTGAGGCCGAATTTGAGATAATTAATTACTTTATAAATATCATTTGAAAAAAATTAATTAATCTTAAAATTATCTTTACATAGTCAGTACTCAAAATGTTATGACTACTTCTAAGTACATTATACACTGAAAAATAAAATAACATCTCTTATAAAATCATTTTTGTTCAAAATAATCAAATACATAAACGAATGACAAAAATTTTACATATGGGTATAAGACTATTATTTTTAATAAAAAATATTAGCCAAACTAAATTGGTCCGTTATGCTATTTAAGAGTCACATGGCCTAAATTGGTACGTTTGAATTTAATATTCGCCACAATTATTTTCTTACTTTGTTTGTTTATTACACTTTTATTTTTCAAAATTATTTAATACAAGTGTATAACAGTAAAATTTAATATTAATGATAACTATATTTTTTTAATGTGACGGATAAAAAAAAATACCAATTTTTTTTTAATTATGACAGATAAATAGGGATAGGGAGAGTATAAGTCATGCACATATTACATCCCAAAAATTCTAAAAACACTATTATTATTATTATTATTATTATTATTATTATTATTATTATTATTATTATTATAACACAAAAAAATTACATAATATGAATTATAGGAAAATAATAAATATATTACATATTTTCACATCTTTTGTGTAATAATGAAAAAAATAAAATAATAACGAATGTTAAAAGATCTAGTCGTTTACATATAAATTATTTTTCATTCAAATCAAATTGGCAAATTCAGAAGCATATACATAGCATAAATTATATTTTCTTTGTGTAGTTATCGTAAAGCACATCATTTAAAAAAAAAAAAAAGTTGAATAAGCATACTTGAATTTATAATCTATAATCTCAAAAATAGTTGAATAAGCATATTTGAATTTAAAAAAAGAAAAAAGTAATAGACTTTTGGCCTCTGATCATATGGTAAAATCCCTTCTGTGTAGTTATTGTAAACCACCCCATTTCCAGAGTTCGTCATTGGTGATTTTCAAATGAGAAAGAAAGAAAATATTTTTCACAAGAAGAATCTGTTTTGAGTTGTTGCTGCTAATGAACGTGTTTGGAGTTGTTTTCCTGAGGAAACGAAAACGAAAACGAAACTAGAGAAGGGGTTGGACCTGCAGGATGATCCCATCCCCTAACTCCCAATTAGAACGGGCGCCGCCTCTCCGGACGTACCAAAATATCTCCTCATGGCATGCACGAAGATATTCTTCGTTGCTTCTGCAAATTCGTCCTTTTGTTCGATCTTGACTCTTAAATACACCCAGGAGTTCGAGAGAGGGAGAGTTGGGAAGGCTCAGTAACAAAGAACAAAAATGGATCTTGGGTTTTCCCTGACGTTCTCCATTGTTGTACTTATTGGGGCCGCTATTTAACTCCTCACTTCAACATTGAGCACCCGGAGACTAGCCAAACTTCCTCCGGGGCCTTATTCATTTCCAGTCATCGGTAACATCCTTCACCTCGGGCAAAAGCCGCATCAATCACTAGCTAAACTTGCCAAAACTTAGGGACCTCTTGTGTCCCTTAAGCTGGGGAGCAAAATAACAATAGTCGTTTCATCTCCCACGATCGCAAAAGAAGTACTACAAAAACAAGACCAAGTTTTCTCCAGTCGAAGTGTCCCCAGTGCTGCCTGTGTGCTTGATCACCACAAGGTCTCTATCGCCTGGATGCCAGCTTCAATCCAATGGCGTAATCTCCGTAAGATAAGCAGAGAACAATGTTTGCGGCAAAAAGACTTGATGCTAGTCAAGGCCTTCGCCAACAAAGGATTCAAGGATTGTGTGATTATTTACATAGTTGCAGTGCTCGCAAGGTTGCTGTAAAGATTGGTGATGCTGCCTTTACGACATCACTGAACTTAATATCAACCACTCTATTTTCACTTGATTTTGCTAGTTATGGTGCCAATTCATCTCAAGAACTCAAGGGACATTGTAAGTAGCTTGATGAAATTTGTTGGCTCTCCTAACCTTGCAGATTACGTGCCGGTACTTAGATTGATAGATCTGTTGAAATTAAGCAAAATACAAAGCATGAAGAACAATCACAAGATGATGAGCTAAGGAAGACACTTGCTTAAGAAGAAAAACTGCTTTATTCATCTTTACATTGATCACTCAATTGGCTTTATATACATCCGGAATTCAAAAGAAAAATTAATTACAGAAAATGAGAAGATGAAGTACAAAGAAGTTATAAATAACAACTGGCAACAGCAGCTGAAGAAATTGGCGGCATCATTCGGGATCAAAGGAAACTGGAAAAATAGAAGCTGATGTCTTCTGCTTCTTCTGCTTATTGAATGACCTGGCAGACATGCTGGTAGAATTAGTTGAGGTGGCAGCTGAGTTGGAGGCTGAGGTGGACAGTAACTTGACAACTGAGTTGTCATCTACATTTGCATCTGAATTTCCAGCTTCAACAACCCCCCGCAAGCTGGAATCAGTCAAAACTCCAAGATGAGATAACAAAAGATGGAACGAAGCTTGTGGAAGGGCTTTGGTAAAAATGTCTGCAAGTTGATGAGTAGAAGAAATAGGAAGAGGCTTGATGATTCCAGCTTGATATAGATCACGAATGAAGTGACAATCAAGTTCTATATGTTTAGTTCTCTCATGGAAGACTGGATTCTCAGTGAGATAGACAGCATTCCTGTTATCACAAAAAACAGGAACTGGACAATGATAAGGAAATTGAAGCTCCTTAAACAAATGAAGAATCCACTGGAGTTCACAAGCAGACTGTGCCATGGCTCTATATTCTGCCTCAGCAGAGCTTCGAGCAACAATAGATTGCTTCTTGGATTTCCATGATACAAGTGCAGAACCAAAATAAATGCAAAAACCAGTAGTAGATTTCCTAGAATCAACACACCCTGCCCAATCAGAATCTGAAAATACTTGAAGATTAAAATTGGACTCAGCTGGAAAACTAATACCAAAATTTATAGAACCTTTAAGGTATCTAAGAATTCGATACACTGCTTGCATTTGAGAAGCAGTAGGTGCGATTAGAAATCGACTAAGTCGTCGCACAAGCAAATGTAATATCTGGCTTGCTATGAGTCAAATATAACAATTTCCCAACAAGCCTTCTATAAAGAGAACTATCATAAAACAAATCTGAATCTCCAGTAGCAAGCTTAGTTTTACTGTCAAGAGGTGTTGATACTGATTTGCATCCAATGTAGCCATAAGTTTGAAGCAAGTCAAGCACATATTTCTTCTGAGATAGAATAATACCTGATGAATTTCTGCAAACCTCAAATCCAAGGAAATAATGCAAATCCCCCAAATCTTTAATCTTGAATCGAGAATGCAACTCGACTTTTGATATTAACAATGGCAGGCAATTGATTACTCAAAGCCAGTATATCATCCACATAAACAAGCAAGGCAACAAATTCATCATCAGTTCTTTTGAAGAATAAGCTGTAATCACATTTAGATTGCTGAAAGCCAAGAGAAACTAAGTAGCTAGTGAGTTTGGCATTCCACTGCCTACTAGCCTGCTTAAGGCCATATAAATACTTATCCAATTTGCATACTAAAGTCTTATCTACAGTATCAAAACCAGGTGGTAAATCCATGTAAACTTCTTCGAGATAATTCTCCATGTAAAAAGGCATTGTTGATGTCCAATTGGTGAATGTACCAATTTGATTTGGCTGCCAAGGCTAGCATTATCCTGATGGTAGTAATTTTAACTACAGGAGCAAATGTGTCCAGGAAATTTATACCTTCCTGCTGTGTGTACCCCTTTGCTACAAGTCTGGCCTTATATCCGTCTCATAGTACCATCAGATTTGTATTTGATACGATAAACCCATTTGCAGCCAATTGTCCTTTTTCCAACAGGTAAATGAACTAAATGCCAAGTATGATTAGCTTCTAAAGCTGAAATTTCATCCTGTATAGCTGCACACCATTCCTGGGATTGCATGGCCTCAAAATAGTGTTTAGGTTCTGAATGTGAACTAACATTACATGAAAGAAGTGAACTAGTGGTAGTAGTTGGTAAAGAATGAGGTGTGGATATGCTATTAATCTTGGAGCAGATATAGTCAAAAAGATAAGATGGAGGAATAATATGCCTAGTAGATCTTCCGCGTGCAAAGATAAGGAAGATGAATGTGGCTGATTTGAGTGAGAATCAGAAGATTGCTGAGAATCAGATATAGGTAATTGATCAGAAGAAGAATGACATAAATTGTAAGGTGAAGTATAAGGCATTGCTAGCACAGGTAAGTTCAAATCAGAAGTAAGAGAATGTAGCTTGTGAATGAAGGGGAAAATGCTTTCAATGAAAGAAACATTCCTAGACATAAAAATTTCTCTGGAAAAATAGTTTAGAAGAATGAACCCTTTTGTAGATTGTGAATAACCAAGAAATGCACAGAGTTTGCTTCTAGGGGAAAATTTATGCTTGTGAGGCTGCTGAATGCAAGCATATGCTAGACTGCCAAAGACCTTTAGAACATTGTAGTTTGGTTGCTTATTATATAACTTTGCATAGGGAGTTTGTTGATTCAGAACAGGAGTAGGAGTGATGTTTATGAGATAAACTGCATGCTGAACACAATATCCCCAATAGGCTAATGGTAATTGAGACTGAAACTTAAGAGCTCGAGCTGCATTGAGAATATGCTGATGTTTTCTTTCCACAATGCCATTCTATTCAGGGGTATATGGACAAGAAGTTTGATGAATGATACCTTTTGCATGATAGAAATCAACAAGTTGAAACTCAAGACCATTGTCTGATCTTAGAATTTTAATTTTCTTATCAAACTGTGTTTCAACATAAGCAACAAAGTGTTGTATCAAAAGCTTTACTTCTGATTTTTGTTTCATAAGAAAAATCCAACAAAACCTGCTAAAATCATCAACTATAGTAAGAAAATATTTGTGTCCATGAACAGTAGCAGTATTGAAAGGTCCCCAAATATCCATGTGAATTAGATCAAAAATAGCATTGGTAGTTCCTTGATGTAAAGGAAAACAGTTTATGCTGCTTAGCTAAAGGACAAACTGAACAAAATACATTTTCAGCAGGTAAAACAATAGAAGAATCATTTTTATGTACTTTTGCTAACTGCTTAAAAGACATATGACCAAGTCTTAAATGCCAAAGTAAAGATTTATTGTAAAACTCATCATGAGTAAAAGCAAAAACTGTATTGGCAGAAGGAGTGGTCTGATGGAGATCAAAATGATAAAGTCCTCCACATAACCTAGCTGATCCAATCATCTGACCAAGATGAGGATCTTGGACAAAACAACAACCATTTTTGAAGATTACAATGCAGTTCATTTGATGATAAAGTTTACTGATGGAAATCAGATTAATAGAAAATTGTGGAATGAATAAAACTTGATGCAAAGTGAGATGAGGAGTTAACTGAACACTGCCTATATGTGAAACTTCAACTATATCTCCATTAGGCAGTTTAATGAAGTATCTTTGGTGGAATGAAATTCAGTGAAATACTCTAGACATGAACAAATATGGTCTGTGGCTCCTGAATCTAAGATCCAAATTGAAGAATTGATACCTGTATTTTGAGCATCTTGAGATAAATGTGAAAAGGTTGGTGTGAGGCTAGCTTGGTTGATGGAATGAATATGTTCTGGATCAGCAAGGTTCTTTGCTTTGGGAACAAGATGATGAGCCTGAATCATGTTTAACAATTGCTGATATTGTTCTTGAGTTACAAATTTTGAGGTCTGAAAATCCCCTGAAATATGTGAACTAGCAGAAATTTGGTTTGCAGCATCAGAAACTGATTTTATACCATTGCCTTCAACAGAATTTATCTGTGGCATGTAACTCTGATTTCCTGGCACAAATCCTTGACTTCCTGAGTTTTTGTTCTTGTTTCTATATCCAGCTGGAAATCCATGTTTCCTATAACATCTTTCAATTGTATGACCTTGCAAACCACAAAAAGTACACTGCATTCTCCTGTTCATGCCATTTCCCTTTCTGTAGGCAAAATTTCCTACTGACTGCAGATTTCTTCTATCCACATTTCCAACCACATTCAATTTTTGTTCATTTCTTGCTGTATTAGTATTCTGCTCATGAGATTCAACTACAGTATTTCTTGTAGCAAACACTTGTGGATTAGCAGAAGTATGAAAATCTGAGTGTGTTGAGTTGTAATTGAGAGACCTTTCATGAGTTGAAACCATAGAGAAGGCTTGGTTTACTGAAGGAAAGGGTTTAGTCAGTAAAACTTGAGATTTAATTCCATTGAACTCCTCCTTTAAACCTTTGATAAAACGTATGACAAAATCTGCATCATTGTTAACCTTCACCTCATTTAAAGCTGGACATTCACATCTTATATTACAATGACAAATAGGCAATGGCCTTAAATTCAACAGTTCTTCCCACAAGGTCTTTAAACTAGTGTAATACTCATTCACAGATGAAGAACCTTGCTTCAAATTATAAATGTCTTCCTGCAAATCAGAGATTCTGAAAGAATCTCCTTGTGAAAAACGTTCACAGAGGCCCTTCCATACATCATATGCTGTGTCTATCCAAATCACACTTTGTGCTATAGAAGGTTAGATAGAATTTAAGATACAAGATAAAACCATGTTATTGCATTGTTCCCAAGCAGGATAAGAAGTGTGAGTTTGATCTGGTGCCTTAACTGTTCCAGTAACAAAACCTAATTTGTTTTTAGAGATTAAGACCATTCTCATTGCCCTACACCATTGGTGATAATTTCTTTCATTCAAAGAAGGATGGACCAGAACGAGTGATGGATTTTCACTCGGGTGCAGATAAAAAGGATTAGAGGCTGCTATCTCTTGATTAGCCATGATCATATCATCAAATCATTCACAAATCTATGACTTCAGATTTCACTACTTCAATAACCATCAATTCCAACAACAGATCCAATCAACTAATTCAATTCAACCAAGAGATTTAACTAACTCACAACTCAACGAGTTCATGCTATCAGCAATTCTGTGATAAAGAAATTAAGTTTGATGATTACCTCTATGAGCTTAAGTAAATCAGAATCTAATCTCTTCACATTGATCGATCATCCGCTCTGATACCATGTTGAAATTAAGCAAAATACAAAGCATGAAGAACAATCACAAGATGAGCTAAGGAAGACACTTGCTTAAGAAGAAAAACTGCTTTATTCATCTTTACATTGATCACTCAATTGGCTTTATATACATCCGGAATTCAAAAGAAAAATTAATTACAGAAAATGAGAAGATGAAGTACAAAGAAGTTATAAATAACAACTGGCAACAACAGCTGAAGAAATTGGCGGCATCATCCGGGATCAAAGGAAACTGGAAAAATAGAAGCTGATGTCTTCTGCTTCTTCTGCTTATTGAATGACCTGGCAGACATGCTGGTAGAATTAGTTGAGGTGGCAGCTGAGTTGGAGGCTGAGGTGGACAGTAACTTGACAACTGAGTTGTCATCTACATCTGCATATGAATTTTCAGCTTCAACAAGATCCACAGGGCATCATTCGCCGAGCTGGGTTCTATTTCCAGAAACTGTTTGATATACTTGGTGATATTATTAATCAACGGCAACTAGAAAGAGGTTCACTGGACAGTTGCTCTCCGAAGAATGACATGTTAGAAGCCCTCCTTGAACACAGCGCGAAAAATGAGTCTGATCAGTTCAGCTCCAATGACCTCAAAAACATTTGCTTATGGTAGGTACTTGCCTTTTTCAGAAAATTGACTGCAGTCCTTCCTTACTTATTTTTGCCGATAATTTGACGTCGGCATCCATGCATTGAATGCATATTGGTAAATCTGTTGCACAGCTTACTAAAATATCCGTTCTACGATAGGATATATATATTTGTGGCAGGGATCGACACAACTGCAGGAACCGTGGAATGGGTTATGGCAGAGTTACTGCGTGACCCTCAAAAGATGGCCAAAGCTCGAGCAGAACTTGATGAAGTTATAGGGCAGAAGAAAGAAGTCCAGGAATCAGACATTTCCAGACTTCCTTATTTGCAAGCAGTAGTTAAAGAAACCTTTCGCCTTCACCCAGCCGGGCCTTTCCTACTTCCACACAAGGCTGTGGCAGATGTAGAAATTAATGGTTACATGGTACCCCAAAATGCAAATGTTTTGTCAATATAGAAATTAATGGCTTACAGCAGAAATCCAGGCATTTGGTCAAGTCCTGAAATGTTCATCCCTGAACGATTTTTGCAGAGCGAGATTGATGTAAAAGGGCAGCATTTTGAGTTAATTCCTTTTGGTACAGGAAGAAGAATCTGCCCAGGCCTCCCTTTGGCTTATCGGATGGTGCATCTAATGGTAGCTTCTTTGATTCATAACTTTGATTGGAAGCTTGAAGGAGGAATGGAACCCAAAGACATTGACATGGAGGATAGGATTGGACTGTCAGTTCAGAAGGCAGTCCCTCTCAAGGCTATTCCCGTTAGCTAGGTTCGCATATAGATTGTTAACCATGGGTTAGCTGTGGGGAGTGTGGGGTGTTCTTACCCCTTATCTATGCCATTGTACGAATTCTGCTATTTGATATTTCACCATGGTCAAAACATAAGATTTCTTCGTTCCAATTTATGGAATGGTTTTGTAAGCTGTTTTACAATTTCCATTTTTGTTTTTTTTGGGGCTAAATAAACTTTGAACTTACTATGATCACATATTCTACTTATGATTGGGATTCATCTCAAGAAACTCCAAGGACACTGTTGGAAGCCCAGAGGACTACTTTCTGCTCCTCAAATTTGCATCGGGCCGTACCAATTGTGTACTGCGATAATTTTACGATTCAAATTTTAAAAAAATAAAAATTTAATATTAAAAAAGATAATCACGTGTAAATTTTTTTTTAATAAAATAATATCATTTTGATATTCATATAAGTGTATAAAATATTTATATAATTATTTATATAATTGTGTAAATGTGTTCAAATGACCACATCGGTATCCCTCAATTTGATACGCTCATAATTAAAGAATTTCAAAGTAAGAAAGGATAGGAACCAAGTATACCACAGTCGACTCTCTGAAGACAACACCTTAAAAAACCAATCAGATTTTGGGTCTCACAGAGACTTCCCAGAGATTGATTCATCTCAAAGTGTCTATTCCTTGTAGAAAGCCGCCTTGACTCTCGTGTGCCATCACTTCAAGAAAGACATTATTATCAAATTACAGCGCTCGAGTCTTTCAACTTTTTTCAGTGAGAATATATGAAACACATGTATAAGATGAGTTCACACATATCTATCAACACACAGGTTAGAGAACGGACAAAAGAAAAGATACATATTTTCCCATAAATCATTGCATGTCTGCTGAAAGATTTACAAAAGTAATATACAGTACAATCCGTATTCTAACGAGGCTTGAAAAATTAAAAACAGCTTCAGTCAGTTTCATAAACAAAATAAAAAGCGTCTCCGACTCAAAAAGGATAATGCTTTCGACACAAAGATAGTTGAACCCTAAGAACGAAGATGAATAAACATGAAGGTTAAGAGGAAATATTCACTGCTAATTCCAGAATCAGAATATTCAAGCGCGAACCTTTCCTTACCAACTAAATATAAACAAAGGTTCTGATGGTCCTTCCCCTGTAGAAAATTTCATTTCAGCAGCATGAATAATCCAAAAAAGTTGACAAAATTCATGTCTTGCTGCCATTAATTTGATTTCAATGTTATCTGACCTTGCGTGATAAGATATCCAGGACAAAAGGTTCCAATGAAACGTAATGAAGAGCTTTCATACTAACCAACCATGATTCTCCTATTGACATGTCTTAGCATTTCATGCTGTAAGCATTTCCAAGTTAACAACTAAACAAGGGATTAAACTCTAAACAAGCTCGATCACTTGCTAAACAAAGCATGTTTTATTCAAATCTTCTCTGGAAGGTTGATAAAAAGAAAAGAAGGAAATCAAGCCGAAAACATAGTTCTCTGGAGTACAGATACATCTCCCAAGGAAAGCAGCAAGTTGAGAAAACATTTTGATCCTCAGGGCCCTGACTTTTCATAAAAGTGGTGAAATGAGTCCTCAATCAGTACTTGCCCTCTTCTTGGTGGTGTATGGGTAGTACTCCTTGCCAGTATCAATTCTAGTGGTCTGACCTCCAATATCAATGAGGCTGGAAGTGACTGCAAGTGCTGCTCCAGCTGAGATGGCTGTTGAGATGCTCTTTCCTAGGAAAGTAGATAATCGTATCAGCCAAGATATTCCACACCATGAAGGACACTACAAAAGGCAAAACGCTGCACTCTAACTTGTAATCATTTGCATCAAATTACAAAAGAGAGCAGAGGGAAAAAAATAATAAAAAAGAGATTTTACTTTTCTATACGATAAACAATATTATTAACTTATATTTAGAAAAGGAAGCAAGGAGTTCATTCAGTTTCAGTTTTAGGAGGTCAAGTGCAGAAAAACATGATTTTAACATAAGGCTTCAGATGGTAACAGAAAGATCATACTAGACTGCGAAAATGATTTCTCTAGGCATTTGAAAGAAGAAGATAAAGCTATAATGGAGGATCTGCAACTGAAAAGGTAGAGTCATGCTCTCAAGAGAGGAAAATTTTTTTTAAAAAAAAGTTAAAATAATGAAATTTATTAAATGACAAGAAAGTTTAAGAAACTGGTTATACTAAAAACAATTGCAAACAAAGTCAGGAACATCTTACATGCCAAAGTCCTGCAGCATTGGAGCTACTAGGCTTTGAAAATTAATCACTGGTGCTACCAGTAAGTACTAGCTGAGTCAAGTCAAACATTTAAATGATCAAGCTAGAGCTTGTCTTAAAGTTACTTTAGTAGATGAAACTTCTTTCCTGAACTATTTGACTCCAATACATGATTGGCTCTGCTTGAGCTCCACTAACCTTGGATCATATTGCCACCAAGTCAACTCTAACCTCAAGTTCAACCTTGCCCCTCGTGAGGTAATTTGGAGTTATGAGATGTATGGACAAAAAACATAACTAGTTTGATTTCCACATACAGGAATAGACGTAATTGTACATACTAATGTGCTACTAAATAATAATTTCAAAAAACAAAGTTTAGAATACTAAATAATAACTCGACTTTTATGAAAATCAAGCTCGACTTCAATATAGCAAATTCAGTTGGAGCATGAAAAGAGTCTTGCTGAGTCAAATTCAGCGGCGTACAAGCACTATTTGGTGCATCCACATATAAAAATGTACCTTTCTACTTGCTTTATGTTTTGCAATAATAATCTCCAGTGATAGATTATTATAGGGTACAAATGAAATGAAGAGACTCCACAACATCCCATCAAAAGGGAACAACTTGTTATCATGACAAAAATTTACAAGTGAACACCAGAAAGGATTAGAATAAGTAACTTTCCAAAACGCCAAAATACATTAACGTGAGGGATACCCATTTGATAAGTGACAGAAAACATTCTTTTAGACTTCCAGCAAACTGTAATGGGGTTAAAGAATTTGGATCCAACTATTTTGCATTTCTCCTTTCTTTTTCTTTGGTGGTAACCATGTCCTTGCATACATCTAAACAAAACATTCCCACATATAAATTAAACTCAAAGGGGACCATAGGTATCACTTCACTTCCTGAGATCAGGCCATGGTCGATATGAAATGTCACATCACAGGCTCCATAATCTATCCCATAAACGGTAATCTCAAAAAAAGAGAAAATCACCTTTATAACCCAGAACAGTAGCGCCAGCAGCAAATCCACCAATAGCTCCATTAATAAAGTCTCTTTTCATTCTATAATTCTGCACCAACTGTTCTACCCCAATATAAACTCCACCAATGGCAGCAAACGTCAAACCGTGGTTACCCATCATCTTCAAAGTCCGAATCAGGCCCGGAAGTGCTACTCTTCTTTCAACACGAGGCACATCCTGCCAAGTAGCAACAATGGTTCCCCAAATAGTTCCAGCAACTAGTCCTGTGGTTGCGCCCTTGATTGTTTTCATGGTTGGAGTATCTTCATCTTCCAAATATCTGAGCTCTGCAGGGTCCATAGCTTTGTTCTAACTGGAGAAAACAAAGGGGGAAAAACTTAAATCATCAAACTCAACAAAGATATGAGCAAAAGATAAACTTCACTACAGGACAGCGGACAAATCCGAAATAAAATTCAGTTCAGGAGGTAAAAAATGAAAAAAGAGTCACCACTAAATCTCTCTAAGCACACAACTAAAATGATCTAGTTGACTTGGCACCCACATACTTTCTTCATATTTCTATTATGACATGCCTCTTTTTTCAGCATATAAAGACTTATGATAAAATAAATACAATATACAAGAAAAACTGCAACATACGGGGGGGAGAATATTTGCCTATCCTATTGAGTGAAAAGAAGGTGCCACTACTTTCCCTTTCTGACAATACCCATACACACATTAAAACAGAAGAAGAGAACTGCTCTCATGACAAACTTAAAGCATTCTGAGCAACGAGCATTGGTACCCCATTAAAAAAAAAATTGAAGAAATATCTGGCAAAGAGAAAAATGCTCTGTTAAATTGAATAATTAAACCCAAATTATATAGCAGTTTGCAACAGGGAACATAGTCTTAAAAGTATGCTCCAATATTCTCATGATAAAACTCCAAAACAGTGAAAGAATACTTTCTATATTGCTAGCAATTTCCAAAATCACATCAAATAGTACACAATGACAATTATACAGTAAACAGCGAAAATACTAAAGAGCACAGAGTGCAACAAAATACCGACAACAGAAAATCAAAGAGAATATGGTCATTAGATTGTAAGTTTACCATTGCTTTGAATCTTTAAAGCACATCTTAGTGAAGTTACCCAGAAGACTTAAATTTAGAAACGAAGAAATCACTCAAGGAACTAGTAAGAAGCACTCGAATCGCTTTAGAATAATTGTACATTTCAAATTAATATCAGAAGAAATTTCCTGTAGCAAAAAAACAACAGTTTCTATATAACAATCCCCATTCAAAGATTTCCAAACCCTAAAACTGAAATTTTCAATTCCCAATTTGATCAACTAAAAGCATGAAATCAAATAAAATCTACAAATGCATTTTCGTATATTGATTCCACATGAAATAGGGCACAAAATTCACGCATTTGTAGGGAGAGCGAATGAGAGAGAGCTAACCAGAGTAGCAGTGTTCTATATTGTTGGAGAGAGACGAAGGAGCCGGAAGCTTAACTCGAATTCACGCTTGGGAATTGAGATCAGCTTTGCGAAAATGAAAACAGAGGAAAGAATACTGTTCATCATGGCCTTAGAAGTGCTGCTTTCCACATACATGGGCTTGAACATGTAAGGCCGAACCGGTCGCATGTCAAAGATGGCCCAACAAGCCCAATTAAGAGGTCGTCTACCTTGGCGCACGTTAGCACTTCAGACGCAGCCGAACTCATTTCAGAGTTCCGACTGCACACCGAAACAAATTCCAAGTTTCAACCAATTTCTCAAGGCAGAGGAGAAAGAGAAAACCAAATTTTCTTGCCAAATGCACAATCAAGACGATATTCGTAACCTCCCCATCGACATAGCATTCGCTCGTCTTGGAGGTAAGTTTGAATATTTGAAACTTTGTTTGTAATTGAATTTTTTTTCTTACTCTTTCCATAAGTTATTCTCTATTTTTGGTTGTAACTGAATTGAATTTAATTTCTTCGAATGAAGAATGGTTGGTGGATCGGAAAAGAATTCCGGCGGATTGGCGGAAGCGATTGGCAGCAGTGAGAGCCAAGATTGCAGCGGCTTTTTCCTCGCTGCCGAAGGACATTGACCCTTACTTCCAAACCCTAGACCCGGAAGGTTTCATTTCTTTTCTTTTTCTTTAATTTCTAATTTGATATTTTCTATGCCTCGTTTTATGGGTTTGAGATTCGTCTCTCGGAAAATTGAACTCCGAAGTTTGATTACTCTCGATTTCTCTGCCTATATACATATGCAATGTTATGTTACTTCTTTCTGAAGGTTGGTTTTTTGTGTACCTCGCACGGATGAATATACATATTCTCAATATATATATATCAAAACTGTGTGAGCTGGCTACACAATAATTATACTTGTTTCGGCAGCAAAAGGGAACAAAATATATAAGAATTCTGTTTTCTCCTCTTTATGCGTTCTCCATTATGGGAGAGAGGGAGAAATTTCTAGTTACATGTTTCCTATTTAGAGGAATGAAATGCTTTCGAATTTGTTCTTTACTTCACTGAATGTGTTGAATGATTGTTGATTTGATTTTCCCTCTATATTTGAGACTGTGCTCTGTGTTTTGTAATTATTATAAACAAATTCTGAGCAAGACCTAAATCAGCTAGTCTTTTTGGGCTGTAAAGCTTGCTCAAAACTATTACGGCACAGTGGATTACAACAGTATAGCTATCGTTCCATGTTTGATCATGTTAATAGATGAAGGATAAGACAGCCAGACTAATTGCTCTAAGTACATAAACTTTCTGTACTTTGCATGTCACATTTTTCTTGTTTTTATAAAATTAGTGGAAAAACTGCTCAATGAATTTAACATGTGCTTATTGTCATTTAATATCATTAGCACTGTGTTTGTCTTTCAAAACACCTGCATAATCTGTCCTAAAACTGTGAGCAAGAAACAGTACTTTACAAATAAATGCAGAAGATATATCTTTTTGTGGTTTCTGTATCTGAATTATATCTCTAGGCAACTTACAGTAGTTAAATTTATGTTTAGTTGCAAGTTTTGCTTCTTTCTTCTGACATTGAGCTAGTATAAAGTTGCTCTTCCTGCTTCCTTTTATGGTTCAGATTTCTTATCCTATTTCTTTCATTTGGTGATTTACATTTAAATTTTTGTTTCAGGGATTGGTTATTTAGAAGCCAAAAATGTTTATGAAATTCTTTTGAAGTCAACTCCAGAAAGCCGTAATATCTTTGGCCGGCTTTCAGGTGCTGCTGTAAGATCTACGAGAACATTTATCATCTTTCTTTCTTTACAGTATGGATACACATACCTTGTGAGGTGTAGCAGCCCTTTTGCATGTAGCTGATGGCAATATCTTTGCCCTGTTTTAAAATTGGTTGGATTTCAACAGGGTGTTTGGGAGACAATTGTGCGTGCCTTTGAGAAGGATCATATTTTCCTTGGAGAAGCTGCTCAGATAATGGTCCAAAATGTTAATTATGAGATGTAAGTCTAGGCTTGTAGATGAAGTTTGTCTACTTGCATTATTTCTTTAGCTATCTGAATCTTTTTTATTATTCATTCTGTTTCCATTTATAGCCCATATCAGAAGAAGCAGGTTCAGAAGATTCAGCAACAACTCTCCGAGTTAGAGCGCAAGGAAGCTGATATCAAAAGAAATGTCTCTCTTTCTGCATCTAAATATGCAGAGTCTTGTCAAGAGCTAGGATTGCAGGTTATGCTTTAAGGATTCTTCTTTATCTAGTCACCAGTTTACTTTTCTATTATTCCTTTCTGCTTTCTAGAACAAACTCATAAATGTGCCAAATGACTGTGTTTTCAGGGGGTAAATGTAAGGTCGGAACTGCTAGAAACAGCAAAAGTATCTCTTCCGAGTATCTTTGGCCATATATTGGAAGTGTTGAATGGTGATTCTGTGTCCCAGGCTATTGAATTCTATTCAACCTTTGTCAAGGATGCTCATACTGAACAGGATGTAAGTAATAGAGAATTTAGCGTGTGATATTTGCTAGAATATCAGTGAATGGTGGCCATTAGTATCTTGTAGATTATGGCATGTGCCTGATGAATATAATTTTGTCTGAGTCTGTTCATTTCACCGCAGAAAATTTTCAGGATAGTCACTTCTTAAAATGCTTATTTTCTGGTTGCGTTGATCACCGTCAAGTTCTGACACTATTTCCTGCCTTTTTATCTAGTGTGCTTGTTACTTTGCGATGGCAGAATATGGTTCACACTCTACCTGGAAGAAAACTTCTTCTAGTACTTTATTTAGTCAATGAAAAGTAGTTGGATGCACCACGTATTACTCCAATACCTGTAGATTGGACATAAAGGAAGGCAATGGGCCACATTTTTCCTATCTTTTATTTTCTTTGATTAAAGAAATGTTTCAACCCTGACACTATCATCACATAAAATGAAATGAATGGAGTGGAAAATTTAATTAGTTTTGTTTCTAGTTGGGTAGCTATTCTGTAATGGCAGATAACAATGCAAAGCATGGTGGAGAACCGTAAGGTTACAAGTAGAAATGTGGCATGATTTGGCACCAAAAATTGATCAGTAACTGTAGTCCTTCTTTTTCGTTGCAGAATGTTTCAAGGACTGTATTATCAAATTTAAGAGAAGTTCGTGAAAAGCCTCCTTCTCTTAATGTCTTTGTTAATCCTGAAGGCCTTGATCCTGTGAATTCTCAGCTAAACCAGAGTAACCTGAAGCAAATGGAAGGGGGAATAGACATGGCTGCTGATAGTATTGATTGGGATATTACCGTTGACAGCTCTCAAATTGATTGGGATATTGGCACCATGGAAGAAACAGAAGAAAATGGTGATGGACTTGGTCCTTATGAAATGATTCATGCTAGCGAGTTGTCCAATACACCTCATCATGGAGTTCTGATATCTGATCAGCCTTCATTAGCCAAAGAGGAGGAATCAATAGCTCCTGGGGTTCTATCACGGATCTCTTGGGATATTAGTGTCGAGAACCCTGAAGTCAGTATAATCGAGGAATCAGGTTTCTCTGGTGCTCATGTGGGGCCTCATGTAGTTGTTCCCAACCCTTTGGCTGAAGCACCAGATAGCATGCATGAAAGGAGCCCTCTTCTGGAGACGGAATACAGGAATAAGATTCTTGATGATCTCTTCGAGGTTAATATGCTATATGCACTTTAGGAGACCAGCTGATAAAGTTAATTCTAATTTTATTTCATTTGATATTCTCTTCTTCCAGGTCAAAGCATTCCTGAACCAACGGTTGATTGAATTAACTAATGAAGACACACTGTCTTTGCAACATCAAGTTCAGGCAGTTGCTCCATTTGTCCTGCAGCAGTACTCTTCTGATGCAATTCAGACCATGCTTTCTGATGCTTCCTCTGTCATTTCCTTGTTAACAAATAGGAAAACAAGAGATCTGATCATGATAGTTAATTCTAAGAGGTGATAGCCTTTTATCATTTTAACAATCTAGAAATGCCAATTACTTAATTCATTTATTTGCTAGACATCCTTGAGCTTATTTCTATTTTCAGTAAACTAAATGTCAGGTGTCTTTCTTTTGTTTAGCCTTTCTTTTTAGTGGATCGGCCCTATGAAACTGAAGATTTTCCTTCTCATTAATTACCATGGCCATTCACTTGGATTTGCTCAGAGCTTTTCCATCTAATCTTTACTTTATAATATGAAAAATTCATCCATATCATAGCATTTTTTGTGTAAGCTAATGTTTGCTCGCTCTCTCTCTCTCTCTCTCTCTCTCTTGCCTTGTAAACTTTCTCTGGCATTCTTCTGTAGTGTTTATGGCATTGTAAAATTTTGCCATAAGCTTTTGGAATTCTTCTTTTGACTTGATTGTATGTAGCTTTAATCTGTTTCAGTGGTTGTGAGATACTTATTTGTTGTATTCCTGGAAGATTGATAGTGTTCCTCTCTTCAAACTGTGTGTTGCATTCTCGTTAGGTTTCTAGACCATGGCATAGCTATGTTCTATACTTCTAAGTCAAGTGTTGATGGTGGAATAATTCAAATTTCAGATTTCTGGATAGACTGGTAACCACTTTGGAAGAAAAAAAGCACCATGAAGTGAAGCTAAAGGAGGGCTTGAAGGATTTGTCCAGTAGACGCATGGAGCTTCAAAATTCAATGTCTTCATCATGGCCCAAACAGGTATGTTCATAATTTTCTTTCTCAAATTATAGGTTGTCCATTTCTACAGTAACTTATTGCTGGAACCTAACCAGTAAACAGCCAAGCATGAGTTAGAAGGGAACAAGCACTGGAATTGTGCGATGCCTGCAATTTCAACTCAGAGTTGCATACTTAAATTCAAAATTGGAGGAAGGGAAAATAAGAAATTCGAACAGGCCTTTTGTTTGGAAGATTTATAGACTTATAGTACGTCAGTAGCATGCTATTTAGCAATGTCACCAGCTTTTTCTCTTTGATTCTGAATTGTCTCTGGCAGTTGGTGAACTTGGTAGTGCAAGTAATACCAAATTGATTAGGTAGCAAAAGTTGAAGTTTTCTTGTCTTCCAATCTTAGCTGTTTGTTTGTTTGTTTGTTTTCTTTCTGTTTATTTGATAGTTGATTTTCTGTATGCAGGAATTAGCTCTTCTAAAGACCGGGGAGTTGAAGAAACTTTGTGAAAATACACTTTCGGCGATGTTTGATGGAAGACCTGTGAATATCATTGGAGAGATAAATACATTGTTGAGCAGTAGTTTGAACATGTAAATGCCTGCGAAATTTATCTTCTAGCTAGAATGGTAATGATAACTGGGAAATTTGAAGGCAAACTTTCTCCGAGTGGCACCGACAATGAACAGCGTTTTATGTCCCATTGACAACAAACATCGAGTTACAAAGTAGTAGCTATATTTTTATCTTGGTAGTTTTTAATCATTCTATTTTTCTATTTAGGTCTTTTACAAAATATTTGTCGGGAAGAGGCAATTAAACGAGATACTTGCGATTGGCAAATCTTGATCTTGCGTCCAAGGATTGCACTGCTGTGAAATAGACTGATAGTATTTTTTATTCCATAAAGGAAATAGCCTGATGCGAAGACATCAATTGCTGTGCGTGATCTCAATCTCAATTGAACACTCCAAATTCATAAATGATAATCAACGAAGGAATTTTGTTCAGCATAGAGATACAAAATCAGATACAGAATTCTGAAAAAACAATGTCGTTTGAAAGCTGCAATTTCGGAACCGAAGTGATTCCATGAATTATGTTTAAGCATGAACTGTTTAGTAAGCACTCTAAGACCAAAACTTCATACTGTGGCAACATTGAAGAACCAACCAAGGTAGAGGGAACTTCGAATGACAAGCAACAGATCAGGCGAAATATACATTCAGCAATTTGCAAGATCATATGGAATAGTAGCTCACGGTTGGTGAGTTCTTGAAGCAGGAGGTGGATGACTGGAAGGATCCACCAAAGGGGTCAACATTGGAAGCTTCATCTGGTGCTGGCTCTTCTAACATACTTCTCAGTGAGTTCACAATGTCAGCCATTGGTGGGCGGAATTCCTTCTCGGGCTGCGTAAATTCCAGTTTGCCACATGAGATATTTTTTGAACAAGATTAAAATTTATCTTCCCTAGAGGGAAGGGCACTGTAATTAAACTTCAGCGGGTGGCTGTGACATTTTATTCGTAAAGAAACAATTAGACACAAGATTAAGAAGGAAACAAGGTGATTGTGTATTAGCTTCTTCCAAGCCTTATTGAGAGATGCTTCTTGAAGGAATTTCATGTCGTGACGACCATGCTATACCTGAATGCAGAGGGAGATTATATCAGCAAAACGTGAGAGATCCTTGACGGACATCATTCCTTTAATGGCTGGATCAACCATATGTACCAGAAACTCTCTGTCGTGAAGTCTGCACGAAGCCCATTTCACCAGGTACTGCTCTTCCGTTGGTCTTGAACTGTTTCAAGAAACAGAAAGTTATAAGGAAACCGAAAGTTCTAGTGCTCAAATTATAGTTAGTACGCTACCTGTCAAAAGGTTGCTTTCCCGTTAAAAGCTCCAGAAGCAACACCCCAAAGGCATAAATGTCAGCCTTTATGTTACAAATTCCGGTTTGAACATGTTCAGGTGCAACATAGCCACTATCAGCAATTGCCATTTCAGAAGCCTGTTTACATCACAAATATATTTAGAAAACCCCAGTAAATGTGGGATTCAAGTTTGTCCACAAGAACAAGCTCTAAACTCATGGCTAGTTCTGTTAGGCCATAGATTTTCTATTTTATCTTCAAGCTATTCAGTTAAAAGATGATCATTCTAGGGTTTCAAGGAGGAAGCTCTCAACAAATCTTGTCAAATGAGGAACCAATTGAAACAAAGAACTGGTCTTCAAGAGTATGTACCTTGAGTTTAACCCTATCACTTGTCAGGGGCCTCAAGACAGCTAGACCACAATCACAAATGAAAGGCCTAAAATCTTCGTTAAGTAAGATGTTGGCAGCCTTCAAGTTGCTATGGGCAATTGGAGGCATGCAGGAGGAATGCAAGTAACTGAAGAATTCAGAAAAGCAGAAAAATAAGTTCGTGGACCATTAGGTAGAATTTAGAAGCATAGAAAAGAAGGAGATACTCATCAATTTCTTATGGAAGCCACGTAAAACAAAATACTTGTCTTAAGAATAGAACAAGCAACATTTCTTTACAAGATATGATGCAGATACAGGTTATAATCTCTTGTTAAAATGTAGTAAGTGATTCGAAATGGCCAACTTGTTTGTGCTGCAGTTTTCTAAGGAAATTTTGTCAAATATGTTGGTTGTACATGATCACAGCACTTGGAGGTCTAATATCTACAGATAGTGTAAGAGGGTTGTTGAAAGAAGATTGGGCAACACTAACCAGTGATCCCTCTCTATCATCCAATAGATCAAAATTCTTGAAATATGAGAACTGAGTAGAATTCTTACTTCAAAGCCCTTGCCACACCAAGAGCAATTCGAAGGCGAAGAAACCAGGATAGAGAGGTGTAATCCTCACAGTGTAAGGCATCATTGAGGGAGAAATTCTTAATATACTCGTACACAACGATATGTTGGCCTTGCTCCACACAGTAGCCAATGAGTGTCACAATGTTTGGGTGTCGCAATCTGGACACCGTTCGAATCACATCCAAGAATTGTTCCTCTTCATTAAGAGACAATTGCACTGTGCTAATTTGCTTCACAGCCAAAATCTAACAAAGAGAAATATATGGTCAGCATTTTACTGAAACAATTTAAACAGTGGTTAGTAATTTCTATATTTGAACTTCTACAGGTTCAACAAGAGTTCATGTTTTTACTTGTCCATCAGCCAACTCTCCTCTATAAACAGAACCTAGTGATCCTGCTCCAAGTAGGTTTCCCTTGTTGAAGCTGTTTGTTGCTAATTGAAGCTCGGCAATAGTGTAGAGCTTTGCACTTATTGGGATACTGTACTTCCTAGAGAAACTTCTGGGTGCTTTCATGGTTTTGGTTTGAAGAACAGGTGGTAAATGCCAGAGTTTAATTGCTGGAGGGGATTTGAGTTCAGATGCATGTGGAGTACCCTCATAAGCTGTGGAATATTCTGTGAAAAATGAAAAAATAAAAGCTAAGTCATGTAAGAGATCCTACCTTTTAGAAGCAGAAAAATAGGATGAATGGAGCTTTTTAAGTGTTCAGAGAAATGACTATGCACTACAATTCAGAAAATCAACCAGCAACATTCGTCATGGCACAAATAAATTTAAAACCTTACTCTCCCAGAAAAGCAACAGTGGAGTATGTGCAAAAAACAGATTGTAGTAACACCAGTTTGCAAGACAATAAAATAGGCCCTAAACCCCAAGGAGTATAATCTTACTTGCCTCAATTAAACTAGGTCCACTTGCAGAAACTATACCAGGTAAAAGGAAGAACAACAAAAACAAACAGAATAGATGTTCACAAGAATACAGATCATACACTGGATATGAATTCTAATAGACAAATAAGGAAAATGGAAAAATTGTGACAGAGAAAAGATAATCCCAGAAAGGATAAAGGAAGAATAGAACTCATATAAAAAGAACAAGCCATAAACATTATGTGTTTCCTTAGGTAACAGTTGAGGAAACCATACTGGGTCTTCGCAAAA
Organism: Voacanga thouarsii; assembly: GCA_026120185.1. NCBI lineage: Eukaryota > Viridiplantae > Streptophyta > Magnoliopsida > Gentianales > Apocynaceae > Voacanga > Voacanga thouarsii. Next base: position 130,122 of record JANUWF010001938.1, read on the forward strand.
TTTGATCAGATAGGTAATATTATCAGGAATGACTGTATCTGACAAAAACTCACCTCCAGCCATACTAATTGTAAGAGAATGCATTGAACTTTCACCTCTCTCTGCGCTACCAATGAGCATTTGCTTCTGAGACTGCCAAATTCGAGTCACAATAATAAGCACTGCACACGCCGCTAACAGAGTGCCACCACCAACAAGACCACCTATTTGTCCAACACCCATTCTTCCCTTCTTGTGCTTGCTTAATTGTTGAGTAGGATAGTGTTCAAATGCACTCGACTCTGTAACTGGTGGACTACTGGTATTCTGCTCATCAGGCAGAACATCCAAAGGAAATTTCCAGGGTGTGGAGTTTGCCCCTCTGTCAAATCTATTGCCCCCAATCCTGAATAAAGATGATGAGGTCAACAGGCATAAAAGACTTTAGATGGTGATTTCTGCCTAAATGAAACTGATCACATGTTTGGATTGCTCACCATAAGCTGTTTATATACTGAAATTTGTCAGGAATAACACCACTAAAATGGTTGTCGTCTATATTCCTGAAAATAAATAGGATTGAATACATAAATAAACATAATGGTAAAAGAATGGAACATTGAGCTTATTATAGAGAAAACCCACAGTTCGGAAAGTGGAAGGTCAGCCAGAAGTGAAACTGAACCAGTAAATCCATTTCCCTGCAACAACCTGCGATGATGCCAAACAATTCATAGGTTATAGCTAAAGATGGATAGACTACGGATGATTAGTCAGGGCAAGCAAGACTCACAATCTTGCAAGACTTTTCAAAAGTCCAAAGGAACTTGGTAGATCTCCGCTAAAGTTATTGTAAGACAGATCCCTGGAACAACACAATGAAGTATCTTAACCAATATGTATATTCATTTACTGGTTCAAGCATGAGTTCTGTACCTAGAAGTGCAGTATCTACATCAATGTAAACTAGGTCTCAGATAGCTTGATGTTTCAGTGCTGCACTTTCTTACCTTAGAGGTGAAAAACTGAATGCAAACTGCTGCTTGAATTTCTGTACATCAACAGTGCACTTCCAATTGCTTTACCATTATTAAGTTTGCCAAAGATTTTAATTCTTTTCCATGCATTTAAATTGTATGTCATGATAAAATCACTTGCCCTTATCAGCATTATTAGCCTTAAGTGTGGTAAAACTAAGCTCTTCCTTGGGCAAAAGCTTTATTTCCAGATATGAACCCAATACAAAGACAAAGACGAAAAGTTCCTGTACTTTCAATATCAATCGGAAAGTTTTGTACAAAAACTGTCATAATCAAGTTCAAAACAGAACTGCAGCATCTATGCTATACTTCCACAAACCCAGCTATCCCATTATGCACAAGATAAATATCTCTTTTTATCATATATTAGGAAAAGAAAGGACTGAAACTTAGAAAAGTAGCATACATCTCTCGCAGATTCTCAAGGCCGCTAAAGACATCTGCCAACACTCCAGACAATGAATTGTGGCTCAGATTCCTGGAAGGCAAAATGATTTGTCAGGAAAAGAAAAATCAGATTGTCTATTCAGAGAGGTGGCATGTAATTTGCTTACAGATGCCGTAGATGTTTCATGTAGGTCAAGGAGTAGGGAATGTTTTGACTAAAGTTGTTGCTTGCTAGATTTCTGTATACACCAACAATTAGGTAATTGAAAATTGAATTTAGAACAGGCTTCAGTTATGTTTCTTGGGCAGTAACAAACAGAAAAAGGAATCTTACAGGTGAGTGAGGTTGAGAGGTAAGCTGCCTGGGATTTCACCCTGAAAGTTATTGGAGCTAAGGTCCCTAGAAAGCATGAAAAAAAGTTTACACATTAATACAAGATATCTACCATATGTATTTACTATTTAAGAAAATTGCACAGAATTCATAGTAATATCTTACAGCTGCTTCAAGCTCTTCAGATTCAAGAGATTAAACCCAAGATTCCCAGTTATGCCTAATCCATGAAGATCACTGCTAACACGGCAAGAAAGGTAAAATCTCACATATAGCTCTTTTTCAATAAATCAAGGTTCATTTGCATAGGATATCCAGAAATACATGTAGATAGCTGAGGATCCATCGCATGAGACTCCAGTCCATGATTCACCACAGGGGTCACCACCATCTGATTTCCACTCCTTCAACTGTGATGGATTATTCAGAGCTTTGTACATATCTCGAAGGACTTGGACTGCAAAATGCACACAAGGTTATCAATATCGAGACCCCAGGATGTTCTTATGCTTCTGGAACCGCTTTAAGACTTAAAACATTCAATGATTCAAGTAATTATAATTGGTTAAACCAGGAATTTCAGCATTGAAGTAGGGAGGTGAAATTGGAAAAACTTAACTAAATAAGAAAGAGAAAGTTACTTGTCCATCTGAAATCCCTAATTGAGAACGACGATTAAGTAAACAAAATTATCAGGAAAAAGGACAACAGTCGCCCCGCTTAACAGTTCTCCATAATTTTCCAAGATGACCTCACTAACAAGAAGAATATCAACTTAAAGTAAAAATGTCGTTACTGCAAAACTTCGAAGTGCAAGAAAATTTCCAAAGTTTCGGGATTCCCTTCAACAACAGAAATGGGAAGAGATAAATTCAGAAAATGTACCGTCAAGATCATCAGTCTGGGCCAAGACTTGCAACGATTGAACCACTGAGAAGATGATCACAGAAAGACAGAAGCATTGACACCTCCAGGCCATTCTTGAAGTAGCAATATGCAAATACGTCAACCAAATTAATCGCGAAGAACCCAGCAAGGCAGCAAAAACGCCTGAAATCATCAGGCGCACAGTTTGATTAAGACAAACACAAAACCCACAATGTTAAACACACAAATTTACAAAAAGAACATGAAAATTGAGGAAAGCATCAACATTCGAAGAAAGGAAGTACTCAAATAAAATAACACAGATAAACATTGATTATTGAGCTCCCTGAAACAATACCTTTCAGAGAAAGCTAAACACCAAATTCCGTAGGGAAGGATTTTTCAATGTTGTAGAGAGAGAAATAGAATCAGAGAGAGAAAGGGGGAGTTTCTGTGTGCTGCATTGTTGAAGACGGCAAGCGCTGAGAGAGGGCAGCGGAGTTCTGCAAGCTCAGTTCTATGGCGGTTAATCAGTTACAAGGCCCGCGCCTGGGAGAATCTGAATAGGTGCTGGGTTTTGTTTCGCTGTGGTAGTGTGCACATTTTAACTCTGTTCCTCATTGCCCGTTCCAATCTCTAGTGCACTACAGTAGACACGTGGCAAGAGTCTGTTATGATTGAGAATAATGCAAAGAATTAAACGAAGTGATTTCACTAATAATAAAGAGAATATAGAGAAAATGGTGGATTGAAATAAGAATGTGACAAAAAATATAGGAATTAGAGGATACAGAGATATGCCATCAGGCTTCATAATACAATAACGACCGTGACCATAACGACTCAAGAATCTTAATACTCTCTTAACTATCGTGATCATAACGACAGATTCAATTTGAACTGTTAGATTAACGGATATTCAAAAGCTTTCATCTTCCTCAAAATCTTCAATCACAATAAAGTTTAACTGTACTTTAGAACACACATGTGCAAGTGAGCATTTATCTCCACATTTGAAGTACAAACCCTTCTCTCGTTTTGCTTGTAATTCTGATGGAATGATTTTCTTGACAACCGAATTAGTTGGTGTTGAGTTTGGAGTTTTGGGCCATGAAAAGCTCAATATTGTAAGATTCTGAAGATTTATTGGCAACTAAGAGCGAATTTTGCAAATATAATACCTGCTCACATGCTTCTTCAAGTGTACATGATTTGAACATCTTCATCATATACCTAAACTCCTCCTTTAATCTACTAATAAAAATAGAGATATAATGTTCTTCAATTGCTTGAGACATATTATACGTTATAATTACTCTGAGCTCTTCAAGCCTATCTAAATACTCCTCCACACCTCCCTTCTCTTCAATTTTAATGAATTCTTTCACTAATTCAACATATGTACTTTCCTCAAACCTCGTACAAATAGCCTTAGCCATTTGTTCCTAACTACTTCCTTCATGAGTTTGCATATACCCATTGAACTAAATAAAAGCTTTTCCTTTCAAATACAGTTCAGTAGTGTCCAATTTATTTACTTCAGGAATATTCTATAATTCAAAACATCTCCTGCACTTACTCAGCCATTTCCTAGGCCACTCTCTTTAAATAAAGAAAAATCCAACATTGGTAATTTAACTCCATACCTATTATTTCCTTTATTCCCAAACCTATCAGAATCAATATTCAAGGGTTGATTAAAAAAAAAAAAAAACCCATACTCTTTCACTGGAACTACCTTCAATTTGTTTTTCTTCTTTTATTTCCACCTTCTGAGTCAATTCATTTATACTAACTACAAGGGCATTCAAATTTGTAGTAAGTGAAATAACTAATTTAATATTATTCTCTACTTGAGACTACAGATTTTCAACTGAGTTACTAATCACGTTGAGCTAGCAGTGACATGTAAGTCGATTCGCACGGTTTCGAGCTGGACCCAGGACAGGCCCTTGGGCATGCGAACCAGTCCAATACCAAAGTGGTCTAGACCCAGGGCTAGAAACCCTTAGCTCGGCACGGCTTGGGCCCTTGGACCGTGAGGCTTGCGAGCTGGGTAGGCTAGTCCTAAGCTTATCCTGTCTTTCTCTCATTCTTTATTTTTTCCTCTTAATTTGGTTTAAAATTTTAATGTGTTTTTGTTTTGTAATTTATTATTATTTAAATAATACAATTATTTAAAATCATAAAAAAATTTATCTTGAAATGGTAGGGGATTTGGCTTGGACCCCTACCGATTTTATTAATTAATAAAATAAATATTACATAAGAGGGGGACTTAACCTAAATCTCTTAAAAATATTACCATGATTAAAATTTAAAAATAGAATAAATATCTTGAAAATAAAATCAAATAAATACATAATATTACATATTCTAAATTTCTATTTATTCAAACTACTAAACTATCTACTTGACTTACCATATTCTTCATCTGAGTCATCATTAACAATTCACGAATTGACCATATTATTCTCGGTTGTGAACCAACTACTACTACACATTAACATATCCAAAGTATGAAAAGCCAATTAAGATATTCTTTCATCAGTTGTTTGAGCGCTCTCACTAAAGACGCTATCCGATAGCACTATGGAGATGAGTAAGGGTGTTCATTATTTGGTTTAAATCGAAAAATTGAATCGAACCTACTCCAATTTCATTTTTCGACTCGATTTTAATTAAATTCAGTTCGGTTTTAGAGGTTATATAAAAATTCGGTTTTCGATTTTTTAAGTTAAAAAATCAAAAATTGAATTACATTTTTAGATTTTAAAATTTGCTAAATTAGTTAATTATTTATTTTTATAAAATATGATTTAAAAAAAATTTGTTCGATTTCGGTTCAGTTCGATTTTGTCCAAAATAAAGCTACTAGTATTTGCGTTTAAAATCTCCATCTTTGTAATTTGCACCGTAATCATAACTTTCTACTAAAATATTTAACCCAAATCTTTAAAATATTTGGACTTTAATTTATATTACATTTTATATTATATTAAACTTTACTTATTTGGGCTTAAATTTATATTCGGTTAATGGATCTACTAAAGAATGCATTCAAATTCAGTTTGGAATCTAACCAAAATTATTTCGGTTTGGTTCTGTCATTTTTCTTTAAATTTCAGTTGGTTCGATTTTGATAAATAAAAATAACCAAATTTAAAAATAAAAAACCGAACCGAAAATCGAATGAACACCCCTAGAGATAAGTAGCGTCACAAGATCACGTGCCATTTTAGATAAAATTATGTGTTCCTTTAAATGATCTTTCCACCAATTACAAATGTTAAAATGTTGATCATCTTTTTCTACTAGAGTTTGCATCTTATAAATTGTCACCTCATTATAGATAATAGATGATCTTCTTTGACGTTTCATGATACCCTATGGATTAAATTTTGATGAAATCGAATAGGCAGATTTTCGTTGTTGTTGAAATTGACTGTTAGATGATGATGGTGAACATTCCTTACTTATGGTAGCACAACTAGAACAAAGATTAATAATTAGAGTTGATTGTTGTGCACTAACGCTAGGACCTTCATTTTCATTACCTATTTCATTATTTATAAAATTTAAAATTGGATCTATATTGAAATTAAAACATGAAGATGATTGTGAAGGAAAATGATAATATTGATTTGGATTCATTATTTCTAAACAAAAATAATCAATTAAAATTTAAATAAATAATTAATAGTTTAAATAAAATAAAATAAAGTATTAACAAATAATGAAATAAGAGAATTGAATAATATAAATAACTTTTAAATTAACTTAAAAATTAAATAAATAATTATTAAAACTAAAAAATAAGAATATAAGATTAAGAAGCACTAACTAGTTGATGACCAATAAATAATAACATTTTGTTTAACTCTACTTCTTGTCTTCTTTAAGACTTGAATTATTCACTATTTCGCCACTTTATAATTTTTCAAAATATGGGAGACTTTACTTGAAGAATTAAAATAAGATATAAAAATAAATTATATTCTAACATTTTTTGTAGAAAAAAATGAATGAAAATAGAGAGTTGAAGAGAATTGGAGAAAGTTAGCGCATGTTTGATGAGTTTTGTGGTGAATTAAGATGTATTTATAGAATTTTAAAGGTTATAAGAAGAAATAGCCATTAGCCATTGCGGTTTCATTTTTGTCCCAAAAAAAAAATAATAATAATAAGTGCAATTTGACCGTTTAGGGGTCAAATTAAAAAAAAAAAAAAGGATAGAGAGCCATTAGGCAACGCAACGACTTTCTACGCGGGGCCAAGCAGGTTGGGGCACGGACTGACCCCTGAGACCGACCTACTACAGTGGAGCTAGTTCAGCTCTCAGTCCTGGGCTGGCAAGTCGAACCGACCCACATGCCAATGCTATGTTAATGTGTTGTTCTTGTTACTTGACACTAAATTTGATGGAACTAATTTGCTTTGCTTGAACTTCAATATACTCCTACAATTCCCTCAATTCAGTCTCCATCCTTGTTGCTCCTTCTTCCGTTTCTTGACTTCTCGATACAGGCATAATCTGATGCCAAATTGATATGATTTGAAACAATGTAAATAATTCAAAGAAGTGATTTTATTGATAATCAAGAAAATACAAAGAGTATGGTAGATTGAAATAAGAATGTGACAAAAAATGTAAGAATTAGGAAATATAGAGACAAGTCATTGGGTTTCATATTAGGGTAAATTATGCTAACCATTCTTAAACTTTCACAAATTTTTATTTCTACTATTAAACTTTAAAATATGTGATTTTAACCCTCAAACTTTTGAAACACTTAAAAAATAGCTATTTCAACAATAAAAGTGTAAGTACAATACAAAATCACCATATTTTAGCTCTCATTCTCCTATTTTTTATTTTTAAAATATTATTTTCAACTTTAATCTCACTTTCTTCTCTTCGAATTTCTTCATTTATCGACAACAATTTTAAGATTTAACTTCAAACCTTTTATGCGACTTAATAATTTTGAGATTATTCTTTCACATTTTTTCGAATCTAACCATACAACAAAAATAACTTATTTTACCCTGTAATAAACAAAACTAAGATATAAAGATGAAGAAGAAAAAAAAATCGATTCAATTCTTGACAAAATAGTAATTTTATTGGCATCTTTATAGAGAGGAAAAATAAATTTGAAAGTAGAAGTGAATTATCCAAAAAAAATCTAAAAAGAGAAGTGAGAGATGCGCAAGTCACTGGCATTACATTGTGATAGTTGAGTAAATGAAAATACCTATAAAATAACTCATGTGGAAGTCATGTAATGAATTTTCATAAGCACTTAATAATTTTAATTGATAGAAGAATTGTTTTTTAGATATTTTAAAAGTTCAAGAGCTACAATAACACATTTTAAAATTCGAGAGTAAAAATCAAAATTTATAAAAGTTTAAATATTGTGACATATTTTGTCATTTATAATATAATAATGACTATAACGATTCAAAAATTCTAATACTTTATTTAAATATGATAGACTCAATGTAAGCTGACGAATATTTAAAATTACGTAATTTTACTGACAAAATATTTAAATAAATATTTGTTAATAGTTTAAAGCATTATAACAGAGTCGGGTTCGGACGCTACTCCTATCAAAAGGACCTATTCGAGGCCGGGAGTGTAGCGTTTTAAAAGAAAGCAGGACCGGAATGGACCGAGTTTTTATTGCCGTAATAAAGCAATAATTTTACGCCGTGTCGGAGACAGAAAGACGGCGCGGGATGGCGGAGGAAGAAGAAGATTACATGGGAGACCTTTCTCAATTTATACCTCCTGAAGCTTCTTTCCCTCCTACATCTTCCTCTAAGAAGGTCTGTTCCCGAAACCCTATAATATTTTTTTTTTCTTTTTCTTGTTTCCAATCCCGTGAAAAGATGGAACTAAGTTCTTGAAATATTATTTGTTTTCTTGTTCTTCTCAATGCCTTTGTGTTAGCATATGCAGCAGTTCTTTTCCGTGCTTAGTAGTTGAATATTTTTGTGTAACTTATAAGCCCTGAACCAGTAGTATATGGCAGTACTTGTAAGTAGTATTATGTTGGCAGGGAGAGGTGAAAAAAAGTGAGAGTTGATGACTGTTGGCATGTAGAACCAAGGTGATGGGACTGGAATATCTGTATGACACTTTAAAACAAAATAGATAAAGAGAATAAATTGTTGGCGTTTTTGTTAGGAATAATTAAGGAAAAAAGGGTAAAGTTTTTATTTTTGCACTTTGTGTAATGTCCAAGATATGTTTAGCTCTAAATTCACTTGGTGTGAAGGTAATGGGTTCCAATCTAAACAATAAATGGGAAAGCAGAGGACTAGGCTACAGGATCCATGTGCTAATTAGTTTCTTCCTCTTCTTTACATGTGAAAGATAATAGAATTCCATGTTCAGCAACTCCATGCTTGGAAGCTTCTACACTTAAAAGCAGGTACCCCCTTTGCAGTGGCTCAACTCAAGTCTTGATCTTGACTTTAGCCGCAACTGTTGCAATTTTTCGCTTTTGAGATTCTACCCTAGGCTGTCCTTTTGTTTCCTTATTATGGTAAGTTTGATTTATGCAAATTACAATGAATTCAGCTGTTAGAAATTGTAAGAATTTGTGTTGTGAAGTTGAATATGTGGAAAAGAATTGAAGAAGATTGTTTGTATAGCCAGTCTCATTCAATGTCATTCAGAAAAATGATAAATTACTATGCCTTTCCAGATGAGGTGGTGTAGTTTTGAACCAATAAATTGCACAGAAAATTACAATATAAAGGGACAGCTAAGCTTCACTTCTTTACCATATTCATACTGCCAAAGTAACTAGCTCAGATAGTGTGATTGTTTAACTGTATCTGAATCTATGACAATTATAAAAGCACCACCACGGCTTTACTCAATTTTCAGTAACCCTTTTTGAACACGAAGAATAAAGGCAACCTCCTCTTCTGTTTGGAGCCACAGACTATTAAGCCCTGAATAGATAGAGCATTTTGTCCAAATTTATTTTTTAATCCATGTGGAATATTTTGTATGCATGACTTAAAGTCAAATGAAGTAGGTATCATTTGTATGGTAAGAATGTTAAACTAATGTGGCAAAGCTCTACGTTTTCCACTTCTTTCAGGTTTCAAACAGTAAAACCATAGTTTCAAGTTCTTCTAACAAGAAAGTCAAAACCTCAAATTGGCAAGAGCAGAGAAAGCGCAGGAGGGAGCAGCAGCAAATTGAAGAGGACAAACTAACAGTAGCTAACTTAGAAACAGCAATTCCGCAATCCAACATTGGGTTCAAAATGTTGAAACAAATGGGCTATGCCCCTGGTTCAGCATTAGGCAAAGAGGGTTCTGGTCAAGCTGTGCCAATTGGGCTAGAAATTAGGAGGAGTCGGGCAGGGATTGGTAAAGAGGATCCAGTGGTAGAGAAGGTGAGGAGAGACAAAGAGAAAGCTGAGACAAAGAGGAGGGCTGAAGAGGAGTTAATGACAGACTTTGGATGTCGCCAAAAAGAACGGTGGAAGGGAAGAAAATTTTTGGTTAATTTTCGGAAGGCTGAGGCAGCATTAGCCCAGTTGGAGAATAGGGAAGTTGAGGAGTTGGAGAAGAAGGAAGATGAAAATGAGGAGAAGGAAGAAGAAGAGGAAGAAGAAATCACTGAGGAGGTAACTTTCACTTGATTGCTTGTCTGCTGGTAATTTTGTTTGGTTGAATCTTTGTGTCATTTTCTACATCTCAGTTAACATCTGTGAATGATTTTGTTAATATTAAATGACAACCAGACAAGAAGATACAAAGTGATATCTTGTTTACAAAACCATAATTAAGCAGTTAAGGCTAATTTACTTCACTTTTTAATGGCTGATATTAGTGAAAATGACTCTACTACCATAAGAGCATTTGGTTATTGAAATGCCAAATTTGCTGCATCCTGTTAGCTTGAAACATGTAAACTGATGGCTCACCATAGCATTCTTAAAAATGCCAGCTAATAGGGTGAATGGATGAAGGTAACAGGCACAATCGGTAATCTCTTTGAGATATGATCTTGTGGGTGCCTTAAACATTTTTTCATCTGATCTTTTGCATCTAGTTTATCACATATCTGGAGAATGTCAATTCTTGTTTGCAAGATATATTTGGTCTTATTGAAAAGCAAGTCTATTGATAAATGCTCCTTTCTAATGCAGGATTTGAATACCATATTGATGAAACTGAGAGATGAATATCATTACTGTCTATTCTGTGGTTGTCAGGTACTCTTCTGATAACTTTCTACTGTGTTAGGAGATTCTTTTCTTTAAAAACTGTGTAAAATAATAGGACTTTCAAACTTCAAATTTTCACATATTTGCCTCTCAATTATCTGCTTTCTCACTTGTTTGCCACACATTCCAATGGAAATGAAGGAACTTAAAATATATCGATTGCAAAAGACAATTTAATTAATGTAGAAGCACCGCCTTCTCTTCCTGGTTAATAATTTCTCTTCCTCATCTTATTTCAAGTATGAATCAAAGGAGGCACTCTTATTCAGTTGCCCTGGGATAGACGAAGATGATCACTAGAGTAATGATGCCAATGCAGAAATTGATATGGTATTTTATAAGGCCTGCCCACCATCAACACCAAACATCTATAACTATTGGTGCTTCTGGGACGAGGTGGATGACTTTGAAGGATGATGGTGCCTGTTTTTCATACCATTCAAGTTCATGAGGAGTTCTTGCCAGTGAGAACGAAATGACAAACTGCAGATGACACCTTTCCAAATGGGTAATGAATGCTGAAGTTGGCCTAATTTAGCAGTTCAAAAGTTTGTTGGGTTTTATTTATATCCAACTCTCCATTGTACAACATGCTGCTTTCAAGTCACTCTAGTTTTCAGAGATGTTGAGATTGGCAATCTACAACAGCTAGGCTGCTTAGTCATGAAAGTGACTGATTACGCCTGCTTGAATTGTTCTTATCCTTGAATTGTTCGCAAGAATAAACCAGCCAATGTATACTGTTCTGTTACATTTCTTTGTTTTTAAATTGACGCTCGTGCTGTGCGGAAGAATGTTCTTGAAACGACTAAGAGTCACCGTACGTTGCATAGAGTAATGTATAGTAATACATTCTTGCAGAGTGTTCATTAAAAGTTGTACATTCTTGAAGATAATCAAGTTTCAGTACACGGTCACGCTATAGACTGAATCTTGCATAACATAGGTAAGAGGAAATGGACAAAGGTGGAAGAAAACCGTGCACGAGTATGAAAAGCTTGGCAATTCTACAGACAACAGAAAATTGCTTGGGTCTCATATTGACCAAAGAAAGCTTTCCACAATATTAGAAAATACTCATATAGGCTCGGTTAAAAAATTGCACCACGTACTGCATGATGTACCTTTTAGAATAGTACAAATTTTCAAAACAATAAACCACATAGACAAAGTCTACACAAGTATTTTCCACCAGTCTTAAATTCAATCCATACGGTCAGCAAATGGGTACATGGGAAGGGGCTGGTTTTCTCTTGATTCATGCTGTTAGTAGGAAGCTTGGTTGCTCAACCACATAAAACAAAACAAAGATCATCAGTTCTAGCTCTTGATCAGCCAAGAGCAAGGAGATGACACCACATTATTGTCAGATAATAGTCTGGTGCATAGTAGTAGGTATGCATCTTAATTCATCCAAAAAAAAAAAAAAAAAAAAAGAAGGTAAGCATCCTAAACAGACACAGTTTGGTTTATCAAGTACTTCAAGCTTCGACAAACCACCACATGCGGAATCAGACAGTCAAAGTGACCAGTGCATATTCTGAACAGAAGAATCATAACCCCTGGAGTGATCGAGTCCGAGGTATTCTCTTCCATTCTGTTGTTCCACATCAAGATCCCCTGAATAGTGACTGCTGGCGGGCTGAGAAATTTGTCCCAATCCCAGGTCTGGAGGTATCTCATTTGACGTGCTATTACTTTCATCACCTTTAAAAACCCACAAGGAGCTTGAAAAGTGATTGATGGCTTCACTATGAGAGCCCGATGACTGAACCATGGGTGTCCCACCAGTGTTAATAAAGCCATTTACCCCAAGACTAGAGGATCGGTTTCTTGAGCCCCAGGGCTGGGTTGACAGAAGAGAGAGAGCACGACTGGAGTCCGAGACTCCAGCGAAGCATTCTCCTAAGGGAATGCTGGAATCTAAATATGCGGTCCTAGCTGCTGAACCAGGAAGCAAAAGCCCAGAAGGAGGATTCTCAGGGCTGCTCTGCCATGGATGTGGAGGAAACTTCCCGGTGACAGTGTGTTGAAAGCCCAATGTTCGCTCAGCTGATCTTGCATTTGGCCATGTATCCCTCCCAGTTGGTGTTGGGTACGTAGAGAAGTCCATCAGGAAGCTACCTCCCCTGCTATTGTTTTCTGCCATTACAAGAATCATCCGATTGTATAAGCTTTAGAAGGAAGAAGGGGGAAAAAAAAGAAGGGGGGGGGGGGGAGCCATTTTGAATCTCATAGGGAGTCATCTGTTGTCCACAACCAGGACAAGTGAACAGTCGGATGAAGTCTAACCAAAGAAAGGTGATGATAATCCTCCATAGCGATTTGACAGCAAAGTTCCAGGTGGGGGTTTCCTTCTTCGCTCATTGTGACCTGCCAGGCGTCTGCGACAACTGCGCTTTCCCTGGTCAAATTCAGGCAGTAGATGGAACCTACAAGCAGATTGTCCAACAAGCTATTTTACTAGGAAAATTATTGGATCCTAATCAAATTGCATTTAGAACAGGAAATTCATCAATGTGTATTAAAGAGACTGTGGCTTGCCAATTTGCCGATATCCCAGGTAAACTATGTTAAAAAATCAAAAGTAACACTATACCATTAAAAGCATCTGAAGCTGATTTCATAACTGTTCTATAACGAGGTGAGACTCGTAAGGGACAAAAAGAAATTTGCTCTCAAATATCCTCCTTTTCATTTCACATGAAAAATGAAGATAACCAAACCAAAATTTGAACTAGTTACCCAGAACCAACCTCCAAGAACTACCAAGGTTCTATGCAGTTTCCCGACCCTTTCTAGTTAGTTCCTAGATGGTTATTAATGCTCTCAGCTCAGTGCACATGGGCAACCATATGCCCATTTCTGGCCTTCAGATTTACAACTTGGACGGAAATCATACATCTTGACAGCCTCAAGAAGAGAGCCTTTCTACAATGGGAAGTAATAAAAAATGAAGCCGGACAAGTTCATTACAATAATAATATCAGAGCTCAGGAAGAAAATTAACAAGTGAGACTTAATCTTAAACTTCATATATTTACTGGATAGAATTCATCAAGTGACACAACTGAATTTTAACAACAATTGGAATTTGAAAAAAAATTTAAGATGCCTTTGACAACAAGCACATGCATACTGACACACAGACTACCTATAGAGAATTCAAATCATTACAAAACAACAAATGCATTGCTACATATTTCTTTGCACCATGTTTGTAAGTTTAGGACAGAAGAAAAAGCATCATCTTTCATTAACATGACAAAGTCCTATAGTCTATGCAACGTTAATAGAATTTAAAAGCTCTGTTAATGAGTTTCATTCCCTCCATTTCTTCCCAAATTTGGAATAATTAAAAAGCAGCAATAACTTGAACAGGGTAAGGCCAGTTTGATGTTCCTTTTCTTCTCCCTTATTGTAACTATGACAATTCATTTCTTCTAAGCTGAACGAAGCGCTAGATGTCCAAGATTTCAATCTTTAAACTTATCACGTGGATTCGGTCGTGTGCACATCTATCATTCAGAAAACAAATTCTCGTGCTCCCAGAACACATTAAGGTAATAAATTAAAATCCAATCGTAACAGCAGTGTCTCCTAATATTCAAAGAGATGAAGAGCAAGAAGCAACTGAGCCATAGTAGAAGACAAAGACAAAATCGAATGAAAGATGCTCCTTTTCTATTCGCCTTTCTAGTTCGAAAAACAATAGCCTAATGTAGAATCATAGAAAGTTTGCAGCCACGCAAATTTGGTGCAGGAAAGCCGCTTCAATACAAACGAGAGGGAGGAAGAGACATCAAAGATACACTTAGACCAACATTTATGGACTGTTGCACAAAATTAAACCCACGAAGCAATTGAACTAGCATTATTATCCACCCAACAGCCAGATATAAAAGGCCAAAATATTTGTTGAAGACAATCGGTTATTAAAATATGTCTGAATACCAGGATACATATCAAGGACACGTCTGAAGGTATTATAAAACGAGAAGAGAAAACAAGTTGACCTGCTACACTGCTGGCAAAACCTCTGTTCAAGGCCGGCAACAATGACCTTCGGGGACTTGGAGTGCATTCCGCAGACTTTGTGCCTCGAATAGTAAGCCTTAGCATCACTCAGATCTACCTTACATCCCTCGACCTGGCACCTGGGTGGTTGTCCACCTTGCACCACCCCACTCCTTCCCTTCTTGGCCGGCGCCGGCGGAGGCCGACCGGACTCCGCCGGGGTCGATCCACCACCGGGTTTAGCCAAACCTCCAGTACCAGCATCCTCAAAGTATATTTTCTTGCCAAACTTCAAGCCATTGAGAGAGTCAGAAGAGCCTGAAGATGATGAAGACGACCCTGAACCCACTTCCATTTCTGCTGCCTAGAACCCATTCATGACTATCTTTGGGGGTCAAATCAAGACAGCACGCACTGTATCATACGTATATAGAGCGAACAAGATAGTGCAAAGATGGTTCCTTTTTTTTAATTCTTAAATCAATTGTTTTCAAAAAAAGATATCTTGGTTACTGTACTTTTGGTATGGGGGTACTGTAACAGTGAAAACTCTCTCTCTGTGCGTGTTGAGTTCCTAGGGAGATGGATAGTGGTGGGGTGGGAATGAGTTGGTTGTCCGGAGCCTGGCCTGGCCTTAGGCCTCAAGAAGGGTGTTGGTATAGTGAAAAGGAGACAGCTGAGACTGGGCCACCATGCCAGCTCGGGAGTTGTGCACAACTCTGAAAACTGAAGAGACTGTGAAAAAAACTAATAATGGAGGAGAGTGGCAAATTGAAATTGGCAATGGCCAAAGCAGAGGAAGAGAGAGAGAGAGAGGAGTCGTTTATTACTTTTTGGAGCTATCAATTAGTATCAACAGCTTTACAACACACTCTTTTTGGGTCACTAACTCAAGTGTCGTTTTAAAATTACTAAGCACTCTATTCATCCCCCTCTCTCTCTCCACTCTCCAGGTGGTATATATCTATAGTTCTATACGTACTCAGAGACATACCATTTCCATAGTTTATAATATACACACAGAACAGTAACACCTCCCACCACCACCTGCACTCTGCATCCCTGAATTCTTTTCAGTTTGCAGGGAAGGATGATCTGCAAAACATAGCTTGTTCTCCATGCTTCTGCGATTGTACCTTTTTACTTGATTTTTTCTTTAAAGAAAAACTATTATACATGTTCTCAAATATTTAAAATATAATCCTATTATGGATTCCAATCAACTTTAGGATTACTTAATTTTGCAATTACAGGGCACTTGAGGATGGTGGACTATATTTTAGGGGGAAAAAATCTAAAAAGAAAGTAGCCTAGTGGATACCATACAAATATATGACAATATTCTTTCTTTATGCTTCATTCTAGCTTACATTAAAACATCCTTTTAAGGGCATAAATTCATAATCAAGATATGAACATATTTAACTATTGTATGGTAAACACTGATCACTCCCCTAAATCAAGTCAATATCCTATATTGAAATTGGATAATCTCGCAACATTTTGTGTTGTAGTGCCCTCCTCGTGCAGCAAAAGCAAGACAGTTAATAATTAACTTTTAATACATTTTTCTAATATTTTATTTACTACAATAATAATATTATTGGATTCAAAAGAGTAATAAGTATATTATTTTAAAAAAAAACCATATAAATCTAATCCATAGTTATGTAAATCTGAATCTGATCTTACCCCAATAAAGTACGAACCTCGACTTTTTTTGAAGATTACGAACTACTCTTAAATACTAGTTATATAAATTTGAATTTGATCTTACTTTAATGAAGTACGAACATTGATTATTTTGGAAGATTATGAGTCACTCATAAGATTTACGATTATTTTTTATTATAATTATATAAATTCGTAGTTTGATTTTACTTTAATAAAATACGATTTTTTTTATCAGAAACAGAATTCGAATTCTTAATTTAATATCTAAAAGTCACCTATTTGAAGGGATATAAAATAATATTATTAATATAATAGATAAGGTACTGAATAATGCAGTAAAAGATCTTAGACTCAATATTAAAACTATTAGTCTTTGTAGTAGTACATACTAAAATGATACAATCGCATGTTATAGAGAATGGATTTCCCTTCAAACTAGCTATTCATGTACCCAACTCCAGCAGTAACTGTAGCAGGCAAACTGGGAAGTCATTTTTAGAAATGCAAAAACTGTACTTTAAAGTATCTGTGAACTGGTGATGATTAGTTTAGGCTTTAGAAAAAGAATGGCATGAGGGTACAATGTCTCAAATTTGAAGCATTCTTAGTACTATTTTTTTGCCTGCAGTGGACAATATTTTGGACAATTTATCAGTTAAAAACATAAAAGCAAATAATGGATGTTGCTACTGGCGGCCCCGTTAACAATACTACACTAATGTATGTGGGCAGTAGTTTTTAGGTTTCTAAAAGTGGTAGAAGTTTTGCTTACCATTTTTGGGTGGATAATAATAATAATAATAATAATAATAATAATAATAATAATAATAATAATAATAATAATAATAAATGGGCTAAAGGGAAGGGGAGCACCCCATTCTCATTCCGTGTATTAGATTCTGGACCTTGTCTTCCCTTCTATCTTTTCTTTTCTTTTCTCCCAATTTCTGCTTTTGGGGACTGCCATTTTCTTCTTTTCAAAAGAAGGCGACTGAGTGCCTCTGTGTTTTCCGGCAGCCAACCAACCAACCACCTCCCCGGAGGTTAAGGGAAACCTAGATCCAAATTTCCGGGAAATCTTTTTATTCAAATGTGTACTTTAAGCTATATTATACTACTATATAAATTGCTGTATTGTAATCAAAAGAATAAATAATAAGTTTCCAATTCAATTTATAATTTTAGAGTATTAATTAAGTATGCAAATTGTTCCTTTTATAATCATAATATTGTTATGAATATATTGTGAATGGAAGTAGTATAAGCTCCACTAATTATGAATTTATATGAATTATTAGGTAATTAGTGGGAGCTCCATTAATTATAAATTTTTATAGATGTCCACCATTTAGTGGAGACACCACTAATTAAAATTAGTGAAAGATGATGTATTCCACTAATTAAGAGTTCTATAAATAGAGTTATTCTCTAAGTTTGAAATGCACCATCATTTTGTAAAAAGAATTGTGAGAAAAAAGTGTGAAAGAAAAGAAAGAGAGAAGTTTGAATAAATTATTGTGTAAAGAATAGTTAGAGTTTTCTTAGTATGTAGTGTGTAAATGGTATTCTAACACTACATTCTTAGTGTGTAGTGTGTAGATTTTATTTTAACACTACTCAAATTTTATAACACGTTATCAGCACGAGTCTCTGCCATTACACAAGTCAGAAGACAGGTACGCATTTATTGATCCCTACGGCTAACCTTACTAAACTCGAAGTTGTAACCCTTGATATTTCTAAAAAATTATATGTCATTGGTTCTCGATACAGAATATCTAAATGATGAAAAGAAAGATTTGACCACCTGAACATGGTCGTACTACCAACTGCACAGTATAAATGACTGCACCTGAAGTTACAAAATTTTAAACCCGCGAACTCCGCGATGTATAAAATTATATCTCAGTTAAAATTATGCGGAGAAAAAGTTACTGATGAAGATATATTGGAGAAGACATTCTCTACTTTTCATGCCTCGAATATTGTCCTATAGCAACAATATCAAGAAAAAATCATGAAGCCAGACGAATTGGCTCTCTCAGAAGTAAATGTTGTTGGCTCTAGTAGAAGCCATCATTATAGTCGTAGTTGTGACAGTGGTCGTGGTTATAGTCATGGACACACTCGATATTTCTCTTAACATAGAGAAATACTTGCCACTTGAAGTGGAACAGAAAAGATAATAAGGGAAAATTATATTTTCATTAATAATAAGTATCACATCTTTGAGATGTTACATTCGGATGTCAATATACTATATTACTGCTAACAGTTCAAAAAAAAAATCTATCTCATCTTGATCATAAGTCTGGTGTTCACTTGTATTTCTTTCATTCATCTCACCGGTGTTCACGTGAACTTGAAGATGCATGCTTGTAGTTGCTCTTTTTCAATAGAGCTGACAAATTTAGGATGAATGTTTGTAACTGTTCTTTTTTCATATTTACATTAGAGGAAGACAAACAGGTAGCAATTATGGACTTTAGATCCTCTTTTTCGGCATCCTCCTCCTCTTCCTTCTCCCTTGGGCCAGCATCTAGACTAGCAGCAAAATTAGTCGTGAAATTATTGCAGCAATGAGTTTTGGGATTTTCTCATCCCTTTAAGTTTCTTATTATATTTGGCCTTAAAGTATGCTTGTCTCAATTTCTGTGTTTGGTCCTCCAACCGCATATCAGGATTTTCTTCCACCAACTTCTTCTCGCATTCTAGTATCTCAATGGTTTCTCTTAACTTCTGCTCGGTCATATGTCCTCCTTCGTCTTTATTTCACTCACTGTAAATCGAAGTGATATCATCAGTGGAGATACATTCATTCCAGTTATTATTTACTTATAAATCTTTCATAGTTTCATACTTGCAAATTACAAGTGTGTGTGTGTAGAGAACCTGAACATTCTTGATTAGGGTCTCCAAACTCATTAACTTCCTATGAGGCCATCGACGAATTCCCAACTCCCTACATCTGTTCTTGAAACGAGTTAAGCCAATATTCAGTTCTTTGGCCGCACTATTGATTGGTAGATAAAAGTACTGCAAAATGGTTTCTCTTGATAGTGTCTTGGAGTTATTACCCTTCTCCTCTCTCTGCCTCCTAATCCTCTTCTTCTCCGTAGGAACTTCGATATTATGCATTTTATGGGTCCTCACTCCGAATTAGTTACCAATACCACTCATTATTTCTCATAAAAAAAGAAAAACAATATCAATAAAGGTAATACCATTCAAAGTCCATATTTGAATGTATGATAACCTGGAACCATATTCTGGCTTTATTCAAAATCCATTAGGGAGTAGAAATGATTATGCACAAGCATATCCTCATTCAGATGAACAACATCAAAAGCAATCTCTTTAATGGGTAGATCAAATTGAAAAGCCAAAGCAGCATGTCCAAAACTACCACTGATTTACATCACAACAAACTAAAAGAGAGTTTAATTTCATTATCAAGCACATTAAAAAAAAGGGGGGGAAGCCCTCAAAGGTATCTCATGTATCTCACATGAAATTAGACGGAAGCGATTGGCTTGAAAAGGAAAATACATCAAAATCTTTTGAGTTAGAAATCAAGTCAAAATTTGACCATGTCAAAAATGAATTACGAGTTCCCATATCTGCTTTGTAATTTTTGTTTTTGAAGTTTACTAATGATTGATGACTAAGATATATATCAACACACACACACACACACACACACACACACACACACACACACACACACACACACATATCTGTATGAGGAAGAAGAAGAGGTAGATGATAAGTAGATGGACTGAGAAGAAGAAAAAACAAGGAGGAAGGGGAAAAGATGGTATCGGGAAGAGTGAGATATATATAGAGTTTTTTAAATATATTTCTTGGCATTTCCTACTTGTTATATATGTAGTATTACTCATAATGTTCTTACATTTCCTTTTCTTTTCATTATTATTCTCTCGTGAAATCATTATTCCCTAAATTAAGGGAAAAACATAAACAGTATAAGAAAGATTTTGCTTGGACAACATCATTAAATTATCTTGATCCGCGCACAAGCGCATGTGAACTTGAAGTTCAAAAGATAATTTATTTGCAAAGTATTGCAAATCAAATGACAGATGCTTTTGTTGACTCCAAAAGAGTAACAAAATCGCATATTCCAGCTATAAATGTTCATATTCGACTTGAAGTTCCAACAGAACAAAATATTATACCTATAGCTGCTGAACTAAAAGCATGCCAGAAGTATGGCCGACCTCTTGGTTCTAAAGATAAAAATCCTCGAAAGAAAAGATGAGTAAATGATTCAAATGATCATATTGAAGAAAAAAATGACAAAGACCAAGAGAAAATTGATGACAAAGAACCAGAAGTTGATGAAAGTAACACTAAAATTTCTATTAATTATACCACTTTCGATAGAAGTTGGAATCGAATAAAAACAATTATTGATAATATGTTTGCATATAATATATCTCTTAATGTTATACAGGATAATGATGATCCTAAACTAATATCAGTTGATGAATGTCAGCATAGAAAAGATTAGTTACAATGGAAAAATGCGATTCAATTGGAGTTAAATGCACTGACACAACGTGAAGTCTTCAGACCTGCAGTCCGAACACCAGAAGGTGTAAAACCTGTTAGCTACAAATGGATATTTGTGAGAAAGCGTAATGAAAATAATGAAATCATACGATATAAAGTACGGTTAGTAGCCCAAGGTTTTTTACAAAAATCAAGTATTTATTATGATAGAAACTTATTTTCCTGTTATTGATGCTATTACACTCCGGTATCTTATTAGTTTGGCAGTACATGAAAAGATAGATATGCGCCTATTAGACGTTGTCACTGCTTACTTATATGAAAATTTAGAAAATGATGTTTACATGAAAATCCCCAAAGGATTTCATATGCCTGAAGTATATAAATATTATCCTCGTAAAAATTACTCCATCAAGTTGTAGAAATCATTATATGAAGCAATTTGGGCGCATGTGGTTCAATCGTCTTAGTGAATATTTATTGAAAGCGAGATTTAAAAATGACCAGGTATGTCCATTTATTTTTATTAAGAAATTTGGTTCTAGATTTGTGATATTAGTTATATATGTTGATAATATTAATCTTATTGGAACTCCCGAAGAGTTTCAAGAAATAATTGATTATTTAAAAAGAGAATTTGAAATCAAGGATTTTAGTAAAACCAAATTTTGCCTTGGTTTACAAATTGAATATCTAGAAAGTGGAACATTTATTTATCAATCAATATATACAACAAAAGGTCGAAAAAGATTTTACATGGACAAAGCACATCCATTGAGTATTCCAATGATCGTCCGGTCATTAGATGTAAATAAAGATCCTTTCCGATCTCAAGAATATGATGAAGAACTCCTTGGTCCTGAAGTATCATATCTCAGTGCAATTGGTGCATTGATGTATCTTGCTACTAATACACGACCTAATATTACATTTACTGTCAATTTATTAGCAAGATTTAGTTCTTCACCAATACGACGACATTGGAATGGAATTAAATAAGTCCTTCGATATCTCCAACGTACAATTAATCTCGAATTATTTTATTCAAATAAAACTAGCCCAACATTGATAGGTTATGCAGATGCTAGTTATTTATCTGATCCATATAAAACACGTTTTCAAACGGGTTATCTATTTACATGTTGAAATACTGCTATATCATGGCGTTCTATAAAACAATTTATAGCAATTACTTCTTCAAATCATATTAAAATTATAGCCATTCATGAAGCAAGTAGAGAGTGTGTATGGTTGCGATTAATGATTTATTATATCCGAGAAAGTTGTGGATTATCATCTATTAGAGATATTCCAACTCATTTTTATGAAGACAATGCAGCTTGCATAACTCAATTACGGGGATGATATATTAAAAGAAATCGGACAAAATATATTTCACCAAAATTCTTCTTTACTCATGAACTCCAGAAGAAATGTGAAATTGATGTGTTACAAATTCGGTTATGTGACAATCTCGCAGATATTTTTATGAAGACTTTACCGACTGCAACATTTGAGAAGTTGAGATATAAAATTGGTATGTGTCGATTCAAAAATTTAAAGAAATCATCTCATTGGAGGGAGTAATAAACAGACATATAGAATAGTGTACTCTTTTTCCTTCACTAGATTTTTTTCCCACTAGATTTTTATCTAATAAAGTTTTAACGAGGCATATTCTTTATGTAATGGATGGACATCCAAGGGGGAGTGTTGTGAATATATTGTGAATGGAATTAGTGGAAGCTCTACTAATTATGGATTTATGTGAATTATTAGGGAATTAGTTGAAACTCCACTAATTAGTGAAAGCTCCACTAATTAGTGGAATCATGAATTTTTATGGATGTCCACCATTTAGAGGAGATACCACTAATTAAGATTAGTGGAAGATGATATATTTCACTAATTAAGAGCTCTATAAATATAACT
Source organism: Voacanga thouarsii (assembly GCA_026120185.1). Classification (NCBI taxonomy): domain Eukaryota; kingdom Viridiplantae; phylum Streptophyta; class Magnoliopsida; order Gentianales; family Apocynaceae; genus Voacanga; species Voacanga thouarsii. The sequence continues at coordinate 153,152 of JANUWF010001938.1, forward strand.
ATTCTCTAAACTTGAAACACATCATTATTTTGTAAAAAGAATTGTGAGAGAAAAGTGTGAGAGAAAAGAAAGAGAGAAGTTTGAAGAAATTTTTGTGCAAAGAATAGTTATAGTTTTTTTAGTATGTAGTGTGTAAATGTTATTATAACACTACCTTCTTAGTATGTAGTGTATAGATTTTATTCTAACACTACCCAAATTTTATAACAAATATTAGATAAAGGGATTATTAACTGCAATAATTTTACAGTATAATTTGATCATAGATATAAAGTAGGTTTATTAGTCTCTTAAGTTGATCAAGACGGTTGATATTATAATTTTTATACTAATATTTCGAATTTAAACTTTTATTGAAGTATAAGCTTTGTATATATATTTGGATAGTGATTGTATATTTTTTTATTAATAAAATAAATTTAAAAAAGAAAAAAAGTATGCTCTATTAGAATTTTTTCTTTTCTTTTTTTTAAGAGCATCTATTAGTACAGATATTAGTGAGTACTTTAACAACAAAGGTAAAGTATGGCTAGAAAGCCCTTGAAAATTTTTCAATAATGAGGGTTTGCTTTTAAGTACTAACAAGTTCAATTTATGAAGCTACTTAACCCCAACTTGTGAAAAAATGTGATACTTTGTTCACTTTATTTTTTATACTTTTTGAGTTTGATAATTGATATCCTAAGTTACAATTCAATATTACCCAATAGTTAAATTATTATTTTATTTTAATATTTAATTTTTTAAGCTACGACTTAAATTATTATTATATATTTTAAATTTTTATCTAAAATATCAATATTGTACTATGAATAAGGATTCGATTGAGATAAATTTGTTAAAATTTAATAAAATATTACTCATTTCGTTCATAAATAATTAATCTATTTTTTTTATTTTTTAATTTGTTAAAAAATAATTATCCACTTTCTAAATATAAATTGTATTTAATTACTCCATCCGTCCACAAATAACTGTCATAATTTTTTTAAAATTTGTCACTGTCTACTTTCTAAATATAAGTTGTATTTAATTATTTTTTTAATTTTACTCTTAGCACAATTTTTATCAATTAATTAGTATTACAATTACCCATGTTGAAAGTATTTTAACTAATAATAAAATCACATTATCCTATAAAAATAGTCAAAAGTGTAATTTAATGAGGTGATAAAAAAAGATTATAAAACAAAGAGTGGGAAGAAAGAGACAAAGGACATAGGTGAGAATGGAGAGACATATGTAATTATTAGAATACTGTAATTAAAAGAGTGATGGAATTCAAATTAATGAGGTGAGAAAGATAATAAAAACACTTCAAAAGATATAATGGATATTTTAATTATTTTTACTATATAATTTCACAATTCTTTAATATGCGTAGTTTTTACAATTAAGCCAATTATTTGTGGACGGAGGAAGTATTAAATATGAAATAAATATGTGTCTAATTATTAATTAGAGAAAAAAAATAATATGTTGTGAGTATATGATAGCTTTCGAAAAATAAAATTTATTTAAATTAATATTATTTTAAATTAAAATTTTAATTTGAATTGAAAAAAGATTCTACCTAGTCTAAATATTTTATTTAGTATGAAAGTGCGGGGACATATAGTTGAATCTTTTACCTGATGCATAGGGCAAAAATACATTGGATAAGTAAAATTTGACTACTTTTTAGAAGTAATGACTCTGTCAAAAGAACTCATTGTATTTAGTTGGGCTTAATGATGATGATAATGCAGCGTGCCATTTGTTGAAGGCATGAGATGCTTCAATTCATTATTCAAAATTTAAATCATATTTTTTACCTTTCATGTTAATCATTAGCATTAGTAATTTTTCCGTTTGAAAAAAAAAATCGAATCTAATATTATTATGTCATAAAAATTACATATTAACTAATTTAATTATTTCGTCATAATTTCTATTCGACACAAAACTCTTTTCTTTCAACCATCTCATTTCCTATTCCTTGTCTTTCCACTCTTCCCTCCCTCCCTTCCCTTATATATATATATAAGAAAAAAGTTGATCACCTCCTTTCCCCTATCTCATTTCCACCCCCGGGCCCCCTCCCCCTTTGAATTTAATTAGGTTTGAATTCAATTTTTTAAATCTAATTATTGAAAATTAATTATATAAGTCGAATTTATATACAAACCTTTATCTTCTTAATTATGACATCTTTATCAAACCGTCCTAGGCCCTGCCTAACTAAGAGGCCAAGGGCTAACAAATCATTTGAGAGTAGATTTCAGCTTGAAAATCTAGCAGGTTTGGACAATTATACTCATAGCCATTAATTCAAAACTCCCTTCCTTTCTTATAGACAGGTGGTCCTTCAAAGCGAGTACAAATGGTCCAGTCCATTACTCCTTTCCAATGGTGAAAACAAAACAAGCTCCCTGCTGAGAGAAATTTTTATATGGACTCGATCCATCGTGGATCGAGTGTTTTGAATATTGTACAATGTGTTTTATTTATTATACACTTCTAAAAAAATACAATATTTTAAAATTATGATCAATTGTGAATCCAATCCACATTAGGGCTAAAATAACCTACTTGAGTGAGACACAAACATGTGGCTAAACATTTCTACATTTGGAGCTCTCTTTACCATGCAAAGCCTCCCAATCACGAGTCCGCCAATATCTATGTTTTTCTGCACATGTAATAGAGGCTGCAGAGGGTCTGGGCTAACTTGGGGGTGGCCGCGTTCTTCCTCTTGGTCCACTCCAATGTCTGGAGAACCAGACATGAGAAATTTGTACGCTTTGATGTAGAAGAAAGTAAACCGCGGGTTGCCGACGGGAGAGTGGTAACTGTATCATGCATGATCGAGATCATTTCATTCTATCTTAATTGACTGTTATATATTTATATATGAGGGCACTGTCCTGTTTAGTGGAAAGGATAAATTAAACTTACCTCTAAAGCTGGGTGGATTGACTGATTGGGGATGAGACAGGAGAGAAGTTGGATGGAGGGTCCTTCCAAATGCAATATATGGTGAAGCTGAGGGAATGGGGCCAAAATGCTCGAGAGTTTCGGTTAAAAGCCAAGAAAGTACTTCCCAACTTTCTGCTGCCAATCTGGTGTTTGGCTCAGCTTCTGATCTGATCAGAGTAATCCACACTTCGTTGCAGCATGTGGGATTTCACAGATCCAACAGGAAATTACTGAGACAGCTTTTCATTGATCTTCTCAGCAAAATGTAATGACTACACACGAGGTTTGGTCCATGCCCACATTTAAGGATCCCTCCGGCAGAACCTACCAAATTACACGTATATCATTTTCCCAATCCCATTGAGAGAAACCCCGAGCACTAACGCCCCTTTCCCTTTCTCCAGAGCTGCAATCTCTGTCTGTATCGGGCGTTGGATCCGCCGACAACCCTTCAACTTTGAGCTGCTTTGGCTCTTGCACAGTAATCATAACCCATTCACTGCTCAACTTCATGCTCTTTCAAATTGAACAAGTTTTAAACTGCGATTTCAAGATCTTGTTCAAGAATCCCACAAAAAGAATTGACTAGCTAGAATGGAACAATTAATCATTCATAGGTTAAAAAGGGGTCATCTTCTATAGCGTACTGTACAGTTTCCATCCTACATTCAGAAACCACGAAAGGAAAAAATAAAAAAGAACTCCAATGCAGATGCTGAGAATGCATTTTTGTTGGTGACACATTCATGCCTTGTTGGTAAAAGAGGAGATTTGCTTGTCTTGGACAAACGAAAACTCAAAGCTGCAGGCACCGTTTAAGGAGAGAACAACAAAAGTGCGTATTCGGGCTGTCTCGGAACTTAGTTTCTCTTTTTGAGTAATTTTCTTTATTCTTTTCAACAGTACTCACATTCTTCGACAACAGAAGGAAGCAATGGAATCTTGGCATGTAGTCTAAACAAACAAATTACTATATCAATTTCACAATATAATTAATTTTAAATTTATATACATAAATTAAGATCTATAAATTTTAAATAATTTTTAAATTAAAATTTTAAAAATATTTTTAATTAAATATTTAGTTATTTTAAATAAAAAAAGTTAAATCATAATTATTGAAAAGAGAGACCGACAATGATAGAGTTAAAAAAAATAAAATTTTTTATAATTTTACAAAATAATTTATATTGTGAAAAAAGTTATTTATATTATAAAATGAAAATAGTAACTTTTTTCATCCTTTATTTTTAGATGAAAATAGAAAAATAAAATGGAAAAGGGTCGAACCAATCTTCACCTCCTCCTCCGTATCCGTATTGAACCATAAATTTCTTGAACTATAAGTTAAATTAACAAAAAAATAATTTAGTTGAATATATTTTTTATTATGCAATAAATTTTTAAATTGGATTTGGTATATAAAATGATGGAGAAAAAAAATTAATACTATGAAATCCAATTCAGGTAAATATATTTACTGTTTTTAGTGTTTTTTTTAATCCAGTGTGGCAGTATCGGTCACTTCAACAACTGACAATGGGCCTTTCGTCCATGTGGGTTGAGACTTTAATATAGGGACGTTCATTATTCATTTGAAACGAAAAATCAAATCGAGGTCTTAATTTTGATTATATTTTTTAAATTTAAAATATATAATTAATATTAAAATATTATTAATTAATTTTATAAATTATGATTTTTAAATTTTTTATTCGATTTTAATTATTTTAATTTAATTTTATTTAAAATAAAATCATTAATAATTGAGTGTAATATTGCAATTCACATTTCTGATGATAATTTTTTATTAAAATATTTGACCCAAATTTATAAAATATTTAAAATTTAATTTATTTTATATTTTATATTAAATTTAAATTGTAATTTATATTAAATTTTATTTATTTTGGTTTAAATTTATATTAAGTTAATAAATATATTAAAAGAAACATTTAAATTTATTTAAAATCGAATCGAATCGAACTGTTATTATTTCGATTCGATTTTATCGATTTTTTAAAAATTTCAATTCGATTTGATTTAAAAAAAATTGAATTTCAAAACGAAAATCGAAAAAACACCATACTTCACTGTTTCAAAAAGGTATTTTCAGTTTACTGAGGCGGGGGCTCATTGGGGTTGACTGTGTTTCCTGGCAGGCCTCTCATGGATGCTCTTTTCTGTGCAGCCTGTACGATACTAGAGCCCAGGTAATATGCCTGACATTTTGATCCAACGATTGAGGAGTCCATTTTCACTTGATATGGGCTTTAGAGTGTCAACGGTATTAAAAGATTCAAGGCCCAAAATATTTATTTGAGCCCAAAGCCCTCCCTTTGTATTTCTCACCTGGTAAGATCAAATCGGGTCCGCTGATGAGCCCGAACCGATTCCATCAATGCTTGATTTGGAGAGGTTTGAATAATGAATACCACTACGATTCAGATGCCAGTTGTCAGTCTTCCTTTCGGATTTGGACCTCCAAAGAGGTGGGACAAAACCGTAAAATTGTTACACCCAAAATAATTTATTTATATATATTCTCTCTATTTACAAATAATTTGTATAAAAATAATTGTCCACTTTCTAAATATAAGTTATATTTAATCATTTTTTTTAATTTTATCCTTAACATAATTTTTTATCAATTAATTAGTATTACAATTACTTATATTGAAATTATTTTAACTAACAACAAAATCATGCTATCCTATGAAAATAGTCAAAAGTATAATTTAATGAGGTGATATGGATGAAAAGACTACTCTAAAATAAAGAGTGGGAAGAGGAAGACAAAAGATATAGATAATTATTAGAGTGATGTAATTAAAGGAATGATGAAATTCAAATTAATAAGATGAGAAAAATAATAAAAATACTTCAAAGAGTATAATAGATATTTTAATTATTTTTATTATAAAATTTTATAATTTCTTAATATGTGTAGCTTTTCCAATTAGGCCAATTATTTGTGAGTAGTAATTTTATTTTGATGAACTAGCAATATACAAATGTTTTAATCTCTAAATTAAACAAGTAAATTTTGATAAAGACAATATTGACAAAGCTCTTAAATAAATTATATTTACTCATACATCAAATATTATCTTCCACTACATTTTAAACTCTTCTCCACTATCAACATTTGAGAGAATCTTTTCTTTTTTTAAAAAAAATAAAGTTATCAAAAAGAATTATATTTACTTTTTAAAAAATTTAATTTAATTTAATTTTTAAAATTAAAGTAGTAGTAATATTATATTTTGATAATTGGTGCACACTTGGATTGATTTTCTTTTTTTAAAAAAACTATTTTTTAATTATGATTAAAAAATTGACCTAATACAAATTTATTAACAAATTATTATAATGCTAAATAAATCAAAACAGTGATTTTAAATTCATAATTCTTTTTAAAAAATTTATATTTAAAAATTGAATATAATCTGAATTAAAGAATATTTCAGAATTATATTTTAAATAAACATTTTTATTTGAAAAGTAAACAGTAGATTGGGGAAACGAAAAACCGAGTGCTGGAGCTAATAGATTTGTGATTTGAATTTCAGAAAAAGAGAGCACGTGGAATAAACACAAAAGCAAAAAGTCCATCGCGAGAGGATTGGATGACACCGCGTGTAGGAACGGCGTCAAGCGCGGGCGGAGCTGGGGACAAGAATGGATTCCAACCCGTCGAAAAAAGCGCGTGTGGATTTGCGAGAGAGTTGCCTTTGTGATTTGCTAAACTTGATGCCCCCTTCTATCTCTTTTTATCTTTACTTTAATTAAAAATTTTATTATATTTTATTTATGTTATTAATAAATTAAAATAATATTAATTATTATTTTTTATAAATATTTTTAATACAATAAATATTATTTATTTATAATAAAAAATAAAAATAAATTATATATATTTATCACACATAAAATTTTAAAATTTAATTATCCTTTCATAAATAAAGAAATTCTTTGAAAATAAAATGAAAAATATTAATTAATTAATTACTTTTTTTTATTTTTTCTAAAATTTATGAATCGAAACAAATAAAAAAACAGAAAGAGTACTTAGGTGATTGACAACCACGTCACTATTTGTTAACATTTTTCCTTTTTTATTTTTATTTTAAAATATTCAAAATAAATAGTATTAATCTTTTAAAAATAAATTTATTTTTATCTAAATTTAATAGATCCAAATTTCATTAATCAATACATCTTACGATCAACTCCTTTACTTAAATAGGGGGGAGATGATGCTCTTGTAAAGCAACAGGCCAAAGCTACGATACTTATATAGGGGGGAGATGATGCTCTTGTAAAGCAATAGGCCAAAGCTACCAAGATGAGAACGAGCTTGTACTTACAACATTTATCACCACAAAAACAATTTAAAGGAAACATCCTCTGGGAAGTTTGTCCTTGTTATTTTCTTCCTTGTTTTTTTGCCAGAATTATGTTTTTACATATGAAGATTCAAATATTTTTATTAGAAAGATGAACGGTAGAAAAAGACAATACGGGTTTTCTCCCTTGGGAGCAATAAGCAACCGTCCATCATTAACAATCTTTCTGGTCACCCAATTACAAAAAGTTAAAATACAAATATCATATCATCCTGACCACCCAATCAAGTGATGATATAAAATGAATACAAAATGTTCATTAGCATACAAAATCACAAACATTTTTTTAATGTAGGATAGCAAAAAGTACAAAAACTAGTTTAAAAACATTGTTGGTTGTTTGTCTAACCATGTGTTAGTTTGTATCCTACTAAATTTACATCCAACTGTCAACTAAAAGGCAGGCACAATCTAACCTTGACAAAGCAGGCGAAATTCAACTGGAATTAGGTATATGATTCATGAACTATGAACGAAAAAGAATGGAGAAAACATTATTACACTTCATGCATCCCATCATCATATAAGGTTATAACAACCTAAACAAGTGTCCACTCATCACCACCACTAACATTCTAAATTTTTATAAAAATTTTTGCAATTGCTCACGGCCACCCACTTAGGCTCATCTTTGCAATTTGATGTTGAGCTACAACCATATTTACTAAATATCAAAACCATCAATATAACAAAATCTTGAGTGGTGACAATAGAACATCCTCATTTAACTTAGGCCGATATCAATGTCGAATATCTATAACATAAATGGAGAATAATTTTATTTATTATGCATAGACAAACATCTATATGCATATATATTTAACTCTCATGATGGATCGCATCAATGGTTTGAAGGGATTGATGAAAATTGAATTCCTGCCTCAAATACAATCAAATGTTTAAATCCCCCAAATTGCTATCAGATCGTAATTTATCTCTCTTACCAATATGGAATTGACTCGACAAGGGTGATGTTACATTACATATCACAGAGTCAAGCACAGACACCCATATGCAGATATGCAGAGCAGAAAGCAATTAAGAATTGAAGCATCCCAAAGGCAATACTTTGATTTTCATTTTACAGACATATAGAATACCACATAACATTTCATTTTACAGGCAACAAAGAATATTACATATACATTAACATATCTCTTAGAAGATACAATCTCTTGTACCCCTATGAATGCCAATCTGTACTTAACATTTTATTTAGAATTTCTCTTACTCGACCATTCGAGGTTCTCCTACTTAAAAATTGTGGAACATCCATGGTAATAAGTAAAATTTGAGAAAATATAATAAAAGCATACTGAACAAAAAGACACAGCGATTCAAATTGCTTTAACCTCACTATTATGTTATTTGGATTAGACGATTATGATTAGTCAGCACCAAAAGCATACAAAAATATTCACTTGCCATTACCTACTCATAGGTGTTGGTAAGATTAAAAGACTTACTCCAATTCATAATAGAACATTAGTTATATGAAAATTTTCACTTGACATAAACAAAAAACAAGAAATTGCAACAAAAAATAGACAAATAACACATAAGCTAAAAACCTCAGATCTCAAATGCAGCTCAATCTTCACTTGCACTCTACACCAACTTCAGCAGCCCTGCGAGGCTTGTTCTTTCTTCGGCTGCCATTTTGTCTGAATCCAACAGATTTCATCACATCGTTAGGGTTAGTTTTATTTCCCATGCCATTTTCCTCTTTAACAGAGTCTGAGTTTTCCTTTACTTGGGAAGACCTTTTCCTCTTCCGGCCATTCTCTGCAGCAGCTTGATTCTTAGTATCTTTATTTAAAACAGAGCTTTTTGCACTCTCACTGTCTTCTTCTTCCTCTATCTTCTCGACTTCTTCTTCATCTTCAATATCATCCTTCAGTGGCTTCTGTGGCCTTCCTCTTCTCCTCACAGGTATTTTCTCCTCCTCACCACTTCCAGCATCCTCTCGAGCAGCAATACTAGACTGTTTCTTACCCTTTCCTCTCCCTCTCCCCATTGTCCAAGTCAGAAAATTTAGCAAAATACAATGATATCTGTACCAAATATTACAAATAACGAGAGTTGTCAAAACAGCATCAAAAGCTAAACCATTTCAATACCTGTAAAGAAAGACTGTCCAATCATAACAACCAACCAGAAAACTACAATTGCAAAGAAGACCAATCTTAAAAAACGATTGGAACAAACCACCTTACAAGAAACAAATATATCCTCAACAATCCCAAATAAATATGCCTTCAAACTCAACAAGAACCAAACTCGAAAGAGCCAACATCAGAAGATATTGTTATATTGTTTATTCACATAAATACGACCTGATTTGTATTGTTCTTATCCCCAGCACACAACTGAATGGAACTCAATTGATTCTGAAGACCCAATACTTTTAATGATATTATGTATGGTTTTCACGCATACAGAGAACTAGAAGAGAAAAATCAAAACCAAAATATTCAAAACAGCAGAAAAACTTACATCGTCGACCAACCTATCCAATAACACAAAAGACAACAAACCCTTACATGATTCGAACCATATCCTAATGAAAACAAGGTCTATTTGTCAACCACACAACCAAAGAACTCAAGGCAGCTTTATTAAAAAAACACCTCGAAAACAGCCCAAATAAATTTTTTGGAACAGAATAGAGCATTGAAACATGAAAAGATCAAATCTTTGCAGTTTATCCACAGCTTATGCTGTTTAAGAGATAGATGCGTACCAAACGAAGCAGACCTCATAAGAAACAGAAACAGCCACCAGTTGCATCTTCAAGCCAAAACCCATTTCTCAAAGCATCTTATCATTTCAAATCAAGAAAGCAATCAACACCCAATAAAACAGATGGGATTTCTTTATATGAATGATTTTAACAGGAATAAACACACTGAGAAAGAATAGCAATTTTTCTCAAGCAATAAAGATTAGAAAAAGAAGTTTGATCTGAGACAGATATAGTGAAAGCTCAGATCAAAAGAATCAATCAAGAACGAGAAAACCTTCCACTAGTGGATTGGGATTAGAGGAGATTGGCCTTTGCCATTGAAGGTTTAAAGGGGTAAGACAAAGAAGAAGCTGAGGCAGAGGAGGCAAAAGCAGAGAAGACTGCAAACAGTGAAGAGGAGGAAAAAATTTTGGGATAGTAGTAGAGTAGTAGCAAGTGGTGAAAAGATATTTAGCATTTACTACTACTATTTTGATGGGCTGTTCGGGAAAATTAGGGTAGAGTGTAAATGAAGGTAAAACAATTAATTAATAACGAAGTAAAGAACCCAGAAAATATTTGGGGCAGTAAAAAATTGGACGAAGAATTTGTGCAACACTGACAGAAATATGACACCTAGTTCAGCAAGACTTGTGCGTCCCTTCCCTTGGTGTTGAGGAAAGCCTTTGGTCTTAGGGCCTGCCAGGACAGAGTTGGCATCCCCATTTTTCTTTCTTTTGCATTTCTATTTTTTCTCAATTTCTTTTAATTATGTACAATTTTTTTAAACATATAATTATAATTAAATTAATATCTTACTCTTTAAAAAATTCAAAACGCGAGGTTCATAAATGATTGGTGCTTAAATTCTTTCAGTAGAGAATATTAGTTTATAAAGTTTAAAAGTAAATGCATTTTATGTTTTTTTAAAAAATTAAATTTCATCGGTCGACATTATTAAATAAAATATAAATTGTCAATTCCAAAAGTAATAATAAGTAATAGTATTTCTTAATCAGCAATTGTGATTCACTTTAGAGACTCCATTTGCTAATTGCCTCTTTTAAAAAAAAAGACAAAAAAGTAAATTAGACTTTAAAAAAATACGAATGTAAATTAATAATATATAAAGAAATAAAATATAAATGTACAAATATAAATATTTTTTTACACATTATGGGTTGCAAAATATGCACATTTATAGTTGTGAAAATATAATAAAATACTAATCGAATAAAAACTATTAACTATACTTTTTCTCAATTAAACGGGAAAAAAACTCGATAAATTCTTAAGAAATTAAAATAAGAGTTTTAATAATTGAAAAGGTTTTTTCCTTGAATAACAGCAAAAAACAAAATTAGGGAGCATGGAGGGTAGTGCCCGCCCCAGCAAAAAATTTTAAAGTATTTTAATTTACATTAAAAAAATTAAAAGATTTTAAGAAAGTCTTTTAATTTTTTTTTTAAATTTGAGTTTTTTTTGGGGGGAGGGGGGGGGTATGCGTGGGGCCTGGGCGAGGTTGAGCAAATCTCAGCAAACGAAAGCATTACTCCATTCCAAGCATTCATTTTCCATTATGTCACACAATCATTAATTCTAATTACATCATCTACCTATCCTCATCGAAACTGCTACTTTGCACACCTATTTTTCTTCTTCTTTTGACAAAGACACACAAAAACACACACACACACACACAAATACACCTCAACTTTGATTCATATTTTTACTTGGAAAACTTTTATTTTGCCATTTTGATTATTTTTAAAATCACATATTGCATCATAAATGATTCCCCAAGGGATAAAGTGAATTTACTAGTTTACCCTTATGTGCCGTTTCGTGAAACGCTTGGGTAGGTTGACTAACGGTCAAATTTGCCGGGACGATAGAATGGACCAAATTAAAAGTTTAGATATTAATTAGGGATTTAAAATAAAATTAAGATAATAATGTGAGATTTCAAAAATGTTTGGAATGACAGTGTGATAATTTTTTTTTTTTTTCCCTTTTCACCCCCTAAATAATTCACGTGATTTTGGTATCGCTGGGATCGTCAAAATTGTCCTTCGGCGATTGACTACTATCACGTGCTCTGTCATATTTCTTTATATAAAGTAAAGCAACCTTTGATTTACTCCCTTTCGAATTCAAATCTCATGCCTTTTTATTTTTTATTTTTTTTCATTTTTAAATATTTTAATCTTTACTAATAATTTACTCCAAAAAATTTCCCTAGTTTTTAATTTTTAATTCAAATTAAACCTAATATTACAAACCAGAAAGAAATAATTTTATTAAAATTGACTTTCTAATGTGTAATACAAAGATAGGTCTATGAATTGGTATATCTGTTTAAACTATATAGAAAAATAATAAATTAATTCATATATACTTTGTAAATTAGAGACGAATTTATTTGAATGCAATAAAAAATATAATATATTTTAAATATATTATAATTTTTAAAAATATAAAAATTATTTAAATTAATATTATTTAAAAAAAATTAATTATAAAAATTCTTTCCAAATACACCGTTACTTACCGTCCCAGTTGTTTGCTTGGTGAATTTTTTAAAATTAAATCTGTAATTTTTTAATTTTGGGTTTCTAACTTTCCACACTTGGAATTAATTAACCGCAAGTTTGACAAACCACCAAGTTAAAATGACGAGAGAGTCCTTACATTGTTGGGTTGTCCATTTCCCATCTGGCACGGGGACCACGCGTTTGGCTGGTTTGCCCAAAGCTGTTGTGATGACTGGACCCTGTCATGAGGAGAGAGATAGAGAGAGGATTTGAGAGCCTCCAGCACCTTCACCAAACTGCCCCCATTGGCTCTGTCATTATAGTACTACTCTCCCCAAACTGTCCCGTCGGCTCTTTAATTTTATTATTTTTGCAGTGCTAATTAAATTAATTTATTTATTATTTTAAAATATTTTTAAATATATTATATATTATAAAATAATTAATATTTTTTATATATTAAATTTAATATTAAATTTATATATATTTTATTTTTATTATATTATATTACAACTTTTAATAATTTTTATATTTATATCGTGTCAAGTCACACCCTATCAATTTTAATAAGACAGAGTCGTACACAAAGCTCCAAATTTTGAATGGATCCAGCTTACCCGGAATCGTCGGCTCGGAATATTAACAAAAAATTTGGCCACTAGATCAACCATCCACTTCTCTAGGCCCAACCCACTTTCCTTTCAGTAGGCAAAAGACACCTGTTTTAAGCTTTGCATCTCTTGCAATGCATGTTCCTTTTTTTTTTTTTTTTGTGTGTCGGTCTTACTTTGTATTCTACAAGATTGAGAACGAATACTTGCCCAGTAGTTAAAAATAAATAATAAAAAAGAAGAATTTTTACTAAATTACGAGAAAGAAAGAGATGATGTGGTAATCACCATTATATGCTTATGTAAAAATTTGTATACAAGAGATCCATTTTATTTCATACAGAGTACAAGTTAATGACTGGTGCTAGTAATGCTTGAATCTTAAAAGAGGTAAACTTGTGTGCCTTCTGAAGTCTAAACTCAGAACCAAATGGTCCAGTGTTTTTGCCCGAAGAAGGGCGGCGAGATTTGGTACAGAGAGTGTCCCATGCTGTCGGGTTGGCAATAGGATAGACTGACTTTGAGAACCACCGATTGAGAGATCTTAGTCTCAAGAAACCAGCTGGAAATAATAGAAGAGACACAGGCCGAGAGCACATGTGGCTGGCTGGACTGTGGAGTGCATCTTAGGCAACCCTTCTGTCTTGTACTTCTGACATTTACTTATCCATCCACTACTGTGCTTTTAGCTGTGGAGAAAAGAGGGGACGAACTCTTGATTAAATCTCCTAACATGAGGTGAGATCAGATAGAAGTCATTGTGGTTCTAGCTTGTTGACAAGAACAAGAAATAGCCAAGAGTAATAGAACATTCACCTGCAGAGGCATAGCCATATCGATAAATTGGCAAATGTAGCTTAACATAATAATAATAGAATCATAGGAGTAAACTATCATACAAGCTTATTTCATCTGACGCAATAAGCATTACATTGCTAACTGAACCGATGACACTTTCTCTTCACTCTTTATCAAGGAATTATGGATTTACTAAAGTTTCCTTTCCCCCTAGTCATTCTTTCAATGCCATAGCACTTAACTGCAACTTATCTCCTTCAAAGACCTGCAGTGCCTCCAACAAGCAAGCTAAAATAAACAGGAGAAATGATGTTTGCAGAATCCGTGCCTCGAACAATGTTGAGAGGTTTTTCTAGTAACATAACTCCTTTATGGTAGTGCCATATTCTGATAAGTAGGTAACATGCAACAATACATGAAGCCAGAGGTTCCAACGATCAAATAAAGTTCAAATGATCTGAAGGTCCAAATTATGAAACCATAAACTCCAACTGTTCCTCCTTTTTTTTAAAAAAAAAAAACACCTGAACGTTAAAAAAATAGATTCCAGCTGAAAACCTACCCTGAACTGGCCTGACAAAGCATGTTTCAATCCCTGAAATGCAGTATGAGGTTTAAATGACTCTGCAAGCTATACATATCAGAGCATTTGCAGGCTAATTCAACAGTTCTCACCTCACAGTCTCACCGTTTTACTACTATTTTCCCATAGAGTAGTGAAATGAGCTTACCTTGCTACCCACATGCTAAAACCAGACAAGGATCCCTTTCCAGTGGTAAGTAGGATTGCAGGAAGCTGAAAACAAACTCCATGTTGGTTCAGTAACTATTCTATCTTAGCTGGCTCAAGTTTTGGACCCAAAAACATGACCATAAGTCATCCTGGGACAAAATGACAGATAAAACTTACTATAATAAATTCTCATAGAAAGGAGCATCCTCTTCAAAATAAAGCAAGCAAACTAAACTCATTCTTGCGGACCAAACAATGGAACAAGTAAGCAGATGTACTCTGAAACTGGTAAGAGTAAATTTCTTATAATGCTAAGCATTATCCCAACTACTCTTTTTCAACTTACAAATTTCATGGCAGGAAATTAGCAGTTTGAATTCATCAAATTACTGCAGAGTCCTTAAAATTTTCTCATCACATATTAAGGCAATATTTCATCACCATTTTGGTGACCTACATATTCAACAGGATTGGTCTTACTTACAGTGATAACAGCACCAAGTGAAATAGGAACCCATATCCTGAGGTATTATGCAATATCACCCGATAATCACCACCTCCCATCTCCTTTCAGTTAGCGTCTTCCATCCTAATTTCTCCTAGTAACTAGTCTAGTATAAAATACATAACAGATTTGATTGGCACTGGAACACCTAAGGGAAAGCAATTCAGACCATTTACTATGCATGGTTAAGCAACTCAATCAAGCTCAACAGAGCAAGAAACCACAAAATAACAGTCAAATAAGATATATATCGGCAAAGAAATACCTGTGATCTGAGATCCTAATTTGCTTTAGTGGATATACTGATTCTTGGTTAAGAGACAAACTCAGGCGTTCAACTCAGCCAGGAGAGTTTTAAGATTCAGACTATCAAGAGAAAAATTTCCCATGCCTAATAAAAAAAAGGGACAACTTTGAACAACAAGATAAGAGTGATGATTAATTTTCAAACAGAACATATATTTTGCTTTAGACTGCTCCAAACTTCAGGGCCTCTAGGATGCGAATTTACATACGTCCTCATAAAAATCTTTTCTGAGCATGCCAGCAGAGTGCTCATTGCCAAATTTGGATCCACTGCCCCGACATCTGTGAGCCAATTATACATTGAAAGCCTAAGTTTGACCCTTTGAACTGTGTAGTTGATAAATGATGGAAATTTTCTTAGGACAGATACAGGAAAACCCAAACCATTTACAAGATAATCAATCTTTGTTTCAATGACATCCTTAGACTGATTAAGAATATGAGGAGATAATTTGACCATCTCTGAGACATCCCTTGGATCTAAACCAGCATTTACCAAACAATCAAATCTCTCTTGAAGTTCCTTTCCTTTGCCTCGAAATACTTTCAGTGCTCTTTTCATTTCTTTCGAGTTCTCAACAAATCCAAGGTCCAATAAGAATTTAGTTTTCATCATCTGTGATTGCAGCTCCTCCTCTGAGATTGGTAAGCGCTCAACTTTGTTCCCCAGAACCCAATTCTTCAATACTTCGGGGTTTTCCTTGACAATTTTACACATTCGCTTTTTCCCAATAGACAAGTTACCAAGTAAACTATTTGCTTTCTTTAAAGAACAAGAACCAAGCAACAATGCATATGAACACACAATACTTTGGATATCTGGGACAGCCATCTCAATTTCAATGAGAAACTCATAGCAATGCCGTAGATTTGCTACAAATTTCCAAATTGAGATTTCTGGAAGCCGCAGAAATATAGTGCATATCTCATCTGGTGTGTACCCGAATTTCATCAAGAAAATGAATAGAGAAAAGCTTATATGTCCTGATTTGGCAAATAAAATCTCCGGATGCTGATGGATTAAGCTCCGCAGTTGATCCTCACTGCAATCAATCTTGCTGAATAAGCACAAAAGCTCCAGTATAGAACTCCAATTGTAAGTTTCCCCTTCCATCAAATGTCCCTCAATCCAATCATATGCAATTCCAGCTCTCCTTAATTTCTCAAGAATTTTGGAAAAATCCATACTCACATCGCCAACCAAAACATTGGGACTACAAGTAACAAGCTTAATCACCATAGTCTGGTCCAACCCCATGCTTTCAAAAGACTTGAGCTTTGAGTGCAGAACTGCATTGCCATATCTAAAAACCTTAGGAGCACCCCGATAGATTTTTCCTATCTTGTTTCGTGCAACACCATAATTACAGAAAACATGATAGCTATCCATCAACAAAGGATCATCATTCAAGAACATCAATTCCCGAGGAAGAAATGAACAGTATTCTGCAGGTTTGAGACCCATGCTCTCAAAGAAAGGCTCAAACTCATTAATAGGATGGTATCTGAGAAACCTTGTAAGAGACCGCCCAATCTCCCCCTTACTACCCACTTTTTCCAGTAGTTTTTCAAGGAAACGGGGTGAGTTTTTACTCATATTTTCTGCATCCAGGAACTGCAAACTTCTAGTGGAATGCAAATAGTCTAACAAAGCAGATTGGGCCTCTTTTCTAGCCGCAGGACTTACTTGCGATGCTTTTTCTTTTTCTGAATTTTCAGAATTTTCAGCATTCTTGATTCCATAAAACCTAATATTTTGAGCAATGTGGTGTAATTCAGTTGGGCAAAGAATGGTTCTTGATGATCTACAGCTGTTATCGAAGGAATATGAGGAAACCCATTTGAGAATAAATGGTTTTCTAAGTTTCCACAAATGATTCATCACTATTCTGCTATCATATGCAGAACTATGGATAAATATCAGCAACTAAACAAGAATAGGCTAAACGTTAAGCTAAATCTAGAAGGCTATTTCAAATTTATAAGCTGCTTACCTTATGACTTTCCTGAGTTCTGATAACTTTGCCCTTTCTCTGCGTTTATAGTTGAACGCCTCTAATACAGTAGCAGCCATGAGAATTTCTCGGCGGAGCAGGGTTTTGCCGCGGAGGGTTTTACTTTGTCGGGAGAAGGCTGCTAAGGTAATAACATCCAAAATGGGGGTTGCTTTTGTCAATTAAGTAATTACAGCAGGTTTGAAAATTTGATTAAAATCCAAAAAAAGTATTCGAGTCAACTTAGCCCCCATTTAGCTTTTAATATGTTAAAAACAGCTTATAAATCTTTTTTTTTTCCTGGGAAATTTGAGAAATATTCGAGTAGTAGTTTTAACTCTTTTATAGGATTTGCTTTATATATATATATATATATATATATATGTGTGTGTGTGTGTTCTCCACAAGAAATAATAGAGTTTAGGAGAACAGTTTTCATAAATAAAGCGTAGAATGAGTTTGTCTTCTCCAATTCATCAATGATATTACATGGACCAATTTTGCAAGCTCTAATGGTAAAGCTTGTATTTTTTTTTTAAATAATACTTTATCACGAACGTTTTTATAACTTCTACCTTAAAATCTTGTAAAGAATATAAATCATGATATGTGTACCTTGTAAGAATATCAAAATAAAAAATCAATTTTTATATTGGAACTCCAAGTGAAATTTTTTTTCCCCTGTGAATTCAATCTTGTACAAATATCAAAATAAAAAACACAAAATATTATGAAGAGGGACAAAATTAATTTGTATCATATAGTTTTACATTTTTACCCTTAATATGCAAAAATGAAAATGCATATAAAATTATAATTGATAGTAAACTATTATACATAAACGTTATAACTATTAAGTTGTAATTATCATTTGAATTAGTAATTAAATATTTAACTTATAATTTTAAAAAATACAACAATCACTAATTTTACTGTCACATATTTTTTTTTGATTTTATATATATTGTATCTAAACTCATACAATTTTTTTTTAAAAAATCATGTATCTTGTAACGTAGTAGTAGGATCAAAATAGAAAACAACACAAAATATTAAAAAATATGGACAAAATTAATTTGTATTACATAAATTTACTTTTTTATCCTTACTATGCGGAAATAAAAATACAGATAAAATTATGGATTTTTTTCATATATCTTTACTATCAAATAAAACTGTTGAACATAAATTGGGAAGTGAGATGAAAACCTTTATTACATGAAATTAAAATATACCAAAATATAAGCTGTTGCTACACATGACAATTTGAACACTCAATAATTTACAAAAATTGCACTGTTATAAATTTGATTTGCTTCTCTTATAATTTAATATTTTTAATATTTAGATTTGAATGCATTATTTTAACTTATTGTAAAAAATTAAAAGAATTTTAAACTATAAAAATTTATCATTTAATTTTTATTAAGTAGATTTAATTGTGTAATTTATAATTTTTTGAGTTAATGGAACTTATTTTTCTCACATAAGGAGGTTATTTGCAAAAAAACTTCCAAAAAATATTTATATATTTAAAAATAAAGATATTACACTTAAATCTTGGATGGAGGAAGAATATTTTATGTTTGTAATGTAAAACAAATTCATAATTCTTTAGACTTCATCATATGTCACATAAAAACTCAAATATAATTAGAATTATTATCAAAATAAAATTCATAATACAACCCCAACCTTTTAAAATCCATTGGCCGTTGGATGACCCCTTATCAAATCCAACGTGTGCTTATGTGCAGCCGTTGGATGTTAGCAGACCTAGCATTTAAATGGTCGTCTTCTCCTTTATTTTGCTCATGTCCTCACTGTTGTTTTGCGTTTCTCTGTCTTGATTTGCTTGTTTTCATAAATATGCCAACTCTCACTTAAAATTTTTATTTAAAATAGTAGAAGAATATTTTAAACTATATAAAATTTATTAAGTATAATAAAATATATAAAAAAAGATAAAGAATATAAATCATGAAATATAAATAGTTTGATCATATTATTTATAATTTTTTTATTTATATTTATGCAAATTATGTAGGTAGGTCGAAAATCATGCGATCTTCATTCTCTGTCCCAAGCTGACAGGCTAAAGAATTAAGCCTCATTCTGCCCTTATTCTTAAGGATGTACTCAAATTGAATCAAGTCAAATTCTAAAATAATCGAATCGAATTTTATCATTTTCACATAAGGCTCAAATTCAAAATCGAGTTGGATTCAAATATCAAATCTTAATTTGAACTTGATTCGAAATTCTATTATAATAAACTCAAAAGCAAATACGAGTATAAAAATTTATAATATAATACCCTATCCGATTCAAAATATATATCATTTTAGAAGTAAATTTTTATTACACAATAAGTATCATTTTGTAAAAAATTGACATTATTTTTTTATTTATCCCCTTAATAATGCAATTATGATGTGAGAATAAACACAAAATTTAAAATATCAATATATTAATTAAAAACGTATTAATCATTTTTAATAATTACTTAATTTGTGTGAATTATACTAAAACACTTATTTTGAATCAGAAAGAATATATTACAAATAACATAAATTATATTAATTAATTAAATATATTCGCGAGCCTTCAAACTTAATACTTATATATTTAAATTCAACTCGTTTAAAATTTGAACCTTAACATAAATTTTATATTTGAACTCAAACCCAATATTTTGAATTCGAATCGAACCCAAACATATTCAATAAAAACTCAATTCGTTTACACCCCGGAATCCTCAACTGGGATGAACCAGACTGGTCTCTAATTCAAATGGAGAAATTCCCATCCCTAGAATCAAATGTAGAAGTGAAATATGGATCCTTTAATAAAAATTTGGACTTGCATTCTGCTGAATCCTGACCGCAGTAAGACTGAAATACAGTACTTAGAGCAGAAAGAATGTTTGCAAAACGTCACAAAACCATATAAACCTGCACAAGTATATGAACGATGCGAACATATATGGATTAAGGAAATAAGCAAAATGGAATTGTAAGGCAAAAATTATGAGAAGGACATCATAATTGTTTGACTTCACGAAGCAAAGATAGGAAGATTAAACAGCCAGAAACATAGCATTCTAAAAAGCCTACCCTACAAAAAGTTGGTCTTCGCCAAATAAAACACCAAATGGGAGCCTACATTCTACTATAATGTCATTGTCAACACTTCCTTTCCCAAGAGGATAACCATCTGTAACAAAACAGAACAAATTGCTGTTTAGAATATTATGATATAGCATCTATTGCCCTTGCTATCTTTCTTGGATATCAAGTAAATTGGGAATCACTTACAGTGGGGTTTGGGGTGGTTTTTATTGCTTTGGCATGTAGTATGGATATCCTCCTAATGCTGTCTGTGTGGCTGGCGGATCTTTCTTAAGAGCAAACTGGGGATATGAAGACTGTGGTTGGGTGGAGTATGCTGCAGCACCAACAGGAGGACTGGAGTATGAGGCACTGGGATATGTAGCCATTTGTGCCGGGTAAGTATAGCCAACAGGGGCTCCAGAGCTGGGGTGTATATTATGACTGTGAGGATATGTAGCTGTCATTGCTATGGGTACTGGAACCACTGGTGTTGGCAACTGTGTTTGTGTAACTTTGTTTTTGTGATTATCCGCTAGTTTTACAGTTATATTTCTTCCCTGCCACCAAAAGAAGAAGACAAGTATTGATTCAGTATTTATGAAAGTAACACACGTCAACATACTACTTGGAATCAGTGCTTGCTTGCATTGAAAACAAGAGTTCTATTTAACCAGTACCTATGCTAGTCAGTGTACATAAAACACACACCCATACAGAGGTATAAGTTACTGTTCCTGCCCGAGAAGCATGGTTCAGATGAACATCTAAAATGAAATTCATATTTTACCTTTCTATTGTTGATCCATTGGATTCAGGCAAAACAGCCACACACCCACACAAACTCATTCTCAATCCATATATTTCCAAACCCACCCACCCCCGCCCCCCTTTTCTCCCAGTTTTGATTACCAAGCCATGATAACTGACAGTGGTACCTGAAGCAATATTGGGTGGCTATAGAGTCAAAAAACGGTTTCTCAAGAGATTCAATCACTCAGAAATGAAGCACAGATAACTGCTCAAAAGTTTTTGATATTTAGAAGATAATGGCATCATAAGCAAATAGCACAAGAATTTTTTGTCAGCTACCTCATCACAAGGATCCTATTATAACAAGGCTCGAGCACAATCAACAAGCATGATTGGTTTTACCCTTATTTTCACCTATGGAGTCCAAATAATAATATAGAATGCTATCCAAGTTGCACACGTCAATGCATGCATATGCATACATTTGAGCTTGCTAGGAAAGATGCGACTATAGTGATTATGCATGTTATAAAGAAAAGAATATCTATCACATGTTTGCCAGTGCTTATTCACACTTTGTTCTTGTCATTCATGAATCCCTAGCATGAGTGAGTATTTATGTCGGGTTTTTGTTAGTTTAGATCAACGCATGTTTAAGAACATAAACATGAATCTTGATGGCTCTATTACAGCTGTGATTTAGAGAATCTTTTCTTATTTCTAAAAACTTGAAAACTTTTTTTGACAGTAACTAAAAACTTGTGGATAAGGGACAGAAAAAGAGGGAAGAGGGAGTGCTAGAAAGGGAGGATGGAGGGGTAGGAGGTGGAGAGGAGACAAGGGGCTGTTTCGTTGCCTCGAGGACAAAGGAATGGGGACCGAAAACATGTTTGGATTGTTCCCTGGTTTTTCTTCTTCTTTTGTCTTTTACTTTTGAAAAGAGAAAACAACCAAGGCAAACATGTTTCGTCATGTTCAGTTTTCAATCTTCATTTTAGTACTTTGTTTTATGCATGTTTAAACAAAATCAAGCAGTTTTTAGAAACAACTGTCCTAAGTACGCTAACACATGCTGTTATGTAGAAATGTAGGCACTATTTTCTGATAGAAAGCCAATTTACTCACTCCAAGCATCTTCTGTGGATCATCTAAAGCTTTCTTTGCAGCCTCCACAGTCTTGTATGTGACGAAGCCAAAACCACTACATTTAAACACATATTCATGAGATATGCTAACATATTCCTGCTTTTAGAGGCAAAATAGGTGTTCAAATGATTTTCTCACCGTGATTTATTTGAGTCTTTGTCGTATGCAACTGAACCCTCTTCTATCTCACCATGCCTTCCAAAAAAGTTTAGCAGCAATTCACTAGTTGTTTCTGGTGACAACCCACCAATGTATAGCTTTCTCTGGGCTTGATCAGGTGTGGTAATGGTGCTGTTTAAGCCCTCAGAGGCTAGGTTACAAACAGCCATACGACCCTGAAACCAGTATATTGAAGATATATATTAAAAAAAGAGAGAGAATTAATTCTCATTTTCTCAGAAGAGCAGCATCACAGTGCTACTGTCTTATGTCTATTCAACCAAAGTTTATAGAGGATCATGCGGAATTTATTTGAATCAACCACATCAGGATGTTAAATAGATTCTGAAAATCATATGCCATTCTTGAGATGTGTCAAGGGCGTGATATGGTTATTGGAATTCAGTTTGCAAGTACTTAGTGTAATGAACAAAGGGTCAGATATATAAAAGAATCTATTAAACTCTTAAATCTTTACCCTAAAACCAATATCCAAAATTTGAAGCATGCACCATGAGTGTTTAAAAGTACTTGCACAAGCATCCTTTGAAACAAATATGTGGACAAGATGGATATGTAGACCATGGACATTGAATTTTCTTATGGTTTTGGATAACGAGACATATTCAGACTTAAAACAGCCTCTTGATAATGGATCAGTACCAAACAAAATGAGCAGACTTGCCAGGCCTCTGATATTCTCTACATTTAGCTCAACCATACTACTGTCAAAAACATTGCCTTTGTACAAACAAGGCTAAAACTATTGAAACTTAAATTTCAAATGCTATTAAATTAGAACTGTTACTTGTCAACAAACATCCACAAAACATGCAAAATATCATATGAAAACAGTTTACTGAAATACCAGAAAACACTTATGCAGGTTATTCAGACACAGACGAGATCAATGTGCCTAGCGAAAGAGGATGATAAACACTTACATCAATCATTTTACTGGGAGCTTTCAGAGCTTTCTGAGCTGACTCCATGTCTTTGTATGTGATGAAGCCATACCCACGTGATTTTCC
Source organism: Voacanga thouarsii (assembly GCA_026120185.1). Classification (NCBI taxonomy): domain Eukaryota; kingdom Viridiplantae; phylum Streptophyta; class Magnoliopsida; order Gentianales; family Apocynaceae; genus Voacanga; species Voacanga thouarsii. The sequence goes on from JANUWF010001938.1 coordinate 176,924, forward strand.
CGTTGCTTTATCAATGATTACAGCACCCTCTTCAATTTCGCCATGAACCTCAAATGCCTACAAAAAGACAAACAAATGACAATCTAGTTCAGGAACCACAATGTATAGCTCGTCTGGAAAGATTATGATGAAAAAGAGATCAATCCAAAAACAAGGCTTCTGATTTTAATGGCCATTTAGTTACGAAGAATTGTATCACTGAAACAATTACTAAGGGAACCAACAATCTGCATACAACAATGCACTCACAGCACACAAGGTCTCTGACGTAGTATTCCAGGCTAAACCACGAACAAAAAGCTTTCGGAGGGCTGGATCTGCACTTGCAACACTTCTAATTTCTTCAGCAATAAAAGGATATTGGGACCCTCTTCAAGCCACAACATGCAAACAAGCACACACACGGAATGTCAATTCACACAGCATGCTATCAGTAAGACAGCAGTGCATGGACCTAGTTTGACCTAAAGCAGATTAATCAAGTGCAAAATGAACTAGGGCAGTTATGACAACAACAAAAAGAAAAGATAGCCAGATTATCTAAATCAGTTTCGAAAAAGCAAAAACTCTATTGACTCAATTGAAAAACCCTCTTATGTAAGCATAAATAAACATGGACACAAATATTTCTGGTTTCCTCTTCCTGTCATTCATTAATTGATTCTCCATAAACATACCATAAACATTCTTAATTGCTTTTGTGCCAAGACATGTATCTGATCTTATATTAGGGAAGAGGGGAGAGGAAAATCTGGAATACGTCTTCTTTTCCCATTTAGATACCTCGAGAAACAAATACCCAGAGTGCAGGAAGAAGGACTATGGCAGCAGTTAAAAATACGAAAGGCCATGTAAACTTCCAAACATCACAAATAACTTTCACCATGCCTGATCCACTATAAGAGCAATTGCCTTGTGGTAACACTCAAAATCAAAGGAGACTGACTTGGGAAAAATGTAAAAATTGAGATGAACAAAACCTTCAGTAAGTGTCAATGCTTAGGAATTCAGGATCTTGCCACTTAATTTATTGAAAATCATCAAAATGAGAGTAATGTACAATTTATAGAAGTTGCTTATCCAAATAACAAAAGTCACAAAGCTGACATGATTAAACTAAGAAAAATTAATGCAAGCATGAAAAGTTACACGTAACTTCAAGAAACTGAAGAAACGGTTATTAATAATTCATATAAAACCCGAACTCTTCTCAAGTAATTGGAATGTCTACTCCTTGAGAAGATTACCAAACACCACTCTAACCACCAGAAATTGAATGCACAATTAACAAAATCTTTGACTTCAAAATAAGTCTAAGAGTGCAATCAAGTTTGAACCACATAGCTTCTATATATTGTACCGTGACTGTGAGAGCTAAACTTAGTGTTAAATGATGAGTTGAAGATCTCATTGGACCCTTGATTAACAATCCCAGGCTTTAACATGTAGCTGCAACAAGTCAAACAAATATTGTGTCAACCTTCATTTTTTTTTACCACATCTTAGTAATGTATGAGCATCATCCTTGATTGTTTGTTTGTTTGCACCCCCCCCCCCACCCATCTCTTTTCCCTTTTAGATGAATGGGTGCCCTAAATTTCAAATTCTTTCAATTTGCCACTCCATCCAAAAAATTACTGCATCTTTGAGTCAATAAGGTGTAAAGTATTTCACATTCTTGCCATATGCCCACTCCTACATATATTTTTCTCTCCACAGTTTCATGAAAATGTGTTTACATTGCAGGAGCTTTGTTTGGGGGAGGCAGCCAAATCTTTATCTATTATTACATTCTATCTTATTCAGAACCAAAAATTTTACTTCATCCCCAATATCCCAATACTTTTTATTAAATGCACTGCCGTGAAGAACCTAAATACGCTGTATGCAAAAAAATCCTGAAATACCAATTTGCAAGAGCACGGCTTTCTCCTCCAAATCCAATCACAAAAGTCAGCAACACACAGAGGAGTCCAAGAAAAGAATAGTATTGGACTCACTTTAAGTTACACAAGAGCCTAAAAATGCCAACTTTTGCTATACAAAATTGGTTGACAAGCTTACACGTATGCAATCCACGCAAAGTCACTAAAAAGCTCTACCCGAACAATGGCCATTTGAAACAGAAAGAAAATCATCAAACAAAAATTCATATCAAATCCCAGAAATAGTCTGGATTTAAGCTTGAATTGTTTTGCCGGTACTTCACCCACAGAGTTGGTTGAAAAAGCCACATAAAAACCTACGTATTAGCAGTTTATTACAGCAAAACCCAGCAAAATTATTCATTTAAATTCATCAATTGTCCAAGAAAAACAAGAAATTAGAAGAAAAGTAGGGTTTTTTTGGTTGGAACGTACAACTTAGCAAGGAGATCAACCAGCTGAGATTTGGCTAGAGGGTCGAGCAGCGAGCGCAACTCTTCCACTGATGACGACGAAGACGAAGACGATAACTTTGAAGATGGTAGTAATGAATTTAAATCAACTTGACCGTTACCCGTTTCCTCTAGCTTCCTCTTCTTCATCTCCTCCATCCTTCCGCAACTCCTTTCTCTCTCTTTCCCTCTTTCGGGGTTCTGCCGCTCTTTCGCTTTTTTAAGCCCTGACCTCTGCGGCTCATCAATATTGAACCGCACGTCCCCATTTCAGTTTTTCTTTTAAAAAAAATTAAAAGTATATTTTAATAATATTAAACTCGACTCTTATTAATTTTTAATATGGTAATTAAAATTTTCATTAATTATTTTTCCAATTCGTATAAATAGTCCAAATTACAAGCATATGACATAATTACCCACAAGGTCTTTTTTACTTTTTTTTTTTGGGTCCCAAAGTACAGTTATGGGAAAGGGCTCGTATTTGTCCAAAATGAAAACGAAAAAGAAAAGAAGAAGTGGTTTAAGCTTAAATGGAGATGAAAATATAGCAGTTGTTTTTTCCTTTTTAAATATACAAGAATAAGGTTAATAATGTGTATGTCTATTGTAAAATTGATAAAATGTTATTTTATTGTTGTTAATTATATGTGGTTTATTATAGAAGTATTAATAAATTTATATTATATTATTATTATTTTATAACAATTGATGATAAGTTTTAAAATTTTAGTTTTGAGTCTAATTAAACAAAAAATAAAAAGAAATTAGTAGGCAATTATTCTAGTTTGATTTTGAGTTGAAGTTTTAAAATGGTGTTGCCCTTCTGCTCCTTGAAACCTCCAAATGATTAAGTTCTGGTGCACATTGAAATTCCAGTCAAGCTATAACAGTAAAGACAAGAAAGGTTGGCCAAAACTTTGGTTAACCCTTCAAACATATTGAATTCATGGAAATTTTAGCTCCGACTTTGCTATGCAAAGAGTTTGCAGTTGGATTTAAAGAACAAAGGCCATCTTTATTTCCATTGATGGAAACTGACTCTTCTTTCTCTGCATTTTCTTTGGACATGGTCAGGTGGTGGGGTTAAGTAGTTCAATGCTGTATTCAGCCAAAGCAAATTTTTTAACAAAACTGGAAGTTTGAGAACTTGAAAAAATCCACTCATATCTGAAGAACGCGAAAATGGAAATCCAACAAAAGGGGTTGATTACATTGCTGAGGAACTAAGGCTGTATACAAGCTAATCACAAAAGTGTATGCTTTTCAGGACTCCAATATTGTGGTAACATTTTCTGTCCAGGCAACAAACCAGTAGAAATGTGTTGTATGTGAACCTAAAATCTAATCGTGCAGTCTATAATTTGCTTTTGAACTCTACAAATGTACCAACTTTGCCAGAGAAACCTCAGATCAAAGAGCTTTTGTTTCTATTCTCCCTTGTATTAAAAGATGTGGGCTTAAAGTTGTTGCAGTAGTTCAGTTCTTCTCCTGGAACAAGAAGCAGGGAAAATACCAACTTATACATTTTCAGAACCTTGAGGAATATCAACTTGTACATTTTCAGGTGTAGTAGAAAGGTAAGGGGGAGATGTGATGCTTGAGGTTTGAGTTTCCAGGAGACTCCTGGTAGTTTTCTGCTGCTGATCAATCATCATCTTCAGTTGTCTCCCTTGTTCTTCAATGCTCAACTGTAACTTCCTCTGAATCTGACAACACCAAAGACAATCAGATTATCAATGTTCATGGTTCAACAATGAATTCTGGAACAGAAGAATAAATATGGAATGAAACTGCTCCTTCTGAATTGCTAGAGTTTCCATTTCCAAGTTCACTTAGTCATTCCACATTTATAGGGTAAGGAAGAACATATGGGAACTACTGGTCACTTGCAATCTGGAGGATGGATGAATTTCTTTGAGGACTAGTGCAGTTAGGCAAAAGAATGATATTGGATCTAGATGCTTAATCTACATCTGAATAAGAACTTTTGATACCTCTAATTGCTCATGAAGACGCCTCTGTACATCTAGTTGCAGTTGCAATGCTTCTTTGAGTTGCATACCGCTGCCAAATGGTATCAAGTTAGAAAGGAGCAATAATATTGCTTGAGTGAATTAGCAAGCCCTTTCTTAGAAATTAATTATCAATCTATGTTAAAAGTATGTCTAGGACTTAATCATATATATATATAGCCAGGAAAGAAAATTATCAAATCTAGCAATGTTTACGTTTTGATGTCGATGGGTGCTCCATTTGTGCCAGGCCTTTTATCAGAATTTCCTGCAATAGGCATAGAATATTTTGAGATTAGGATCTACTCATAACTGGTGCTATAAAAGTCTGCAGATTGTGCAAAAGATACAAAATTAGACTGTTATTCTTTACTATGGATGTACTAGAATCAAGTTTTGGTCAGCCATCCTCACATACTATGGGTAAGATAGCTATATATACCTTCTGCAGAATCTGGGATGTACTTGGCATTTCTGTATTTCTGCAAAACATATTGTTACACAAAGAGGAAAGCTATTTAGTGCAGGATATAGAATATTGGAAAATAGCTAAAGACACTAATCTTACTGTAGATCAGTACCTGTAGATGACTTTTGACATGGAAGATGGTCAACCCCTCCCAGTCCATTAGCTTTAGTATTGCCTTTGGTGTAGCCTCTAAATGATTAGCACAAAACTAGTCAATACTCATGGTTTTGTGGAACACACAGAGGAAAATATCCATCACTTACTGTCAGCGCCACCAAGGCGATTTATGCACTCAACAAATCTATCATGAAGCTCCTGAGTCCATCTGATCCGTGTCTTACTTGAAAGAGCCCCTCCAGAGGAAGCAGAATTACTAGAAGCAACTGAAAGACATCCTGAAGATCTTCCGGACTGCTTCAGTTGTGCAAAGTGAGAGCCATAGAAATTGCCCAAGATCTGCAAAAATATCCCCAGCAATTAATATAAATAATTTTCCTTGTTTGAAGAAGAAAATATCAGCATGCAACAAATGCTCAAGAAGAATACTAGATTATGTGAGACTTACCCCACTATCCTGATTTCCATCAAAAGCCACTGAAGGACTTCTACTTGCATTATCATATTCGCCGAGTAATTTATTCTTAAGGTGCAAAATTCTCTCCTTTTCTGAAAGATTGCTGAAAGGATTTGTATAGGGTCCTTCAGAATTGATGTATGGACTGCGTGGAGGTTGAGGTTCCTTAACTGATTGCATACCATCATTAGACCGATAAGTGGCCTCAACTGCTGCAGATGAATCCGCAAAGAAGACATTTCCAGTTTGTTCATATGATGGCACATGCATATCACAATTCTTGGACAGCTGAGAGCAACAACTGGAATCTTTATCTCTTGAATCATACTGCGTTAAGCCCATGTAGCGTTCTGTGGCAAAGAAAGCAGTCGTCGGGGGTCCAATATGGCTGATCATGGCGCTGGATGAATTATCAGGCCAAAACCTTTGCTGCTGCGATGCTTCATCTCCGACTGGAGGCTGAAAACAAAGTGATCCTATATCTGAAGGCTCTTGTTGAGAACCAAAACAGTGGGGAACCCTATTGGAAAAGTCTAAACTATAGTCACTTGAAAACCCGTAGTTCTGCACCATTCTTTCTTGGCAACTGATCTTTTGGAATTTCATCTATGATATGATCAAACCAATAATTCAGCTTTGGAAATGGAATAGAAAAAAGACGGGTTAAACTATATCATTACGAAGAGATTCAAGGAAAATTACATGAGGAACTGCAGGCAATCCATAATTTAATCGATGAATTCCATAGTAGTATGAGCCTTGTGAAAGAACAGGCCATCAGGATAAGGAAATGAAGGACGAACAAATGAACAACAATATGGTGTCTAGGAGCCATGGAATTCATTTTATATGCTATTCGAAGACTACATATATAGGATATTGGAATATGTCAATAATTCAATAGTCTTTTTTATTATTCTTTCATTGGATAAGGAACGAACATTGTAACTTTTGACAAAACCAAAGCCAAACTATGTAGGAAAAAAACCACCCTTTCCTAGGTCGAGTATTTTGTTCTTTGCATCAAAACATCCTCTAACATGGCTGATCCATTCCTTCTAGACATTTTTCTTCTCAAAACTAACAGGAGAGAAAATTTCAACAGAAACAGGAACATCCCTCTTCCAAAGAGTGAACCATTTTCTGGTTACGATCATATTACTGGAGAATATAGTTGAAGGGCATCTCTAACTAAATAATTCAGGTGGAATGGGCATATATTCACGACTGCAGCAGATAAAGATTTTATTATTCTTCTTATTCATGTGGATGAAAATAATTTTTTTTCCAGAAGATATATTGTATATGAGTACAATTTTTATACCTCATTTGTTGCAACTAACCAAGCAAAAATCAAATTCCAACAAAATCAAAATTTAAAAATCTTGAGATTCCTAAACGTGTTGGGGGAAAGAAAAGAAAGGATGCGGATTTCACTTTCGCATGGATATAGATATTGGAATCAATTCCAAATATACACTGACTTTAGCTAGAAATAATAATATAGAAAACCATGAAGCAGACTAATTAAGGCCACTGATCTGCTGTCTGCAGAACTACTGCTTCATATACACGAACTTTCATTTCATTCTATATCACAGTTCTCTTTCTAAAAAAAATTAATTATTAAAAAAAGAAATTTTGAATTATTTGAACCATTACAAATAATTATTTGGAGCATCTAATTTTCTTTAAATAATTAGAATCGTTTTCTTTTATTTCAAAAAAAATGTTCTTATTTAATGAATTTGATATTATATAGATAAAAATAAAGAGTTTAGGAAAACGATCTTCAATGTCATAAAAAAATTATAACCACCCCCACCCCTTCCCCACAACATCTCTTTTTTGACAACCCTTTTAACCAGAATTATCCATCTATGGAATGCAATGCATCTCCATATCTTAATTAAGGAAAGTTTGAAAAAAACTTGCGATGCTTCTATGTGTCTCTATACATGAGAGAAGAACCCCCCCCCCTCCCACCACCCCAGAAAAAAAAAAAAAGAAAAGGGAAATAGTACTTTTTATGTTGTTTCACCAATAAGAAAAGACAATGCCTTGGGAGGATTTGTTTGGACATCAAATAAATTGCCCTTTGAATTACCGAAAGGACAACTAGTTTGCGGTTTTCATAAGCAAAATCGAAAAATAACAAAAATAATAAAACAAAACCCTGTTATGAATTATTGGAATCTCCATTAATTAGTGGAGGCTCCACTAATTATGGATTTATGTGAATTATTAGAAGATTTTTATGGATGTCCACCATTTAGTGGAGACACCATTAATTGAGATTAGTTGAAGATGATGTATGCCATGATGTATTTCACTAATTAGAGCTCTATAAATAGAGCTATTCTCTAAGCTTGTAATACACCATTATTTTGTGAAAGAAAGATTAGTGAAAGAAAGATTAGAGAAAATTGTGAGAGAAAAGAAAGAGAGAAATTCTTGTGCAAAATAGTTAGAGTTTTATTAGTGTGTAGTGTGAAGATTTTATTCTAACACTACCCTAATTTTATAACACGTTATCAGCACGAGTCTCTACCGGTACAAAAGCCAGAAGACTAAGCACGAGTTTCTGCCGTTACCAAAGCTAGAAGACAGATGGCTGTTGTTAATGATGATATATGCATTATTGATAGTGGAACTACACACACCATACTAAAAAATGAGAAATATTTTTCTGATCTCAAAATGGGAGAAATAAATATTTATACGATAAACGGTAGTGCAAATGTAATTGAGGGCTCCGGAAGAGCTAGTATATTGTTGCCTAAAGGAACAACAATTATTATTGATAAGGCACTATTTTCCTCAAAATCCGTAAGAAATTTATTGAGTTTTAAAGATATCCGCGAAATGGGTATCATGTTGAAACAAATGAGGAAAATGGGATTGAGCATCTTTTTATTACTCAAATGCATTTGGGTAAGAAATCGGTATTAGAAAAACTGCCGTCTTTTTCTATCGGTCTATATTTTGTAAAAATACGTACAATTGAAATTCATCATCTAGTAAACCGTAAGTTTACCGATCCTATTACTTTTAGCATTTGGCATGACCGGTTGGGTCATCCTGGATCTACCATGATGAGAAGAATCATTGAGAATACACATGGTCATCCTTTAAAAAATAAAAGGATATTAACATCGTAAAAATTCGCATGTACCGTATGTTCCCTAGGAAAATTAATTGTTAAACCATCACCAAGAAAAGTAGGAGCTGAAAGTCCTACATTTCTGAACGGATTCACGGAGATATTTGTGGACCTATTGATCCACCATGTGGACCGCTCAAATATTTTATGGTCTTAATTGATGCATCATCTCGATGGTCACATGTATGTTTATTATCTACTCGCAACCTGGCGTTTATGAGATTACTTGCTCAAATAATTAAATTACGAGCACAATTTCCGGACCATCACATTAAAAATATCCGTTTGGATAATGTCGGTGAATTTTCATCACATGCTTTTGATGCATATTGCATGTCAATTGGGATTAATGTTGAACATCCTGTAGCTCATGTTCACACATGTAATGGTCTTGTCGAATCTTTAATTAAACGATTACAATTAATTGCTAGACCATTATTAATGAAAACAAATCTCCCAACATCTGCCTCGGGGACATGCTATTCTACATGCCGCAACACTTGTACGTATAAGACCAGCTTAGTTATCATAAATTCTCTCCTTTGCAATTGGCTTTTGGGTCGAACCAAATATTGCTCATTTAAGAATTTTTGGGTGTGTCAGTATATATTCCAATTGCACCAAACCAACGTACAAAGATGGGTCCTCAAAGAAGAAATGGGATATACGTTGGATATGATTCTCCCTCTATTATCGTGTATGTTGAACCCCCGACAGAGATGTATTCACAAAGAAGATTTGTTGATTGTCATTTTGATGAATCATTATTCCCTAAATTAGGGGGAGAACCCAAACAAGATAAAAAGGATCTTGATTGGACAACATCATTAAATTATCTTGATCCGCGCACAAGCGCATGTGAACTTGAAGTTCAAAAGATAATTCATTTGCAAAGCATTGCAAATCAAATGCCGTACGCTTTTGTTGACTCCGAAGAGTTACAAAATCGCATATTCCAGCCTATAAATGCTCCTATTCGAATTGAAGTTCCAAGCAGAACAAAATATTATACCTATAGTCGCTGAGTCAAAAACACGCCGTAAGCATGGCCGACCTCTTGGTTCTAAAGATAAAAATCCTCGAAAGAAAAGAGGATTAAATGATCCGTAAGATCATATTGAAGAAAAGAATGATAAAGACCAAGAGAGAACCGATGACAAAGAACCGTAAGTTGATGAAAGTAACACCGAAATTTCTATCAATTATACCACTTCCTGTAGAAGTTGGAATCTGATAGAAACCGTTATTGATAATATATTTGCATACAATATATCTCTTGATGTTACACAGATAATGATGATCCCGAACCAATATCGCTTGATGAATGCTCGTGCATAGAAAAGATTGGCTGCAATGGAAAGATGCGATTCAATCTGAGTTAAATGCACCGGCAAAACGTGAAGTCTTCGGACCGCAGTCCGAACACTCGAAGGTATAAAACCCGTTGGCTACAAATGGATATTTGTGCGAAAGCGCAATGAAAAGAGTGAAATCGTTCGATATAAAGCGCGATTAGTAGCCCAAGGTTTTTCACAAAGACCAGGTATTGATTATGATGAAACTTATTCTCCCGTTGTTGATGCTATTACACTCCGATATCTTATCAGCTTAGCAAGACATGAAAAGATAGATATGCGCTTATTAGATGTTGTCACCGCTTACTTGTATGGAAATTTAGAAAATGATGTTTACATGAAAATCCCCGAAGGATTTCATATGCCCGAAGCATATAAACATTATCCTCGTGAAAATTACTCCATCAAGTTGCGTAAATCATTATATGGCCTGAAGCAACTCGGCGCATGTGGTTCACACGCCTTAGTGAATATTTATTGAAAGCGGGATTTAAAAATGACCAGGTATGTCCATGCGTTTTTATTAAGAAATCGGTTCTAAATTTGTGATATTAGCTATATATGTTGATGATATTAATCTTATTGGAACTCCCGAAGAGCTCCAAGAAACAATTGATTATTTAAAAAGAGAATTCGAAATCAAGGATTTTGGTAAAACCAAATTTTGCCTTGGTTTACAAATTGAACATTTGGAGAGTGGAACATTTATTCATCAATCAACATATACAAGCAAAAGTGCTAAAAAGATTTTACATGGACAAAGCACATCCATTGAGTATTCCAATGATCGTCCGATCATTAAATGTGGATAAAGATCCTTTCCGACCTCAAGAAAATGATGAAGAACTCCTTGGTCCTCGAAGTACCATATCTCAAAGGCAATTGGTGCATTGATGTATCTTGCTAATAACACACGGCCCGATATTGCTTTCACTGTCAATTTATTAGCAAGATTTAGTTCTTCACCAACACGACGACATTGGAATGGAATTAAACAAGTCCTTCGATATCTCCAAGGTACAATTGATCTCGGATTATTTTATTCAAATAAAACCAGTCCAACATTGATAGGTTATGCAGATGCCGGTTATTTATCTGATCCACATAAAGCACGTTCTCAAACGGGCTATCTATTTACATGTGGAAATACTGCTATATCATGGCGTTCTACGAAACAATCTATAGCAACTACTTCTTCAAATCATGCTGAAATTATAGCCATTCATGAAGCAAGTCGAGAATGTGTATGGCTAAGATCCATGATTCATTATATCCGAGAAAGTTGTGGATTATCATCAATCAAAGGTATTCCAACTCCTCTTTATGAAGACAATGCAGCTTGCATAGCTCAATTACGAGGAGGATATATTAAAGGAGATCGGACAAAACATATTTCACCAAAATTCTTCTTTACTCATGAACTCCGTAAGAAATGTGAAATTGATGTGCTACAAATTCGGTCATGTGACAACCTCGCAGATATTTTCACGAAGACTTTACCGACTGCAACATTTGAAAAGTTGAGATATAAAATCGGTATGCGTCGGTTTAAAGATTTAAAGGAATCATCTCATCAGGGGGAGTAATAAACATACATATAGAATAATGTACTCTTTTTCCTTCACTAGATTTTTTTTCCCACTGGGTTTTTATCTAGTAAGGTTTTAACGAGGCATATTCTTTATGTATGGATGGACATCCAAGGGTGAGTGTTATGAATTATTAGAATCTCCATTAATTAGTGGAGGCTCCACTAATTATGGATTTATGTGAATTATTAGAAGATTTTTATGGATGTCCACCATTTAGTGGAGACACCATTAATTGAAGATGATGTATGCCATGATGTATTTCACTAATTAGAGCTCTATAAATAGAGCTATTCTCTAAGCTTGTAATACACCATTATTTTGTGAAAGAAATATTAGAGAAAATTGTGAGAGAAAAGAAAGAGAGAAATTCTTGTGCAAAATAGTTAGAGTTTTATTAGTGTGTAGTGTGAAAATTTTATTCTAACACTACCCTAATTTTATAACAAACCCCTCAATATATAGGCCAAAATATTGAGCACGAAATCTCTTATCCCTTCAATTCTAATTAATCAATTAAACAATTTCGATCATATTATCAGTAGAATTAATTTTTTAATACACCAAAAGACACAAGAATATCTAATCCGATGAATTATCGCGTTATTACTATACCAAACTTATTATAAAAGCATAAATTTTCTAAACAAATAAATATAGAAAATTTTAATATTTTTGCATGTGACAAAATAATCTAATCGATCTAAAATTAATAGAATATAATATCATATCGTAAGGTTCAAAAGGATAGGGCAGTGTGGATCATAATAGCATAGAATTATCAATCGGAAAACGATGGATGGTACAGACACAGCCTTCGTCAAAATAAAGGTAGCAAAAAGGATAAAGGGAAACAGCTCGGAATCTTGTTTTATCGATACATATTATTCAACCCATCACTGAATTTTCAGTTCTTTTTTTTTTATTATTCATATTTATTTGTCTCAAATCCACAGCATCAAACATAACGTTAATAATACAACACAAGAATTGGATGCCGTCCTCGATATTCCTATTTATTCAAACCAACTCATATATACTATTGTTTTTTTACTCTCGATATTGAAGGAGAAAAAAAAAATTGTCAACTGATATTTTTAGAAAGAATATTAAACTCATTATCGATTCATTTTTTGTTAAATTTATATAATTTACCACGTCAAAGATGATGAAAATTCGTTTTTAGACCGTACTTATTGTTATCCATGCATGATGCCCACTACGATAACATTTTCCTGCGAAATTTTACAGATCAGGTTGATAAAGATGTGTAATGGAAAGAAATATTCTTTTTTTTAAATTTTATTTTAGGGTTTTCAAATGGCATTTCCTTACTCGAAGGAAGAACAATTCCTATACTTTTCTGTATAAATTGAAGCTTCCAAGCATGTGCTGTTTGCAAAGGAAAGGAATACACAAAGTACATATGATGGAACCTATCACGACAATTTGCATAACAAAATCGATGCCCTATTGAAAGGTTAGCTTCGATTCATCATCACTTATATCTTAGGCACCTCAGGAAAAGGTTGGCTGCTGAGCAAGAATGATTCTGTTTACACACACATTAGTTTACTATTCTCCATCATTGTCAAATCAAACCATAGAATTAAAGTTCATGCGAGTTGATAATGTTTACATTTTTCTTATTCCTAATGACGTAAGTATAGTCATTCTTTGAAGGGGTGAGAAATATTGAAAAAATTACAAATTATACTACATTATTAGGACATGTGTAAGTAAATTCTAATTTCTATTGTTTGCATATCAACGGATATATATATATGTATATATGTGAATCGAAGATAGAATATATTCAATAAGAAGTGTTTTTAATCAACGTAAGATAAATAATTTTCTTTTTCCTACGTGAATAAATTATGATTTTTGACAATCTTGCCCTTTAAAAAATTTCAATTTTTGCAACCATATACCCACTGTTACAAAATGCTTAATTTTAATCTTCAAATGTTACAATTTTTTGAAATTATAATCTTGTTTTACAAAATATAAATTTTACACTTTTAATTATCTCAATATTAACTCTCAATTTTAATAACAGAAGAGTAACATGATCATATTTTCCACATCCAAAGGGTAAAACTGAGGCTATATGTCACGTTGTCAAATTGAGGATGACATGACAACACCCCAAAATGGAGTGTCGAACCCGGACATAACAAACTAATCCACATAATCCATACATCTAAATTTACATTAAATGAACTTAAATGTAAAGTCTCAAATTACAGAATAAAATCTAAAAACATTAATACTTGTTTAAACAAAACAATCCACATACGCACTTCTAGAAAACATTTGAAGCATAATTGAAACTTAATCAATAATCAAACTGTCAACTCAAAAAAAAAACCTAATCACCAACTCCACAATCAATCAAGATCTTCTTCCAACCATTCATCTAATTCAACATCATTTAATTGAGATCCTGCAAAATGTTAAGAATGAGTGAACTCACTAGCTCAGTAAGAAAATACGACTTATCTATAATTGAGTATGTTACATCAATACTAGTTTTTCAAAGTTTGAACAATAAGAAGAAGTACTTTCAAAATTTCTTTGTGAAAATGTTTACGATTTAAATAAAAGACTCTAATTTCTAGACCAAAAAAATTTATCCAGTTATCATGCAGCTTGGAAATGGGCCTAAAATATGGTGTCCTTTGCAAATGGCCCAAGTAATGAGACCTAAAGCTAGACACTTTTTTGGGCTGCGAGGCCTCCACCTTTGCGTTTTTGTAAATGGCCTCAAATCCTGTCCCGTAAATTATTTCGATCCTATTCTTCTTCTGGATCCCTTAACCCAATTGGGCCAAAACATAGGGCGAGGCTCATCTAAGAGCAAACCTTCGCATCCTTTTCAATTCTCCCAAAGTAAGATCATGCATGAGCTACGACGGATCAAAGCCTATTTTTTTCTTTTTTTTTTTCCCCTCTAAAATCATAAATAGCCACTTTTCTTTAGGTATGATTGTATATCTTCTTCACGGAATATACCGCGCATTTTGGATGAAATCGTAATTGATACACTATTACAAATCAATCATTTCGTGTTATAATAATATTATATTTTTTTAAATTAATTATATAATTACGAATCCTGTAAAAGTCATTTTTAATAACTTTAAAGTCATTAATTGAACTTGAAAAAAGGATGATGCACGAACTTAATGAGGTTGTCATAGTTGGATTGGCGAAGATCATCCTATGAAATCATCAAAATATTCATTCTAATCATCAACTACATGTAGAAGATTTAGACAAACATCACTTGAAATTTGGAAGCTGCCTTTTCTTGCCTTGTTCCATGTGCTAATGATTATGGTATTGATGTCAGTAGGCTTCCAATGATTGTGTGTTTGCGTTTGCATCCTCTAAATATTGCTTGAAAAGAGGTGTTTAGCTCATGTTTGGAGTTCATATGTCGTGGAATTTTGTTTTGATTAATGTATCATTCATTTTTGCATTGCAAAAGAAGGAAGATATTGGAGTGAATCTTGACAGCCTTGCAAAGGAAAAGGGAAGATCTTTATTTTGTCATCTGTATTTTTCATCATCATCATATGATCTCATGTTCTTGCTTGAATATTTCAAAACTGACCCAAATGATGTCTTGTTCTGCTGCAATCTTGAGTTTTTGTTATATTTTTTAATTCTCAAAAAAAAAAAATCAAACCAAAATAAGCAATAATATAATAAAAAATATTAATATCTTTTTTTTACTAACGCTCTATCACAAGTGTCCTCATTAGCTCTACGTTAAGGTCTTGTGAAAAATATAAATTGTAAAATACATAATAAAGAATTAAGAATCTAACCCGTCATTTAACGGAAGTAACACCATGTACAGTTTCACTAATATGCTTGGGACAATGCTAGCATCTTCTCTTGGCAGATGGTTGGGGAAGTCCAATGTTTTCAGAATCGGACCGGTCATCGAATCAGAAAAGTTATTGGTTTACGGTTTAATGGTCCAATTGTAATTAGATCGTAATTGAATCGGTAATATTATAATTTAAAAAATTAAAAATATAATTATTTTTGAAAGAAAATTTATCAATAATATAGTGTAATTTAAGTCTATAAAGACATAAATATTCAAATTCATCATTAAAAGTAGTCATTTTTAGTTTATAACTAACAATCTAATACATTAAATCAATTTATTGAATTATATAATTTAATTTGTCCCCCAAAAATTACAAAATTGTCCCAATTTTTTTTTAAAAAGAAGCCCGTTTAATCAGTTAGACCGGCCGGTCCACCGGCCCAACACGATTCCCTAAAAAACCATCCGTTTTTGAAGAAATCGGTCTGATTGACCAGATCGAACCGATTGGAGGACCGGTCTACGGTCAGACCGATCGGTCCAGTCCGATCCAAATAACATGGGGAAGTGAATTCGATATCTTCAAAGGGAGGGCATTGTCGCGGGAAGCAGCAGCTTTTGGAATAAAGCTGGATTTTCAGATCATTGATAAGTATGTTTGCTAAGAGGCAATGGATCACTGTATAATCAGAGTTGATTTTGTCTGCCTTATGCGGTCCTCTACTGAGTAATAAAGTTGCATAGGCAAATTTTGTCTAAAGGCAATTTATCAAACAAGGAATCAAAATGGCACAATGTTCATTACACTGGACCTAATTCGATCATCCTCGTCAACTAATTATTAATCATCCCTAACCTCCTTTGCATGGATTGAACTATGTATCAGGAATGAATTTCTCGATTTGATAAAAATTAATTTTACTAGTTAAACTACGGTTTTACTATTGTATTTTTTTCTTTAAAAAAAAAAAAAACTATTCTTGAAGTTCTTTGGGTTTAATCTAAATTACACGAAGCTAATGATGCTTGCGTGTAAAGGTGACGTAGTAAATGGATATGAAGATTTAAAGCGTTTGGAAATGAAGAAAAGAGAGGAAAGTGAAGAAAGAAAAGAAAAGAAAAGAAGGAATTCAAAATTTACAGCAATCCTAGAAAGTAGAAATCATGCTAGAATTACATGGACTTTCTATGACTGTGACAATTGATTCCAGGGAATATCATAAAGGAAAGAGGTAATATATTCCAATCTTCCATTGTCATTGAATGCAACTTTTAGGTACAGACTAAAGTTGGCTTCGTGTTTCCCCAACTGTTACCCCTCCTTTGCTTTATTTCCTTTGCTCTGCATACCCCTCAATCCAATGCTACCTCTTTTTCTTTCCAATTCAAATCCTCGACTTCTCATTAGGAATTTCACCAATTCTTGCTTTAATTTCAATCATTCAAACGATTTGAACTATTTTCTCCTCTAGAGAAGAATGTAATCCTAATTCAAAATCTTGTTATAATTATTTGTGATACATTGATAGAGCGCGTAAAAAATACACTAATTTCATGATTTGGAACTTGATATATTTAAAGCTTAAGGTTGGCTATTGTTATAAACATGTTTTGATCAGTAATCCTTGGGTTCAAAAGCAGAAGATAAAAGGGAAGTGACACGGGGTTTAGGTCTTCTTCTTCTTTGATCACGAGGGAGACTCTTGTTACTAACCCTTGAGGTGCTCAAACGAAACCTGTGTCAGCTTGGATTCATTTCTACGGCGTTTTGGTGAAAGTTATAAATGTCATTGAATAAAGTAACCAACATTACACTTCAGTGTCATCTGCACTGCACTGCTAACTGTATTTCTTGTATATGTTTTACTCTGGTCCTGTACTTAATGTTCTTTAATCGAAGTTTCCAACAAATCTCATGTGTTTTTTCTTTGGCTGATTAGATCTACTGCTGGCACCGGCATCTTCGCATTGGAAATGTTAATCAATTGCCTAAACAGATCCTTCTTTTTCTTGGTTTAATGTTAGTTTAGTGAGCTCCCAGCTGGGACGATTTTGCTAAGGAATCATAGTAATCCATGGAAAGAGAAGATGCCTATCATTGTACTCGACTTACAAGTAGAGAGATCGAAATGAATTTCCTAGTTTCAAAGCTTGAAAATGAGGAAACTCTTGAGGGAAGAAATGTCTATTACTCGGCAACACATAAATGAGGGAAAGTCTGATAAGATTGAGAAAGTAAAATGTATTAGAATGTGTATATCTTATTTCATCATCATTTGAAAAATTAAGTCCTTCTATGAATTAAAAAAATCGTGTAATTCTCATTTCATATCCAACAAAAAAAATTTTTTTGGTACTTTTATCACTATTGTTCTTGACAGATTAGTTAGGCAAGCAAAATCTATGGGAATGTATATCTTATTTCACCATCATTTGAAAAATCAAACCGTATTATAGATTAAAAAATTCGTATAATTCTCATTTTATACGAAATAAATTCTTTTATATTTTTATCGCTATTGTTTTTGACAATTTATAAACGATAATACAAATAAATTACTTCAAATATGTACTATAAAGTGTCACATTTCAATCTTATACAATGGAATCTAGATAAGTTTATGTTTTTCACTGGCAGACCGCCCGGCGATACTTTTGGTAAATAGGGGAAAGCAGCAGAAAATTAGGCATGGTGCGTCGTCATGTTTCAGATTTTAGCCATTGTTGTTTTCCAAGGGAAAGGCTTGATTTTAGCTGAGGTTGTGGATAAAAGATGAGCAGCAAAGTTTCCCTAATCTAATCTGCATTATTAAATAATCATTGGTTTTGTAATATCGGCGAAGAATCAGCCCTGTTTACCTCTTCGAGTTGCACAGGAGCCCCGCAAGACTTGGGGGGAGACAGCTACAGTAGTCTCTGCTCTCTCTTTGCTTGCTTTTTCACACAGTTCTTCACCTGCTTTGGACCACATTTTGTCCAAATGAAAAAATTCTTATATACATCCGGTCCATTGTGGACCGAATGTTTGGAGTGATGTACTAAATACAATGTGAGTTATACACTTCTAGAAAAGTATAATACTTTAAAATAATGATTCAAGATAAACCCGATCTATATAAAAATTTCCCGTCCAAATGACCTTCTTTTTGTCTTTTGAATTACATTGATTTACTACTACTTCGAACTCACATAGCGGGTATTATGATTTGAAATTGAATAAATTTAAAACCCTATCCATATTTTAATATTATCAACAATTATTTTTTGTTATCAAATATTTTTTAATGTGAAAGACGATGACACGTCTCCTTTTAGTCTTGTGGTGAGTTACCATATTAAAAGCAAAATCCTCTCACCGAACATATATAATTCCAATTCTCCATACTGCCAAGAAGTTATAAATGTTGGATAGGGATTCCAAACCAAGCAATGTTGAACTTGAACATGGACTTGACAATCACCATGCACACAGTGAAAAGACAGTAACTGTAAATAGATTCATGATTACTTTTGCCAAGAAATTCAAATGTTTGAAGGGATTCCAAAACCTAGCAATGTTGAATAGGGACCTGCAAACCAAACAAGTCACAAAAAAGTTCTTTGTCTAATATAAACCCCAGAAAAACAAAGCAAGAGTCGGTCTTCATAATCTGCAAAGTCGTTGGCACTTTATTTAAATTACCTACTTACTAGTGGCAATTTGGGAAGTCAGGTCCTTATAAATCTCTTTAGCACTTTGCACTAGAGGGACACCCATAATTATCTTCCACAGAAAAACAATGGCGGCCCACCCCTCTCAACCAAAATCTCTCCTCTCCCTTCATGTTTTCTCCACAAAATCTCCATCCTCTTCTTCTTCTACCTTGAGCTCTTCCAAGCTCAAAACTGTAGTTCAAACTTTCATTTTATCACACTTATACCGCATTGCTCGTGCTCTTACAAAGGCAAAAACACTAGTCATTCAAGTTCTTAAAGATATCCAACTTGTACACTTGATGGAAATAACTATCAAGAAGAACAAGAACAAGAACAAACTCTTTCTGGGTTCTTTCAGGATGCATTACAATTGGTGTTCCTCTCATGTCATGCCGGTGCCCCTGCCAGTGCTAGAAGGGTACTCATCAACTCATGACCATCTGTACTATGATTCCACTTGGAACACTGTCATTTCAACTGAGTATGAAGACATGGAAGAGTCTGAGCTTTCAGGGTACCTCCACTGGCTCGAGCAAAAGGCTCATGGGGATTCTACTTCTACTGCTAAGGGGCATGCAAATGACATTGATCGGCTTGCAGATATGTTCATAGCTAACTGCCATGAGAAATTCAGGCTGGAGAAACAAGAGTCTTACAGGAGATTTCAAGAAATGATGGCAAGAAGTGTATGAGGGATTGCTGAATTCTTTTTTCCGTTCTTCACATAACTGGGTGGCAGGGATGAGAATGTCAGGGTGTCATTAGCTATGGAGTAGTGGGTAGTCCATGCTAGCTTTACTTCAGCTTCTCTCCCTTTTTTTTTTTTCAAATTATATTTATAATTATGAATCTTTGATCACTTCTGTTTTGGATGTGGTCTGGAGAATTGTACATGATGTAGTAGTGGGATTTGTGCAATTCTTCTTTGACATGTCTATAGGTTTGATTTGCAAGGTTCTATGAAGAATATTCTAGCTTTTCTATTACCTCAAAAGAAATGTTTGACAGCTTGATCTCCATGGCAATACCATTGCATGATTACGTTTGACTAGATGTCCTGCCAATTAATCAGACTCTATAATCCCTTTCTTCTTTTCTGTTTTTTCTCGAAGCCGACCAAATTTAAGGGGGAGAAAATTTTTAAATTAAGATAAGTTTTTCGATGTCTTCTTGGCAATTTTGTCGCTCAGCACCTACTTACCAGAAATGTTACCTTTGTGCAAGGCCCTATTGCTAAAAACTTGTACTACTTGTTTAACTCAAGTCCTCCATTACATATGTATATTGTGAAAAACATCAAGTGCTACAAAGGTTTCGGTGGATCATGTTCTCATCATGAGCGAGTCGTTTCATTATTGTTTTTGCACCATTTTCATAAGCACACATTAGCAATGTAGTTTTGAGTATCGATTTCTTCAATGAAGATAGAAATATACCATTCATCCACTTTATATATATATATATATATATATATATATATATATATATATATATATATTAAGAGTAATTTTGCTTTGAAAATAATAGAATACTCTATAACTTTGAAATACAAAAAGATTGCCTCAAAAGCAAAGAAATTGCAACTTAATAGCAAATGTGTTCCATCTTTCCCCAACCCCTCCCCCCCCCACCAAAAAAAAAAAAAAACTGGAAGGAATAGAAGAGTTGTGATGTTAAGTTTCTAGCAAGTTAGTCTAGAACAACATTACTTTTGAATTAGTATCTGAAATCCATGTCCTCTCTTACCTGCTTGTATTCGTCATTGTAGTTCTGGATTCTGTTACATACGGATGTTCAGGTTGGACTGTGTCTTAACTCGGTCCCCCCTCCTCTCTTTGTTGGCCAGATTTAGATATCTTGCTGGGCCATATTTACTGCTTTTGGACTTATTTATACACAAACTGGTACTATTATCTCAAGATGGGTTCATATGTGTGAAAAACAAAATACTAGTCTGAGTCGGTAAACGCCTAGTGGGAAATGATATTCAATTCGAAAAAGCCCTATGGGTACTAAAGTACAGTGATTATGAGTAGTTTTTGATCATCAGATCCATCAAGATAGCCACAATCATCACTTTGGGAATAAAATATCCTGCTATCAGCTGCAAGTTCACATTATACTATAGAACTCTGAGGTAGCTAATGAAGACCTTTAGCTTTCATCCCAATTAATGCAATAAAAAAGACATCAAGAAATGAGTATATTGGAGGATAAAAACAACTTCAACATCATCCCGCTTTTCTAGTCTCGTGCTGCGAATTGTGAACTGCTAATCAATCCACGGTGCCAAGAGTCAAGACCTTAGTTGGGAGGAATTTTACTTCCTAAGCAATCTTTTTTTAACTCAGCAAGAGACAAATGAGGGTTTTCCCAGGGTGTCACTGCCTGCCAGCGTATATACCCTTCGCCTTCATATGTCTCATCATGCTACACTATTGAATTCAAATAATTGATTTTAACAAAAGCTAATTGCTGACTATACCGCGCCATTTGAAAAACATGGATTGGATAATTATTTTACGGTTAAAATTAAAAGTTATAAGATTTTAATAATGATCATGTCTTAAATTTTTTTTTAATAAAACAAAGTTATTTTGATTATTTTAAAATTTATTTATTAAATCTTGATATTTATATAATTATGTCTAATGTTCATATTATGTGTGATGTTCATTTCATACAATCATAAGTAGGGATGTTCATTCAATTTTTTAATTTCAAAATTCGTTTTTCGGTTCAGTTATTAAAATTTCTATAAAATCGAACAGAAATAAATTGATATATTAAAAAAATTATAATATATATATAAATAAATTATTAATTAATTAATAATATTTTAATATAATCATATATATTTTTATTTAAAAATATAATTTTGATTTTTTTAATTTTTTATTTTAAAAAATAAAATATTTATATAAAATTTAAAATCGAACCGAAACGTATGTCATTAAAATCAAACCTAATTGAACAATTCGAGTTAAATTGAATAGTGCACAACTTTAATCGTAAAAAATATTCATAACTGACCACATAATTTTTATACATCAAATTATGCAGCCCCATATTAAAAAAACTATGCCTTCCAATTGCACGGCCATGTTTTTAAAATAAATTACTGAAACTGTATCATGAAGCCGCTTAACAAGCCATGTACAGTAGTCAAGAAGCTTTTGATAGCAAAAGAGGGCATTGCATCAGTGACAATGTTGCTTTTTGTATCCGGTACTGGTTTTTTCTTTATTCCAAAAGCTCTTTCTTGCTTTCATGAGAGTGTGAGAGAGAATGCTTTATGAAGAAGATGGATGGTTCCATTGGTCTCCGCGTCTTAGATTTCTCAAGCTGCCTTTACATAAAAGTGAATTCCTCAAATTTCTGGCGATTTCATTTCTCTGCTAGGTGATAAGACAAAGCAGTACGTGGTGACGAGAAGGGCTGTAGGGCGCTGTACCAGCATGCATAATTTCAATGCCTCCTGTTCGAGGTCCTCTCGGTCTTGCTCACTTTAAAGTGGTTGAGATACGGACTGAGTTCGAGTCTCTCTTGATACATCAACGTACATTTTTAGATAATGATTACGTATTTTATTATTTAATTAAAAAATTTTATAATAACGTATTGAGTTCGAGTCTCTCTTAAGATATCAACGTACATTTTTAGGTAATGATTACGTATTTTATTATTAATTAAAAAAAATAGGTCCTTTCTGTTAACTAATTCATTGAAAATATATGAAACTATCACTACTTTTTTATTAATTTTAATTTTGGAGGAAATACGAGGTCGTGAACAATATCGATTGCAGTCGACCCAGTATTCGGCCCATATATAATGTGGACAAAAGTCATTCTATTTTCGCCATCTGAACGGTACCTAAAGCGCCTCTTTTAGTCCAGAGATACTTGGGCTGAATTTTTTGTTGTTTAAAGACAATCTATTAAGCTAACGGGCTTATTTCATGGGCCAAATCAAAGCTCAGTCCAACTATCCTTTGCATTTTTTTTAATGATAAGAAAAAAAGATTAAATCTTTTTTATTAACTAAATTATCACAATTTTTTTTTTTTGTTGTATTTAGTGGTACAGATGTCATTACATATGTTGATGAACAGATGTTGGCAAAATGATCCAAAGATCAAACAGGTGGGATACTTGACCAGTCAGGGTGGAGAATTGCGCCAGTTCTTGCAGGCTTTTAGTCCTAATTGATTATGATAATTTTACTTAAATTAAGGTTTGTGTTATAAAATTTGGATAGCGTTAGAATAAAATTTACACACTACACATTAAGAAAATTCTAACTATTCTTTGCACAAAAATTTCTTCAAACTTCTCTCTTTCTTTTTTTTCACAGTTTTCTCACAATTCTTTCATAAAATTATGGTATATATCAAGTTTAGAGAATAACTCTATTTATAAAGCTCTTAGTTAGTGGAATACATAATTTTTCACTAATATGAATTAGTGGCGTCTCCACTAAATGATGGATATCTATAAAAATTCATAATTAATGGAGCTTCCACTAATTCTCTAATAATTTACAATATATTCATAATACTCCCCATTGGATGTCCATCCATTACATAAAGAATATGCCTCGATAAAATCTTATTAGATAAAAATTCAGTGAAAAAAAAATCTAGTGAAACAAAAAGAGTATACTATTCGATATGTCTGTTTCTTACTCCCCCTGATGAGATGATTTCTTTAAATTTTTTAACCGATGCATACCAATTTTATATCTCAACTTCTCAAATGGTACAGTCAGTAAAGTTTTCCTGAAAATATCTGCGAGATTGTCACGTGACTAAATTTGTAACATATTAATTTCACATTTCTTTTGGAGTTCATAAGTAAAGAAGAATTTTGGTGAAATATGTTTTGTCCGATCTCCTTTAATATATCCTCCTCGTAATTAAGTTATACAAGTTACATTGTTTTCATAAAGAGGAGTTGGAATATCTCTGATAAATGATAATCCACAACTTTCTCGAATATAATGAATCATTCTCTACTTATTTCATGAATGGCTATAATTTCAGCATGATTTGAAGAAGTAGTTGCTTGGAGATATCGAATGACTTGTTTAATTTCATTCCAATGTCATCGTGTTGGTGAATAACTAAATCTTGCTAATAAATTGACAGCAAAGGCAATATCAGATCGTGTATTATTAACAAAATACATCAATGCACCAATTGCACTGAGATATGATACTTCAAGATTAAGAAGTTCTTTATCATCTTCATGAGGTTGGAAAATATCGTTATTCATATCTAATGACCGGACGATCATTGAAATACTCAATGGATGTGCTTTGTTCATGAAAATCCTTTTTAAAACTTTTACTGTATATGTTGATTGATGAATAAATGTTCTACTTACCAAATGTTCAATTTGTAAATCAAGACAAAATGTAATTTTACCAACATCCTTGATGTTGAATAATCAATTGTTTCTTGGAACTCTTCAAGAGTTTCAATAAGATTAATACCATCAACATATATATAGCTAATATCACAAATTTAGTACCAGAATTCTTAATAAAAATACATGGACATACCTGGTCATTTTTAAATATCGCTTTCAATAAATATTCACTAAGACGATTGAATCACATGCGCCTAGATTACTTCAGGCTATATAATGATTTCTGCAACTTGATGGAGTAATTTTCACGAGAATAATGTTTATATGCTTCGGGCATGTGAAATCCTTCAGGGATTTTCATGTAAACATCATTTTCTAAAGTTCCATACAAGTAAGCAGTGACAACATTTAATAGGCGTATATCTATCTTTTCATGTACTGCCAAACTGATAAGATATTGGAGTGTAATAGCATCAACAATAGGAGAATAAGTTTCATCATAATCCATACCTGGTATTTGTAAAAAACATTGGGCTACTAACCGTACTTTATATCGTACAATTTCATTATTTTTATTGCGCTTTCGCACAAATATCCATTTGTAACCAACAGGTTTTACACATTTTGGTGTTCGGACTGCAGGTTCAAAGACTTAACGTTGTGTCAGTACATTTAACTCCGATTGAATCACATATTTTCATTGTAACCGAGCTTTTCTATGCCGATATTCATCAACTGATATTGGTTCAGGATCATCATTATCCTGTATAACATCAAGAGATATATTATATACAAATATATTATCAATCATTGTTTCTATCCGATTCCAACTTCTACCGGAAGTGGTATAATTGATAGAAATTTCAGTGTTACTTTCATCAACTTCTGGTTCTTTTTTATCAGTTCTCTCTTAGCCTTTATCATTCTTTTCTTCAATACGATCATCTGGATCATTTGATCCACTCTTCTTTCAATGATTTTTATCTTTAGAATCAAGAGGTCGGTCATACTTTTGGCTCAGCGGCTATAGATATAATATTTTGTTCTGCTAGAACTTCAATTCGAATATGAGCATTTATAACTGGAATATGCGATTTTGTTACTCTTCTGGAGTTAACAAAAGCGTCTGACATTTAATTTGCAATGCTTTACAAATGAATTATCTTTTGAATTTCAAGTTCACACACGCTTGTACGCGGATCAATATAATTTAATGATGTTGTCCAATCAAGATCTTTCTTATACTGTTTCTGTTCTCCCCCTAATTTAGAGAATTATGATTTCACAAGAGAATAATGAAAATGTAAAAACATTATGAGTAATACTACATATATAACAAGTAGGAAATGCCAAGAAATATATTAAAACAAAAAAAATCTCTATATTATTATTTTCTCGCTCTTCCCGGTACCATCTTTTCCTCTTCCTTCTTGTCTTTTCTTCTCCTCAGTCCCTCCACCTATCATCTACCTCTTCTTCTTCCTCGTATAGCGTGTGTGTGTGTGTGTGTGTGTGTGTGTGTATGTATTTCGATATATATCTCAGTCATCAGTCATTAGTAAACTTAAAAAACAAAAACCACAAAGTAGATATGAGAACTCGTAATTCATTTGAGACATGGTCAAATTTTGACTTAGTTTCTAACGCAGAAGATTTTGATGTATTTTCTTTTCCAAGCCAACCGCTTCCGCCTAATTTCATATCTAACGCAGAAGACTTTGATGTGTTTTCTTTTCCAAACCAGCTGCTTCCATCTAATTTCAGGTAAGATACCTTTGAGGGCTTCCTTTTTTTTTTTTTTAGTGTGCTTGATAATGAAATTAAACTCTCTTTTGGTTTGTTGTGATGTAAATCAGTGAAAGTTCTGGACATGCTGCTTTGGATTTTCAATTTGATCTACCTATTCAAGAGACTGCTTTTGATACTATTCCTCTGAATGAGGATATGCTTGTACATGATCCTTTCTACTCTCTAATGGATTTTGAACAAAGCCAAAATATGGTTCAAGATTATCATACATTCAAACATGGATTTTGAATGGTATTACCCTTACTGGTATTATTTTTCTTTTTTTAGGAGAAATAATGAGTGGTCTTGGTAACGAATTTAGAGTGAGGACTCATGAAATGCATAATATCGAAATTCAAGATATAATTTCAGACGAAATTCCTATGGAGAAGAAGAGGATCAGGAGGCAGAGAGAGGAGAATGGCAATAGCTCCAAGACACTATCAAGAAAAATAATTTCGTAATACTTTTACCTGCCAATCAAGAGCACGGTCAAAGAACTGAATATTGGCTTAACTCGTCTTAAGAACAGATGTAGAGAGTTGGGAGCTTGGAGACCCTAATCAAGAATATTCAGGTTCTCTCACACACACACACTTGTAATTTGCAAGTATGAAACTATGAAAGATTTATAAGTAAATAATGACCGGAATGAATGTATCTCCATCGATAATATCACTTCGATTTACAGGAGATGCGAAATAAAGACGAAGGAGGACATATGACTAAGAAGAAGTTAAGAGAAGCCATTGAGATACTAGAATGTGAGAAGAAGTTGGTGGAATAAAATCCTAATATGCGGTTGGAGGACCAAGCACAGAAATTGAAACAAGCATGCTTTAAAGCCAACTATAATAAGAAATTTAAGTATAATAAGAAACTTAAGGGGATGATAAAATCCTAAGACTCATTTCGCAGTAACTTCACGGCTAATTCTATTGTTAGTCTAGATGCTGGCCCAAGGGAGAAGGAAGAGGAGGAGGATATCGAAAAAGAGGATCTGAAGTCCATAATTGCTACTTGTTTGTCTTCCTCTAATGCAAATATGGAAAAAGAACAATTATAAACATCCATCCTAAATTTGTCAGCATTATTGCAAAAAAGCAACTACAAACATGCATCATAAAGTTCACGTGAACACCAGTGAGATGAATGAAAGAAATACAAGTAAACACCAGACTTATAATTTTTTTTCTGAACTGTTAGTAGTAATGTAGTATAATGTGTTATATTAACATTCGAATGTAACATCTCAAATATGTTATACTTATTATTAATGGAAATATCATTTTCCCTTATTATCTTTTTTGTTCCACTTCAGGTGACCAGTATTTCTCTATGATAAGGGAAATATCGAGTGTATCCATGACCATAACCACGACCATTGCCACAACTACGACTATAAGAATGGCTTCTACTGGAGCCAACAACATTCACTTTTGGGAGTGTTGTTGAGCCAGTTCGTCTGGTTTCATGATTTCTTAATAATAACTCATGCTAAATCTGTACACTTTGTATACCATTTTCTCGATATTGTTACTGCAGGACAATATTCGAGGTATGAAAAGTGGAGAATGTCTTTTCCAATAGATCTTCACCTGTAACTTTTTCTTCGCATAATTTTAACTGAGATGTAATTTTATACATCGCGGAATTCACGATTTTAAAATATTGCAACTTCAGGTGCAGTCATTCATACCGTGCAGTTGGTAGTACAACCATCTTCAGGTGGTCAAATCTTTCTTTTAAGCATTTAGATGCATTTCTGTATCGAGAACACATGACATATAATTTTTCAGAAATTTCAAGAGTTACAAATTCGAGTTTAGCAAAGTTAGCCATAGGGATCAATAAATGCGTACATGTTTTCTGGCTTGTGTAACAACAGAGACTCGTGCTGATAATGTATTATAAAATTTGGGTAGTATTAGAATAAAATCTACACATTACACACTAAGAAAACTCTAACTATTATTTGCACAAGAATTTCTTTAAACTTCTCTCTTTCTTTTTTCTCACAATTTTCTCACAATTCTTTACAAAATTTTGGTATATATAAAGCTTAGAGAATAGCTCTATTTATAGAGTTTTTAGTTAGTGGAATACATAATTTTTCACTAATATGAATTAGTAGTGTATCCACTAAATGATTAATATCCATAAAAGTTCATAATCAGTGGAGCTTCCACTAATTCTCTAATAATTTACAATATATTCATAACAGTCTGCAAATATCTTATACACTTTTTTAGTAGCTTTTCCTTGTCTGGAAACACAACCTTTGTACCTAGAAGTTTGACATATAAATCCAAGCAAGATTTGAAGCAACCTCGATACTTACCCTCTTGTCCTAGCATCCCAACTGAATCTCTTGCTCTTTCTGGGCACATGTAGCAGTTGAGCTCGCTAGCTCAATCGGCGCAATGATTAAGCTTGGTCTGCACTAGATCCAGCATCTTCAACTAGCCTTGCTCTGGCCTCTGGGAAATTTCCTAGATCTTGTTTCCATAGTTTGGTAACTTTTTTTGTCAATTCTTTAAATTCATTCAAATTCTGTTCAAGGTGTCCATATTAGTTTCAGTTGTGCTGAAAAATGACTAATTCTTTGATGAGGAAGCATGGTGATCATCATTACAAGAAAGCAAGAGGGTTTAAGAATTTTCCATTTATCTGTTCAAAATCCTCTATACATCTTCACATATGACAATCATAAGAAGCCCAAGTGAAATGGAAAAGGACTGAATACACATGAAACGAATGAGATCTATCTAAGAACTCCTTCCATGTACATTCTCTTTACTGCTTAAGATGACAATTGCCAAGTTGAGTGAATTAGAGCATGACACGCAAAATTTGTCGGAAGATCCCAACTTGAACAGAACATGGCCGGAATTCAGAAACTTCGGAGAAGAAAAAAAGGAGTTCTTCCCTCTGTGATCTCTGGCTTTTCTCAGAATGAAAATGACTGTTTTTCTCTTCCCACTAGTTCTGTATAGGATTGGAAGTACTTGGCGGTGTCTTCCTCAGGCTCTGCTCCACAGCTTTCTTGGGCTGTTTCTTGGCTCCACTCAACTTCTGAAACCTCGTTTGCTGAGAAGTCTTACTTTGCAACGATCTTCTAGAAAAGTGGTTTGCATATCTACCTCTGGGAAGATCAGTAGATGCAGTAGTACTGACGCTGACAGTACTGTCATGGTAGTGCAGATAAAGTGAAGAACACATAAGAGTGTGAAGTAAAACCAAAGCAAAGAGTGCAGCCAAAGATCTGCAATTAATCTTCATCACTCATGCGCTGAAAATGGCCACCCAAATGATGGAAGATTGGGGACTAGGATCTGCATCTTATATGGGCAGCATGCCTGCTTGCTTCCCTTGCTACACGTGATTGACCATTACCCATGATTTAAATTTTGTTCTTTTGAATTTTCTATAAACAAAACAACAAAATGACACATTTATTTATATATATATATATATATAATAAAGTACGAAATATTATTGGAACCTTATAATAATACATATATATTTAATATATAACTTTTAAATGAAATTGTAGTTATATATATTTATTTAACAAAGTACTATTTGTCGCATGTAAAGATTTTTTCGAATTAGGAAAATTCAAACCTAATATTTCCTCAGAAACAAAAGATTCTAGCACGCTCGCTGCACCCAAAAACACAAAGAAAATATCATGTGATAAGGAATTGACTATTGTAGTTTGCAGGGTCGAAAGCCTGACTTCCTTGAGATTTTCATTAAAGAATAATGAATTTCATGTGTAGGACACGTGAAATCCAAACTGAAGCGATCTGTCCCTCATCCTTGTTTGAAATCAACTTTGAGAAATTTCACCAGCTCCTTGTCACTAGCTACTGTACATTCAGTTTCCCGATCTAAACCGAATAGTAAACAGCTCTACTTGTTTTCCTAACTCAGCACTCGTGTTTTGATTCGGGGATTCAGGTTGAGAAGCTTTGACCAATCTTCAACGGAGGCGTTTGACAGTGTCGTTGGTTGAACATTGTATTGCTCTAGATTTAGCTGGAAATCAAGATACGAAGGCTACAGGCATTCTTTGGTGTAAAATAACCAGAATGGTGTTCTTGTTTTCCAAGGAAAGATCGGCTATCTGAGTATTCAAAACACGAAATTCAACAGTTGAATGGGTTTTATAGCTATGGTTTTGTCCTCCTTGGTTGCTGGTTTTTGTTAGCTGCATGGGGACTGTGGGAGGCTTCCCCTAACATATAAATTTGTTTCCGAGACCCTCACAAAGAAGGGAGAGGGAGAAAAAAAAAAGAAATTTTTTAAAATTCAAAGATTAAAAATTATTATTTGATAAAAATATATTTCTGATCAATTAAAATATTATTTTATTATTTATAATAGTATAATATATTTAATATGTGATTTTAATATATATTAAAATTTTATTTATGTTATATTATCTTGCGAAACTCATTTTTTAATATGACAATTTAGTTTTTTTTTTCCCTAGAGGCTAGTAGTAAAAATATGAATAGGGAATATATTCATTTAAGGGAAATAAACATTTAATTTAAGATGAATGAAGTAAAATTTGAATATAGAAAGAAGTAAAGTAGGACTTGGGTCGAAATTTAGGGAAGTTAATATAATTCAACTCTTTTATTGGGGTTGAAATATAGTTTTTCAAACTTTTAGAGGGTAAATCACAATTTATAAAAGGGTAAGGATAGGATGTAATTTGCCATTATCGAAGCAAAGGGACGGAGTTGGGATTAACCGACTCTCGAAACCAGAACGCGAATTTCATACCATAAAAAGCCCACTACCTTAAATTCAACAAGATTCAATTTTGCAGATACTCTTTGACTCAGCTGCTATATATACCGCCACTAGATTCAGACAGATACTCGGCATTCTAAAAATTGTTTAAGAACCCGGGTGGAATTTTGTGAAAGCTTGAAAATTTGAACCGATTTTCAAGTAATTGACACCAGCGGTAAGTCTCTGTAACCATAGATATGTGTGCGCGCGCGCCAATGATGTCTGTGCAAACATTTCTATATACGCAGGTCGAAATTCTGTATTGTTAGGGTTTAGGGTTTCATGCAGTGTAATTTGTTGTTTTTCCCTTCCCCGCTTGCCGTGATTTTGTTGCTGCTGGTTTGTTGGGGTTTAGGGTTTTATGGATTGATTATCTTGGTCTTTGGCATGTGAAAAATTTACTGGTGCCTCACTTTTATTGAATGAAAGGAGCTTTAGATTTGCTAGTTTTTGGATCTTCACGCAATGCTTTTGTTTCTTGTGCCGTTCGATTAAGTGTATACCTGATGCTTCCACCCACCCCACTTCATTCCCTGTGTTCTTTCTTTCTATTTGGGCAGTTTCTGTTTATGTGAAAATGGAGTTATTTGAGTTTTTTTTTACTTTTTTCTAGTTTCTAAATTTTGATAAACGTAGGGGATCAAAATTAGGGCTTTCTAAACTTCAGTTAAATTGAAATAAATAAGTGAAGACTAAAGATGTTTTGAATCATTTTGCTTTATATTTTCTGCCAAAATTCAAAAAACAAGAAATGGGTTTTAGCAACTTCTCTCCTTTTACTCGTTAAAGAACAACTACCAAACAAAGATTTTTGTTTTACTTGTATTAGCTTGTTATGGTTGGGAGCGGACTGTGAAACTGGAGACTGGTGAATCTGTTGTTGTTGATGATGATTGGTTCTGTGCAGTGTACACCAGAAATTAAGTTAGGGCTTATTGTGTGCAAGGTGATGATTTCGGGTAATTCTAGTTTGATGGATTTTCTTCTGCTCCTTTAGTGGAATGGTTCTTCTGAGTGATTTGATTTTTATTGGTCAAATATTCTGAAGTGTACTGGAAGGCATTATACCTTTTAAGGATTCATTTTTAATGGCTTCATTGCTCCTTTATGTTTCTATTTTTATGCAACATTGGACAGTGCTCTGCCCTACTTAGATTATGCCATTTTCATGGATTTGATTATACCTTTAGGACTCTTGATTTGTTTTGTATACTAATGGTATTCTCTCTTAATAATTTATTTCTTATCTATACACAGTGTCTTTTTAAGAGTGCTACTGGCAGGTTGGAAGACGCTTAATTTAGCACCTCAGACGCTAACTAAAAGCATCTTCTTCCACCGTCGATATATTTTGCTGTTGGAGGGAGTAGTGGCATGATACTGGTGAGGTTTGTAGACTAACTCTAAGCAAACTTCTTTTATCTTGTTCCCATTTCCTTTTACAGATGGCAAATTCAGCAAATTTTAGCCTCCGTACTGTTGTTTCTGCATCTAGTTCTAATCTTTGCATAGGTTTCAGTATCAAAATGCCATTTTTATTCCGCCAAATGAATATGATCCTAATATTTATGCGGAATCCTTCTAGTGGTCAATTTAATTCTGTTGAATTGTTGTCATTCCTATGTGTGAGATGTGACATGGCTGAAAAGCATTTTCCTCTATCTTGTGTTTGGTAAGACTGGGGAAATCTTAAGTTTGCCGTTAAGTAATTCAATTTGGAACATTTGTGCAAGACTGCCATTAAAAATTTTGCTTCTGCACTTCAGACATGTTTTGTCTTCTAACCCGTAATCTATATTTCCTATTCAATGAATCCTCTTGTCTTTGTAAATTAGTGCAGGAACTGATGATGATATCCCCCTTTCACAGTTTAACAGAGTTCCAGCTGGTCGCCTTGCTTCAGTAAACGGAGGTCTTTTTTAAAGTCAGAGATGCATGGGGATATGGAGTACCAGATCCACATCCTCGAGCAGGAAGCATATGGTGCAGTCCTACGAGCTTTCAAGGCGCAGTCTGATGCCCTTACATGGGTAGCTATCCATTTTAGTTCGTATCCTCCTATTGTAGATTTCTCTGCTTCATGCTGACTTTGTTGAATGTATATGCATGTTCTTAGGAGAAGGAAGGCTTGATTACTGAACTTAGGAAAGAACTGAGAGTTTCAGATGATGAGCATAGGGAGTTACTGACCAAGGTCAACGCTGATGGCCTGATCCATAGGATCAGGGAATGGAGAAAAGCAGGAGGCAGTCTTGGTCCAATGCCCATGCCCCAAACTGTCCATGATCAATTACACAGCCCAACAGTTTCAGCATCTCGCAAAAAGCAAAAGACAACTCACTCAGTACCATTTGGCACAGCATCACAAGCATTACACCCTCAATCAATTTCTGCAACAACGCAACCATCATTATCTGCAAAATGGGCAGCTTCAGGAATTGCTGTCAGAAGACCTCAGCCTGTGTGTTAATACTTTCCTTGCATGAGTGAAATTGTATATTATATTGATGTGGTGGAAACGCTCCTTTTTCCATAAACATGACTTCAAATTCTCTGGTAGGGCCAGCAAGTATTATCTTCTCCTTCGGCCATGCCGTATCAGCAACCAAACCAAGGTCCTGGTGCTCTTTTCACAAATGAACTTTCACAAAGAACATGTGATCCATTAGTCGGGAGGAAAGTGATGACAAGATTTCCTGATGATAGCAATTTCTATGAGGCTATCATAACGGACTACAATCCTGTAGAGGTGTGTCTAAACCTACGTAAGATACATAGTTTTGTAGAGCAATCGTTTTGCTGAAGATAGGGCAAAGAGGGCTACACATTTTGTGAATTTCTCCCAATCCTATTGGCATCATATTTTGGGGGCTAAATTAAGAAGAGGGAAAGGGACAGTCAATGTAGCAATTTCCCTGGGGCATGAATATTGGAGTTTCCCCCACTGTTTAACATCTGAAGAGCTTTTTTTGAATTCAGAACTGTTTTTTTTATTTTATTTTTGGGAATTGCATCTACACCGTTGCCCGATAAGATAAGTGAGGAAATACATCTATTTCTTAGTTGTCCTTCAGCTTCATTACACTTCCTTAAAGATTTTTAGCTAGGTGAAGAAAGTAATTAGAAGAGAAGACGGCACATGACTTGTGAGCGAAGTTCCATTAGTGGGTTCTGTTTTCATGTTCTAATAGTCCCTTGTGAGCATGTCTTAATTGTTGCCATTTAATTGATAGTTTTGTTGTTCCAAACTTATTTCAGTTTGAAGAAGTTGTTATAAATGGTATTTGGTTTATGATTTCTTGTTGCTTGGTCCTTGGATGAGTTTTCAGTACCATTTCTGAAGATGGCTTATATCTGCTAGCCCAATATCATGGTTACGTGCTAGTGTAATATATTCAGAAAGTGACGTGTTCTTATTGTAGAATTATTCACAAAATAGGTTACCTTAATTTATTCTTGTTTTAGGCATTTTAGCTTTTTTTAAAAAAATTAATTTCCATTTCATATTAGATGATGCAATGTAGGGGAGTAGACATGCAGATGCAACATAGTTCAGGGGTATAACTGAACATCCATAGTCAACTATATGGTTTTTTGCTCTATCTTCTCCTCAATTCCAACCTCCAACAAAGTGACATTGAGAATCATAATCCAAAAGTACAATGATGTGCCCCCCCCCCCCCCTGCCCGCCCGGGGAAAAAAACAACAAATACCAAACGATCATAATTAAGGCTTAGATTAAAGTGTGTCATTACTCTTGTTATCCTGTTTCATTGGCAATATGCTGTAAAGTTATCACCAGAAATTTTCTACCTACCTTACTGTTTTATTCGATTATTTTCTAGGGCCACCATGCTTTGGTTTATGATATCAACACACCAAATGAGAGCTTGGAATGGGTTGATCTCAAACAGGTATTCTTGTTTGATTTTGCATCTAAATCTTGGCTATTAAACTCTAAGT
Source organism: Voacanga thouarsii (assembly GCA_026120185.1). Taxonomy (NCBI): domain Eukaryota; kingdom Viridiplantae; phylum Streptophyta; class Magnoliopsida; order Gentianales; family Apocynaceae; genus Voacanga; species Voacanga thouarsii. The sequence continues at coordinate 211,948 of JANUWF010001938.1, forward strand.
CCAGATTCCACATAGAAACAGAATTTACATCGTCAGTTATGGTCGCAAAGTTAAATCTAGCTTTATTGGGTGAGCGCATTTATGTTACAGAAATGTCTGATCTTTGACTAGTCTTCAAGCTCTGTGATGCAGCATAAAATTGTTATTGCTTTAGCTTTATTACGTTTCCTTGTAATTTAGAATCTTGGGGTGATTTTATTCCTCATAGGTACTTTATTGGAGGGCAATAATCCTAATCAGGTTTGTATTCTAGGATTAGTTTGGTATAATTCTATCGTCCACTCTTGGAAAGCAGCCGAAATCTTTGACACCTAATATCAAATAGATTCTGGCTTTGTTTTATTCCTTGAGAACGTAAGTTTTTGCTAAATTAGCCCCGAAACTAGGGTTTCTATTGGTTTTGCCTCTAGAAAACATAGTTTCAACCTTAATTGAAGCACCTTTCCTTTTTCCTTTTCTTTCGCCTGCTTGACTCAGGAAAAAATTTCTCATTTCTGATCCTTTCTCCCTGCTGTACCCCTCTCTTTCTCGCTTCCTCTCCCCTCCCCCCACCCCCCCAAAAAAAAGAAAGAAAGAAAGAGTAAGAAAGAAGCACGTTTCATTCAATAGTGGAGGAGATGGTATGATGCTTTCAGTGGCTGTTTTATTCCACTTTGATTTCATGCTTGAGTGGATGGTTTTAATGGGGTTGTCCTCTCATTGCAACCTCACAGAGTAATTTAAGTCATCTGATTCTGTATTGGTCTGGCAGATTTGACTGGGCATTTTGATGATGAGATGTTTCTTCATACCTTGTTAAATTCTAAACTTTGCAGATTCGCCCTGAGAATATCAGATGGATAGGTGATGATCCAGGAATTTCTCAGCGAACTGGCAATGCTGGACAAGGGCTTGGAGGAAACCCTCCTAATACTGGTAGAGGGCGAGGGCCCCTGAGGGATCAAACAGAAAATGAAGTTAGGCCACCACAGAATGGGATTGTAAAAAAGGTTTGGGAAGAGATTGAAATTCTTCACACAGACACACTTATAGAGAAGGTACACTATTGTGACAGCATTGATGCAAAACATTGTTACTCAATATATATGTTCATTCCTTTTTCCTTACCTCTTAAGTTCTGGCAGGTGGAAAAGGTGATTGGTGCCAGTCATCCTGATTTTCTTGAGCTTGAAAAGGCTAAGAAAATGCTTAAGGTCAGCACTTGGGTGAATATCTCCAGTTGCGGTGTTTGACTGTTTTGACATTTAAAACTACTTGTTATTGTTGCAGGAGCATGAACAAACATTAATTGATGTGATTGCAAAGCTTTCTGATGCATGTGATAGTGAAAGTGGTAAGAGAGCATGTTTCTTAGAATTATCTTCTGCATTTTTTCAGTGCATGTTAGAGTTTGTTCACATGGGGAATTTTTCTAAACCAGGTGACAAAGACAAAAGACCAAAAAGGAGGGGGAAAAAAAGTGGTGGTGGATTGGGGGTGGGGGGAATTGTTTTTGTATTTAAAACTTTAAAAAATCTGCTTTTATCTGTGTGAAATTTTTCATTTTCCTCTCCATTTGAGTGACTAGTCATTTTCCAAGATTGCAAAGAAATTCATTGCATTAAAATGTGGAAAGCTTTCCCTTCATGAGCATAATAGAGTACTGTCACAATGGTGTTAAAAGAGCAGGAATAGCTTGATGTGAACTTATGTAGATTGCCATTAGGATGCTAATTTGTTTAAATTTTCGTTACAAGTGGGTCTATTTTTGTTTGAAATATCATAAATCTTGGCCTAGCATGTGTTCTTTTCTTTGTATACCTTTATTGGTATGTTGAGGGTGGGGGGTGGAGAATGCTGAGATTTTATCCAAGTTCAGTTGAGGTGCTTATTTATGGTGTATTTCTTTCCATCTTTCCTATCAGATGTGGAGACGCAAAACTTGCATAGGCAGTCAGTGGGTGGGGAACAGGGAAATGGCGGTTCCAATAGTGCGTCTGGAATGAGAGCTGGAAGAGTTGGCAGTTACGGCTTGGCAAGAGATCAGATACCATTTGCTGGAAATCAAGATGATGATGTTGTTATTATTTGACTTGATTCTTTGATCAGGGAATCTTTGAATCGTTTAACTTGGATTTTTTAAACACCAACTCCATAGGACATGTCAGGCTCAGAAATTTCAGCATAGTGCAGCATCTAACAGAGCTTGTTGGGATTTGACAATGTAAAGAAGACTTGCATAGTAAGTGTAACAATTAACTGACTGAATTTCTGCATATTGAAAGCCCTCAAGTGTATTATCATTAGAAACGGCACACTTGCTATAGCTACTAATCCAAGTAAACAAATTTTCATAAATTTAAAAAAAAAAAAAGGGTTTTGATGACCAAGTAATTACAGACAACATGATCCTCCTATTAGTTGGCAGCACAATATCAACTTCATAATCTCTGTTCCTGGGCTTGGTTACAGCAATAATCAGATAACTATCTCGGTCGTTATAGGGGAGCCACATATCTGCAAATACAGCATAGCACTATTCACTGTCATTCGCAACATGGTCCTTGCACTCAAAGTGATGTAATGAACTCCGCTATATGGTCTACCATCTGAGCATCAAATGCAGGACCCTCCATTTGAAAGTGGCCAGCACCTTCAATTAAGTGAGTTTCGTTGCGGCCTGCTGCAGTTTTCAACTTGTTCTCCAACTGTTTAACACTAGTGAAACCGTCTCTAGTGCCCATTACAAAAAGTTTTGGTTTTGAGGACTGTAATATAGCTTTATTGTGTCTACCAAATAGAATTGAAGCAGTTAAACCAAAGGGATAGCCCAAGCTCACATAACCTATGACCTCCTTTATCTGATCAACAGCAGAGCCAGCAATTGCGGCACCTGAGCCCAGAAGTCAAACAAGACAGCGTACGTGAATTTCAATTGTCATTCTGATCAAGGATTTAACTATGAATCATACCTACAAGCTAGAGTCAAGTAATTTCAATATAATACTCGCTATTCAAAGTAACATATAACAAATGAAAAATGGAATCCTAGAAACAAGTGGCATAGTAACTCTATATGTCATTGATCTATACCATTTGCTATGTAATTTGCAATGCAAAAATCTAGAAAACAATTACTAGATAAATTTGCACCCAAGGTCGAACCAACAAAATAGCGAGTCCTCGTGTAGTTGTATAATTAGCATTATTTCAGTTGTATTCTTTTACCTTTGTTGGTTGTGGTGGGGTGGGAAAGGGGGAAAAGTGGAGGGGGTGTTGCAGCTTCAGTCATCAGCTATATGGGCTTTGTCCAAACAAGGCATCAGTTTTATACACTTTGGCAGCAGTTAATCAGCAAACTGGGTTTAATGAACCGTCTTAGTTAACACCACAAGACATACACTGTTGCCAAATTCTATCAAGACTTTACTATATCCCGAAAGCACTACTTAGGGGGTAAATTCAGCAGCCTCCATTCCCTAAATCAATTCTGGCTGTATTTTGGGAAGAGAGTATTGACCATCAATCTGGCATTCACAACAAAAGCTAATCATATAAGGAGAGATTCCATTGCAAGAGGAGATCAAGTGGTAGAACAATTTCGATAGTTGGAGCAATAGTTCCCTCTTTATGCGTTGCAAGCTCAAGATGTGCTATTAGCAAAATGTTGTTCTGAATTTGTTCCAGCAGTGTATAATCCATTCAAAGCTCAGAATACTGATCAAAGAATTATGTTATGAACTGTTGGTTATTGGGGATAAAAGCTTACTTCTTCTCTGAGGAATTTGCCCTTGTAGTGTTTTTCACTATCACGACATTTCCAAGAATCCATTCCTAAAATGTTCGCCACAAACAATTGAATAACATTTTAGCAGGAAAAGAAAAGAGAATCATAGAGCAGATTGAACCATCCAAGAAAGTTTCTGTTAAAGGAGCACATCATCCACAAAGCAAATCTTTTAAATGCAATAAGAAACTAAGCTCCATGATGTGACCTATAAACTCGCCAAACTACATTCACAAGAGAAAATTATAGAACGAAGGAAAAAGAAAGGGGAAACAAAAAAGTATCATGCCTACCAGCTGAAGAACCCACGAGGAGGACGCGATTCGCAGACAGATTCTGAGTGGCCCACTTGCAGACGGAAACAACGTCGTTGACTTCATAGGATCCGGTGAGGGAAGGACGGCCGGTGGATCTGCCGGCGCCCCTGGTGTCGAAGGTGACAGCTATGAAGCCCCGATTGGCCAGCCCTCGTGCCATGCCCTTCGTGAGGCCTTGGCAGCCGCCAAGAACAGAGTATGGGTGTACCAGCACAATTACCAGATTGCCTCCGCTCTCAGCCGCATTGGCTGCTGTTGGGGGTGAGGGCCTGAAAATTCGGGCATCAAGCTCGATGCCATCAGTAGTCTCAATGGTACAAAACTCCGTAGTGCTACTACTTCCTATAGGAGTACTCATTTTGACAGAAATTTTGGTGTGCTAGAATTGCATAAACGTTCGTAAATATAGGCTGGAATTTGAGAGTTAGGGAAGACTTTTTGGGGAGCGTGAAATTAAGAAGACGATCAAACAATGCCTTTGCTAAAGCGCACACATACATTTGACAATCAAAAGCTATACTTCCTGTAAGGCCTAAAGCCAAGAGCTTCCATTGGATAGGAGTCAATTTTATGGGCCAGGAGAGATATTGGTGGAAGATGGGCAAAAGCTTTAAGAGGTATCTAATGAGTAGGTAAGCCAATTGATCAACCAACCATAAGTGTATATTTCAATGCTTGATCTAACAATCTTGCAGCGGTTCTTTATCATCTGCTGTTAAATTCGAACCAAACGTCCTATTCGTATTTCTCCTTAAATTCTTTAAATATATATATATACTATCAAGAATATGTCTATCACAGATCTAACTTTAAAAAGCATCGCTTTATTTTCCCAGTCCTTGAAAAGTAGTAGTTTAGCAAGCAGGGAAAAAAGAAAAAAATTTATGGTAGTTCAGTAAACCGAGAATAGATATTTGCTTGTGCAATATTCATCTGTTTCTTTTTTACCGTAAGATCTAATCTACTAGAAGACTATTGATTTTGGTTCACTTATTTCATCCCCTAGTTCAAAAAAAAAAAACAAAGCAAATGGGAAAGGATACAGATGGAGAATAAACCAGCCTCAAGCAACCCTTGGGTGAATTCTATTTATTACTATATTTCTTTCGTCCTAAAGTAAAATTAGGGGCGGCAATATTGAACACGACACGCCAACACGACACGAAAACGACACGGTTATAGCGGGTTAGGGTTGGGGTTTCGCGGGTTCGGGTTGAAACAGGTCGACCCGTTTAACTTTAAATGTGTACAGGTCATAAACGGGTTCAACCCGTTTTAACCCGTTTCAACCCGCGAACCCGTTTAACTTTTTTTAATATTTATATTTAATACTTTTTGTAATACCCTACAAATTTCACTATAAAAAAATTAGATAATTTAATTTTTACATGAATTAATTGAATTAAATTTTATTATATGAATTAATTGTATTGTTTGTGTGTCTATTTTATTTAATTATATGAGACCTCTTAAGAAAAATAAATGATGTTAATGCAGACTATTTACTTTATATATAGTAAATGAATCATTCTTAATTAATTATTATTTAGTGTTTATAATAATAATATTATTACAATGACTTTTAGTTAGAGAAAATAATTTTTTGAACAATCCAATTTTATTTGAAAATTACATTTGTTCAGATTTTTAAGATTAAATCTTATGAATTTATTAAGATCTCTAAATATTGAGTGGGATAGTTTGTTATTTTATTGGGTTTTTATGACTTTATGGGTTGTTTTATTAGTTTTTTTAATTTTATATGATTTGATTTAATTTTGTAAAATTTTTTGTGTAATGGTGCACAGATTGGTGGGTTTAATAAGTATTCTGATTGACGGATTTAATAATTATCTATTTAATTTTTGTGTCTAATCGTGTCAACTCGTTTTATACACGAACACGACACGAGAATAAACGGGTCGTGTTCGGGTTGGCCTGTCGAGTGTAATTATCTCAAGTTGACACGACCCGCCAACCCGAACACGACACGATTGCCACCCTTAAGTAAAATGCCTCTTCTTTGCCTACATATGATATATTCCCAATTATGTTCAATATAGAATCGTGTAAATCATACTTTCTGCGCATTTGAAGTTTCCCTCTGCGAGGCTAGTAAGGTGTAACGTTACAGAACAATAAATTTACAACCCAGCTTCGTCACCGGAGTAGAATGGTAAAGAAGTATAGCCTCTGTTTTTATCAAAACCCAAGAAAAAACAAAGGAGAAAGATGGATTCCTGTCAGGTTGGATTGACTTTTGAAAAATAGCTAGTCCCATATGGCAAACTTTCACAGTTAAAATTTACATTAACGGAGTATTAGTTACTGCTCCATCCCATTCGATGGATAGTCCACATAAACAACCTGCATCAAATTCCAAAAGAATCTCCTAAGTATTACCATTCGCAAATTCACAAGACTCAGATTGACATCCCTTTGATTCTGCACTCTCTTTCCCCCTCAAACAAACAAGTAAACAGCTAGTACTAAGATTAGTACAAGTATAGTTCACTAGTTTTCAAGCCGTTTAAGGGATCCAGGAGCTGCAACTTCACAAGAACCTGAGCACCAGAACAAAGCTGTCCATCTTTATCCTTAAACAAAGAGATAACCAAACAAGGAATTGCTTATTGCTGTCATAACATTTCAGCCAAACATAGGCAAATCTATACTACAGAACAGCTTAAACAAAAGCAAAAATTTGAATTCAAACATATCCACAAGATTCCTTCTCAATCACAACCTAACAATTTCTTACCTTTAACGAGGAATTTAACTACTATACTATATATCTAACACACTTACTAAATGCCACAAAGCCAAAACTGATAACCTTACTTCATCACCGCAGGAAAACAAACTTAGCTAATCAAAATGTCGACTTCTCAAGAACCAGTGGCACCCATCAAAGCCTTCTTCAACTCCTCGTCCACATCCGCATCCATTCCCTTGCCATTTGTTTCTGATGATCTTTTATCGCCCCCACCACCGGCACCAACACTACTACTCCGCCTATCACCTCTGCTGCTACCCGAGTACTTGTGTCCATTTTCTTTATTTTTGCCGCTGTCAACAGCCCCTCCAACACCACCGGCACTCAGGTAGAGGTTTCCTGCAGCAAATTCCGACCTCATATCATCTAAGGCTTTCCTCAGAAATCCATTCTCAGCTTGAATAATCTCAAGCTGTTTCTTCATATTCAAACAGGCCTCTGCCACGTCAGAGCTCCCCGCCAAATCCCAACCAGAGCCCATTTTGGGATCTTTAGTAATTTTCTCCTTTGCCACGTGTTCGACTGAGATCTTATCCATCAAGAGCATCGGAAATCTTCGAAACGAAATCCCCGTCGACCTCTCATTCTTCCCCACAAACACAGTATCCTCCACGCCCTCCGTCCCCGCTGCAGGCGGAAACGTAAGGCCCCAACGCAAATTCACCACCGCACGGTTCTTCAACGGCAAAGCCGTCTTAGCGTTAACCTCCATCCCGGAAAAGACGCTCTCCATCACGCCCGTTGCAGCAGCCGCAGCCGCCGCAGACTCCACAGGCAAAACGCCGATTTTCCCAGCTCTGGGGAACAGTCCACTCTCTTCAAAATATCCGGTCTTCACCGTGGAGCCCTCGTCAGCAGAAACGGAGCCATTTAATTTGGACTCATTTTTCTTAGCTAAAGCCGATGAGGAATGAGATTTTTTCAACGAAAAGTCGCCAAATTTGGGCTTGAAGTGGATAAAGAAAGTGGGATTCTGATTGCCAACAAAATTGAATTCCGCGCTCATTGTAAAAGGACTTGAAATCGGGGACCCGAAGTGCCCAATCCCAGTTTTGCAAACAAAGCTAACAGGATTCTGTGAATCGTTAGGGCGATAAGCAATCTTGAAGGTGGGGCCGGCATTAAAAAAAGTGCTGAGATTCAAAGAAAGCTCCTTAGATTCACCGGCGACGATTCCTGATTGGAATGGAAAACTTAAAATGTTTAATGGGATTTTGGCTCTGAGTAGAGGCTTTTGTTCCTCCCGAAACTTGATCGAAGCTTTCATCTTCTTCTTGACAAGAAAAAAGAAACGATCTTTGAGTATTGGAGTGAAGTGGAAGTGATTCGTGTACTGTCCTGTGCAGCGAGAGGCAAACTTGATTTGGGTTGTTTATGGTGCAGAGTTCGGGGGTGCATTATATATATTTGGTCGGGCGAAGGGGAGATTCCGCTGAGGGTTTGCTGGCGTTTGGTTGCGTTAAGTCTGATCTCTATTTTGGATTATTCATTATTGGCAATTGGCACATTTGAATTTGGAGGCTCTTTTGAAACGTTTCGAATTTCAAATTCTTTTAGTTGGATTTTATTGCCAAATTTGATTGCCTCTCGAGAGAGAAAATTTTTCATATATTTTTTGGTTGCTCTCTCTAAACCGTTTGGGCTCTGGAATTCTTTTCTTTTAAGAAAATAGATCAATTTTTTTTTAAGAAAGATCATATTTCTTTTAAATAGTAAAATATAGTATAATATAGTAGTGTGTATATTTAGTATTATTATAATAAGATAATAACTTATTTGTTAATATTTTGTCTAATATGAAAAAGTCATGATTTTATTTATATTTTTACACGTGTATTAAGGAAAAAAATAAATTATATGATATAAATTAATGTATTTGTCCTTTGTTTAGTATTTTGTATTTATTTATTATTTTGATATTATTAAACTACAAAATTCAAAACTCCTATGTGGATGCATATTAATACCATATTAGCAATCAAATTAATTATGGAAGTGAATCTAATGAACTTTGCATTTTCTAAATTATAAGTATAAATATTTAACCTACTTAATGACAATTAGATCTGACATTATATTTAGGAGTAAAACTAGTGGATGACACTGCACTACACGAAGAGATATTGCTCGGTAATTAAATCTAATTTTTTAAAAACTTAATATTCGATAAATTCTATAAATATGTATTAATTACATCAGTGTATTTATGAATTTTTAATATACAGTTCGTGCCATGGTATGTAGGCGGACAAATAAAATTCTTTCTGAGAAGCTTTTTTCATTTCCTCCTACATTTCTATGGTAGATTCTTTTAATTTTTCTATAAGGGAATGCTATTTTTCTTGCCACATAGGTGGTGAAAATAGGGCACGAATGTGAGACAGTGATACAGATATTATTCGAATTGTATAAAAATATAAGACACGCTAAAATTTCTTGCCAGACAAGTAAAAAAAATATTGAAAGTAAATTGGAGACTAATAAATGTTACATCTTATGATGAATTTTGGCTCATTCAGATTATTCTTATATTAGAATCTTAGAATACAAAGATAGACTGAGGAATCTAAAATTAAAGAGGATAAGATATATAAAATAAAATATTAGATGGTAGTGTTATAAATTTTTATAAATTTTTGAGCGAACGAAAGTAAATTTTAAAGTATATTTCTTAAAAAAATAATTTTGTAAAGACAAATATGAAAATTATAAAAAAAAAAAAAAAAAAATTTGTGGTCGTTCTGTCATTGTTATAAACTTACCAAAAAGAAAGGGAGACTCAAGTCCAAATAACCTTTACCATAGAGATTGATTACGAAGAAAGGGAGTCCAAGTTCCCATTGGATTTGTCAGTTCGGAGTGAATTGTTTTTACAATTGCTCTCATATCATCTGCTATATATACTATTGAATACGAGCCAAACAAGTTGTTGCTTAATATCAATATAGACATTTGCTAATGAAACAATTCTTATGATCCAAATGTATAACATCACATCATGTCTTGGTTAGGAAAAGCTCACAGGCCATAGCAATAGCCATAATGCTATCTCGTAGGAGGTTTTCTGGGTATTTCCTTAAACTCTTACATTGCATCTCAAAGCAATCATCTTCTCCAAAATAAGATGAATCTTTATCGTGGCTCATCTTTTGGAAACTTTTCTCTCGACTTTTCATATATACTAAAATTATAATATGTGAAATTGGTTTGTCTGATCCAACTCTTGTATTATTAATGTTACATATTAATAATAGTTAAAGTATAAAAAAATAATTACAGTATATTAATTATTTACCTTTTAATGGTTACAAAACATAAATATGTGAACCTTTTCTACTCCTCTCATCATTTGTTATTATTAAGAAAGTAATAATTTCATAATTGATATTTATAATTAATAACATTTATTATATTCATAATTTAAAATAAAAAATATTATGAAATGTCTAAATTACCTATGACGATCAAACAAATCTTAAGCGTTAAAAAAGTAAAATAAATAAGTTGATGAGATCATGATTATTAATAAAGAGATATACACCCTTTTATTATAATTATGTCATTGATTGATACAATTGAAGAAGTAAAAAAAAAATCTAAAATAATATTTATGACATTTTTATTCCCAATTCACTTTTAGTATATACATTTAGATAAGTATGACCCTTTTGCCATGCATATAAAATAATTGACCAATCGTTGGTTCTCTATTGAATATAAATCGTTAAGATTAAGTTTTTTTTTTTATATTACGATTTGCATTGTAATAATTTGATATTGGTGACACTCAAAGGAACAACGGGTGCCAATGTATACTAATAGGTGTAGAGGAGTTGAAGTGGACACCAACAAATAGAAATCAAGTGCCAGATGAGTCGACAAGCACCAATGTGAACCAATGAGACAATGGGTGCTGTCACGGATCATTTTTCCCAAAACCAACTAATCGTGATACTTGTGACTTGGCTATGTTAGAATGCATGCTCTTTAAACTAATTTATCTGATGTAATTATCAAATGTATTAATAAAAGAATTTATTTTCAAAATTTATTTGCGAATTTTCATTTTATTTGTGCACGATTTTCGTTTGGAAATGATCAATTGTATTTAAGTAAGTAATCTATGTGAATAATGGTTTTTCACAGTAAGGTATGGATCACGGGTTATTTAACATATAAATATTTATTTTTAACCGATTAATGAGAATGCGAATCTCATTATGTATAGGTTATTGTGTTATAAATTATAAATAAGGAATGACTTACCTTTAACCAGTAAATAGTCCACTCATATCATAGTATGAGTTTATTTCGAATACGTATAACAAGACTTATAATAGTAGTTTCTAAAAGTATTATTTAAAAGAAACTCAAATTATTACTGCTACAGAGTGGACTAATACTCTACTGCTTGAATATAAGTTGGTTGTCTGACAAAGTTAGAAATATATACTTTGATATACTGTAATTGAGATTCTTTCGTAGAACCAATATACTTGTATATTGGATATATATAATTAGTTAGTTAAGAAAGACTTGTACAAGATAGCTTATATTTTATATTGCCCATTGTGACTATTTAAATGATCTAATTAGAAAGTAGAAACATTCCAAAAGTCGTGGATCATTGTACTAGAGGTTTAAGGATGATAGATGTCTATTAGAGATGTGTTAGTACACTCTTCCCCTCTAATTGCACGGCGATACGTAAAGGGGTATTTTAGTCCTTACACCCGTAGGTAAAAAACTTTGCTAACATAACATTATCCTTGAGGTCAATATTTTCTTATAGTGATATTATGAAATATTTAAAATGCAAAATATAGTTATTTATATAGTATGGGTATTTTGGTCATTTTTGTAACAAAGGTGATGTGTCTTTTGGTCCCCGAAATGGCTCTTAAGTCATGAAGAATTTGGGAAGGAATCGGTCTTGATATTTATGGATTTTATTTTATTAGTCTAATTTATTATTGGATTATAATAAAATAAAATGTTCAAGAGAAGGTATTTATTTTATCTAGTTTAATTGATTAATTAATTATTCAGGGCCTAAGGTCCAAATTAAATAATTAAAAATTTAATTTGGATGTAAACTAGATAAAAGTATAAAATTTTATATTGGTCTATTTGGGCTTGTTAATTTTAAACAGTCCAAAAAATAAATAATTGAGATTTATTATTTATAGGTGTTCAAATTCAAGAATAAATAATTTTATCTGGCCCAATAAATAAGATCAAGGGTAAAATAAAATAAAAATAATATTAATTAATTAATTAAATTAAAAAAAACATGGGATGGAACCTGTGTTATTTTGCGTGCAAAATAACAGAAAGCATGAAAGCTTTTGGTTTGCATGCAGACAGATTACTTTCTTGGGGTATGGAAATGAAATAGGAAATGAAGTTATGATTGTTTCATTATTTCATTGGGCAATCACAAAGAAAACTATATTTTTCATATAAGAAACCTAATTCACATAGAAACATGAGTTTGTAAAAAAATTAACAGAAAAGAAAAACGTATTACAAATCCACTTCTTTAAGCCTTCACCAGATGTGCTACGGGTACCATTTCAGAAAATCAAAAGTTTCGCGTGGATGAGACGCAGTAGACGTTTGTAAGGATGTGATCCACTAGCCTCAAATATCTTTATACAGACATTTATACTAGTGCGAAGAGGGTCATTCAATCACAGAGATAAATTTTTCGTTTTCCTAATATGCTTTCGTTTTAATAATTTTTGCCATTTTAAACCTTCAGGCTAGGCCCGAGCCAACGTCACACCGGTCTCTTCCGAACTCGTTCGAACACTTAAAAGTGAGTTTGAGTGGTTTTGTAGTGAATCACAATGAAAACGATTAAAAACGACAATGAACGATATGAAAATGATAGAAAACGGCACAAAAACGAAAGTTAACCGGCACTCGGTTGCATAAAAATAGTCATTTCATTGAATTGAAAGTGAGCACAAAGTGTATACAACGAGAATTGGTGAGGGGGAACACTAATGTTCACAATCAACTTAGTTCACGTTTATTCGATCTCGATTTTCTTCTCCCACTATAATAGACATGGAAAACTTTTTTTAAGTTTCAAGAGTAGATACCATTTTTCTGAGGAGGTGGGAAAAGTTTATCGATTTTTCTGTAAACCTAAATATAAAGAATCTAATTATGAAAATTTACATACATGGCTTTCAAGGCATTAGGAAATTTACAAAAATATAACAAAAGCTTATTTACATATTTACACAAGAAAACGGAGGGGCCGACAGTTCTGACCATCGGCTCCTGCTAGGCGTGGGCACGACACGAGCCGCACTGGGCGCGTGGCACTGTCGGGTGCTGGGCACGCGAGCTTGCAACATGGTCTTGGCACTGTCTGGCGTTGGGCATGGCACTAGCTAGAGCTGTATTCGAACACGAACGAACCGAGTATCACATTTTCGAGCTCGAGTTCGAATATAATCGAACGCTATTCGAGTTCGTTCGTTTATTATTCGAGCTCGAGTTCGTGTTCGAGTTCGTTCGATTATTGTTTGATAATGTTCGAATTCGTTTAAGTTCGAGTTCGAAAAACTCGATTAACGTTCGAGTTCGTTTATTTTATATTTTTTATTTTAAAATTTATAAAAATAATAATTCAAATTTAATTAAAAATAATTGAATATTATAATATTAAATAAATATATAATAATATTATTAATATTAATATTATAATTATAATTATAATATAAGATTTATTCTTAATAAATCTTAATATTATAAAATATAAATAAAATAATTAATAAAATATAATTAATTTAAAAATATATATAATATGTTCGCGAACGTTCGAATATGTTCGTGAACATGTTCGAGTTCGTTCGTTTATTATTCGAGCTCGAATTCGTGTTCGAGTTTGTTCGTTTATTAAACAAACGAGCCTTATTCTAACACGAACGAGCTTTTGTTCGCGAACGTTCGGTTCGTTTACACCTCTAGCACTAGCTAGTCGCTGGGTGCACGGAACATGCACGACGTTGGGCTTAGTTCGGGCTCGCGGCACGGGCATGGCATGCAGGGTTGGTGCACGGCTCTGACACCTTCAGTTGGTCTCGGGCACCTCGGCTAAGCGTTGGGCACAGGCATCGAGCACGACGGGCTGGCTCGGTCTTTGGTCGTTTCGTGTTGTCCTTCATCCTCTGTCTTGGGCTTTCGACTAGTGAAACTCAAGTGTCCTTAAACATGTCTAGGACATCCTTGACAAGGTCCCGGACATTCCTAGGCATACTCGACCTAACCATAGGAGGCGGCCAAGTACGCTTAGAAATGTTCGGTCCCTTCGGTTTCTTAAACACGTTTGAAGACATACGAGCATTCTAGGGATGCATCAGACACTGGGATTGGGCGTGGGCGTGGGCAAGACCTCTTGCCCACACAAGCGGACCATCACAGGTCGGCCTGTGACAGTGCCCAAAAGAAGAACAAGCAACCGAAGAGGAGCCCAATGAATGTTGCCAAACCAAACCAATACTGTTTAGGAGGTTTTGGAGGGTTCCAGCATGGTCAGGACACGAGGGTACTGTCACGGGTTGTCTTTTAGCACTTAAACTAACCATGATGCCTGTGACTTGGATAGACCCAAGCTAACGTCACACCGGCCTTCTCTAACTTTTTTTGAATGCTTTTTAGTGAGCTTGAATGGATTCACAGTGGTTCGCTATGAAAATGATGAAAAACGACAATGAAGGATGCAAAAATGACAGAAAAACGGCACTTAACCGACACATGCTTGCTTGAAATAACTCATTTCATTCATAAGAAAGCTTGTACAAAATATATACAACGAGTATTGGTGAGGGGGAACACCAATGTTCACAACCGATTTAGTTCACGTTTACCCGATTTCGATTTTCTTCTCCCCCTATAATAGACGTGATAAACTTTTCTCAAATTTCAAGAGTAGATATTATTTTTTCGATGAGGTGTGAAAAGATTGTCGATTTTCTGTAAACCTAAATACAAAGAATCTAACTATGAAAATTTACATACATGACCTTCAAGGCGGCCTTAGGAAATTTACAAAAATATAACAAAAGCCTATCTACATATTTACACAAGAAAATGGAGGGGCCGATGGTTCTGGCCGTCGGCTCCTGCTAGGTGCTGGGCAGGCGAGCTTGCGGCACGGTTTCGGCACTGTCTGGCTTTGGGCGTTGGGCATTGGCACGGGCGCTTGGCACTTGACATGGCCCTTTGGGAGGGCCGTTGGTTTGGGACGTTCGGGTGTTTTTAAACTTGGCTAGGCACGGGTAAAAACGTTCCTAGGGGTACTCGACTCGACCATAGACGGTGGCCAAATACGCTTATGAACGTTTAGTCCTTCCGGTTTCCTAAACAAGTCCAAGAATACACGAGCACTCTGTCTCCACTTTGGACATTAAGATTGGGCGTGGGCAAGGTCATGCCCACGCGAACGACCTGTCACAAGTCAGCCTGTGACAGTGCCCAACCAAGCAAACTAGCACAAATACGTCCGAAAGGTTCCAAACAGACCATAAACCAACCAAACTAGCCAAGGACATGACTAGACGTCTAGGCAAACATGCCAGTAGGGAGCCGTGAAAGAATGTTCTAGAAGACCAGTGAATCTTGACTAGTCTTATAAGAGAGTCTAAGTCGACCTTGTACATTGTAAAAAAAGGTCTAGAATTGTGCATAAAAAGTTTATTTTAGACTATAATATTATAGAATCTTGTAAATTAGTTTAGTATAGAACCTTTACAAATTCTCATTTGTAATTAAGAGATGTAAGTTAAGCAGTTGGTGATTTAAGTGAACAAGAGACGTTCAAGGTGTTAAGCATGAGGTTTTATGACTTCTTTTTATAGTTAACATTTATTCCAAAATACTTGGTGTATTTTTGTTTAATCAAACATTGTTCGTTACTTTGGGCAAGGCTGATATCGCAAGTTCCCTTAACATACCTCCCGGAGCTTGTTAGAGGTTGCACGGTTGGTTGTAGTCAAATTATCCAACTTATGACACTTGGATCAAAATTTGGTATAAATAGTGAACTTGGTTTATGGTTACAAGGGATAAATTAGAAAACATGCGAAGGCAAGTAATAGTTCATCAAAAGAACGTTTGGTCAATCATTCCAAATAAAACCAATATTTCAAGTAATAAAATTAAGTGGAATTTTGACAAGCATAGACATGAAATATGGCAAATATAAGCATAGACATGAAATCTAAGGGAGTCTATATACATTTTACATCGAGACTGATAGAAACTCTTAGTCTAACATATATGACAGCGGATAAGTTTTTGCAAAACCTCTATTGGAATAACAATTAACTCAAGTTGCTTTTTAATGTTAGTTTGAAGAGGAGATTGGTTGACTAATTTCCAAATTTTGTTCTCTGGTTTGGTGTTTTGTTTCGAAGTTAATTAGATAACGAATTTTGGATCTGAATTGGGATAAAATTGAGCTAAAATTTCGTGATCGGGTGATTGGAGTTGGTATTAACACAGTCAAGTAAGTGTGTTGGTTCATCCAAATTGCTCAAATTTTTTCTTATTGTTTTTTTTTCACTGCTTTGGGACCTATTTGTTATTTTGAATTTCGGGTAAGGCTCATCACTAGTTTTAATAATATTGGAGGATCTCCAAATGTTTATATATAAATGTACCACCACCAACAATAATTTTATCCATATATATTATTACTAATTGGCGTCTTAATATAATCAAAATATCGAAAGTTCTCTAGTTTTTATAAAATTAGAGAGGAGCCATTCTCCTGAATTCTTGTATTTATTCATTATAAATAAGTAATAGAATTAAAACACAATTGTCTTTTCTTGTAATGAATTTGTAGAGAGTAGAAAAAAATATATGAATCAAATCACAATATTCTAAACAAAATTTATTCTTTTTTTAGGTTCAATATCTGAAGTTAATAATAATAAATTATGATAACTGTAATATGGTATCAGTTATTAGACAAATTTAATAGATAATTAATGTTGTAATTCACTATTAATCAATCGAAGTGTTATATAGTGTTACGTAAATTTTTTCAAATTAGGGCTCGTTTTGATAAAACTAAAATTTGAATATTGAAATAGGAATATTTATATACTGAATTTTGAAAATTAAAATTTAAAATTTGAAGTATGAATTAATTATAATTTATTTTTACACTATTTTTTATAATATAGATTAAATATAAAAAATATTAATAATTATATGAGTATTTAATATATTCATACTTAAGTTTTAATTTATTTAAAATTTATAATAAAATTTTAACAAGTGATTGCTGAGATTCACGCAAGAACATTCACTTTGAATTTTAAAGAGAGGGTTCAAAAACATATTTATTCCGACTCAAACGGGGAAATGCATTGGAGTATCGATGTCGACCATGCACCTGAATTTACATATGGTAATGTGCATGTATTACTAAAAACAAGTCATTTGTGGATATTATTAGGAGAATCGTGCAGATCCAGTTTAGTCTCCCCTTCTCTTCACAAGGATCAAGATCAAACGAATGCGTATTCCCTTTCTGTCAAGTAAAGATATATTTCAAATCTCTCGGTAACTAAATCAATTAAATAATAATAAAAATTTATTATCAAACATATATAATTAAATATTTAACAATATTATTAAATAATTTTAATGAAATAAATACTTAATTAAATTAACAATTATGGCCTAGAGTATCTGTCTTCTAGAGTTCAAAAGGCAATGCAAACTCTATGATTTTTTAAGGGAGTTTGATGTAATTTAAATAAACAATGGTGGAGGTACCCATAATTACAAAATCATGGGGGAGATATTGTAATTTTCCTAACAAGGGTCAAAAGCCCACTAAAATACGCCGCGCGCGAGCGTAGGGGAAATGCAGAAGCGTTTGCCGAGGTTACTAATACAAGTACAAAAGTGGCACGCAATTTCCCAAATTTACCTTTTATGAGATGGTGAAATCCTGACCGTTGGTTCCAATCGTAGACCATTAAATCACAACCGTTAAAATTCATACACCACTATATCTATCATCATCACCGTCGCCGTTGCAGACTATACTGTAAACCCCCAAAATTCCCCCGAAAATAGAAAACCGAAAAGAAAAAAATAAAATTAGAAAACCCCCCAAAAAATATTTATTTTTGTATATTTTTTCCATCTTCGTCTCTTCGTCCATATAAATATATATCGGATCTGAAACTGAGACTTGTCGGAAGTCATCGGCGCTTAAACCCGGACTCTTCTCTCTGAAAACCCTAAAACGCCCCCGGCGAGTTTTCCAAGAGAAGGACTCTTAAAAACCTCAGCGTCTTTATATATCTATAATTTTATGTAGATCTCTCTGTGTTTAGATTTTCGTTGAGATATATACTAATTTATATCGTCGACATTGAGAGACTTCTCTGTGTTTTTGCCTTGGTTCGTCCTTTTCTACGGCTGGAGGCGGCAGCGGCTAAACAGAAGCGATAATTTCAGCGGAAATTCTACCACTGTTTATCTGGTGAGTTCTGTATGTGTTTTTTGCTAATTTCTTTGTACGCAGGTAAGGGATATGTGGGTGTGGTTTTGGATTTTGCATTTATGTTTTCTGATAAAGGCTGAGACTTGAGCTCTTGGCTGTTATTTTACTGAGCAACATGCACGTTATTTATTTATTTGTTTGTTTGTTTTTTCAACGGTTTTATGCTTGAGGAATTGAGTCTGTTTTCTTTTCATTTTTTTGGCATTTGGAAAAAATTTGTGTTGGTGTAGTTTTGCAAAACTGCTGCTGAAGTTGCTAATATCCGAGTAATATCGGAGTAGATGTGACCCATTTTTTATTCTCTCCCGGGAAGATTAGTTGCATGTGCTACTGTTCTTTTGGGTCTTCCACTTGGACCTGTAACATGTGTTTATATGTTTATTTTGGCAGAAAGAACATGCACTTTAAAACATATATATATTTTGTTTGGGTTTGGTGTGAGGGAGATGGTAGACGGGAAGCACTAGCTAATTCCATCATTTTAAGTCAGTTCCCAGGCATTTGTTGGGCAGGAAGAGTAGATAATTTTGATTCTTAGATAGAGATGGTGTTGGTTATGGTGAAGCATGACCCCTGTTTAAGTTTTTATTAGAGCTTCTAGAGACTGCACAAAGCTGATTGAAAGACAAAGATTGTAAGACGGGAGGTACTCGTGTTTCATAACTTTAACTGCTCACTGTTCTCATGTTTATTTGTGGAGGAAGATTAGAAACTTCTGATTCTTAAATAGATATTCTGGTGCTCATGATAAACTCTTCTGCTTAACCTAAAGGTTTTCCTCCTAGTGTAAATGTTAATTGAGAGCTTTTAGAGACTACACCAGATAGTCCATTTGTTGAATCTTAATACTTGGTTTTGTATCCTCTATTGACTGGCAAAATTAGGTGGTATTACACACTTTTGGTGGACCCTTGGAAGTAATACTCAATAAAAGATTTCAAATAGTTTATTAATAAAATTGAAATGTTTTTAGTGAAATTTGGAAATGATTTTATAGATTGGCAATCATTGACCTTTGGATACTGCATATAATTGCCACTCCCTCTATTCAATCTTGTTCCCTAGTTGATTTTCTGTTTCTCTGGCTTTTCTTGCTCTCCTTTTGTTGTTCTATAAGTTATATGTACTTTGGGTACCCTTGCATGTTGGTAAAGTTTCTCTGTGGTTTGAACTTTCTTGAGTTTGATATGCAGAGATAATGTCTCTACTTTCAGTGGTAAATTTGATTGCTTAGTGCAATCCTTACTATGTGGTGGGTAGAGTATTGACCGTTTTAAGCAAAACATGAGAAATTGGTTCAGAATGCAAATTGTTTCATCTTTGTATCCAATGGATTTCTCCAAATATATAAATCCCATTGCATTAATGAGCATAATAAGATTCTGATCACAAGCACAACCTTTCATTCACATCTTGGCAGATTGGTCGTGAAAGTTACTCAACTCTATTTATAAGATTAATAGTTTAAATTGGACAAAACTATCTTGTCAGGCACTTGCTCTGTGTGTGTGTGTGTTTTTTTTTGGGTTATAGTTCTGAGAATAAAGTAATATAGTTAGCTTTGCCATTGTGCATAAGGATATTTCTGATGATAAACTCTACGACTTTCATATCAAGTGCTTGTTCACTTTTGTTTCTTTCTTCAAAGATTCTAAAAAATTATGATACATGAAAAGAGCTTCTAAAAATGAAATTTGACTTGTTTCATTTAAAAAGTTTAACAAGGAGAGGCTGGTTTGGAAGAGCGTCTTTTGTTGTTCTAAGCGGTATTTTCCCCCCATTAGTTATTTGAAATTGCAAGTGAGCGAAAGATAAGTTAACAGATGGAAAAATTGATTTAAGGTTTCATTGTAATTTTGTTTGTGTAAGTTAATTCATAGTAATCTTCGAGAAAGGATTTTGGTTTTACATTTTGAGATCCATGGAATATTATTTAAATTATGAAAAATAATAGGGAGTATTAGTTCTACATTGGTTCTTAACTTATATTGAATTCAAAATCATTTATCAAAAAAGGGCATAGCATGGATGGATTTATGAAGGGATTGGAGGGCTGCATTGATTTAGTTTTTGTTTTACTTCCTTGAGGGTGCCTCACCCTCTTTTTTCTATTTCTTCTTTTCATCAACAAAATTTCTTTCTTTTATCTGGAAAAAATGGTCATTTAATTGATATAGTGCAATGATTGCTTGATCATGTGACTTACTCTGGATAGAGATATTATTGTCACATTTGAAAATATTCTTTGCATTCCACATCAAATGTTCTAGTCAAATAAAAAGGACATTGAATGTTCTAGTTAAATAAAAAGGACATCTATATCAAGATAGTTTGAACATAAAGTGGCTACACGTAGGATCTCACATAAAGAAAGCAGGAAAGCCTGTGGCATCGCTATCCTATTTCAATACCTTGAAATGTTTTGAGATTGTGTTCTTGTTTCCTGGTGTGTAAAGTCAGGGTAGTTCTGTAATTTTGTGTTTGCAGTAAAATTAATCTTTAGTTGTTTAAGGAAGTTTTGAGAATGCATGTGCTTTTTTGGTACACAAAGGCCTATGTGCTGATAACTTTGAAATACTTTTGGTTTCTAGGGTTTATGTCCTATGTCTGTCAGCATATTAGCCCTAGATGATGATGTTGAATGCCGAAATAGAGTTGTTTGTTGTGCGATTTTGCCACTTTATCTTGTTCTCTTGTGACCTTTTGTTTCCACTTTCTACCTTGTTCTTTCTTTTCTGGAACTCACTACTCTAAAATCTCAAGGCTTGACTTTTCTAAAATCCATATGTGATTCCCTAATTAAAGCAATTCCATATAAACCAAACTCAAATGATTTTGGTGCTATATCAATGACTTTCTGTAGTTTGTAGAAGGAACTTATTTGAAATGGACCTCAATCTTTTAGTTATAAACATCAATGCATCATGATCACCGAATTAATGTGCAAATGATTTAGCATGGGGCAAATTGTTTTATGGGATCTTCACACAAAGCCAGGTTGCATACTTGTTTAACAAGCATGGTTCATGACTTTCTAAGGACCTTCAACTATTGAAAATTCCTACAGCATGAGACAAGATGAGCTATTGGCTCAATAATATTCAACATGGAAGCCAATTTAGAAACTTGCATAAGCTGGAGACAAGAAGGGGGGTGAGGGTGAATCCTCAAGATGCATCCAGGAAGCTGTTTCAAACTATAGTAACTATGTCAAAGGATAGAAATTGAAAAAAATTCATAATATACATGCCTTTCCATTGTCTTGGAATTATGAAAGTAATGTGATATTTAACCAGACAGCCATGAATCAATCGCTTCTGTGTTTCTGCACGTTTTTCAATTTCATTGAGGTTTGTCCAGATGAAAAGGTTCCATTGTTTAATATTTGGGGTTTCATTTTTTCTTTCTGTAGGTTGCAAGCTCCAACTATGACATAGCGTAGGTTCATGAGATAACCATGGCCTCTAAAGGTCCTAGGTCAAAGCTGGACCATGAGACAAGGGCCAGGCGGCAGAAGGTAACAATTGGAAGTGCATTTTGGTTCCTTATCCTTCTTCTCCTTAGGCTTTGTATGAGAAGTGATTGATTGATTTATGTCCTATACTGGGCTTTAGCTCTGGTATTTTTCAGCATCTCTTATGCACAGAATTCCAATGTTTATGTTGTTTTTATATCTATGCAGTAAAGAGACTGAGTGCTTGTATTGTCATGGATTTCCACTGCTAAAGCAGTTAAATAACATCATTGAGCTATTATCAGTTGTAGGGTTGCAAAATGGA
Organism: Voacanga thouarsii; assembly: GCA_026120185.1. Lineage (NCBI taxonomy): Eukaryota > Viridiplantae > Streptophyta > Magnoliopsida > Gentianales > Apocynaceae > Voacanga > Voacanga thouarsii. The sequence continues at coordinate 234,134 of JANUWF010001938.1, forward strand.
CTGGTGGGTTCTTTGAGCTCGCTCAAATGAAAAGTTCATTGAACTGCATTTGTCTTTATGTTAGTTATAGATTAATCATCCAAAGGATCAAACAGAGCAACAATCTGGAGTGACCCTTTTGATGAACTGTTGTCCATCTCGTCACTTGTTCTTTTTCCTTTTGTGGAGTTGTGGATGTTTTGTTTCAAGATTTGGGCTCAACTTATTTTCAAGTTTCTGAGAGGAACTGTGGCTCAAAATCATATGCGGATTTTTCTTTCTTCTAGGCAAACCACTTAAATTGCATTTCTAGTAGTAGTGTGTATCATATTTTGGTTCTGTGATATAGGTGGAAGCTTGAGAAAATAACCCACTAATGTTAATTATCATTATTTTAATGAGTTTTTTTACTGATGCTTAGTATTCTCTTGCAGTCAAATTGTTGTATCTTTCTCAGTAACTCCGTTGCTTGATTATTTCCTGGTTTTCCGCTTGCTCTTCTGCTTTAACAGATCTCTTATTTCCTTTCCATGTCTGTTTCCTTCAAGTAATGCTTTATTTTTTTAATAACATTTTGGTAGAATTATGTTGATCATTATAAAGTACCTTACTTTTAACTCACATTTGATGATGAAATATGTATTATTTTTGGCTGAGGCTGGAATGTGGTTGTTTTGATTCCATAGATGACTGATTCTTAATATAGCTCCTCAATCTAAGTCTTTCCTATATATTGATTTTGCCTTCTGCCTCTGAATTTTCCTTTTTATGTGTGATAAGATTCTTTGGATGAAATTTGCAAATATGAATTTCTGTCTTCCACATCAAGTTGAAATGAATAGGACATATTCTCTAGCAACGATCTATCAATTGAAAAGGATGCTATGTTCAACATATATCTACAATATGATGAAACGTCTAGTTCTACTTCCTCCATTTCAATAAAGGGAAAAGAGAAGCTAATTCTAGCTAGTTGAGATGGTAAACCTTATGAACCCATTAGGTTAAATCTTTCCTTTGTCGAAGCTGGATATTGTGGTGTTCGCTTTCCTTCTCTTAATGATACGCAGTTTAGAGCTGAATTTTTCTAATTCATGCCTCATTAATGTAAATTCCTATTTGCAGGCACTTGAGGCCCCCAAAGAGCCTCGGCGCCCCAAAACACATTGGGATCATGTTCTGGAAGAGATGATTTGGTTATCGAAGGTAAAAATGTATATTCTTTTTAAAAAAGTATATTATTTCTTTCCTTACATCAATAGTTTGTGGATAACTTGAAACTTATATTTTGCATACTAACTAACATTTCATTCAGGACTTTGAGTCAGAGAGAAAATGGAAATTGGCACAAGCAAAGAAGGTTGCCTTAAGAGCCAGCAAGGGTATGCTGGATCAGGCAACAAGGGGGGAGAAGAGAGTAAAGGTTACTTTTCTTTTCTTTTCCTGAAATATTTTCTACTGTCTCTGCAGGGGAGAAACCTTTTACATCTAGGGCTGATGATGTGCATTGCTGTATTGTGCATTTGAGCTTATCATTTGTAATTTAAAATTATGACCAGGAAGAAGAGCAGCGGTTGAGAAAAGTTGCACTCAATATTTCTAAAGATGTTAAGAAATTTTGGATGAAAATAGAGAAGCTGGTAAGCCATATCTGGACAATCCCTTCTGCAAGGCTTCACATAATTCTTTCTACATGGAGATTGAAATATTCTGCACTATTGTGTGTGAAGGTTCTTTACAAGCATCAGCTGGAGCTTGATGAGAAAAAGAAGAAGGCGTTGGATAAACAGCTTGAGTTTCTCCTAGGCCAAACAGAAAGGTAAACTGATGTTTCATGCGATGGGTGTGTAGGAATTAGAAGCAAATGCTTGTACTAGGTGATGTTATATTATGTGAACTTGTACTAGGTACTCCACAATGCTGGCGGAGAATCTTGTGAGCTCACCGGGTCATTGCAAGTTATTGAACTCGTGTTCCCCAGCGAAACCACTGAGAATTGATTACAAGGAAGTTGAAGATGATAAGGGTATTGCTGTAGAAAATATTGGTAAGGCTAGACTTCTGTTTTTGTTGGTTTATTCTTGTGGAAACTTTGTGCGCTTTCTTATTCAAGCTACATTGGTAGAATCTCAGTCAAATGCACGTGATATTGATGAAGATTATGATGTGGAATCTGAGAATGAATCAGTAAGTCAACATTACCTTTACTGGTTGCTTTCTTTATGGGATTCTTTTGATACAACCAGATATATGCGCTAGTAATTCCAAAGCTCTGCCATCCTTTTGGTTCACTTTTATCAACTCCCCTGGTTTCTGTGTAATTACGGCTTTTGTTTCTGTCAATATCACATGGAAGCACTTTTTTGAGGGGGACTTAGTTACATTGCTATGATTTAGGTATCTTCATTTTTTATCAGGACTTTTGTTTGTGTCCTATTTTCTGCTTTCTTTTTCTCACACAAGTAGAGTTATTCGAAGCAAGTTACTGACAAGGTGGAAGGAACTGCTAGGTTCTGATGCTGTGTAGTTTTTTACTTCTTTGTAAATTGTGTTTACAAAACTCTTATGCTGCTTTAGGAAGATGATGAGCATACAATCGAGGAAGATGAGGCTCACATAACCAAAGAAGAAAGGGATGAAGAATTAGCTGCTTTGCAGGATGAAACTGATATACCTCTGGAGGAGCTTCTTAAGCGCTATGCTGAGAGAGGTAATCCTCGCTAAGTTTTGTCAATACATCCATTTGTCTAGTTTTGGTGTTACTCTGTTGAATATTCAATCAAACAGGGTCGAGTTGTGGTCTAGTAAAGCTTAGTTTTAAATGATAGGACACCTTCTCATGTTCCATGTTATTAGTGACACAGAATCCTTATAATTTTGCTGTTATGGAATATAATTGTTTTAAATTCTCAGCTAGCAGAGAAAGCAGTTCAGAAGAGATTGCTGCAGTAGCTAGAGCACCTACATCCATTGAATATGGTTAGTTTCTGAAGTAAATTAACATTCTACTTTGTTGGTGACTCTAAATCCTTTTACTACTATTCTTACAGGGAAAGAGAATGGTATTGCCACAGCCTGTGCAAGTGATGGAAGCAGCTCACCTGCCACCCCTGTTCGTCGTTGTGTAAGTTGTATGTGTTTATGGTTCCTCTAATGAATTGTGGAGCTGTCTTTGTGCTCAATTTGATATTCCTTTTGCTCCCCCTTTTTTTTTCCCTCCTCTGGGCAGGTTGAGAGCAATGGCTTTTTATCACTAGATAATCATTTTTTGGATGTTGAAGCAGATGGGGTCAGAACTCTGTTTACAAAATCTCAAGTGCAGGATAAAGAGCATGTATTTGATGATTTTAGTGATGAACAGGCAAGAATTTGAGTGATGATACTCTTGAAATACATTGGTTAATTTGTTTGTTTGGTGATTAAAGGGCCATTTGTTATCAAAGTGTATTTGGCAGAAAAGTATTAATCTGACGCTGTAGTAGAACTTATGCATATTAATTTGTATGATTTTGCATGAGGAAAGTACCTAATGTTATGTATAATGGACAGAATCAAAGGATTCAATCTCTTTTATGGCTGGCAATTGATGTTTTCTCAGAGTCCTTTGAGATTTGGGTTGCAGTTCATTTTTTTCAAGAGTCATCCTTATTCCTCTTATTTTCATTGGTGATGGGATTTTTTTATTGGCAAATAACAACCTAAATGATTTAACTTAACTTCTCTGGCTGACATCTCTATTTTTTAGGTATTCCTTTTCTTGTATCATTTGCTTGTTGCTACTCCATTTACAAACTTTTTGATGGTTTATTGTGATCATTTGTCTTGGCTCTATAGTAAGTTTGATCATTCCAAAGGGAAGTTATACCGATTGTGCCCTCATTATTGATTGCTTAACAGAGTGGGTTTTCAGTGTATTTCTGAAGTTTAACTTGCTGTTTATTTGGTGTCTTTCTAATTTGCAGGAGGATGAAGATTTTGACCTTCCAACTGGAGAAGAAAGAGAATGCAACACGGTAAATATTTTATTGTCCTACTCTTCTGTTATTTTCCTATTGCCCCCTTTCACGTTGGGCCTGCATTTTTATTTTGTCATGTTTTGTGCTAGAATATTGGGGAACTTCAGTTTGTTCCTCGGATGCCAACTTTGCTCCAGTGAAGGGTTTCTAGAGGCAGAAGCATAATTATAATAGTAGGTTTTTAGTGGGTTGGAATTAGTTTGTATATCATGCGTGCAAATTTTGTCTCATAATCTTAAAGAACATTTATTAATGGAATTGGGGGAGGGGACAAATTCGTTTCTCTTGATGGGCAATCTTGGAAAGCTTAACTGAAAAGAAAAGATAATGAGAGAAGTACTGTGTGTGAGGAGAAAACTGTTTCTATTCAGAGAAGAACTTGCACTAGAGGTGAAGATGAACCGACCTAAGCCACTTCCGTCTCTGGGTTGGGTTCAGTCTTTGAGTGTGTATGGGAATTTGTAATATTTTCTGACCCTAGCAACTGTCTTAGACGTTGGCTTTGTGAAGTGGTGCCCTTGATAATAGAATGGATGACACAAGCTGACTTAGATGTTGACAACGTGTAAAGGGGTTTCATCAAGAATCATGTATGCAAATTTATAGCGTCTTCTGAGGCACCGAATGATTTAGAGTGGGCACCATATCAAATTGAGTTTTATATATTTAGCGATGATGTATGGGAAAATGGGTTTATCTTTGTTAATGTTTGGTTTCTGTCTCACTATATCCATAATTTGATCATGCTGTCGGGTTATATTGTTTACTGGCATCTGATTTTTGTGGAGTTGGAAGCCTTCCTGACATGAGTTTGGATTTTCTGTGGAGGCCAATTTCACTGGTTGCCTGACTTGATTTATTCTGGAAAATTCCAGAGGCTATCATGTATGATTGTGTGACATTGAATTTCAGGATGATGAGGCAACCCTGTCAGAGGAGGAGACACTAGCCAAGGCAGAAACTGTGGATTATGTAGATGAGGTATGAACACAAGAAATTTTTGTGTTTTTTTCCTTTCCTTTTTACGTACTTTTTTCCTATTCAGATATGGTATTCTTACTCCACATCTTTAAGTATGTCATTGGATTTGATCTTATGAATTGAATGGCCGTTCTTCAGATTGCACTACTGCAGAAAGAGAGTGAAATCCCCATAGAAGAACTGCTTTCAAGGTATAAAAAGGTATGATATGAATGTCTCCTACTTGATTTCCAGTAATTAACTTCATAATTTTTTACGTCTGTATTCCAATTTGGTTTTGTGTATTAGGATTCTGAGGGTGAGGAAGAGCAGGATGATGATTCTGACTCTGTATATGCTTCTGCATCTGAAAATTTTATTGAATCACCTGCTCAAAAGGACTATAAATTGAAGCAGCTGAACAATAGAGAAGATGATTCTTGTGCAGCCAAGCCTGCCAAATTCTCTCCAGCAGAAGGGGAAAGTGGATATCCAGAAGAGGCTGGAGAAGAAGGGGAGAGTGGAAGCAGAATTGCTGATGCAGCAGCTGCTGCCAGATCAGCACAGCCTACGGGTAACACATTTTTAACTACAAAAGTGCGCACAAAGTTCCCTTTCCTTATGAAGTATCCTCTTCGTGAGTATCAACATATTGGCTTGGACTGGCTGGTTACTATGTATGAGAAGAAACTTAATGGGATTTTGGCTGATGAAATGGGCTTGGGCAAGACTATCATGACAATTGCACTGCTTGCTCACCTAGCTTGTGAAAAGGGGATATGGGGTCCTCATCTCATTGTTGTTCCAACTAGTGTCATGCTCAACTGGGAAACTGAGTTTCTAAAGTGGTGTCCTGCTTTCAAAATATTGACCTATTTTGGAAGTGCAAAAGAGAGGAGGATAAAACGGCAAGGGTGGTTAAAGCCAAATTCTTTTCATGTGTGCATAACAACCTATAGGCTTGTTATACAGGATTCTAAAGTTTTTAAGCGTAAGAAGTGGAAATACTTGATTTTGGATGAAGCTCATTTGATAAAAAACTGGAAGTCTCAAAGATGGCAGACGCTTCTCAATTTTAACTCAAAAAGACGTATTCTTTTAACTGGTACTCCACTGCAGAACGATCTTATGGAACTCTGGTCTTTGATGCATTTCTTGATGCCACATATTTTCCAGTCTCATCAAGAGTTTAAGGATTGGTTTAGTAACCCTATATCTGGGATGGTTGAGGGGCAAGAAAAGGTCAACAAAGAGGTGGTTGATCGCTTGCATAATGTACTTCGACCCTTTATACTTCGTAGGCTGAAGAGGGATGTGGAGAAACAACTTCCTATGAAACATGAACATGTCATTTATTGTAGACTCTCAAAGAGGCAGCGGAACTTGTACGAGGACTTCATTGCCAGCTCAGAGACTCAAGCTACTCTAGCGAGTGCAAATTTTTTTGGGATGATAAGTGTCATAATGCAACTCCGCAAAGTCTGCAATCATCCTGATTTATTTGAAGGTCGTCCAATAGTCAGTTCTTTTGACATGAGTGGCATTGATCTGCAGTTGAGTTCAGCTCTTTGCTCAATGTCTTCAGCCGGTCTATTTTCAACAGTTAACATTGGTGGTTTAGGGTTTCTGTTTACTCATCTAGATATGTGCATGGCATCTTGGGAGAGTGACGAAGTTCAATCCATTGCCACACCCTCAGACTTAATTGAGGGTTGTGTGGATCAAGTTGATGGGGCAGGTGAACTTGCATTCTTGCATAAGAATAAGCTGCATGGTACAAACATTTTTGCAGAGATTCGGAAGAGGCTGATGGAGGAAAGATGGAAAGAAGCCAAGGATCGGGCAGCATCTATTGCATGGTGGAATTCCATGAGGTGCAAGAGGAAACCCATTTACTCGACAGGATTAAGGGAGCTTGTCACTGTGAGATATCCTGTCTATGACATTCATTATAAGAAGAATAATCCTCTATCTTACTTGTATTCCTCTAAGCTTGCCAAGATGGTATTGTCTCCAGTTGAAAGATTTCAACAAATGGCTAATCAAGTTGAGAGTTTCATGTTTGCAATTCCTGCAGCACGTGCCCCATTCCCAGTTTGCTGGTGTAGTAAAGGTGGAGCCTCTGTGTTTATTGAGCCAGCTTACAAGGACAAATGCTCTGAGCTTTTCTCTCCCCTTCTGACACCTTTTCGGCCTGCAATTGTTCGTAGGCAAGTCTATTTCCCAGATAAGCGGCTTATACAGTTTGACTGTGGTAAGTTGCAGGAGCTTGCAGTTTTGCTTAGGAGATTGAAGTTAGAAGGTCACAGAGCTTTAATTTTTACCCAGATGACAAAGATGCTTGATATTTTGGAAGCTTTCATCAACCTGTACGGTTATACATACATGCGACTTGATGGTTCCACTCAACCAGAAGAGAGGCAAACACTGATGCAGCGATTTAACACAAATCCCAAAATTTTTCTTTTCATTTTGTCAACTCGCAGTGGTGGTGTTGGTATCAACCTAGTTGGGGCAGATACTGTTATCTTTTATGATAGTGACTGGAATCCGGCTATGGATCAACAGGCCCAAGACCGGTGTCATAGAATAGGACAAACGCGTGAAGTACACATCTACAGGTTAATCAGTGAGAGCACCATTGAAGAGAATATTCTGAAGAAGGCAAATCAGAAGCGTGCTCTTGATGATTTGGTTATACAAAGTGGAGGCTACAACACTGAGTTTTTCAAAAAGCTGGATCCTATGGAATTGTTTTCAGGCCATCAAACCATTTCTGCCAATGACATGCCAAAAGAGGAAAAGTGCAATGACAGAGATGAGATTCCTTTATCTACTGCAGATGTGGAGGCTGCTCTGAAGTATGCTGAGGATGAAGCTGATTACATGGCACTTAAGAAAGTTGAACAGGAGGAGGCTGTAGAAAATCAAGAGTTCACAGAAGAAGTGATTGGGAGATTGGAAGATGATGATCTTGTCAATGAGGAGGACATGAAGGCTGATGAGCCTACTGATAATGGTGCCCTGACTATTGTACCAAATGGTGATAATGTGGGCTTGAGTATGACATTAAATGCTGATAATAGCACTGTGACTATGACACCAAAAGTTGCTGATACTGGTGGTCTGACTGTTACATCAAATGCTGAAAATGGCGGCATGGCCTCAACATCAAATAGAGATGGTATAGGAGTGTCAAATGCGCATGATCCAATTGAAAGTGAATCCCTCGCTTTTGCTGGTAACGATGATGATTTTGACATGTTGGCTGATGTCAAAGAGATGGCAGCAGCAGCTGCTGCATCAGGACAAACAATTTTATCCTTTGAGAATCAGCTACGTCCAATTGACCGATATGCCATACGTTTTCTGGAGTTATGGGATCCACTCATTGATAAGACAGCAGTCCAAGCGCAAGTACAGATTGAGGAAAAAGAATGGGAACTGGATCGCATTGAGAAGTTGAAGGAAGACATGGAGGCTGATATTGATGATGATGAAGAACCTCTAGTATCCGAAAGTAAGCATCTCCTAGTAAAATTTTGCTATTTCTATTAACTTGAATTTTGCCTTGGTATTCAAACGAACTACTGTTTATATTCAGCAAATTCTAGGATTTGGATTTAAGCATTTTGAACATAATTGGTCTAAGAACTCATTTAGATGCCTAAATTGCCTTCTAATATCAGGATGGGATGCTGATTTTGCAACTGAAGTATATCGCCAGCAAGTTGAGGCTTTGGCTCAACATCAGGTTAGTGATGTCCCTTAAAGTTCTCCAAAAAGTGTTGCAGAAGGGAGTGGAACTCCTAATTTTACATTCCCGAAATCTTTAGCTCAAATTTCACTAACTAGATTATTTGGAAATACTTGATAGTTGATGGAAGAACTGGAATCTGAAGCTAAAGAGAAAGAACTTGCCGAATATGGGAATACTGATCTTGGAAGGTATTTTCTTTGTAATGGCTTTCCACATTTTTCTACCCTTGTGTGAACTTGGTGATGGACAATCGTTCCTGGCAACTCGTCTTTGGTTGGACATTTCAACACCAGAAAACTATTGTTTTACAATGAAGCTAATTGTACTTTGCTTTGACTAGACTTGATCTGCTTGTTTTAAATGTTCTGATTGTATCTCTGTCAATTGTATGGTATAGTGATGGATGTTTCAGCAAGAAGATTAGGGAATTAAAATCTCTCTCTATTCCTTATCTCTGCCTACTGCTAAATATCAGGGTGATTCCTGAAGGCATCCTGTCCTTGTGAAAAATACTTCGAGTCATGCTTCTTAACGTTTCTGCTTACCAATATCTGAATTTAATTACATTAGCACTACTCTCTCTCTCTCTCTCTCTCTCTCTCTCTCTATCTATCTATATATATATATATATATATATATATATATATATATATATGAAAATTATGGAGTTTTGGATTCTTTTTCATCAGCCTATTATTTTGCTTGAATTTAACTTCTTGCTATGCAGGAACCATACATCATCTGGTCGTAGGCCCAAGTCGAAGAAAAAGGCAAAGAAAGCCAAGTTCAAGTCTTTGAAGAAAGGATCACTGGCTTCTGAACTGAAGACCATGAAAGAAGGGTCACCACCAATAGATTCAATGTCCATAGATGAAGAAACTACCTTTGATGAGGTGACAACTCCTTCAGATGTTCCATCTCCACATCTGAAACTGGAGAAGAAGCGTAAAAAAGGACCATATGATGAAAATAGGAACACAAAGTCCAAAAAATTCAAGAAGGCTTCAGAAATTGTGCCTTTAGTTTTGGATTCCAAATTTACGGGCAATCAGCTGGATGAATCTAAATATGCACACTCTGACAGTAATGCTGTTGATGCTGAACTTAAGCCACTAAGCAGAGGCAAGATGGGAGGGAAAATCTCAATCACATCTATGCCTGTGAAGCGGATATTGACTATAAAACCCGAGAAGCTAAAAAAGAAGGGAAATATTTGGTTCAAGGACTGCTTTCCAGTCGCCAGATTTTTGGTTGCCACAGGAGGATGCTACCCTTTGTGCTACTGTACACGAGTATGGGCCAAATTGGGACTTGGTGAGTGAAATTCTTTACGGAATGACTGCTGGTGGATTTTACCGTGGCAAATACAGACATCCTGTTCACTGCTGTGAGAGATTTAGAGATCTAATCCAAAGACATATTTTGTCTGGCAATGATGCTGTAAATAATGACAAAGCAGGGAATACTGGCTCTGGAAAGGCTCTTCTCAAAGTTACTGAGGTAAAGCAAATTTGCACTGCTTAGTTCTTGGTACCGAATAAATCATAATAAAAACCATAAAATGAGAAATATATAATTTCATAATTAAGATACTACAACTGTTATTTGATTTTGGTATAATAACCCACAATTTAAAGTTGTATAAAATTCTGTCATGTATTCAACAAAATTGCCTTGGGCACCCACCTTATTGCATTCCTGCAAATGAAATCAACAGATGGATAACACTAAGCTTTCAAGGTTCTTTTTGTCTTTTATTGTAGGACAATATCAAGCTGTTGGTGGATGTTGTCTCTCAGCTGTCGGATCCTGAACCTCTTATTCAGAAACATTTCTTTAACCTGTTTTCTTCTGTCTGGAGGGTTTCAACCTGTGGTAGTCACAGGGGCAGCTTTGCGCATTCTCAAAATTCCTTATATTCTTCATGGAGGTTAACAAATCATGTCAGCAGGGAACCATTGGAAAAGATGGCATTTGCTAATTTAAGTCTTTGCAGCAAGTTAGTTGCAGCTGCTCTCTCTGATGATCATGCATCTCAGGAGGATGATGAGGTGCCTTTGTGCAACCAGAGGGAGGAAGCTGCTGTAGTTGCAGAGAAGGTGGATGTTACTCTTGAGTTTCTGGATAACCAATATGATGAAACAATGTCCATGCCGTCTATTGTGAGTCTTTCAATACTTGGGCCTGATTCTCCACCATCTTCAAAGGTGCAAATCCAAGAAGATAACCGCTTAAGATCTTCCCAATATTTGGCTGAAAATCGATTCAGGTATGACTTCTGGTAGCAATGGAGCTATGGCCTATGTGTTTTTATCTATCAACAGAAAGTTTAGGCTGTGCTCGTGCAATTTTTATAGTCTAATGAAAGTGGAGGTCAAATTTTTTCTGAAGATGCTGTTTGATGTGACAATTAAGAAATTTTCCAGCTACATATCTATGTACTTTGGGAACTTATCCTGTTTCTCTGTCTTCTTTCCAGAGATGCTTCTAGAGCCTGTTCTGAAGGTTGTTTGGGTTGGGCTTCACTAGCTTTCCCAACTGGAGATGCTAAGTCTCGAAATCCAGTAAAATCGCAATCTCTGGGGAAACACAAGCTATTAGTTTCTGATTCAGTTAAGTCTTCGAGAGCAAAATTGAGGAAGACAGCTGCAGATTCTAGTACTGTGTACAATAATTCTATAGGTGCTCCAGTTGCCCAACCGCTTGTAACAATATCAAAAGATTGCAGTGTAGACCATGATGTGGTGCCAACAAACATTCCTGATGTTGGAATCAATGCGTTTCGTGGAATTTCGCCCTTTGACATTGATGGCGAATTAGCTTTGACAACACATAGCTCAGATATGGCTCTGCATGAATATATACCTGGCTTGATATCTGGATTAGATGATTATCTGACGTTGCCAGAATTTACAGATGCTGGGTAAAATTGAATGTGGAATCTTGAGGAGGTTCTGATTTCTTGAAGTGAAAGCAGTCTCTGAAAAGTTGACAGCTAAAGGTCATCGGGAATTTGACACCAAGCCAAGGAAAGTAGCCGACACTGGAGGCTTGGGAGTCAATATGCTACCCTCGGGGAAGAAAAAGTAAATACAAGATGTGACATCATCAGGATGCTTGTGAAGAGGTCCAGGGGTATCCGACCTGGCTGGTCGTTTACATGTGAGACTGTGTTCTTGCTTAGTCATGGACCAGCAACAACGCCTTTGGGGATGCCATGGAGACATACGGATTGTAATTATAATGCAGATATGAGGGCCATTAAGCTATTCTATTCTTTTTTGTATTGGGAAATATGTGCGCGAAATTTTGGGGAGGAACCATTTATATTGGTCATTGTAGGCACATTCCCATGCAATTATTTGAAAACGAAACAGCATTAATGAAATGAAAATCAGATATATTCACCTGCCCCTCCTGTTGTTAATGCGTGTGTTCTCTACTTACTATTTTGCAAGGAATGATTTAGCTAATTGTGTCTGTGTGGATGTATTAAAATCTTCTATGCATAAGTGCTGTAGCAGGTGCAGGTACCCGGTCAGTGTGCCCGCAATGAGTTGTAGTTGCTTCTCTCTGTTTTGCTGGTCCGCTAGATCTTCATGATTTTCCTTCTCCTGTAGGAGGCTATACACCCGAGAATTTTGAACCCCTCAATTCACCGGCTAAGACGGCAGGTTTGCTTGATCCATTTTATGTTTTAGTTGATCAGAATCATATTACAATGCTTGACTTCCTGTCTCCTTGGAACTGAAATATGGATACAAAGGTACGATTCTATAGAACAAATCTTGTCTGCCCTTACATATGTTGATCTTTTAATTACTATACTTTGATGTGGGATTGCCAAACTAATGGCATCCATCACAAGATACATGAAAAGTTATCTGTTTTTATGATGCGTAAAGATTTGCAACTATCACTCTAAGATGCACACTGAGTGAAATTTTGTGATCTTAACTGATAAAAAAATTACGAAAATATAAATCAATCTAAACAAGTCTTAATTTATAACACAGTTAAGAAATTTCTAATATATTTTCCCTCTAGTATAGTTTTCCTTATAAGCTAGACGGAAAGGCACTAGGGAGGCCAGTTGGAGTCTTTTAAGCTCATGGGCCGTGGCTGTCCAGCCCAAGACGAAAGTTGAGGTCCAAGGATGCACACTCAACTATGGAGTCTATTTTTAATATTTTATAAAATTAAGAGTATATTTATTATTATTTATTATTTTATTAAATTATAATATTAATTAATTTTTAAATTTTAAAATAATTAAATAATTTTAAAAATTTTTAATTTATATAATTTATATTATAATTGATATTTTTTTCTTTTTAAATATTATGTCAATTTAAGATATAATATAAAAATTAAAAAATTATTAAAATTTATATAATTATAATTAAAAATATCATTATGTTTTTAAATAAAAATAAAAATTTATTATATATTCATTAAAATACATATATTTAATGAATTAAATAATTAAAAATAAATTTATTTTTAATTTAAAAATTAATAAATATTTTGATATAATAAAAAAAATTTATTATATAATTTTAAAGATGGATGGAATAATTATTTTTTTAAAAAAAGGAGTGTTTAAACTTGCTGTGCAAGGCTCGTAGCAAACACATATTATAAGCTCGCTGCACCTTTGCACATCCAATTGCAACCTCACTCTTTCTAATTTTACCGACTCCGGTGAGGGAGAGAGGGGGGAGTCTACATATTTTTTTTTTTTTTTGCTAAATAAAGAGAGGGAGAGGCGGTAAAAAGTGAAAGTTGACAAAGCGCGCTCTACTTCAATTTTTCAGTTCTTCTTTTGAATTATCGGCGGCCCCTTCTGTTTTTTTGCCTGTTCTCGTTTAAATTCTACTTCTTCATTTGCTAATTAAACGTTAGAGCTTTGAATCAATTTCCATATTCAAGAAGTCACTCTATTTGTAATGTGAGGTGGGTGTTCTATGATGTGCCGCTTTGATTTCTCTAGGGTTTTTCCTTTTGCCCCATTATTTTCTGCATAGAATTTGGCGGAATTCTTTGTTTTCTTGCTGTGATGGGGAAAAGAGAAGTTGCAATGCTACGAACTGTAAAACAAGAAGCGATTGCTACGCATAGTGGCGATGGTAGAGCAAGGGTAGCGGGCGACCGTAATGAAAATGCTGCAGCAGCGGGCAACGGGAAGAATTGTAGTAGCAATTGTAGGGATGGTGTTGGAGAAGGCGAAGAAGATTTTGTGGGACGCAGGGTTCTTCGATCTCGCTATCTTAATGTCAAGATTCGAATTTCTGGTAATTGTTTTCCTTTAATTGGGGCATTAATAGTAAAACGTGTTTGTACTATCTTGGTAGAACTTTCCTTAGTGGTGATTTTTCTTTGGGGGTAATTTTGTATGGCGTTATGCTTCCTGATGGTGGTGGTGCACAAATTTTAAGCCGAGTAAGTGTTCTGCAAGCGAGTAATCATCTATATCCCTGTACATACGTTCCTCTTTTGGTGTTGGTGAGAAAGATTTTTGCTTTTTATGTTTGGGTTATAGATATAGTAGACTTGTATGTATTTAATTGAAGTTTTTCCTTTTTAAACAAAAAATCAGTTTCTATATGTAGTTTAACTGTTGATAGTACTAAGGTTTTGATTTTTGCTGTTGCCTCCTGCCTTCCCTAACTTGGAAAGAAAAGGGTGGGGGGGGGGGGGATACATGTTTCACATGAATGCAATGTTTCTTTTCTTAATAAGTTGGTCTTGTTGCTGTTTTGCAGATGAGAGAGATGATATATCAAAGGTTGATTCAGATAAGTTTAAGACAATAATTGAAGAGGTTGATAACTTGCATCAGCTAGGTATTACTGTTGATTATGTTTTATTTTTCCCATTTTTATGTTAATTACATTCGTCTAGAATTTGTTTTTGGAAGGCTGTTATGCTGTTGTTGCAATGAGGATAGTGATCAGTGAGTTGATTTAAGGCTGGTTATGTCAAATGAATTAAAAAAGGTTGTTTCTTGGTTAAGCTTTTAGGTGGTCTGGGGACTTAATTGCTCACAGTATCTTTCTTTCCATCTTTTGATATACAGTAAAGAAACCCAGGGAACAAGTGGCAGATGCAGAAGCGCTCCTGGACATCACAAACACCTTAGTAACCTCTGTCAAGGCACACAGCAATGAAGGGCTAACCCCTTCAGATTTTATTAGTTCTTTGCTTAGGAATTTTGGGCAACAATGTGGACCAAGTAGTAGTAGAGATGGAGGTGGAAACTCCATCCGTTGGAAGGATATTGGCCTTTCAGTCTCTCATGTTTTCAGGAGTGCACCTGGATGCTCCACCATGTAACATCAATAGCATGCTTATTTTTAATTCTTACTCTTGCATTCTTTCTTACTTTAAAGTAGTTGGCCCATGTGATTCTTTTTTTAATCTTCCCAGGGTTGGTCCCATGAATACTGAAATCAAGCTACGTAAGCCTGTTGTTCATAGAAAGCGTGTGAAGCCAACCGAGAGTGCCCGGCCTGAAGAGGTAAAAGTTTCCTCTGTATGTTGTCATGTTCTTTTTGACATAGTTTTCTGCAAGCCTGGTTATTGAAGAGGCTCTGAGTCATTGTCAGATCTGACTTATACAATTTAGCTAGTTGTCAAAGAAGATATTTGTGATTCAGTAGGAAATGGAGCCAATCAATGAAAACAAATTGTTGACAGTAAAAGATTGGTGATGTCATTTTTAATGTGTATTCTGTCTGTAGTGTTCATTATAGGAAGAAAACGGATTTTGAGAGTTTGGATTCTTACTAACTTCTTATTTGATTTTACAGCTTGAAGAAACTCAGGCTGAGGAGAAAACAGACACAGATAAGAATATGGCTGTGATGTTTGATATCTTGAGGAAGAATAGGAAGGTCAGGCTTGAGAGATTAATATTGAATAGAAACTCCTTTGCTCAGACAGTTGAAAATTTATTTGCCCTATCATTCTTGGTCAAAGATGGAAGGGCTGAAATAACAGTGAATGAGCAAGGCGACCATCTAGTTTGTAAGAGTCTTTACTGTGTAAACTCATCAACATGCTTCCTTTTTTCTTTTGGCCTTTGTGTTTTGCCTAATTTAGGATATTATTCTTTTCAGCACCAAGGAATGCTGCTGCTGCGTCTGCAGTTCTGAGTGGGGAGGTGACTTACAGTCATTTTGTCTTCAGATTTGACTTTAGGGACTGGAAGGTATTGGAAATGTACATAACTACAGTATTTGAATTGGATTTACTTATCTCATTTTGTAAAGTTACTGCAAACTGTCTGCGGTTTACTACTGGAATTTGGAATTGTCTTATAGCTTTATTTAGGAATTTTTCCTGGTTATGTGCAATAAGTTAAATAAATAAATGAATGCAGAATACTGGAGGGTGGATTTGATTAAGAAAGGAGAAATATGTGATTACTTGATTTGAATACTTTACTCTTGAATGGTAAATCATGGAAAACTAAAAGGTAATACCTTGAAGTCACACAATTTGTTTGTCACCTTTGCATGGTAAGGCAAATCTATTTGAAGTGTTGGAATCATCCTGAAAATCAGTTTGCAGGTCAATTAATTTTCACACATCCAAGTCTCCTTTGGCATGGTATTTTTATCTAGACATAGTTATGGCTAACCATATGATTTTAAGATGCTACTTTCTTCAGCTCATCACCTTGTGCATTTTCTGCATGAAATTTGCCACAATTTTTGTACTCTTAGCTAGGTAACATGGCAATGTATTGTCTATTCATGTTGTCATTTTCTGAACTTGCAGTTAATGATGACTTGTGTTGATGATGGGGAGGAATTAATGCCACATAGGAACGTGGTGATTACATCAGTCAATTCTCAACCGGATCCAGCACATGAAGAAACTGAAACAGCATCGACAACAACACCCATAAGGAAGTTTTCTAGAAATCGAGGTTTGGTTTTGCAGGAGCAGACAGTTGAAGACTCTCCTGAAAGTGATGATTCAGCATCCAGGGTTGCTGCCATTCGGAAAAGAAAGCGAAAGCTTGTTTAAGTGACAGGATAGGTTGGTTCACATCTGGGGCAGAAAGGACACAAGATGGCCATGCTCACTCCTAGAGTAAATATTTCCTTTGAATTTCAGAAGCAATATGTGATTAAAGTTTAGCTTGCAGGCCTCTATTGTTTAGTTTTTTGGTCATTGCATACAAAATTTGGAAGTCGATAGTTTATCATCTACTTTTTGGCCATATTATGTTACCGTTGTACATTTTCATTAAATTCTTTACTGGGTAATGTCTACAATAGCAAGGGTGTTTTTTCTATCTTTCTTTTCCCCAGTGGAAACTCCCCTTCCCTTCTCCTTTCAAAAGAAAAGGGAAAGATGGAGAGGGATGTTCGTTTATAATGTACAAGGAGCATGTCCAATTATTGATATGCGGATCACGTTTCATTCCATAAAATATAAGTAGGCTAATCGTTTTGCTTTTTGGTTGCTGAGATTTTTTTTAGTACCAGAAGTTCTGCAGGTTTTGTTAGTTCTGCAGGCTTCATGAGTGATACCAGATGTTGAAAAGAGTTGTGCAAAACTGGTTTGCTTGTTATCACTAGATCAACATGTGAATGTTATCTCAAGACAACTAGCACAAGGTAGGAAAGACATTTGAATCACCGGTTTTTGCTCTGACCAGATCAAATCGAGTTGTATAGAAGGCTCTATTTTGGGGGATGGGCTTGGTTTTGAATCTTGAATCACATTAACGTCCACTGGATGGACATGGATTTACCATCCTTTGTATCTTCTAAAGGATCAACCAAAATATGATACCAAGTTATAGTACAAGATTCTATTTCCGTGAAGGCTAAATAGGCAGAGGTATTGAAAGAGCGAATTCACGCTGCTCTGTAATGCATCAGAACATAAACTCACGTTAACAACCCCGCTCATGAATTTGATAAATAGATTGATGTTGAAGGCTCCACAAATTGTAAGGTTGTAATATAACATCCAATACAGTTCCAAATACTAGAACAAAGTAAAAATCCTCAAGTCAAAATACAAGCCTCGTGGGCCTATTCCTGAAAAAATAGCAAGTAACTGCAAAACTTTATTGGACCGTTCAGAATATTCTTTTAATCACCTGATGTTACTCCATAATGCGTTGTCATCTAAGCTTTATTAATGTCTCTATTATCTTTTGGAATGTCAAGATCCCGAAATACTGGACTATCAACTCCAACTCCCATTGCATTAAGACCATTGTCAACATAAGCAACAGTACCAGTGATAGCTGAAGCCAATGGTGATGCCAGAAAAGCAGCAGCATTCCCAACTTCCTCTGTTTCATGTACTTTTTAAGGCTCAGTGTTCAGAAGCAACAAGCAGTATGAATCACAATATGCCCAATCATGGCAAATAAAAGCAGACTATATCATTTCATGAAGTAATAAGGCTGTATGTATGTTCAGTACAACAGTATTTATGTTTTGGTAAATTTCCAAAGATCTTTAATAAAAGGTCGGGGTCACTCACCAGCAGATAGTTCTTTCTGCAAGGGTGCATTTTCCAATGAGTAATCGATCATCATATCAATGAAACCAATAGCTTTTGCAGCACGACTTCTTAATGGACCTGTAAGTTGTGGCAACATGGTACAAACACTAATCAAGCAAAGAACTTTATTGACATAGTTCACAAAAATTTCATATAGAAAACTATATGCCACGATAAGCAAAAAAGTACATTATGTGGAAAGTAAAGCTAATTGATTATACATTTCTAAAACATTATTTTGCAAATACAATATCCCTCCAAGGATACAGCAAGTATTGTTCATTAACACATGCTCTGGCACATAAATCCAGAAAAGAGAAATAGAAAGAAGAGGGCAAACAAGAAGACAAACAATGTAATGGTATGTTATGCGCCCAGAAATAGTCACTAATCACATATTTAGAGACTAAAGAGGGTACGGAACCATAAATCAAGTTCTTAAAAAAGGTGGTACAGTTTAATTGAGGCGTGTCAACTCCAGGTGAAAGGGAGTACTAGGTTTTGCCTGATGATATCAGCCTGTGAATCTGGAAAAATCTATGTGTCAATTGTTACTACAGCTTCCAACCAGATTTATTGGCAGGGATTTGATGGTAAAATCCAGCAGATCACCACATGTTGTCCGGAGCTTAAAATTGTATCATTCATGCTATTTTTGAATTCCAAAATAGCATTACTTAGGTGCCAATACCTGCAGAGATTGTGTTAACCCTGACTCTTTTTTTTCTTCCAGCTTCAAAAGCCAGCACCTTCATAAACAGTATATAAGTCAAAACCATGATAACTGCAGGTTAACAAATAGTAACATGGATGTTTGGAAGAGCTAGTATAGAGAAGAGCTCACTCTGGTGTCACTCTCTAGAGCAGCCTTTGCTGAACTCATGCCGCCTCCATATCTACAATTTAAAGAAAGAATTAGTCCAATGACAAGGATGAAGTCACAGTATAGATAATCTGAGAAACGTGTACCCTGGTATTATCCTTTCAGAAGCAATATATGTAAGAGAGATTGTAGCACCACCTGCAATTTATGGATCAGGCCACGTTTTTGCAGGAGTAGTACTTGGTCTTGCATTATACTACAAATTACTTCCCAACCATTAAAATGCTAAAAACAAATATAGGATGAGAAAAACTAACCTGGATTAATTATTGGAAGAAAATGCTTTAGTAAAGAAACAAAAGAATAACTTGAAGCAGAAATAGCTGCAAGGTAGCCATTTCTTGATGTCTCCAACAGAGGTTTACTAACCTGTATTACAAGTTTTAAGATAACCCTTTTGGAGAACATGAATTATACCAATGCAATCTGTGAAATGAACAAAATACCTCAGGACCATTGGCAAGTGAATGTACAAGAATGTCAATTGTGCCAAAATCCTGTTTCACAGACTCAGCAACTTCCTACAGGAAATTACAGATTGATAATCAACAAAATATATTAAATACAGCCTGCTCTGCCTGTTAAGGTCTACAAGTGCAATTATCAAGTATCAGCCACGTTTGCACAAGTAACAAACCTTATTTTGTCACAAGATGGGACAAGAATTGACAGTTCTAAACATGAATTAACCTAAACCTCAGAAACTCTCCATAAAAAATAAAGTAAAACAGTTGACTCAGTTCCTAGTCACCTCAAACAGTTCAACCTTGCACTCTAAGATATTATTATCCTCCATGATTTCATCTGGCCCAAACTTGAAGTACATTATCAGAGAGTAAAATGCGTGCTGCAGTGTGCTTCATTAATGAGTCACCTGGAGAACATGACATTCTAGTTCTGACGTCTGATGACAAATTGAATATTGGGAGTGAAAAGTGAATAGATATTTTATACAAGCCTTGGATTCTATTGGGTCCAAAGCATATAAACACCAATTTTCTTTTTCACCACATCCTACCCTTAAAATCAACATAAACATGTGTGCATGGGTGTTACATAATATATATATATATATATATATATATATATATATATAGAGAGAGAGAGAGAGAGAGACATGAAAAACAACACACATGTAATATAATGTATGAGGAGACTTAGTGCAGGTACCTTAACAGTCCAATTTGAAGAACCTGAATAACGTTTGTTTGTTTTGACCTGCATAATACGAGTAAAGTTTCAATCAGATAATAGATGACTGTATATGTTTCCCTTGAAATATTCTGGTGGCAAGGTTTCATCTTACATCTTCCGGGACATCCTCAGGACTATCAAAAACTGCATCCAATGGGTATACTTTTGTGATTTCCATAAGAGAACCATCTGGAAGTCTACAACAAAGAAATCAGTTCAGAAGTCAGTTGATGAAGATAAACCTGTAGATATATGAAAAAAACATCTCCATACTTACACACGAGATTCATCAAATTTCCCACGGCGCAAACTGGTCTCAAAAATGTTCAATGCCTAAGAAGTACCAGGTTGGGGGAGGGGGAAAAAAAATCATAAGCTCACGCCTCTCTTGATATTCATAAACCATAGTCATACATGATACATACAGGCACCCATGTCCCAACAAGAATTTCAGCACCTGCAGCTGCAAGGGACTTTGCTATTGCCCATCCATAGCCATTATCATCTGCAACGCCAGCTATAAACGCTCTCTTCCCTGCAGTCAAATGGTTTATTGTTGAAGCTGTAATGTTTAAGTTATAAGGCCAAACAAATTGTTCCACGCATCTCTGCTGTTTGACTACACAAGAGGAGTATTAAGCTTTTGATTTTCACCATCCGTAAACCTCTTTTATCACTTAAAAAATCTATGTAGTCTGTATAGCCTCTTATATCATGATTCACCTAGTAAACCATCCTCAAAATTATGCCTGAGAATTTTTCTTTTTAATTTTTTCCAATTCCACGACATCCAGCCTCTTGAAGAAAATGTTAATCATATGTAACTGGAAATTCACGAATTTTAAATAATAATAATTTAAAAAAAGATCTGAATCTCTACACTGATTGATAATGAATGGCACACATTTATTTCCTCACAAGGTACATTTTTTTAGTGATTAAGCATTTATTGACATTTATTTGTTCATTAAGTCTCAATTCTTGCATGAAATGCAATTTGGAGGTAATGAATAATGCTTATGCATATCTGAGCAAGGACATACCACAGTGATGTTTAAAACAAAACAAAATTGGTGAAAATTGCTGAGCAACTCTACCACTGTTACACCAATACCCAATAAAGACTGGTTGCGTGCCAAAAAAATAAACAGAAAAGAGAAACAAATAACTTCCAACCTCTCAAATCAACAGGCAATCCTGGCAAAGGCTCTGGATTACTGGCTCCAGACATTGCTTTGGTGACAATTCTCTGAAATTTCATAGTGCTGGAGTTAAAGTTTTGATTCAATGACCATGTTGATGAGATGTGAGATGAGCACTTCAAATTTGTCCCAGATACGTCTTTAATTTCACTAGCAAAATTCACCATGCTTGATTTTGAAATTTTATGAGAAGCAGAAATGCAAGGTTTTGGGATTGCAATTTGTGTGCCAGGGGTTGCTGTAGCAGCCATTTCTGTGAAGTAGATTCACCTGAAAGAAAAATCACAAGAGGAACCAATTAGAAAGACAAACTGCAGTTGTGTTACTAATCGGAAGACTTGAGAACCATAAATGCAAGTTCCATATGAAGAAAAATGTAAACTGAATATAACAAGAAGAAGAACACCGCAACTGGCTGAAATGCTTATGTAGTTATGGTGCAATATGGTTGCATAAGCAGCATGACTTCTGGTAAGAAATTATTTTGAGTATTCAACAATAATCATCTTACACTGAATGCTTATATCACAATATTTCCTAAAAATGGAAAAAAGCTCATAAAGCACCTTGATCTATGGTAGGATGTCATTCCGCATAACATTAAAATTCCGCAAAGAAACTAATATATGTCATAAACTGACACTCACTTGATAACAGCTAAGTCAACTATAACTTGAGTAGTTGAATTTGCATTTGGATTTCAAAGCTTTAAATTCCTTCAACGTGATACAGTTTTATAAAAAAGTTAGGACTCAAAAGCCAACAAGTACTTCAAAAGTGTTATTTTTTGAAACCGGGAACAAAAGAGCATCTAAGATCCTCCAGAAACAGCCAAAAGAGAAAAAAAAAAGACTCCATAAACTCTTTCACTTCAAAGACTTCCAAAATGCATCTATTCTTCAACATTAGGAATGAAGCTCAAATTCAAAAATCAATATCGCTCACCAAGACTGATCTCTTAGAGATACAACAAGATATCTATGATATCCAATGGAAATATCCACTAATACGTAGCACAAAAATAACATCCCACAAAAATTAAAACTTGAAATGACACAAATAAGTTTAGAAAAAGATCCCAGCAAAAGAAGCACATAAACTTCAACTGTAAATACCCTTTTCACAAATGCAGATAACGCTCTAAAACACGATCTCTGCATGGCATTGGAAGAGTATTCAAGTGAATGTATCAATTCTAAACCACATTTTAGCTAACTGAAGTGTCGAGAATACTCACCTTGAAAAAACCTTGAATGATTATGAGGAGGAAGCCAAAGAAATGGAATGCTCTCACTCAAATATATAGCCCTGTGATGATGATGGGTTCTATGTTTTGTGGTTTATGGAGTTTCGATGAAAACGAAGTTGGCAGTGTATTTGGGTTGGTTTAACCGTTCTTGAAGAAGCTTTGGAAGTGCCGCAGACGACAGAGAATTTTGGCACCTGCCTCTTAATATGACCGTTTTGCCCCTCCCTGTCGTGGGTGGAGTGGACCTGATAATGCATCCCGTTTGGGGAACTGGGTCCGGTCCTATTTATTTTTCTTTACAATCCATATCCAGCCAGATTGAGCCCACAGCAATAGGAAATGGGCCCAAATGAAATATTGATTTCGACAGAGAGGAAAAGTGGAATGCCTTACGATACTCAGGCCCACAGTCCAATTCATAGCAGCACGTGAGAGGCCACGCACTCCCAACGAGAATCGGAATCCAACTTAAAGTGTTAACCAAATTTAATTCTAATTTTCCATATCCAAAAACTTTAAAATAATTAAATATATAAATAAACTCCTCAAATATTTATTACGTATTAAAAATATTTCTCGTGCCGTCCTCTTCACACTACTTTCTTCTCTCTCTTTCTTTCCACCCCAACCCTGAGCTCGAGCTCTCGTGCACCCCCGTTCTCAAAAACCCTCGAATAGCTAGGGTTAGGTTTTGACTTACTATTTGCTTTTCCTTTTTATTTGGAGGGATTAAAGTTTCATTCTTTAGGATTTTAGTTGGCTTAATTTCTTTTTTGGGTTTTTTTTTTGTTGGTTTTATTTGGTTACTGGACCTCGATCTGAAGTCCTCGGAGCTATGGACATCCGCAAGAGAAACAGAGCTGAAGCTGCAGTTAACGCCAATGGAGGCTTCAAGAAATCTAAGCCAGGTAAATCTAGGATTTTATTCTCATATTACCTGTATTACCTCATTACATTTGTTTATTTGCATATGTAGTTATATAAGCATAACATTCGCCTGTACTTTTTGTTAGCTTTTTCTGGTTGTTGTATTTGTTGGTTTATTACCGCTTTTCTAAGCTTTGTGGGGGTTGGGGTATGCGTTCTGTATCTTTGCTTGTTTACAGTGTTTCTGATTTTTTTTTTGTACCTGCAAGCATTAGAATAAATTACAGTGGATTTCTTTATATGCTTTAGAATATTCTAGAACAAGAAATTTTAAGGCTTGGTGCATTATATAGTGGATTTGGACTGTTGTCTGTTAGCAAATTGTCCCTCGAATTTAATGGTCTTTTTATTTGTTAAGGGAGCTGGGAAAAGAAAGGGGCGATTGCCAGTGGGGGAGAGGGAAGGTAGAATTTTGCTTACTAGGCTCGAAATTTATTGATTTTTGTTTTGAGTTTAAATTGGTATTACAGATAAAACCTATTTTCGTTTAGAAACGTACTGGAAAGATTATTGATTGTATTTACAACAAAGTTCATATACTAGTAGTGATAACTTGAAAACCATTATGATGTATAATGTACTTTGGCTCTGTTAATAATGTTTCTATTGGCAATAAACTCAGTATATATTGCTTGACGATTTAGCATCATTTGAAGAATTGATGAAATTCTAACTGGAAAAGAGTAATTAATGTTTGTAACAGAAATGGACTCCTTATCAAGTGGTATAGGAAGCAAATCGAAGCCTTGCACGAAGTTTTTCAGGTTCAAATCTTTACTTACCTAATATATAAACAGTAGAAATTCTAATATTTCTCTTAAGTTCAATAATCATTCATAATGTTGCAAGTGTTAAAAATATGAGTTATTCTTCGGGAAATTTGTAGTAATTCTACAGGTCCCATAAAATTTTCCTTTTGGGCTCTTCTCATACTGCTGGGACTATTGTCTGTTTAGAAGGCAATGTGGGCTAAACATTTACTGCTGCCTATATTGAACAACTTCCGAGTAAGTTAATGTTCTTGGATGACAAAGTACTCATAAAAATGGTGCCTGGAGGACTATGTAACTAAAAAAAGGAGTACTGATGAGTAAGATATATTCTATTTCAAATATGTCCTGCATCTGGGAATACTTTTACTTTGATTGCCTTAATGCAAAGGTATGAATATTTGTTTACCACTAATGAGGTATTTTAGTCATTATGATCCACATTCTGCTTCTATTTTTGCTATATGATAGGGATTATGAATTGAATATATATAAATGTGCAGTGTAATTTATAGCTTTGTATTAAGTTGTAGTTGTTTAATATAATCCGAATGAATGCTAACTATTGGTAGTTTGATGTTTTCTACTTGAAATTGCTATTGGTATAACCTGTTAGATTTGGAATCACTTGGACATGGTTATGACTGTTGGAGTTTCACCCTTAGTTGTTGAAAGGGCCCCTATTGCTATCTCTAGTTGCTATCTATTAGCATTCTATCAGGTTGCATTTTCCTACTTCTTTTTCCTGCGGGGGGGATGGGGTAGGGGGTGTGTGTTGCTGGTGGTGGTGAAGGGTGTTCCTAAGATTGAGGTTCTGGCTTTATATATATATATAAGCTTGGAGAACAATCTGCTGATAAATTGATGATGAGGCAGTACATATTTATGCAGATAAGTTCATATTTAACCAATAAGCTATCAAGTATTTGTATGCAAAGTAAGGCTTCAAGTGGATACCAATTTTCCAATTCCATTCCAAATCAAAATTTTATTTTAATTCAAATATATTATTATTTTATTTATTTTTCGTTTCTCGCAATCTATTATCTATTCACAACACATTATATTGTCTTTCTTTAGACCTCAATTGACCTCACATATTTAATATTTTTTTACAAAACTCATCTCAAATTAATTCTTATCCACTTACACCCAAATCTGTCAATATCAAATGTGCGGGGTCCATATCTTCTAAGCTAGTCTTTTGAATCATAGGAATATATGTTCCCTAAGTAACACACTCAGCTGGAATAAGGCAGTTGCACCACTGTCATTTTTCTTGAATCTTGAAGTCCTTTAGCGTCATGAATTATGTATCTCTCTCTCTGCTGGCTTCTATGCGTGTAGAAGTGGCATGCTCTGATGGCATCTCATTTCACTTAATGTCCTGTGAATACTTGCCCTATGTTCATCTGGTCTACGGGATACTAATAAATTGTCATGTTTATGGAGCTTGTTTCTCAGATGACTTATACGGTTTGCTTGTCTTTCTTCTTCTTCCTTCTCCCCCCTTCTCTTCCTCCTCCTCTTTCCTTCCTATCCTTTCATTGGAACCTGTTCTGAAGGGTACTGGATCAGTCTCATTGTAGGTTGTAGGCATGATTAATCTGAAGGAAAGGAACACTTTAGCGATTATTGAGTAATTGTAAATTATATGGTTGCCACCCTGGGATGCTTCCTATGGTGGATTGTTTAATCGTAGTAAAAGCATCATTTACATCATTTTAAAAGGTATTTAGGGTCATATGGTCTTCCTTTGTTCTCCTTTGCATATCTAGTTCTTCATTTCTTTGGCTGAAAATTCAGTTTCAATATTGGAACACGCTATGTGCTGTTTATGTGTTAAGTTTTATACTGTTTTTCTATCCTATTAATATGTTGGTGACTGACCTGAGTTGGTGAATCATGTTTTATTTGCAGTACTGCTGGCTGTCCATTTGGTGAGAGCTGCCACTTCCTTCACTATGTTCCAGGTGGCTATAATGCTGTTGCCCAAATGATGAATCTCACACCAGCTCCAGCATCAAGGAATGCAGCAGCACCACCTGCTATCCCCAATGGGTCTGCTGCATCTGCACTTAAAACCAAAATTTGCAACAAATATAATACTGCTGAAGGTTGCAAATTTGGGGACAAGTGCCATTTTGCCCATGGTGAATGGGAACTTGGCAAGCCTATTGTTGCATTACATGAGGATCCTCGGGCCATGGGTCCTGTTCCTGGACGTTTTGGCGGCCGAATGGAGCCAGCTGTGCCAGGACCTGCTGCCAGTTTTGGTGCATCAGCCACAGCTAAGATTAGTGTGGATGCTTCCCTTGCTGGAGCCATCATTGGGAAGAGTGGAGTGAACTCAAAGCAGATTTGTCGGCAAACCGGTGCTAAGCTAGCTATTCGAGAACATGAGTCTGATCCAAATCTTAGGAACATTGAGCTTGAGGGTACATTTGAACAAATCCAACAAGCAAGTGCTATGGTTAGAGAGCTGATTGCCAGCCTTGGTTCAGTAGGTGGTCCAGGGAGGGCAACTGGAGCGCCAGGAGGCCCGGCTCCTCCAGTGAGCAATTACAAGACCAAGCTGTGCGAGAATTTTGCTAAAGGCTCGTGCACTTTTGGAGAAAGGTGTCACTTTGCACATGGGGCAGCTGAGTTACGCAAATCTGCGGTCTGAGAATTTCATCTGTCTAGTCTCATATCTTTCTAGTGATGTTGACCTGTCTTGATGTAGTAGTATTCCATTTTGGGAATTAGGTATGCAAACAGCTCTTTTTTGGAGCAATGAGCATTTTTCTAGCAGCCCGAGGCATCTGTTTTGTGATATTTTAGCAGTGTTGACTTGGTCATTATAGATTCTGAATTTTTACATTATATGTTCAAATTTGTTAGAATTTGTCTATTGTGCTAGTCACGCAGAGATTCTTTAGTCCCTTTGGCTCTCTTTGTTTCCATTTGAACTAAAATTGGCTAGCTTTAGTTGTCTTGATGACATAAATTTTTTGATGGAACCGTTCGTGAACTTTGGATTAAGTTGATCAAATCTTGAATCTCATGCGCGCCCGAAGAGCAGAATGGTATCTGCCCTTACGACGGCTGATAAATTTTAATACACCAGTGTACTGCGCGAGTGCCTGGGAAATTTTCTGCTTTCGATTAGTAAATCTTAAATGGCATCTTCTCAAGCAAATGATACATATATCAAAATTCGGCTCGGTTGTCTTGGAATGGAAGCACGGTAATTTCATCAAACATCAATTTGAACAGCTGTCTGAGCCGAGAGCTGCAGGTTGTGTTTTTTGGCATCGAGCGATGGAAGGAGTAACTCTTTTGCCACATAAACCGATTGAGACTAAATTTCTAGTTGTTTCTCATGTACAGCTTTAAAACGATCCTCCATTGTCATTACGTTTCCATTCGTGTGCTTCCTCCGGCGAGACAAATTCGTTAACTTTAAAAGAAATTTATAAGTGGATAAAAATTAATTTGAGATGAATTTTATAAAATATTATTAAATATAGAAAGTCATGTGGAGTTTTAAAAAAAGAATATATGATGTATTGTGAATAAATAATAATTTTGAAAAATAAAAATTATATAAAATAATAATATATTTAAATTAAAATAAAATTTCAATTTAAGTTTGAGATTAAAAAATTTCAATCCAACTATTGCATTCCAAAACCACGGCCTGTGAAAGGGACGGTGACCTGCCATTCCTGGCACAGACTTGCCTTTAGACTTCAGAGACGCATGACAGGTTAGTAGTTGTGATCGCGCAAGTTGTGATAATACAATTTGTGTGGTCATTTGAGTTCACATGAACATTTGACATAATTATATGAACATTCTACGTGATTATATGAATATCAAAACGACGTCATTCGACTAAAAAAAATTTTACATGCGATTATCTTCTCGTACGTTGAATTTTTATTTTTTTATTTGAACCGTTAAATGGCCGCGTAAGTTGCCATACGCAACTTGCACGGCCAGATGCGATCCATTTGGGCTTCATTTTCGAAAAATTTGACTGATCATCACGAATTGGTTAGAGTGAAAAAACGAAGTAAAAGACCGTAAGTATTAAATTAAAAGGTAAATTAATTGAGAGTGAGTATTAAATTAGTTGGGTGAGAATAAGGGTTGGGAGAGCTCCCATCCGCGTCAAAATTTGAACAAATAGAGTAAATATCTTGTGTTAATTAATAAAACCACCCTTCACGCTTCCTCCACTTTCAAAGTCTTTTGTCTTCTCCCCGCCTCTTCCACCTTCTTCCCCAATCTCTCCTCTATATTTTTCTTTCCCCTTTTTTCTCTTTGACTTTTGACTGTGTATGTGATTCTCCAACACAAAATTTACCTCTATAATTCCATCTTTTTTATGCAAATTTGTAAAAGTAATTTGCAGATCTAGGATTGAACTTCTCTTTGTTTGCAAACATTTTACCATGATTACACCTAATGATGAAGGATTCAAATTAGTATTTCATGAGTAAAAATAAATAAATTTGATAAATTATTTTTTTCTTCTCGTTTACTTTTTAATAGAATCAATTTTTTATTTATTTTCATTCTATTCGTATTGACAAAATTAATATTTCCTCTATATTATATTATTTGATATTTTAACTATTTATACACAGATTAAGAATGTTAAAATCAATAAATAGTTTTTAATTATATCTCAAATTTATTCCTAATAGAATATAAAAATAAATAATTATTTATAAAATTTTTATTTTTTTATTAAATATAATTTAACTAAATTTAAAAATAATATTAAAATATATTCATCATTAATATATAAAAAATATGTAAAGAATTAAATATTATAAAATAAAATACAAAAATTAAAACATCAAACGAATAGAGTATAAATTTCTTTACTTCCCGTTGATGGAAGTAAATAAACCCTTTCCCTCCCCCCTCCGTTTTGCAAAACAAACAAAGCTTAAGTAAGAAGGTCAAAGGTTGCTTACATTGTTGGAGAAGCACAATTTATTGCATAATGCTAAATCAACACAAACATCCGACAAAACAAATGCTACTCAGGATATGGGTGACTTCGCTACCACAGATCAGTGACCCTAAAAACTAACTACTATATGCACCGCCGGTGCCATAGCCTTTGTTCGTAGCAGCGCCAACCTCCGTATTATGTGCAGTGCTTGGGCTTTGAGTCCCGGTGGCAGTCCCAATGGGGTGCGATTCCACCCCCCCCTCAGTAACTTTTCCCATTGGTTCCCCCGTGCCTTGTCCCGGCAGTGCCGACATCTGATGCGACCCCGTGGGCTGCCCTGGCTCCCCCCTGGTTGAATACGAGTGCGGCGCCCCGGTGTTGTTTGATGCTTGCCTCGCTGCAGCATTGTTCTGGTAAGTCTCCTGCTTGTTGCGTTCAGCCTCGCGGATCCTTTCCTCCTTCTTCTGCGTTGCCATTACTTTCTCCGTTTCATCATGGGCACTCATTAGCTCAACCTGATCGAGAGTACACACAAGATCAAGACACAAACAAATTATTCCATCGAGAAAAATTAACAAATATTACTACAGTAAATTACCTTCTCTTCAACGACAGCCCTTGTCTTTTCCATGCCAGACTTTGCCGAAGCGGCAATATTGGCGGCTGTCTCCTTAATGGCCTGCATTGTTTTCCCTTTGCTTTCCCTGATATCAAAGTTAAACTTTGTTGTTATAATAATTGTATCCGATTCAAGAAGCAACTTTCTTGTGTACGTTCGAGGGTAAAAAATGCATTCTTCTTTTGGGGAACTAAAATAGATTGTGGAAGGCTAAAAAATGCATGGTGAAACGTGTATAGAAGAAGAAGTGGATTTGCTGAATCATCGTTTATCCTCTCAGGTTTCACAGCGTGTCCACAACGTGTCAACTTCTGCATTTTTGTGGGATTGTCCGTTCGGAAGTTTCCTTTAATCTATGAAGATAATGTTCTTTTGGTTAAATCTCTGTCTACGAAGAGACGAGACGACTCAGCACTCTAAGCGGTCTATTGGTGGCTATCTGAATTTCCCATCCACCAATGTAATCCCAAATCATAGAGCAGTTGAGTTTTCTTGATCAAGTCTTCCTTCTTAAAGTAAATTTTAATATATATTAATAATATTTTTTCTATTTCAAATTATTTATTTAATTTAATTGATTAAATTTTTAATTAATTAAATTTTTATTTTTATTTTTATTGATAAAAATTAATTTATTCTTTTTTTATTTATTAAAAAATATTAAAATTCTAAAATTTTAATATATTTTATATTGCTTCTTTTTTTTGTTATTTAAATAAAATTATTTTGTTAAGAAAAAAATTATTTAATACATTGAAATATAATGTTATTAAATGGGACAAAATTAAAATATTAAATCTTAAGTTCTTAATAAAACAAATAAGAAACAAATAACTAGAAACAGAAGCTAAATTAGAAATAAGAAAATAATTTAAGACAGGACTAATAATATTTAAATAGTACTTATTATACTTAATTTAATATTTTTTATAATTTAATAACGTTGATCAACTTTGACTTGAATCAACTGGAAAGTTGGCCAATGGAAGAATTTGAACCTTTTATTATCTACTTACAGTAGAGTCTATCACGAAAATCATGATTAATTGAGTTAGGTTTCAAAACACTTAATTTGATACCATACCTTTGATAAAACCTTGTATGCTCAGTTAATTCTTTTTATTAACTACTCCCTCCGTCTCAATAAAATTAACCTATTTATTATTTTAAATTATTTTAAAAAATTTGACACTTTTTTTTAAAAAAAATTTGCTATATAATTTATTATATAATAATTAATATACTTCATATATATTATTTTTATATATTTAAATTTAACATAAATTATTATAAGATTCACATATTTTTTACTTTTATAATATTATATTATATTCTATTATTATTCAATTTTAATTTTTATTTTTATATAAAATCTCAACCGAATGAATACTATTTTTTAACTTAATAATATCAATCCCGATGCTTCTAAGTGAAACAATCAGCCTCCAGAGATGGGCAGCAACAGAATACTTCTTCCGACCAAATTTTAGGCAGTATTGTTTGTCTCGTTACGCTTCTAGTATTCATGCTGGTAGCGAGCATCCTCTTTTCCAACCAAAACTGCTTTATCCATATGACCGGTTCTTCTCTTTTCTCCAAGCTATATATATATATATATATAGATACACTCTGAACCCTTAATCGGTTTCTTATTAGCATCTTATAATGATTAATTCGGCTTGGATCCAAGAATGTCGGGAAGTGCATACATAGGAATCTGCTAAAAGTTTTCACTTCAAGAAAATGCATGAATGTGCACGGTACACATCAAGTTCCTCAATGAAACAACCAATTTATTCCAATCCAAACATAACTATTACTGTATTACATGCGTTACAGAATAGCAGCACGTAATATGATCTGTTTTTACTTGCTTAACCCTGTTTCTTTTCCGGTCACCAAAACTACAGACATGCTAAACAGGAACCTGAATCCACCTAAAAAGCTTTATTCTAAACTCAGTAGAGCACATCAACCCTAATATGTCGCACCAGGTCCATAACCAGCTGTGTCCTTTCCGCCAGCAACCCTGGGGTCTTGAACTCCAGTCCTTCCACTTCCCGTGTTGGTACCAGCAGGGTACTGAGACCCAACGGAACCCCTAGTTACTCCGGTTGGATGGTCTTCCCTAACTGGCCCCTGCGGTGTAAAACCAGGGCGATCGGTCGTGCCGGTAGAGTAACCTGTGGCGTCGGCTCCAGCAGCGGTGTACCCGTGGCCGTGGCCAACGCCATGCTCACGCCTGGCAGCGGCGTTTTCAGCACGTGCATCTTGCTTCATACGCTCTGCCTCGCTGATTCTTGCCTCTTTCTTTTGCTCAGCAATCTCTTTCTTCACTGGATCGCGCGTGGTCATCTTCCCAACCTGTAAAGCAAACTCAACAATTTGTATTAGCAGAAAGTAACTAGCGATTCAACCAAAAATCATGATTCCAGAAAGGAGATATTTACCTTTTCCTCCGCGACAGCCTTGGTCTTCTCCATCCCGGATTTTGCCGATGCAGCAACATTAGAAGCGGCCTCCTTAGCTGATTGCATTTTCTTTTCTTCTTACTCGAATTCCTTACGAAAGTTTGAACTTCTCTCTAGGATTTAACGGATACGTTAACAATCTTTATCTAGAACTCGAAGATCATGCATGAGCTCTCCTGGGATTTAAAAGGAGCGGTTGCAGGAAGCAAAATTGAAGATTTGGCAACGCGTGTAAGATTACATTACACGTGTAGACGAAAGAAGACATGTTTGTGTAAAATGAGGACATTTGTCCAGAGAACAGAGAAGATGAGCCATCCCCGTCGGAAGCACACATGAAGATCTTGAACTTGGAAAAATTCTTCTGTGTATCAAATTTATTAAGATATTATATTATTTATAATGAAAATTATACATTAATTATTATATAGAATTTTATTTGTAAAGAATATAATTATTTAATGAATAAGTATAAAATATATATAAGAATTTTTTTAATTATATTTTATTTAAAATATTATTTGTTTATAAATTTTTTTATTTTATTTTAAAATAGATATTCGTATATATATTTTTAAAATTAATAATTAATTTTTTTATTTTATTCTTATTTATTTTAAATCAATTATATAATCTTTTAATTTTTTTTTTCTTTTTATATCTTTAAAATTTTCACTAATTAATAGTTATTATATTTTTAATATAAATAAAATAAAAATTTTATTTAAATTATATGATTATTTTTAATACATTTAATTTATATATAAAAAAATTTATAAAAAAATATTTTATTTTGTACTGCTAGTTTGTTTGTACGTGGAGGCATAAGAGCCTGCAAGATGGCTTTCGTGTTACACGTAGTTCAAAGAGAAAGGATTTTCCAGTTTTCTTAAACTTCCAACTAGCCTCAATGCACCTAAGCCTGTCGTACATTCCCGTTCACCAGAACAAAGGGATGCCTTTTTCTTAAAATTTCCGACTAGCAAACCATAACCTACTAATCATGAACCAGACGTAGATAACATAAACCTCTTCATGATCAACATTTCAAGGTTTTAGAATTTTACTATAAAGTGAAACCTCGGAAATACTTATTCTCATCTTAATTTAAAAATATTTTAATTTAATAAAATTATACTTTAAATAATTTTTATTTTTAAAATTTTATTATATACTCATAACACAAGTTAAAGAACATTATAAAGATTTTAAATAATTAATTTGGTTTGATATCTAAACGTTCTACTATGAAAGTAATTTATTTATTATTATAGATGATTGACTATTGTAGGGGGAAAAAATAATTCATATGTGGTATTTATTAATATAGAAAAAGCCTACGATAAGTTGTTTAGAGAAGTAGCTTGGTGGGTTCTTACAAAGAAAAATGCATCACATAAGTATATTATTCTCATTAAAAATATGTATGATGAGGCATGTATGAGTGTAAGGAGTTGCGTTGAAGTGACTATAGAGTTTCTTATTATTATTGGGATACATCAATGAGTTAGTCATTTTTCCTTCGTGACCATTGTAAATGAGTTGATTTGTACTATATAGAGACTGTGTTTATAATGTATATTGTTTGCTAACAATATTGTGTTAATTTATGAGATTAGAGTCGGTGTAAATGTTAAATTGAAATTGTGTCGTAAGATGTTGGAATTTAAAGGCTTCAAAATTAGTAGGAGTAAAATGAAATAAATGAAATGCAAGTTTAGTACTAGTAGAATATAACTCAAGGTGTAACTTTAGAGGGTAGAGATATACTAATAGATGATATTTAATATCTATTATTCAAAAAGGCAAAGAGTTCGACGGTAACGTTGCGTAACTAGTTAATGCGAGTTGGTTGAAATTAATGAGTGCAAATGGTATTCTTTGTGATCGTAATATGAGTCTAAAAGAAAAGTTTTATAGAATAACCGTAAAACTTACTCTTGTTATATAGTACGAAATGTTAGACAGTTAAAGAGTGTCATATTTATAAAATGAAGATAGTTGAAATACGTATGTTACGATGGATGTGCGGATATACTAGAAATAATAAAGTAAGGAACAAGACTGTTCGGGAAAAAATAGGTAAGTATTTATTGAAGATAAGATAAGAGAAAATTAACCACTTACGTTGGTGAGAAGATCAAATGATACTCCTATTAGGAGAATTGAGGGATAAAAGCATGATGGGTTTGATATAGAGGCAAGTCTAAAACGGTATAGATGAAGATGATTAGAATAAATATGTTTATGTTAAATTTGGATGAAAGTAAAGAAGTAGAGGAAGATGATTCATGTGAAACGACCATACGTAATCTTGTATTGGTTATTATAACTGACCTCAAATTTCTTGATATTAAAATTTAATTTTTTTTATTTTATTATTATATATTTATAATATATTATATTTTTTCTTTAACTTTATTTAAATTTATTCTAATTTTATATATTTAATAATTTTTATTTTATTCATATAAACTTATTTTAATATAATTATTGTCTAAATACACCCCTCGATAATCACTTATGTATTAAAAAAAAAAAAAAAGAAACTGGTAAGTTCCATGATTTTCTCTCCATTTGGGTTAATTAAGTTCCATAATTCATATTTTTTTAATCTTGTTTTAGATAAATCTCTCATTTACTTAAAGAAATAGAAAAGAAGAGAATCTCTCTTTCCAAAAGCAATTAAAACTGGTCAAACTAGATGCCAAATTTCTTCTTTGTTCTTTTTTCAGCTAAACGTGCACCTTTTCCTCGTTAGCAAGGACTGAGATTTTTTTTTTCCCCAATCGTTACCGTGATCTTGAGTTTAATAATTATACGAAAGAATAAGATTCTCGTGATTTATCTTCATTTTGACTATAGAATTTTTCCTTATCATAACATGACTCTTACTCAATTATAACAATTTAAAAATACTATTCACACATTAAACACATTTATTGTGTATTAACAAAAAACCAGTACACAAATTAATCAGAAAAAGAAATAAAAATATTTAAAAATTTGTACATTAATAATAATTTTATTTGGCTATTGAATTTGAAGAATTGAAAAAAAAAAAAAAAAGTCCATTTCAAAGAAGTATATTGATCTGTGTATGGGAAGCAATCCACTGTCCTCCCTTTCAATCGAAGCACGAGTTACCCTTGAAGCATAAAGACCATTTAACAAATTACCATTACGATTATACACCAGTCAAGGAGAAAAAAAAAAAAAATGAAACAACACATGAATATATATATATTAATCGTAAAAAAGAATTTTCAATCAAAGTCCATCAATTTTGTACTTTTCAATAATGGAATACTTGCAGAGTGCTTCGCGTATTCCCCTCGAGGTGACCTCTCATCCTTTCTTGTTTATTAGTAGCTTTAGAATTAAGCTAAGTAAATTATACTAAAATTTTTATCTTATTATACTATATTTGAGAAGAAAATTTTCTTAATTTAATATTGTTATAAAATTAGGGTATTGTTAGAATAATATCTACACACTACACACTAAAAAAATTCTAACTATTCTTTACACAATAATTTCTCTTCAAACTTCTCTCTTTCTTTCTCTCACAATTTTTTCTCTAATCTTTCTTTCACAAAATGATGGTGTATTACAAGCTTAGAAAATAGTTCTATTTATAGAGCTCTAATTAGTGGATTACATCATGGCATACATCATCTTCCACTAATCTTAATTAGTGGTGTCTCTACTAAATGGTGGATATCCATAAAAATCTTCTCTAATTATTCACATAAATCCATAATTAGTTGAGCATCCACTAATTAATGGAGATTCCAATAATTCATAACACTCCCCCTTGGATGTCCATCCATTACATAAAGAATATGCCTCGTTAAAATCTTATTAGATAAAAATCCAGTGGGAAAAAAAATATAGTGAAGGAAAAAGAGTACACTATTCTATATGTCTGTTTATTACTCCCCCTGATGAGATGATTCCTTTAAATCTTTAAACCGACGCATACCGATTTTATATCTCAACTTCTCAAATGTTGCAGTCGGTAAAGTCTTCGTGAAAATATCTGCGAGGTTGTCACATGACCGAATTTGTAGCACATCAATTTCACATTTCTTTTGGAGTTCATGAGTAAAGAAGAATTTTGGTGAAATATGTTTTGTCCGATCTCCTTTAATATATCCTCCTCGTAATTGAGCTATGCAAGCTGCATTATCTTCATAAAGAAGAGTTGGAATACCTTTGATTGATGATAATCCACAACTTTCTCGGATATAATGAATCATGGATCTTAGCCATACACATTCTCGACTTGCTTCATGAATGGCTATAATTTCAGTATGATTTGAAGAAGTAGCTGCTATAGATTGTTTCATAGAACACCATAATATAGCAGTATTTCCACATGTAAATAAATAGCCCGTTTGAGAACGTGCTTTATGTGGATCAGATAAATAACCAGCATCTGCATAACCTATCAATGTTGGACTGGTTTTATTTGAATAAAATAATCCGAGATCAATTGTACCTTGGAGATATCGAAGGACTTGTTTAATTCCATTCCAATGTCGTCGTGTTGGTGAAAAACTAAATCTTGCTAATAAATTGACAGCAAAAGCAATATCATGTCTTGTATTATTAGCAAGATACATCAATGCACCAATTGCACTGAGATATGGTACTTCAGGACCAAGGAGTTCTTCATCATTTTCTTGAGGTCGGAAAGGATTTTTATCCACATTTAATTATCGGACAATCATTGGAATACTCAATGGATGTGCTTTGTCCATGTAAAATCTTTTTAGCACTTTACTGTATATGTTGATTGATGAATAAATGTTCCACTCTCCAAATGTTCAATTTGTAAACCAAGGCAAAATTTGGTTTTACCAAAATCCTTAATTTCGAATTCTCTTTTTAAATGATCAATTGTTTCTTGGAGTTCTTCAGGAGTTCTAATAAGATTAATATCATCAACATATATAATTAATATCACAAATTTAGAACCAGTTTTCTTAATAAAAACCCATGGACATACCTGGTCATTTTTAAATCCTGTTTTCAATAAATATTCACTAAGACGTGTGAACCACATGCGCCCAGATTGCTTCAGGCCATATAATGATTTCTACAACTTGATGGAGTAATTTTCACGAGGATAATGTTTATATGCTTCAGGCATATGAAATCCTTCGGGGATTTTCATGTAAATATCATTTTCTAAATTTCCATACAAGTAAGCAGTGACAACATCTAATAGGCGCATATCTATCTTTTCATGTACTGCCAAATTGATAAGATATCGGAGTGTAATAGCATTAACAATAGGAGAATAAGTTTCATCATAATCAATACTTGGTCTTTGTGAAAAACCTTGGACTACTAATCGCGCTTTATATCGAACGATTTCATTATTTTCATTGTGCTTTCGCACAAATATCCATTTGTAGCCAACAGGTTTTACACCTTCTGGTGTTCGGACTGCAGGGTCCGAAGACTTCACGTTTTGCCAGTGCATTTAACTCCGATTGAATCGCATCTTTCCATTGCAGCCAATCTTTTCTATGCCGACATTCATCAACTGATATTGGTTCAGGATCATCATTATCCTGTGTAATATCAAGAGATATATTGTATGCAAATATATTATCAATAACAGTTTCTATCCGATTCCAACTTCTACCGGGAAGTGGTATAATTGATAGAAATTTCAGTGTTACTTTCATCAATTTCTGGTTCTTTGTCATCAGTTATCTCTTGGTCTTTATCATTCTTTTCTTCAATATGATCTTCTGGATCATTTAATCATCTTCAATATGCTTTGTCCATGTAAAACCTTTTAAGAACTTTTGTTATATATGTTGATTGATGAATAAAAATACTATCTTTCAGATGCTCAAATTGTAAACCAAGACAAAACTTGGTTTTGCCAAAACCCTTGATTTCAAATTATTGTTTTAGGTAATTTCTTGCTTTTTAGAGTTCTTTTGGAGTTCCAATAAGGTTAATATCATCAATATATATCGCAAATATCACAAAATCAGATCCAGGTTTCTTAATAAAAATATATGGACATAGTCGATCATTTTTATATCCTGATTTCAATAAATATTCACTAAGATGATTATACCACATGCGTTCAGACTGCTTTAAGCCATATAATGACTTTTGTAATTGAATGGAATAATTTCCACGAGGGTTAGAATTATATGCGTCAGGTATACTAAATCCTTCTGAGATTTTCATATAAATATCATTATCAAGGTTCCCATATAAATAAGCAGTCACAACATCTATTATATAGATGGCAATCTTTTCACATACTATTAGACTCATAAGGTATCGGAGTGTAATTATATCCACCACAAGTGAATATATTTCATCATAATCAAGACCCAATTTTTGCAAAAAATATTATGCCACAAGTCGTGCTTTATATCTTACGACTTCATTATTTTCATTTCGCTTTCGCACAAATACCTATTTATAACCAATTGGTTTTACACCTTCTGGTGTTAGAATTATAGGTCTAAAAACATCACACTTTGCAAGTGAGTTTAACTCCGATTGAATCATATCTTTCTATTTTGGCTAATCATTTCTATGAAGACATTATTCAACTAATATTGGTTCAAGGTCCTCATTATATTTTAACACTTCAAGTGCTATATTGTATGTAAAAATATCATCAACAGTTATTTTTGTCCGATTCTAATTTTTGCCAGAAGTTATATAATTAATGGACATCTCACTATTCTATTTACTATTTTTAGATATTTAGATTTTTTCATCAGTTTTCACTTGATCCATTTTTCCTAATTCTTCAATTGGATCATTTTGATCATTTAATCCTCTTTTCTTTCGAGAATTTTTATCTTTTGAACCAATGGGTCATCTACGTTTCTGACGTATTTTTGATTCAATAACTATAAGAATTGTATTTTGTCCTGTTGGGACTTCTATCCGAATAGGAGTATCTATAGTTGGAATATGCAATCTAGTTACCCTTGTAGAGTCAGCAGAAGAATCTGGCAGTTGATTTACAAGTCTTTGCAAATGAATAATCTTTTGAACTTCTAATTCACTTGCGCTTGTGCGCGAATCTAAATAATTCAATAATGTTGTCTAGGCGAGCTCCTTTTTATGTGATTTATGTTCTCTCCATAATTTAGGAAACAAAGTTTCATCAAAATGACAATCAGCAAATCTTGCTGTGAATACATCACATGTCAATGATTCAACGTATCTAATTATAGAGGGAGAATTATATCTAACATATATCTCCAACCTTCTTTGAGGACCCATTTTAGTACGTTGATTTGGCGTTATCGGTACATATACAGCACATCCAAAAATTCTCAAATGAGCAATATTTGGCTTGAAACTAAAAGCCAATTGTAAGGGAGAAAATTTGTGATAACTTGTTGACCTTATGCGCACAAGTGCTGCAGCATGCAAAATAGCATGTCCCTAAGCAGTTGTAGGGAGATTTGTTATCATTAATAACGGTCTAGCAATTAATTGTAACCGTTTAATGAATGATTCAATTAAACCATTCTGAGTATGAACATGAGTTACTGAATGTTCAATAGTAATGTCAATTGATATACAATAAGCATCAAAGGCTTGGAAGGGATATTCTCCAGCATTATCTAGACGGATCATTTTGATAGGATAATCTGAAAATTGCGCTCTTAAGTGAATAATTTGGACAAGCAATCTCGCAAACGCCAAGTTGCGAGTTGATAATAAATTGACGCATTACTAGAAACTAGACAATCAGCCACGGAAACTGGCGTAGGAGATCACCCATGAATCAGCCACGGATTAGCCACAAAAATTTTTAAAAAATTGTGAATATATTAATCAAAGATTTTCGTGGCTGATTCGTAGGAGATCAGCCACGAAAAATATCCGTGGCTAATTTGTGACTAATTAGCTACGAATCAGCCACGAAAAATTTTAAAAAAATGATTATATATTGATAAAAGATTTTCGTGGCTGATTCGCAGGTGATCAATCACGAAAATATCCGTGGCTGATTCACCCACAAATCAGCCACGAAATCTTTTATCAAATATAATCACCTACAAATCGCCACAGAAAAATTTTAAAAAATTAGTTATTTATTAATAAAAGATTTTTGTGGCCGATTTGTAGGTGATCAGCCACGAAAATATCCATGGCTGATTCACCCACGAATCAGCCACGAAAATCTTTTATCAATATATAATTAATATTTGATAAAAGATTATGTAGTCGATTCGTGGGTGAATCAACTACTAAACATATCATGGACATTTTCGTAGCTGATCACCTACTAATTAGCCACGAAAATCTTTTATCAATATATAATTATTTTTTTAAATTTTTGTAGTTGATTCATAATCGATCGACCACAAATCGACCACGGATATTTTTCGTGGCTAATCTCCTACGAATCAGTCACGAAAATCTATGATCAATATATATTTATAAATAAATATTTAAAAATATTTATATATAAATTAATATTTATTTATATATCACCGTGAATTTTTTTTAGAAATACTAAAAACTCAAACTTCACTTTTGTTGGAGATAGTCTAATAACCAATTTCTCTTGAGAACATGCAACACATGAAAATTTATCAGATGTCAAAATCTTTTGACTTTTCAAAGGATGACTATGCGTATTTTCAATTACCCTTCGCATCATAATAGCTCTTGGATGACCTAAACGGTCATGCCAAATGATAAATGTAGCAGAATTAGTAAACTTTTGATTTACTGAATGATGCACTTCAATTGCATGGACTTTTGTGCTATATAGGCCAGATGATAGAGATGGTAGCTTTTCTAATAAAGATTTCTTACCCGACATTATTTGAGTAATATAGAGATACTCAAAAATATTTTCTTCCATTGTTTTAATGTGATATCCATTTCGGATAATACATTTAAAACTTAATAAATTTCTTCGAGATTTTGAAGAAAATAACACTTTAGAAATAACAACTTTTGTTCATTCGGATAATACAATATTAGTTCTTCCAGAACCTTCAATCAACTTTACACTACCACCTATAGTATTAACATTTGTTTTTCCTATTTGCAGA
The DNA here is from genome assembly GCA_026120185.1 of Voacanga thouarsii. Taxonomy (NCBI): domain Eukaryota; kingdom Viridiplantae; phylum Streptophyta; class Magnoliopsida; order Gentianales; family Apocynaceae; genus Voacanga; species Voacanga thouarsii. Next base: position 275,729 of record JANUWF010001938.1, read on the forward strand.
TAAGAGAAATATTTTCTATATTTCAATATGGTGTGTGTTGTACCACTATCAATTAGGCATATATATTTAATGCAACTTGTATATCCAGTAAGTAGAATAATAGCCATCTGGGCATAACAAAACATATATAAATTTAAATACTCAAACAATAAAAACTTTAAACGCTAATTACTATTATAATACCCAAAAATATAAAACATAAAAGAAACATATTAAAAGTAAATTTTTAATTCTTCTGGACACTTCCATCACCAATCAAATGCTCAATTATTCCTTAAGGATACTCAGAGAAATAAACCACGTCTAAATAAGTTACATCAACATGAACATCGTCAAGGTTGGTATCATCATCATCATGAAGAAAATGTTGTAGAGTAAAATTTGCTTTAACATTTTTGCCTTTCTTATCAATAGACACCTGATACAGATTAATAAAGTGTTTTGAAATACGACAGGTACGAGATCAATGACTTTTCATGCCACAACGATAACATTTATCTTCATAATTTTTAAGAATAATATCATTTGCTTTTCCTCTCTCGTTAGTTTTTGGCCACTTTTGATGGTTGTCATTATTTTAAAAAATTTTGTTTTGACTATTGCGATCATAATGAATATTTTTATCACGACCATATATATGTCCACGGCCACGGCCATATCCATGACCACGACCTCTTCCAGGGCCAAAATTACGAGTTCTAACATTATTTACTTATGGGAATGAAGTAGGACCTGTTGGTCGAGTTTCATGATTTTTCATTAATAACTCATTATTTTGCTTAGTTACGAGAAGACAAGATATCAATTCTGCATACTTTTTGAATTCCTTTTCTCGATATTGTTACTACAGGAGCACATTTAAGGCATGAAAAGTAGATAAAATTTTTTCTAACATATCCTCATCAGTAATATTTTCTCCACACAGTTTTAGTTGCGAATTAATTTTAAAAATAGTAGAATTATACTCGTTAAGGGATTTAAAATCTTGTAATCGCAAGTGCATTCAGTCATACCGTGGCTTTGGAAGGACGACCATCTTCTGGTAATCAAACATTTCTTTCAAAGTCATTATGAAGATGATGGTAGAGAAAAATCATAGTTTTAGTATCGTTTTGTGATGATGATGGATTTCCTTCTAAAATGATATCTGCCAAACCCATTGTAGCTAAATGCATTTCAGTATCTAGTGTCCAAGATAAATAATTTTTTTCAATAATATCAAGAGCTGCAAACTCAAATTTGGTGAGATTTGCCATATGAATACAAAATCAAATAAAAAAAGTATCTATCTTCCTCTTTTATTCTAGAAAAGTTCAATAGTGTCACCGTGATTATAACCTTTAATAAACAACTTCGATAGAATCTCATGCTGATGACGTGTTGTCAATTTGATTCAAAATAGAATCAATAACTATAAAACTATAAAATAAAGATACTAGAAGATGAGAGAAAATAGAGAATAACTTAGATACGATTCCATTGATCGTTCGTTTGTTTACATATGATCCCTATTTATAAAGATTTCAATACAGAATATGAAAGATTAAAAAATGAATTTCATAAATGCTATCTTATCTCATCCATTAATAATTTTAGGAAAACGAACAGTCACATTATTCTCAAGATAACGAACAGTCACATTAATAGAAAATGAACAGCCACTTAATATTTTTCATAACAATAATTTCTATTATCAATTCTTCTACCAATGTAACATTTATCACATTAATATATCTTCTCTTATTTATAATAACGCCATAAGACTTTTGTTTGATAAGACAATTTAAGTAAGAAGATATTTTTCCTTTGTAAACTGTCCACATTCTCAATCACACATGCGCATATGGCTTTTTTAATCACGCCAATTAATGGAAAATTTTGTCCAATAATAATCCCATAATTACATTCTTGTTATAAAATTAGGGTAGTGTTAGAATAAAATCTTCACACTACACACTAATAAAACTCTAACTATGTTGCACAAGAATTTCTCTCTTTCTTTTCTCTCACAATTTTCTCTAATCTTTCTTTCACTAATCTTTCTTTCACAAAATAATGGTGTGTTACAAGCTTAGAGAATAGCTCTATTTATAGAGCTCTAATTAGTGGATTACATCATGGCATACATCATCTTCCACTAATCTTAATTAGTGGTGTCTCCACTAAATGGTGGACATCCATAAAAATCTTCTAATAATTCACATAAATCCATAATTAGTGGAGCCTCCACTAATTAATAAAGATTCCAATAATTCATAATAATTCTATTAATGTTTAATTTTGGTATATTGTATCTATTATTTAAAATTATATTTCAAAACTTTATTATTTTAATGTAAGGTTTTAAAATTTTAAAATTATAATATTATTAATTTTTAATAATATATTTTTTACTTATTTTAATTTTTAAATTCTATTAAGTTTTTTTTTATAAATAGATGGTGATCAGAAATTCTCTCTCTTCTTGTTAAGAGGATGGACCAAGAATGGCTCGAAATATTAAAATATAAGGTGAAAACAAAATTTCTAATCGTCTGATTTATTTCACTTAGGTTTTAAGTGGAATAAAATTTCCATTCTCATCCAAAATTAAATTTTACTTTAATTCAAATATATTATTATTTTATATACTTTTTATTTTTTAAAAATTATTATTTACTCATAACACATGATATTCTCTTCCTCCTGTGAACTCCACCTAACTCTATATATTTAATACTTCATCCATTTTTAAAATAGATGTTTATTAAATTTTTTTATTTTATTTATTTCAAAATAGATGTTTGTATATAATATTTTTAAAACTAATAATTAATTTTTATCTTTATTTATTCTAAGTCAATTATATAATTTTTTAAATTTTATCAATCAATAATTATTATATATTTAATAAGAATATAATAAAAAATTTATTTTAATTATAATATTATTTTTAATATTCTTAATTTATGTATAAATAATTTTGTAACATTTAATATTTTAAAATAAAGAGAATATTTTTTTACAAAATTTATCTCCAATTTTATCGATGACTTTTACGTAAAATATCTTGTTAATTTAATCAGTCAAATTTACTGTAATGGATGCACCGTCCGACCCGGACGGTAGTTTGAAAATTGATTCTTCTACTGCCCTATAGGAGTAAGGAAATGGTCGTTGAAGCGGCTCCGCCACTGATCAGAGAAAATTTAATGGCCATCGAGATCCGAGTCAGGGGCAGGGGCAGGGGCAGCGGCGGGCGCAGGCTTTATCGTCAAGGGACGGCTGCGAAATTGTCATCCACTAGTCAATACCCAATTTATTTGGGTTCTCTGCATCGCCTGCCTCGGGGTTATTTACGTCAATTTGACTCTGCCTTGCCCGTGATTCTCCCCCAAGATATTTTCGGTTTCTTCGATCGCCCCAACGCAATGATCTCGACCGCAAAAAGGCCGTACGCGAGTCATCTTTACGGAATCTACGGCTATTATTTATTTTTGATTCCTGTACTTCGTTCATGGTTCCGCCACTATCCACTTATCAGTTGACATGTGGAAAGACTTTTTTAACTTTGTCGGGATGAGATTTTATTATTGGAAAATAGCATAAGTAGTCCCTTATGTATTCTTTTATTCGTATTTTGGTCCTTCGAATGTTCTTTCGAAACTATTTAAGGCATATACATTTATTTCTGGCACGGTCAATTAACTTGACCCTATTATTCTCATAATGGTATTCTACCAGTCAAATAATGTGTATTTCGTAGTTAAAGCAATGATTGGATGATCTGTATGTAATTCTTAATTGAAGAAATTTAATTTTAATAATTAAAGTTTATATATATATATATATATATATGTAAAATTAGATTAAGAAAGGTAAAATAGTAATATAAAAGTTTTAACATAGCTTTATAGAAGCACATTAGATGGTCGTAGCAAAATTCTCTCTCCTATAATTAATATCAAGTTAGGTAGAATATGATGAATCATGTGAAGAATGTCGATTTCAAAATTAATATGGTAGGTGATTTAAGAATGTATTAGTATAAATTAATACTCTTTTCTTTTGAATTTAACGTATTAAATAAAGTATTTGATTATTATTAAATTATCACTTTATTATTATTATATATAAATAATACTAACGAGACGTATAAATTAACAAAATTCATATTTTTTTAAAATAAAGAAAGTTATTTATGAAAATAAAAAATAAATATTTATTTTTAAAAAAATAAAATTTATTTTTAAATATTTCACAATAAAAATTTGATTATTTAGTTTAAATAAAAAATAACATAAAAATATTAATATCATTTTTCTCTCTAAGTAAGAGTTACACTATTAATGTGTGCATCGATGCCATACGCATAAGGTAAGTATGAAATTGAAAATTTTTTATTTAACAGAATTTTTTTTACTAATTTAATAATTTGTCCAAATTAATAATGTTTGAAAAATAATAGAGTTAAAAAAAAGAAAAAAGAAAAAAAGGACCGAGATACAAGTTGGGGTGGTACAAGCAAGTAACTGCAATTTGACGGACCAACCAAAAACATTGATAAAGTCCAAATACATGCAAGCGTGTGGGCCCAGAATTACGGGCAGATAGGTCCCACCCAAGTGCAAAAGGCCTCTATTCACGGAGGGAGGGAAATGAGATGGAAAAGCTTAAATACCAGCCTCCTCCCCCGCTGTGAACGCATCCATAGGCCGGCGATTTTCTGCAACGGCCTCTCTCCCGTATTTTGGTGGGGGGATTTGGATTACAGATAGAGAAAAGAGAGGAGGGGAGGTAAGGAGGTTGTAGAAGAGGGAGGCAACCGTTCTTGAGAGAAGGAATCCTCTTCGTCAGGTACATTTCCTCTTTCTCAGGTACATTTTTTTACAATAACAAAACAAATTTGAGATGGATGATATGTTCAAATTTGGGATGAATGGTATGTTTTCCTTCTGTTGCAATTCTGGGTCGGAAATGAAATCTTCCCTTGTGAGGAAGAGAGGGAGAGATTAGATCTATGAGGGGATTTTTTTAAGATGTTACCAGATTTGTTGAAGAATTTGCTGATGTTTTTTTTTTCCACTTTTAGAGCTTGAACAAAGATTACAAAATCCAAGAATTCAATTCGGGAGACCCTTTTTTCAGATTTAAAGCTTACATTCCTTGGGATTTTGCGCTTAAATATTATGCATTAGAGCAAGCTCTGATTTTTTTTGGGTGATGGCTCAAATGCTCTGTTTCATATCTGAGAAAAAAGGGGCAGGAGGTCTTTGCATGCATTTCTTTTAGGATCGAAAGATTTCTGAAGTTTAATTTACAAGAGAATGTGATATCATTGATTGGATATAGAGAACTTAGAAGCCAAAATAAGTTTCTGGCAAGTTACTGTTAATGTACTTTCATCAAGATCTTGACACTTGTTCAGATTTTTATTTGTTCTATCTTTCTTTAATCTGATTCTGATTCTGCTGTACTTTAACCTGCGATGTTGATTTTTCAACCACCATGTTTAGTGCCATTTCAGATTTTCTCCAGCTAACCACGATATTTCTTTACAATTTGTTTTGCACTGCATCAGAACAATATTTTGTATATCGCTCGCCAGATTTGCATGGTGGAGTTGCAGTAGTCTTTTCCTCCTTTGGTTAAATGAAAGCTGTACTTTTTCTCTACATTTTTCTTCCTCAATTTGATTATCTTTGAACAAAGTGGGTGTCACATCAGTGCAGTTTGTGGGTTGAGAGGATATCCATAGAATATTTCTAGCACTGCTAGGATTTGCTTGGTAGTAGGCGCTTTTTTCTTTTGGGCCTTTCATATGTCACATGGCATGTTGGCAACGGGGCACGTCTAGATTAACTTATTGGAATATTAGTGTCCTATTAATTATTTTAAGGTTTTAGACAGGAACATTTGGGTCTTGCTGTCGTCGTTTTCTCCCACTCTGAGTTGCCTATTCCTTTTTGCTGTTTTCCTGTGTTTGTCACTGTTTTTAATGGGATCATTTTCGTACCAAAATGAGGGTAGGAGCTGTATCCTTCTTTCTCTGCTAGCATAAAATGGGAAATTAGTAATTGCAATGCTTTATTTTTCCACCAGCCTTCTGCCTCAATTTGTTTAGGAAAACCACTTAAATTGAGTTTAATGCTAAGTGACTTTAATTAGCATCTATGGACCAGATATTTTCAACTATGGATTCAAGAAATTGTAATTCAAAAAAAAAAAAAAAATTTGTTTCACAATTTTTCTGCAGCTGAATTCAACGAATTGACCGACGTAGTTGTCTTTTATTCGGTGAGCATGGTTGGCAGCCGAAAAGCTGTTTTCATCAACTAGGCAGTGACGGCTGCTTCGTCAGATTTCTTGTTGCACGAATAATTATTAATTAAAACCCAAGACCAAGAAACTCGATTGGCATAGAAAAAGTTTGACTGGGACTGTTCCTGGAAGGAGGCAAGGCTCGGGTTTATCTAATTATTTTCCTTTAGAGAAAACATCTCAATTGATTTGACACCTCGTAGCCTCCTCCATCCTATTGCAGTATTTGCAAGTTGCACCTCTTTCGGTTGCCTCTGGTCTGATTCTTGACCTTGGATTCCCTAGTTATACGTTCCCATTCGGTCTCAACCTCAGATGACCAGACGGACTTTTGAGTCCTACACCTAAAGTTTTGATAGGTTAGAATGATATGCTTTTCTTGGGTGCTTTCTCTAGTTATATTCCACGCTTTGCACAGAATGCACGGGGTGGCTGTAATATTCTCTTAACAAAAAATTAATCCTTAAGTGGGAAATCCTATTTATAGAATTATTGTCATCTCTTTGACATTGATTGTGTGGATATTGCATTAGAGATTGAACTTCTTAGTCTTCTAAAAGGTTGTTAATCGTTACACTCCAAAACAACTTGTGGAACAGCCCGCTCTTTCTGAGGATTCTAAGGATGATGTTCAAGAAGCCTTATTTAGAACACAAGATGTAACATGGTTTAGTAGAATAGTGTTTTATGGTTCTGTATCCAATTTCATAGCCCTCTGCTTTAGAGCAGAGGACCGAGCCTATGTATATGTGCATTTGTTACTAGTTGATTTCAATTGCAATCTGATCTTTGAACCAGTGTATCAGCGTAAAATTATTTCTCCTATTTTGCAGATTACTGAGCAATGGGTGCTGGAGGCCGTATGAATATTCCCCATGAGGGAAAGAAACCAAGATCTGACGTGTTCGGACGTGTTCCTTACTCAAAGCCTCCATTCTCTCTAGGAGAGATCAAGAAAGCCATACCACCCCATTGTTTCCAGCGATCTGTACTAACCTCTTTCTCCTATGTCATCTATGATCTGGCAATTGCCTCTCTCTTCTACTATATCGCCACAAACTATATTCCTCTCCTCCCTGAGCCTTTTGCGTACCTAGCCTGGCCACTTTACTGGATCTGCCAAGGCTGTGTTCTGACTGGTGTTTGGGTCATAGCCCATGAATGTGGCCACCATGCTTTCAGTGACTACCAATGGCTTGATGACACTGTTGGCCTTATACTTCACTCTGCTCTTCTTGTCCCATATTTCTCCTGGAAATACAGTCATCGCCGCCATCATTCTAACACTGGTTCCCTTGAGCGTGATGAAGTCTTTGTGCCCAAAGTGAAGTCCAATATCCGTTGGTTTGCCAAGTATCTTAACAACCCACCTGGCAGAGTCTTGATACTTGTTGTCCAGCTCACTCTAGGGTGGCCTTTGTACCTGATGTTCAATGTTTCAGGGCGGTCCTATGACCGGTTTGCCTGCCACTATGACCCCCATGGTCCCATTTACTGTGACCGCGAGCGCATTCAAATTTACATTTCTGATGCTGGTGTTTTTGCAGTCACTTATGGGCTGTACTGTCTTGTGGCAGCCAAGGGACTTGCCTGGGTTGTGTGTGTTTATGGAGGTCCATTGCTCATTGTGAACGGGTTTCTTGTACTGATCACATATTTGCAGCACACTCACCCGTCACTGCCTCATTATGATTCCTCAGAGTGGGATTGGCTGAGGGGGGCTTTGGCTACTGTTGACAGAGACTATGGGATTCTGAACAAAGTGTTCCATAATATAACAGATACTCATGTTGCACACCATTTGGTCTCAACCATGCCTCACTATCATGCGATGGAGGCCACAAAAGCAATCAAGCCAATATTGGGCAACTATTACCAATTTGATGGAACGCCAGTTTTCAAGGCAATGTGGAGAGAAGCAAAAGAGTGTATTTACGTTGAACCTGATGAAGGAGACCAGAACAAAGGTGTCTTCTGGTACCAAAATAAGCTTTAAATTTTGCTGCTTGACAAAGTGGAGGCAGGAAGTTATGTCTTTCCTTGGCCGAGATTTAGCCCCTTCCCAGTACCATTTAGGTTGTTTTTGCTAGTTTGTACCGAGCCTTGCATTTTAGTTTGACAATGTAGTTGATTGCATTAATCAGGCGGGGCGAATCTTACAAAAAGAATGGATTTGAAGTGCTCATTGGCCTGTGCCAACCTTGATTGGAAGCAAGCGTTGCATTAGTACATTTGTTTTTAATCTCTACTTTGCTGTAGTATGTCCTCTTAGGACAGGAGCAAAAACATCTAGCGTGAGACATTTTGCAAAAACTCATTCTTGTAGTCCGGAAACTCAGTTAACTACTTTCTCTTGCCTTTCAAATCATTGGAATCTCTTGTGCTCGATTAGTAAATCACTTTCAGTTATTTACAAAGTTTGATTTATTATGGCTTGAGAATGGTTTGCAATTTGCTTACACGTTGACATGCTTTCTGAAGTGAAAATTATTCGACATGCTTTCTGAAGTGAAAATTATTTGTCATCAGGAGTAGCTTATGTTAGTATGCTTAACAGTTCTAGTATGCCTTCCCTGCATTGAGAAATGAGAATCATTCAGCTTTCTTTTTTGGAAAACTTCAAGGGTCCCTTTATGGGGATCTTGGTAGTTGAGGAACATTTTGTGGGGGAAGTAGCTTGCGTATTGAATAACTCCTCGTCTTTGGTTCATTCCATCGGTATGCTCTTAGGGTTTTGTAACTTTGGCAATTTTCATTTTGTTCATTTCATCGATATATGCTATCTATCATTACTTGTCGCTGTGAACTGAATAGGTATGTCACGAGAAGTATTTTCCTTTGAGGCTGAAGGAAAAGAATTGATCCTCTGCCTGTCTTATTCCTTGATACCTCTTTCGTGCCTTTCAAATTCCTTTTTGAATTATCACTCCTACGATTCCTAGTTGCAAAAGCCTTTTTGGTAAGCGTTTGCTGTGAGAGAGTCTTTGCGAACATCCCAACCAATTTCCAAAAAGAATGAACTTTCTTATCAAATCAAGATTGAGTAATAAAATGGCAAATTTAATAGAAATAATCAATTGGGGTGCCGATCCTTGTCGGCCTGGCTCAAACTTGAGCATGAAAATGGGGCACTGGGAGCCAAATGTAGCTTGCTCAGTGCTGAAACCGTTAACGAAGGCAACTCCATGGGAAGTTTGGTGGCCTAAGATCGAAGCCCAAGCTCGCTATAACCAACACAAATACATATTCTAAGAGATTTCATTTTAAATGAATCTCTTTTCTGGAAAAAGAAAAAATAGAGATCGAGTAGGTACAATATATAAATCCCACCCACCCTTCAATCCAAGAATCTCAGTACTTATCTTATTGGCCGTCCACCTTTCAAAATCTTAATAATAAATAAAGAATCCAAATACATTTTCATTGCACATTAACTCAAGAGTCATAGACAGAAGCTCCGCCTTCACCAAAGCCTTCGATCATGACAAACACGTCAAAACGGCCAACTCAAAAATTAAAATTGCTCTTCAATTTAATTGAAATGTTACACTGTGACAACTATATAATTAGTTAGATGAACAAAAAGCATCATTTATAAAGAAATATTTTTACTCTTTTTACCTTACCTAAATTGATATTTGATCAACTTGATGCGAAATTTTATAATATAATAAAAATAAAAAATATATAAAATTTAAAATATTTTATATTCAATATAAATATATAAAAATATTTATTATTTTTTAATATATAATATATTAATTTTTTTAAAAATAATTTAAAATAATAAATAAATTAATTTCGTTACATTATCATTGTCGCATTAATTAGTAGGATTTCTCTCAAATTTGGTGTTTAGCTATTTGACGCTAAACCATTTATGCGTAGTGACGTTGCCACGTGGCATCCAACTCCCTCGTGGGGGCTGAGGTGGGCCGGCCTGGCCCAGAGCCGGCTCACGAGTCTCGTGTGGTTTGCTTTTTCTTTCTATGCATGACGTGATGTGAGATTTTGTTGGGCTGGCCTGGCCGAGCGATGAATGATGGGATATCCATCATGATTCTCATCTCTGACATCCAGTGCTGATCCAACGGTCGCTGTTCTCCCGCACAGAATATATTTCTCTTTACACTTATATCCGTGTGTGTTCGTGTGGAGGTCTACAGGGTAGGGCCCAACAATACCTGATCCTTTGCCGAGGGACCAAAATGTTATTGTGTTCGTGTGGAGGTTTACAGGGTAGGGCCCAACGATACCTGGTCCTTTGCCGAGGGACTGTTAGTTGATTTGATAAAATTAAAATTCGAAGTATAAAATTTAAATATTTAAATATTAAAAATTAATATCTGAATCTGAAATTTAAATTAATTTTTATATTATATTTTATTATAATTTAAAATAAGTATAAAAAAATATTAATAATTAGATGAATATTTAATATATTTAAATTTTAAATTTATTTAAAATTTATAACAGTTACGTTTTAATCAATTAAGTAATAATAAAAATATATTATTAAAAGTAATTAATTAATTAATTATTTAATATTATTTATTATCAAATACGTTTAATTTAAAAAGTACTTAATTAATTAATCTTAATTGCTTAAACAAGTTACTAAACAAACCTTAAGCCTATTGTATAGCTTAAATGCTATCTCTTAATTTGCTATCAAATAAAATTATACAAAATAGATGGTTTGGTGTAGATTTAGGGTGTATTTGAATAGTACGTAGGAAAACGAGATTTAAGTAAGTAAAAAAAAAAAAATTATGTGTTATAAATATATAATAATTTTTTAAAAATAAAAATTATTTAAAATTAAAATAAGTTTTGTATAGCAAAGAAAAGTTGGCACAAATAGAGGAATTTTTACATGGACGGTGGATTAATTGCATTGATGAGTTGTATCGTATAACTTATGTTGCATTCAGTACAACAATATAATTTATCAATGCAGTTGATTCATGGACTATTGGTCCATACTAGAATTTTCCACACAAATACACCCATGGTTAGAAGCCGACGGCCATAGGCGTCACCAGCTAAGAAAATCAAAGTCAATCCTGGTTCCAAACGTTTGAAACAAATGAGCAACTGTTCTTCCTCAAGAAGTTGCAGGCACTGGTGGAGGTTTAGTAACAGACTGTTCCTGTCATTTTTGCACAAAGGTTAATTTAGTGATTCAGTTTTTGACAGCAACAGAGGAAACAATAAACAAGCTTTCATGCCAAGAAACAAACTATAGACTACTTGTTGATGTTGAAAGTTTTTGTTGGGATGAAATTGTCTTTGACAAAATTTCTTGAAGATAAAGCTGGTCTCGTTTTGTCTCTCTAGTTAGTGTTGTGTTTTTTTTTTATTAGAATGGTCCGTTTTGGGGCAATTCTATATTAACTGGTCCAATTATTGTAAGAAATTTTCATATGACCTTAACGCATTCATAAAATACGTCCAAACAAATAAAAATATATTTGCATTCTCATTTAATGTGTTTCCATTGTTTCTTAATATAATACCGTTAGGGAACTATTTTCCTAATTAAGACGCAATGCAAACAGTTCTCTAATGACGTTAAAGACTGCGTTATCATTTTGTTAGGTCGCATTTTATGAATGCGTTAAGATCAGATGAAGACTTTCTGTAATAGTTGGGCCAATTGATGCGAAATGATCCCAAAAGGGGCCATTCGGATAAAAAAAACTCTGCTATGATCATCATGTGTTCTTGCAGCATTGCGTCATTGGGTATATTTTTAATCATTTTGTTTAAGCATAGCTATTATTTGCAGATCAACGACCTTGGCTGCTGCATGTAAGCCAGGGCTTTAGGTACATACCCCAATGTCGTTGGTTTCATAATTTTCCAAACGCATATAAAGAACAAGCTTATAATGCAAGGGTGTATCTTGATGAGACGTTCATAGAAGGTTTGAAGGCATGGCCAGTTGAGAGTGAAGGCTAGCTATTATTGATAGGCATGTCCAGTTGAGACCAATCGGGATAAGGGAACCAAACATGCAAATCTATCCTAGAACCAATGTAGAAGAGTCCTGAAACCTTTAACGTCCTCAAAAGAAAGAAAAAGAATCCGACATGAAAGAGCGAGTACAATGTGGAAGAAAACTATATTATCCATATGGCCGAAGTTGTACTAACATAAAATATGCAGGAAAAAGATCTTTGAATTGATTATTAAAGTGATTTGGTATTGTTTGATTGTTGGAGATTATGATTGTTGGGATTCTGATAGCTCCTTGAGTATGTTGTGAGTGTGATACTAAATCAAAATCGGCAGAAAGTTGATTTGTACTAGAGCTAAAAGCATAGAGACAAAGGGAAACAACCAAGTACTTGCAAGTGAGTACTGTTGCTCTTGAATGTACACTAGCATAATTAAGAAAAACAAGAAACAAGTTCTGCACAAGGATATGCAGAAACCGGCATTTTGTTTGAGAAAGACAGAAATCGGCAGGCCCATCAACCATGTGCTTGCAGGAGGATTTGTAGTACCATGATACCAATCTGCAAAGCACGAAGAGAACTGGTAAATCAAGTAAAAACCATAGGTAAAGACAGTCAAATTTCACATGTTAATCCTAGGTCACCAAATCAGGAATACGACAAGCTCATAGTAGTAAATTAAGTTTATCTCAGGCCCTCGGCCACTTATTTCATAAGAATCTTTCGACAAATGAAGTTGTCTCTCCCACGGTTAATTGTGCAATTGGATCTTAAAGATTTGGTAGTATTAAACGTAACAGCAGGAAGGGAAGGTGCAGGAAGGTAAAAATATGGTTTACCTAAAGAAGGAAAGATGATAATTGAATCTGAGGTACTTGTGAGGATGCGGATACGTCCGTAGAGAAATCCTCTTTATGCAAGCCATGACATTTGGCTCTGTTTCAGCTACGCGGTTCTCTGTAATGAGTATCACGTATGCATGTTTGCTAAACATGTTTATTTTCATCTGACCACAATACCCATGGTGATAGAACCCACCTACCCCTCTTCCTTACCAAATACCCAGCCCCGCCCCGCCTCCGGCATTCACACACACACACACAAAAAAAGAGAAGTTTCCAATCCATAGATTGTAGTTGGCTCTGATTTTTATTTTTTTATTTTTTGCTAAATAAAAAGAAAAAGTGTTCGTGATGATTATCAAGAGACTTCCTGTTATTCCATATTCGTACTTTCGTGTTTATTAATAAACATATCAGATTAATTGAACATGTAAATATTGACTCGTTAAAATAAAACTATTAAAAATAAATGTAATTATCAAAAATTATTATACCGATTAAAATTTGAACTCATGACTTTGATAGTAATATCTATAATTAGCAAAGTAACAAATGAGAGATCTTGATAAATATAATGATTAAGAATTTGCAAAGTCATTCCATGTGCGGAGTGATGCTTACCTCTGCTATATCTTTCACTTGATTTGATTGCCAAAGATGAAAACAACATTGACCGAAAAGCCTTCCCATTCAAGAAAATGGGAGAAGGTTAAGATATTGAAATTTGATAAAACAAATAGGCAAGTTGGCAACTACTCTGCTTTATGCTGATCCAAGAAATTGAATTATTATGGTCCTCTTTTAAAATTGAAAGTCTAGGGAACAGAGGACCCTTCTGTCATTTTGAGTAAGATCGTATTATATGATAACTGTGGGACCATAGCTTGATACTACACTTTATTGACTCTCTCCCTTCTCCGATATGTCACAAATGGATTCATCCAATCCTCACCTTAACAGACAGCTCGTTTTTCTTTCATTTTTTTCCTTTTGTTTCTGCTGTCCAAGAATAAATAATCCTTTGCTTCTTCGCCTATATATATCTTAACATTCCCAGCTTCTGCTATAAAAAATCACCAACTACTGCAGCATTCCTCCATTCTCTTTCCCAGGATCTCTTTCTTAAACACAAATAAAGAATTAATCTCAATCTTGATGTATATCATGGAAGGGATGATGAAGAAACAGACTTGTGGTGTTGCAAACCCAACTCCATCAGCACTAGGTGTGCACAAGGATTCACAAGCAATATCCAAAGTGAAGCCAAAAATTCGCATAATTCACATATTTGCACCAGAGATTATTAAGACAGATGCTGCAAACTTCAGAGAACTTGTGCAAAGACTCACTGGAAAGCCCACAGACAACAACTGCATCAAGAAAAGGCAAAGAATTCCCAGCAGAAAGGAGGAGTCAAGGAGCAGTGCTTTTCCCCTGAGGCCAATGGCCAAGAAAATGGAACTGAGAAGTGGGTTTCATTGTTCTGAGTTCACAGAGAGGATTAAAGGGGAAGAAGAAATATGGAAAGGTGCAAACTCCGGTGGCGGTTTCTTGGGTGGTTTTGCTGAGTTAGAGGGTTTCATGGAACAGCTTAATGAGTTTCCACTGCTTCCCATGGATGCTCCTCACATGGATGCCTATGGACAATCCCAGCTTGCTTAGCTAGTTAGTGTTAACTTGGAATATGGGGTTTCTTTATGACTATTCCATTAATTATTCATATTTAATTGTTTTAGGTTACATAATTCCATCTCTTTCTCTTCTGATTCTCTGATAAATATTACAAGAAAGTTTACGGGCTGGCGTTGTATATATGTTTTAACGAGGAAATGCAGTTCATCTATTGTCTTCCACAGCCAAATGGAAAAGAAAAAAGAGCTCAAAATGCAGTCTCCTACGTTTTCTCCATTTGGATGTTCATCAGGCTGCGACTATAGTTTTCATCAGAGCTTCCTGTATTCCAAGTTTAGGCTTTATTTGTCTTCTTTTTTGTGTACTTTGCCATGATTTTTGTTGTTAACTTTTGGACAGTGAACTAGGTTTTGTTGTTTCCCTCGTGAGCTTTGATTTCTCTCTGGTAAAGCGTACCGTCACAGTCTCTCACATGTTTATGTCTTTGTTTTGTTTCCCATACAAGAATAGAGTTTGGCTAACCAAATTGGACTTTGGGAGAGATTTTGTAATTGATTATTGTTTTGCCTTTCTTGTAGGATTCCTCTTTTGAATGATCATTTTCACAAGTAGTCTCTAACTAATTCTTAGATAATCCTTCAAATACCAATTTTGATATAATACATTATTACAAGAAAAGAGGAAGATCGATCTTCCATGAGCCGTAGTAATAATAGAATGTAATACTTTCAGATTTGTAAAGAAAGTTTTACGAATAGAATTATTGTCTAGTCTTTTAAATGAACAATTAGGACATCATTAGCATAAAGTAAAAGAGTAATTTCTTAAACTTATAAAAGAATTCTCCTTATTGAATTAGTAAATCTTAACTTTGTTAGTCATGTGACCCATGTACATCTCTTTTATGCAAGATTGTATTCATTTCTAATGTAAAGACTGATTAATTAATTAATTTAATTCATAAATATTACTGGTAAAATATTAAGGTTGTAAAAATTGAATTTGAAATTGCACAATTTCTTTTACATCAATTATAAATATATGTACAAAAATTTCGAAAAATTTTTCAATAGAAAACCAAAAAAGTTACACGAAAAATTAAAGGTAAGTCAGATAAATTAACACGCAAAAATTCAGATAATGAAAGAACCGCACAAATTTTGAGACCCAAAATGTGCAGCCCCTAATCCCTAAAACTAGCTCGAGTGTTTTTGCACGGTCAAACTAAGTGGAGGAACGGTCACACCCAACTGCAGCTGCGACTAGATACATTTCCATTACATCTTCATTGCCATAGTTTTGAAATTTCTTCGGTGAAAACATTGATTTATAATTTCAATGCGTCATTTTAGTTGATTTTTATTAGTAATTTAGTGCTTAAAATTAAATCATTTAGATACCATCAGTCAAAAGGAGTACTACACAAGTAATAATTACGTTAGCCAATCACTAAGAAGCATATCAAGGCCCCAACAAAATGAACAGGAAATTGGCTTTGAATACCAAAACCTGCAAGCAACCCAGAAGTTGCAATGTTTCTCAGTACTTAGTCAGTCTGACTATACAATAACTAATGAGGCCCTCCATGCTGACTTCCCAAAAGTTTGGAATCGGAAGTTTCATCCCTTTTTAACTTGCTTTCCGAGTGTGGGCAAGTATGTAGTTCCTCCACTTTTGCAGGGGAAGTGGCTTCAACTTTCATATTCAACTGCATCTTCCATAGGTGATGGGACTGGATCCAATCTTGTAAGGACTTCAGGTACTCCACTGGTATCCCTGACTATCTGCACCAATATATTAGAATATGACTTCTTCTCATGAGCTTATTTGTTCTAAGGTGGCAATGACAAAAGGGTGCTAAGGTCTCGTAAGTAGGAGCAACGGAAATATCTTTCAAGTTTTGCTTCATGTTTTTCCTCCTGCAAGTTTTTAATCATTCATATGCAAGCCAGACAAGGATAACAGTTTAGACTTCTAGAAAAGCAACTAAGAATGACTGTTGTCTTTCTAGTGGCATAACAAGGCACGGATGGAATGTGGATTCTGGGGATTGTCCCAAAGCTCCGAATGATGATACCACACAGAGAAAATGGAACTGAAAAGGTGGGGGAACAAAATGCATTTCATTGTTAAGACAAAGTGTTAAACTATACAAGTGTCAACACATTCAGCATAAAAGTATTCATGCATCGGGGCCATAGCAAGTTTCAAGAAAGATATTTCAACATTGCTACCGATAGAAACAATACAAACAAGGACTTACCAGGATTTCGTCATCAAGGTAAGAGATCATAAATAGTCTCTGATAACTTCCACCTGCAATCAATCTGTGAAACTTAGTATAAATATCCCCAATCACAGGGAAACATAGAGGCAAAATATTTCAATAAGAATGTCACTCTGATTGACAATATCCAAACAACAATGGTCGATGACAGCAAGTCAGTTTTCCCTTGTAATAACACGAGGATATCTATATTCCTCTCTTTCATTCATAGTTCATTTTCAGGGATGATGGGGGAAATTAAAACGCCTAAAATCATAGAATTCAAATGAAAAGTCACTACTCAAGGAGCTCTCCTTTCTTGCATGAGCTGTTTGCCACCCCAAGAGGAGGAGGAGGAGGAGGAGGAGGCGGGGGGGTGGGGGACCCATGCCTCCAACCCCCAACACACACGCACACAATGTTTTGACCAAAAAAGTAAGAAGTAAATCGGAAAGATAGACAGGACCCACCAAGAGGAATTTTCAGCCCACTGGATGCAGCATCCTTAATAGGAGCAGGTAGTTGCTGCACAGTGTTAACTGCCTGACCAAAAGCCCCTTTGAGTTGTTCAGGTATTGTCTCTTCATTAATCTTTGGGGATTCAAATATCCCTTCAACATATTCCTCTTTCATTCTAAGTGGTCCTTCAACTGAAAGCCTGGTCGAAAGAATGAAGTTGCTTTCTATCTACAATTTCACCAAAATTATTTTGTTTCATTTACAAAGAAAAAGTAATCAGGCACCACAACTATTGTAATAGTACCTCAGACTTAAGCACCACACATGAAGAATGATCACTCAGTTCAAATATGCATGTATTTTTGTAGCCAAGTGTAGCTTATAATCTATATCTCCTTGGTTGGGTTTCACAAAATAGGCTCAGTTTCATTTTTTCTGTGTCTATCTATCAATGATGTTACAGATACTGATTATTGCAGATTAATTAGTTTTACTGATTGACTACATTTTCATTTTTATCATGCCTCATTTCAGTTAACCATATTAATGTATCCTAGAGAAATCCAAGTAAATATTTGCTCAAATGAACAGAAAAGAAGTTAAAAGAAAAACTCCATTCTTCCAGCATTTAGATATATCAGTGCTTTTCACAAAGCTTTCGTCACATAGTTAAATTATTTTGTTTCTAGCTGTGAATATTGAAATGTTACAAGTAAATAAACACGAGGGATTCTTTATGTACAAAGCTTCAACTTACTCTCGCTGGTTACTGTTCATGAACATAGCAGACCAAGATTGATTTCCAGCTTTATTGGATTGTAGAGCTAATTCCAAAAAGTTGATAACTTTGCTTCTAAAGAAGACAGTAGAACTAAGGCTGATACTTAAAATTGCCTTCATATTATGACTCTGTCCTTGTTTGCTACTAAGTAGATAAGAGAATAATATAATATTAACAACTTCAAATCCTCTTTTCTCTGTTATTGTATACTTAGATGATTTTTTGATGAAGAGGTCTAGATAATCACCTCTGATGAAGAGGTCTAGATAATCACCTCTTTTCAAATCTAAAAAAAGAACTTTTTCCGTCACTCAAGGAAAGCAAAATGCTCCTCATCTATTTCTTTCAAGAGGTAAAAGGATAACTCTCTTCCCAATGCAATGAACATGCATATTAGCGTCAAACCATAAAAATGTAAATTACCGAGGTCATAAATTTCAAATTTGCTGTGATGTTTGCATATCCATCTTTGATCAGCACATCCATTTTTGATAAGTTGGCTAGTGTTGTGGGAAATCTCCTGCAAAATATGATATATCATTGGTTGCTATTCTACAGATGTGGTTCCAAATCCAAATAACTAATAGTTGCTTTAATGGTTTTAACCACATGAACTTGTTTTGTTAACTAACGTAACTCTATCAGGTGCAAGGAAAAGGAAGTTTCAAGATGTCATCTTACAGGGCTTGGATACCAGTATGGGGGCAAATACACAAATATATCCATTTTAGTTGGGTCCAACTATAAATAGCCAATCAAACAAAAAGTTATTTGTGTATCTTCATCATTTTCAATTCTCACATACTATTCAGCAAGAAGATCAAAACTTCATCTGTTCATGATTTACAGTTTCAAGTATAATGCTTGAGTGGTCCACTGGAAAGGAACAGAGGCTGAGATCAAATTTGCAGGTAAAGCTAACTGAACAGTAAACAACACTTACTCAAACACAAATCTAGCAGCAAAGAGGCCCGGGCTTCCATTTCCAAACCACTCAAAATTCCATCGGCCTAAAAGATATGGGGACCTGGACAGCTAAAAATGTTAATTAGTGCCATATAGATAAAAAATATATACTCTACTAGACTAAGCTCCTTTTCAGAAGACTTAACACCTTACGTTGTTGGTCGAGGAGTTGGATTGACTCGCTCAAGACTGACTATCCTCTCATTGACATCAATACGCTGTATATCTGTTGTTTTCCCAGTAACTACTGCTTCAAACCCCCCAGCATCTTTGACCTAAAATTAACATTTCAAGCAACAAAAAGAAGTAAGAGTTGTGAATCTATTGGTCACCAAACTACAGAATGCGAACCAATAAAACTGATAAACATCAACCCCGAAAATTCAGAATATAGGGAAAGAAAAGCAACATTACCTACTGATTTTCCAGAACCATTAATTGGAATTTTGCAATGATCCAGGGTCCAGCAAGAAATGCAAAAATGGCTTCGGAAACTAACCATTTGAAACTTTGATGAGCAAGGTATCAGGGTGCATTAACATTTTTATACTTGAATATTACTCTCTCAGTGCACCCTCGATTGTTTCAGAACAAAATTAGAAACCTGAATTATATGCAGAACACATTACAAAGTCTTTTATGTTTCATTTTCTGTTCATCACGAAAGTAGGCTTAATAGCCAGGATAACGTCGAGGAACGTGGGGAACATTAGGAAAATCAGTCAGTTGTAATATAGTGATATAACATTTTCTAACGAGTATAAAATCTTATTTCTAGTCCTTACAGTAAAGACAACTCAAATCATATGCATAAATGCACAGGGAACAAGAAACTAGGTTCCAAATATTTCCAATCCCAAGAGGACGAAAATTTTAAGAACTAACAAATGATTTCAGAAAATCAAAAGCCAACATCTTGATACGAACTTCTAAAGACAGGGGGAACCAGATATAAAATTGCGAAGAAGAAAAGCTCAGAGTTTACTACTTACGGCGAGAAGCAGAGATTCTTTAGCAGAGAGTCTCTCCATTTCTTTGGCATAAACAGCCGTAGCTCCTTGCACGGCCGCCTGCTGAACCATAGATTTGCAAGTGAAAGCCCCCACTTTTCTACCATTTTTCACATTTTCTTGAAGTTTTTGGAAATTGCTCCTTCTGGGTAGATGAAATGTAGGAGAAGCAAGAGGCCCAGTACCGCGCCAAGCCGTTGATGATGTAAAAGGCATATTTTTTATAGAACAACCTGAATTACAAGCCATTGGAAGGAAAAATTATGAATGAAAACTCACTGGAATTCAAGAGGGTTGAAGTTCACTCACTGGAAATGGGAACCGGGGGCGTGGTTGGGCTGTATAGAAGGAAGCCGCGCCGGAGGCAATTTTGTCAATGAGAGATGATTTTATTCTGGTTTAATAATATTGTAGATTTTTTCTAATAATAATAGAACCACGTTTTTATTTTTTTTTAAAGAAATTGCTACTACTATATATCTAGTAATAAAAGAACCATTTTTTCAATTACTACTACCATATACCTAATTTTTTCTTTCTTTAATATTTTTATAGTATTGTGTTATTATCCTTTTCTTAATACAGAATGAGTACTATGTTCTAAATAATTGAGGTTTGAACACTAATTTTAATCAATAATTTTTTAAATTATCACCTACAATATTACGAAAAGAAACAGACAAATGAATAAGTATAGATGTGATAAGCATTAGTTTAAATTTCTTAATCTAATTTTAAAAAAAATTATCGATTAAACTAGTCTAGCAACCATTGTTGGGCTGTTGGATTTGGAAGGTAAAGGGTATTGTAGAGGAAGGACCTTCCAACAAAAACTTGAAATGGGAGAGCACGAAATGGATTTGGCTACCTCAAAGGGAGGGATGGCACATGCATACAGCATACTCACCCCTCATGCATATTCATGTTTAGGGAAAATGAGAAACCAAACAAGAAGAAAAGTGTGGGTTCTTTCAAGCTTTTCACATGAAGGCAGGCAAATTTGTACTTCTACTACTTTGGTGGTCCTTTGTCTCTGAATAGACACCTAACAAAGTTGGGGGAATTTAACAAGAAGCTTGATCGGCTCCGCCATTGTTGCTCATGATGCTACGGACCAGGACAATTAATCTCTTGCTTTATGTACTTGGCATAAGCCAATTGAAACGGCTTTTGCCTTGCTTTTGAACTCATTATTGAGGGTATGACTGAATGTCGAGTACCTGAATGGGAATCTCACACAAATGAGAGAAAAGTAAAAGGAACTCACCAAAGTTTTTGTCGTTATTTAATGGCGAAAGCTTAGTTTTAGTGTTTTAGGCCGAATTTGAGTATTAGAGGGCTTTATCAGAGTGTTGTGTTGGTATTGTATTGACCAAACTTGAAACCACTAGTCAATGAAACAATGTACGCTAGGATAATGGAATGCTATAAAATCTTTCATGTTCTTTAACCTTAATTTGGCTGGCTTTAACTTTTGGGGTTTAAGGCTCGAAGCATTCATCTGGTCCAATCTTTGAAGGAATACATCAAATGACTTAATAAATAGACAAGCATAAAGAGAGCGAGGGAGAATGAAAAACAGTCAAATTTGGTAATTGTAAAAGGGGAAGGAGAAGAAATGGAAGGTGAAATTGAAGATTGTATTGTTGGAGTTAGAGAGAAATGTAGATTTTGAAGCCTCCAGGTGCAAGAAAGAAAGAGAGCAAATGGCTATGGGAGTTTGAGGAGTTAGTAGAAAATGAAAGTGATATTATAAAGATATTAAATTTACGACAGTAAGAAATATTATAGTGTCGGAAAAAATAAAATAAAATATATTTTTAAAATGTGTCCTTATTTACTTATAACTCTTTATAATACATTAAAATCAAATATATTTTTATTTACTTATGATATATTTTTTAAATGTATTGATGATTTTTTTTTATGAGTTAGATAAGTTGATTTCTTTGAACTTAATCGTATCAAAACCCCTTTTACTTTTGGCAAGGTCCTACGTGCACCCAAAGCTACTGACAGTCTCCCGTTAAAGAAAGTCTCTAGTAGCAAGAATGGAAGAATTCTCTGCCTTTGAATCTCTTTTAGTGGTATTTATCCCACTGCCAAGTTCCTCACCTACTTGAATAATCCGGGGCAAGGGAGAAATTGAAAGAGAAGAAAGGGAAAGAGAAAGGGGACAGGAAGGAAGAAATGGATAGCAAAAGAGATATAGCAACAAACAAGGAGGCCCTGAATTCCGTCGAGGCAAAAATTTCTGTCAACCATTTTGGCCATGTTCATAGCTTGATCTTCTTCTCCTCCAAGGTTGTAAGTGATGATCTCATTGGATGTCGCGGCTGCTGGAGACAAATTGAAGGCGCTCACTATGGTTGTCAAGAATGCAAGTATTTCTTGCACCAAGTCTGCGCTCTATTTCCTCTGGAAATAGATCATCCTATGCACCCCGATCACCACCTTTCTCTTGTCAGCCCTCCACCCGAATATCGTCGTGGAATTTGTGAATGCAGAGCCTGTGGTAAAGACTGCAAAGGTTTTGTCTACCATTGTACAGAGTGCACAAGGTTTGACATAGATCTATTATGCGCTTTTGTTCCAAGTAGTATTGAAACAGCTGGGCATCTACCCCCTTACCCAAGCACAACCACACTATGCAAAAACCTCTCCTACACTCTTTTATTACAGCCTGCATCTAGATTCTCATGCAACAAATGCCTTGTTGAAGTAGATAACAAAAGCATCTCCTACATATGCTTTATCTGCCAAAACCAGTTGCACTTGGATTGTGCCCTGACACCTCAGCAGCTAAGCAGAATAAACGAACATGTTCACTGTTTGGAATTTACCTACTTGTATCAAGTTCAGAAAGAAAAATTGATTCCCATGAACATCCACTGCGAAATTTGTGAGAAGAAAATACCTATCCCAGTAAACACACCAAAACAAGTGCGCCAAAGATTGAAACTGCTCCAAGTTCCTGTTTACAGCTGCGTGAGCTGCAACCAATATTTCCATCTGGGTTGCGCAACTTTAGCTACACGGGCGAACAAGAGGTCAGTCTCTCTTTCTCTCTAAAATACGTTAAATACCATCAGTTCAATGTCCAAATGTTCTAAAAATAGCTCACACTTCAGCTTGTTTTATCAATTCTTCCTGTTTCAATATATCTGTGAGGCTATTTTCTAGTAAAATTTTGCAGCGCCGAGGACATTGTGATGAAATATGTAAAGGATTCAAGTCGAGAAGATTCAAATCGAGCCATACACAAAAGCCTCCTGAGAAGACACAAACAAGAGGCTGAAACCAAACCAAGAGATTTGCAGATTAAGCATTGGAGTCATGACCATCTATTAGACCTCGGAACAACTACAGACGAGATACCAGGATTTGATAGGAGCCGTATAAGATGCGAGGGTTGTAAGTGGCCACTTTTGCCTCCATTTTACAGTTGCTTCAAATGCAATTACTTTCTGCATGCAGCATGTGCCGAGTTAACAATATTACTAAAGCCTAAAGTTCTTCACATTCAAGAACTTGGATCGGAAGATAAGGCCGGAACTGATGAATTTGATTCTGAAAATCACACAAATGAAGTTGGAAGTTATGATGATGAGGCTGAAACCCGCATAGATGATCCGTCTGATCATATACTCCACATAAAAATGATTGAGACAGGCATTGATCTTGATAGTTCTTGCTCCAATTGTCACAATGTCTACTCTGGTTTCTCATATGAGTGCCAAGCTTGCGGTTATATGCTTGACCTTAGCTGTGCAAACATTTCAGAGAACATGAAGCACGAAGCTCACGATCATGTACTCTATTTTGCAAAAGAAGGCAGGCCATCAGAACAATGCAATGCATGCGGAAGATTTTGCAGGCGGGACACATACTTCTGCTGCTTCTGTGATGATTTCTACTTGGATGCAAAATGCTTTTCTCTACCAGAAGCAAGTAGGCATCGCTTCGACCATCATCCACTCACCCTCATGTTCAAATCTGCTGAAAACGAATTGGGTGAATATATATGTGAAATATGTGAAGATCAACACAGAAACCCCAAACTTTGGTTCTATGGTTGTGAGGAGTGTGATTTTGCTGCTCACCCCGATTGCATCTTTAAACAAGAGTAGTGCCACTGCCACCCCTCTCCCCTTTTGCCTTGTTTGTTAACAGACTGGATTAGGTTAGATAGACCTCAAAGTTTCCATAATTTCTGCAATTTCTTCTTCCTATCACCTGTGGTCTTTTCTTGATTTTGGATTAGTAGTAATATGAAAATTTCACTATTTGGTCTCCCCAAGAATGATGAGTTTAACGAAGGTGGGAATGGGTATAGAGAAAATTTGAAAGCATGACAAGATGATGCTGCAACTGCGAGGGATCCCTCGATGCTTTTTTATTTGGCCATCAAATTACAGAATAGCTCACTGATTTTCTAGAACAATTGGTGGGACTTCTTATGAGTGATGTGCACCGCGACTTTGAGGGTCAACCTAATTTATAATAATTTAATAACTAGTGAGATATTAAAACTTTATAAAAAAGTGCTTTAAGATTCATCTAAAAACCAAAATCGAGTTTGGAGTTAATCCATTTGAAACTTTGAGGATCAATATTTTCAAATACATCAACATTTTTATATATACTAAATTATTATAAATTCGTTACATCTTTATATATTTTTAAATAAAATTATAAACTTATCCATATTTGTTCGCTTTTACTTAAGAATTACCAATCAATTCTTTTATTAGTTTTTTGTAGACTATATTTTTAATTCACTATTTCTGATGCAATAATTTGTATAAATATAAATTTTTTTTTTATTAATTTCTGCACGTTGTATTTAATTTATTATTATTATAAAATAACAAAAAAGTTGTTTGGTTGATATTATTAAACACACGACGTTGTTGAATGAGCAAATTAGTTTTCTATGTTAATAAAATTTTTTTATTTGCTATTTAATTTTAATAGATATAAATGGACAAAACTTACAAAATGAAATTGAAGGGCAACAGAGAAACATGCCCATATTTTAGGGGCAAAGTGTAATTTTTCCTAAGTAAGAGTATTTATTACTAGCAAGTAGGGGCGGCAATATTAAATATGATACACTAATATGACACGAAAATGATACGGTTCTAGCGGATTAGTATTAAAATTTCGTGAGTTCAGGTCAAAATAGGTCGACCCTTTTAACTTTAAATGTATTCAGGTCATAAACGGATTCCACCTGTTTTAACTTGCGAACCTGTTTAACTTTTTTTAAATATTTATATTTAATATTTTTTATAATACCCTACAAAATTTACTATAGAAAATTAGATAAAATTAAATTAAATTTTATTATATGAATTAATTGAATTATTTGTGTGTCTATTTGTTTAATTATATGAGACCTCTTAAGGAAAATAAATGATGTTAATGTTGCTATTTGCTTTATATATAATAAATGAATCATTCTTAATTAATTATTATTTAGTGTCTATAATAATAATATTATTACAATGACTTTTAGTTATAGAAAATAATTTCTTGAACAATCTAATTTTATTAAAAAATTATATTTGTTTAGATTTTTAATATTAAAGTTTATGAATTTATTGAGATCTTTATATATTTAGTGGGATGGTTTGTTGTTTTATTAGTTATTTATAACTTTATAAGTTGTTTTATTAGTTTTTTAATTTTATATGACTTGATTTTATTTTTAATTTTTTTATGTAATAGTGTACAGATTGACGGGTTTAATATGTATTCAGATTAACGAATTTAGTAATTATTTATTTAATTTTTATATTTAATCGTATCCTCTATCCGTTTTATAATACGAATACGATACAAAAAAAATAAATTAATACGACATAACACGTTTTTTAATTGGATCGTATTTGAATTAATCTGTCAAATATAATTATCCGACACAACTTATTAATTCAAATTCGATAGGATTGCCACTCTACTAACAAGATCGTCATCATTATTAAAATAAAAATGGATGTAGTAATAGTTTGGTAAGTAGTACTGTAGCAGTATAAAATGCAGACCCGCAAAGGTGCTTTCAAATCCAATCCCACCCTTCCCCATTTTGTCTTGTGATGATTGGGAACTGACTGCAACTCGAAATCCAAAATGCAAAAGATTACGGCTATTGGAGCTCTCAAGTCTTCTTGATTTTCTATAATCTTTACTTTGATCTTTTTCTCTCCTATGTCTTAGCTATTGCAATTAATTTTGAGTACGGAGAGAGTAGTGATTGATAATGCTCAAAGCTGTACAAATTCTTGGTTCGTCATCTTCTTCTTCTGGGTTTGTTTGTCTTTCCCAGAGATTGAAGAAGAAGGTCCCCAATCCCAATTGTGTTTGTGGGCTCTCTTTCATTTCAAGAAAGTCCATAGCCACCAGTACAAAATCATTATTATCATCAAGAAAAGTTACTCCTTTCCTTCTTCCGGCAAAGAAGTACAAGTACAAGGGCCATTTCCGTGAGTTCAGAGCTTCTGCGATGTCTTCTCTTGAGTCAAACCCGGATGGTGCTTTATCCTCCTCGTCGTCATCGTCGGCAGGAGTATATTCTTCTCCTTCTTCATCAACGAATATTCGTTCTTCAGCTGTGAGTATTAGTCTTTGAATTGTGGATGTTTTTTAATGTTTTCTTACCAGTGTTGGGTTTGCCTTGATTTTCTTGCACTTGCAATTACGAATTATGAATGCGTGGATGGAATTGTGAAACTGAAATAAAAAATGGATAAGTTTTGTCTAGTTTTTGATATGGCAAAGTGGTTTTCCTTGATAAATTTTTGCAATTGAGCTGCTGTTATTGCCTTCATGTGATGGTGGTAAGATGCTATCGCATGAGAGTTTGTTCGATTTCTTGCTGGTGCCTTCAATTTTGGATTTTCATTTTTTCCTTGCCCCTAAATCTTTTGGTCTTACGGTGATCAATTATAACAGCCAAACTGTGTAATTATGATAAGTATGTTCAACTATATTGCCCGATTTTTCTTTGTCATTTTTACCCGCATTTAGTATTCCCTTGGTTAGCAAATTGTTTCATAGTATTGAAATCGGGTTGTTTGATATGGTGCTTGATATTGCTTCAGCATTGTCTGTCTTGGTCGGACTACTATCCTGCAAATTTTGTTTTGCTCCCTTTGAACATATTTCAACTTCATCTGATTAATCATGCAGTTTAAATAGACTCATTGCTTTAATGGTAGAATGTTAGGAAAAGCTAATAATAGTTGAGAAAATGGGTGTTTGAGTTGGAAATTTATCACATCTTGTCGTTTCCTGATGTCTGCATCGTGTTGTGGCATTTTCCCTTTGTTGGATTTAGCACCCACCACCAACACAATTCTTGCTTTATCATTGTATAGTAGTAGTAATCCTTATAAACAGTAATGATAAACTATCTCCATAAGGAGAAATCTGCCAAAAGAGAAAGAACCAGATACTTCAAGGAAACAATTGGAAGAATAGTGGTTTGCGATTTAATTTCCAGTGTACTGAATCAAATCAGAAGGTCCAAAGAACCACCAAGTTTGCAAAGAGGAAGGACATGCAAATCATGTGCTTGTGAGCCAAAAAGAAGGGGTGAAGTGAACTACTTTCTTTTTCCTTGAATCATCTAGAATCAATATTCCATTGAACTATTTGGTCTTTAGGCACAAATGTACAACTCTTTTGGTTCATTGTGATGGTGGCTGCTTCTATTTCTACAAAGATGACAGGTTGATCAATGGAATAAATAATGTCAACCATGGCTTGGGATTTAAGATTTATCACTTTGTCTCACTGTTACCCTGTATCTTATCTCATACTTGTTCTTTTCTGCAATTTGATTATGCATCTACATTCTGCAGGTTAGCACTCGTAAGATCAACTATTGCCAGTCATGTGGCGGCCCAACTAAGCACGAGATACCTAATGGGGAGGAAAAGATGAGAGCAATTTGCACACTTTGTGGAAAGATTGCTTATGAGAACCCAAAAATGGTAAATATTAGTATATGAACTTGGGAAAAAAAATCCAAGGACACAAATTCTAGAACCTGTTAATTTATTTTCAAGTTGCCTTTACCAAACTTATCCTTTCTTCGATACTAGAATTGAGATGTTATGTTTGCAACCCTGAAATCATGTTGAAAATTTCAGTTTTCATTTTTTTTAACTGTGTTTGCCAGGTTATATGAGGTAAATTATACAAACTTCACTGTTATAGTAGGAGCCAACTCTGCGTTTTTTGTCCTGCTTCTAAATGAACATAAACAAGACATGTTACAAGCCTGGTCTGTTGGTAGCGGTAACATTAGTAAATAATCAACTGCTTTTTGAAATAATTGAATGTGAATGAGAGTCCTATAAGCAGAAGAAGAAAAAGGGACAAATGTGCTGGAGGGGCAGGCACTGGGGATTGCCTACTTAAAACTAACCTGGGGTGCAATTTCTACTCCATTTAGGAATTAAAATGCAATGGCATTAATTCAAGTGAGTAATAAGACATCTGTGAACTTGCTTAATTAAGACAGGCTCCTATAGTTGTTTTGAGTACTGTTTTGTCTGATATTGTGAATCAATGGTCAGATGCAAATGTTGCCCTGCTTTTAGAGAACAAAACTTGATGAACATCTTTTTGTTGAATGTTTGGACTCAAAGGGTCGAGAACCTGAGATTGGCAAAATTAAATTATTACTTGTCAGCCTATCTCCTTGAATTTGATTTTGCTATTTATAACTAAAGCTATTAATTTCTTAAATCCATGTTCTGATGACTTTATCCAACTGATGAATAATAGGTTGTAGGTTGTCTTATTGAGCATGAACAGAAGGTACTTTTGTGCAGGCGGAAGATTCAACCATCATATGGCCTTTGGTATGCAATTTTATTAGTTGTCATTAGAAATCTTTTTCTCCTTTAAGTTGTTCTGAACTAGATGGTTTTACAGGTATAAGTTTTAGGGTATTTGATACTTTTGATTTTAGCTCATATAAATGTTTATTTTCTCGGTATACTCATAGGACACTACCTGCTGGTTATATGGAGATGGGTGAATCTGCTGCAGAAGGAGCAATTAGGGAAACCTGGGAAGAGGCAAATGCAGAAGTAGAAATTTTGTCACCTTTTGCCCAGTTGGATATCCCTCTTATAGGCCAAGTAAGGAAACCTCTGTGTTGGTACTTTTGTCTGCTTATGGACCTGCTAAAATATTCATGTACTAATTGGCCTCTTATATGAAACAGACTTACTTAATTTTCTTGGCCAAATTGAAGAGACCCCACTTTTCACCAGGTGATGAATCATCAGAATGCGAGCTCTTTGCACTTGATGATATTCCCTTTGATTCCCTTGCATTTTCGTCCATGTTGGTTACCTTAAAACTGGTATGATATGATCCAGCTTCAAAAACTCTTGTGTATTTCTCAAAATCCATGCTTTGCTTGGAAAGATTATACTTAACATTCTTATCTTTGTGGATGTAGTTCATGGAAGATCGATTGGCTGGAAGACCCAAGTTTCATTACGGCATTATTAACAAAAGGTACTCTTGAGTTCCTTCCTAATTTATTAGGAGGTTGTTGCTTTAAATTTGTTGATTTTCCACAAGCAAAAAGAAAAATATATAATGGCCATCAAATGCATATAAGGTGGCAACTACCCGCTGAAGGATGTGGGGAACTTTGAAAGTACTATACTTTCACGGGCACATAATCTTCAGCATCCTACACTCATAACACTCATCATTACCATAGTCCTCTCCTTTTCTTTCCCTCTCTTTTTTCACCTTTTTAACTTTTCCAGTATTCAGAAGGAATTTGGACCGCTATAAAATTGTCTCTCTCTTTCCTTGGGAAGACATGAAATGATTTAGGTCATAGTCTGCTCGCACTTTCTTAGGGAAGAGAAGTAAACTTTTTTACTTTTAAAGACAATGGATTATATAACATTTTCTTGAGAGTTTATAGCCGTTTGCTCTGATGATTGTTGACAGGCCTGGGACCAGTCCTTCTGATATTCATGCTTACACACTCGATCACTATATGACATCCTCATGACTTGTAGCAGCAATTGTTGTCCAACTAACAATGATGCCAATAACATTGGTGCCAGATACAGTTTGAAGTTCTACAAATTTGTTTGTTGATACAAAAGATATTGTTTTCTGGCCATATGGCAATGCAACAGTGAGATAACCGCCAAGTGCTGCTTGTCTGATCAAATATGACCAAGGCCACCAGAGAACCGAGAAGGATGGAATGGTTTCCTAAGAAATTTTCGAGTTGCGTTTCTGGTGAAAATCTTTTCACATTTGGGCAATCATTTACAAACTTTAATTCTTTGCTATTTCCCACACAACAACAACAACAACAAAGCCTTAATCCCAAATAACTTAGGGTCGGCTACATAAACCAACGTCAGGCAACGTATGGTCATCCACATGAATTCTCTCTCGTCACTTTCAATTCTTTGCTATTTCCCACCATTATCAAATTTAGCTGCTGGTGTGTGAAGAAAAGGTAATAATACACTTCTTAAAACATGACAAATCGCACTGCGGTTTTATAAGATATCTAAAGCATAACTTTAGCTACAAAACACATTATCTTCGGCAGAAAATCTGGCTCTTATTGGGTGAAGAATCATGTGAAACTACAGAGACACATTGCACATTCTGCTTCTCATGCGATGTAGCATGTGATTTATAAGACACGTTCCTAACTAAATTGAGTACATCATCTGTGATTCGAACCTTTCATCCTAAAAGGTCTAAACAAATCTAGGTGAAGGGCACTTCATGGCGGATCACTAAGTGAGCGCGAGGTTATCGCACAAAGACTGATAAGCTGCACTGCAAACCTTGAATTTCTCCTCTGCCACCACCTGTCCATAGCATCAACTTATTAACTGTCAAATTCAACACATTTTTAGCGATCAACAGACATATAATTTTCAGAATACCATCAATGTAATGTGGGCAAGAAACTAGTCAAAAATAAACCAAAGCTTCTTGATGAGTTCACAACTTTGGTGGAAATGGGAGCATTCTTCCTCACTGTTACATTTACCGATGATCTTAACAAATTATGGTGATGGAATATGCTGGATTTCAACACCTTGAAATGATCGAGGAGCAGCTTCCAAGTGCGGAATAAAGCCTAGAATAAATGGACCGACATTTGGAATGACCTAAATAAGATTTCACGGGAACTCATATGGGCTATATCAAACTATAGATACCATTTGAAGTTGAACCCTAGAGACGAAACAGCAGAAGGTCTTTAAAAAAGCAGTCAAGAAGGGGGCTCTACACCATCATAACCCAAGGTAAACTGGGCTAAAGAGGCCAGAGTACAACCACCAAGAAGAACAGGAAGCTATGAGGAGGAAGAAATCATACATAAGAAACAGTTGGAATTAAAGGGATACCTTGGAAGAGCCCTGATGGCGATCAGGATGCCATTTCAATGCACAAGTCCGATAACTGAAATTGAGACATCAACTAGAAGTTACATAAACCTCTACTTAAGTTGTAGCTATAGCAATCTAAACACAAAATCTGAAGACACTTTCATTTTAATGGGTAGCTCAGATAATTGGACAAAGAAAACTTGAGACTCACGCATTTTTAACATCTTCAAGACTTAGAGGACCCGAGGCATTCAACCCAAGGGCCAATCTATCGGACCTCGTATCCAATGCTGAACTATCAGACTCATTAGAGGATTCATACTCCTCTTCAAAGTGATTTCTCTGATTCCAATAAAATCTAAAACTATTGGAGTGGCGAGATGAGTTCCTGCATTCTGGTTCGTCATTTATAAAGGAATAGAAGTAATATCTGTTACTGCCAAATGCAGAACTAAAAATGGTCTCAACATCAATTTCATCGTCATCTTCAAAAAAATGGAAACCTCCTGTAATGAGGGAAGAAAACTTTAAAAATCCAGTAAAAAAATCATAAAATACAGTAAGATTTTGGGAAAGTAAACTTACTTCTGTTCCAGAAATGTGTTCTGCCATTACGTGACTTGGCCCCTCTGAATCCATTTCCCTGATAGTCCTGTCTAAACCATGAGGTACTTTGACCAGGAGATGAATCGTAGTCATCATGATCAAATTGCCAACTCTGGAAATTGCAGAATCATAGTTAGAAGGAAAAAATGATTCTTACTATGTTGTCTAAATCAGAGAGCAGCTAAGGGAAAGAGTTCCAAGAAAAGTAGCCTGAAACAATACAAACAGCTACAGTCACGAGATCCAACAGCACTGCAAGTAGAAAACCAACAATGCAATATACCTTATCAAAACCAACAATTCCTATTTTAGCTCATCTCCAAGTATGAAAAGTTTTAAGCCATGTTACCAGGCTAAGTGCACAATGATCCAGATTATTCAGCACAAAATTCAGTCATTGTTGAACAACATTTGTTACTGAGATAAGACATTTATGTATACTCCTATAATAACAAACCACCCCCATGACTGAAGTCATACATAACAGAAAATAAGACATTGGGAATTTGCTATCTGAAACTATAAGACCATAAACATTCGAATCTTTTATAATGCTAAATGACTTTGGCCCTGCTTATGCTGTACTTCTGAAACAAGAAAAGTTCGTTCACCATTACCAGCAATACATGTCCCCATAATTTTCTTGCTTGATGTTCTTATTAGAATATCAATTCAAGTTCTTCTTAGAATAATATATTGAACTAAAATTCAAGTTAAACATTTTTTACATCCGCACATGCATAAGATCACATAAGTGAATGAGCATGTATTCTTACAAAGATGTGTGCGCGCACACACAGGGGGTACAATTCTCAT
Organism: Voacanga thouarsii; assembly: GCA_026120185.1. Lineage (NCBI taxonomy): Eukaryota > Viridiplantae > Streptophyta > Magnoliopsida > Gentianales > Apocynaceae > Voacanga > Voacanga thouarsii. The sequence continues at coordinate 308,781 of JANUWF010001938.1, forward strand.
CTTTCGAGGTTTTGGCTTAAAATCCGCAAATTTTCCCAAAACATAGAAGAAGAAAACAAAAAAAAAAAAAAAAATGCTGCACCAATCTCAGCTTGTCGGGGAAGGAGGTTGGTGGAGACAGTAGAGAGAAAATAGCATTATTAACATAGGAAAGCACAGCACATACAACCTGTCACCACTAACCTTAAAAAGGTGGTCAGCATAAGCACTGATATTGTGTAGCATCTCCTGTTTCGAATGTAGCCTCTGATATCTTTTCGAGAATTGGTTGAATCTCTACAAAGAAAGAAATGCATTGGTTCATGTATTTCTTCATCCGGAGGAAAAAAGGCAGAAGGTGAGACAAATAGAATAAGACCAGTTGAGAAACATATCAATGGCATCATCAGTTTGTCAATGAAATATCAAGGAAATGAAAGAAAAAGAAGGGGGAGGAGGTTTCAATGGCCCACTGTGCTTACATCTCGTATCCATAACCCAAAACTTTTTGAATGCTCAGAACAGTGAAGCACAGATAGCTGTTACAATCGACAACTGCTAAAAACTCTATTTCTACATTATCATGGCTAAAAACAAAGTATTTGAACACAGACGGCTAGAGATTTCATATACATTACAGAAGCTGAATTTCTAATTTCTTTTCCTGCATGAGTTTCAGTGTGCAGTAGGATATCATCTTCAACATGTTCTATTACCTTCAATTTCCTATCTCTAATTGTGAGTCGTGATTGTGCACAAGTATAACCAAGAAAAGCTGTAGCTCTCTATCGTATCTAACCAAATAACTTAGGAATGAAGCAGTTAATCTTATGCTATTCGGGAAACTCAAAACTTTAACAAGAATATAATAATGTAAACTTGATATGTATTCATAAAATGCTCACCCTTGATGAGCCCCTGGAAGCACCTCCTCCCTGCCCATAATTGAAGGAACAGTGAGAAACAAAATATTATTCAATTGGAATGCAAAAACAAGTAAAATGACAATATGCATCATCTCCATCACCATTAATGCACTCTTTGCCCCACCAACCCTTTACCTTATGCTGTTAATCGTTTTGAGCATAAACACGAATAAAAGGAAGACCAGTTCATTTTTATCAGAAAGCACAAATCTTTACCACTGTTATTCAATAAAATCCCCACCAAATGTGTAAATTAGGCAACTCCCGCGTCCTACAAACTATTTCAGAACAACAAATATCCAAAGATAAATATGCAAGCGCAATCAAATTTGCATGGTGGGTCAAGAGCACAGAGACTAACAGAATCCCAATGAGTTCGTCTCTTGCGCTCCAAGATAGGCGTTGAATGGAATAAAGAGGCATTTAACTGAAAAGGGTAGGCCTGAAAATTGATCAGAGGTACTTTTGTGGCCCTATTCATTCCGAGGATTATACAGAGAAAAGACGAAAGAATGAAGATCGGAAATGGTGAGCAGAAAGTTAACAAGAAAATCCTACATCGAGCTCGGTAAATTGCAGAAGAATATTGAAGACAACAACAAGACTGGGGTCTATTAATGGGTCGGATCAAGATAGCTGGTTCAACTAAAGCCCAACCCAATCCATATTGTTTCAAATAAAGCCCAATCAATTCTTTGGCATTTTTCTTGGGCTCCATCAGATAGGATATGGGCCTCAGCCATTTTTAAAAAACAATGGGGGTTTGATTTTTAGTTTTTGCGGTTAAAGTTTTTTTCAAGGAAAATAAAGATTTCACTTGATTATATCACATTATTCTTAACTTTATTCTATTAATTAAAAATACTTTTTATTAGATTATAAAATATTAATTTTATTTACACTTTTACCGTGTAAAATTTAGACTGATGACTAATAGCCCGTTTGCTAGAGTTAAAATTAATTATAATTTAATTTTATATTATTTTATATTATAATTTAAATTAAATATAAAATTATTAATTATTAAATAAATATATAATATATTCAAATTTTAAATTAAATAATTTTTAATTTACTTAAAAATTATAACGTACGTTTTAATTAATTAAATAATAATAAAAATTTATTATTAAATATACTTAATTAATTAAATCTTTAATATTACTTATTAAAAAACTTATTTAATAAGATAAATATTTAATTAGTTAATTTTAAGTATTTAATTAAATTATCAAGTATGAACTAAATATAAATATTTATTTCTTTCGGTCATTAAACCTATATATTTATATATATGTGTGTGTGTGAAAAATCGTGAAATTTTTATTAAATTCCTAATCATACTTTATTAACAGAATAAAGATTTTCTTATATATATGGGCCCGGAGATCTTTTTGTTTAAAGCAAAGTATGTTGGTAAATTAGTTGCAGCCCATGTTTCTCTCCCAGTTGAGCTCCCGACCGATAAAATGACCAGCACGTTGAGATAGACCATGAACGTCGGACCACCTCTGACTAGTGCTACCGGTGGTGTACAAAACTTTGCTTAGAAAACGGGTTAGAAGACAGGCAGGTGTCAGTGGACATTGACTTCACGTGAAGCAAACAGGCCGGCATGATCTCCACAGACCCGTCTGTTGGACTTTCAGAAAGGCGGAGCTGGACTGGGCCGACTATTGCATCATCACCCCCACGTAGCTTTACTATGATTACCCACGCCCACCCCCACCCCCGCCCACTTTGTTTTTTTGTTTTTTTTTTTTTTTGCTAGATAACCCCACCCCACTTTGGTTTATTGAAAAAAAGGAGGAATTAAAGTTGTATATATAAAGTGGCAAATTGAACTTTTTGTTGGGGCCTTTTTTGTTGGACAAATTTGCCCCTCACCTGTTATCAATTTGACAACTATGTCCTTAAGGGTATTATCGTCTAGTTTGACAGTGAATTAGGCCAATCTTTTTAATTTTTCTAAAGCAAGTCCACACCATAATAAAGTATCCTTAATTTATCAAAGAAAGTAAGTCAAGAATAATCCTTATCAAAAGTTTTGAAATTGTATATTTTTTCATTCCCGACGTTTTAAAAAATTAATTTAATAATATAATTAAAACTATTACAAATTTCTCCTTAATTCTTAATTAAGAATAATCCTTAATTCTACGTTTTTAATTTCTCAAATTTTTCTTTAAAAAGACATCAATCATTGATCACATTTATTTTATAGTATATTCTTGTGGACTCATATAGTCTAAGGTCTTGGCCAAGATTCCAATAATGCCCTCAAAGTTGGATCGGGGCTACGGAACAGGGGAATTATTATCTTCCTAAAGGGGTGGGTATATCCGTCCCTACGAGACATACGAATGAAGAAAAAGCAAAGGACAGCTATATCCACCGCGATCATGAGTCTGTCATAGGGTCCCCTCACTACCAATATAATCCAATCCAACGGACAGAATCTTAGGACAACGAATTTAAGGTTCATTTGATCTGCATTTCATTTTATTCACCCATTTTATTTTTCGGTTTTTAAACAGCGTTTGGGGGCGGGTTACCTCTGGCGCAAACAGGCCGTTAAAGGGGAGAGGAAAAAAGAAGGGAAAGAAAAGGACGAAGGTCTTCAGCAACTTTCCAGGAAAAGCTTCAAAGGTGCAAACTTTACTCTCTTATATTCAACATTCTGGTAGGATTTTGCATTGATATTCTTGATCAGCACATGGGCTTTGCTGCAAAATTGTTATTCTGGTGAAAAGATTGATCTTTTAATTCATCATTTTCTTATTGTTGATTGTTCGGTCATTAATTTTGATTCTTTTTTTGTTTTCTTCTTTTGGGACGAGATTGATCTGTTAGTTGCTTTTTCGATCATGATCTGATGGATCTCTTGAGTGGGTGTTGATTGATTTGAAGTCAAATATACAGTTGGATAATCCTTTTTGTTATGCAATGCTGCTTGCTGAGAAATTTTGTTACTTGATGATGTTCTGTTTCGATTCCTGCCAATTATGTTTTTGAATATCTGTCACGGTTTTGATATTTTTCTTGAGCATTTTGTTTGAGGAGCACAGTCTCAGTTGCATGATGAAGCTACGTAGCATTTGTGATTGATGTGATCGGTGTTTTTAGACTGCCAGGCTGCATAACAGTAATGTGGTTTATGTTGATTCGAAGTTTGTACAGTTCGTGTACATTTGCAATTTGTCTTCATATTGAAGCTGATCTGAATATAATTTTGATCCTTGCTAGGGAAAATTGATGTGATTTCTTTCTCATACATAAGGGATATACTCGTCTTGGTGTATCTTAAACACACATCTAATTTCTTGGATTTGTATTTATCACTCTTCATATGAAACGATCAAAACTTGCTCTTTTTGTAGATGCTTATTTAGATATTCTGGGACAAGATATTTGGAAGCAAGAGAGACATTCTTTATTGATCGGTTTTCAAAGTCAAACTTTTGTTAGTTGTTGGGATTGATCTTCTTGATTGCATGAGATAAAATGCGGAAATTAGAATCTTTCAGCTGAGATCTAGAATATTCCACCCTTTAAGACAATTTTTTTTTTTTTTAACCAGAGCACGCTAGAAAATGGCAGAAGCTGAGGAGATTCAACCCTTGGTCTGTGACAATGGCACAGGAATGGTAAAGGTAAATGTCACACACCAGTTCTCAAATATGTCATATTCATATTATCCTCTGTAGTTCTGTTGATAGTTTAGAATTTCAGCACAAGGAATACGAGATTTTTTGCAGATATCCATATTTAATGTTTGTTCTTGGGTGCTGATTTTTCCATTTTGATCTCCAAATTATCAGGCTGGTTTTGCTGGAGATGATGCTCCAAGGGCTGTTTTCCCTAGTATTGTTGGACGCCCTCGTCACACTGGTGTGATGGTGGGCATGGGTCAAAAGGATGCCTATGTTGGTGATGAGGCTCAATCCAAGAGAGGTATCTTGACTTTGAAGTACCCAATTGAGCATGGTATTGTCAGCAACTGGGATGACATGGAAAAAATTTGGCACCATACTTTCTACAATGAACTTCGTGTCGCTCCAGAAGAGCACCCCGTTCTCCTAACGGAAGCTCCTCTCAACCCCAAGGCAAATCGTGAAAAGATGACTCAAATCATGTTTGAAACTTTCAACACTCCTGCCATGTATGTTGCCATCCAGGCTGTTCTTTCCCTTTATGCCAGTGGTCGTACAACTGGTAAGCTGGGTTTAGGACCTAATCATGTGAAATACACTTAGCATTTGCTAATCTTTAATGCAAATTTTACAATAAGTACTCTGGAAGTTCTTTTGAGGAAAATAATTCTGGAAGTTTAAGAGAAAGTAAAAAATACTGTGTTGCTTGAAAAGTTTCTTAAAACATTCTAGAAGTATACTTTGCTCATTTTCCTATTGTATATTTTGGAAACAAGTAGAATTCCAAGATACATAATAAATGAACATTGTAGCTTGGCTTAGAACTTCCTACGAGGTAAATACCCCATTTGTCCTCAATTGAAAGTATTTATTCTCATAGAACAGAGGGGCCAGTCAGTTTTAAGCCCACAGATACCGAAGGGGAAAATAAAGAGATTGCTCTCCAATTTTCCAATACCTGTGTCCTCTCTGTTTGGCATAGTCATGATTTGTTATTTTTATTGTTAGGAATTGTGCTGGACTCTGGAGATGGTGTCAGCCATACTGTTCCCATCTATGAAGGTTATGCCCTCCCACATGCTATACTACGTCTCGATCTGGCAGGGCGTGACCTCACAGATCATCTCATGAAGATATTGACTGAGCGTGGCTACTCTTTCACTACCACTGCTGAGCGGGAAATTGTGAGGGACGTGAAGGAAAAGCTAGCCTACATTGCTCTTGACTATGAACAAGAGCTTGAAACCTCCAAGACCAGCTCAGCTGTCGAGAAGAGCTATGAGCTGCCTGATGGCCAGGTGATCACTATTGGTGCAGAGCGATTCCGCTGTCCAGAAGTCCTATTCCAGCCATCAATGATCGGGATGGAAGCTGCTGGTATTCATGAAACGACATACAATTCTATCATGAAGTGCGATGTGGATATCAGGAAGGATCTTTATGGAAATATTGTCCTCAGTGGTGGTTCCACGATGTTCCCGGGCATTGCCGACAGGATGAGCAAGGAGATCACTGCCTTAGCACCAAGTAGCATGAAGATTAAGGTGGTAGCTCCCCCTGAGAGAAAATACAGTGTATGGATTGGAGGTTCCATTTTGGCTTCCCTCAGCACATTCCAACAGGTATTTTTCACATCTAACGAAGTGCCCTTTCCAGTCTTTGACATGTTATTTAGTGTTTCTCTATGCAAATGTGTTTTAATCTGAACGAGAATCTTATGCTACTGCTGGCACCAATGAAGAAAGTTAAGCAGTTATTTCGTGGATAATGTTGTTGCTTGACAATGTTTATGCCATAAAGGTTCTATAGCTCTAACTGCATCCGGAAATATAAATTACTTCAATGCCATTTATCTCTAATTCTAGAAGCAATTGCTGATTTCTTCAAAAATTCCCGAGGATAGGATTAATTAATGTTTTTGCTCTGGTGCAGATGTGGATATCAAAAGCAGAGTATGATGAATCTGGTCCTTCAATAGTTCACAGAAAGTGCTTCTAAACTTACTGCATAAAGTGAGATTGCTGGAGAGATGATTGACAGTCAATATTATGAGAGAATATATAATTTTCAGATATGCTGGTTTTCAGTTGTATTCCTTCCTTATTAATTTGTTCTTTTCCTTTCTTGGTTCTTTCCGTTCTGAAATTTGAACAATGAATATGTAAACAAGCTGAGCTTGCTGCAATTCAAATTTTTTAATTAAGTAGTGGTTCTGTATCTTATATTTTTATGTGGATCGGATTTCTGGATAAGGTGCTATTCCATCATGTCTCACAGCCTTTTGATGGTTTATACTTTATATCAGAAAATTATGCATCTTCAATACTGACAGTCAAAGGCAGACGAATGACAAAACCATCAACAATATTCATTTCCTGCATCATGTTTACATACACAGCTCTTGATAGTTTCCGGTAACTTCTTCAGTCTAACAATAGTACTTCCACTTAATATGGTAAAAGAAATCTCATCAGGAGCATAGGGAAACTATAAATGCAAGCAGGAAACAGTAGGTCTAGACTCCAAGAGAATTTAACGATTGAGCAAATCCTTTCCAATTCCCATAACAAAAAGAGCAAGAAGTTTCTTGAAATGCTCTAATAAGAGCATGTCTTTAAAGAGTAGTGATCAGCCAAAATTGCAAGAAAAAAGGTACATACATGTAAAGTATGGCAATGGGTTGTCATTGTGGGCATCATTTCATATTAATATCGTCCATCGGATAAAGTGGCTGCTTAAAACCAAAAGGAAATTAAATAAATTTGTTAACATGTTGTTCTGGAAGCAGAGGGATGATTGTCAGTGTCCTCTTCTTCACGAGACGGACTTAACATTCACATCAATCCCTGTAGAATCTCAGTATTTGATGGTCCAACAGCGTCAACAAAACCTCGTACAGACAATTCAGGTACAGAAACCTTGTTCTCCAGCATGTCATGATCGATAAAGATGACAATAACTGATATATCATCATGATAATGCCTCCTATCCCCCTTCCCATACTTCTTAAGACAATCATAACTAGTCTTTCCTTTCCTTGCTGCCATGACCATGGCTGCTTTTAGAAGCCTCCTTGCGATTCCCTAAAATAGAAGGAAAATATGAAAAGAGATTAAAACATATATGGGCAGCCCCAAAAACACTAATGCTGCACCATAAGATGAAGACGATAGGCCTACCACTCTAGGATTGTTATACACAATCTCCACAGCCTCCTGATTTGACAAGTGTTCCCAAAGCCCATCCGATGCAAAAATAAGAAATTTGTCATTTGGCTGTAAAATTCGGGTACAAATAGATGGATCAGCTTGTAGCACCGGTCGACGAATAGGTTCAGGAAGATGGAACCGGGGAAAAGACGGATCAAAAGAGAACTCTGGCCTCTTCAGGTAGGCATCCCCAATGGACCTAGATACCTAATAAGGATAATTGGTAGAAGAGAAAAACAGGAGTTAATACCAATTATGTATTGAAAGAATTGCTAAGAAAGGACAAAGAAGTGCTTAAAATGCAAAAGATGTATATGTCCCAAATGAGTCCTTAAAAAGTTCAAATTCCCGGTTTAGGAGTTCATTAAATGAATGCTTTATCTTGCCAACAGCAACTTAAACATTTATTTCAGAAATCCAAGAAAATAAGCTGCTAATCAATTATGGCACATGTATTGATTTGCCATAAAAGTGAAGGCCTAGGTCATGGAAGCATTCAAAATGAAAAGCAATTCTCACAGGAACAGAAATGCAAAGCACATTCTAATCCAGTATACCAAGACCATTGGAGTATATTAATCATATTGAGATTCCAATCTAGCAGATCTGATTTGATATGGAGCAACTCCATGTAAATGATCACACACAACAATCATAAGCAGCAAATTCTCATAAATACTTACTAATACAAACTCAGCTAAATTCATCTGTAACTGAAATTAAATCTTCTTTACAGAACTACAATGCTAAAATAAAATAAATATGTGCTTGTGCAAGTCTTTCCATAGACTATGGCTTCAGGGCATAGAGCATATGATGAATTTTTCTTGTATTCTTTCATGCAGAATTTTGCTCCAGTTTTGCAACAGCATCAGGAAGGTTCAGTTGAATGAAACAAAATTTTAGAAAATTTATTAGACCACTATCAGTTCAAGAACTTAAATAACTTTCATTAACCTTGTAGCACATTCTACCGTGGCAAGCTAATCAATGATACTACATCAATCAGAGCTGAAAATTTAATGTCCAAGTATGTTTTCATATGCCTACAACTATTTAATGATATAGGCTAAGCCAGATGTCCAATGTTTTCATAGGATTTCAAAGATTTTATAGATATAGCATATACCTGAAATCAGACTTACATAAGTTCAGCAAATCCATTATTTTAAGTATTCATAATGTTCATGAAAAGGTTAGCACATAAATTGTTCGAGTATTCAACCAATCCTCACAAAACCTCAAGGGTTCTAGATGACAATGATCAAAACCTTGAGGCTAAGGCACCTGTCAAATTCTCAAGAGGTTTAAGTGGTATTTATCCACTCTTCTGGCATCCATACAAATATTTTCACATTGAAGAACTCATAATTTTGCTATGAATTTTCAACTGTACTAACAAGAGAACATTCATATTTATGGTACATAGTACAACACTTTTTCAGACACATTTCACCAGTTATGGTAAAACAAAGTGCATTCCCCAGCCACACAATGAAAAAAGGTCCAAGTTAATGCCCAAAATTTCGTGGTGGTGAACAGTTTTAGCCATTGTAGGAAATGAAGAAATAGATCTTGCAAGTTTTGCGTTTTTCCCCAACAAAATTCCAATTTGCCAAAGAACAACACAAATTTGCATTCAAGAACAAAACACTCTATTGATTACCAGGTCTCTTCCACTAAAAGTTTAGATGAAAATGTTCCCATTCTTAAAAGTTAGTGAAAGTGTACGTGTACAGTTGGTCACAAACATTTTAAACAGGATGCATAGAGACCCTAGAACTCAGCCTCAGTTCAAAGTATGCAACACATTTAACAAGGCCAACCAACATTCTTTGCAGATACTTCTAATTCATGAGAAAAGTTTGAATATGTCCAATATGAGTAAAGGATTGTCTAATCATTATTAGCAGAAGGGAAAACAGGCATTAAAAGCAACATTTTGCCTCTTCAGGTGAACTGATGGCAAACCTGTATAATTCCTTTAACGCGCCACACTCCATTCTTCATAACCACAATGTGTGAATCATCAGGATGCAAAGACCTTAGTTCCTGTCTAACCTCCTCCATACTTGCATTATGATCCCTGGTCAATTGCTCAGCAACAACCTTTTTGGATCTGCTCACAGAACCAAGGACTGCTCTAGAATCACCAAGATTGGCAACATATAAAGTTCCTTTCCATATAATTCCAACCAAACAGCATGATCCAATTGCCGCAATTAGTGGCTTTATTGCAAATGCCCTTCTCACGAGAGAAAGAAAGCTATCTTCTGTTGCAGAGAACGCATCCCTAAGAATCCCTTCAGAAATTGTTCCATTTTCTTGAGCAAGCTCTGGAAAAGGAAAAAATGAGCGTCTTCAAGTCTTATTAGGATGCTCATAATAAGTGAAACACATCAGTATCTGCATTTGAGGATTGGTCAAATAATATTTTCCACCATGTAACTCTATGTTCACAACATACAACTTGATTATATGAAATGGTCACTTTATTTATATTCACCCTCTCCCTTTCATGCATATAAAAACCACACCAAGAAGACAAAAGAAGAAAGATTGAAAAGAATCACTTCTGTTGAGGCTGCTCCTTAAATTCCCTACTTAGTTATATATGTTGATTTCCAAGGGCATTAAGGTATCATTTCTTCTGCCAGGACAACTCCTTAAAGCCCCAATTTCATGTAACAACCAATGAAGAGATCACAAAATAAACAATTCCCGGGCTGCTACTTCATCTTATCTGCAGTACCTGCCTTTCATACATAAAGATTCCACCTTTACACAACTAGAAGACATGACTATTATTTCACAGATATCAGGTAACCACAGCGAAATGCAAGAGCCACAGGACTAAGCTGACCGCTCAAGAAGAAAGAGACTACAAAGTAAAAATCACAACCAATCACTCAAAATTAGGTCAATCCACTGTTGTATACTCAAGCTAATCAGTAGAAGGAGAAAAAGGAAAGATATGATAAGTACAGGTAGATAAAAACAGGAAACACCATAGTATAAGACAAAAATTGATGTCATAACTTATCCCAAATTTAGTAATCAGCCAAAAGTCAATGAGTCTTTATATTCTACTGAATTTAATAAATCAATAAATTACATAGTCAGGCACTAAGACGGCAATAACCATTCAAATTTCAACATGCGTGAAATTAACATAATCATAAAATTGACTGAAGGAAAGCCCGAGAGTGAGACTAAGCAGACATAGCACAGAGACAATTAAAATCTCTCAGTAGTCAGTCCTTGGTAACAAACAAACGCAATTGGATTGCCAGAAAAAGTTCAAAAGCCACCAAGAACATAAGGAATTGAACCCAAAGCGTGCATATTGTCCCAACATTCTTCAGACAGGTAGATAAAGGAATCATCATCAACTTACCAACCTAATTCGAATTGACTGTATAAGTAAATCAACAAAATCTTTAAAAACAATGAAACTGAAGAAGAAAAAGGAGGAAAGGAAAAAAAAAATGCCTCACTCATTAAATTGAGGAAGAGATGATCGCAGATGAATTTTGAAGCCTCAGGGCCACCATGGCCATCATAAACCCCAACGAAAGTGGCGTGATGTCCAGTCTCAACTTGGCTGTGATCCTCGATAACTTCATTGGCCTGAACCACAGCATAAGAAAACTCACCACAAGAATGCTTCTCAAGATCTCTAGACCAGAGCAGCGCGTCATTCTGACCTCCCAAACTGTCATCCTCATTATCATCCTTGCTCATAGGGGCATACCGACTCAAAGGTCGCCGACATGCTGATGCTATCTTCCCCAACAAAGAACACATCCCTCATTTCCAACAAAGAAATGCTATCTTTTATTTTCAACTTTCAAGACTGACAATATCACACAACAAAACAAACCAGATATCTATACTGTCAGTAATTTCAGAAAACATGAAACTCAAATAACAAATGTCACTCCACGAAGAGATTAAAGCAAAAGCCGAACCTCAGGAAGAAAGAACAAGATTGATGCCTACCAGGAAGAAAACTAAGCTAAATTTTGGTCATTGAGATTCAATAAAACCGTCTGCAGTATCAAGATTATAAAGAAACACGAAAAAACCGAGAAAACCCAGAAAGAAATCGGTCGAGGCAAAGGAAACTCAGTTGAAGATTGATGAATGCAGAGAATAGAATTCCTAGAGAATTCGAAATTTAAACGCTGCAGATACGTTGAAAGCCAAAAATTTCAACAAAAACCCAAAGAAGGGAGGAGAAGGAATCAGGTGAGAGAGCAGCAAGACTACGGTGGTATCAATAACGGACCCCAAAAGGGATAGATCAATGCGGAAGCAAAGAATGCAAGAAGAAGAGAGCGCAATAACCCAATTTGTTCTTTGTTCTCTTTGGCAAGGAATGAAATTGGAGAACAAAAATGAGTTTTAAGAAATACTGACAAAAAAGAGAAAAAGTGAAAAGCAAAGCAAGACGAGAAGAGCAAAAGAAGAAAAGTGAAGAGTGTACGTAGGTTCGTAAGGTGGGTTTTATGAAAAAGATATCAGGAAGATATTTATACAGAAAGAAATGGCGTAATAGAAAATGTGTATAAAATAAAGTGAAAAGTATCGAGCATCATATACCATGGCTGCTAATAAGGCTAATAATTAATATATATATTTATATATGTATGTATATATGTGTTTGTGTGTGTAGAGAAGGCTAATAGAGGGGCAGGGAAGAAGAAGAAGAAGAAGAACTGAAGAGTGTGGCAACTGGCAATCAAGGGACAGTTGGAGAGAGGGGACTCTGTGTGTGTGAGATATGGAAGAGTGTGAATATTTTAATAAGAAGTCTGCAATGGCTTCTCTTTGCCCTTTGAGACCATTTCGACATCTTCTGGTCCTCACAACAGGGAAAAAAAAGAACATCAGTCCAATTCTTGCAATTTACAGATTATGCAACTCTTGCCAAAAATCTATCTCTTTCTTATTTAAAATTAAATGTTTATAATTCTATTTTAAAATATTTAAAACTAAATATATTTTTTGTCTAAATATCTTTAATTAATAATAATATAATAATTTATATAAATAAATACTTTAAATTTTTTTTATAATAAGTCAAATAAGATATTAAAATTCACATCTAACTATCAAAAGGACAATCTAGAGTATTTTATCAAAATTAGTAACGGCGTTGGTCTGACTCACATTTCCACCCATGTAAGGGCAATAAAATGGGGACATTTGGTAACTCTTGTATGGTTTTAAGAAATCAATGGAAATCCTGCAACAAAGCACAGAAGTACAAATCTTTAGACAAATTATGACAATCCAATCACCTAATATATACATAGAGAGAGAGAGAGCTTAGGAAAATAAGGTACAAGAAATTAAAAAAAAAAAAAACTTCGTAAAATCACAAAGAAAGCCCCCAAAACCTTTTAATTCTCCATTAGAGGAAAACCAAAAAACACAAGAAAAGCAATGGAAGATTCATGTGACATGCAAGAGAAAGAACCCCACTCCAAAACATGTCCAATAAACATGTCCGTTAATGCAATTAAAAAATTAACTTATTGAAACTAAGTCAAAATTTCATAGTCATCCATGTGAACAAAGTGGTTTTTAGTGTAGACTTGGGACATTGTGGTTATCCTTCTTTGCAACTGTAGCGGCTTGAATATTAAGTATGGGATTCTAATGTACATATATTTGTGATTTTTTTTAATTTTATAAATCAATTTTTAAGATTAAGTTCTTTTAAAAATATGTCAGACATATAAAAAATATATATGAAAAAAGTCATATTTGTTTCACCAATCATTTATTATTGAATATTTTTTAATATACTAAAAAACAAAAAATTATCAATTTCCTCCCATCAAATTCGTACCCTCGGTTGAAATTGATTTTGCCTGCACGAAAACATTAAGATCTATCAGCCATTACTTTCTCTAATGTTGTAGTATTTTTCAAGGTTTAATCCTTTTTCATGCATTTCATTATGGTTCTTTTTCTTCCCCAAAGTGCAAATGGTACAATTTCATTGCTCTTGATGACCAATTTCACATTCTTGTAAATTTCTCAGATAGGCTGAATGGTCAATTTATGAATAGGACTTAGCAAATGAAGATAATGCAGTGTGGTAGAGGCAATGTTCTTTTCTATTTGGCTATATGGAAATGAATAGTATAGCACAAGTGGCTCGTGAAAAAGTTTGATTGTTGTGATGCCTTTCGCTTTGCGTGCTGCTTACCTACATAAAAGGGCCTGCACTGTAGTTGCAACAAACTTGATGCATCTCATGGATTAAAGTGAAAATGGCTTCATGACTTCATGAGAAATGTCCATGTTTTATTGGAAGACCAGAAACTGCTATTCTAGAACCAGCAGTAACAAATCCTTCACATATCGTCCTTTTCACAGTAACAGTAATAATTTTTTTTGCATAATAGAGGAATTTTGAAAAATGATTTGTATTTAGAAGCAATTGATAAATTTTGATTTCTATTTAGAAGCAATTGATAAATTTTGTCGTATAGTAGTACAACACCTAACTTTCTCTGTCTCATTTCGTTCCTTTTGATCTTGGAGGTTGACTCTGACTTTGATAACATGGTAGGTTTGGAAGTAGAAGGGATCATCACGTGTGGGGGTTTGCATTCAATTCTTCTACTAATAATGTTCTTGTGTTAAGTGTCTTATTTGGATTCAACAGTCTTACACACTTTGCAGTTTGTAACATGTGAAGTTGAAAGAAATGGTTCTAGTTTTTGGGGGTAATTTGTCTCAAGTAAAAGCAAAAGAGAGAGGCCATAAGTTACTCCACTATAAAGCTTGGTAGCACCCTGTGAAAATTCTTTACCCAGAAAGTCAGAAATACAACAGGAATAAGCTTTTCTAGCAGAATATATTTGAGAACCAGAACAAGTTTAGATATTCCTTTTTTCTTCTCGAGGATCACATAAATTGAATGAAAAGGGTTAGTCATTGATTTAAATCAGAAACCACACAGAACCTAGCTATCATGAAAATCCACCATTAGAAGTTCCCCTTTAGTTGTAATCACACCTTGGCAGATTGAGATAAACTATTTTATAGTTGTAAATAGGACCTAGAATTGCTGAATTCAGCAACTTGAGACACTAGGATAATCCAAGAATTGCCACCCCATGGCAAGCGATTTCCACAGAACATACCATTTCCAGACCATTTTCATGCACTGGAGCTGCAAATGAACACGAGTAGTTCTTTTGTTTCACTTTGATGGTCATTCTATGTCTCTGTCTTGGTCTACTAGAGCCACTTTCTTCCTTGCTTCTTAACCATTCTTTTGGTCCAGTAAGTGATATTGAACTCTACCACGTCTTTCACTCTTTTGCCATAATGCTGTACCTCTTGTCCTATGGTTCTGTCCTCCACCACATACGTAAATTACAGAATTGGAAATGGAGTTCATAAAAAGCTTCTCTTTTTCAGGCTCTTTCACCATTTTGGCAAAGCTTCTGTTCTCTTTTACATGCAATTATTAGAATGTTTTTCCATGGATCAGCTTTTGCAGAGTCCAAATCTACTTTTCTGATGTGCCCGCACTGTTGATGGAGACCCTCACTTCTCCGTTGATTTGTTGCCATATTTAGATTACTTCTTCTCTCAGGTTTCAATTGGTAGATTTCCGCAACTCTGTTATTGTTCCCTGTAGCAAAATATTACATAGCAGAAAGATAGCCAGCAGACAACATTAAGAATGTACATATTTAGCAAAATTGATGCATTTCTAGATTCTTTATGCCTTACACTTGAAATTTCTGAAAACAGGGGTTATGTTTTCTCTTCAACTATTATAGAAGTACTTTCATATTTCTTGCATACAGTATCAACCATTGAAAAGTGTTGTGCAAGGTAACATTCAACTTCAGTATAGCTGGTGTCAATCACACTAACCCGTCATGCATTTCTAATGTTTTATCTGAAATTCTGTATCAATATGAAATCAATGATCAAAATCTGTTTACAAATTAGTTCAAATTTTATAATGGAAAAGGCAACTCGTATATAGATGTGATTCTCCTGTACAATAAAGGTGAGCCCTGCATCTATAGTAATACCTATAGCATGTTGAAGCTCCAATGGGGAAACTAAATGAAAACATGTGGATGTGAATAGTTTGTGCTTCTTAAGCATTTTCCATGAAAATAATATGAAAAGCAAAGAAGAAAGTTTTGGAATGGAGTACTTAATGAATCAAGAACCACCGACCACCGTAATGCAATCTGGCTTGAATTTCAGAGGATGCTTTGTAACATTAGCTTTCTGATGGAGCCAAACTTACCCTATAATCTCTGATGTCAGAATGGATTTTCATAGAAGTGTATGATGTTACCTAGTACAGGTCATTTGTCAAACGCTTGTGACGGTTGTAATGCTTCTCCCTGAAGACCTTGGAAGCACTCTCGATAGTTCTACGCCATGTCTGTACACACATATAAAACAAAATGAGAAGAAGAATATTGGACAAGGATTTACCCTTCCATCTACAAACGTAATGTTTCTACTAATTGATTAGTTATACAAGTACGATCGTTGTATCAACTATCTTAACACTTCCAGAAATAAAAATGTTGCTGGATGAAAAATTTTAAATTGGGAATATTTGCTTATTTGTATTCTTTGCAAGAAAATAGAATTCAAGTTCAAGAACTAAAAATACATGATGCGACACACTCCTCCACAGGCAAAGCCAAGGCGAAATGGCCATATATGATAAAGCAATAGGATTTGCCATATATCAAGGTTAGTTATATCGATGAATTCTTAGGATGGTATTCAGTTTGTTCATATCTTTAAATGAAAATTTTGAAAAATACCACCAAATCTTGTATTGTCAGCATTGCAAGTCCCATTACGCCAAATCGTACTCTTTGCCGGAATTGGACTAATAAATGCTACTATGTGATGCACTATTTGTGACCATACTCCATCTTCTTAACGGTATCATTTGCCCTAAATCTTTATTCCATAACAATCATCTTGGTATCCTAAGAATGTAAATTCATTTAGGCCAAAGTAGCTATGATTGGCATGATCTACTTATTCCGCAGTGTAATAATTTCACTCTCTACTGAACATGTGAAAACACAAAGGAACATAGCCAGCATAAGTGTTCATACTCTAGGAATCCAGTTATTTACAGAAATAGCAGATGATAATAATACTCCCGAAAATGCCAGAGGCATGTCCGGATCTTCTACATTTTGGGTGCTACAGAAATGATAAAGGCAATTAAGTTTAAATACAATAACATGGTACATATCAAGGTAGTATTGCAAGACAAGAAACACTTTCATTTTCTAAAAAAGAAATTCGTGGTTACATGCATTCAATTCCACCACTAACCATTTGCAGCATATTGTTTCTTAAACTGCACCATGATACTGCAAAACTAGTAACTAAGCTAAAACTGTGTGTTTCCCATGGTCGAAGTTTTTACTGGTATGATCAGTTACCTAGTGTTAGTTCTGTGAGGCTAATGCATAGCTAAGTTCTCTAATAAGACACAGAAAGATTGAAAAAAAAAAATTAATGGTTTTTAGCCCAAGACAGTTATTTCCCTAATTGATCTATCAAGAATTAGCATGGATGAATTAATACCCTACAACAGCACAAGTAGGAAAACTAATTATCGAACAAATCTGACCTTTTCAATCGCACCCATAATTGACTTATTCCGGATTTCCCTTGCCCGGACCTTGGCCTTCCCAATCCCAAGTCTTCGAGCCAATATTGCCGATCTCCGAGAAGTAACCGGAGGCAGAAGAGACTTCATCTCAACAATGGAGGCATTGGTACCATTCAAGGATGAGCTCTGATCAACATAAGTACGGGACTGACTAAAACCCCCTGCCTTGGTTGTTCGACTAGTGCTACTTCTCTTAAGGCGTTTGGCCAACTGTAGCTCTTTCTTAGCTGCAGCCTTGTCTTCTTTTTCAGAACCCACTTCAGCAAACTTCCTCAGAAGCTCATCTGATGAATTTTTCGTCACATGCTGAATTCTTGAAGTATTATTGTTATTATCACTAGCATCCATGAAAGAAATCAAGAATTTGGACACAAACAGAGATTTTAGAGAGAGAGAGAGATTTGTGATTATCGCAAGAGGGAAGAAATCTGGTCCGAGGAGGAGAGCCTTATTATGTGTAGAATGAACCGTTACGAGAGGAGAAGGAAGGGGAGCGGTGATGTATGATTTGAATAATTGGGCGGCTGAACATATAGCCGTTAGGCAAGAAACCTTAATAATTTAATTGGGACACTTATTTTAACACTGTTACATGCTGTCTGTGTTCGGGTGTTGGGAATCATAATCATTCTGATCTGACCTCCGCCGTTAATCTGCAAGACAACTCACCCCCGCGGCCGTCACTCCCCGCGCCCCCGACCTCGCCCCCCACCCCAGGCGACCAAATTGAACGTATAAAAAATTACATGACACTATTATGAATATTAGCAACATAGTCTTGTGTTGCACCAAATATCGATATTTGTTGGGATGAGTTACGGAAGTAAAATACGAATATTTAACATAATTTGATCTTTTAATTAGACTTACATCCACGATAAAAAAAAAATACTCTATTATATAATTTTTGAATGGATAAAATTATAAATTTTCACAAAATAACTCAAAATCCAATTTTTTTTTAATTTATTAGATTCAATGAGTTGGTGTACTCTCTCCAAAATAATACTAATCTATTTATAGGAAAATCCTTCCTCACCATTTTTTAAACTGTGGGATTGAGAAAAACTCGACAAATCCTCAATTTTTTCAATTTCTCAAATTATAATAGAATTTGAAAATTTAACTTTATTCTCCATCCTTACCGTCTTCTTCTCTGTTACTTCTTCTGTTTTACTTCTTTCAAATTATTTTTTCAAAGAATGACTATCAAGATGATAGATGTTTTTGTTCTTCTTTTTCCCTTGCATAACCAGAGAGTTCTTTTTGTATATTTTGTAAGACTTCCCAACTCCAATATACTTTGATGCCATCACACCTAATGAAATAGTATTGACACTAGAATCGAAGCATACCTTACATCAGGAAGTATTTTGACTTCATCATTATGGAGCTTAAGGCAGATTTGTCCAACGCCTTTAACTTTCATCTTAGAGTTGTTTCCCACGTTGATGTGGCCAAAATTCTCCAATTGTAAATCATCGAACATGTCTTGGTCCTTACAAATATGCAAGTCTGATGTAGAATCCATTATCCAATTTGAATGCTTCTCATCAATAATATCATCCAATATTTCATCAATAATAGATCATTGCCTATGACCATATTTGTAAAAGGAATAGCTTACTTTGGCCTTACCCCTCATTTGTTCTCTTAGAATTTTTAAATCCTCTTTCATTTTTGGGTAATGACTTTGGATGTGACTAATCTCCCAACAGTAATAACACTCAAGGTTGCTATTATCACTCTGTTGGGATTTTTCTCTTCTTTTATCACTTCTTCTTTTGCTTCGACTTCTCCCTCTTTTCAAATTTTTTGTAGCTAGTACTCGACTATCTTTAAATTAATGTTCTTTTATCATTTGGTGATTTTTTTTAAAAAACTTCGACACCTCATTCAATTACAATGTGTTTTTTCTTGCTAGCAGTGATTGCACTAATAGCATGTAATATTTGGGTAGAGAAGCCAACAAGAGCAATGCTTGCTCCTCATTTTCAATCTTCTCCCCTAAATTTTCAAGTCGAGATATTAACTCCTTAAATTTATTTATATGGTCAATAATGTTACCTCATTCTTTCATCTTAAGCGAATATAGATCCATCTTCATTTTCAAGTGGTTAGTCAATATCTTCGATACATGATTTTTATCTAAAGTCTCCCATGTCTTTTTAGGCAATGTATCTTTTAATACTATAACTTTAATATGTAGAGTCAATGCTGATCGAATAGTACTAATCGTCCTTTTCTGAATAGTACTTCAATCTAAATCCTTCATTCCTTTTGACTTCTTATCTTCTAATGCAGAATCAAGACCCTGCTGCACTAAGTAGTCTTGAGTTATGCATTGCCACAGAGTGAAATTAATCTCTCCATTAAATAATGGAGATAAAATCTCATTCTTCATATATGTAATATTTAAAGAATTCATAATAAAATACCTCACCTCCACGTAATACAAAAAATTACTTCTTATTCAAAACTGTTGATGAAGCACCTCCTACTCTTTTTCTCTCCTCCCTAGGCCCAAACCTTACTCTTCTCCCAAGCCCGATTCCCCCTAGGTCCGAACATTGCTCTTCTCTTAAGTTAGAACCTGACTCTGATACCACTTGTTGGGATGGGCAACGAAAGCAACACATAATTATATAGAAATAGAAAAGAAAAATAAATAAATAAATAAAACAGAACAAAAAAATTTAACGTGGTTCGATCTCTCAATTAAACCTACATTCACGACTTCAAAGGAAAATACTCCACTATATAATTTTTTAATAGACAAAATTACAAACCCTCACAAATTAAATCAAGGCAAAAAAATTTCTCAATTTACTAAACTCAATGAGTTGGTATACTCTCTCCAAAATAACACTAACCTATTTATAGAGAAATCCATATGTAATTCAGTAAGGGATTAGCAAACGTGGTTCTACATTCTAAATGCATTACATATCGGAGAATAACCAATCCTTTAGTTGATTATGATACTGATTTTATTCTAACAGTAATAGATCGTTAGAATGTGAAATTACATATTCAATTATGGTACATTTTATAATCGATTATAAATGTAAAATAACTTTTAAAAACTTAAAACTATGATTATGCATATGTTACAGTAATATTAGATTGTTAGAATGTGAAATTACATATTCGATTATGGTACATTTTATAATCGATTATGAATGTAAAAACAATTTTAAAAATCAATTATGTACTTGATTCTATCAAATTCAAAAACCCATACCTACGACAAACAACTAAGCAAATGAACTTTGAACTTTGAGCATAGAGTTAATTTGAAGAAGGCGACATTGATCAATGTGATGAGAATGAATACTGCGAAAAGATTAGATGAGCTAAATGGTACTCCCTCCATCCTAAAACGGATGTCAATCTAGCAAATGTTGCACAGATTAAGAAATTGCTAAAACTTATATAATTATAATAAAAAATGACTATTATATCCTTAAATAAAAGTAAACTTTCATTAATTAAATTGAGAATACACATATATTTAATGAGTCAAATAGTATTTATTGAGTAGTTGAAGGAGAGGTAAATCAGAAATATATATAATAAATACATTCTTGATTTGTAAAATTGACAAGTATTTGGTACAACAAAAATAAAAATTTTTGACATCCTTTTTAGAATGGATGGAGTACCTAACAGTACTTCCAAAAGAATTTTTTTTGCATTCACACTCCCACAACTTTTAGCCACAACCTTTGCAAAGTTTCAAGCTTTAATCACAAGGCATATATAATTGAAAGGGATGTGTTGATTTGATATTTGAACACTCAACTTAGTTAATTGTACTATTCTAACTTTAAGATTGCTTTTGTTCAAAAAATAAAAAGGGGTTTCAATTCCAATGTTCTCAATCTCAAATACCTTATTGTTTTGTTTGGAATTGCCAAAAACAATTCCAAATTTTAGCTACATTTCAATTGTAATATCTAAGTACAAAGCATGTAGCTTTACCAAGCCATAGAATAAAAAGAAATTGCAAGGTCTAGTAAATTGATTGGAAAAGAAGCTCTGGGGAAAAAAAAAAAAAAATCAAAGGCAATAGAATTAGAGTTCTACGAAAGAAGCTGCATCGACACAATTAAAAGATGAAATTATTCCTCATCCAGATTTGGGAACAAACTAAACTGAAGCAACTATACATACTTCCATTAATTTCCACCAACTTTTCTTTTGTCCCAGTAGCAGTGAAACTAAAATGAGTAAAGTGAATGAAGTAAAACCACAGCCCAACATGATAGATCATCAAGGCTCCTGACTTTGTAGTCCAACAATTTTATTGGTCTACCTTCACACAAGAATAAGAAAATTTAGGTCTCTAGAAGACAACATCTACACCAAAAAAAAAAAAAAAAAAAAAGAAACCAAAACAAACTACTTTCTAGCCTACCTATGCACATAACCTGGCCATCAATCTAAAAGCAAGATGAATATGCCATTTCCTTACATATTGGAAATAGTTAGAAATCACAATATAGAAATTTGATATCTCACCTAACTGAACTACAATTCTCTAGAACTTCTGCAGTAGTGCCAAACCAAGTTATGATCACAAATACCAATCGAAGTTTTGATTATCACCACTTAAATGATTGATTGTAACAGAAACTTCAATTGCCAAGTTAAATACCAAATCAAGATCTAAAAAGCTTGAAACTTTAGAAGCATTAGTCAATGGCAAGATAGAATTGTGTGAGTGTTCTCTGCTTCTCTGTGTGGGGGAAATAGACCGATTGGTCTACACCGAGAGAAGCAATATTAAACTTTGGATTGAAGACATTGATTCCTGAAACAACCCTGTAAAGCCCTGGAAGTGTAAATGCAGCATGGCTCTCATATTAGCCTGGCCTATCTTTGATACAAATTCGAAACAATCTTAATTCAATAAATCATGATTACCTTAGAATTAATTATCTATATAGATTATAGTTTTGGGCTGAATTTTTTGAGCTGAAATTGTTGTCTGTTGGTATAAATCTCTTACCTTCCTGTTATTTCTTGGTAAGTGCTTGTAATGACAAAATCAGCCATATTCATTGCAATCAAATCAACCGTGAATTGGCATGAAAAATGGTACTTAGGGTCCAATTCCTTCCACTTGATATTAGAATCTTCGTATTTTGTCTTCTCCAAGGCATGAGGAATTGTTCCCTTGATCAAAATTCTCTGTTAGTAAATACTCTTTTGTATTTGACATATATTGCCACATTCAATTATGAAACTAAGAAAATAATAGGATACTTGTGCTATTCCAAGCTGGCTGGCCATTAGTGATGCCACAAAATTTCCATCAACGACAATGAATGACCTTTTTTTTTCTTGCACGGGATCCTATAGGTGTCATTGACTGGAACATGCTATGCAACCTTTCGTGGTCGATGTTCATAAGGTTTCCAGCTAAGCTTCAAGATCCAAAATGTACAAATTTGATCAAGAAATTTAGCAAATGACTAATAATGGATTCTAAGACAAAACCTCAGTATATCTCTCAAGGTAAGGATAAAAGTCAAATCTAGAAATCCACTGAGGAACAATATCTCCATTTTCTGTCCGAAATGGCACTCTAAGGATATGTGAGTGCTTTGTGTTGTTAACTGGTTCTAACGATCTAATTCCGTGATCATTTGAAGTGACGAGCATGGTTAATTCAACAAAATTGCATCAACAGATTAGGGAATTCTACCCGTCCTCCAGTATTTGGCAAGCCAAGAACATCTGATTGGCCAAAGAATCCATGGACAAACAATAGCACAATGTTGCAGGATGCAAAACCCTCATCGACATCGACATCGACATCGAAAACCCATCAATCTCAGTTTCCTCTTGCAACTAGTGCCGGAATACCGATTTGCATCCCTCGGCCTTTTTAAACATCGATTTACAAAGACGACCTCGTTTTCCTTTTTGTTGAGATCTGGTCTCTCCATCGACCTTTCGGAGATTGAGCTAGATCTCGCTTGGTCATCATCGATGCTTGAGATTTTCAGATCTGAGCTCTTAGGCGACCTCAAGGAATTAGATTACGGGTCATCGAAAGTGGCCAACAACTATGGTTGAGGAGGAGAAACTGGGATTGTAGAGGTGTAGAGAGGTCAACTTTCCAGAACTTTGAGCTTTTGAGCTCTGTCTTTGCTTTCTCTCTCTCTTTTGTGCCATGTTTTTCTCTCTTTGACGACTTTGCTATTTAGAGATAGAGAAGAACGAAGAGAAGAGTTCTATGATGGTTTATTCTTATTTTGCTAGTTGTTGGAAGGTCACAACTTTTTGCCTACCTCATCTCGCTTATTCTAAATGGCATAAAGAAGAGTGCAACACTAGAAGACAAAGAGGCTTTTCTAAGGATATCTGATGGTCTGCCCAACTTGCGACTGAGGATTCCTGAATAACAAGCCAATGTAATGGCATTGTACATAGTCATAGAAAAACTTTGGAAGCAGAGTGATGCTTCGTGCACTGATGAAAGCAGCAGTATGGCATTCCACAAAGGCAGAGTAGTGAACTCTATAAAGCCATTGTACCATTCCGTAGCTTTGGTCTCTCAAAGATGTAATACTGACACACATAGTAATGGCATTCCACAATTCTATAGTTGTGAACTATATAAAGGTAGAGTAGAAATCCATAGTTATGGTTAGGAAGAAGTGTAAGATAGTGGCAGATTGCTCTGAAACAAGAATTTAAGTAGTCAAACCTTGGATTTCCACCAATCACACCATGCAATGGACATGTGTTAACAGTAGGGACTTCCATAGTTACTTTTATATATTTATATAGATTTTTTATTGTATTCACCACACACATGATGTGACAAAACTATTACATATAATTATATAATTTTTGTTATATATAATTATATAAATATTATTTATAATTTAATAAATAAATTTTAAAATAATAAAAATAACGTTATTTTATTAAAAAAATTTAAGACAACTAATTTTATTACATTAAATTTTTTTACATCATAAAATAATCACATAATTTTCGTACTTAAATTACACGGTCTCCAATCCCATATGCTGCTGATGCATATTCCAAGCTTTGGATTCTTCGTCTCTGAGACGAAAATGGTTTTGGATTCTTTGCTACCTAATGGACCTGTGAACTAACTTGGGAATATTCACAACAGGAAAAATCGCCATTTGCGACGGCCAAAAACCGTCGCAAAACCGTCGTCGACCGTTTTGCGACGGTTTTGGCTGTCGTAAAAAACGACGTCGCAATTTGCGACGGCCATGGGAAACCGTCGCAAATTGTGACGGTTTTGCGAGGGCAAAAAAATTCGTTGCTATTTACGACGGTTTTGCGAGGATTTTGCGACGAATATTTTTGGTCAAACTTCACCGAATGAATAATTTTTGCGACGATTTTGCGATAAAAAGTGACTCCTCGCAAAACCGTCGCAAATTGCGACGGTTTTGCGAGGGCACAAGGTTGGCCCTAGCAAAACCGTCGCAAATTTGCGAGGGTTTTGCGAGGGCTAAACCATAGCCCTCGCAAATTTGCGAGGGTTTTGCGAGGGCCACCCTTGTGCCCTCGCAAAACCCTCGCAAATTGCGACGGTTTTGCGAGGGCACAATTAACCCCAAGTTGTGACCGTCGCAATTTGCGACGGTTTTGCGAGGGCCACCCTTGTGCCCTCGCAAAACCCTCGCAAATTGCGACGGTTTTGCGAGGGCACACTTAAGCCTAATTGTGACCCTCGCAAAACCGTCGCAATTTGCGAGGGTTTTGCGAGGGACAATTAACCCCAAGTCGTGACCCTCGCAAATCAGTCGCAATTTGCGAGGGTTTTGCGAGGGCCACGACTTCACTCTCGCAAAACCCTCGCAAATTGCGAGGGTTTTGCAATAAATTTTTTTTATTATTATATTTATTTTAAATTATTACCCTATAAATCAACCCCGAAATATTATACAAATAAATATCAACAAGATGTTCATAATCCAAAAAATACTATAAAAAATTAAAAATAAACCCAAATAAATATAATTAAATATTAAAATATAATATAAAATACATAATAAGTATCTAAAAAAGTAAAATAATTCACAAAAATAAGTAATAGTGTATAAAGAGTATAAAATAAATATAACAAGTCTATGTAAGCAATGAAGGAGCAACTGCAGTAGGAGGTGGAGGAGGGGAACGAGAGCCACTACGTGGGCCCGGTGCTCATCACTGGATCAAATCCATCGTCAACATTTGGATCTTCATCTTCAAGCATTAGCACCGCAATGCGCGCTTCTATCTCCTCTATGGATGGCATAGATGGTGCAGAATACCCATTTTGTCCGACATAGCCGCCATCCAACCACCAAATGTAGATCGTCGTTGCTTCATGAAGTCCCTGTACAAGTCTATTTGTCGATTGAATCTCCGCTCGCACTCGTTGAACCCTTTGCTCTACTAGATGTCCAATATCAACTTCGTAGGAGAAGATGCATGCAATCCACTTTGAGACAGCCTAGTTCGAACATGTGTCGCCTCCGAGCCTAACCCAAAACTCGTCCCCTTTTGAACCCGCCTTGTGCCTTTACAAACATGGCTTTTTCATCAAGAGGAATAACAGAGTTTACAGTAGTCACTAGACTCGGATCGAGGAGTGCTCGTATGAGATTTCGCACCTCATCCTAAAAAAAAAAAAAGAATTGTCAATAGTAATTATCAAAATAAAATACAAATTCCACACAAGATAAAGAATTTCAACATATTTAATCTATATAGTACCAATGTCCGGCGAGATCGCTCACCGACAAACCGACCCTTTTGTGGCTCCGCTCCGAAAGACATGTAATGTCTCAAACATGTCTCGTGTAGCTAAAAGAACTCCCCTCCTTGGCCCGCTACATTTATGTTAACACAATGTAATCATTACAATCTTACATAAATTTGTAATAAAACAATTTAGATTAATAATTAATTAAGGCATGTAGGTGAATTACCAAACGGTCCTCGTGTTCTCGTGAACGAAATAGACCCTCCAAAGATGGGTGCAACTTACTCCCACGATTCTTTTTGTTGGTGGATGAGAGCTTCGATACTTCTCCGATCTCCGCACTCGCAAATGTCATTCCAATACCGTGCCTCTATCCAATGAGGACATACCCAATCATCCCTCTTCCTCAACCTAGACATTATGTCCGAAAATCGCGTCCGACACTTCTTTTCCCAATTTGATCGAATTAGCGAAGCATACTCTTCCCTCCACCGAAAATATTTCTGCATGATCATGATTAAGATTTCGATTAACATATAACATAGTACTTAAACGATAAAAAATACTCAAAAATTGCTTACCCCAAATTCTTGAAACCATAAGTCTCGCACGGTTATCGGGACGTGCGTGTATGTCTGATACGAACCAATGAAGTACTCGTCGTATTATATTTGAAATTTCTGACACATTTGTCCGAGCCTGCGAACCTATTTTTGGTGCAATGACAATGTACAATATAGTTATGTTAATCTCAAAAATAATAATAATAATTGAACTAATAATCAACATCTTACAAAGTATGAATATGTTACTTACCCGTTTCCCCGTGGAACAATCCAAGGTCGGGAGTCCGTAACTTGCAACCCAACGTAATGCGAAGTCGAAGCAACGGATGATTGAAAAGCCGGGGATGGTACTCCCTCATCTCCAATAGAGCCATGTAATGAAGGAGGCACCGAAAGCCTTTGTAGCCGAGTAGGGGATGGAGTATAAGGCTCCCGACCCTCCCGACTCCCTCCCTCAATGATCCTTCATTAGAAGACATTGCTAAAGGAGATGAAAAAAGAAAAATAAGTAACCAATAAAGACGAAGCCCACTCCAAAAGAAGGATGTAAATAACCGTGAATAAAAATGATAAAAGAATAATAACATTGAAACGTTATATCTATTCGCTAGTTTAAAGTAATACAATAATAATGCTTTGTCGATGATGGATATGTCAAAATAAACATTGTACTTGTAAATTGAATTTTAAAAAAATTTGACAGAGTCTCCCCTATAATTGGGCATTTCCTGTGCACAAGGCCACCTCAAGATTTGACAACCAAAACGCTCGTTACAAACAACAAAGACAGATCTTTTAAATATAGAAAAATTCAAAAGATAACTAGGGGTAATCACCCATTACCCAAGAGGAATGATCACCCATCACTCACTGGGAATGATCACCCATCACTCACGGAATGACACCCATCACCGGGTTCCAATTAAAATGTTCGATATAGTTAAAATCAAGCTAAAAATTATAAATGCCTCTCGTCCTTGTGAATTGTCTCGTCAATACAAGCAACAATACAATATATAAACTACCTTGTTGTTTACACCACAAAAGAATATAATAAGGAATAACAAAAATCCTCCGGCTGTACAAGTCTAAACGAAAGATTCCCGCAAAAAAAAAGAAGGAGATGAGATTCCCGACAATTAGACAAAATTGTGAAACAAAATTGTATGTGATGGAATTTAAAATAATAAAAGATTCAAGGCATGTAGATTCAAGTAACAAATAAATTGTAAGTTAAAATTTGACATGGGATAGTAATGATGCAATAGATTTCAGGATTCCCTCACCATTAACTATATTATTTGTAAATGAATTGAAATCAGTGCCTATTCACTAGAATCATTCTCCGATACGTACTCATCATCATCTACCGAGGTATCGCTACTCGTTTCCCATTCATCTTCTTCCTCTTCATTTATAGGAGAACTATCCCTTGTCGTTATAGCCTCATCATGAACATCCAACATTTCACTCATACCATTCTCATGCGTCGTAATACCAAGATCAACAAATAACGATATGCCGACTTCGCGCAGGCATCTACTTCTTCCCGATAAGCTCTATCAACCACGGTGCATCTATTATATGTCGAGCTTTGGTTTTGCAAACCGCCAACCAATCAGATCTTGGCCTCTTACTCCCCGGATATGATGCATAATACACTTGGATAGCTTGTTGAGCTAGAACAAATGGATCATAGTTAGCATAGCTCCTTTTGTGGTTAATTTCTACAAGATTATACTCGCGGATGTACCTCGTACCACGATTCAATGTTTGATCAAACCAAGTGACATTTAAAAAGAACAATGCTTTGTCGTGGATTACCAGGAAATTGCACTTCAATAATCTCATTTAACACTCCATAGTAATCAGGTCCCGATGCGTCATTTCCAATCCCTTTCACGCAAACACCACTATTAACCGTTTTCTTTCCTCCGCATAATCATGAGTGTGAAATCGGTAACCATTAATTATGTACCCACTATATGATTTCACTAGTCTTGACGGACCCCAAGCAAAGTTCCTCAAGCATTCATTTGTAACCATATTTTCTCGAATCTTGTACCTAAAAAACATTAGACAAGTTAACCTCGTAATTATGAAAGTTATAGCATTATGAAACTCCATTGAATCCCCAATGGAGTTCCAAATGCAAGTTATTATCTTATGAGACTTACATATCCACTAAACCATTCTCGCAAATTCAAGGCCGATACTTCTATTGATTTCTATCTCTCGATATAGTCGGAGCCGTACTCGTAAGTGTGCCGTGAATGCCCCGTAATGCATTAGAATTAGATGGAATGAGTCAAAATCATTATGATGTATCATTTATCGTATAAAATGTATGAAGTAGTAGCTCGTACTCAATGTATGGCTGCACTTCACCACAATTAAGCAACATATAAATTCTTGCTGCAACGAATTCTTCGTAAGTAAGGAACCGAGTTCGAATTCGTCCTATCACCCGTCCTTGAACATTGCGTATTGACAACCCTGTGTTCTTGCACCCTCTCTAATCGTTCTCCTTCTTCATTACGCTACTGGAATTGTACGTTTTGTTTGTACATGTGGCTCAAAATAATAAGAGAAGAAAGTGGATGCTTCCTCAACTAGATAAGCATTGCAGATTGACCCTTCAACTCTAGCCTTATTTTTCACCTTGATTTTCAATTGATGCAAATACCTGTCATTTAAAAAAATACGACTTCACCACACACACTTATATCGAACCCGCTATGAAAAGAATTAGATTGAATGATTCGATTACCGCTCAAACGGGTACATCCACCTATATTGAACAGGCCACAAACTCTTGCTTCGTAAGGCAAATGAATTAATAGGTGTTCCATTACATCAAAGAATGCAGGTGGAAATATCTTCTCCAACTTACATAACAATAAAGGAATATCGGACTCCAATTTGGCCATATGAGCTACATTCAACTTAGGAGAGCATAGATCACGATAAAAAAGACTCAACTCCGTCAAAACACCCCATACATTAGAAGGAAGAAATTCCTTCAATGCAATTGGAAGTAGTCTCTCCATGAATACGTGATAGCTCATGTGATTTCATACCGGATAACTTCAACTCATTCAAATCAAGCACATCTTCCAATGTTTGAAGCGTATCCATCCTGGGAGTTGCAATCCCCTCAACCATTCTAGCAAAAGTTTCTTTTGTTCCGATGTCAACGAGTAAACAGACTTTAGGTATAGCCACTTTTCCTCCTCCCACATTCAAGGCATGTAGCTCCTGGCCTATGGCAATAAATTTCTAAGTCACGTCTAGCCTTTAAATTGTCTTTTGATTTACCCTTTACCTCAAGAACTGTATTCATGACATTGTCAAATACATTCTTCTCATTGTGCATTACATCAATATTATGTCGGACCAAATTAGTACGCCAATACGGCAAATCCCAAAAAATACTCCTTTTTGCCCAATTATGAGATATTCCCTCGCCATTACTCCTTCCAATTTCTTTGCATGTTTCTGTAATTTTTTCATAATTAGACAAACTATCCCGCATTTCTTCACCAAGCAGGGTATTGCACAGCCGTGATGTCTCGTAACCTCTATCATTCCTAAAAGATCTCGTATCCCTCCCGTAAGGATGATCCGATGGTAAGAAACGACGGTGACAGCCAAACCATGATTGTTTCCCACCATTTTGTAGATGAAAAGACTTTGTATTGCCCATACAATATGGACAAGCCAGTCTCCCAAGCAGTTGCTCCAGCCACTCAACATACCATATGCAGGAAAATCATTAATAGTCCACAAAAGTGCCGCCCGTAGTTGGAAGTTTTGTTTCTTCGATATGTCATAAGTGGTGACACCTTCAAACCACAATTTGGTTAATTCATCTATCAAGGGTTGTAAATAAACATCCACCTGGTGCTTTGGATTCTTGGGGCCCGGATAATGATTGTTAAAAACATGACTCGGATCCTTCATACACATCCACGGGGGAGATTATACGGTGTGAGAATGACCGGCCAGGATGAATATTGCTTACCCGACATCCCAAATGGTGAGAATCCATCTCGTACATAAACCAAGTTTGACATTCCGTACTTCTTTTGCAAACTCAGGATATATTCGATCAAAGTGTTGCCATGCTTCAAGATCACGAGGGTGACTCATTGTGCCTTTCTCCGATCTCGCTCTCTCCATGCCATCTCATGTGTTCACCGTTGTTTTGGAAGTGTACAATCTTTGTAGCCTCGGTGTTATCGGGAAGTAATACATCTTCTTGAATGAAATTTCCCTTCTACTTGTGTTCTTCCCAACCTTTTTCTCGTGCATATCGAGGATGGCCACAAAATTTACACTCTCTACGATTCATGTCATCTTTCCAAGAAAGCATGCATCCATTATTGCATACATCTATTTTTTGTACCGGCAAACCCAACCCAGCCCACTAATTTTTTCATCCGATAGAAATCATCGAGAATCGTATTATCGCTAGGCACAACCTCTTTCATCAATTGCACAACATCGTTAAAGGCTTTACGCGAGAGGTTATTTTCGTACTTAATGTTTAATAACCTTGAAGCCGATGAAAGTCGCGAATGTTGTGTGCATCCATCCCATATAGGAGTCTCTCGCCGCCTTTAACATATCGTAAAACCTTTGTGCCTCCACATTAGGTGGCTCTTCAAAATGAACTGCCGATGGAGCTTCAGTGGGGAAAGTCGGGTCCCGCTACGTCTAAGACCATTTCGCGAGACCGATTTTCTTGATGTGAATCGATTCTGGGATCGAGGTAGACACACTTGAGGGACACTCGAATGGCTCACCATGACATGTCCACCGGTAATACCTAGGCACAAATCCGCACTTCCACAGTGGAGCTTAACTTGTGCCGGATCCAGTACTTTTTATTCTTACATTTTGCACACGGGCATCTAATTACGCTTGACATTGCATTTGATAAGGCAAATGTCAAAAAAGCCTTAACCCCTTCCTCAAATTCAATAGTGATCCCTTTTACACCTGAAGCGTGCCTTCTATACATCCAACTACGATCCTCCATGACGTCTAAATGAGAGAAAAGAACAATCAACTCAATAATTAAAATCACCCCTTAAACAAAAGGAAGAGAAGTATAATTACATTTTCCTTTCTATTATCTAACAAAAAGAGGTCCAAAACATAGAATTTACAATTGCTATCGTTGGATACAAGCTTACACCTTCAATATATACGTTTTAACCAAGTATTTAATCTTAATTGAGGAATTTGATTAAGATTAAATACTATTAAAGCTAATTATATTCTTATTTTAACTCTCTCTATAACGTATATTATTCCCGCTATTATTAACATCGACCTATATATGAAATTATTATTATTACTCATTTCATTACTCCTATTCTTATTCTTATTAGCAATATTATTTTTAATAATAATGCTATTATGGGATATATACTCATGCTCAATCGAATAATACACTCCAAGATAAGGGTAGTTATTCTATTCCACATTAAGTAGCTGCAGATTTTGAAAAAATTTTGACAGTAGTCTCCCCGTAATTGGACATTTTCCAGGCACAAGGCCACCTCAAAATTATACAATCAAAATGCAATTGCAAACAACAAAGACAGATCATTCATTTATACAAAAAAATAAATAAATAAATAAAAGGATAACTAGGGGTAATCACCCATTACCCAGGAGGAGTAATCACCCATTACTCACTGGGAATCCAACATTTGAATTCAACAAAAAGGCAATTTATATGAACAAAACGCACATCCTACATCTTCATAATCTAAGGAAACGGATTTCTCACATAAAAGAGCCTTCAAAGCATTCTACTAGAGTTAAATCTTCCACTAGAGAGACTAATATATTATTATAATCAAGTAATAAGATTACTAAACTAATTAGAAATCAACCTTCCTATTATGGCATCATAACCAATCAAATTAATTTATAAGGGTTTATATAGCTAAAACATAGTTCTCATATAATTTGATCAAAGTAGTAATTTTTTTATAACAGGGTAAAAAAGAGTGCACTATAAGTATAGATCAAAACACATTGAATGTTAAAAAAGGACAACAATTCCAACTAACAATTTAGCAATTCCAGCTCACAATTCCAAATTTAAATTGTTTTTCTCACATCAAACCACCATCATGTCACTCACAATCTCCTCAAACTCAACCCCAACATCAATACAACTTTTATACATCAATTCAAACTCGCTCATTCACAAATAATCGCCCAAATTTCAAAGCTTCAGTGGGAAATGAAAATCTGCCCAAAGTTTATAAGATAATGAAGTAGCTCAAAGAGATAAATTCTAACTACTTACCCAAACGAATCAACTTCAAAGAACAAAGACAAAGAAGTAGCACAGAATGGCAGTGCGCCGATCGAGGGGGCGGGTCGAAGGGGGTAGGAAGAGCAGGGGGGAGTTGAGGGGGGGGGGCGCCGCGGATGGGGGGAGTTGAGGGAGGGGGCGCGGGGGTGGGGGGCTGCGGGATGGGCGCAGGGAGGGGGCGCGGGGGTGTGGGGGAGTTGAGGGAGGGGGCGCGGGGAGGGGGCGGGAGGGGGCCGCGGGGGTGTGGGGGGGTTGAGGGAGGGGAGTTGAGGGGGGGGCTGCGGGATGGGGGGAGTTGAGGGAGGGGGCCGCGGGATGAGGGAGGGGGGAGCAGGAGGGGGGCGCGGATGAGGGAGGGGGGAGCGGGAGGGGGCGCCGGATGGGGGGGGTGCCGTGAGGGAGGTGAGGGAGGGGAGTTGAGGAGGAAGAAGGAAGGGGGAAGAAGGAGGGAAAAAAAAAAAAAAGAGGGAGTGAAAAATTTTGGAAATTTTTAATTTTTTTTTAAATTTCTAGCTATTTCGTCGCAATTTGTGACGAAAAATAAAATCCTCGCTAATTTCTCATAAATTAATACGAATAATATTATAAATCGATCTATACATTATAATTTTTATTATTTTTTAGTGATTCTAATAATAATATTATTATGTAAATTATTTTTCTTTATATATTTTAATTTATACACCACTTAATCAAATAAATAGATAAAAAAAATTAGAATATGTATATATATAACTATATAGTATAATATATATTAATATGTTCGAGATGAATAACATTACAAATCGATCTCTACATTATAATTTTCAATCTTTTTTTTAGTAATCTCAACAATAATAACAAGTATTTGAATTGTTTTTCTTTACATATTTTATTTTATACACTACTTAACAAAATAGATATATTAAAAAATTGGACATATGTATATACATAGCTAAATTAGTATAATATATATTAACATGTAGGAGACGAAGAACATTACAAATTGATCTCTACATTATAAATTTCATAATTTTTTTAGTGATATCAACAATAATAACAAGTATTTGAATTATTTTTCTTTATACACTACTTAATCAAAGTGATAGATTAAAAAATTAGACATATGTATATATATACCTACATGTTATAGTATATATATATATATATATATATATATATATATATTAAACTAAACAGATACTTATATACATTATATACATATACTTATATATTAGAATAAGTATATAACATAACATAATTAACTATATACATTTACTTATGCAATACATTAGGTGTATAACATGACATAATTACATATACAAAATTATAATAAAATGCACTAATTGAGACATGTTATTAAAAATATTTCAATAAATTTGTCAAAATACACCATCACATAAACACATAAAGAAATTTAAAAAAAAATTAAAACCCTATTTTGTTGTAAAACCCTCGCAAATTCGTCGCAATTAGTGACGTATTAGCTGACTTAATTTGCGACTTAATTGGGGTTTTGAGATTTTCTATACATTTTGCCATTTATTTATTTTTTAATTAAAAATATTGACCGTCGCAAAACCCTCGCAAATTGCGAGAGCCGAAAATTGCTCTCAAAACCCTCGCAAATTGCGAGAACTTTGCGACGGATGTTCAAAAATTTTTAAAATATTTTTTTAAAAATAATCGATCGTCGCAAATCCCTCGCAAATTGCGAGGGTTATTGCCGTCGCAAAATCCTCGCAATTTGCGAGGGTTTGCGATGAACGTTCAATTTTTTTTAAAAATAAATTACCGTCGCAAAACCCTCGCAAATTGCGAGGGCTAACTACCGTCACAAAACCCTCGCAAATTGCGAGGACTTTGCGATGGACGTTCAAAAATTTTAAAAATATTTTTTTAAAAAATAATTTGTCGTCGCAAACCCATCGCAAATTGCGAGGGTTATTTGCCGTCGCAAAATCCTCGCAATTTGCGAGGGTTTTGCGATGGAAGTTCAAAAAATTTTTTAAAAATATTTTTTTAAAAAATAAATTGCACGTCGCAAAACCCTCGCAAATTGAGAGGGTTTATTGGCCGTCGCAAATTGCGAGGGTTTTGCGATGGACGTTCAAATTTTTTTAAAAAATATTTTTTAATATTAAATATCCGTCGCAAAAACCCCTCGCAATTTGCGAGGGTTTTGCGATGGTCGTTCAAAAAAATTTTTAAAAATATTATTTTAAAAAATAACTTGCCGTCGCAAAACCCTCGCAATTTGCGAGGGTTTATTAGCCGTCGCAAATTGCGAGGGTTTTGCGACGGACGTATCGAAAATTTATTTTAAAATATTTTTTTTAAAATAACTCGCCGTCGCAAAACCCTCGCAATTTGCGAGGGTTTATTGGCCGTCGCAAAATCCTCGCAAATTGCGAGGGTTTTGCGACGGACATACGAAAATTTATTTAAAAATATATTTTTTAAAATAACTCGCCGTCGCAAAACCCTCGCAATTTGCGATGGTTTATTGGCCGTCGCAAAATCCTCGCAAATTGCGAGGGTTTTGCGACTGACGTATCTAAAATTTATTTAAAATTATTTTTTTAAAAATAACTTGCCGTCGCAAAACCCTCGCAATTTGCGAGGGCATAAATACCGTCGCAAAACCGTCGCAAATAGCGATGATTTTGCTACGAATTGCGACGGGTATATTGGCCGTCGCAAAATCGTCGCAAAACCGTCGCAAATTGCGACGGTTTTGGTCAACTCGCTACTTGTTTGAAAATCGTCGCAAATTGGTCGCTATTAGCGACGGTATTGAAGCCGTCGCAAAAAATTCGTCGCAAATCACGATTTTTCCTGTAGTGAGGGCTAATATTTTGAAAAGAGAGAAATTTTGCCATTCAAGTCTAGAACTGCCGATGTCCTAATCCCCGCTATCGTTTGCTTTTGGCTAGGCAGGCTGCAAGGACAAATTGGAATCTGGACTTTATCAGCATTTGCAAATGTTAAACATCGTATATAAAATCTCCTTTCTAACTTTCTTAGTGCAACTGGCATTCACTCTGGTAAATTTTTGGCTTTCTCGTGATAAGGACAACCTAGTTAGATAGCCCATGTTTCCAGTACAATCAGCAAGGCATTTGAATTTTGGGGTGCTTACCAAATTAACGTACGGGTGATTCTGTCTCGTGTCTTCTTGGTAAATCCCATGGGCAAACTATTGTCGATAGTTTGCAAGGGTACTAAGAAAAAGTCAGCCTCTCAGAAGGACCAAAGTTTTGCAGCTAGCCACTTCTGTAAGCTCGTGGATCTTCTAAGTCCAATGAATTTTTTAGTCTGGCTTCTGTCAAAACCTTCTTCCCTCCCTCTGAGTTGACTTATGTGGAAGTGTATATTTTTCCGTCTCCAATTTTTTGTCTTTGAGTTTGGTTGGAGTGAAAGTGTGAAGAAAAAGAGGAAGGGGAGTAAAATAGGAAGTAAATGTGTGATTTATTTAGTTTGATCGGAGGGGGGAAGTATATGAGGAAGGATCATTTCCACCTCATATTTTTCTTCCTCTCCATTTTTGGAGGGTTTAGAAAGTAAATGGGTTAAAAGACCCTCTTATCTTAGAGTATTTATTTTATTATAATTTTATCATACTTTGTAATTTTTTATAAATTAGCCTTAGGGTTACAATAATAATTCAATAATTATTTCCTCCCTATATACCTTACTACCAAACAATGAAAGATAAATCATATTTACTTTCCTTCCACCCCAACCAAACAGGAAGAAAGTAATTATATTTACTTCCCCTGATGGAAGTAAAATGTTCCACTCCTCCTTTTCTTTCCCCTTCCCCTTCCCTTCGCGAACCAAACTCACCCTTTGTTTAGGTTCTACTTTGAGTTCTGGCATTAGGACATGAAAGACTCGATCAAATAGCTAGACATAGAGAAACTCCGGCAACTTCACCAGCCTGGCCACAGGGAGGGCGGTGAATAGTTTTACTACTTGACTTGTTATTCATCTAATCATTATTGATCAATTTCAGCAATAGATTAGATGACATGTCAGTTCTATCCAAAGCCGGCTTACAAGCTTTGTTTGCTTGGGCGGCACATTTATGTGACTCATTCAAGAAAAATTTCTCTGCTTACTTAAATTCTGCAAGATTGAATGCAAATTCAAAGCCTCTATAAATAGGCCACCAGATTGAAGTGTGCTTCACACCCAGACTCCTTCATCATCCTTCCTTTCTACTAGCTAGCTTAACTGCACATTTACCTTGGGTTGCGCTCGTCCTTCGCACTTCTTTGTCTAAAATGGGAAAACACACAGCTTTGTTGAGCTTAGTAGCACTCACTTCATGCTACCTCGTCTTTGGATTTGATCCAGCACCACTGCAAGATTTCTGCGTTGTTGATGATAATAGCTCAGGTGAGGTTCCGTACATAGTTGCTGCGTTATCTGGTTCTTAACTATCTGAAACGAACGTTGCGCATGCATGTTTTGTACTATAAAATTTGTTTAGTTAATAGTTCCAACATGCCTTATATTTGAATTTCTGGACTGATGTAATTTGAATTTGTTCAGAAAGAGTGAATGGTCTGCCCTGCAAGAATCCAACAGATGTTGGAGCAAATGATTTCTTATTCAGCGGGCTCCATATAGCCGGGAACACTTCAAACCCTTTTGGCTCCAAGGTTACACCTGTCTTTGTGGCTCAGCTGCCAGGACTTAACACTCTTGGCATCGCAATGGCTCGCTTGGACTATGCACCATGGGGAATCAACCCACCTCATACTCACCCTCGGGCAACCGAGATTCTCACAGTTCTTGAAGGCACTCTTGAAGTCGGTTTTGTCACGTCAAATCCTGAGAACCGCCTTATCAGCAAAGTCCTTCAAAAGGGTGACGTCTTTGTTTTCCCTGTGGGTCTTGTTCACTTCCAACGCAACGTTGGATATGGAAATGCGGTTGCCATTGCTGCCCTGAGCAGTCCGAATCCCGGTGTCACAACCATTGCAAATGCTGTGTTTGGATCAACTCCGCCGATCGGCAGCGATCTTCTTGCGAAGGCATTTCAAACTAGCACCTATGTGGTGGACAATATCAAATCAAAGTTCTAGAGACCGGCAGCAGCCAAAAATCACAATGAAATCTTTGTTATATTTTTTATGATGATTTTCGTGTGTGTTCAACTTCAATTGTTATTCAATTCCTTTCAAAGGAAACAGGTCTTTTTAGTTATATTAATTCTCTCCACTCATCTCTTCCTTTACAAAATTCTCCTCCTTCCTCTTCTCTATCGTGTTTGGCGATTTCCAGCCACATTTAGCTAGATATCTTTATACGATCTTTATTTCTTGCATCTGAATAATGCTTCCCCCGGCCTACTTTGTTTTGGTTTATGAGTCAAGATAATCGCCTTCTATGACTTTTCAATAATATTTGTGAGTTTGTGACAAATTTTCTTAACGATCTTCTTAAATCTACTTGTGAACTTCTTTCATTCTTAAAAGGTCTTGTTTACTTGGACCTAGGGGCGGATGTTTTTGAATCAGACAAAAAAGTCTCAAATAAGTACTGTTCTTCAAGTGTCTTGCTGGTGTTCTACAAATTGATCATCTCTTCATTACACTTCAAGTCACAATAGTTCTGAAATATCTCTTCTCAAGAAAGAAATGCATGGAGGAGATTTTTTGAATCTTTTAAAAAAGTGTATATAAATTACATTTACATTTGACAACATAGTTACATTAACTTGAGTTTACAAAATTAATTTACTTTCATTTTACATAAAAATAACTCGTGAGGGTAGTTTAGTGATTTATTACTCAAAATGCATTCATGACTTTCATATTATGAGGTTGGAATTGAATTTGAAACATCTAATACTTTGTATGGAGGCATGCAGCTTTCATTTCAAATACCAGCAAAGGAATAAAGAATTCGTAATTTCACGGGACATAATTTTTTAATCTTTTTGCTTTTGTTTTTTGACGTCGAACTTTCGGTTTAGGAATTACTTTGAGAATGAATCCCAACTAAACTAGTTATAGTATTGATGCAAGAAATAATGACTCAAAAAAAATGATTATTAATTCAATGATAGGTAAAAACTACGTACAAAACCAATTAGCTGGAATGAATATCAAACTTGAAGAAGATGGCATTCCCATTTCTGAGGTCATTTGCTCGAAACAGACTAAAAAAAAGAATTGGAGGGACAGAAGCACAAGAAGCTACTCAAAACACTCAAATTCAAATTATACAAACATATTGTATTTCTGTATGATTTTTGGTGCAGCTCTAGAACTTTGATTGGATATTCTCCACCGCATTGGTGCTAGTTTGGAATGCCTTGGCCAGAAGATCGCTGCCGATAGGTGGAGTTGATCCAAACACAGCATTTGCAATGGTTATGACACCGGGATTCTGACTGCTCAGTGCTGCAATGGCAACTGCATTTCCATATCCAATGTTGCGTTGGAAGTGAACGAGACCAACAGGAAAAACAAAGGCGTCACCCTTTTGAAGGACTTTGGAGATAAGGCGGTTCTCAGGATTTGAAGTGACAAAACCGACTTCAAGAGTGCCTTCAAGAACTGTGAGAATCTCGGTTGCTCGAGGATGAGTATGAGGTGGGTTGATTCCCCATGGTGCGTAGTCCAGGCGAGCCATTGCGATGCCAAGAGTGTTGAGTCCTGGCAGCTGAGTCACAAAGACCGGAGTAACCTTGGAGCCAAAAGGGTTTGAAGTGTTCCCGGCTATATGCAGTCCACTGAAAAAGAAATCATTTGCTCCAACATCTGTTGGTTTCTTGCAGGGCTGACCATTCACTCTTGCTGAACAAATGCAAACGTGGGTGAGACTCTAGAGATGCATATATACATGTAACTAACCAAATTCAGAGCACGAGAAATGCTTTATTTTTTTCAGATATAGTCAAGAAGCAGATGAGGTGATGATTATGGAACCTTACCTGAGCTATTAGGGTCAGCAACGCAGAAATCTTGCAATGGTGCTGGCTCAAATCCAAAGACGAAGTAGCATGAAGTGAGCGCTACTAAACCGAATATAGCTATCTGTTTTCCCATCTTAGACAAAAAAATTGTGCGAAGGCAGAAATACGATTCAAGCTAAATGTGCAATCAAGCTAGGTAGTAGAAAGAAGAACCAAGGATTCTGGGTTGTGAAGCACATTTCATTATGTGACTTATTTATAGAGGCTTTTGCATGCAATCTTTGAAATTACAGAGAAGTTTTCCCTGAATAATTCCCATAGATATGCCGTCCGAGCAAAATAAACGTGTAAGCCGGCTTTGGACAGGGCTGAGATGTCACCTAATCTATAGCTGAAATTGATCTGATGAGTACGTAGGGATGAATAACAAGTCAAGTTGTATAGTTCTTCACCGGCCCTCCCAGAGGCCAGGCTGGGAGTTTCACTATGGCCTGTTTGATCGAGTCTCGCATGTCCTATCAATGCTGCAACTTCGAATCTAAATAAAAGACAAAAGAATTTGAAAAGAAAATTCCATTTCACACAGTCAGAGGGAGGAAGAACTTCTTTTGCAAACTATTATATCCAAGTAAGAACTATCACAATTTGTCTATGGAATTCTCGAAGAAGACACGTCTAAGTCCCTTTCTGATAGTTCTTGAATCATAGGCAATCATTTATATTGGTTTGTCCCTGTCACCAAAGCCCAAAGTGTAGTTTAGAATGAATGCCAGTTGCACTAACAAAGTTTGAAAGCAGATTTTCTGATGTTTTAAGTCTTTAACGTTTCGGATTCCAATTGTCCTTCCAATAACCTAGTCAAAAGTAGACGATGTCGCGCATGTGCTACTGCATGCTAGCGTGATTAGGACGCCCGAAGTCCTCATAGAAGACTGGAATGTCAAGATTTTCTCTTCTTCCAAATTGGCCCGGTTGTTCAAGTGTCATGCCCGAATTCAAGGCATTACCTCAAAAAAGAATGTCAAATTTCAAATATATAAAATTATTTTTGTTGTAAATATTTGAATTAGTGGAAGTTCCACTAATTATGAATTTATGTGAATTATTAAGGAATTAGTGAAAGCTCTACTAATTAATGAAAATTCTACTAATTATGGATTTTTATGGATGTCCATCATTTAATAGAGACACCACTAATTAAGATTAGTAGAAGTGATATATTCCACTAATTAAGAGCTTTATAAATAGAGCTATTCTCTAAACTTGTAATACACTATCATTTTGTGAAAGAATTGTGAGAAAAAGAAAGAGAGAAGTTTGAAGAAATTCTTGTGTAAAAAATAGTTAGAGTTTTCTTAGTGTGTAGTGTGTAGATTTTATTTTAACACTACCCAAATTTTATAACACGTTATCAGCACGAGTCTTTGCTGTTATTAAAGCCAGAAGACATGTACGCATTTATTAATCTCTATGGCTAACCTTGTTAATCTCGAATTTGTAGCCCTTGATATTGCTGAAAAAATTATATGTCATGCAGAAATGCATCTAAATGTTAAAAAAAAAAAGATCCATGTGTCATGTGGGCAATTTAAATTTGACCACCTGAAAATGGTCATATTACCAACTGCACGGTATAAATGATTGCACCTGAAATTGTAAAATTT
The DNA here is from genome assembly GCA_026120185.1 of Voacanga thouarsii. Taxonomy (NCBI): domain Eukaryota; kingdom Viridiplantae; phylum Streptophyta; class Magnoliopsida; order Gentianales; family Apocynaceae; genus Voacanga; species Voacanga thouarsii. The sequence goes on from JANUWF010001938.1 coordinate 350,486, forward strand.
TAAAACCATAAATGAATATGGCTCCGCGATATATCAACTTACATCTCAATTAAAATTATGCGGAGAAAAAGTTACTGATGAAAATATACTGGAGAAGACATTTTCCATCTTTCATGCCTCAAATATTGTCCTGCAGCAATAATATCGAGAAAAATGGTATACACAGATTTAATTACTGCCCTCATCATTGTAGAAAAAAATAATGAGTTATTATTGAAAAATCATGAAGCCAGACCAACTGGCTCAACAGCACTTCCAGAAGTGACTGCTGTTGGCTCCAGTAGAAGCCATCGTTATAGTCGTAGTTGTGGCAATGACCGTGGTTATGGTCATTGATACACTCGATATTTTCCTTAGCACAGAGTAATACTGGCCACCTGAAGTAGAACTGAAAAGATAATAAGGGAAAAGGATATTTCCATTAATAATAAGTATCACATCTTTGAGATGTTACATTCAAATGTCAATATATACTATATTACTGCTAACAGTTCAGGAAAAAAATCTATCTCCTCTTGATCATAAGTCCTGTGTTCACTTGCATTTCCTTTATTCATCTCACTGGTGTTCACATGAACTTGAGGATGCATGCTTGTAGTTGCTCTTTTTCAATTGAACTGACAAATTAAAGATGAATGTTTGTAGTTGTTCTTTTTTCATGTTTGCATTAGAGGAAGACAAACAGGTAGCAATTATAGATTTCAGTTTCTCTTCTTTGGAATCCTCCTTCTCTTCCTTTTCCCTTAGGCCAGCATCTATACTAGCAGCAGAATTAGCCGTGACGTTACTGCGCAATGAGTCTTGGGATTTTCTCATCCCCTTAAGTTTTTTTATTTTATTTGGCCTTGAAGTATGCTTGTCTCAATTTCTGTGTTTGGTCCTCCAACTGTGTATTAGGACTTTCTTTCACCAACTTCTTCTCACGCTCCAGTATCTCAATGGCTTCTCTTAACTTATGTCCTTATTCGTCTTTATTTCGCTCCTGTAAATCGAAGTGATATCATTGGTGGAAATACATTCATTCCAGTCATTATTTACTTATAAATCTTTCATAGTTTCAACAAATTACAAGTGTGTGTGAGAAAGAGAACCTAAACATTCTTGATTAGGGTCTCCAAGCTTATCAACTTCTTGTGAGGCCATCGATGAATTTCCAACTCCCTACATCTGTTCTTGAAAGGGGTTAAGCCAATATTCAGTTCTTTGGCCGCGCTCTTGATTGGCAGGTAAAAGTACTGCGAAATGGTTTCTTTTAATAGTGACTTGGAGCTATTGCCCTTCTCCTCTCTCTGCCTCCTAATCCTCTCATTTTCCATAGGAATTTCATCTGTAATAATATCTTGAACTTCGATATTATACATTTCATGGGTCCTCACTCCAAATTCGTTGCCAAGACCACTCATTATTTCTCCTAAAAAAGGAAAAACAATATCAGTAAAGGTAATACCATGCAAATTCCATGTTTTAATGTATGATAACCTAAAATCATATTCTAGCTTCGTTCAAAATCTATTAGGGAGTAGAAAGGATCATGCACAAGCATATCCTCATTCAGAGGAACAGTATCAAAAGAAGTCTCTTGAATGGGTAGATCAACAGCATCAAAAGTAGTCTCTTGAATAGGTAGATCAAATTAAAAATCCAAAATTGCATGTCCAGAACTACCACTGATTTACATCACAACAAACCAAAAGAGAGTTTAATTTCATTATTTCATTATTAAGCACACTAAAAAAAAAAGGGGAGCCCTCAAAAGTATCTCACTTGAAATTAGGCGAAAACGGTTGGCTTGGAAAGGAAAATATATCAAAATCTTTTGCATTAGACCTGACATTAGGCGGAAGTAGTTGGCTTAGAAAAGAAAACACATCAAAATCTTCTGCGTTAGAAACCAAGTCAAAATTTGACCATTTCTCAAATGAATTAGAGTCTCCATATATGCTTTGAGGTTTTTTGTTTTTTAAATATTTTCTAATAGCTGATGATTGAGATATATATCGATACACATATACATATATATATATATATATATATATATATCGTACGAGGAAGAAGAAGAGATAGATGATAGATGGAGGGACGGAGGAAAAGAAAAGACAAAGAGGAAGGGGAAAAGATAGTACCGGGAAGAGTAATAAGGCATTTCCTACTTGTCATCATGTTCTTGCATTTCTTTTTCTTTTTCCTTATTCTCTTGTGAAATCATTATTCCAAAATTAGGGGGAGAATAGAAACAGTATAAGAAAGATCTTGATTGGACAATATCATCAAATTATCTTGATCCGCGTATAAGCGCGTGTGAACTTGAAATTTAAAAGATAATTCATTTGCAAAGTATTGCAAATCCAAATCAAATGCCAAACACTTTTATTGACTCCAGAAGAGTTACAAAATCGCATATTCCAGCTATAAATGCTCCTATTCGAATTGAAGTTCTAGCAGAACAAAAGATTATACCTATAGCTGTTGAGCCAAAAGCATACCAGAAGCATGGCCGACCTCTTAGTTCTAAAGATAAAAATCCTCGAAAGAAAAGAGGATTAAATGATCCAGATGTTCATAGTGAATTTCTATCAATTATACCACTTCTGGTAGAAGTTGGAATTAGATAGAAACAATTATTAATAATATGTTTGCATATAATATATCTCTTAATGTTACACAGGATAATGATGATCCTAAACCAATATTAGTTGATGAATGTTGGCATAGAAAAGATTGGCTACAATGGAAATATGCGATTTAATCGGAGTTAAATGCACTGACACAACGTAAAGTCTTCGGACCTACAGTCTGAACACCAGAAGGTGTAAAACCTGTTGGCTATGAATGGATATTTGTGAGAAAGCGTAATGAAAATAATGAAATCATACGAGATAAAGCACGGTTAGTAGCTCAAGGTTTTTCACAAAGACCAGGTATTGATTATAATGAAATTTATTCTCTTGTTATTGATGCTATTACACTCCGATATCTTATCAGTTTAGCAATACATGAAAAGATAGATATGCGCCTATTAGATGTTGTCACTACTTACTTGTATGGAAATTTAGAAAATGATGTTTACATGAAAATCCCCAAAGGATTTCATATGTCTGACACGTATAAACATTATCCTCGTAAAAATTACTCCATCAAGTTATAGAAATCATTATATGGCTTGAAGTAATCTGGGCGCATGTGATTCAATCATCTTAGTGAATATTTATTAAAAGCAGGATTTACAAATGACCAGGTATGTCCATGTGTTTTTATTAAGAAATATGGTTCTAAATTTGTGATATATGTTGATGATATTAATATTATTGGAACTCCTAAAGAGATCCACGAAACAATTGATTATTTGACATCAAGGATGTTGGTAAAATTACATTTTGCCTTGGTTTACAAATTGAACATTTGGCAAGTTTCATCAATCAACATATACAGGAAAAGTTCTAAAAAACTTTTACATGGACAAAGTACATCCATTGAATATTCTAATGATCGTCCAGTCATTAGATGTGAAGAAAGATTTTGACCTCAAGAAGATAATGAAGAACTCCTTGGTCCTGAAGTACCATATTTCAGTGCAATTGGTGCATTGATGTATCTTACTAACAATACATGACCTGATATTATATTTGTTGTCAATTTATTAGCAAGATTTAGTTCTTCACCAACACGACGACATTGGAATGGAATTAAACAAGTCTTTCGATATCTCCAAACAACTACTTCTTCAAATCATGCTGAAAGTATAGCCATTCATGAAGCAAGTAGAGAATGTGTATGGTTACGATCAATGATTCATGATATTCGAGAAAGTTGTGGATTATTATCTATCAGAGATATTCCAACTCCTCTTTATGAAGACAATGCAGCTTGTATAGCTCAAATACGGGGAGGATATATTAAAGGAGATTGGATAAAACATATTTCACCAAAATTATTCTCTACTCATGAACTCCAGAAGAAATGTGAAATTGATGTGCTACAAATTCGGTCATGTGACAACCTCGCAGATATTTTCACGAAGACTTTATCGACTGCAACATTTGAGAAGTTGAGATATAAAATTGGTATGCGTCAGTTTAAAGATTTAAAGGAATCATCTCATCAGGAGGAGTAATAAACAGACATATAGAATAGTGTACTCTTTTTCCTTCACTAGATTTTTTTTCCACTGAGTTTTTATCTAGTAAGGTTTTAACGAGACATATTCTTTATGTAATGGATGGACATCTAAGGGGGAGTGTTGTAAATATTTGAATTAATGGAAGATTCACTAATTATGGATTTAAGTGAATTATTAAGGAATTAATAGAAACTCCACTAATTATGAATTTTTATGGATGTCTATCATTTAGTAGAGACACCACTAATTAAGATTAGTGGAAGATGATGTATTCCACTAATTAAGAGCTCTATAAATAGAGTTATTCTCTAAGCTTGTAATACACCATCATTTTGTGAAAGAATTGTGAGAAAAAGAAAGAGAGAAGTTTGAAGAAATTTTTGTGTAAAAAATAGTTAGAGTTTTCTTAGTGTGTAGTGTGTAAATTTTATTCTAACACTACCCAAATTTTATAACAATTTTCACATAATCAATGCCTTTAAAACTTCTACTAATGAGAATTTAGATACAAGTCTATAAGTACAAAAAAAAATCTAAAAAAATTAAAACTTGTCCAAAATATAATTAATAACTCAAATTCCTAACTTCAAGAAATATTCAATACACAAACTTAACTTAATAAAATTCCAAAGCAGGTCTCAATTACACGAGTCAAGGCCAAAATAACAGTCACTCAAGATTTCAAACTACCCCCTTCGTCCTAAAAAGAATGTCAATCTAACAAATGACACACAAATTAAGGAATTGCTAAAACTTATATAATTATAATAGAAAATGACTATTATATCCTTAAACAAAAGTAAACCTTCATTAATTAGATTGAAAATACACACATATTTAATGAGCAGTTGAAGGAGAAGTAAACCAGGAATATACGTAATAAATATATTCTTAATTTGTAAAATTGACAAGTATTTTAGTATAATAAAAATAGAAAATTTTGACATTTTTTTTAGAACGGGGGGAGTATTCATCTAATTCATCACTTTCTAATTGAGGACCTGTAAAATGTTATGAAATAGTGAGCTGACTAGCTCAGTAAGAAAAAATGGTTCACATGAGATTGAATATGTTACATAAATATAGTTTCCAAAGTTTTAAGCCCTAAAGATTTATACTTTCAAGAATTTTTTGTGAAATAAAGTTTGCAACTTAAAACTTGTGTTTCTAAGTATTGGACTTTTTCGGTAAATAACAAAACGGAAAGATAACGAAAAACACAGGTAGAAAGGTAGAATCAAACAGAGGCTTAATATTCAAAGAAGGTAGCGGCGGCCCAACTTCAAGGGAACCAGCAAGCACTGCTTGTTTAGAACATATCAAACCATTGGAAGCCAGAAAGGTAGCGATGCTACTCAAGTTGACACAAAACGGTGCCGTGGCTGAAGAAAAGCTAATGACATGAGGTAGGAAATGGTATTACTAGAAACGAAGCAAGCAGCGCCACTCGTTCTAGAAAAACTCCGCTACGTTAATTGCTAAGAGGAGGTAGTTTGTTTACATATCTTTTTTCTGATCCCCACTCCTTGATTATCTTTGTGATTTTTTCTTTTGTGAACTTGATATATTCTCTAGTATATTAGGTTAATAGGTTATTTACTTTTATTTTTTTATCTTATTGGTTAAACAATAAAGATTTGGATAAAGTAAGGTAGGAGTCTAAGTTCTTGGGGATTCGATACTTACTATTCCCTATACTATATGATGGGTATACTTATCTGTATGTGTGGTTTTAGTTGTTATCATTTTTATTAAAACTTGATTAATTGTGGCCCCTTGTTGTTAATTTTTCTAACACTAAAAAACACGCATTAAGTTTTTGCACCATTGCCGGGGATAAGCACTATTGGAAACACTCAAATTTTGTTGATTTAGCCATTATTGTATTTGTAACTACCAATAACTTTTCTCTTTTTTTTTTGTATATTTTTCTTAATTTTTGTATTTTTATATCTCTTGGATGTTTCTTGTTACTAACTTTTCTTTTGGTTTGTGAGTTTAAAAAAAAAAAGATTCATCATCATGGCAGGTTATTCTTGGGGAAGTATGTGGTCATGGATGTAGAATCAAAGGAGGTACAATATTGATACGTTGGGTACCTCTCGATTCATGGACACTACAAGAAAACACGGTAATAGCGATGGCATTTAGTGATGGCCGACAAGCCATTTCTACTTAGCGAGCATTCTGCAATGGCAAGTAAGGGGAGGGACAATTTACCGTAGGGTTGACCAGCCGTAGCTAAACTTATGCAACTAACAACGGCTTAACGAGGGTTATTTTTCTGTCACTAATCAGAAAGGGTTTAGCTACGGCGATAAATTTGTTCGTGATAAATCTTTTTAGGATAATATAATCGTAGCTAAACCCTAACTAATTAGCGAGGGCTTAGCTACGACCCTAAATAATTCTCCAAAAATTTATTTTTGGAATATTACGAAGTAGTGGCCGTCGCTAAGCTCTCACTAATTTCTCAAAAATAATTTGTTGAAATTTTAAGGATAAACAGCCTTAGCTAGACTCTTGGTAATTATCGAGGGTTTAGCTATGGTAGAAATTTTTTTTCCTAAAAAATATTTTTTAATATTAGGATATAGAATCCGTAGCTAAATCGTCGCTAATTAGCAAGGATTTAATTAGCTACGGCCCTAAATTATTCCTTAGACATGATTTTCTTGACATTTTTAAATTAAAGCGTTGTCGCAAAATGTTGAGGGTTTGACTACGAATGTAAATGGTTTCTCCAAAAAAATATTTTGAAATATTAAGGTAAATGGTCATAGCAAAACCCTCATTAATATCTATTAGTGTATATGTGAGAATATATTATATATATTATAATATACACTAATATATATATATGTGTGTGTGTGTACATAATATGTTTATATATCCATAAAATATTTTTTTAAAAGCAATAAAAATTATTTTCAATATTATGTGTATTATATTTTTGTGAAAATGAGAATATAACGAGTTTTTTTTTTAAATTAATAGATTAGAGACGGTTTAGCTACCGTAGCTAAATTTGCGAAATCAGCACAGGAATTTAGCTATGGTGGTTTGAATTTTTGCCGTTGCTAAACCCTTTCAAACAGCGAGAGATTAGCGATGGCAAAACGCCGTAACAAAAATAAAGACTACATATGACACTTTGTCTTTTTTGGCCAAACTTCATCTTCTTCCTTTGGCCTCTCGAAGCCTCGCCTCTCAGTGCACCCCCCTTATCTCACAGCAAATCTGAAGATTTCTCTTTCCCCTCACTTATAGTACTGTTGCTTGAGTTTATTTGTCACCCCACCTCCTTCGGCTGGCGCTACTACTCTTGTAGCTAATTGATATATTTTTATATGTAATAATACATACTATATTTATATTTCATTATATATTTGTAATAATAAATACATTTCGTATTTATATATTTTTTATTATATATTTTTAATATGTTTTGTTTGGACTTGTTATTTTGTGTTGTTGATTGCATGGGATTTTTGAAAACAAACAAAAAATGGGCTGGATTTTGGGGGGGGGGAATTAAAAAATATTTAATTAAAAATTAAATTATCCATTGCTAAATACCATAGTTAAACCCTCGCAAATTAGCTATGGTTTTGAGACGGCTCGAAAATTAATTTTTATTAAATTGAAAAAATCGTCTCTAAACTCTCTCAAATTTGTTACGGTTTTGCGACGGTATGAAAAATAATTTTTATTAAATAGAAATTGTTGTCGCTAAACCCTCACAAAATTTGCTACGGTTTGCGACGACTTGTGAAATTATTTTTTATAAAATTTAAATTGACCATTGCAAAACCGTCGCAAATTTCCTACGGTTAGATCATTCCTAAAACTAAACAATTAAATATAGTTGTCGCTATTCCCTCGAAAATAATTTAAAATATTTTTTTAATGCCATCGTTAATGCGTAGCAAATTTGTCAAAATTAAATTCGTTGACTACTTTTTCGGCATAGCGATTGCCCTTGCAATACCGTCGCTAACAGATACGGCTTTTTCGTGTTGTTGCAAATTTGTATTTAGCAACTAGTGTTTCAACTACGGTAATCTCTATCGCTATGCTGTCGTTAATTGTATTAGCAACGGCATTGCAACGGATTTGGCCGTTGCAAATCCTGTTGTCTCTAGTAGTGTCCTAGGGGATTTGGAGAACTAGGTGGCGGCACATAGGGGAGAAAATAGGAAAAGAATATTCTTTAAATTTTTCCCAAATATTCTTCTAAGCTAAATTAATTATTTTAATTAAGAAAATTTAATTTTTCCCATATAAATAAATTAAGAGGGAAGTCTTACTAAACTAAAATTAAATTACTACATGAAATAACATCTAAACACTTAAATAAAATAATCATATAATGAATATTTAATAAATATTTTGAACACATATTTATATATGTTATATATGTATTTAGTTATATAAAATCAAATATTAAATAGTTATCTACATCAATTTTGAATTAGCGACTAACTAATCAATAATCTAATACACAAATTTAGATTTAACTCTCTCTATATGATTATTTTATTATTATTATTATTATACAAAATATTCTATCTATTATCGTCTCAAGCACAACATTTATTTCATATAATAAACTCACAGAATTCATTCACACCATGCTAAATGTGTCTATATGCAAGATTGTTCATGCCATTTAGGTCGCCCATACCCTACTTGTAGGTGCATTTTAGATGGGTGTCACGGACACCCAGATCTTGGGAAACCCTAAAAGAACTACAAACAACAACTAAAATCTCTAGGCAAACTTGGGGAGATGAATGATTATTTGTAGCCTTTTGCACTGAGGCTATGTGAGAGGAGTTCTTCTCTAATGTGGGAATTTTAACAGGAGCCAAAGAGGAAGATCCCTGAGGCATAGTAATTGTTTTCTTTGGTGTCCAGCGCTGCATAGGTTTGTCTGATTGCAAACGTAGGGCCTTCTATCTATCCGCCTGTGCAGACGACATACTTTTCCTAGATCTATTATTACAATTGTGTCCAAGTAATTTGCATGACGGGTAAAAGAGTGAAATGTTTGGGTTTTTGATCAAAATGGCCCCATTTGGGGCCATTCGTCCTCACGTGGTCCCTCCGTGAAAAAGTAGCCTAAAATGGCCTCGACGCATTAGCAGATAGCGTCCTAATTAAATGAGGACGCTATCTAGAAATACGTCTCTTTTTACCAAGGACGCTATTTTTCAATTCGTCCTTATTAAGTTAGGACGCATATACGAATAGCGTCCTACACGTTCATCGTCTTCACCGCGCCTCTGCAACTTTTCATTTCACTACATTTTCTTCCTCATTTTTCCGAGCGACTGTCCAACGACGCATACACGAATCCGGCGACATCATACCTCTTTCAGTGAACGTCCAATGGCCCTTCTGCTCCGGCGACAGCGCTGCTCCGTCGACGACTAGAACAGTCTTCTCTGCGTAGACGAACAGTCTTCCTCCATTTCAGTGTCCTGTGCACGGCATTTTATAGTTGAAGGAGGTATGTCATGCTTCTTGATTTTTATTTTTTGATTAGTTGATATAGTTTCTGGATATAATGTATCTATTTTGTTGCACTGATCTTCAATTTTTATATGCCATAAATCACCATTTAGGATTTGGGAATAGGTCTTTTATATATATATATATATATATATATATATATATATATATATATATTGTCAATTAGAGGTTTCTTTTACCTTTTTATATAGTACTCTGATTATACAAATATTTTTATAGCTTTCTATTCTGGTGGAAGGATTTGGAACATAGGAAGTAAAAGAAAAATGCATTATGTTCTGGATAATCTTATTGCGTTTGCTTATATAATATGTATTCGTAATAATGATGATTAGATTACTTTAGTAATGTGTATTATGACTTGTTTTATTGGAATAATGTCAATTTATATTTGTAAAGTTTGGAATCTTTTCTTCTTATTGGTTTTTTTATTTTTATAGTATTTATTTTTTATTCTTAAATATTTTCCTGGCTAATGTAATTAATAAGTTAAAAGAATTGGTAACGGAATTAGAATAGTTAATATACTACTACTACTACTACTACTACTACTATTATTATTATTATTATTATATTTTTTTAATATACTACAATTATTATTATTATTATTATTATTATTATTGTTTTTAATATACTATTATTTTTTATTTTTAATATACTATTATTATTATTATTAATTTTTTAATATACTATTATTATTTTAAAATACTATTATTTTTTATTTTTAATATACTATTATTATTTTATTTTTTAATATACTATTATTATTATTTTTTTTAATATACTATTGTTATTGTAATTATTATTATTTTATTTTTTAAATATACGATTACTACTACTACTACTACTACTACTACTACTACTACTACTACTATTAAAACTAGATAAGAATACTTGTATTATTAAATTATTGTCTTACGCTGTTTAATTAAAACAATTAGTGTTTGGATGTAGAAATTCGTACTAATACTTGTATTTATTAAAAGAAATTGACATCTTTCAATATCCTTTAGGATGGATCGAGTACGTGGCGATTTGTCCCCGGATCTATTTACGAGGGTTTGATATTTAGACAGGATAGGCATCAATTTTCATTGATTTGGTCACGGCGTTCTAAGAGCTGTGAGATCCCATTAGCCTTTAGACGTTGCGATTCTCGTTTTTGGGAGTTATTTCCATTCCCTCCTCGAGTAATGGATTATATCGATCTGGCAGGTTTCGGGGGAGTCTGTAGAGTTGGGCATCTTCATGTAGATCATGCCCTTGTGACTGCATTAGTTGAGAGATGGCGTCCCGAGACACATACCTTCCATCTACAGGTAGGAGAGGTCACCGTCACATTAGGGGATGTTGCGATTTTGTGGGGACTTAGAGTTGACGGTGACCCGATCATTGGAGAGGTTTACGGGCGCCCTCGGACAGTGTGGATGGATTTGATACATACGCTTCTTGGCTTTCGACCTCTGACTACCCAGTTCAGGGATAATAAACTAGAGAAGTTAGCCCTTGAGGCTCACTTGTCACTCTCTCTTCCGGATAATACTTCCGATGCAGTAGAGGGCACGAGGATTCATTTTTCTTCTTATTGGTAGTATGATTCTGTCTGACAAATCAGGTCATCTACTGCCCCTTCATTTTCTACCCTTCCTTGTGGACTTACATTATTGCGGTCAGCTTAGTTAGGGTAGTGCGGCTCTAGAGTGGATGTATAGATGCCTCTGCAAGGCAACTGACCCTGCCGCGAGGGAGATATGTGGTCCTATGGTTCTACTTCAGGTTAAATTTTTATTTTTATTATTTCTTTTCCAATTACTTTAGATGTTTTAGAGTCTATAAAAATAGTAATAAAATTTGATGAACCTGTATTATTTTATTGTGTAATTATGGGTTTGGGAGCACATCCCTGTCCTACGCCCTGACAGGGTTGGGTCAGGCCATAGACCTCTACTTACACCGTATGGTGCCAGGTGGAATGTGCGGCTATGGCTACATCGGACGCCGATGCACGTTCTAGTTACATACAGAGATCAGTTAGACTCGATGTAGGATCATCACGTAAGTATTTAAACTTTTCTGATAGAAAATTTTTTATTACTTTATTATCGTTTTACTGTTTCAATTAAACGTTTTCAAATTGTGTCAGTTTATTTGGTGCTCGTACGATGCCATAGACCTAGAGTTCATGCCAGCTAGATACATGGAGGGTTTAGACATCTGGCGGTCATGGACTCCATTCACATGTTGGGACGTCGTAGAGTTCCACTACTCCGATCGTGTCCTTCGACAATTTGGTATGTTTCAATTCATTCCACAGAGTTGTGAGTATGATGTTGAGTTGCACACGACTGGTACTCGGGAGAATCACACGACCAACTGGTCTCATCACCATTCAGTGTTCATAGCACTATGGGATTCGCGACATCAGACAGTCGTGCATGGCGCTCTTGGGATTGGGGTGGAGCCGAATTATCCATCTTGGTATCGACTGAGGATTAGGTGGCGGATTGATAATTCGTCCCCACCAGGGGGTGAGGTCGCCAGCTACCAGGGGATTGGTTTGGGACACACAGTCATGGTAAGTATATTATTCAATATTTTGTATTTTTCTCTTGATAATGTATTATTATTAGTACTCGATTCATTATGACATGAGTGTTTTTTTTATGACTATTACAGTCAGACGGACTTTACAGAGCTATATCCATTGCTACAGAGGCTTTAGTTACAGCTGACTCATATTCGAGGGTAGCTTTCGAATGTATCAGGGACACGTGCACTCTTTCTCTTACCGCGGCCGGGTTTGATCCTACTAGCTATAGCACACGTCCTATTCCAGAAGCGGGTGTACCCGCGATTCCGGAGCAGGCAGCCATTAGAGGGCCTCGGGCACGGGTTGATGGTCGGGCCATTCCAGGTTAGCGTCGAGGTGGTAGGCAAGCCCGTGCAACCCCAGTTGCACCAGTTGCACCTGAGGTTGCACCAGATCGCGTACTACTGCTAGCTGGTCCGACTGGAGAGTTCGAGGTGGGACCATCTGGGGAGCCAGCCGCATAGACGCCAGATGCCTTGATCTTTAGTACTACTTGCCTTTCACCGTCGATGGAGGACGAAGTGGATGGTATTACGGAGCAGGGGCTCAACACAACGACACAGACATCTGATATGGGGTTGGGGCAAGTCACGCAGGCGTCTACGCATGTTCCACCTACAGATTCCATACCACCGAGGGCGGTGGTCGATGACTAGGACTTAGAGTTCAGTGACAGCGGCGACAACCACGTTATTATCATCTAACAGTACCAGAGCAGGGAGATCCCACTGTACTCATCAAGGATGCACATGCTGTAGCAGACATACATACGAGGTCCAGACGCGTTGTCCGACCCCGACCATGCGACACGTAGACTAAGTTCTCGTACATTCTTATTATTCTGTATATCATTCACTCTATGTACAGTTACTATCACTTTGCTATCATTATGCACTTTGACTTAAAATACTTGCACTGTTGTATTTATGTTTAGCATAATATCATTTTATTTTTTTTTCCAAATGATCGTTATGGACTTTATAATCACTTTTTTTTTTCTATTTTTAAACAATTGTTACCACTTAAGGGCAGATAGACCGTCCACCTAGTTCCGCTACCCACTTCTACTAAGGTTAAGCTTAATACGAGCAAGAGACTTGTAGGACTCTAAGGATGCTATCAACGATAGCGTCCTAATATTTTTTTAAAACAATAATAAATTTTTTTTATTAGTATCGGGACGCTATTCAGAATAGCGTCCTGTAGCGAGTAGGACTCTCACTTCAGTAGCGTCCTCAAACCCGACTCTTTCTGTTTTTTATTTTTGGCAATTTTTTTTACATAGTAGGTTTATGCTTTATCTTTTACAGTTGCTTAATGTCTTACGCTATTTACAGTTTGGCAATTTGAGCTCCAATACACCTGGAAAGTATTATTTTTTCTTTCTCTATTTTCCTTCTTTAATTATCTTGCTATCATACTGCTTTTTCCAGTAACTCTTGGCTGACAATAAGCATTAGGATCTGGGGGAAGCAAGCAAGAGATGACATTACAAAAGAGTAGAAATGTTGGATGCAGATGGAGATAAATATACTTACCATTTTCTAGTACCCTAGACGCCAAACAATAATTAGCGGAGTAATATTGTAAGCATGTCTTGATAATCTACCTTTAACACACGCATTTGCGCCTCTCGTGTGGTTTTAAGAAAACGAAAGAGAGACGTCAAACGCATGCGTCAAAGATAAATTATCAAAGTTAGAAGGCTGAAATATGAGACTGCTAGAATGTTAGAATGTAAAATAGCATCATTTTATAGGCATAGTATGACGCTGTCCAATAGATGTCCTATACTAAGGACGCTACTACTAATAGTGTCCTTCTTGAGGACGCTTCTAACAATAGCGTCCTAAACCGTCGGTCGGCCATTTTGCCGGATGGAGATCTTAGTTGATCCCAAAACGACATTGAACGCTACCATAATATGCGTCCTATGACAACCTTTCTGAAATTTTTCCGAACGCATTTGCTTTTGCAAGATATTCTCTTGTTTTTAGTAACAATAGGACGCTACTGCAAATAGCGTCCTATTTGCACCAGACAAAACATTCTCGCTTTAGAACAAGATACCCGAGATCTGAGCGTACTTCAGAATTGACAGTAACAGAATAAGACGCTATTGTGAATAGCGTCCTTCATAAGGAAGCTACTAGAAATAGCGTTCTAATGTGCCTATATAGCTTCATGCAATCTCACAACCACTTCATTTAATGTATACAAAAAAAAAAAAAAAAAACCAGACTCAGTGCCAAACTACTTCATTTTCGCATAGGAAGTTATTTTTTTCCAAGTACAACCATTATGTCACTTGAAACACCACTATCTCTTGGCTTCTTCTGGGATTGCACGCTCTCATACGAAGCAGGCGGTTCAATTATCTTTGCGGGCCCGTGTAGAAAGAGGTTAGTCTTACAGCGTAAAATATCATTCCGCATGCTTGTCGACAAAATCTATGCATACATGGAGATTGATAGGACGTTTTTTACATTGGATATATCCATGAGATATCCTTGGGTATATGGAGACCATGTTCAATGGGGGTTGCTTACATTACAGAATGATAGCGATATGGATAACATTTGGACTTTGCATTCTATTTTCAAGGATGGTGGAGTACATATTTATGTAAAGACAGAGCCCATTTTAGATGCACCACACAACATGCAAACAGTTCCTAAAGTTGATACTGGCATTTCCATACCGTCAATATCATTTCCCGCCCAACAACTGCCTCATACCATTTCCTACACAGATTTGCTACTCCAACAAGAAGGGTTGGAAATAACAACCGTTCAGAATCAGTTGCCACAACTATAGAGTTACCCAAATGTTGATCCTCTAAATGAGCTAGAAACAATGCAAGCTGATGAGCAACCAATAATTAATGGGGCTGCAGTCATGGACTCGTTAGGACCAGCATCCGACATCGACGGACCACCAGCCTCAGACGGAGAATATAGAATCAACACTAATGACATGGGCCATAGTGACACCAGCAGCAGTAGCCACAATGACCAGGATGACGGGCTACCTCGACACATATCAATGTGTGCTCCACCAAAACCAACGTAGCAGATACCAGTCCAGGTAAGAAATCTGCATACGTACAGCAGTTTCCAGGATATAGGCTCGAGGGGACCTGAAGGTGACTTTTTCTATACCGGTGATGATTTACGTGTTGATGAATGGACACAAAAAAAATGGGAATTAAGGCATAAAATGCGGTTCCGGGATAAGTCAGAAGCAGTACATGCTGTGAGATTATGGCACGTAAAGAAGGGCTGCGAATTCACTGTTATTAAAAGTAAGAGTGCGATTTGGACAGCCTCTTGCAGGAATAACACTGAACAGAATTCATGTGCTTGGTATGTTCGAATCATTAAGAAAGAGAATACTGGACAATGGGAAATTTCGATTTGGAATGGCGAACACACATGTCTCCAAAGGGTCATAAACAACAACAATCGAAATTTGTCCCATAAATTTATTGCACAACACATATTGCACCTTATCAAAGATGACCCCGAGATAAGTGTTAGTACTATATTAAGGGTTGTACATGACAAATTCTAGGTTGGATATTCATATAGAAAAGGATGGTATTTTAGGAAGGCTGCTGTTGAGTTTTTATATGGCACATAGTCCTCTATTTTCAGAGTACTACCAGCATATATGTTATTTGTACATGACAAATTCTAGGTTGGATATTCATATAGAAAAGGATGGTATTTTAGGAAGGCTGCTGTTAAGTTTTTATATGGCACATAGTCCTCTATTTTCAGAGTACTACCAGCATATATGTTGGCGTTACAAGATTCAAATCCCGGTATAATAGTACACTAGAAACACCACAACATCAATGCCGGAGATACAAAGATTTTCAAGTTCGTATTTTAGGCTTTCAAACCATCGATTGACGGATTTAGGCATTGTTGTCCTGTGATTTCAATTGACGGAACCTATTTAAGATGGGCATATAAGAGTGTCATGTTGATTGCAAGCACTTGAGATGCTAACAATCATGTTTTTCCCCTGGCTTTTGCTATTGTTGATGCTGAATCAAATAAGAGTTGGGGGATGGTTTCTTAGATTTTTTCGGAGACATGTGGTGCGCGAAAGACATGTTTGTATTGTATCCGACAGGCATGCTGGAATCTTGTCAGCTATGAGGACACAGGCTGAGTGGGCGGAGCCAATGGGAGTTCACAGGTACTGTCTACGCCATATTCGTGCCAATTTTAACAAATAGTTCAAGAACACTGAGTTGAAGCGACTCATGTACAAAGCCGGCACAGAAAGGAAGAAATCTAAGTTTGAATCTGTAATGAATGAAATAAGAGAATACAATCAGGAGACGTACAACTGGTTGATGCGTATTGGCCCGGAAAAATGGTCACTTTCACATGATAGGGGAAATCGATACGGATGCATGATGACAAATTTATCAAAATCATTAAATAGTGTTCTAAAAAAACAAGAGCATTACCAATCACAGCCCTTGTCGATGCAACATTCTTGAAGATTGTCGAATATTTTAATCTGCATCGATCCGAGGCCACACATTGTAACAAACCATTTCCTCCGTTGATATGGAATACATTCCAAGCAGCTTCGCAGAAGGCAAGAAGTTATAAGGTTGTGCAATATAATGAACGAGTTAGAATTTTCAGTGTTAGGACACCTGCAAGAGTTGGAGGGAAAAAAAACAATGTGTATACAGTAAAAATGTCTTCACGGGACTGCAACTGTACAAAATGGAATATTTTTGGCTTGCCGCGCACGCATGTATTCGCTGTCTGTCGACACCGTGGCTGGCAACCTTTTGATTTTGTACTGCCTATTTACTCCTTGGACAAATATATTGCGGCTTACAACAATATCTTCTATCCCGTCAACAATGAAAATTTATGGCGTAATACTGACTTTTCGTTGGAGGGCTACACACCAGCCCTTAAAGGTAATAGACCGGGACGGAAGCGTACTGCACGTTTTCGAGGAGAGATGGACTATCGAAATAAAGAGTCTCCACCGAGATGTGGAAATTGCCATCAAACGGGACATAACAGGCGAAATTGCAACAGTGCTAGTTTCAAACCTGGAGAATAAATTAGACTGCATTCAGTTATATTGTAACAAATTTATTTAATAATACTAAATTTCATTCTGCAATTGACTTTGTCCCATTTTTTTATTTATCCATTAACTACACACACTTTTGTTATATTTTTTAAAGTTAATATAATTTCAACAGTTAATACAGATAATTTATTCTAACGTAAAGGATAATAAATTGTACAACAGAATTACTAAAATGTGAGGTGGGATATCTAGGACACTATTCGTGTGTGCGTCCTAACTTAATAAGAACGCATTAAAGAATAACGTCCTTGGTAAAAAGAGACGTATTTCTAGATAGCGTCCTCATTTAATTAGGACGCTATCTGCTAATGCATCAAGGCCATTTTAGGCTACTTTTTCGCGGAGGGATCACGTGAGGACGAATGGCCCCAATTGGGGCCATTTTGATCAAAAACCCGAAATGTTTGCATAATGAACCTCATGGTAAAAACCTCCATTTGCTGCTTCCAACCATATTCTAGTGGGGAGCTTGGTCTGAATATCAGCCTCAACATGAACCCTAGCCACACTAGGGCATGTTAGATTCGTTGTGGCATCATCAAGTTTGAGGGGATGTCCAATTTGCAGATGCCATAGAAAACAGTATGGCTTTGGAAAAGAATAGAAGGGATAGATTCTCGAAGGAAAACCAGATGGGAACAACTGACAGGTCTTCCAAAACACGAAAAGATGGAGTCCATTTCAAGATTCTCATAGCAGATCCGAAAGGAACCATTGTTGCTTGAGCCACAGTCAAATGTAGTCCTCTTCAAGGCCAGACGAATAAGAATATGCTTGTAATCTAAGACACCAATTTTAACTTCTCCCTTAAGATCCATTGTAGTGAAATCTTTATGAAGCTTTTCCAGTGGAGGCCGTTCCTTCTGGAATTTACCAATGAGAGCCAACTTGAAAGGTTGAGAAAGCAATGAGATCTCATTATATGAGAAAAATAGGGCTGGTTCTCCTTTGTGAAGAGAAAGCGGCTTGATCATAGGAGTATGTGTGGATGATGGGGTGAAGAGGGAGCCAAACGAACGCATACCCCAGCCTGTGTCCAGAGACGGAGGGTGCTCCGGCAGCTGGGAAGCCGCCATGGAGGCGAGCGGCTAGGAAGCTAAAAAAAAGCTAGTGGTTAGAGAGAATATTTCCTAGACTCAGGTTACATAGAAGATCCATACGTAAAAGTGTATTATTATAATATAAAAAGATATCAGGTAAGGTGTTGATAATTTAGTGAATTTTCCGTCAAGAAGTTTTAACACCTCATCAT
Organism: Voacanga thouarsii; assembly: GCA_026120185.1. Lineage (NCBI taxonomy): Eukaryota > Viridiplantae > Streptophyta > Magnoliopsida > Gentianales > Apocynaceae > Voacanga > Voacanga thouarsii. Next base: position 369,122 of record JANUWF010001938.1, read on the forward strand.
AATTTAGTGAGTTTTCTTTGACATCACACTTTCGACTTGAGAATTACCGTGTGAGAATGAATCTGAACCAAACTATTATTGACGCAGGGGACGAATAATGACTCAAAAGAATGACTATTCATTCAATGACATATGGATAAAGCCCAAATGAGCATCACAATTAAAGAACAAAAGACATTCCCCATTTCTGAGGTTAACAATCGAATAGACAGAAGCACAGGAAACCACTCAATTAAGACACCCGAATCCGAAGTAGTACAAACATCCATTTCTGTATAAATTTTGGTGAAGCTCTAGAACTTTGATTTGATATTGTCCACCACATAGGTGCTAGTTTGGAATGCCTTCGCAAGAAGATCGCTGCCGATCGGCGGAGTTGATCCAAAGACAGCGTTTGCAATGGTTATGACACCGGGATTCTGACTGCTCAGTGCAGCAATGACAGCCGCATTTCCATACCCAACGTTGCGTTGGAAGTGAACAAGACCCACAGGAAAAACAAAGACGTCTCCCTTTTGAAGGACTTTGGAGATAAGGCGGTTCTCAGGATTTGAAGTGACAAAACCGACTTCAAGAGTGCCTTCAAGAACTGTGAGAATCTCCGTTGCCCGAGGGTGAGTATGAGGGGGGTTGATTCCCCATGGTGCATAGTCCAGGCGAGCCATTGCGATGCCAAGAGTGTTGAGTCCTGGCAGCTGAGCCACAAAGACAGGTGTAACCTTGGAGCCAAAAGGGTTTGAAGTGTTCCCCGCAATATGCAGCCCGCTGAAGAAGAAATCATTTGCCCCGACATCTGTTGGTTTCTTACAGGGCAGACCATTCACTCTTTCTGAACAAATTCAAATTACATCAGTCCAGAAATTCAAATATAAGGCATGTTGGTACTATTAACTAAACAAATTTTGTAGTACAAAATATGCATGCGCAATGTTGTTTCAGATAGTTAAGAACCAGATAACGCAGCAACTATGTACGGAACCTCACCTGAGCTACTATCATCAGCAACGCAGAAATCTTGCAGTGGTGCTGGATCAAATCCAAAGACGAGGTAGCATGAAGTGAGTGCTACTAAGCTCAGCAAAGCTAAATGTTTTCCCATTTTAGACAAAGAAGTGCGAAGGACGAGTGCAACCCAAGGTAAATGTGCAGATAAGCTAGATAGTAGAAAGGAAGGATGATGAAGGAGTCTGGGTGTGAAGCACACTTCAATCTGGTGGCCTATTTATAGAGGCTTTGAATTTGCATTCAATCTTGCAGAATTTAAGTAAGCAGAGAAGTTTTTCTTGAATGGGTCACATAAATGTGCCGCCCAAGTAAACAAAACTTGTAAGCCGGCTTTGGATAGAACTGAGATGTCATCTAATCTATTGCTGAAATTGATCAATAATGAGTAGATGAATAACAAGTCAAGTAGTATAAATATTCACCGGCCCTCCCTGTGGCCAGGCTGGTGAAGTTGCCGGAGTTTCTCTATGTCTAGCTATTTGATCGAGTCTTTCATGTCCTAATGCCAGAACTCAAAGTAGAACCTAAACAAAAGACAAAAAATTGGAAACGGAAAAATATACACTTCCACATAAGTCGACTCATAGGGAGGGAAGAAGGTTTTGACAGGAGCCAGACTAAAAAATTCATTGAACTTAGAAGATCCACGAGCTCACAGAAGTGGCTAGCTGCAAAACTTTGGTCCTTCTGCGAGGCAGACTTTTTCTCAAGTAACCTTGCAACTATCAGACTCAAGATTCTTAAACTACCAACAATAGTTTGCCCACGTAATTTAACAAGAAGAAACGAGATAGAATCACCCGTACGTTAATTTGGTAAGCACCCCAAAATTCAAATGCCTTGCTAATTGTGCTGGAAACATGGGCTATCTTATTACTAGGTTGTCCTTTCACGAGAAAGCCAAAAATGTACCTGAGGGAATGACAGTTGCACAGAGAAAGTAAGAAAGGAGATTTTATATATGATGTTTATCGTTTGCAAATATTGATAAAACCCAGATTCCAATTTGTCCTTGCAGCCTGCCTAGCTAAAAGCAAACCATAGCGGGCATTTGGACGTTGGAAGTTATAGAGAAAGATGTCTTGTTGGTGTTCTACAAATTGATCATCTCTTCATCACACTTGAAGCTACCATTGAGAAAGATGTGGTTCTGAAAGGTCTCTTCTCAAGAAAGAAAAGCATATGGAGGAGATTTTGAATCCTTTTGAAGAGGTATATATAAATTAATTGCGTTGAGATTTGACAACAAATAAGGATACATTAACCTAAATTGAGTTTACAAAACTACTTTTATCTTGCATAACATGCGAGGCACTAATGGCTATTATGGCTCGGTGAATTCTTACTCAAAATGCTTTCAAGACTATGAGGGCACAGTAGCCTCAGTGCCCAATCAAGACATTGGAATTGAATTAGAAAAATCTAACACTTTGTATGGATGCATATTTCGTTTCAAATTCCAGCAAAGGTATTCGTAACTTCATGGGACATAATTGTTTAATCCTTTTGCTGGAGTTGTTCTTTGACGTCAAATTTTCGGTTTTAGGATTACTTTGGGAACGAATCTGAACTAAACTTGTGATAATATTGATGCAAGGAACAATGACTCAAAAAAAAAAAATGATTATTCTTTCAATAATAGGTGAAAACTACGTACAAAACAAATTAGCTGGAATGAATATCAATCATGAAGAACACATGACATTCCCCATTTCTGAGGTCATTTGCTTAAAACAGACTATAACAATATTTGAAGAGACAGAAGCACACGAAGCTGCTCAAAACACTCAAATTCAAATTAATACAAACATATAGTATTTCTGTATGATTTTTGGTGCTGCTCTAGAACTTTGATTGGATATTGTCCACCACATTCGTGCCAGTTTGGAATGCCTTGGCCAGAAGATCGCTGCCGATAGGTGGAGTTGATCCAAACACAGCATTTGCAATGGTTATGACACCGGGATTCTGACTGCTCAGTGCAGCGATGGCAACCGCATTTCCATATCCAATGTTGCGTTGGAAGTGAAAGAGACCCACAGGAAAAACAAAGACGTCACCCTTTTGAAGGACTTTGGAGACAAGGCGGTTCTCCGGATTTGAAGTGACAAAACCGACTTCAAGATTGCCTTCAAGAACTGTGAGAATCTCGGTTGCTCGAGGATGAGTATGAGGTGGGTTGATTCCCCATGGTGCGTAGTCCAGGCGAGCCATTGCGATGCCAAGAGTGTTGAGTCCTGGCAGCTGAGTCACAAAGACCGGAGTAACCTTGGAGCCAAAAGGGTTTGAAGTGTTCCCGGCTATATGCAGTCCACTGAAAAAGAAATCATTTGCCCCAACATCTGTTGGTTTCTTGCAGGGTAGACCATTCACTCTTGCTGAACAAATACAGACGTGAGTGAGACTCCAGAGATGCATCTTATATACATCTAACTAACGAAATTTCATAAGATATGCCTGCTCAATGCTTTAATTTCTCAGATATAGTCAAGAACCAGATGGGTGATGATTATGGAACCTTACCTGAGCTATTTATATCAGCGACGCAGAAATCTTGCAATGGTGCTGGCTCAAATCCAGAGACGATGTACCATGAAGTGAGTGCTACTAAGCTGAATAAAGCTATCTGTTTTCCCATTTTGGATAAAGAAATTGTGCGAAAGAGGAGGAATACAACCCAAGCTAAATGTGCGATCAAGCTAGATAGTAGAAAAGAAGGATAAAGGATTCTGGGTAGTGAAGCACACTTCATTCAGTGACTCATTTATAGAAGCTTTTGCCTAGAATAATTCCCATAGATATGCCGTCCGAGCAAAAAAAACGTGGTATAAGCCGGCTTTGTACAGGGCTGAGATGTCACCTAATCTATAGCTGAAATTGATCTGATGAGAGTACGTAGGGATGACTAACAAGTCAAGCTGTATAATTCTTCACCGGCCCTCCCCGAGGCCAGGCTGGTCGAGTAGCGGGAGTTTAACTATGCCTGTTTGATCTAGTCTTTCATGTCCTGTTAATGCAGGCACCCAAAGTCGAACCTAAATAAAACACAAAAGAATTGAAAAAGAAAATACAGTATAACACAGATCGGTTCAGATGGAAGAATAAATTATTTTGCAAACGTATATCTTAAGTAAGAAACTATCAAACTCTGTCTATGAAATTCTCGAAGAAGACACGTTCAAATTTCTTTCTAATAGTTCTTGAAATAAGAAAAATTTTTACGTACATTTGGTCAACAAATATTTTGAATAATTATATCACGTATTAATAAAATTATATATAATATTTATTATATAATTTTTAATAAACATAATATATCTATTTAAAGTATTCAATACACTAAATACATTTAAAATTTTCTTTTGAAGAAAAATAACATAGGCAATCATTTATATTAATTTGTCCCTGTCACCAGAGGCCCAAAATGTACTTTTAGTGAATGAATGCCACTTACAAAGTTTGAATTGAAAGTAGATTTTATGATGTTGACATTTTGGATTCCAATTTGTCCTTACATTAACCTTTGTCAAAAGCAGAGCATATCGCGCAAACGGTACCGCATGCTAGTCTGATTAGGACGCGGGAAATTCTAAAAGAAGCCATGAACGGCAAGATTTTCTCTTCTTCCAAATTGGCCCTGTTGTTGAAGTGGTGTTGATTAACTGTTTCATCTCTTAATCACAATTCAAGTTTCTAGCCAAGATGGCTCAGGATTTGAAGGAATAAGTTATATCCTATATTATTCAATTGTTTGAGAAAGATCTCTTCTTTTTTCTAGAACCAAACATGTCAAAAGGGGAATTTTGAATATTTTGAAAAATGTATATACATAAATATTTATATTTAACAAAATAAATAAGTATAAATCAAGAAGAGTCGCATTTATAAAAGTACTATTGTTAATCAATTAGTAAATTTTTACTCCATATTCTTTAATACTCTCACCACAATATGAGGTGACAAGAATCAAGTTAAATAATTATAAGTCTGTTGGACTTGAATTGAAAACTCTCATACTTTATGGAGGTTTAGTATTCATTTGAATTACCAGCCCCGGAACATTATTATTTAATTTTTTTTGCCGGGGTTGTTCTTAGACAAAACAGTACTTTCGACTTGAGAATTACTGTCAGAATGAATTTGAATCAAATTAATTATTGATGCAGGGAATTAATAATGACTCAAAAGAATGACTATTCATTCAATGATAGATGGGTATAGCCCAAATGAGCATCACAACTAAAGAACAAATGACATTCCCCATTTCTGAGGTTGACAAACAATTGAATAGACAGAAGCGCACAAAACCACTCTCAAATAAGAAACGGAATCCAAAGTAGCACAAACATGTATTTCTGTATGACTTTTGGTGCTGCTCTAGAACTTTGATTTGATATTTTCTACCACATTTGTACTAGTTTGGAATGCCTTGCCGAGAAGATCGCTGCCGATAGGTGGTGTTGATCCAAACACAGCGTTTGCAATGGTTATGACACCGGGATTCTGGCTGCTCAGTGCAGCAATGGCAACCGCATTTCCATATCCAATGTTGCGTTGGAAGTGAACAAGACCAACAGGAAAAACAAAGATGTCACCCTTTTGAAGGACTTTGGAGATAAGGCGGTTCTCAGGATTTGAAGTGACAAAACCGACTTCAAGAGTGCCTTCAAGAACTGTGAGAATTTCGGTTGCTCGAGGATGAGTATGAGGAGGGTTAATTCCCCATGGTGCATAGTCCAGGCGAGCCATTGCGATGCCAAGAGTGTTGAGTCCTGGCAGCTGAGCCACAAACACATGAGTAACCTTGGAGCCAGAAGGGTTCGAAGTGTTCCCGGCCATATGCAGCCCGCTGAAGAAGAAATCATTTGCTCCAACATCTGTGGGATTCTTGCAGGGCAGACCATTCACTATTGCTGGACAAACACAAACATGAATCTAGAGGTTCAATATGAGCATATTATACTTGTAGGCTTGTAGCCAAGCAAATTTTTAGTGCAAAACATAGTTAGACCAAATCATGGTACACAATGCTTTCATAGTTGTATTTGTAAATTTACCTGAGCTACTGGAATCAGCCACGCAGAAATCTTGCAACGGGGCAGGGTCAAATGCGAAGACAAGAGAGCAAGATGTAAGAACTATTAAGCTCAACAAAGCTACACGTTTTCCCATCTTTAAGAATTGCCAAGAAGGAAAGCAACCAAGAAAAAGGGTTTAAGCTACAATTACTAGAAAGCAAAGAATTCTGTGTGATGGTGCATACTTCCTTGAGCTGTTATCCTATTTATAGTAGGTTTTGCTTGCAATCTTGCAAAAACCTGCGGACAGATGAGATTTTCTTGAATAGTTTACCAGAATGCCGCCCAAGCAAAAGAAACTAGCAAGCCGGCTTCTGCATAACCAGATAGAAGTGAGATGTCCCCGTTTTTTATTGCTTACAAATTAACAAAGAGACGCACTGAAATTCTTTTGTAGTGATGATCTGAATTTTTCACAAGCTGTGGCCAGGACGGTCGAGACAAATACCAATATCATTAATTTGCCTGTTTGATCGCGTCTCTCGTCCTCATTCAGATTCTAAATTAGGAATTGAAATCTAAAAACAGATTCACACAGGTTGGACTCAGAGAAGAAGGCAAGACGCTATTGAACACTCCAAACATATAGTGCCAAGCGAAACAGATTATGTGTAGAAAGAACCGGTTTACTTCCAAATGATGCAACTATAAGCATTCTTCCAGTCAGGTCAATTATACATCTAGGCACACATCCTTTGCGGAAGCTGGCACTCATTGTAACAAAGACCATAAAAGATGCTAGTTATCAAATCTACAAAATTTGCATTTGTGGTTTGGGCAAGATAAATTATTGATAATGTTACAAGAGGAATGAAAATAACTAAAACACAATTAGTCCGATCCAAGAGAATTCATCGGTGACTTTGACTTGACAGTTCCCTCAAAGCTTCTAAAAGATGGCCACAGATGAAACAGTGGCTATTTTTATGATGGAAGCTATCAACTCCTCGTGCTTACATATCTGGCAGACCTATCAAATATCTGTATGGATGAAGGAAAAAGTAAAACTGCTTTAATCCATATAGATCCTTGATCCCCCGTAGACTTTGAATGCGCAGCCACATTCCAATTCGTTCCCTGGGAAGAAAAATATGTATTCTTCAGATGTTAATACTTGCTTCCATTGTATACAAGGTGGGCAAAAGAACAAAAAAGAAAAGATTGGCAGAACATGATGAGCTAAAGTATTAAAAGCAAATTTCTTTGCGTCAGTTTACTTCAAAGTTACTTGAGATATGATTTTAGTCCACTAATTCTTTCGATGAAATGGAACCTCCTAACGATTGTTCAAGAGTATGCGGACATCATAAGACCTGGTTCTCTAAGGCTAAGAGCATCAAACCAAGACATAGCATTATCTACTCAAATACTAAATTGTCAACCCAAGGAAAAGAGAGGAGTCTAGAAATCAAACAACTAAATTGTCAAAGAAAGAAAACAGAGACGTGTAAAAATGAAACAAGTCACATAAACCTAATACACTTTGAAATATGTAAACACAAGTCCACAGAGTACCTTTTGACACAATTAATTTGATTAATCAAATCACAAGTAAATGACTAAGCTGAACTAGCTCAAATAGCTTCAGATCATTCCAACCAATACATCACTTGCTGCAAACAATGCAATTGCAACAAAGCATAGCAGATATTTAGCTTAAAATGTGTAATAAAAGCATACCTCTAACTATGAGTAAAACTCAGTTTTAAAACTGAGAGTATGACAATCAAGATTTCTCATGTTCAACTGCAAGAAAATCAGCAAAAAAGTTAAAGGTATAAAGCCAAATCACAGCATTTCTGCAGGTAACTTGACAAAGAAAGAAACAATCTTATCACCCTTTATCCACAGATCCCACAAAAACCATTGTCTATCAGAGGTCTAATGAGTTGCTACAAGCAGCACATTTGACCCCCTAAGAGCCGTGGCTGAAACATGCATCAAGCCATAGTCAAGACTGTAAATAATGAACAGCAAATGGAACAGACTTGGCAATGCCAAAGAAAATACTGAGAAGGCATGATTCGTTGTGGTTGAACAAATTTACAACTACTTCACTTTGAAGAAAGAAAAGATAGGCAGAGACTTAAGATAAACATGCAGAATTGCATCCACAAAGGCACCTATAGAGGCACTTTAGAGGGAACAATATTTTGTCCTATGTTGGTCTTAAATTTCAAAAGCTAAAAAGACCACAAAGACTTTAGAAGACACCATCCACCTTTTACACATCAACAACTATTAGAAAGGTGTAATTATCTTTAAGTATTAATGCCCAATTGAACTTTCTATTTGTTACAAAGCTTACCACCACAGCAACTCCTGTTTCAACAAATCTAGGAATGCATACAAGTCTTACTATCTGTCCCTCTGTCCCTGCACTTAAAAATTAGCCATTAGTGACTCGTTAATGAAATTAGAAATGATCACAAGTACTATTAAAAGAAGTACCTTCAGTTATGCAAGTCTCATATTTCTCCTGATTACCAATAAAATAAACATGAGGACAAGTCTCAATGAAGAAAGGATCCCTGTCAGTGAAAGGGTAACAACCTGCAAGACCCCAACAGATTCAATTGTAATTTGACTTAAACAAGAAAAGCACATTCTTGATATCATAAATGTATATTTATGCTAATTCGACTTAAACAAAAAAAGCACATTCATGTTCTCATAAATGTACATTTATGCAATTCCCCATGTAGAAAGTTTTCAATAAAGGTGAAAAACATACAAGTGAACTCCTCTTTTCTTAATTTCAGTTGATGGTGGTTTAAAAGAACTTACTAAGTCTAATCAGATCAATGGATGGAATTTCCAAAAGTTAAACAACAAATTTGATTGAATAAGGTCCAACATTTAGCAAACAAACTCTGTGCAAGTATCTAAAAGACCAGGCATGCAACTTTTACCAAGGGTGTTCGGTGCTGTTGGTGCTAGATGTCTCCATCTCAATGTTCTCTCCATAAATTCAAGTTTATCTTTTGCCTCTGAATACTTCTCAAGATCATCAATGTTCTGACCTGATGTTCCAAGAAATCTGAAAACCAGATATGTGAACAAATATCTAATTTGTCTGGACCTTACATCCAAAAATACATATTTGCTCTTACCTAATGCCATCAAGCTCGAACAAATGAGGATTAGTACAGGACCTGAAAGTGTTGTAAGCTGATGACCCAGGGAATAGGCACCTATGCAAAGGCTGAAATATAAAGAACACCAAATAAAATGTAAAATCAAATAGAACACAGAAATCAATGAGGAATGCAGCAGCAGTGATATCAGCAGATGCCACACGTAGATTCCAAGCCACTTCCATAAGTTTCAGGAATTAAAGACTACCTCTCTACCCTCTCCCCCCCCCCCCCCAAAAAAAAAGGAAGAGAAAACCAAAAAGATCCTGGTTAAACCTACATATGTTGATTGATGGAAAATAATGTAAAGGAAACCTGCTGTGGCAAGGAGAAATTGGCAGGGTCATCTGGCCCTGGCATAATATCCACGGGTATTCCTGCAGCAATCTGTACATAACTTAATTTGTTACTGAAACACAGTATATTCTAGTCTAAGTTATGACATAGCTGGGGGAGTACCTGACTCAAAAGAATATCAAACTCTTTAATTGGCTCAGACATTCTATTCTGATCCTTCATACATAAGTTCTGCACAATCAGGTAAAGTTGTCACCATTTGTCAATAATAACATCATTGCATTACAATCCAAATCTTACTTCAAAGCAGGCATATATACTTACGAAACAGAAAGCAGAAAATGGGTATTTGCAATTTATTCACAATTTAAATATTCAAGTACAAATGAAGACTTCCTTGAAGTAGCTTGAAATTTGGCCTCTGTTTCAACTAGAGGCAGATTTGCAATTAAATTTCCCAAATCAGCTTCTCGTTATAATGGTATTCATTTGAACATCCAACATACTAAAGAAAACATTTGTCACATCTTTTAACTCTGGTCATGCAACCATAAATGACCATCTCAACGTGCAATTATCACTTTCTTATGACCGATACAATCAGCCTTATTATAAATAGGTTTTTCTTGGAATCTCAAAGAGTATGAGACACAAATACTTGTCGGGGTAAACAAATTTTGAAAAGGAACACTCTTATTTAGATCAGTAACATAAGGAAAGGAAATCCTATCAGTTACTATTGCAAGAACCTGCTGGGGAGCAGTTGTAGCAATTGCAGGCACTGAAACTACAATATGAGCAGAAATAACATTTTCTCCTGATATCAGGAAGCCTAGAGCTAAAGGAAAAAGTTGCCAACCAACACCATTTTTTCCAAAGACGGATAAAGATCATAACCTGTCCATTAAAAAGCCCATGATGCATTTCGACAGAGTTTCCAGCGATAACCACTTGAACAATTTCAGCAGCAATACTTTGTTCCTTTTAAATGAAGTTGAATAATAATGTGGAATTAGCTGGATGGACAGAAATCAGGAGAGCAATTAGGGAAGAAAAACAGATGGCATAAAAACCTTCTCATCTCCAAGATGCCCAGTTATGTGATCAACAAAAAGCTGGTATTGAAGAGGATTAGAGGAACTGCCCCCAACACTTAATCCCGAAACAAAAACAACATATTTATCTTCGCCTGTTAACCACGAAAAAGAAGTTTCTGAATGAGATACTTTAACAGAAAGCAACAATTGCATAGTCAATTAATTAATTAAGGACAAAAAATTTTCTATGATAAAGCTATCCAGAATCTATTGCTAGCACAAGTTCCTTTAGCTTTGTTATCTAGAAACAAACCTCAAAAAAGGTAACAGTAACCTTTTACACTCCCTTCTTAGAGATTGACAATATCAGTTTCATCAATCAAGCCCATTAACAGCTTGAGCAGCACGAGGACACGTCCAAATGGATATCCAACAAGAATATGATTCCTGAAGCCCACTGGGATTTAGAGCCAGGTCTATCAAGGGATAGGAATCAAAGCAGAGATAGGCTTGAGGACTTTGCTTTTGGGGGGGGGGGGGGGAATGTCTACCAAATGAGATAAAGTTAGATTTAAAATCTTCTATAACAGATTTACCAACTTTTCCACAAGATGTTCATGAGACAGTATATGGGTCACGAGCAAGATAATTTTACCAAGCACTCAAAGGTTCCAATAACCCAAAAACAGCATACTAATACATGAACATAAAGTGGATAAGGAGACTATTAACAATCCATGAACATAGAGCAGAGAGGGAGAATAGTAAGAAAAGTGAGCAAGGTAATTTTACCTGATTTGACTGGCCGCTCTACCTGGGGGGGCATGCCAGCTTCTAAGATGCCTTCAACCAAAAAGGCACCATCACTAGTTTCTTTTCCATGCAATGCAGCCACAATCCCTATACACTCATTACATCATTTTTTTAGTGGATGTCATACCAATGCTTCAGTTCATGTTTCATTCAAATAACAAGAATACATGCAGGCTGTAAGTTGATCACACTAAAAGAGCTGGAATAGACTAGCATGTTTGGCCTTTTTGACTGGAAGTCATCAGTCTAGGTTAAACTAGAATCCCAGGATGGACAAGAACAGATAAACCCCATTAAGAATCAGTTAAAAGTAGCCAAAACTGGCTTCAAACTGTGATAATGCAGGCAAAAGAATGTCTTCCAACATTCTCCTCCAAATTAATCAGGTAAAAACCAATTAAACCTGAAGAATACTAAGAATTGGTCATAAATTAGAGTATCATCAAAAAAATCAACCCCAAAATATCCAACTTAAGAGACCATGGAGCCATCATTCAAAAGACATTCAAGTGATTTGCTGATAGCTAAAGGCAGAAAATAAAAGTGAGCTTACGATTGAGACCTGTCACATATACAGAAGGTAAAAGAGCATCTCCACGAAGTCCAACTCTTCCACTTTCATCTTCCAAAATTAAATAATCATCTGGATGCATAAAGTTATGAGGTTGTACAAGTGGGGTTGCAGATCTCTGTAAGCAACATATTCAGTATTAATATCTTGACGAACAAAGGACGGAGATAGGCAAAAGTAAGAAAACAAAATAAATGGGAGGATAAATGATTGAACATCCATTAGCAACCTCCATACCTCCTTAGAGTACTCAGCAAGAATTGAAGGTTTTAGCTTCATGTGTTTGTAGAGGGTCCCAACGATGATGCATTCTTTGCCTTCTTCCAATCCCAGGACAGTACAGACTGCAAGAGATAAAACTCAATGGCCAATTCAGTGATAATACATGGACTTACAACATTGTTGAACTCCAAAATTTAAAGAAGACCTAAACTATAGCATTCAACATCCCCAATATTTCTATAACCAGGCAAAGCCACCGGGCATAGAGGTTGAGACAATCCCCTTAGTTTTCTATTTGACAGCACAACCATCCGTCTAAATCACATCTTTGATCAACCCCTTAGTCTCACATGTCCATGCCATCATGACCAAACTGCATATTTCCTAGCAAGTTAGAATATTGAGGAACAAAAGCAACGCTAATCCAGTAAAGTAAGACAATCACCAGATGTCAACATTCCCCAAGTCTTTTTCTTTTTTTGGTTAGGAGTGGAGGAGGGAGGACCATTGACCAGCCAAAAAAAGGGAAATTTTGAAAATGAAGTACAAGAAAAGGAAGAACAAAGACAAGGTAAACATTCGCAAATTCTGTAGAAGCAAGTGTAAAAGGTTTTTATAGAAGATCAAAAGCATAACCCTAAACGGCTAATACTTGAAAAAGTAAAGGAAACAATGTCCAATTGAAGTTGAGCAAAGGAACCAACTTTGCTGAACAATTTCCCTAGAAAATACGGGAGATTTACCAGGTAAATGCGGTTTCCAGTTTGAGAGAAGCGAGTACAGAAGAGTCCTCATCAAGCGGAGCCTAGAAAAGTATATATGGCTGTACTGCTGCCCCTTATAAAGCTCTTTCTGAATCTCAAAGCTCCCATCCTACGTTCTCAAAGAAACCAGGAAAGACACAATTACGTCAGAAATTGCAGCGGAAAAAATAAACGGGTTTCTTTAATATAATGGATTGGAGAGCTGCAAAACAAACCAAATCCAAGATTCGTTAGCAGGGAGCATATAGTAACAATAATCAGTAGCATTCTGGGATTTACCAAGGATTCGTAGAGAGACTGCTTTCTTTGAAGAAGTCTGCTCTGTGAGTCCACCTCCATGGCTTCCATGGCGGGAAAGCACTGCGGCAACTGAGAAGAAAGTGAATCGGGTATATATGTCTGCGATATTTAAATTTATTTATTATGAATAAAATGACAAGCCATTGCCGCCACCGGGGATGTAGCTCAAACGGTAGAGCGCTCGCTTTGCATGCGAGAGGTACGGGGTTCGATACCCCGCATCTCCAAATACTTCCCCCCCTCCCCTCCCCTCCAATTTTCAATTTTTCACTTTTTCCTCATAGAACAATCCAATTCTCAATTTTTTTAATTTTTCACTTTTCCCCTTAGAAAAAATAGGAACTGATTTGTAAAACCTGAGAATTTTCAAGGACCATTATGAAATAAACTCAATTTTGTTTCCCGTCCAATTTTTAATTTTTGACGTTTTCCCCTTAGAAACAAGAGGAGGTTATTTGTAAAACTTGAAAATTTTCAAGGGCCATTCTGTAATAAGCTCAATTTTGTTCCCCCTCCAATTTTTCATTTTACACATTTTCCGATTACAGACAAGAGGAACTGAGCTGTCGAAATTGACAAATTGGAAGGGCCATTCTGTAATAAACTAAATTTTGCTACCGTTTACTTTGACTCGAATCTCCGGCCTCCGCTCGCTACTGTCTCCTCCCCGGTTCAGCTACCATTGGTAACCACAGCACTGCGCACTGAGTGCTCCACCTCCATATACTGCAGTATCTTCTTTGCTCGGACTTGAGTTTCTTTTATTGCTATGTCATTAGAAATTGTACTTTTGCGATCTCAAATTCAGGGGTAGATTTTGATTTTGCAAAAGATTCAATTTTGAAAAAGGAATTATGGAGAACTCAAGATTTCGTTATGCTAAGAATGAAGGCGCATCGTTTGATTATCAGAATCTCGACTCCGACTCTCCGAGAGCGATGAACGGAGATTTCTCGTTCGGAGGTGGCAGCGATCGGCGATACGCATTCTCACGGCAATCCTCTTTTCAACAATCGTCGGCTCTTGCAGAACCTCACACGCCTATCTCTGTTATTTCCAATGATTCTACCAAGCCTTTTCTTGCGCCGTCGGTTTCCAGCATCGATATACCTCCGAAATTGTACTCCTACGAGAAAATCGATAATGTTTTGGAAGAATCCAAAGGTTTAGATGACAACTTCTCGATTTTCCTGTTCATTTCGATGCTTTATAGAGGTGTGAGATTAGGGAATAAGCAGATGAAGAAATTGTTCGTGCTCATATCCCTGAACGTGGCTTATTCTACTGCTGAATTGGTTATAGGAATTTTCTCTGGTCGAGTAGGTATGCAAATTTTATGTTTAGCGGATTTCATATGATCATATGAAAAGGTTGTTGTTTTGTATTACTCTTGAAGGAATATTGTCGTGATCGTATAATCTGTGCATTTGGTTGGTAAGCTGTTAGTAGCCTCTGCAGATTAAAGTGTCAAGTGATATTTGTTTTGCTAGCTCAAAAATATATCCTTCTATGAGTTCAAGTTCTAATCTTTTTCAATAAAATACCATTATAGGATCTTCTGGGAAAGGAAAAAATGGACTTGGCCAGCTGCTACTATGCAAACATATTATGTGTTCTTCCATATTAATATATGCTTCAAGATCCGTGCTTCTGTTACATCAATATGTAACAAATTTAAGCAATTTAGCAAAATAAAATTAACAACCTCAGATGATGTTAGTTTTTCAAAAGTTATGTTTCTGTTTATTAGATTGTGGTGTATTGATGAACCCTTTTTGTTGGTTTAATATCAGGATTGGTCTCTGATGCATTTCACTTGACATTTGGTTGTGGGCTCTTGACATTTTCATTGTTTGCGATGGCTACTTCTCGTAAAAGCCCTGATCGCTGCTATACCTATGGGTAAGAATTCATTGGTTTATGATCAATAACTTTAGTTGAATAGTTTTACCATATTCTTTTCGCAGCTTGGTTTTGTTGTGTATATTGGGAAGAAATGCTTATTAGTTCCAGTTAGGCTATCTAAAGTCATAGATAACTACTTCAAGGCGAACAAATCTAAAGGCTTAATTGTTCTTATCTATCAGGTACAAAAGGCTGGAGGTTTTGTCTGCTTTTACCAATGCTGTAAGTACTGGAATTCTAGTCATGATTATCATTTTTCTGCCTCCTCTAGTGGGATACATAGATAGGCATATAGGAGCTACTTTTGTATTACTGGTCTAGCATGTTTATTTGTTGGTCAATATAATGGCCTTTTCGAAGTTCCCATGTGCTTAGTAGGAGGATGAGTGAAAGAAATCTTGATAAGGGATGTTGGACAAGCTAATGAATCAGTCAAATGCGTTATAAGTTTACGAAATAAAAGTAGCCAGTTGCATGTTCCTAGCTTCAGGTTTCAACTTGAGAGAGGCATTTCCTCGGTATGCTGTGAATGACTAAGTCTTGAAACAAATACAACACAGTACTAAGAGAGGCCTCTTTGGTCTTTCTTCTAGAAACAAATGCTTCATGATGTTTTTCTATTTCAAAAGCACACTGGTTTTTTTCGAATTACTCTATAGAAAATGGTTCTATTTGATATTTGTATTTCATATGGAATTGAAGAAAGAAACAAGTAATGACCGCTAATCATGAACAATACTTCACATATTTATAGAATAATTCTTGTGTCTATAAGGTGCATGGTCAGCAATTTGATATCTGATGATGTTAATTGTTTATGGTTAATTCTCTTTGCATCGATGGGTTAACATGGCAATGTTTTCTTTGTCTTCCTGGTGTAGACAGCTGTTTCTTTTGTTTATGTCATTCTCCTTAGCAGTTGAAGCTCTTCATGCCTTTATACAAGAAGAATCTGAACACAAGTAAGTTGGTAGGTCAGGATATGAAAAACTTTGATCAATTCTTCTGATGGAATAATTGTGACTTTTACTAGGAGTTCTCTAAGTATGCAACTTACTTTAATATGTTAATGAGTTTGCTGTTTCAATAAAAATAACAAAGAGAAACACAACAGCCAATAAAGTGAAGTTCTTTGCTGCTTTCTAAGGATGGCTAACTGTTAAGTCCAAAAGTGTGATTTTTCAAATGAAAAATAACCTCTTCCTTTAGATTTTAGAAATAGTGATCCACATATCATGTGGCTTCTCTGATCGTTGATATATAAATTTTAGGCATTACTTGATAGTCTCGGCAGTGACAAATTTGCTGGTGAATCTCATTGGTGTCTGGTTCTTTAGGAATTACGCCCGCATTAGTCTTGGTAAGTCTCTTATGCATAGCATTTGCTTTCACGTTGTTTAATTCTGTCGCTAGTTATTCAGATTTTTGTGAGTAGCCTACCCTTGGATCAAGTGATTTGACTTCATTGTTTCCTCATTTCATGTAAGACAGAATTAAAAACGGCCTACCAACTTAATTTTCCATGGCTGGAAACTACATTGCAGCTTAACATTCCTTTTTTGTCATTTTCATATGATAAATATGATAAATGTCTAGGGTCTCTGGTGAGGTTTTTTAGCGCCCTCCTCCCCCAACCCCCCATCTTTTTCTTTTCTCCAAAACAGGCATGATTCTTTGTTACTGATAAACTTTTGCGACTAGGCTTCCAATTAAATATTTTCTTCAAACAATGTTGATTAATCTCTCTTTGGGAAAGAAGCCAACTAGTATTATATGGAATCTCAGCCAATTCAAGCTCTTGAAAAAGGGTTCTATAATGACACATTGGGCAGGGAGGATTTTTTTTTTTTTTCTTTTTACAATGACTAAATATGTGCACCTATAGAGATTCTTATATAAACTTCTGGCTTCAGTCTACAGAAATGCTGAAGATATGAATTACCACTCTGTTTGCCTTCATGTTCTTGCTGATTCCATTCGTAGGTATGATATGGCGCTTTGTGCATAAACCCTCAGGCTCTCCCCCCCCTCCCCCCAAAACAAAAAAAAGTGGTTTATTCTTTCTTCTCTTGTTCATATGTCTTAAGCTATTCCACACCAATTGTTTCTCAGTGCAGGTTTAATCCTCGCATCTTGGTTGTTGACCCTGGGGTATATTTTCCTTTATGCTTGGATCAAAATCATGTTTTCTTCAAATAAATAGCACTATATGCATCTGAATGCGTCTGTTGTTCCCAGGGTTAACAACGCTGAAGTATTGTGTTTGGGGCTAGTTTCTGTTACAGTTTTTATGCTTGTCATGCCACTCTTTAAAACTACTGGTGGCATCCTGCTTCAAATGGCACCTCCCAGCATTCCTTCTTCGGCCTTGAGCAAATGCTGGAGACAGGTAGTTCTATCTGTTTCTGTTTCTGTATTCATCTACTATTTTCAATAGAAATATTAATCTGATAAGGGATCGAAAGTTTTTCTTGACAATTCATGAGGATGTTTCATTATTTCCTGTTAATAACTCCTTTTTTTCTGTTTTTTTAAGGTTGCCTCTCGTGAAGATGTTTCAGAAATTTCTCAAGCTCATTTTTGGGAAATGGTGCCAGGTCATGTGATTGGTTCAATTTCACTACAGGTAATTGTGATATATGGAATTAGCTATGCTATTTGATGAAGGGCCTTGAATTACAAATACATCAACGCTTTGCGATCAGGGCTATATGTTTGGGGTTTAGGTTAACTTATGTTGGGTTTTTTACGACAAACTCATTTCTTGTCTTCGGGGTGGTTGATTCCAGGTGAAGAAGGGAATCGATGATCGTCCAATAGTCCACTATGTTCATGATTTATATCATGATCTGGGAGTACAGGACTTAACAGTACAAATTGATTATACCTAAGTGGTATTTGTTGGGGTTCCTGGATTTGATGAACATGCCATCTCTACTATGTAGCATTTATCAATTAAAGAAACAGTACACCCCTCGATTGGCCTTTTGCTCCGTGCATTGGCTTGGAGTCTTGGACTACTTTAATGCAATGAGATTTGACACGATGAAATTAAAGGCAGAATATGTTTGTACAGTAATTGAGATGAAATACTGTTGAGGGAATTTTTTACGGTACAGCAAAGAAGATACTTGACAGGAATACAGATACTATGAGCCTGGTAGTTCACTGTGTTTCTTTTTTCCATCCTTTTTTTTTTTTTTTTTGGTGGGTGGGGGTGTCTACTGTCTCTCGTATTCAACCAAGTTGCATATGGATAGAATGCTTAGAACGATCTTCTAGTTGCATCTTAGCTTCCTCAGGCCTGAAAATCAAGGACGTAGTAGTTGTGAGAAAGGGTAACTCAAAGCAATGGCTTTAGTTCGAGCTCATCATTCTGCCCATCAGCGATGCTACAGCTTCAATTTCTTCGTCCTCTTACCAACACCGAATAGGTTGAACGAGTAATGATGTCCTTGGCTTTGTCAAACAATTCTAGATAATTGATGAAAAATGCGCAATTATCACCAGTTTTGACCGTATGAAGCTACAGCGAATACTTACGAGAAGGGATTGATCTTAGAACGAAAGACTGATCGTCCGTTGTTCTTTAAGGGAAGGCAGATATATTCTATGGCAGCTGAATTAAGAAGACAGCGTTTACCTGGCCAGCAGAGTTTAATTAATTGCTAATCTAAAAGTTGAGCTCAGGCATCGTGTCTTTTAGTTTGTCTTGACTTTGTCTCTACGGAGTAGATAGGTGTCTGCGTCAAACAACACAGATTAACAAATGAGAGAGAACCCAAGATCTCTCTAATGCCACGAGTTATACTTTGCTCGATATGGTCGCTTTGCTTCTAGGATTCTGACAATGTGAATAAAAAGAATAACATATCTTACACCAGACAAGAAACCCAGACTGGTCTTTCAACAAACTTTTATACATTTATCCACAAGTTTTTATACCCAACAAAATAAAGATGTCCTTGAGGAATCCAAGAGTAAGGCAAAAGCTGGACTAAAAACAGTGAATCTTGTCCCTGCATGAGTCCTCCAACAAGTCCTGGTTGAAAGTAGATTCCCACAACATAGGTGATCCAGAAACGTGCTCTAGGAATCGATACAGGATCCTGAGGCTCTCTGTTTATTAAATGCCTTGTGCAAAGGGCGGAATTATTCGCAAAACATACCACGTTGAACTAGCTAGGAGTTCTGTTAGATAACTAGTATCGGTTAACAACTATCAACTTATTTTTATGATATGTACAAGTGAATTTTATCTGAGATCCACTTCCCTCGGATGAACTCGCAGCAGATACTCCAGACTGGGCCTAAGAGAGAACACTAAAAAGTTTATCTTGGCTAATCCTTCTGCTTCAAATGGAAAGAAACATCCATCAGGGAGTAGGATTGGGTTTGGGTTTGTTGGCAAGTTGATTATTGAGGAATTCCAGGACTGACAGGCGCTGCACAAAAAAAATTATAAACCAAATTAGAGCAGAGAACTGCCAAGGTTAGAATCCACTTCGACAAAACCCAAGTGGAATGGAGATAAATGATCAATAACTACCCTTTGTTCTAAACCCATTCCTTCACGAGTTATTGTTAAAGATTCCAATAATTCTATGGCTTCTTGAAATCCACTAACAGCTGCAGCCTCATTCCCAACATTTCTATCCACATCCGCAACTTTTGCAAGAGAAACAGCAATATCCAAAATCTGATATCACAAACATTTCCATGGAACATTAGACAAACCAAGAGAAAAAAACAACAAATTCTTCACAACCATTTAACGGTTCATGCAGCAAGCAAATGGATGACATGGATACCATGCCCTAGTTATTTAGGATACTCATATTTCACACACATAATACAGGAAATTTTAGTACAATTTTGGTCATCACCCTCCTAACCCAACTTATACCCAGTTCAATATATATTTCTTTTCTCTTTTACTTCTTTACTAGACATCCTCGCAATTTAGTTCTGAAAAACAGTCCAAAGTGATGAACTACAAGTCAAAAAGGCAAAGACAGCTCTGAAGAAGTACAATTCAGTTTCACAGGGCAATGCAGGTGCAGTACACAAGCAGAATATATATCACAAGATCCTAATAAGTCTATTATAGTTTTGTCATGCAAAAGATTCAATTGAGAATCTTCTTTATTGAAAAGTAAATAAAGATTTTAACACTTTGCTACCCAAACCTCAAAAATTGTTTGCTTTGTGGTTTTCATTTGTTTTCTGCTCATGTTACTAGAATCTAAAGTTGGTAACTTGGTGTCCACATACAGACAACTATAGAGATACTACTGCAATTGTCTCCTATAGAGAGACACTTAAACATGCTGGAAAAGGAAAAGTAGATATGTAATCGTTCTGTTCTCCTCAGACGAGATGTCAAGGATTATTAAGTCCAGAACCATATGTCCCTAATCAAATCCTACTTTGTTTCCAAAAGGCATAGAAAGGACCCCCCTCCCTGAACCAAAGGTTTCTCCGAAGATAAAGTCAATAGAATGTTAGATGAAAAATGCCAGAAGTGTAGTAAATGCAGTAAAGAATATAATTGGTTCACAATGAAAATGTCATTTCAAAGTCCTTCATTCCACATGAGCATCCAATAATTACTTGTGATCCAACAGTGGGTCTTAATCGCATACTGTAAAAGGCCAAAATCTAAAGACAAACAGCAAACTTTAATGGCATTCATGAGAATCCAATTTAGAGTGATTTGCCAAAGAGAAACTAGTTAATGGAGATCACAATTCTTCTTCACTTATCCCAAATCCAAGCTGAGTGAAAAGATTAAGAGAAGCGTAAACAAAAGGGAGGTGGTGTTGAAGAAAAAGGTTATGAAGTTCCAAAGCAAAAGGAAGTGAACATACTTTAATATAAAAACAGCAATCAAACTATACATTTTGCACTACATTTCTCATGATGCCACAAGAATTCAATTCCAAACAATGTTTCCTGACCTGAGATGAAACACTAGCATGATGCTTAACAGCATTGCGGCGAACCTCCAAAGCCTGAAAGTAGTAAGATCTTGCAGCTTGAAGGTCCCCGTCATAATATTTAAGATCTCCAATCTTATTTAGTGAAACAGACAGAGTATGTGTGATCTGCAAAAGGAAGAGAAATTTGAGTATACAAAATATCATTTGCATGTACAGTGAAAAAGAGGACGAACAAACAAGTTAATCTACATTTATAGATATCCTTATACACTAAGAGATTGAGCTTTACCTCCAGATCATCTTTCGGTACTTTGGAAAGAAGACTAATACTCTCCTCAAAGTAAGCAATTGCGGAGGCAGCATCTCCAGTTGCTCGACTGTAATATATATAGAGTAAATATTATTTGTGAGCAATAATACAACGATCAAGATGTCATATGAACCAGAATTCTACCACAAATGGAAGACAAAATGCAACACCTCATAATTAACAAAGCAAGAGAGGCATACCAGCAATCACCAAGCATACCCAGAACAGCTCCCAACTGTGAGCACAATTCAGGTGTGTCCCCTGCACTTTCCAACTGCTCTCTAATATCTTCAGCGCATAGACTAAGCCTTGATTTTGCACTTTCAATGTTATTTGCACGAAATGCCTAAATATAACATGGCCACTGTGTTAGCAGAATCTCCAGGGTAAGGAAATCTAACTCTGATAATTGAAGAACTGCCAAGCATCTGGAAAATAGTACAAGCAGGATACCTCAAACTGAATGGATTGCTTAAGGCATCAGTGTGACAACTTACCCTCATGGCATGTTGAACTAAGAAAGCACCTCGTTCCAAGGAGACATCCTCGTATATGACTTTTTCATTTTCAACCTCTTGTTTCTCTTGGTCAGCATTTACTTGCAACCTCTTAATCCTTGCATGGCCTTCAATGAAGCGATCAACAACACTCTGAAGATTCGTGTCAGTTTCTATCTTCTCAATGTCAGCACCACATAGCGGACAATCCTTGAAACGTGATATACATGCTCTGGAAAAAGTACAACGATTTGGAAACCATCAGAATTCATCTAATGCTAAAAGCTCTGCACTTAGCATTTCAACAATGGGAAGTGAATTAATGATAAAATGTTGCTTTCCAATATTTGCTTACTTGCAAAACAGATGGGAACAAGGCAGACATTTGCTACAGTCAAAAAGAAGTGCTTGACATATCAGGCAGCTTAGGGGACCTATTTTAAATGTTTGGGAATCATATCCAAAGGGACACTTGGGAGAAATGATGGCAGATTCACCAGGCTCTTCATTTGGCTTGCTCTCATGTACTGCCTGCTGCTTATTCTGATTTTCTCCAGATTTCTTAACAGATCCATCGTCAGGACGAGCTACCTTTGCAAATGGACAAACAGGTTTCATTGCATCATCAGGACGAGCTGCCTTTACAAATGGACAAACAGGTTTCATCTTCTTCTGCACCCTGTAAAGGAGCAATAACAACACTTAGCACAAACCAAAAAGAGAGGAACAAAAAAAAAAAGCAAATCATATGGGCAAATTAACAAGAAATATGAACAAGATCATTATATAAATCCAATGTAATGGAGGAAAAAGGTTTAAAATTCAGAAGAAAAATCATAGGCAGAAAAAACTAGAAATAGAAAGAGTAAACACTTTTCCAACAAGAAATTAGGCCCCTCATTGACAAATAAAGTTAGGTTAACATTTCTGCCATAGATTTCCCAAAAAAACGAAAAAAGAAAAATCAACGTAAACTATTTATCATCAAACAACCAGCAAAGTTACCGTCATAAGAAAAATCCCCCAAAGAAAACCTAGGTTCTCTTCTCTTATTCTATTTGTAAGAGCTGTATGTTAGACAACAGCCCGCATATACTGAAAACAAATAGATATCAATGATATCATTATTGATTTCGATACTAGCAAAGATTCATCCCCGCTCTTAAACACAAAACTATCAAAGATTTCATATTAAATCATGATCTAAATTCTGATTTTGAGCTCACGTGATTAAAATTCAAACAAAATTGAAAAGGGACCGATATAGTTGCATTAAAGAAAAATAAAAAACCCAAATCAGAACGGCAAAAAATCTCAAAGATGCTGATAAAATTAAGTAAAGTTGATTTAAGAAGATTAGACAGAGCGCATGTATCTGTACCTTTTGCCGGAACGTAGCAAAATGCAGTTGGCGGAGTTGAATTGAGATCAGGGCTTCAACAAAGCAGGGAATTCTGAGCAGAGATAATGGAGAAGAAAGAGAAAATGATACAAAGACAGGAGCTTTGGAGTCTCGAAGACTGTGAATACGAGAGCCGAGAGGTGACGGGTGGGAGAAGATGAGGCCTGACCATAGGAGAGGAGAAGAAAGGCTTTTTCCCTTTTTTTTTTTTTTCTTTTCCCAAAAAAGCCTTTATTTTTTTCTAATTTTCCTTTTTAACCACTTGAGATACTTTAGCCTGGTAAAAAATATTTTACCAACCCAACTTCTTTTATTAAATTAAATGAAGAGTTTTTTTTTTAATGTCTAGTAATTCTTCATTTGAGATATTATAGGTCCATTGGAGCACAATTTATTGGTTACAAAAATTAATGAAATTAAATATTAATATTTCAGGTTTTTTAATAGAAATGACATTATTTTTTTCCCCAAAAAACAGATTTTACAATACAAGGCAGCTTGGCTCCGAAAAAATAGGCCAGTGATATTGCCAGAACAACGCTACCCCTGCTAGAATATTTTTCTTTCAAATAACTATTCTAACTTTTATTTAATTTAAAAATAATATTACTCTCCTCTGTCTTATTAAAATTAATAATAATTGATTTGACACGATATTTTTATATAAAAATAAAAATTAGAATATAATAATATAATATAATAAAAATAAATATATATATAAATTTCACAATATTTTATATCAAATTTAAGTATATAAAAATAATATATGTGGGATATATTAATTATTTTATAATACATTATATAATAAAAAATTTTCCTTTTAAGAAAAATGTTAAATTTTTTAAAATAATCCAAAATAGTAAGTAAGTCAATTTTATTGAGACAAAACTACATAATATATTCTTGCCTACATGAGCCCTGCCTCAGTATATTACGTCCGTTTATTAATTGAACTCGATTTCGTATTCGAATTCATTCGTTTATTCCTTAGTAATATTCGTGTTCGTTCGAGTTTTAGTTTGAAAAACTCTATTAATATTCGTGTTCAAATTATTCGTTCGTTTATTTTGTATTTTTATTATGAAATTAAAAAAAATAATTCCAAAATTTATTAAAAATCAAATTTAAACATTTACAATATATCAGTAATTATATTTCTAAAATATAACAAAATAAAATAAATATATTATTATAAAATATAAATAATTAAATATATATAATAAATATAATATAATTATTTTTTTAAAATATATATATTCGTAAACATTTAAATATGTTCGCGAATATATTCGTGTTCGTTCGATTAATAAACGGACGTAATATTTTGTTCGAATTTGTTCGTTTATTAAACAAACGGGTCTTATTCAAATACAAATACAAACGAACTTGAATAAGCGTTTATTCATGAAACTTCAGTTTAAATTCAACTCAAGTTGGAGGAGAAAGAGAGGAAGACGATAGAGGAGATTGGGCAGTGGGCTTAGGGAGGAGAAGGAGAACAGGGGAAGATAAGTGACCTGATATGGCTAGGAGAGAGAAATTAGAGAGAATTGGATGGGGCAAAATAGGGGGAGGATGCTCACGGTTTCCAATTTTCCATACCGTCCCAAAATTTTAATTCTCTAACATCTTCAGTATTGATTCACGGTATAAATATTCAGGTCTTTAATTATAGCGGATAAATAGAATTTTAATTTAATTTTTGAATATTATTGTCAAAAAAACTGTTCTTTATAAATTTTAAAAATACATATTAATAATTATTAAATATTAATTTAAAACAATATTTTAAAATAAAATTAAAACAACTTTTATAACAGCGATCAATCACAACCTTAATATAAATTTTAATTTTATATAAATCTTAATCATAATAAATAAAATACACGATTTAATCTTCAAACATTACATTAAAAATTAAAATTGATCATATTATTTATAATATTTTACTTATTAAGAATAATTTAAAATTATTTATTTATATATATATATAATTATATTTAATTTTAATTTTTTGATTTAAGACAGTTTCGATACAAATATTATATAAAAAATTCAAGAATGTTTGATTCAAGAAAAATTAAAAATAAAAAAATAAAAAATCAACAACTTTTTTAAATTTAATTATTTTTTATTTAATTAATTAAATTAAATTAATTATTCTCCAATTCACAAGCGGCAGGGAAGGAGACGGGAGAGAAATAATAGAGGAAGATGGAGTGGGGCCAGGAAACAGAAATGGAGAAAATGGGAAAGGGAGTTTGTTAGAGATATGGACCCACTATGAAAAAGAGTAGAGATAAAGATGTACTCTGGCAAGAAAGTAATTGCTCTAATAATATCACCTGTCAAAAAAATAATATAAGACTTCCTCCATTTCCGGAACCAACTGGTTTATCTAGTTGCTAACTCGTTAATAATTGCAATTCCTCTTTACGAGGACAATGCAGTTTGCATAACTCAATTACGAGAAGGATATATTAAAGGAGATCGGACAAAACATATTTCACCAAAATTCTTCTTTACTCATGAACTCCAAAAGAAAAGTGAGATTGATGTGCTACAAATTCGGTCATGTGACAACCTCGCATATATTTTCACGAAGATTTTACCGACTGTAACATTTGAGAAGTTAAGATATAAAATCGGTATGCGTCGATTTAAAGATTTAAAGGAATCAGCTCATCAGGGGGAGTAATAAACAGACGTATAGAATAGTGTACTCTTTTTTCTTCACTAGATTTTTTTTTCCCACTGAGTTTTTATCTAATAAGGTTTTAACGATGCATATTCTTTATGTAATGGATGGACATCCAAGGGGGAGTGTTATGAATATCTTAAAATTATTGGAAGCTCCATTAATTAGTGGAGGCTCCACTAATTATGGATTTATGTGAATTATTAAAGAAGATTTTTATGGATGTCCACCATTTAGTGGAGATACCACTAATTAAGATTAGTGGAAGATGATGTATGCCATGATGTATTCCACTAATTAGAGCTCTATAAATAGAGCTATTCTCTAAACTTGTAATACACCATTATTTTGTGAAAGAAATATTAGTGAAAGAAAGATTAGAGAAAATTGTGAAAGAGAAAAAAAAGAGAAATTCTTGTACAAAGAATAGTTAGAGTTTTATTAGTGTGTAATGTGTAGATTTTATTCTAACACTACCCAAATTTTATAACACTTCCATACAACATATGAAGTTAATTATAACAACTTTCAAAAAAAACAAAAACAAATTCAAATGGGCTGGAATAATCAAATGAAAAAAAAATGGACAAAATGGTTTTAATGGACTACACCTCAACTAGCCCGCTCGTGTCAAATAAAGTGGTTTCTGTAATGTGCCCATCTCTCTGTGGATCCCAATGAACACAAAATGGGCTACCCAATTCTTTAAGATCCATAAATCATTGACCCATAGGCCCAACCATCCACAAATTAATAAATCTGCAAATTGACCCTCAGAAGATTTTGATGACAAATTTATTTATTTATTTATTATTGGAGGAATGTTGAACTTTCCTTGATGGATTGAATTTGATCAATAATACAACCAACTCTCTCCTTAATCTGATTTCCAAAAGTCTAAGTCAATGAATTCCAGCAAAAAGTAAACTCATGTACCAAACTCAAACCAGCGTCTTGATCTTGACCCATAGCATCCTTTGTTTCTTTCTCTCCACTTGTCTATGGATCACGGCCATGAACATGGCCGTATTGACTTTGTCCATTCATAAAAATTCCTATACATAAACTGAATTCATTGCAGCAAAGGCAGAGGCAAAGAAAGAGAGGAGGAGAGAAATTAGTCATCAATGGAGTACAAGCATTTCAGCCACCATCATAATCTGAACATCTACAAAGCTCAAGAAGGGCAACAGTATCGCTGCCATGGCTGCCAATCACTTTGCTATGATTCAATATATGCTTGTTGGCAGTGCAACTTTTTCCTTCATGAACATTGTGGAAACGCAACACGGTATGTCAAGCATCCCTCTCATCCTTTGCATCCTTTGATCCTTGTCCCGTCTCCAACTTACTGCAGTGGCTCATTTGTCTGTGATGCTTGTGGATCTCCTGGAAGTGCATTTTCCTATGGCTGCGCCCTCTGTGAGGTTGATCTTCACCTCAACTGTGCTTTCTTGCCTCGACTTGTGAGCCACAAAGCCCATCAACATGACCTGATGATTAGCTATACCATGCCTGAGCAGAAGGGTTCTCCTGAATTTTGTAAAATATGTGCAAAGCAGTTAGGCCAGAAGAATTGGTCTTTTGTTTGTACCAATCATGAGTGTGACTTTCGCGTGCATACTTTTTGTGCTACTACAGAGGTCAAACCGGGGCTCTATCAGGGAAATGATCCAGATTCCGAAGCCCCTGCGACGAGCACTAATCAGAATGCTTGTGAAGCGAATTCAAATCAACCACAGACAGTTGTAACACCAGCAGATGCTGTGGTTGAACTGATGCAGCTTCAGGCTCAAAAGCAAATGGCTGAGCAATTTGCTCAGATGATGGCATCGTTCAATATCAGTCATTTGGTCTAGAGCAATTGCGTGATTCAATTCGAGTATTTTTTATTTAATAGTACCATCAGGTAGAGTTGTCTGTGTAAGCAAAAGAAAGAAAATCTGCTAACACTGGAATATTCAAGCTTATCCCGGACAATAAAATGGACTGTACCTCTTCCTTAGTCATGAAAAATAAAAATTTCTTCCACTGATTGGAAATATGGAGTTTTCTTGGATATGTTTTAGTTGTCCCCTCTGATGAAGTTCTGCATAACTTACAAAGCCTGACAAATGGTGTCTCGGTGAAAAAAGAATGTCTTTGAAATTTGTTTTTTGGAGAAGTTAGCATATGTGATTGAACACGGATCTGTCTGAGTCCTGAGCTGAGATCATCTTGTCTATCAGGATGAATTCCTGACCACACAGCAAGAATATAAGTTGGTTACATAGGATAAATAGCACTGCTGATAATTTTGTTCTTGGTATTTCCCAAAATAACATATTATTGATAGAACAAATAACATGCCAATAAATATTCAGCCGTGGTAGAGACATATAACTTAACCTGCCTGTTCTTTTGACTGTGACGAGAAAGTACCATGATTATTTCAATGTTCGATACTGCTAGCATCTTAAATATTAGAATTGGCAACAACAGTTTGGTTACCAAACTAGGGAATTCCTGGGCATACAGTAATCTTCGAGGTAGGTATAAACAAGGTGTTCTGGAACAAAGATGTGGGAATATATTGCACTCGAACATGTTGGATGATTGAAAGAAGTATCAGATTGTTGAGCTTGATATGACACAGAATCGAAAGGATACTAGAAGAAAATGTAATGAACTCTGGGATATTCTGCATATCAAAGTCAGAAATCCGTCTTCTACCTCATAAGCTGGCCTAAGAACAACTTTAATTCCTTTCTGTATGAGAATAATAGCAGGAGGACTATCACTGGAACAATGTTAATCATGCGTTGTTTGGTAATCCCTGAAGAGCGAAGAGGCAATTTTTATGTCTTCTGTCCTTTTCTGGTTGGGGGCATCTATTGGCTATACCAATTACTCTAGAGATTGACAAATGGCTGTATTGTGTTCATACTTTGTAGTTTATGACAAGTATATAGTTTGATTATAACACCGTGGAATTGATACAATAGAAGTTTCTTCCATTCAATCTTTTACCGGTTCAAGAAAAAGAAAATGAGAAAACAAAGAAATATCTACACCTCGTTGCCTCTGCATATCAAGAACTTAGAGGAAAAGAGGGATATATAGGGACGGAGGGAATCAAGTCTATCTCCTTCAAGCAAAAGCAGAGATGGAGGAGCCTGTGACGAAGCTTCTGCCAAAACATTTCAGCCATGAACATCTTTTGGAACACACTCGAGTTTCACCACCGAAAGGCTCTTCGATCTGTTTTGGCTGCAAGCTAGACATAATGCCTGCAAAGCGTTATTACAAGTGCAAAACCTGCCCCTTTTCCCTGCACCAGGTATGCTATAACATGCCACAAAGGGTCCAACATCCTGTTGATCCAAAGCATCAACTCATCCTCCTGGCCATGCCTCCATCCATTGACAACTCCATCGAGTGCAACGCCTGTCAGCAGAATATAACTGGCTTCTACTACAATTGTGCAAGATGTGGGAATTTCTACCATGCATTCTGCTTAGCTGTTCCTCTATCAGTTAAATTTCCTGTCCACCCCCACAAACTCCATCTTGAATTTTCACCTCCATATGATTTCCAGTGTGATTTATGTGACGAACCTGGCTATCGTGGTTGGCTTTATCGTTGTGGCTTATGTGAATTTGATGTCCACATTTCCTGTTCTCTCATGAACAGACAAGCAAAGCTACAAATGCTTCGAGAGACTAAACCTTTAGGTATTGAAGGAAGAATTGATACTGGTACTGATACTGATCAGAAGGAAAATGAACTGATGGAGTTGCTATCAAGAGGAATGATGGGCAACAGCAAAGAAAATTTTCAGACACAATCACATGCTCAAGTTCAAGCAATCCCAATCTCGGACGATAAAATGGCACCTAGTTATCAATGTACACCAAGCTCTCAGTTTAGTGATGTATGTTTTTCCATAGATTTTGCAAAATCTTTTCTAGATGATGATCAGGCAAGCAGAGAAGCAGACTTTCAACAATTTCAGGTTCGGGGATCTAAAGAAGTATGCCCAATTGATTATGTCGTTGTTCCCAAAGGACTTGGGGGTGGCCTGCAGGCCAATCCAATACTGGATGTTTCTAAAAGTCCATCTTTTGATTTGCATTCTAAGAGTGTAAAGAAAGGTCAAAATCTTGCAACTTCAACTGGTGTTGGTTCTGATGTTCGACTGGAAATTGGCCAACAAAGTCCCACGAATAATGTAAAAGCACATGACAATGCAGCTGCTAGCAAACAAACCAAGAAATCAAACTCTGTGAGTATTCTTTGTTCTTTCTTACCGAAGAACTCAAATTTTCGCAAAGTTTTAACCTTTTCTGTGATCATCACACGTATCATATGAATTCATATGAACTTTCTTCCTTCACAGGTTGGTTACAGTTGCTTCTGCTGGTGAAACGATGAGAGCTGCTCGTACATTTACATGGATTTACTACCAAAGAAGATTGAACATGATCAAGGGCAAATTCAGAGGCAGTCTTGCCCAATCTTGAATGAGGAAAAACGGGCTGTTTCCTGCTTCAGTGTAACTAGTCTATGAAGAATTTGCAAATATACAAACAAAATAAAGGGCTATTCTTGAAATTTTTATTTTACTTTCATTAGAAAAAACTATTACCATTTAGATGAAAATATTCGTCCTCATAGTTGATAGTTCACATTGAAACTTAATAAGTTTTTATCCTAAAATTTTTTTATTACGAACAATACAAAATTCATACTTATCAAAATATAAATGTATGAACTCTATAAGTATTTTACCAGTTGCCCAGTTTTATTCCACCAAGTAGTAGCACACAAGTTGGACCAGCACCTT
Organism: Voacanga thouarsii; assembly: GCA_026120185.1. NCBI lineage: Eukaryota > Viridiplantae > Streptophyta > Magnoliopsida > Gentianales > Apocynaceae > Voacanga > Voacanga thouarsii. Next base: position 399,925 of record JANUWF010001938.1, read on the forward strand.
CTTTAAACAATTTGCAACAAGGATGAGCAAAGGAGAGGTCATTTTCTGATACTAGCTTTAGGGGCAGCAACAAGAATGGGAGTACAAGGAATAAAACCCACCTAACTTCTATAGCAAGACAATACAAGAATGATGGCTGTCTATTACTTTTCAACAAGAATAAACATAACAAAAGTAGACATATTAAGTGAAAAGCCATAGTACAATTTTGTTACTAAAAGGAGTTATTACTTGCCCCAAATCAAGATCCCTTAGATATTAACTCTATTCTCAAATATTATCAAATGGTGGTTTAGGTATATATATATATATTTGATTCTACTAGTAATTTTTTTGAATTATTAGTCATTTTTTTCTTCTATTCAATCCACACTTCAAGAATCTAACACCAGCCATGACACGAAATATATAGATATAATTGAGCCCTTCATCTTAAAAGACAAAGGTTGTTCATGGTTTTACTTTTGACCGTAATTGATAAAATCTCAAACTGATGTGACAATGTCAACATCCACCTAACTCCAATTTGTTGTATTACCTAGTTTTAGAAACCCACATGCTCGAATTTGTATTCCTATTCAAGAATTTTTCTTATTTTCATATATAAAAGAATATTTGGGTTACACATATGAGACAAATATTAATTCTTGTTATATTTATAATTATTAATTTTTTATATCAACTAATATAAAATAACAAAATTTATAAAAATTCTAACCGAGAATGCATATGAATGGAATGAAAAAGAAATTAAGAATTTAAATTTAAAATATAATATTATAAATTACAAATCGTGAATTTACATGAAGGAATTAATATATATAAATTATTACTCAAAATATAAATTTTGAGTTCGACACTAAATTATCTTAACCTTCTCTATTCTTTATTTTCTCTTTCTAATAGAATGCGTGACAATTTATTTTTCGGGTCACATACGGTAATGTACAGTAAGTAAGAATAAGGAAGAGGGGGTGCATCTTGGTCGTCGTTGAAAATTGGAAGTGGGCCCACTTTTTAAATGAAAAAAAAAAAGAAATTCTTAAAGGGCAGAAACGTTAAAACAACCCTCCAATCTTCCCATCATTTTGTAAAATTGAGCTCTCCTTTTCATCTCTCTCCTCCACCCTGTCAATTTCCGTACCTGTCTCCGCCCTTTCTCTTGATTCCGGTTGCCGGTCATAGCTCTCTGATGACTGAAGTCTAGTAGCACCATGTCATTTCATGACGTGGAAATCAACAGCCAATTTAATTGAGAAGTTAATTAAAAGCTGGCAATTTAGTTGGGAAAATAAAATTTTTCTTTAATTAATAAAATTTCTTTGTTTGTACGTGAGACCAGAAGGAAAAATTTATGCAATATATTTTTGTAATTATAAAATTATTTCTATTTTATAAAATTTAGCTCATATAATCAAATCATTTTTATGAAATATCTACTACATGAGTCTTTTTTTACAAATAAATTTATTGATGTTGAATAAACACGAGATGCTTAAGTTTTTTATATGAACTTAATAGAAAAAAATATAATTTTTAAAAAAAGAATTATAGAAAAGAATATGAATGCGAGTGAACTCAAAATTTATTATTAAATAAAGATATTTTTATTTTCTTTTTTTAAAAAGTGAATTATCACCTATTAGAAAGCGAAATTATAGGTTCCATCGATAACAAAAAAAAAAGTATTTTAATGTAAAACTAAATTTATTTTGTGGGTGAAATTTAAGGTTGGCGAGCAAAGCATTACATAGAATATTAAGAAATTGTTTTTTATTTATTTTCTTCTTTTTATATTTTACTTATTTAAAATTTATGAAGTATAATATATTTGTATGTATCTTATCTTAGCTTTGTAATCCATAATATATATATATATATATATATTTATTTATTGTGGTAATAAAATTTTTTATATAGCCCAACTCAACACTAACCATATATGGTAAAATGCAATTTAAATAATTTTTTTAAATCTCAAACTTTTATATATAATTTCTAAATTACGAATTAAGATTTAATTCTTAATATTTTAAACTACGAATTAAATATTTTAGTATTATCTAAATGACAACATCACAATTATTTATCATACACTTGCATGTGGATGCTAGCTATGGTTGCAGAAGTATAATTGAAAAAAATATTCAATTAACAATTTTCCTTAAATTTTTGAAAAAAGAAAAGAAAATTTTAAACAACTATATATAAGCGAGAGCAATAGTCTCTCTCTCTCTCTCTTAGCCAAGCCTCACACGTGCCTCATTTCCCTATCTTAGCCACCACACGTGTGCTACCACACATAAAAAGTGAATACTTCAATTTAAGGGGAGGAGGAGAAAAAAAAAACTCTTCCTTGTAGCATGATATATCCATCTTCTTGTGTGTGTGGTCTGGTGATGTTGGGTGGTGCAACAAATAAAAGTTAGAGAGAGAAAACAAACAACAAATATTAGTAGACTCTCTGAGCTAAAAAATTTTCTCTTTGGGGTTAGTTGTGTTTCAGTATTTGATTGGTCTTGCACTCTTTCTTTCTCTCTCCATGAAAGATCAGACCTGAAAAATCAGTTCTTGCTATCAAAATTGTCTTCATTTTCAAGTTTCTGGCCACATATGTGGACAAAGCCATGAGGATCAGAAAGCGTTTTCCTCCCTTATCGTCTCTCTCTTCCGTGCCTCTTTCAGATCCCCAACTCAGCCGCTCACTGGTGGTGCAACCACCACACATTCAACCACATCTGCACGGGAATCTTTGTGTGCAAGAGGATGTTAAAAGGAATCCCAACCAGTCCGATCCTAAAAATCAACCCCTCCAGCGGCCTACAGGTCAAGAAATGATGATCGGAGCTGAAAATCCCGTCGTGGCTTGCCCTCCTAACAGTATTCAACAGCAGATGAAGCACAAGGTTCGTTTGGTCGGTTTACCAGTATTTTTCTGAATCTCTATTTTGGTGTGTATCAGAGTACGAAAGTGCACTGACTTTTCAATGTGGCTAAGGCATGGTGTTTAGTTATTGTTTTTGCAATCCTTTATGGTAAATCTGCACCCAGAATGTGATCCGTTAGGTGCACCCATGATTCATAGATGCTATGCTTGCTACCTGTTTTTTTGCAGGAGATTGAAGGGAAGGAGATTAAAGATGAGAGATGGAAGACGGAAGAGGAGAAGAAGAGTAGTAATGATATCAGGTAAAGAATAAAAAAGAAAAGTTACTCAAACGTTCATGAATTCTTCTTGTAGTAAAAAGGTGAAAAGGAGAGAGAGTCGCATATTTCTTGATTTAAGCCACTTTTAAAAAAAATTATCAAAAACTGTGAGTGGAAACACTGTTTAGTGTGTTTTTATATCAGCTTTGGCTAGCCACCATACCTTCCCATCCCATCGCCATCTAATCTTAATCTATCTGTATTTTCTCTAGTACCTTAATTTTTTTCTCTCTTCTATAAATGCATCGGCAAAACAAAAATGCCCATGTGGTGCATGTTAGCTTATGATACTGGTCCCCAGCAACAATGCAGCATCACTTGCTCTATCTATTGCACTCTGTAATTTCTGGGCTGAAAATTTTCATCTGCTTGCTTGTTGATTTTCTGGGATCCTCAGGAAAGAAAGCATCTCGAGTGCAGAAGTGGATATGCAGTTTCCTCAGTCATCATCTTCTTCCTGTCAAGGTAAATATGTGTGCTGCGACATCTGGTGCATATACAATTTGGGTTCGTCTCTTATCAGAATCAGCATAGAAATCTTCTGCTTATTACTCTTGTTGTTTGTCCATGCACTTGCACTGTATGTGTAGCGTATGATAGGTGGGGTGAGGGAGATAGAGTAGTTCCATTAAAGAAGAGGAAAGCAAGCTTTGAAAGAATGGGTAGCAAAGAGATGATAAAGCCAAAAATGAAGTCAAAGACGAACAGAAAATGTCTGCAACAACAAAACGGTCACGATGTGCAAGATCACGAGACCAAAGTAACCTATGAAGAAGGCGGTGCAGATACTAAGAACACTACTAGTTCCACAAGGAAGAGCAAGAGAGGAAGTGTTATCATGGAGGGATCGCGGTGCAGTCGTGTTAATGGAAGAGGATGGAGGTGTTGCCAACCGACCCTCGTGGGTTACTCTTTGTGTGAGCACCATTTAGGTAAAGGAAGGCTCAGAAGCATGACCAGCGTTCGCAACCGTGCCACGGCGCCTCATAACATCACAGCAGCACAGCCACAAGATCACAAGCATATCGAAGAAGAAACGGCAAGATTAACACAACCACCAAACTCCCATGAAAAACAACAAGAGAAGATGACGAAATCTTCATCGACAAATAATGCTGATCATCATGATGCTGCTGACGAAAATGAAAGGAAGCCATTGATGTCAAGGAAGAAGAGGATGAAGATTGGTGCGGTGAAAGCTAGATCTATTAGCAGTTTGTTAGGCCAAACAGACAACACAGGTGCGGCAGCAGCTAATAGAAACAAAAATAGTGCCGGTAGTCTTAGCTAGTAGGTGAATGTGTGTTACCTTGTGTACTTGTTTGTTTAAAGCCAAAATCATTTGTCTCCTGACTGCCATTACTTATTCTCATAATATCATATGCAACTGTTAATATGCTGTTCCAGAATCTAAGTTGCGAATGTCTGTTTCTTCTTCTTCTTTTTTTTTTTTTTTTTTTTTTTGGTCTCCCTGGCTTTATTGTGGGGAGCAAAAATGATGGGTAAGGCTCGCTATACCATGCACCCAAAGAAGGTCGGGGGGAGGGGGGGGAATTAGCTAATATTTTTTGCAAGAATATTGTGTTTTTAAGTATATATATATATTTGCTACCTCTTTTTTCTTCTCTTTTTATACAAATGGAAATTGTTTTAATTTATTTATTATATATTGAGTATTTTTCCCTTTTTTTCTATAAAAAGGGTGCATTGATTACTTTTCACTAGAGATATGAATTGCATTGAATTTGGGTTGCTCATGTGTGACAGTTGCTGTCTATGGAGGTAAACACATCTGTTCTTTGGGCACATATAATTAGTAGGCCTTTTTTTTTTTTTCCTATAAGGACTAATTGAAATATACAAGTAGATTAAAACTTATAAAGTACATGTTTTGCTCTCCTAGAAAGGAAATTTATAATCAGGTTGCAGCTGTAAATATTGGAGAAAGAAACTTCAATTTCTGTACATTTTTGGCGAGTAATTGCGAATTATGTTTCGGACATTAAGTCATTTTATGACGAATAATGTTTTGTGTTAAGATTATATTAATAGTTTATATTAATGAAAGTGAATGAAATATTTACTTTTACAAGAAATTTGTGGTATTCAATAATTAAAAAGGTTTGTGTGTAAACCCATATGTATATATTTTCTTGTTGTTTAGCTAAGCACAAACCCTTGAACGATAATGGCAAAAACAATTAGTGTGTGAATTTCTTATTGCAGCCAAAACAACAAATGTAATAAAAACATGCGAGGAATGTTTATTCGGCAAAAGCTTCATTTTTTCTTGTTTTTATAAGCACTAAATTTCAGATCGACAAATTAAAACATATTTTTCAACATATACATATAACCACAGTGCTGTTCTTATAATTTATAATGACAAGAGGAAATCCAAACCTTGAATATGTGTGATAGGTTCTATAAGATTCTAAACTTGAGAACTAATCGAAAGAAACAAAAATGAGTGTCCTAATAGTTCAATTCAATCACATTTTCAAATTCCCATATTTTTCTTAGGCGATAATTCAAATGCTCGAGCCATTGAAACTCTTGGAGTTTCTGTTCATACAAGAGCTATCAGCTGGAACTGATCTATGACTACGAGGTATGCACTTACCCCCAGAAAATGATTTTTCCTCGGTGTATGTCTTGGCTTCACGTTTTTCATTTCTTTCTAGTAACTAATACGTACTAAGTTTCAAAACCCTCACAATTGTATCAGTAGTTTGAAGAAGTTTATAAATTTTGAATTCTTATATAATGTCAAGTATTTGAATTCTTTCGCCTTCAAGTTATTGAAAGTCAAATTGTAATTAATTACCTCTCCTACTAATATAGAGTCGACGGTAGGAGATGTCCAAAGGTGATGTTGTATCCTAATACTAGGTTTCATAACTAATTGGCTCATTTGGTCTCACAACGTGTAGAAGAAATTGGACTTGGGGTGGGAGAAAAAGAAACGAAAGAAAGAAGACTGGTTCTTCAATTCCTCGACATTTTTAATAATTTCATTTTGTACTGATTCCTAGTTTGTAAGTAACTGTTAGGCAATGGCAACCCTACCAAGTCAAAATTATAGAACTAGCGATCCTTTTTTTTCCCCTTTTTCCTTCTTTAAAACAAAAACATATATTCTCAATGAGCCCTAATTAAAGAATCTAAGACAAATAGTCAAAGCTACGTTAAAAGATTATTTTTCACCTAATTGCATTCTATCGTAAGAACATCCACGTACCAGTTCTGCTGGGACATGAATTAATTAAGGATAGCTCCCTCCCTGGTCAAAACTCATGGAATTATTTTTAGTTCGTTTTTAAGAGTGGGGGAGGAGGGTTCGAAAGGCATGGTTAGATAATGTAGTATGTTTTTCATACTATTTCTTTGGACCTGAATGGTGAAAAGGTACTTTGGACCAAGTCTAGGAGGCAATTTTTGGAGACATGAGATGTCATTTTGTAATGCTGTAATTGTGTGTACTATCTCAGATCAGATAGTCAAGAGGGGAAAAAAGAAAGAAGATCAGATCGGTGGCCGTGAGACTGGTCCAAGCTGTCGCTGACACCCATTGGGAGCAATGAATTATTTTCTTGATGAGTCTATTCATTAAGCCGCCTTGATTGGAGAATTCCATTGTTCATCTTTTATGTACATTAGTAGCATTCTTTTTCAATCAAGTTGGCCTAAAGTGACCTTAATTTCTATGCCGCTGGCTGTTGGGCCTCCAGACAAATTTTTTTTTTTTCCTTTTTCTTATTTTTCTTGAAAAATATTGGTGGTTTAAGGTCATGTCGAATCATACATAGTATAATTCTTTTCGAATGGTCTGATGAATAATCTATTTTTCCATGCACTACTGCCACCAATGAAATCCCTTTTCTCACTAATAATTAGAGAAGGAATGATCAGAATATAAGGAAACTCCCTATTGATCGAATCCTTTCTTCTGCTAGACAAAAGATAGTGCTTCTTTTAGCTGTACTTATAATCAACTTCATCATTCAAGGTCATTGAAAAAGTAGGAAAGGAGAAGCAGGTCAAGAATTCTATATTTATATATTCAATATGCAGCATAAATCAACAATATATAATTTCGTAGGTTCAAGAGAACCCAAAAAGAAAAGCGCAAAGTATATAGACTTGGTTTATTTGTATGTGTACATTGGGGCCATGCATGCATATTTATAAACTGTTTTGCTCTGGCTTAGGATCTTAATTGGATGCCCTTTTCCCCTAGACTCCATTAATGGCACTGTAGCAGACTGCAGGCAGCAGGCAGCTGTCAAGTTTTTATTGAAATATCCCTTCATCTTCAAGTTATAAGATCGGTCATATATGTTTTTGTGGATTTCAATTTACATAAATTAATTGCCATCAGTTTTGCAGTTTAGTTGGTTCTTGTTGCTTAGAGATTAAGCTGGCTTTCACCTTCAGATTCTTTTAGGATCATAAAACAATGTCTCTTTCGGATGCTTTTAGGATCATGAAACAGTACTGTCTACATCTTCGTTTTAGTTTTCCTGATCTGGTAGAAGATGCTCTAAATTTTTAGTGCAGTACGTAGAGATTATCATATCATCTCATGTTCAAAGAAGTCCTAGCTAGTTTGTATATGCAAATTAGAGCAAATCCATCACATATATATGTATTCTATCAGCCTTCTTCCCCCATCGATTAGTGCATATGAGTACGAGACCAATCTTAATTTCCACCATTATTCTTCAGGTGCTCTCACAAAATATATATGTGTGTGTGTGTGTGTGTGTAGCTCCTCATAATCTGCAATGGGATCATTTAATTAGCTCTTCAAAATTATCCAAATTATCAGATGCATGAAAGTATGAAATGATGGGATGACATCAGTTAACAAAGTATGCAGCAGGAAACCTTCAAAATCTTGAAATCTATGGCATACGACTTCATCGACTAACAAATTTATCTGGTCATGCAATCCACGAGGACCGCAACTACATATATAATGGCAAAAGAATCAAGATTGGACACCAGAAAAAAACAAGTGCAAGTTCACCAATAGCATTGGCGGTGAGTGATCGAATTGGAATCCTCAAGAACGTATTAGAGCTGAAAAGAGAACGCTAGATCCTGCCAAAAACTTGCGAATAAAAATACATAATTCTCTCAGCGTATTAATCCAATACTTAATCATATTAATTATATCATAATATAATAAAAACGCAAAGATGATTTCCAATCCCTTCTCAATTCTACTCCAAGAGGGTGGAAGCACGATAAACACAAGCATTTGGAGAATATTGGGACCTAGTGAGATCAAAGAAAAACCTGATGAGGTTTCAGCTGGTGGAAAGATGAGAATTTGCAGTTTTGAGGGTGAATTTGTGGGTTAATAATTCAAAGCTTTTTAGTTGTTGCACCACGCCACAAGCAAACAACGGGCACATACAAAAAGCTCCTGTCTTGGTTGAGGTCTGCACGTGGGTGAACAAAATGTACGCCCTCTGTGGACTTTTGGAGGTTACCGGCTACCGGGAATCAATGTGTAGTGATCGTTTGCTTACGTGTAAATTCGATTTTGTTTTGTGAAATATATTTTCCCTTACCAACCCTTCCGACTAAACAGGCTTGGGCTCATTCGAAGATGGGCAGTGGACAGAATTGTCCCATTGGGCTTTAAAGACGTGGGCATTTTTATTATCAGCCCGTGTTAAGGTCTAAGAATTTGCACAATGCTTAGGTTTTGTTCATGAACTAGTTTTCCGTTTGCTGGACCAGCCCTCTTACAATCTCATCAAATCTGTCCTTTTCTGCCCATTAGTATATAGATATTTCCACTTTTTTTTTTTCCTTAAGTGCAAATACTTTGAAGGAGGAGGTTCAGTTAATGCGCAATGTGTTTTTTTTTTTTTTAATCTATTCTTCTGTGGAGTCGGGAAGAAGCTCGAGCTACTACTTCGCTTTGAGTCTAGGTAAACCTTGGCTGATAGCACCGTCGAGAAGGTCAATAGACATCTTATAGGATTCGAACTCATAATCTTCTAGTTTCCACACTCTTTATCCGATCAACTTGACAACTCTTTTTAAAATAAATAGTCCTCTTTATTCTCCTGTTTAATCAAGGTAATAGTCTTATTTTTTTATTATAAATATTTATATAATTTATTAATTATATAATTTCCATCAATTGTATAATAGTTGTTTTTGTAATCTTCTATAAGACTATATTTAGATTGCAACTTACGTGAGAAAAATATTTCAATTTAATTTAAAAAAGAATCAATTCAAGTTATTTCATTTGTTCAGTCATCTACTTACAAAAATATTATATTTCCTTTTAGAAGAAAGATGTCTATTGCATAATAATTTTATTATTATTATTATTATTATTATTATTATTATTATTATTATTATTATTATTATTATTATTATTATTATTATTATTATTATTATTATTATTATTATTATTATTATTATTATTATAATAGTTTGTTCTCCTCTTTAATCAAGATAACACTCTTTTTCTACTATACATATTTATATTTTTTTTATTAATTATGTAATTTCCACCAAATATATTGTAATACCCCGATTTAAGCCCCTATTAGTTCATGGAAAAAGTCAAATATAGCATAGCATTTTATATTGTATTTGACAAATTTGAACTATTTTTATGAAGTATATGTGATTTATGTGCTTGACATTTCATAGATTTATTTATTTAGATATAGTTGTGTTGGATGAGATGGTAGAGCTTTTGTTCTTATGGAGTAGAATTTAATAGAAGAATAATAAAGTGAGTTGAGTAGGAGTTATGGGAATTTATTTGAAGAATATTTACACAAGAATTATTATGGAATATTGGTTGGAGCTTGGTGTGTATTCATTGGTGATTTGAGTTTAAATTCTAACTCTTACAACCTATTTTTTCTCCTCTTGGCCAAATTTACTAGGGCTTCCGCCACCTTAGATTCTCACTTCCTAAAATATAGGGATGTAATTATTTTAGGTTGTTGATAAAAAGAATTAAAGCAAATTAAATTCTTATTATTTTCTAATTAGTATTTTACCTTAGTCATTTAGGGAATTTAAATATTTCAACATCTGAAATTTTCAAAGCTATTATCCAAAGGTTTTATTAAGGAAATAAAATATAGAAACATTTAACTTAGAAACTATATTTTAGCTATTAATTTTAATAGGAAAAAAGTCTCCCCAAATTAATTTTCTTTAAAGAATTTTAGTTTGAAATAAAGAGATAATGATGAATTTTTAATTGAAATAAATATCTCTTAGAAATAGGCTATTTTCAAAATTAGGAGTTAAAATGAAAGGAAATTTCAACTTTATCACATAAAAACTAGATTTTATCTCTAAATATGATTATCCTTTCATTGTTTATTTTTGCCTAAAATAAATTAGAGTATTAACTAAATTATTTCTTAGATTAATAACCTATTTTCTTTACCTAAAATTTCTCGAAAACTCAAAGCCCTAGCCGCCACTCAATGGACATTTTAGTTTCACTCAAACTCTCTAAAATATAGGAGAAACCTATTACAAGTAGTTTAAACCAATTAAATTTCATTTAGGCAAATAAACAACCAGAATTTCTCCTTTGCTTTCTCCATAGTTTTGGCCACCATTCTACACACAACTACACAAAAATTCCAGCTTTGATGCTCTCAAACTCTCTCTTGTATTAGAAAAAAACAACACACCAAAAGACCTCACCTTTCTTCTCTTATTTTTGCCCAATACAAGAATCGAAAATTAGCCTTTCTCTTCCTCCTTTTCCCTCTTATTTTCAGTCACTTTAGCACCCAAAATCCAGCCACAAACTCTTCCTAATCACTGCTCATATTCGGCCAAAGCAAGGGGTGCCAAATCTGTTATTTTTCCTTGTTGTAATCAAGAGTCCAAAATAAAGTGCAACTCTTCCAAATATCAAAACACCTAAACTTAAAACATTTCCTTCATTAAACCAGCCTCCTATCAAACCCTAAACACCCCTTACTGCACAAAAATTTCAACCGCCACATTCTCCAAGCATTCGGCCATCTCAGCCTTCAAACACCACCAAAATAAAAAACTAAATCAAAGGTAAGTAACCATTTAATCTTTATCAACTTTTATTCAATTATTTTCCTGTTCTTCTCCTAAATCACGGTCATGAAGGGGCTGATTTCTTCCCTATTGTTGGTGACTTTCGAATCAAGGAAACCTAGAGAACAAATCAACTCTTCTTTCCAAGTGAACTCAACCAAGCACCAAAGGCACTACCTTTGCTCATATTTGTGTCACTTCAAAGGTATTTGAGGCTTAACCCTACTGATTTAAATAAGGTTGATCTCATAGTGGTGCTATTATGGATGAAGTCTAGTATGAAAAGTATGAATAGATAGAATTGATGAGATTAATTGTGAAATAATTGATCTAAGCGTGCATGGAGTAAAATATGGTTATATATCGCTATGATGAACCTAGATCTAATGCATGTTGGTTAAAGATGGGATCTTTTGATGCAAATATGGTTATTATATGAGATTAATGGTAGATGAATATTTGAGTTATCATATAGAAGATGTGATTTGATTATATGTGTGCATAATGATAAGTTTCATAACAAGGGAAAGTTATAGAAGTGATTTAATGAATTAATCCATCTAGATGCTACGGTTGAATTAGGTGATTAATGTGATCATAGGGATTCATGATACATGAAAAGATAGTGGAATAATATATGGATTCTAATTATAGTATCATTGATTTTAGATAAGAAAGAAGCTTGAAGTGAGGGATTTTGGCATTGGTTGATTGTTGGGAATATTCAAGTAAGTTCATGCATAACTATTTTGCTAAATCGTATATGTTTGTAAATATTTTGTACAATGATATTAGAATGATGTCGACATGATGATTGAAATGATGAGAAAATTCTATTATTGAATTATGATACTTGGATTGAGAACATGGATGTTTTAGTCTCTAAAAGCTTTTGTCAAATCTCAACTTTTAACTAAAAACAGTTTTCTTTCCTTTATGATCAAAATGTTTTGAAAAACTTGATGTGAAAACCACATTTTGAAAAATCAAGGTATTCAAAGTTTGTGAAAAAAGAAAAATGATTCTACACCTACGAGTGAACGTTGAGTACTCAGTAGGGGTAGGTTAGTGATACTAATCTTAGAGAGTTAGAGTGAGTCTTTTGACAGGAGGTCACCTCCAGAAGATAAACTCTGCTTAAAAAGATAATAGTACTATTTAGTCAGATCGGTCCGAGTTAGCATGTTGGTCCATGTGAACTATATTTTTCAAGTTGGACAACCGATGTGTTAGGTGTAGAGATAGAGGAGTATCTCACCCTTGCAGGCGGATCACCCACTGCCCAATGTTAAATGGTTACATTGGGAACTATCATGATGGTAATCATGATATTGACTTGATATTACTATTAAATCATTACTAATCTCTTCTTGATTCTATTGTATTGATGAGTGGATGGCTTATTAAGAATTGTTTTGAATATGATATATGTTGCTCCATTGAATGACTGTTTATTGATGAAAGTCGACTTGCAAACATATTTTGTAGTTCTGATAAACTTGCATATACGAAATATTTAATGTGACATTTGTATACACGAGATTTACTGAGATGTCAATCTCACACTATTTTTATATCATGTTTCAGGGAAGTACTTTTAATGAGTAGGTTGGAGGAATAAGAGATGAAAGTTTAATTTATTTCTATTCTGCTTTGTACTTCTTTTGAGAGACGGTTGTTAGTTTTGAATTTCAGATTTGTATAAGTTTTGATTCCAGTTGTAATAAGGTTATTGCTTTAATTTATTTAGCTATTTTCTTTTGTACCTCGTTATAAAGACTACCGGTTCTCTGGATATGGCGACATCCTTGCTCTTTTTGCGTACGTAAGTAGTGGGATGTTACATATATAGTTGTTTTGTGACCATGTAAAGGTGCATTTGATTTGCAAAATTTTTTAAATAATACCATTTTAGTTTTTTAAATTGAAAAAAAACAAATTTAAAATAAATAAATATTGTTTATAAAATATTACTAATTTATTATTTATTCTAAATAAATTGTAATATGACTAACCAAATGAAAAAGAATTGAATTAAGATAGAGGTGTTGTCACGGGTCATCTTTCTGCACTTAGACTAATCATGATACTTGTGACTTCGCTAAGTTCAAGCCAATGTCACATAGGCTTCTTTCGACTTCGTTTGAATGCTTTTAAGTGAGATTGAATGAATTCACAGTGGTTTGTTATGGAAACAATAGAACACGACACTAAAAGATATGAAAACGATAGAAAACGAGACTTGATCTGCACATGATTGCTTGAAAGAACTCATTTCATTCATATGAAAGTATGTACAAAGTATTTACAATTTGTATTGGTGAGGGGATACATTAATGATTACAATCGACTTCGTTTGCTTTGATCCGATCTCATTTTTTTTCACCCTCTATAATAGACATAATAAACTTTTCTCATGTTATAGTAGTATATACTATTTTTCCAAGGAGGTGGAAAAAGTTTACCAATTTTCTAGAGAACTAAATATAAAGAATTTACCTACGAAAATTTACATGCATTGCTTTCAAGACCTTAGAAAAATTACAAAACATAATAAAAGCTTAACTAAGTATTTACATGAGAAAATGGAGGGGGCTGACGTCTGGTCACCAGTTGACCATCAGCTTCTTGTTGGTGGTGTCTAGCGCACGACACAGGTTGGCACGGGACATGCAGGCATCGGCACTATCTTGTGCTGGGAGTTTGCTACTGGGCACATGACATGGCACGGGCGCTGGCATGCTGCGTATGTTGGTTTTCGGGCGCGCACGCTAAGGTCTGGCACTAGTCATTGGAACTACCCCAGGTACTTGGCACTTAGTATGACCTTTCGGCTGAGCCATTGGTTTGGGATGCTTGGGTATCTTCAAGCTCTACCAGGCACTCATTGGCACGAGCATGAACATTCGTAGATATACTTGGCCCGACTATAAACGGTGTCTAAATATGCTTAGGAATGTTTAGTCCTTCCGGTTTCCTAGGTAAGTTTGGAAATACACAAGCATTCTATTTCTACTTGGACATTAAGATTGGGCGTGATAGGTCGACCTGTGGCATCCTCCCCCACCTTGTCCTTGGTAACGCCCTCAGTTCCTCGATTTTCATGATAGGTATCGATCAATGGTTGGAACACCTTGAGATTGCTCACTCGCTCCCAAGTGTTTTCCACTATGCTACGGCCTTGCCATTTCACTAGGTACTCCTTGTGTCTTCTTTTTTGTCTTCTCGTCACTCGATAATCAACAATGGCCTCCACAAATCTTTTCCAAGCTTGGTCTAGCTCGGTATTTCTTGGCTTCTCTTATGTTCCTCTTTCCAGATCCTCATGATAGGGTTTTAGCATCTGACATGGACCTTTCCAATCTGCTTCGCAATGATCAGAGGTCCAAAATACTTTTGTATGAGTCGAATGTCCTGTCCCTTTGTCATATTGTAATCTTGCTTGAGCAACTTTTTCACCATCATATGTTCTCCAACTTGGAATTCCACTAGGCGATGTTTCTTATCTGCTTGTTTCTTCATCTGTTTCACAGGCTTTTCCAGGTATCCCCTAGTAGTATCAATGTTTTGTTTCCATTCTCTGGAGAAGTTCTCAGCTCCTATAGGTTTACTGCTCGCTGGGATGTCTACCATGTGTGGTAGCACTGGCTGTTGCCTTGTCACGATCTCAAAAAGAACTCTTATACATGGAAAAACTATTTTGAGCATTAAAACATAACTGGGCAACGTCCAGGAGATCCACTTAATTTTTTTGGTTTCCAACCACGAAATGGCAAAGGTATTCCTCCAACATCCCATTGAATCACTATATATGTCCATCTGACTCAAGGTGTGAGAATGAGCTCATGCTTAACTTTGAACCAAGCAACTTGAAATGTTTCGTCCAAAAGATTCTTGTCAACTTGGAATCACGGTCGCTAACGATATCTTGTGGTACTCTATAATATTTCACAATATCCTCAGTTGACACATACTTGGACGTTAGGATGAAGGTTGCATGCATTGAGAAGCGGTCCACAACCACCAGAATGGTTGCAATCTCTCCAACCCTTGGTAAGTCGACAATCTCCCAAGGTTTCTCGAGTACTAGTAAGGGTTGCAGTAGTCCATTTTTAGCTTGGCAGTCGACTTTATCTTGTTGACAAACAAGACATGTTCTTACAAATTCTGCCACATTCAATTGCATTAGTGACCAATAGTAACCTCACTGCACTAGGGCCAATATGCATTTTTCCCTTTGATGGCCGGCCTATATTAAGCTACGGCATTCCTAAATGATGATTTTACGAAGGCGTCACTTTTTAGGCACATATACACAGCTTTCTTAGGTGACTAGAAGGTTATTCTCTATCTAACATCTTCGAGTCTTTCCTTAGCTCGGTAAGTCCATTAATTGTTTAACCGTCGGGTCTCTAGGTAGCCATTCAGGAATCTGGTTTCTTAGATAGGAGCCCACTTCACTTGCCCAAGACTAGCTAAATGATGTATGGTTGCCAACTCTGGCTTCTGACTTAGAGCGTCTACTACATGGTCAGTTGCACCTAACTGTATTCCAACATGAAGTTGAATTCAGCCAACAGTTCTTGCCACCGAGTTTGGTGTCCCGTCAACTTGGGCTAGGTCATGAAATGGTTTACTGTTGTGTTGTCTATCTTTACAACAAAAGAGGCTCCCAGTAGGGAGTGTCTTTAAACTCTTAGATAGTGGACAACTGCTAGAAGTTCCTTCTCATGAGCAGATTATCACCTTTCTATATCATTCAATTTTCTGCTCTCAAAGGCTATCGGATGACTATCTTGCACTAACACTCCACCAAAATAAAGTCTGAGGTGTTTGCCTGTACCTCAAAAAGCTTCGTGTGGTCTAGCAGGGCCAATACTAGGTCCGTAAACATGCATCACTTTAGCTCTTCTAATACAGATTGGCAATTTTAATCCCAACTCCATGTTTTATACTTCTTGAGAAAGTCTGTGAGAGGTAAAGCTATTTTCAAATAATCCTTAACAAATCTCATATAGTAGTTTGTTAATCCCAGGAAGGATCTTAACTTCGAAACATTTTTAGGGGGTTGTCATTCATTTATGGCTTACACCTTCTTCATGTCCATCTGGATATGCCCTAGTTCGATGATATGCCCCAAGAAGTGGATCTTTTGTTAGGCAAAAGAACATTTTGAAAGTTTAGCATAATGTTTATTCTTCATCAGATGCGTCAAGACATTTCATAGGTGTTCCATGTGTTCCTTGAAGCTGTCGCTATAGATTACAATGTCATTTAGGTATACTACCACAAATCGATCCAAAAAGTCCTACAATACTTCGTTTATAAAAGTGGCTACAACATTAGTTAACCCAAATGGCATGACCAAGAACTCAAAAGCTCCATATCAGGTGACACAAGTAGTCTTCTACTTGTCTCCCTCCTTTATTCTCACTTGCCAATATTCTGAACGAAGATCCATTTTAGAGTAATATTTCACCTTACTTAACTGATCAAACAATTTGTAGGCAGGGGGATCAAATATTTGTTCCTAATAGTGATCTTGTTGAGAGCTTGATAGTCTACCTACATCCGAGTAAAACCTTCCATTTTTTTTTTTTGAACAAGATCGGAACTCCATAAGGAGATTTAGCTGGTACTATGATACCGAATTCCAGCATCTCTGTCAACTACTTTCAAAATTCTACAAGCTTGGGCTGAGATATTTGATATAGTGCACGTGTTAGGGATTTGGAACCAGGTACTAATGCAATCTTATGGACCACAGTCCTCTGGGGTGGAAGTTCTTTCGGAAGCTCATTGGGCATCACATCCTCATATTCTTTCAACAATCGTTTGACAGCTTCTGGTACAGGCCACAATGTCTCCTATACTTCTTCCTACTTCAAGTATGCCAAGTACGTGGCTTCCTTACATTTAAGACCTTTCTTCAATTGGAAGATGGATAAACTTTTGGTTGAGACTCTCCCAATCATAGCTGGTATAATGCATGACTTGTTTCCCATCATTATGAGTGAGTCACCATAAGGTAAGAGCACAGCCTTCATGTCTCGTAGGAATTCAAGCCCAATGATCAGTTTGAAGTCATTTATCTGCACCGCAGTGATATTAGTCGTCCTTTCAAAGTGCCATATTTTCACGCTCACTGCTCTCGTGATACCAACATCGAACTTTGGGACTGAATTAATAGACTTTACTTGACCAGTACCCTTTTCTAGCACCAAGCCCAACTTTTCCATCTCTGTACTTACCAAGTAGTTGTGGGTAGTTTCGATATCCACCATCGCACGGATAGGTCTTCCATTTACCATAGGTTAACATACATGAGCCCGTTCCCTTACAAGTTTTTAGGTTTGGATCTTCCAAATTAGATTTTAGCTTTTTGTCCGCAAATGTTAGAGTGCTTATTTCAAGCCTCTATTGAAAACGAGCATTGCAGCTACATGAGAATGCTCTCACAACTTCTCCCTCTTCTAGGACTTGGTCCATCTTTGGGGAGGTTCATAATCTAGAGGTTGAAGGGTCGATTCAAGCGCTCTAAATTCGTAGATGGAATTCACCAAAGCTCTTCTTGATCAATTCTGGACGGGATGAGGACCGTTGCATAAGAAACAACCAAAAGGTTTGTCAGCTTCCTTCTTCTATTATTTGTGGTCTTATTTGTTTTGGTGTGAAGGAAATTTTTCTCTCGAAGCAAGGGTTCAATCTTCCCCACCATTCGCGAAGCTGGTACACCAGGGTTTGTTGTTTCCTATTTTCACTTGAGTAGGGGCAGGTCGTTCTCTATATTTTTTGGCATTTGTCTGAAAATCAACCAACCCTTCAGCTACCATGATAGCATGGATCAGTTCTATTGGATTGTATGCCCTCTTAGACTAGGTTTCTGATGTAAAATCAAATATTTTAATAAAAGAATTTATTTTCAAAAATTGTTTGTGAATTTACTTTTTGTTTGTGCACAATTTTCGTTTGGAACAGACCCATTGTGTTTAAATAAGTGGTCCATGTGAATGGTGGTCTTTCACAGTAAGGTATGGATCACGGGTTATTTAACACATAAACTTTTGTTCTTAACCTAATGATGAGACTGGGAATCTCATCATGTTTAGGTTATTATGTTATGAATTTCAAATAGGGAATGGCTTACCTTTAGCCAGTGAGTAGTCCACTCACTTCATGACATAAGCGTATTTTGAATACGTAGAACAGGACCTGTAGTAGTGGTTTCTAAAAGTACTATATGATAGAAATCTAGACTATTATCGCTACAGCGTGGACTAGTACTCTACGACTTGAGTATGAGTTGGTGGTCTAGCGAAGTTGGTAGCATATACTTTGATTTGCTGTAGTTGAGGTTCTATCGTAGGGCGAATATACTTGCATGTTGGGTATGTGTGACTAGTTAGTTAAGACAGACTTATACAAGATAGTTTCTACACTATATCGCCCCTTGTGATTGTCCGAATGGTCTAAAATGTCCAAGGCCCTGGGAAACATGACTTGGATGTTTGCTTTAGGGTAGCTCCCTTGGAAAGCAGAAACACTCCAGGAAATCGTGGATCATTGGACTAGAAGTTTAAGGATGGTAGATGTCATTTAGAGGGGTGTTAGTACACTTCTTCCTCTCTAAATGTATGGCGATGTGTAGAGGGGTATTTTAGTCATTTCACCTGTAGGTCGGAGACTTTGTTAATGTAGTATTATCCTTGGGGTCAATATTTTCTTATGGTAATATTAGGAAATATTTAAAATGTAAAATACACCTATTTATATAACAGGGGTATTTTGGTCATTTTAGCAGCCAAGGTGATGTGTCTTTTTGGTCCTCGGAATAGCCCGTAAGTCCTAACTAATTTTGGGTTGAGGAATTGGTCTCAGTTCAAGAGGATTTGATTTTATTTGATTTTATTCAGGATGTCTAATTTATTATTAGACTGGAATAAAATAAATAAATAAAATAAAATAGGAGTTGAGAGAAATTAATTATCTAGTTTAATTGGTTAATTAATTATTCAGGGCCTAGGTCCAGTATGAGTAATTAGGATATTAACCTGGGTTTAAATTAGGGAAAATAATTAATGTTTAATTATTTATTGGGTTATTTATATAGGCCCAAGAAATAAATAATTAAAGATTAATTATTTTTGGTTCATTTGGGCTCATTAATTATTTATTGGGTCATTTATATAAGCCCAAGAAATAAATAATTAATGTTTATTATTTTGGGCCTTTTGGGTTCAAGAGAAATAATAAATAATTTTCCGACCCGATAGCTTGGACCTTAGGGTTTTTTCCAGATACGGTTAAAAAGAGTTTAAGGTTAAACCAAACTCATTCTCGGGATAACATTCGGGTGTTTGAAATTTTATATCTCGGGGATATGTTTATCAGATATTTGAGTCTCAGTTTTGGCTAACCAATAAAACAAGTCTCTGGAGAAAGAAAACCCTAATCTCCCTAAGCCTAAGTGAATAACTCACGCAGCTCTCTCTCTGTGAACGTCTCATTTCTTCTCTGATTTCTCCTTGGAGCTTTGCTAATCAATAGTAAGAGAACCAAGGAGATTTGAGACCGTTCATCTTCACTGTTGTGTTCACCGACTAGAGGTTAGGCAGATGAATATTCTGAGAGTTGAAAAGCTTGGCGTTAATGCAAACAAAGCGAAGTAGGAGGCTAGCGGGTTTTCAACCGGAAGCTTCTTCAAGTGGGCAAAACGAAGTGATTCCAGTCGTTCAAGCCATTTCTACTCAACCTAGAAGGCTTAAGGAGCGCAAATGTATGATCTTCACGCTTCCGTGTGGCCTCTAAGGCTTGCGGTTTTTTTTTTTTCTGTTTTTTTATCGTCGCTGCATGCTCTTTCTATTTTTCGTCGCCTCAAGTTCTTGCACCCACTGCCTTTAAAACTCGCTTTTAGCCAAAGGTTTTAGTCTCTCCATAAAAGTGAAGAATTTGTCATTCTTTGACATCTTCGTTATTTGGAGTAGGCATGCTGAGAAATTCTTCACATAATCATGGATCGACCTAGTATACTTTAATTCCCTCAATTTACAACAGACTTCGTACTTCATATTTTGTAAGAAGAATTGTTTCTTTATAGTTGTTGGATAGTATGCCTATTAAGACTGTATTTCTGATATAATTTCGATTAAATTAATAAAAAAAATTATTCTCATTAATTGTTTGTATTTTTTGCATTTTATTTCGTGCACGATTTTGTTGAAAAAAACACATTGTGTTTAAGTAAGTGATCCATATAAATGGAAGTTTTTCACAATAAGGTATGAATCATGAGTTACTTAACACATAAACTGTTATTCTTAACCATATGATGAGAATGAGAATCTCATCATAGTAAGGTTATTGTATTATAAATTTCAAATGTGGAATGTCTTACCTTTAGCCAGTAAGTAGTCCTCTTACTTCATAACATAAGTGTATTTTGAATATATAAAATTGAACCTGTAGTAGTAGCTTCTAAAAGTACTATTTTGTAGAAACCTAAACTACTACTGCTACAGTGTGGACTTATATCATACGAATTGAGTATGTGTTGGTGGTTTGGAGAAGCTAGAAGCATATACTTTGGTATACTATAGTTGAGATTTTATCGTAAAACCAATATACTTATATGCCAGGTATATATGACTAGTTAGTCAAGACATACTTATACAAAATAACTTTTACGCTATATCGTCCATTATGACTGTTCGAATAATTTAAATATCTAGGGCCCTGGGGAATATGACTTGAATGTTTACTTTATGGTAGTTTTCTTGGAAAGTAGAAACATTCCAAGAAGTCGTAGATCATTGGATTAGAGGTCTAAGGATGATAGAGTTATTTAGAGAGGTGTTAGTACACTCTTCCTCCCTAAATGGACAGCGTTACGTAGAGGGGTATATTTGTCATTACACTTGTAGGTCGAGACTTTGCTAATGCAGCATTGTCCTTGGAGTCAATATTTTCTTATGGTGATATTAGAAAATATTTAAAATGTAAAATACAACTTTTTTTATAGTAGGGGTATTTTGATCATTTTAGTAGTTAAGGCGATATATTTTTTTGTTCTCGGAATATCCCATAAGTCGTGATGGTTTTGGGTTGGGGAATTGGTCTTGTATAAAATAGATTTTATTTTATTTAAATAGTCTGATTAATTTATTGGGTTAGAATAAAATAAAAGGTCTAAAAAGATGATTAAATTTTAGCTTAATTTAGTTGGTCAATTAATTATTCAGGGCTTGAGCCCATATTGAATAACAAGCCCTGAATAATTAAAGTTGGCCTGGTCTGAACTAGGGAAGAATTGAGATTTAACTGGTCATTTTGGGTTATTTAATTAATTTGATTATTGGGCTTTTATTAGTTCTGGAATAATTAAAATTAATTAAAGACTTAATCCAAGGAATTGGACCATAGGCCCATGGGTTAAGCCTTGATATGTTTAAAAGTTTAACAGAGCATAGGCCCTAGGGCTACTTTGCAGATGGTTAAGGATTACCGTGATGTTCAAATTTTGAACTCCCATATGATAGTCTGTTAACAAGGCTATTGGGATTTAGTTTATAGGACAGATACATTGGACTTTGCTCTTCAAGCACAATTAGAACTCTCTCTTTAGCTAGCCTCTCGGTTTCTCTGTACGTTCTAGAGTCGAAGAAGCAAAGAACAACATTCTTCAATAATTACTCTATAGCAATTAGTTGGAGAGAAAATAAAAGACCAAATCTTCTCTGTCCCATATTGCTTTCACCGGTTGATCAGGCACCATCTTATTCCGAAAGATCGAAAGCCAGTGTTCATTCCCAGACGAAGCCGTCGACTTGCTGGAATTGATCCAGAGGCTTCTACAAGTGAACGTGTAGCGATTCAGTCAACACCAGTTTCATCGGTTTTGCCTAAGCAAATCAGACGACACAGAGGTATAAACGTTCTTCCACTGCATATTGCTTTTCTGTGTTTTGGTTTTTGAATGCTACTTAAGGCCATGATCCACCTTCAATAGCTTTCTTCATTTGTTCCCAAGTACTGATGACCAGGCATCCTGCCTCAATCATAGCAACCTGAACTTCCCACCATAGCTTAGCATCATCATTGAGAAATGTGGCAGCAGTGTTCACCTTCAACCCTCCATCCGTTATGCCCACAGTTTTGAAGTATTGAGAATGATTGAAGGAGAAGTTGCCAATCTCTCAAGCATCCTTGTTCTATTTCAAGGCCTTCGGTTCTCCCACATTAGGCTTCAATGTAGGCATGGTATTAACCAAGATGTCATTCCTTCCATCGACAACTCGCCTAATTGACAAGCATATGGTCCTCAATTCAGCCTGAGCATTTTCCAACACAGTCCGCAGCTCAGCTATAGCCGTGAAGTTGTTCTCCACTTCCGTCTCGTTATGTCCGAGTCTCTCCTCGTGAGACTAGACATGTTGCACCACGTGCCTCGTCTTAGAACAAGTCACTTCTAGTTCTACACGTTGTCTCGCGGATATCTCCCTCCATTAGGGATAATCGTCTCACCATAGAATCACCGTCAGCTTCTCTTTCCCCATAGCAAAGGAGATAAATTTTATTTACATCGACCTCAAAGGCCTGCAAATGATCTTTGTTACTTCTCGTGCCTTGCAATGGGCTAACATACTCCGAACTCGATGCCATGCTCTGATACTAACTCTCATGAGTCGTCTTTCTATATTTAGATTAATCGTGACGCCCGTGACTTAGTTAGGCTCGAGCCAACATTACACCGGCCTTTTTCGACTTTGTTTGAATGCTTTTAAGTGAGCTCGAATGGATTCACAGTGGTTTGTAATAAAAACGATGGAAAACGGCAATAAACTTTGAAAACGGCACTTACACGAGGCTTAACCAGCACATGATTACTTCAAAGAACTCATTTAATTCATATGAAAGCATGTACACAGTATTTACAATGTGTATTGGTAAGGGGGAATACTAATAATTACAATCGACCTCATTTGCTTCTATCCAATCTCGTTTTTCTTCGCCTTTTATACTGAACGTGGTAAATTTTTCCCATATTACAGCAGTACATACTATTTTTCCAAAAAGGTGGGAAAAATTTGTCGATTTTCTAGAGAACTAAGTACAAGAAATTTACTTACGAAAAATTATATGCATGACCTTCAAAGCCTTAGGAAAATTATAAAAATATAACAAAAGCTTAACTAAGTATTTACATGAGGAAATCAAGGAGGCTGATGTCTGGTCGCCGGTTAGCCATTGGCTTCTTGTTGGTGCAGTCTGGTGTGGGCTTGCAGCACGGACACGCGGGCACACAACACTGTCTTGTGCTGGGCATTTGCTACTGGGCATGCGGCACAGGCTAGCACGGGTGCTGGGCATGCAACATGTGCTGGTCTTTGGGCGTGCGCAGCACGGTCTGGCGCTAGTAGTTGGCACTGGCTCGGGTGCTCAGCACTTGGCACAGTCCTTCGGCTGGGCCATTGGTTTGGAACGCTCGAGTGTCTTTAGGCTCTACTAGGCACTCCTTAGCACGGACATGAACGTTCATAGGCATATTCAGCCTGATTATAGATGATGGCCAAGAACGTTTAAGAATATTTAGTTATTTCAATTTCCTAAATAAGTTCAGAGACATACGAGCATTCCGTTTCCACTTTAAACATTTAAATTGGGCGTGAATAAGGTCATATCCATGCAACTAGCTTGTCACAGGTCGGCCTGTGACTTTGCCAATAGACCATAGGATATAAAGCTAGATAAATGAAAATAGTTGGATAGGCAACCTATGGGCGACTTAGTGTTTAGAGAGAGATGCTCTCAACCGATGCCTTTGTCTCGGTGCTGCCTCTTCTCCGTGCGCTGATGTCCGTCGCTGCTCGTTGCTGTTACGCTCTCTTCTGATCGGCTCTAACCTCTGCGACTTGTATTTGCACTGGTTAGTTGTGTTGGTGGTGTGTTTTGGTGTTCGTTCTGCATGTGCACTGTTCTTCGCTTTCTTCTGGTAGTGCATTGGCCGACTGTGCTCTGTGCGTATTGTGGTGGTGCCGGCTGGCACTGGCGCAGCTCTAGCACCTCCTTGTTTCCTTTATCCTGCCAGCGGTCTCTGTTTGTCTCTCGTTTGCGCTGTGTGCGTGGGTTAGCCAGCGTCCGCTGCAGCGAGGTGCTCTGGTTTTCTGGTTTTCGCTTCGCGTGGGACCTTGGTGCTCTCTTCCCTTCTCTTGTCTTTGGTGTTTGGGGGAGTTGGAGGCTGTTGGGCTTTGGCCGGGGTTTCCAGTTGAGTTTCCAGTCGTCGGTTCTTTCTTCTTGGACTTAGGTGTTATTGGTATCGTGCATTTCGGTTTTTATTGTGTTAATTCTTACGTTTTTGTTCTGATCCTGGATCATTGACGGGGGCTGCGTTTGTCAGAGGTTCGTCTGGCTGGAGTTATTTTATATTTTGGCCCTGTCCCTGTTGCTGCTTCCCGTGTTTGTTCGGTTGATGTTCTTATTCGTTCTTGACTGGGACGGAGTATAGTTCTTCGTTCAATCCATGCGCCCCTGACTGTTTACCGGGCACAGTGTTTTATTTTGGATTCCTTGTTTGAATTTGAATTCTGAGCGTTGGTGCTTTCCCCCGCTCCAGTTACCCCGAGCCCGTCTCCTTCTAGTCGCTTGAACATTTCGGTGCGTGTTGGGCCGTTTCTGCTTGATCCAGCCAGTGCCTGCCTGGGCCAGCCTATACTGTGCTCAGGGGCCCAGGCACAGTTGGCCTGGCTCGTTTGCTTCTCTTGTCATGGCTAAAAAGCATAACAATAATCCGAAGAGGGTTGTCTTGGCTAAGCCCACAGTTTGCATCAGCAGCTTCCCTGTAGCGGACCCTGGGCTGGATTTATTTCCCCAGTTGGCCTCCCCGAATGGCCCGATGCAATGCCCATCTTCTTCGTTCAGCTTTGGGCAAGAGTCTTGCACCCTTCCTGCCCAACCGGGTTCTCCGTCTAACTTAGCTCCCTCTGAAAAGTCATGGGCAAGATTGTTCAAGAAGGACTCCTTTTCTGCAGACGTCGGTTTAAAGCTCATGGAAATTCCGGTTGCTGGGGATATGGTCGTCTTGGATTGCATAGATGTTATTGACCTCGAATCTCGGCTTGGTTATTGCCTCCTTGGGTTCGTCGCTGGTCGTTTCCCTGGTAGCAAAGCCATTCAGGAGCTTGCGTCTTCTTGGGGTGTCCAATATCAGTGGTACACGCACAATACCGGATGGCTGGTTTTCAAATTTCATTCAGCTGAGGATAGACAATTGGTCTTGGATGGTGGCCCTTACTCGGTTTCTGGCCGATTTCTTCTGTTCAAGCTCATGCCCCCGGAGTTCAATTTTTCTATGGATGAAATGAACATAGTTCCTATTTGGATCACCCTCCCTTGTCTCCCGCTGGTCTGTTGGAACAAACTCGCCCTTAGCAAGATTGTGTCCGCTGTGGGTAAGCCGATTATGTCCGAAACCTGTACTGCCCGGATGGAGCGGCTCTCCTTTGCCCGTGTTCTTGTGGAGGTAGATACATCGAAGCCCCTCACTCGGGAAATTCGCATTCAGATGCCGTCTGGGGACATCCTAGTGCAGCCAGTCAAGTTTGATGTTGAACCTTCTTTTTGTGCAACCTGTAAACGGTTTGGCCACTCTGAAGCTAACTGTCTATCGCGTACCGTGGCTGATCGTCGGGCTTTGCAACAGCGGCATGCGCAGGCTAGGGAGCACCAGCGCGGTCCTCGCCGGGCACGTAAGCGAGCAGCAGGAGGGACGGACCCTACGCCTGCTCATGGCCCCAAGCCCCCTCTGGAGGCGGTCCTTCCCCCCGGGCGTACAAACCTCCCTCCCATCCCATCTGCAGCTGGTTCCTCGGGTATTCTGCCCACCCCTGGGGGTATCCGTCCGTCTGGGCCTCTGGCTACTGATCAAGTCCGGCCTGCCCCCTCTCTAGCCGGTGCATCTTTATCGGCCCCATTGGACCCTGGCCCCTCAGTCCCCCCCCCCCTCTCTCGGATGCTCTGCCCGTGTCACCACCTGGTGCAGCTCGGGCTGCTCCCATTCGGTCGCTCCTTTCCCTTCGGCCCCAGGCCCCTGCGCCTAAGGGGGCCTCCCTTCCTCCAATATCTCGGCCTGTGCGGCCAGGGGATGAGGTTCCCAAGCCTGGGCTGCGTGCACCCAAGGCGGCTAAGAAGACATTGTTGGATAGGCAGAAGGCGCCTGGTGCCCCTAGCCATCCTCTATGAAGATTTCTTGTTGGAATATTCGAGGGCTCAATAAAGCCCTCAAGCAACACACGGTGCGCAGTTTTATTCACCAGCATCGTGTGGATGTAATGGGTATCCTTGAGACTAAACTATCGGATTCTTCTCTTAATTGGTTTCTTCGGACTAAGTTTCCAGGTTGGGATCATTGTTCTAACTTTAGTGATGACCCGGGTGGTCGGATTTTGGTGCTTTGGAACCCATGTGCTGTGTCTCTGGATGGGGTTTCAACATCGGCTCAACTTCTATCGTGTAGGCTCACTTGCAAGCTTACTAACCTCTCCATCCGTTGTAGCTTTGCATATGGTAAATACACGGTGGTTCAGCGCCGTAGCCTTTGGGAATCTCTCCGTGCTGCGCCTCTTCTGCAGTCCGGTCCTTGGATAATATTAGGTGATTTTAACTCGTACCTCTCTCCCTCGGATAAACTCAATGGGACAGCCCTCACTCATTATGCACTTCAGGACTTTACTCAGTGTTGTTCCGATGTTGGATTGGAGGATCTGCCATTCTCAGGAGAATTCTTTACATGGACAAACAACCGGGTGTGGTCCAAGCTGGATCGGGTGCTTGCTAACTCTGATTGGTTTCAGTCTCCTTTGGTTGGGGCGGTTCGGTTCATGCCTATTGGCTGCGTTTCAGATCATGGCGCGGCCCTCTTTTGCCTGGAAAATGGTACTGGCGTTCGGGTCTCGGTTCCTGAATGTCTGGGCAGAGCACTCGGAGTTCATAAGCATTATCAGTCGTGGTTGGGATGTTCAGGTGGACGGCACTCACCAGTTCTGCCTGTCTAAACGGCTGAAGTTCCTTAAAGGTCCATTAAAGAGTCTGAATCGGGCGACTTTTTCTCGCCTATCGCATCGTGCTAGTCAGGCATCGGAGGCTCTGTAGGTGGCCCAGGCTAACCTTTTGGCCTCTCCGTTGGATCCGTCTTGTGTGGTTGCGGTGCGCAGCGCTCGTCAACTTGCCTGGCGCATGGCAGAGGCAGAGTTGGCCTTGTTCCAGCAGCTGGCCAAGGCCAAGCACATTTCTCAAGCGGACCGTTCTACAAGTTATTTTCATGGCCTTGCAAAACGGAACTCTAAACGCAACTTCATATCGAGCGTCATTCGGACTGATGGCTCAAGGACTATGGGATTAACTGAACTTGCCGACGAATTTGTGGCTTTCTATGTTATTCTCCTAGGTACTCACAGCCCTTGTTCCCCCCTGGACCCGGCTACGGCTCGCGCAGGCCCTTTGCTCTTGCCGCACCAGGTACGTGATTTGGCAGCGGATGTCTCTCCCTCTGAAATCCGTGCTGCTCTATGGGACATAGGCGACCTCAAGGCCCCTGGCCCTGATGGTTATAATGCATGTTTTTTCAAGAAGGCGTGGCCCGTGGTTGGCCAACTGGTCACTCAGGCGTGCTTGGAGTTCTTTTCCTCAGGCCGTCTTCTCAAGCAATGGAACCATGCTATCCTTTCCTTGATCCCCAAGGGCCAATGCACCAACTCGGTTGAGGACTACCGCCCTATCTCCTGCTGCAATGTCTTATACAAGATCATATCCAAAACATTGGCCAACCGTCTTAGCCGTGTTCTTGACTATTTGGAGGATTCTGCCCAGGCAGCCTTCGTTGGCGACCGACTACTAGCGGATAATGTCTTTGTGGCGCAAGAACTATTCAAATCGTACTCTCGCAAACGTGTGTCTCCCCGTTGTGCCATCAAAGTCGACTTACGCAAGGCATATGACTGCGTGAATTGGGACTTTTTGCTTAGTCTACTGGAGGAACTTGGCTTTCCTACAGTGTTCTGTGCATGGATTCGACAGTGTGTCACCACATGTTCGTTTTCCATATCTATCAATGGCAGTAGCCATGGGTTCTTTCCGGGCCAGAGAGGCTTGCGGCAGGGTGACCCCCTCTCCCCCTTCCTCTTTGTTCTTTGCTTGGAATATCTATCCCGCAGCCTAAGGGTGGCCTCTGCTTCTCCCTCGTTTCACTTTCACCCGGGCTGCCAAGCCTTAGGCCTTACTCATTTGGCGTTTGCGGATGATTTGTTGTTATTTGGTCGAGGGGACTGTCAATCTATCTGGATTCTAATGCAATGTCTCCATCACTTCCAGGCTGTTTCGGGACTATCTGCCAATGCAGTGAAATCTAGTGTCTACTCTGCCGGCCTGAATGATACCCAACACCTGGATATTCTACAAGCTTCGGGGTTCCAGCTGGGAACCTTTCCTTTCCGGTACTTGGGTGTTCCCATTGCTGCGGAACGAATGCGTTGTTCTTTTTATAAGCCTCTGTTGGATAAGATTGGGCTGACAATCAATGGCTGGACGGCCAATTCTCTCTCCTTCGCTGGTCGCTTGGAATTGATTACGTCGGTCCTCCAGGGAGTGGAATGTTTCTGGTTATCAATTTTCCCCACCCCTCAATCAGTCCTAAATGATCTTTCTCGTATGGCACGTCAGTTCCTGTGGAACGGTAAATCCTCACCGGTGGCCTGGTCGAACCTCTGTAGGCCGAAAGTTGAAGGGGGTCTAGGCATCAAGGACCCGGGGCCATGGAATGCTGCACTCTTAGCTCGCGCTCTTTGGGACATCCATCGGGACAAACGCACGCTATGGGTTCAGTGGATTCACCACCGTTACTTAGGGGTCCGCTCAGTCTGGACGACAAGCATTTGCCCGAGCTCGTCCAGTCTGTTCAAGCGGCTTCTCCAGATCCGGGACACAGTCCTTCATGCTGCTGGTAATGTGCCGACTGCCATTGCTCTATTGGAGTCTTGGGCAGCACACCCCGAGTTGTTTACCAGGATGGCCTATGATTTTTTTCGCACCCCCGCTCCGCGTGTTCCATGGGGACGCACCGTTTGGGGGAAGGTGCTTGTGCCCAAGCATGCATTCATTCTTTGGCTTGCTGCATTGGGCAGACTCCGCACCAAAGACAGGCTTCCTTTCGTCACACCAGATCCGTCGTGTCCTTTTTGTTCTATACAAGCGGAAACCTCACACCACTTGTTCTTCCAATGCCCGGTGACTAGCCGGGTATGGGACGATGTTAAACGATGGGTGCGGCTTCGACGACCTATGACTACTCTGCCCAGCTCGCTAAAGTGGTTAATGAAGGAGGCCCAAGGCTCTTCCTGGCCCACCAAGCTTAAATGCTCGGCCCTTGCTGCAACGGTTTACACCATTTGGGATACCCGGAATCGCGTGCTCTTTGATGGGCTGCCTGCCTCACCAGCCCATATGATATCGCGAGTCAAAACGATTGTATACAGGGCCATTTTTACTTTGTATCCTTCCGTTCTGACTCAGTTTGAAAACAATGGATATGCCCTTGAGGCACTTCTTGTTTAGACACTAGGGAAATGGGTAGCCTCCGGGTTACCGTCATATGTACATTCTGCCTATCCATCTATAAAACATTTACATTTCCATAAAAAAAAAAAAAAAAGAACCTTGCAGCGATGAATAAAGCAGTCCTAGCTAAGATGGCTTGGAGGTTGCTGCATGAACCACATAGTTCCTAGGTTCGGGTTCTCAGTATCAAGTACGGTCGATTGACGGAGAACGTGGAATCCAAAGCTTTAACTTTGTATACTTGGCAAAGACATTGCACCGGGACAATTAATTTTAAAATAAGAATTTTTTAAATAAAATTTAAAATTATATTTTTTATTTAAAAATTTAAAATATAATTTTGACATAAATTTACAGTAAATTAAATAGGAGGACTGTTGGTTAGTAACAAAGAGTAAAAGTAAATTGAATTTCATCTTAATTTAAATTTTTATTTAAATTAAAATAAATTTTTATTTTTAAAAATTATTATATACTTATAATACATTACATTATTTTTTTAAATTATATTTTAACCTCACTTTAATATTTAATAACTTTTATTATATTTAAATAAATTTTATTTAAATACACTAAAAATAATCTTTAAAAAAAAGTAAAAAATTGATCAATGTTATAAAATTAGGGTAGTGTTAGAATCAAATCTTCACACTACACACTAATAAAACTCTAACTATTTTGCACAAGAATTTCTCTCTTTCTTTTCTCTCACAATTTTCTCTAATCTTTCTTTCACTAATCTTTCTTTCACAAAATAATGGTGTATTACAAGCTTAGAGAATAGCTCTATTTATAGAGCTCTAATTAGTGGATTACATCATGGCATACATCATCTTCCACTAATCTTAATTAATGGTGTCTCCACTAAATGGTGGACATCCATAAAAATCTTCTAATAATTCACATAAATCCATAATTAGTGGAGCCTCCACTAATTAATAAAGATTCCAATAATTCATAATACTCCCCCTTGGATGTCCATCCATTACATAAAGAATATGCCTCGTTAAAACCTTACTAGATAAAAACCCGAGTGGGAAAAAAATCTAGTGAAGGAAAAAGAGTACACTATTCTATATGTCCATTTATTACTCCCCCGATGAGATGATTCATTTAAATCTTTAAACCGACGCATACCGATTTTATATCTCAACTTTTCAAATGTTGCGATCGGTAAAGTCTTCGTGAAAATATCTGCGAGGTTATCACATGACCGAATTTGTAGCACATCAATTTCACCTTTCTTCTGGAGTTCATGAGTAAAGAAGAATTTTGGTGAAATATGTTTTGTCCGATCTCCTTTAATATATCCTCCTCGTAATTGAGCTATGCAAGCTGCATTGTCTTCATAAAGAGGAGTTGGAATACCTTTGATTGATGATAATCCACAACTTTCTCGGATATAATGAATCATGGATCTTAGCCATACACATTCTCGACTTGCTTCATGAATGGCTATAATTTCAAGCATGATTTGAAGAAGTAGTCGCTATAGATTGTTTCGTAGAACGCCATGATATAGCGAGTATTTCCACATGTAAATAGATAGCCCGTTTGAGAACGTGCTTTATGTGGATCAGATAAATAACCGATGATCTCGCATAACCTATCAATGTTGGACTGGTTTTATTTGAATAAAATAATCCGAGATCAATTGTACCTTGGAGATATCGAAGGACTTGTTTAATTCCATTCCAATGTCGTCGTGTTGGTGAAGAACTAAATCTTGCTAATAAATTGACAGCAAAAGCAATATCAGGTCGTGTATTATTAGCAAGATACATCAATGCACCAATTGCACTGAGATATGGTACTTCAGGACCAAGGAGTTTTTCATCATTTTCTTGAGGTCGGAAAGGATCTTTATCCACATTTAATGATCGCACGATCATTGGAATACTCAATGGATGTGCTTTGTCCATGTAAAATCTTTTTAGCACTTTTGCTGTATATGTTGATTGATGAATAAATGTTCCACTCTCCAAATGTTCAATTTGTAAACCAAGGCAAAATTTGGTTTTACCAAAATCCTTGATTTCAAATTCTCTTTTTAAATAATCAATTGTTTCTTGGAGCTCTTCAGGAGTTCCAATAAGATTAATATCATCAACATATATAGCTAATATCACAAATTTAGAACCAGATTTCTTAATAAAAACGCATGGACATACCTGGTCATTTTTAAATCCCGCTTTCAATAAATATTCACTAAGACGTGTAAACCACATGCGCCGCATTGCTTCAGGCCATATAATGATTTCTACAACTTGATGGAGTAATTTTCACGAGGATAATGTTTATATGCTTCGTGCATATGAAATCCTTCGGGGATTTTCATGTAAACATCATTTTCTAAATTTCCATACAAGTAAGCAGATGACAACATCTAATAGGCGCATATCTATCTTTTCATGTACTGCCAAACTGATAAGATATCGGAGTGTAATAGCATCAACAACAGGAGAATAAGTTTCATCATAATCAATACCTGGTCTTTGTGAAAAACCTTGGGCTACTAATCGCGCTTTATATCGAACGATTTCACTCTTTTCATTGCGCTTTCGCACAAATATCCATTTATAGCCAACAGGTTTTATACCTTCTGGTGTTCGGACTGCAGGTCCGAAGACTTCACGTTTTGCCGCTGCATTTAACTCCGATTGAATCGCATCTTTCCATTGCAACCAATCTTTTCTATGCCGACATTCATCAATCGATATTGGTTCGGGATCATCATTATCCCGTGTAACATCAAGAGATATATTGTATGCAAATATATTATCAATAACAGTTTCTATCCGATTCCAACTTCTACCGGAAGTGGTATAATTGATAGAAATTTCAGTGTTACTTTCATCAACTTCGGTTCTTTGTCATCGGTTCTCTCTTGGTCTTTATCATTCTTTTCTTCAATATGATCTTCTGGATCATTTAATCCTCTTTTCTTTCGAGGATTTTTATCTTTAGAACCAAGAGGTCGGCCACGCTTCGGCGTGTTTTTGACTCAAGACTATAGGTATAATATTTTGTTCTGCTGGAACTTCAATTCGAATAGGAGCATTTATAGGCTGGAATATGCGATTTTGTAACTCTTCCGGAGTCAACAAAAGCTGTCCGGCATTTGATTTGCAATGCTTTGCAAATGAATTATCTTTTGAACTTCAAGTTCACATGCGCTTGTGCGCGGATCAAGATAATTTAATGATGTTGTCCAAGCAAGATCCTTTTTATACTTGTTTTGGTTCTCCCCTAATTTAGGGAATAATGATTCATCAAAATGACAATCAACAAATCTTGCTTGTGAATACATCTCCGTCGTGGGTTCAACATACCCGATAATAGAGGGAGAATCATATCCAACGTATATCCCCTTTCTTCTTTGAGGACCCATCTTTGTACGTTAGTTTGGTACAATTGGAATATATACAAGACACCCAAAAATTCTTAAATGAGCAATATTTGGTTCCGACCCAAAAGCCAATTGCAAAGGAGAGAATTTATGATAACTAGTTGGTCTTATACGTACAAGTGTTGCAAGCATGTAGAATAGCATGT
This sequence comes from Voacanga thouarsii, assembly GCA_026120185.1. Classification (NCBI taxonomy): domain Eukaryota; kingdom Viridiplantae; phylum Streptophyta; class Magnoliopsida; order Gentianales; family Apocynaceae; genus Voacanga; species Voacanga thouarsii. The sequence goes on from JANUWF010001938.1 coordinate 433,372, forward strand.
CCCCAGGTAGATGTTGAGAGATTTGTTTTCATTAATAATGGTCTAGCAATTAATTGTAATCGTTTAATCAAAGATTCAAGCAAGACCATTCGTAGTGTGAACATGAGCTACAGGATGTTCAACATTAATCCCAATTGACATGCAATATGCATCAAAAGCATGTGATGAAAATTCACCGACATTATCCAAATGGATATTTTTAATGTGATGGTCCGGAAATTGTGCTCGTAATTTAATTATTTGAGCAAGTAATCTCGCAAACGCCAGAGTTGCGAGTAGATAATAAACATACATGTGACCATCGGGATGATGCATCAATTAAGACCATAAAATATTTGAACGGTCCACATGGTGGATCAATAGGTCCACAAATATCTCCGTGAATCCGTTCGAGAAATATAGGACTTTCAGACTCCTACTTTTACTCGGTGATGGTTTAACAATTAATTTTCCTAGGGAACATGCGAGTACATGCGAATTTTTCCGATGTTAATATCCTTTTATTTTTTAAAGGATGACCATGTGTATTCTCAATGATTCTTCTCATCATGGTAGATCCTGGATGACCCAACCGGTCATGCCAAATGCTAAAAGTAATAGGATCAGTAAACTTCGGTTTACTAGATGATGAATTTCAATTATACGTATTTTTACAAAATATAGACCAAGTAGAAAAAGACGGCAGCTTTTCTAATACCGATTTCTTGCCCAAATGCATTTGAGTAATAAAAAGATGCTCAATCCCATTTTTCTCATTTGTTTCAACATGATACCCATTTCGCGGATATCTTTAAAACTCAATAAATTTCTTCCGGATTTTGAGGAAAATAGTGCCTTATCAATAATAATTGTTGTTCTTTTAGGCAACAATATACTAGCTCTTCCGGAGCCCTCAATTACATTTGCACTACCGTTTATCGTATAAATATTTATTTCTCCCATTTTGAGATCAGAAAAATATTTCTCATTTTTTAGTATGGTGTGTGTAGTTCCACTATCAATAATGCATACATCATCATTAATAACGACTATCCGAACACAAATATATATATGTAAACGTAAATATTATTATAATAGAATGAAAATGAAAATACAAAAATATCGGGGTGAGGCTTTAGTTCTTTTGGACACTCGCCATCACCAATTAAATGGTCTATCCTACCGTCCGGGTGTTCAAAAAATCCGATACATCTATATGGGTAATATTGATATTAAGATCTTCAGGATCACTATCGTCATCCTCAGCATTATTTATTGGATGTTGAGAAAAATATGCTTCCACATTTTTATTTTTCAATGAAGCTTGATACAATTCAACTAAATGCTTAGTCGTACGACAGTTTCGTGACCAATGACCTTTCATGCCACATCTATAACATATATCCTCATGCTTTTCTTCAATTTCTTTTTCTTTTTCCTTTTGATCTTTTCTGTTCCACTTCAGGTGGCCAGTATTTCTCACAGTTTGATTATAATTGTGATAAGGGAAATATCGAACGTGTCTACGACCATAACCACGACCACGGTCACGGCCACGGCCACGGCCACGACCACGACTATAACGATGGCTTCTGCTGGAGCCAACGACATTCACTTCAGGAGTCTTTGTAGAGCCGATTGGTCCGGCTTCATGATTTCTCAATAATAACTCATTATTTTTCTCTCGCAATGAGGAGGGCGGTAATTAAATCTGTAAATTTTGTATACCCCTTTTCTCGATATTGTTGCTGCAGGACAATATTCGAGGCATGAAAGGTGGAGAATGTCTTCTCCAACATATCTTCATCAGTCACTTTTTCTCCGTAAAATTTTTAACTAAGATGTAGTTTTATACATCACGGAGTTCACGGTTTTACAATCTTGCAACTTCAGGTGCAACCATTCATACCGTGCAGTGGGTAGTACGACCATCTTCGAGTGGTCAAATCTTTCTTTTTATCCACATGACATATGGATCTCCTTTTTTTTAGCATTTAGATGCATTTTTGTATGACATATAAAATTTTTTTTCGAAATATCAAGGGTTACAAATTCGAATTTAGCGAGATCAATAAATGCGTACCTGTCTTCTGGCTTTAATAACGGCAGAGACTCGTGCTGATAACGTGTTATAAAATTAGGATAGTGTTAGAATCAAATCTTCACACTACACACTAATAAAACTCTAACTATTTTGCACAAGAATTTCTCTCTTTCTTTTCTCTCACAATTTTCTCTAATCTTTCTTTCACAAAATAATGGTGTGTTACAAGCTTAGAGAATAGCTCTATTTATAGAGCTCTAATTAGTGGATTACATCATGGCATACATCATCTTCCACTAATCTTAATTAATGGTGTCTCCACTAAATGGTGGATATCTATAAAAATCTTCTAATAATTCACATAAATCCATAATTAATGGAGCCTCCACTAATTAATAAAGATTCCAATAATTCATAATAATCAAAGAATGAATTAATAGTAAGATATTAGTCATGGACTCGAAAGTCAGCCCACAAAATGGGCCCACATCTCACTTGCACGCTGACATGGCATGGTAGGGGCTGCAAACACATTGGTTTGGTGCACCAAGCTACTACATGCAGGTGATCCTCTCTTTCCTCTTGGTTTTTAGTTGAGCTGTAACCAATTCATTCACACACACAAAAAAAAAATCTTCTCTCTCACACACACAAGCACACAGAGAGAGTAGACCAGATCCCTGTTCATTAGAGAAATGGGATTTTTACTCAAAAGTGCAGTCCATCTTCAGCAGAATCACCACCACCTTTCCCTCACCATGCTCTCAGTCCCAAGCCTCAATATTTTCTTCAGCTGATCAAAATCAAATCTTTTCACAAGGTCCCTCTCTATCTCTCCCTATTTAGGTTTTGTGTCCGTAGAGTTGTAAATGAATTTTGTTTCTTAATTGCTTCTTTTGCCCAGAATTAGAGAAACCCTAATTGGATTTCTCTTGCTGTCGGGCTTCTTAATTCAGAATTTCGTGTTCAATTTTGAAGTATTTATTCTCCGGTCATAATCTTGACGACCTTTTGTTTCTTCTGCCTTTTCTGCGGTAAAGTTGCGGGTTTAATTCGGTTCAAAGAACCGACGGAAGTTGGGGCTTTTCTCTTCATTTGACTAGAAATACTTGAGGGGTTCAATAGTTTATCTGATTACATGGGGTTTTGTTTCAATTATTATGCTGGAAAAGTTTATGGGTTTTTATTTTTCTGATTAGGTTGAATTAGGGTTTCATTTGTGTTGGTCAGAAATAAAATCTGGGTTTGAACTTCGAATTTCAAGTTTAGATTTTTTTTGTTTTTATGAGGGAGTATACAAATTTGTATCAGCCAGACCAACTAAAATTTGAGTTTTGTTTAAATTAGCTCGCAGAAGTTGGTTTATGATTCTCCAGCATAGGTAAAAGTTTTGTCTTTTTTACTTCATTCAGCTAAGAAATTAGGGATTTGATTGGGGCATTGGTGAAATTCGTGATGGGAGACGAGATACCAAATGCAATGAATCTGGATCTTAATCTTGGGCCCATTGATCATTCAAGTGATGATACTGAGCCCAGGTCAGGATCATTTCCAAGGGAAACTATGAACTTGGAGGATTGGTTAGTAGGTGGTCCAGTTAGTAGACTTAGGGAAGCTGTAAGGCGGAGGCGGTTTAGATCTGTTTGGAGAGGATTTCAAGTACCCCCTGAAACTAGGAACATTGCATTAGAATCCATGGGGGTGAGCGGTCTACAAGCTGGAGAGGGCAGTGTTGCTGCAGAGGCAAGAACTACTGAGGTTACTAAGACGTGTGACAACAATGATGGCTTTTTAGATGATGGGGCTTTGGGGAAGAAGGATGATGATGAGAAAGGTGGAGGTGATGCAGGATGTTTCTTTGATTGCAATATATGCTTGGACTTGGCCAAGGACCCTGTTGTGACTTGTTGTGGTCACTTGTTTTGTTGGCCTTGCCTCTATAGGTGGTTGCATCTTCACTCAGATGCCAAAGAATGTCCAGTTTGTAAGGGTGAAGTGACAATAAAAAATGTCACTCCAATTTATGGACGTGGAAAGAGTGCACAACAGCCAGAAGATGATTCAAGTGCAAAGATCCCTCTTAGGCCCCAAGCACGAAGGGTTGAGAGCTGGAGACAACTTATTCAGAGGACTGCTTTTACCATTCCAATGGAGGAAATGATTCGCCGTCTTGGCAGTAGGTTTGATCTGTCCCAGGTTCATCCACATAATGTCGATGCCCAACGGGAATCACCTGAGAGAAGCAACTCATTGCTTAATCGAATCCTGACATCCAGAGGAATGCGTAGAGAACAGAACAACGTGGTGCCACCTGATGATGTGGTTGACTTAACACAGAGCAGTCCTACTAATTCTGAGGCAGGGGAAAGCCGCCAAATGTCACCCCTATTGCTTCGTAGATCATCGAATTCCAATCGGGCTGCTAGTATTTCTCATCTCACATCTGCACTGCGTACTGAAAGGTCAGTTGAGTCATACTTCCAGACTGAACCTGTGGAAAGGAATCAGGAGCAAACTCTGCCAGTTGACGACAGAGATTCAGTCTCAAGCATTGCCGCTGTCATTCACTCGGAGAGTCAGACAGTAGATACTGCAGTTGAAATTGATTCAACAGTAGCTCTGTCCACTTTGTCTTCCAGAAGGAGAAATGACTCTTCAAGAATATCAGATGTGGATAGTGGAGATTCCCGTGCACCAAGGAGGCGGCGGCTAAATTGATACTATTAGTCTCTCTCATCTGCTTCCTGTTTTCATGCTCTTTTCTCAATATCTGGCCACATTTATATAAGTAGGAACGTCCATACAGTATAAATGGACATCTGTCTTAGGAATAGTTTGAAGTTTTCTAGAGTAATCAATTCGACGGTTCAGAGATGCCTATAAAAACCTGTTGAAGTTTTGTTGTTTTAGATTCATGGTCTGTGAACTTGTTTTATTACCCCTTCAAGTGTTAACTGCTTTGAATTTGTACATCCAAGCAGACTTTTATAAAACCGTGAGGCAAATTGTTAGTCACCTCTGTAAATACGTGCACCAACTTCAATTGGCCCAGTTATTCTCCTTTACAGATCTGCCAGGCACCCTCAAAACTTCAACAATGCTTCTGATCTTCTCTTCTTTGAGTGGTTCTCCTGAATCTGATATCATTCATTTCTTTCAGTGTACTCTAGTTCCATACTTCGATGGAAAAGAAAAGGAAAGAAACTAACTAGGATGTCCTCTTAGAGAATCTGTCTGATCTACTGTGCTTGAATTCTGGAATTTATCTGCCTGAACAGTTGTGTGTTCTTTCATAATGTGAATAAATTTTCATCAGAGTATCCATCACGAAGCTCAACTTATCACCTCTTCATTATGTTTTTAGATTTAACTTGGAGATTTTCTTTTAGTCTTTAGAAGCATATTGTAAAATTCAATCGAACTTTGACAAGGAAGGAGTTTAATTGATCATAGTTTTCCGTCCATAATTTATTAAAATTTTTTATTTAAAAAAGTCGAATGGGACTTTCACTTGGGCTCTAACACAAAAAAACGACAAACCGGCTTAAGTTTTAATTTTGTGGGCCTGAAATGGATTTCGATATCATGCCAATATTGCTTTTTAAATTATATTGGGCCTTAGAATTAGGCCTACTGGAGCCGAAAGAAGACTGGATTCATGGTTTGAATAAAATTTTTTTTTGGGGTTCCCCAGGCCCAAGTTTCCGAAATCCCAAATGACCCTTTGGGTCTCGATGCGTTTTCGTCTTCTCCTTCATTTCCGCTTCATTTTTTGCCATCGTTTTTCCAATTTTTTGGGGGTAAATAACTACGTCCTGTAAATTGTCCTTTATCACCATATGGTTGGACAAGTTTTAGTTAAATAGGTCCGTAAATTTATAGCCAAAAAAACCAATTCCTTCGCTGTCAGAAATAAAAAAAAAGTACTTAAATTTTAAATGAAGCATAAAGTATAGTTATCTAAATAATTTTCTACGTCAATAGTATTCTAAACTAAAATTTAAAGGATCTAAAATTTTCAGCAATTTGGATTCTATATAAATAATTAAACTTTGCCACCTTGTGGATTTTTGTTTCAAACTTTTGCTGAGTTATTCTTTATTTTTGCTTTGTCACGGGAAAGGAAAATAAACTAGTTAATTTTGAAATCTAGAAAAATAATTGAGAGGCGGTGCTTTTTTTATATTAAGAAAAAAAATAAGAAAATTTTGAAATTGTTAAATAAACAAAATTTGTGAGAATTCCGACCTGCCGGATTCGAACCAGCGACCTAAGGATACGCTGCTAGGGTACACCCAACTACAGTCCTCCGCTCTGCCAACTGAGCTAAGGTCGGGAGATGAAAACCTTTTCACAAACTTTTATAATTAGATGTCTTAGGCGCTGCAAAGTTTAAGCTTATCCGTTTTATCTGATCCGTCCTTCCAGTTGAATTCTTTGCGAGATGCCGAGCTGTAGGTAACAGAATTTTTCTATGCAAAAAATTGCAAGTTGAGACCTTTCCTACCACTTCTGTCCAGTCTTGAAGTTTCTCAAAGTGTTGAAGAAGATTCACAGAACCCATATATATCTTCAATTCCAAGCGAACTAAAAATTGGTCAGAACTCCTCATAAATACATGGCTGAAAGTTTCTTAATTTATTAGGTGTTTGAAAAGAGAAATGAGGAATTGGCTACAGCTTCCAATCATGCACCTAAAATTTTGGCGACACGCTATTATAATTCTTTTCATGTATCCGTATAAAAGCAAAGGATCATTTAGGCCATCATGGAGATTCCTCTTCTAGCTTCATGATCACCTGATGGAGTAGTATATAATATCACATGGCACCACTCATCCAATAGCTGAGTTAGATTGATGCGGTTTATGCAGAAATAGTATGCGAGCTTTCATTTTCTTGCCCTAGCGGGTGGGTGAAAAAATGGGGTCTCTTGCTACTCTCTCACTGATTGTGAGGTTTTACCCATTTTGCTTTGATGATCATTGTGTTCCAAAGTCAGAAATGATGCTGTGTCATGTGCCTTGTTCATTTCCCTGCAGCCACAGACGTGATTTTCATTTTCTGTTCCATCACTTACATACTGTTTCTTGAAAGATCGATTAGCATGCTCAGGAGAGAAATATCATTCTCACTCTGGTTGTATTGTATCTTCAATTCGGACTGACATCTTCAGCTCTCAGAAACTGGGAGATATAAACTGGAATTGACTTATGGTAACAGAGAACCGACAGGGAATTCCATTAATAACTGTATTGAATGCTACGAAAAAGTAGTACCAAAAAACGTCCAAATCTACCACTTCTAAGGCAGCCAGCCAAGGTGTATGCCTATATGCAACCCTATCCACTACCTACTCCCCTCTTTTCCTGCTTTACTTTCATCCTTGTGAGGAGAATCTATGCATTCAATCATGAGCTTCTCCTTTACTCTGCTGGGCTAACTGCAGACCTTGCAATTTTATACAAGAAGTCACTGTTTTGGTATAGCGCAAGTAAAAGCACATAGAATATCTTGATCATGTCTGTTTGATGACTAAATTATGCATTAATCTTTGAGTTAATAGTCTTTGGCTAATACAAAACTTTGCCTATCATTGTTTATTACTCCTAATAATCAATAGGAAAAGACGCTTGTAAACTGCAATGATGATAATGATAAGCAAGACAAGAATTATTGGAAGGGTTTGGCTCATTATCAGCATCATTAGTAAATGCAATTTTCTAGGATTTGGTCTCAAATTTTGCCAGCATCAAATAGCATCCCAGGTTGAGAATATCAGAAAAGAGCAAATGCAGTAATGCATGTGATGATGGTTATCAATATAATGATTAGCGAAGTGAAGAAGAAGATCGAAGCATGGCGAGTGCCTAATCATACTGTCTATATGCCTTGGGGAACAAACGATCCTTCCATTCCCCATTCCCATAGATGGGGTTTTGATTGATCAGAAGCTGTCTTTTCTACCTCTCCATTCCAACTGATCATAAACAAGTATAAGCCTTTGATCTCATAGTTTCTTGAATACTTTCATTAGCGCAGTGTCTAGATCAGTCTCATTGAGCAGAGTCTCTCCCTCAATCTCACTTTCATTGTTCTCTGCTGAACTGCTATACACAGCTTCGAAGTTTCAGCCACTGTGTACCCTCTCTCTTGTGCATAGTTGTCTTGCGGAAGTTCCTGGTTCACCAGACATTTTGAATTGCAAAGGGTGAACTGAGAAATGCAATCGTTCTTCTGCAGGCTAAAAACACCTACTTTAGATATAAATCAAAAAGGCACGTCAAACGGCTATCAACTATGATGAGTTTCCAATTATTTTTTTCTCTTTTTTTAAAAGACAAATTTTTAACATAAAAAATTCAAATCACTCTCATCGTGTAAGTGTGTTTAGATTATATTTTTATTTCAATTCAAAATTCGTTTTAATTTAAAATAATTTTTATTTTTTAAAATTTATTATATACTCACAACACATTATATTTTTTCTATTTATTTCTTATTATTTAATTTTAAATATTTAATAATTTATTATTATATTCAAATAAACACCTCTCAACCTCATTATTGTCCACTTACATTCTAAACTTAAGCATTACTATTCATTTACACCTTCAATTTAAGCCTAATTTATGAGTTCATAAGAGAGGAATGAAGTAGAAGAAGAGAGGAGGGCTATTCACTTATGGTGATTGTTTAATGTCTAGGTTAGAAAAATGGTACCAGAAATGATCATATTTTGCTTTCAAATCTCATCTCTCCCTTCCACACATCCTTGTACCAAAAGAAGCTAATGAAGCATTTGCTGACAAAGTTATCAATTCAAAACAGTTGGCAATCAATAAGGAGGAATAGGGGATGGACATGCATGCACTGCCTATTTTTCATTTTTTCTTTCCTTGGTGGGTGTCGGGGATTGGGTGGGGTGGGGTGGTAGTGATGGAAAGAAAGAAAATTGAACCAGAGTGGGAAACAGTAATCCAAGAACCTGGACATAAAGATTACCGTTTACTGACAAAAAGAAAATTTGACCAGGCAGGCCCTAAAGCCATCCATTCCCATAGGGCTTGGCTTGGGTAGGATATGGCCTACTGGGCCTATAATGGTTGATCCGAATCTGCTAAAGTCAGCTCGAGATCACCTCTTACGAAAGCCTATAAGCAATAATATTTACCCCTCTTTCTGGCTCCCTCCCAAGCGTCCAATCAAGAAATCTTGGAAATCCCAATACAAATATTCGGATGTGATGTGACCCTGGCCGGGCCCCGTCTTTTGCCCCATACCCACAAAGATTAACCTCGAAATCATCCCATTATCATTATTACATTATTTCTTTTTACTCTTAGTCAAAAGTCCTCTCACTTTTGGGATCCTCTGTTTTACTCTCTAAATTTTAAGGTTTTTTTTTTCTAAAGAAAAAAAAATGACTTTTTTTCAAGAAAGGGATCATAATTTTTAATAAAGTAGAAGAAGCTTAATTATTGGATCAATTAGCTTAGTTATGAAAGATTAAATAGATATTAAGTTGTGGATCCTCTTTTCAACTAATGCAATAATTCTTTGATTGACAATCATTAGTTTGGACTCATAATTGCAAAACACAAGTATTTTTTTCTACAAGCTACTGTTGGTTTGAAGTTTGATGAAAGTCAAGACTCAAAAACACAAAGATGTGAAAACTAGCTTTTGATTTGGACCATCAAGCACTCCAATCCTTACGCAATTGACAAAAAACCTAAAAGTACTAAGGCAAAACATGTCTTGTACAATGATAATTCTTTGATATGCCACTCCTTTTTTTGCTCTTTGATAATTATGCAAAAGATACAACAATTTGATATATTTCATCTTATTTTATATTTTTATAGAAAAAAAATCGTGTTAAACTAAAAAATGTATAAATTAATTTTATATTGTGCTTATAGGAAGCGTTCCAATCAAAGCCCTGGAGAGGTTTTTGACGAATCATTTAATCAGATTGCAAATTTGAAACGCTTGGGCCTTCAAGTGTTTGATTGGGAGTATTGAGATAGGAAAGATAAAGCTTAAAAATGAACTCCTTTAATAGTGTAAAAGGAGTGGTTTTTGGTTTTTCTTTTTGTGCAAAATATTTCAATATAGGTAGAACCCTAATTTTGAACTAGTACAAATATTTATGCCAAGGATGAGGGAAGAGTGTTCCATTGAATATTGATGACAAAGGGGAGAAGACTTGTGAAGGAAAGGGACAACAGCAACTCAATCACCCACCAATAATTCCTCTCTTGTTGGTGCTGCATCATATCAATCATCACTCCTCACTCCTCACTCCTTGCAGTCATTACTAGAGCCAACCTACAAAGGTCAATACACAAAGACCTCTTTCATTTTTCCAAATCAACTTGCAAGAAAATCAACAAATCATATTGGAAAAAAATCTGCGTGCTAGGGAACATAGTTTATCTACTTCAGAATCCTCTTATATTGATGGGTTAATAGACACAAATTTAAATCTTAATTGATAGGACTCTCGACCTCAAGATTAGTTATAAAAAATCTAAACATATATGTTATTCTAAAAAAATAATATATAATTCATACAACTTGATTAAAACATGCTCATTTTCATATCCATCCCTTAATCTTTGCCCTTCCACCCTCTAAATCTAATTACTATCTATTGCACTTTATACTTATATTCATTTTTTTTATCTTGACAATTCATCTTCTATTAACCCTTTTCTCCATACTATTATACTCCTTCCGTCTTATTAAAATTGATAGTAGTTAATTTTGACACGATATTTTATATAAAAATAAAAATTATAATATAATATAATATAAAAAATATATAAATCTCACAATACTTTATATCAAATTTAAATATATAAAAAATTATATACAGGATATATAGATTATTTTATAATAAATTATATAATAAATAAATTTTTTAAAATAATATAAAATAATAAGTAAATTAATTTTGTTAGGATAGAATTAATACAAATTAAGAAGGTGCTCTATTCAAATTTGATTTATAACTTGGTATTACTTTTTCTTGGGGGAGGGGGGCGGGGGCGATGGGGTGTGTTTGAAGGTGTCCGGGGAGCTGGGGAGGCGTGGGCCTGCCTATCTCAGATAGTATTATAGCTGTCCCTACAAAGACCAAAGATGATACTAGTATCTATACTAGTAGCAAGGGGGGATGGCGTGGTAGGATAGAGATGAGATAACATTATAGGTCATGTGTGGGCTGTGATATGAGTAATTGAGATCCGGTGTACAAATGATTGCCGGCGAAGAATTTGTCTCCCTACGGCGGTGCACATGTCCCCATCAACACTACTTAGGGGTCCCCCATCGCCTCTATGATTCAATCTTACTTTGCGTCTGTTCCTGTGCCTCGCGCCCATCACCTCCTCTGATGCACCTAAAACGTCATCTCTCTAACTACCTATCTTCATCTACGCTTCATCCGCGCCCCTTTCACGCGTTTCTTACTTGGCATGCCGCTACTCTCTAGCGCCTACTACTGTTCCTTATACGAGTTTACAACCCCCAAAATTATTACTATTATCATCTTTAATTAAAACATCCCTTAGTTTTAGCCATATTTTAGGGCAAGAAATTTTTTTTTTTCTAATCGATAAAACAAAGCTATATAAATTCAAGTTCAAAGAGGGGGCACATTACATAATCTCTGCCTTGTCTTGTGTTCTTGATGAAAACAATGGTACCATTCGACTAATTTCATTAAAATAAATTTCAAATTATTTGCTAATAAGATATTATTTCACTTTAATTTTTTATAACAAATTTTAGATTTGTCATTAAATAATTAGTTTTATAGAAAAAAATTATAAGTCTTTAGAAAAAAACCAAAATTTGTCAAAATAGCATCATATAAAAGAATGAAAAAAAGGGTAAAATAAAATTAATGATGTGTAACATCAATCTATGACATTCTAATCCTTAACAAGTGAAATAATATTATTAGTATAATAATATCTTTTCATATGTTAGAATAATATTTTTGCACAGATATCTTATACTAATATTACTTCTTCTATCTCTATTTATCTGTCATAATTAAAAAGTTTAGGTGTCTCTTTTTACCTGACATATTAAAAAAATTTAAGTGTTATTAATATTAATTTTACTATTATATCCTTGTATTAAATGGTATTGAAAAATGAAAGTGTAATAATTTTAGAAAGAGAGTTGAGCAAACAAAGCAAGAAAATAGTTTGAGAGAATATTAAATCTAAGGGTATTTTTGAAATGTATAAATAAAGTTGTATGAATTTAAGAGACTAACTATTTTTTTTAAACTGTGTGAAATAATTAACTGTGACAGATAAATAAGAACGAAGAGAATAAATCATGGTAATGATTGCTAAATTAAAAAAGTTAGAGATCGGAAGGATTGACCAAATCAGCACTCTTCTTCTTCTTTAAAGTTGAAACCTTATCATTGTCAAAATGGTGTGTGTGATTTCTTGAAAAAACAAATTAGTGTCTGATTAGGGAATGGTAGGAACATTAGTGAAGACAAAGTGTGTGAGTGGGTTGGGGTGTGTGTGTGTGTGTGGTGCATGCCTTCCCCTTCTCCCATGTCACCTTTGATATGATTCATCATCCCTCCTAATAATTCATCTTATTGATTGATGCTCATACTAATTTTTTATTAATTACAAACAAATTTATTCGAGCGTGTAAATATTTTAAATATGTTCACACGATAATTTAAACTATTTTTCTATCAATATATCATATTTTATTCTACAAATAATGTTTTTTTTTTCTTTATCAAGATTTGAGATTGTTTAACATTAATTTTGGACTGATATTCTTATATTGTTGTCTTTATTCTATTTTTTTAGAGTTCTTTCATTACTCAGAATAAATTTAAATCATTTTTATACGTCGGATAATTTTTAAAATTACTTATTCATTTGTAGTTTTTTAAATTACCGTTTAATGATTAAGATGGATTTAGACTTTTTATATTAAATTTAATCGAAGATTACAAAAAAAAAAAGAATTAAGATGACAAATATTTGTGTATTTATGTTATTTTTTTTATAAATTATACTCCCTCCGTCCCAAAATATAAATCGTTTGACTTAATTTCACATATATTAAGATTTTTAAAATCAATGTGATTTTATATTTTTTCTTCCTAAAACATCCCTATTTAAATGTCTTGGAAACAAGGGAGGAGAGGAGAGAGAAGGAGAGGGAAATAAAATAATAAATAAGGACAAAAATGTAAAAGCAGCTTTAAAACCTTATTGAAAAGTCCCAAATGATTTATAATTTGGGACAATAAAAGTAACTTCAAACGACTTATATTATGGGACGGAGGGAGTAGTTTACCAAGTAAAAGTTCATACAATTTGATAAGTTTTGTATTACTATAGTATTTAATACACCTTGTTTGTGTAATGTGTTCTCTTTTTTTTTTTTTTTTAACAAATCATCTTAAAAAAAAAAACAAAAATGCCGCAGGGAGTGATATCAAATCGTTCTTTTTTTTGTATGGGAGGAAATAAACTTATTACTATCATTTAAGCCTGCATGAGTTCAATTATTGCAAGGATCCCAAAAGCATGACATATCTGACCTGATACCTTTCCCTCTCTCTCTCTCTCTCTCTCTCTCTCTCTCGAATCTTGATGTGTAGTTTAATGAGGACTTTTTCTTCTCCTACAGCTTCTTAAAAAGCCAACCCCCATGCGCGTTGCATTGGACCACCACACCACCACCCTCACCCACCCCTCCAAGCCTGGCCTGGCCAAGGCTTTCTCCCTCCATTTACTACACTATTTAATACCCAACCCTATCAATTCTCATCATGCATACACAGGAATTTGTATGACCCCCTCATTTAATATTTTGACGTTGCCTCCTCGGATGCTTCCCTATGCTGCAGTAATTATATATACCAGTACATATTTCCTCATACCATGCACTTGATTGATGCATATATATTTTCTCATTCAAAATTTGTATATTTTTAAATATATATTCTTTCAATTTCAAAATATCTGTTAATAAGTACACCCTCCATTTTAACATAATTATTTATGAAGTTTTTTTTTACTTTAAAATAAATATTTATATAAATATTTTTATAACTAATACTCTCTTCGTCCCCCCTTTATTTATTCTATTTTAACTAATATATTTATTTTAATTTATCTGTCTCATTAACAAATTAATACAATATTAATTGTTATTTTTTCACAAATATTCATCTTTAATACACACTTGTAGTGAGAAATAAAAGTAAATTAAATATGCTTATTACACATAAAATTTTGAAATTTGATTACTCCTTAATAAAGAGATAAATTATATGAGGGGTGAAATAAGAAATGTTAATTAATTAATCAAAAAATTTTATTTTTCTTAAAACTTGTGAATCGGTTAAAATGGACAAATAAAAAAAGACGGATGAAGTAATTAATTTCTTCTTATTTTATTATTATTTATTCTAAATCAGTTATATAACTTCCAAAAACTCTTTTTTTTTGTACTTTTTATAAAATTTTTACCAATCAATAGCTATTATGTATTTAATAGAGATATCATATACAATTTTATTTGAATTTTAGTACTGTTTTCAACGACATTAATTTATGTGCAAATAAAGAAAACAATTATGAGAATATTAAATTTAATGGTACTTTAGGAATATATAAATAAAGTTGTATAAAATATAAGAGACTAATTAATTTTTCTTAACTCGTACTCCTTCCGTCTCTATTTATCTATCACAACTAAAACATTTTGATATCTATTTTTATTTGTCATATTTAAAAAATTTAGGTGCTATTAATGTTAATTTTACTGTTATACCCTTGTATTAAATAATTTTAAAAAATAAAAATGTAATAATTTTAGAAAGAGAGTAAGGCAAACAAAGCAATAAACAGTTATGAAAAATATTAAATCTAAGGGTATTTTTAGAATGTATAAACAAAGTTATATAAATTTAAGAAATTAATTAATTTTTTTAAAATTATATAAAATAATTAATTGTAATAAATAAATAGGAACAGAGAGAATAAGAGATAAATAAATAGGGAAGGAAGAATAAAAATGTGTATCTTGAAAAGATGGTAGTATCATTCTTTAATACTCACTTCTAGAAAACAAATGAAAGACTTTGTTAGACAGCACTCATTATTAGCTTTAAAAAACTTTTATGGGAATAGTAAAACTTGGTCGATTGGTCTGCTCAAGCAAAAACATATGGTTGGGGGCAGTTTTGGTCAAATTGCCTCATAATCCGACCAAACCTTCTAATCTCCTTTTATATGTTCACACTTTGTGCTTAATTAGTTCCAAAAGTGCGTGCCAAATTTTCCTTTTGTTTCAATCATCTACCGTTGCTACTACTATAATAAACTTTCTTCCTTCCATGGGATTTTCAAATATCGCATCTTATTAAAGAGATATATATATAGAATTTTTAATTTTAAAATAATTTTAATTATTTTATTCATTTCAAAATAAATATTTATATGCATATTGTTAGACATTAATAATTAGTTTATTCTCTTTTTATTTTTATTTATTTTAAATTAACTACACAATTTATTAATTTTTTTTACTTATTTTTTGAGAATTTTCATCAACAAATAAACGCGGTGTATTTATAAAGGTAAAATGAGAACTTTATTTGAATTGTAGTATCATTATCAACGCGTCCTTAATTTGTGTGCAAAATATTTCGTGGACATGTATTTTAAAGCCAAAAGAGTAACAAATTAATAAAGCTTTTAATATTTATAGAGCTTTTAAAGAAAAAGACTGAATTATTTGAATTGAAAACTATAAAATTAATTTAAAATTTAGAAATCAATTAATATTATAGTTCAATAGAATGATAAATAATAATAGTAGTAAATTAAAAAAATACAATAAATATATTATTAATTTTATAAAATGACAGATAATTTAATTTAATACATACAAATGTTAAAATTACGTTTAGCACACGAGGAGAGAAAAAGAAATATAAAATCATAATTTTAACAAAAACGGTAAATAGTACCAATAATTCTAAAATCAAGATTATAATTCCACTACAAGACAAAATTATATTTTTAGGGTTTTTGCCTAACAACTCAAAGGAAAAACACTATGTCTGGTCAAACCCTTCATGAATTGAACTTCAAGGTCCACTTCTATTGGTTTGGTTTGAAAATAATTGCAATATATATTCAACCTTTTTGAAATATACATAAAATATTTATTAAAAAAAAAAGGAGTTTGTAATACTAATCAATAAAACTAATTATTCCTAATAATCTTATTACTAACGCTACTAATATCATTGGAGGTTACATTTCACTAAAAGCACGATAATATATTTCTTAATCATTGATCATATAATCATATTTCATGATAACTTGGCCCTATTAGCTGCACAAATCAAATTATATACTACTTTCCAATCATGAAAATAATTGACAAAAATATAACTTTACATTGACCAATTATGATATACTACGAGATGATCAAAGCACCAAAAAAAAAAAAAAAAAGAATGCCTATTATCAACACTTGCAATAAATTATTGCCATTTGTTTCTATTTCATTTTTATTCAAAGTTTGTAATAAAATACTATAGTAACATGTGATCTGATCGACCGCGTCTACCTTGACCAAAAACGTTCACGTCTTTCTTGACTACCTCCTTCTTAAGAATATTTACAATATTATAAAAAATTAAAAAACATCATTAAAATACTCAATCTTTATTGATTTATTAATTAAAAATTTATATTATGTAGTACTATATTCGTATCAAAATACTTATTCATGAAACTCTTTACACGCAGATTAAGGGTATTGAAAATAATACTCTTACTACAATTTAGATAAATTTCATACTCTACCTATATTAAAAATATGATAGCTATTGGTTAATGAAAATTTCTATGAAGTAAGAAGAAAAAAGAATTTTAAAAAATTGTGTAGTTGATTTAGAATAAATGAGGTAAAATGAGAATAAATTAATTATTAATTTTAAAAATATATACATGAATAAGTATTTTAAAATAGAGAGAGAAATTTTTATATATTATTTTATAAAAAATTAGAAAAAAATAAAATTTGACATATAATTAGCCATCATTTGAAGATAACATTCTATTACAAACGCCCCCATCTCCTAGGACTATGTGAAGGTATAAGTTCTAAGTAGAGTTATAAATAAATCGAACATTCACAAATAAAAACTCATTTGTATTCGAATAAGACTTATTCGTTTAATAAACGAACAAACTCGAACAAAATATTATATTTGATTATTAATCGAACGAATTCGAACATGTTCGCGAACATATTAGAACTTTCGCGAACATATAATATATTTTAAAAAATTAATTATATTATATTTATTATATATTTTTTGATAATATTATATATTTTTAATAGTAGTTAGGGTTATTATTACAACACTTTGACCTTAATTCTTATTAATTAGGGTTTAGATTTGATTTTTAATAATTTTTAAAATTTTTTAATTTAAAATTAAAAATACAAAATAAACGAACGAACAATTCGAACACGAACACTAATCGAGTTTTTCAAACTCGAACTCGAACGAATATGAACATTACTAAAGAATAAACGAACGAACTCGAACACGAATTCGAGCTTGATTAATAAACAAACGAATTCGAATAATGTTCGAGTAAGTTCAAACTCAAACTCAAAAATTCAATACTTGACTCGTTAGTGTTCAAATACAACTTTAGTTGTAAGATACTCAATTACGAATCCACTCACCGCTCTTGTTTTAAGACTACGTAAAGGATGTAAATTGTAAGATATCTCATTACGAGTGCACTCACCACTCCTTTCCTAAGAATAATTACGAGATGTATACTCTCTCTATTTTATAATATAAGTCATTTGACTTAATTTCATATATATTAAAATTCTTAAAAATAAGGTGACTTTATATTTTTTCTTATTAAAACACCTATATTTAAATGTTTTAGAAACAAAAAAAAAAAAAGAGGAGAGAGAAAGAGAACAATAAATAAGGATAAAAATGTAAAAATAGTTTTAAAATCTTCTTAAAAAGTCCTTAACGACTTATAATTTAAGACAATAAAAATAATTTATAATAATTTATATTATGAAACGAAAAAATAATATATAATAAAAAATTATTATCAATTTTATTTTTTATCATTATATCATATGCCCCTCTCGAGACATACTAGGCCATCATTCATAAATACAACTAGTGAATCGATTTCTCTTAAAAGTCACTCCTACGATTATTCTTCCAAATACAATAGAGAAATAAGTATATCTTTGGTGAAAGTGACTAAACAATGGTGTAGCAGTAGTAGTATAATGCAAGGGCAGTTGTTGATTGCTGCATGAATAATCAATCTTGAACAATCAAAATCTGGTTCTCTCTCAGCTTAGCCACTTCTCTTACAGACACAAACATATACATACAATGATTTTGTACGCACAGGCGATCGATAAAGTCATAGGTATGAACCGCTGAGTATTAATATAGATTCACGTGCGTTTGTCAACCGGGGATTTGTCGGTCAATCTTTTTACTTGGACAAGCCAGATAGTAGTATTAGGTCATGGTATGCAATAATATGGGGCCGGGGGGGGGGGGTGGGGCGGGGGAGAGAGAGAGAGTACTAAGTTTTTTCTATTGATGATTTTTTTTTTTTGGGTCAGTGGCTTCTTTAAATTCTTCGGGGTCCTCTCTTTCTCGTTCCCATTCTGTAAAATCTTTTTGTTCTTAGTGTATTCAGTCTTGCTCTCTATCTTTTTTCTCTCATGGAGTTAGCTCTGAGTTTAGGAGACACACCGAAGCCGTTCACATTTCTTGACAAGTCACAGAAGATGGTTAGTAAAGATCTAGGGTTTTGCATGGCTTTGGGGAAGGGAAATGAATGTGAAAACAGAAGTAAAGAAAGTTGCAGAGGTAGGGATGAAAGAAGAGGCTCATCAGATCCACCGGTTCAGCTTGATCTTCTTCCTTTTTCTCCTGTTCCAAGAAGTCAAACATCATCCCACCTCACCTTTTCTTGGCTGACTGAAAACTGTAATGTCATCACAGAGTTCTTGCCTTTTTTTTTTAGCGATGTCATCACGTCTGTTGAATTTGTGTCGTTCGATTCTGGAAATCATTCATAAACTTCAATTCAATTCCTTTTTTTTTTGTGGGGGAAAAAAATTGGGAATTATTTTGTTCATGAATTAGAAACGAGACCTTGAACAAGCAAGCCACTGTTTCCATGGATATCCTTCACTTGTATTTTGTGATTTTGTGGTTTTCCGTTTTAAGATTCTAAAATAGTTTGATTCTGGTCTGATGTTTCTGAATTTCTGTCCAAAAATAACAGTAGTCGTCGAACCGGGTTCGTCAAATGGAGGAGGAAAAAGGCCGGAAGTGAACCGTCGATCAATAGCAGCGGAGAAGCCAGGTGAGGATGGAAGTGGCACAGCCCTGTCGTCTCCAAACAGCACAACCTCATCTTTTCAGATGGAATTTTCAATATACAGAGGGGGAAGATCAAGCAAAAGGGATTTCGAATCAAATGAAGCTGAGACAGATAGAGGGGCTTCTTCAAGGGCTAGCGATGAAGAAGAGAATGGGATGGCCAGAAAAAAACTCAGACTCACCAAAGAACAGTCTGCCTTCCTTGAAGAAAGCTTCAAAGAGCACAATACTCTCAATCCCGTAAGACGTAGATCTCTTTTCCCTTTATTATACTGTACACGCGAGCACTCAAAGAGATTTAAAAAGTAAACAACAGCCACATTGAGTTCATGATCTGATTATTGGTTTTCCCATAGAGAATGATCTCGTTATTCCAGGACACTGATTTCATATATTATAATCCAGAAACAAAAGCTAGCTTTGGCTAAGCAGTTGAATCTTCGCCCTCGCCAAGTAGAAGTATGGTTCCAGAACAGAAGAGCTAGGTATGCTATAACTGCTTCATCGGCTCACTTGTTAAAATTCAAGAAGTATTTTTTTCTTTCTTGGTGCAGCCAAGTATTTTTCCGGTGACCATCTTTAATGTTGTGTTTCAACTTTCAATAACATAGCGACTGTAGCACTCTTCGATTAGATGTTTGATTAAACATTTAAGTGGGTGCATTCTGCAGGACGAAGTTGAAGCAGACAGAGGTAGATTGTGAGTATTTAAAGCGGTGTTGTGAAACACTGACAGAAGAGAATAGGAGGTTGCAAAAGGAGCTTCAGGAATTACGAGCTTTGAAATCTTCCCAACCTTTTTACATGCAGCTTCCAGCCACTACTCTCACGATGTGCCCATCTTGCGAGCGCGTTGCTTCCACCACCACAACTACCAATGGCACAGCCACGGCAGCAGCAGTAGGAGGTGGAACGACCACTAATACGGCACTCTCCCTTGCTAAGCCTAGAACGGTTTCATTTTCATCATCCCAAGTTCATTCTCCCCAGGCTGCCTCATGATTTCATGGTTCCGAATACATTGTATATATGGATTCTCTAGCTAGTACTTGCATTGCTGCAGTACTGGGGTTTTTCAGTAGAAAAAACCCTTGAGAGAGTGATTCATTAAGACTGAGAACACTGTAGGGTTTTAATCAGATATTCATTATTGTTTGGTTTCTTTAAATTTGTTCTAGCTTGAGCAATGGATTTTTGGCAGCTCATCATGTATTAATTTGTTCGGTTTTGTACTAATTCGAAGCATGCTAATGCCCATTTTCCACAGCACCTTATCTCGCCATGGAAATTAGAAACTTGAAAAAGGATGAGTTTTGTAATGATTTGGAGTACGTAGCCACGAGTTTTCTACTCGTAAATTGTTGCCTACGCAATATTCGAAGGCAAGTATGCGACGTAATCATGTTTAAAAGAGCAAGAATGCTTCTCCTGATTGTGTTTGAAAGTGATGATGAAGCTATGTGCTATGAGAATTAACATTTCTTTTTTCCCTATTGGTAATTACCGGAAGCATTCGTTATTTTAGTATCATCTTTGGGGCATGGCACCTACCCTTTCTTGCTAGGCAAGGTCATTTTACAATTAATTAAGAATCAGAAATCATCAAAAGAAAAAGGAACCTTGCCCGGGCACAGCTTTCTTTGGCTGTTACAAGTATTAGGTCTAAAGTTCAAATCCAAAAATAAGAATATTTGTGCTTAAGATTTGTGCGCCGATAATATAAAGACGATTTACTTTATTTAAGATTTTAAAATTGAAGTTCAAGATTAATTGAGTAAAGTTGAAAATCCCAATTATAAAAAAAATGTAAAAAAAGAGACCCTTCTTCAACCTCAAGAACATCACCGTCATTCCTGATGATAGAACTAAGAAACGTCTGACCAGTGGTGGAGACATGCAAGGAGGGCCGGAGATGACAAAGACAAATGTGGTGAAAGATGAAGGGACTTCATCCTTATATACGACAGGGACAAATAGAGAAGTGTAGTATCTAGGCATTCCAAAAGGGATTGCGTGAAGCAGTCTTAGTCATGCCAATTTTGAAATAGAATTAAGATGCAGGTCAGGGACATATATTTGACTATTCAAATGCCAAAACGATAGAAAATGCTTATATATAAGCATGTGAAGGCAAGGGTCGCTTCTATTTCTAATGATGTATTTTAATATTATTAAAACGCGGCCAAATATTTAATTTTATGAGTATTGGAGGGTACGCAATAGGGCTTTTGCCATCCACTATAGCTAATTTATCTTTTCTTTCATTCATTGATTTTGGTGTTGGGTTCATTTCTACACAGGCCTATCTGATAACTTTTTGTATCTTTTAATCTGGGCTGAACCCATGCATTAAAAGCACAATAATTTTCAAGTGGCAATTTGTCTCTGTTGCCATCATCTAACTGCGACCTTTGATTTGCCCCCAAAGTCAACAATACTACAATTTGATAGAAATGGACATGAGAAGAGAAATTCCCTACTAAACTTTCTCTAACATTTTTTAATATATTATTAAAAATATAATATACATTTAATAATTTAACAAATACTTAATCGTTCTTATCTAATACCGTTATTAATTATCATGAGTAGCGTAGAGTATTAAATAAGAATGTATTAAATTAATAGATACGCATTATATTTTTAATGATATATTAAAAAATATTTTAGAAAGTATACTAAAGAATCTAGAACCATCCATTCCAATTAAAACTGACCGTATAATTTGCCAGCATATTTTTTACAAAATTTAAATATTTTATTTTATATTATATTTTAATATAAGATAAGACATTTAAATCCAAAACAATAGATTTAGTAATAATATAACATAATAATTATAATAAATATTGGGCCAATAAGTACTTTAACATAAATCTAGGGGTTCCAATTCCATCTATAAATAAATAGATATTAATAATTAAAATTAAGTTCACAAAATTAAATATACATCTATTTAAATTTAACAAAATTTATACATTTAAAAATAGATATATACTAAATTCATATATGTTCATTTAAAAGTAAAAAATTCATTGAGCTTCCACAATTTGAGGTCCCATTACTAATAATTAACTAGCAATAAAGTGGTAGAATGAAATGTCCATTAATTTTGAGGTTCCATTACTAACTTGATTGCCTAATTGACAAATTCAGTATAGAACAAACCAATTTTTATTTTTTTATTTTTTATTGTGTTTAGTATGGACCAACAAATTATATATAAAAAAATTAATGGATAAATTAGGGAAACAATTAATTTATTCTAAATTAAACAAAATAATTAATGAATTAAATTTATCAATTAAGTTTTTTGATTTAAGTGATGCATTCAAGCATATACATTTATTGAGCCTCACAAGGTAAGTTTAGAAAATAGGTTACTTATACTTCAAACATATTACATCAAAATTATTCAACGAGCCAAATTATAAAAAATAAAAAACTTCCAATTTAGTTTAATTTTGTTTGATTTGAATAGGTTGATTTAAGATCTTTCTAAACACCGTTACTACTTATTAAGTTCCTCATTAAAAAAACATTATTTTCAATTTTTAATTAAGTTAAAAAAATAAATTACTCATTAAAACATTATTTTCAATATAAATAATACTACTTTTTTTCTTATTTTAACAAAAAAATAAAATTTAATGATAAAATATTAACAATTTTATTATTCATTTTAAGTAAATTGAAATATTAATTTTTTAAAAATTTAAAATTATATTTATATATTTAAAAAAAAAACTAAATATAATCTCAAATCCAAGTATACCTTAAAAATATCGAATCCCAAAATATCAGATATAATATTCTTAAAAAATCATTACCGGCAGAATGGGAAAAAAAGGGAAAGGTGTAAAGTGCGAATACATGTGCAGCGCATCAGAACAATAAAATCTTCAGTGTGAAGTCGCTAATATTTAAGGGTGTCATTGATTGACTAAGAATTTTTCAAATCTATTCTAATATAAAATTTCACTTTAATTTTAAAAAATTATTATTTTATATAATTTTAATTTTCAAAAACTATCATATACTTATAATACTATATCATATCATTGCTTTAATACTATTTTATACCTTAACTCTATATTTTAAACAAATTTATTTCAATTTAATCGCGTACACAGACATGTTGTTTTGCAGAAAAAAGGATCGGTTACCATTTCATTCTCCTACTTTGACGAGAAAATGAAGCTTTGTCTGAATAATAACCCATGATAGCAAACACCCACAAATTACGTAAACACCGACAGTTTCAAACATCGTCAAAAGATAATCACATCCTTAATTAATGGTCAAGGCATAGGCACAGCATGTGAAAGCAAGAAGAAAAAGCTACCAAAAGGGTTAGGTAAAAGATCAAGTGATGGTAACGGCGACCAAGACACACATAAACAACAATTTGACAACAAGAAAAGGATTGAGAGTCTTATGAGGTATACGATTAGAAAATGTAGCAAGAGACCGCATAGGTTGACGAAGAATTCCTACAAATAGACCATATGGTAATATAGCCTTAACAAACTTGCAATATATAAATCGATGGATCCGACAAAGATAGATAGCATCGAAAGAATAATTTATCGATTACTTTATATTATTCATGATAAAGAAAATAATTAATCAAGAATGTACAATTTCCGAGCTACAGGCAAGGGAGGGAGAGAGTCTATGGATCAACCACTGGGAGCCACTCTTCCTCTCCTTTATTCTCTTCTATTGTATCATAAACCAAGAACAATTCTTTCTCTCTCTCCCCATAGTGCCAAGGCAGCCCACATTACTAAACTAATCTCTCTCTCTCTGTCATAACTTATACTTGCTATAGGGAATAGTAAATAGCATTTCTTGGATCTTCTCCAAGTTGTTTCTTGTGTTAATCTTCAGGAAGTAAAGGACCAAAAAAAAAAAAGACTCTGATTCACATTTTCATAAAGTCAACTTGAAGTTCAATAAAGAAAGCATTTCTGTGTGTGTGTGTGTTGTGTACCTATGGTCTTTTCTGTTGTTGCTGCATCTTGTATTGATTTACCAAAAGTTCAGTGTAGAGTATCTCATTCCAAGCATCAGGCACACCGGGGAGGCACCAATGGCTGCAGTCTTGGAATCTCAAAGGCGATTTCCTCTCTTCATCGGACAAATTTTGTTTCCGATAAATTGATGGATGGCCGTCCTTTCGGTAATCTGTCAATCTTGTGATGTTTAGGTAAGAGATGGGGGTTTTCATCCCCCTCAGCACTCTCTCCAACACTCTCATTTTGGATGGATACTCAGACAAATATGTCTCATTCTTGATTGGCTCAGTTTCATGGTCACAAGCACCCCCAGAATTCCATTGCCCACCACTATACAAAAACAATAAAACAAACCAACTTTTAGGTTATGTATATTGGATTTCAAGATGATGAAATGGACATGTTCTAGGAGGAAACAATAATGATGATCAAAGCACAAAGCTTTTCCTTTTCATTGATTAGTGGTTATCCACATCAAACCAATTAGCCAATGAACTGTCAAAATATCAATAACAAAAATAATATGCAGAGTATTGTCATTTTCTTAAAATTTCAAGATGATGATGAATCAAAAGGTAACAGCTTTGGATTTTTATCGATTTCCTTTTCTGGTCATGTTTTTACCTGAAATGAGATGCAGAATAACCTCTGAAGAAAACGAGACTTTTCATAGGGTTTATATGGGCGTCAACCCATCTTCCCCATGTTGTTAAAGCTTTCCTGAATGCCTCGAGAACATTTAATTCACTGTACACATGGCTGCCTTCCTGATAATAATCCTTCCTGAAATTATATCCATTCAGCTTAGTTCATAAGACAGGGCCCTCAGTTACAAAATATTTAGTGACGAAGCATGCTCAAATATCATCATAAAGTTTTACCCTAATGAAGTCTTCTCATGAGTCCACCAGTGGCCTGTATTGAAAACAATGATTTCCGCAGTTTTATATCTATCAGCAGTTTCTCCCACCATATCTAGTCGGAGTGTTTCCTTCTTTTTCCCATTTTTGTCCTTGATTTCCCATTCTCGAACCAAGAAAGGAGATACAAAGAACTCCACTGTGCAATTATAGTCCTATACACCAACCATTGGAACCCAGAAGAAAAAGTGAGAAAATTTGTAAGTTGGGGAGAGTTGCAGAAAGTAAAGGCAGGGACTAAATCCAACAACTTACTTCAAACACAAATGAATAAGAAGCTTCCGACCGAAAATGTTGTCTGCCAGACGCTTCATAAACTTTCCTCTGGTCTTTTGCGGAGTTCCTCAGAATGCAAACTAGAGATTCCCACATATTCCTATTGAGAGAATCGCCAACAAAGACTAACCTTTTTCCTCTCAACATGTCCAACATATGTCTTCCGTCCAGTCTATTCAAGAGAATTCGAAAACAATTAATACCTTCAAGAACAATCCTCAAATATGCACAGGCTGGCAATAAATGCCCATAATAATACCGATGAAAATTCAAAGAGAAAGGTAAATCATTTTTTGCCCAGAAAGCTGAAATCTGCAACTTATTTACCAAGCAAAACCATTTTCAGTTATGACAACGCAATCAGATCAGTTCAACCATAGGAGAATAAGAACTTGTTGGGTAATTTCTTATCCTAGTGAAAGCAATGGAGCCAACGATCCCATCGCAAGTAATAAAATTAAGTATCATTATAAAAATTTCTGCGTCCATCTAACTTAGGCAATTTCATTTCACCAACAATTTGAAAGCTGTATTTCGCTCAAACTACTGACAATATTTTTCACCCAAGAGAACAAGAACAGAAAGAACTAAGTAGAGTTGGATTAAACTTCAAAATCAGATCAATAAAATGAATACTTAAACCAATTTTTACTACATACCTTGGGAGTGTGCAATCCTTGGGC
The DNA here is from genome assembly GCA_026120185.1 of Voacanga thouarsii. Classification (NCBI taxonomy): domain Eukaryota; kingdom Viridiplantae; phylum Streptophyta; class Magnoliopsida; order Gentianales; family Apocynaceae; genus Voacanga; species Voacanga thouarsii. The sequence continues at coordinate 459,776 of JANUWF010001938.1, forward strand.
TTCCATTTCATCTTGTGAAAATTATTATCAGGCCTACCATTAAGAAAACAGTTGAATTGCTCATCAATCAAAGAGCAAGAACCAGGTTTGTACAGTGGGTAGGAGTCATCTCTCACCCAATTTCCATCAAAAAGATTACAAGCTAGCAAGGATATAACCAAGTTATCGATCCCCTGCTTCGCTGACACGCCCGAATTCGTCCCATTATTCTTGTTCTTTACCAAAGAAGAAGTAAGATTCTTAACTATACCCTTCTCAGCAATTCTTTTTTCTCCATTTGCAGTGGCATTTTTCTCTGCAGAGGAGGACTTTGGCGATGAACTTGCAGTCTGGTTTGCCTTTACTGGAGAATTTGTGGCACCATTAGTGCTCTGATTTGTCTTCAAGATTCCCCCTTTGTCATGCAACTCTTTAGTTTGAGTCTGATTCTTGACATCAGATGGCTCTCTATTCAATTGGGGAGAAGATTTGGGCGCAGCATTCGCAGTCTGATTTGTAGACACTGGGGTTGAGGGTGGTAAAACCGAACTCTGATTTGGCTTCAAGACTCCAACTTTGTCCTGTAACTCTGCGTTTTGAGTCTGGTTATTGACAACTGGCGACCCCTTATTCAAATTTGGTTGTTCAGAAGTACTGTTCTGGGATCCAGAATTGTTGGTTGGTGAGGACTGAAGCGAAGAGTTGCGCGCTTGCTCTGTGGAGTTCGGAAAGAAGTAAGAATAAACAGAATCAAAATGAGATCCATATGAATCATCCGGCGCACTTGTTCCACGGCTACTAATACTAAAAATGTTTGTGAACCATGGCGAAGAGGCGTTGGAGGAAGGACTAAAGGCCAAGAAAATGGTAAAGGCTATAAAAGCAAACATGAAACCATATGCAAAAGCCACCGTTTTCTTGGTTTTGAACATCTGCAAATGGCTCTTGACGTCCGTGAACAATGTTCCTCCTTTAATCGGTGCATACTTCGTTGCATCCGCCATATCTGGCCACCACTCTCAATTGGGCTTTCAATCCCAGCGCTCTTTTTGAAGTAGCAAGAGACCGAAAATAAGACTGATAGAGAAAGCAGGAAGGGTACTCTGAAGTTGATAGCATAGAAAGAGAAGAAAGAAAGAAAGTAGCAGATGATAGTGGAGAGAGAAAGTGGTTTGATTACTGGCTCTATGCGAATGGCAAAGGATGAGTTAGGGTCATGAGTTCTCTCTTTTCCAATTCTTTTTCCTCCCTCGCCGGTCGGCCCCGGCGTGGTCGAGGTAAAAGGGTTAAAACTGCGTAGAGAAAAAGGACAAATAAATATTTGGCAATGCCCGTCGCTGCGATAATAACCTAGTCGAGATTTCTGGAGAATTAGGATCCAAAATAGATTTTTTTTTTTATTTAGTAGGAGAGAGTGGAAGATAAGGATAAAAAAAGAAAAAAAATAAGACTCAGTGTCAAATTCGAGAGTTACGTAAGAATGACAAAAATGCAAAATAGAGATAAAGGAAGCTAAATATTTTAAAAAACAAAAAAAGAAATAGATATGAATTATATATAATTTTCGATTGAAAAAGGTTATAATTCAACATCTATCGTAATACAATATACTGTAAGATTATATTTGATTTACAAAATATGAGAAGATATGAGAGGAAATAATAATTTTTATTTTTATTTTATTTTATTTTATTAAAGTTGAAATAGAGTAAATGATAAATACTATATCTATATATCCTAATCTGTTTATATTTGGTCGAATTATTTTCTCAACTTACAGTAACTCTTTATTTACTTTTTTTTATATTTCTTTTTTAAAGTAAAGATGTCCAGATTTACATCTTGTTTTCTTTTTCTCATTCCTTTCATTCTAGTCAAATATATTACTATAAAGTAATAAATAAATTAAAAAATAAAAGTTTAAAAGAGAAAATTAAACTATAATTTTACTCTAATTAAACATACTTTTAAAAAATTACATAAATAAATAAGTAAAATTTAAAAATAAAAAAAAATTAAACTTACGAGTCAGCAAGAAACGGAAATTAGTTAATGACAAAAGTCGTCGTTGGGGTAATTTGCACAAAGAAAGGAGTCTTACGGTCTTAGGAGTCATTTACGACAGCGAAAGTCGGTTAGGCTCTGTCAATGATGGGTTCAAGAAGGTACGGAGAGCGGTCATTTTACATAAATACCACTAGTGGTGTAGCTAATTTCACCACAGCCACTAGTACCGTCAAGAAAGTTTGTTGACAGACCATACAAAGATGACCACGTGTAATGGTTGTCACGTGCGTGTGAATACTTTTGCTCTTGTTTTTACTGTAGTAGTTGCTGTTCATCTTTGTCCCCATTGTCGTGGAATTTTGGGTGCTGCGTCGTCAACAGTACCTATCGCCGCTGCGATGACTTCAATGATTTACGCCGTGTTTGGTTTGCGAGAGGAGATGACAAGGGAAAGAGAAAGGACAAAGGAAACAAACATTTCAATTAAAGGATGTATTATTTCTTTTTTATTTATTTTTATTTGATACGATTGGAGTTAAATATATTCCGTCCATCCCACTAAAATTAATAATGATTGATTTGATACGATATTTTATACAAAAGTAAAAATTAGAATATAATAATATAATATAATATAATAAAAATAAAAAAATATGTATATCTCACAATATTTTATGTCAAATTTAAAAATATAAATATAATATATATAAGGTATATTAATTATTTTATAATAAATTATATAGTAAAAACTTTTCTTTTAAGGAAAGTGTCAAATTTAGTAAGACAACTCAAAATAGTAAATATGTTAATTTTAGTGGGACGTTAGGAATATTATTTATACATTAACAATATTTTTAGTTATAGTATAAAGAATGAGAAAAAGTAAAGAAAATTTATATTTGTATATAAATAGGTAATTTATATTATTTAATTAAGAAAAATAAATATAAAAAAGTAATTTAAAAGGGATAGAGTCCCTTTCTACACCACCAAAATAATCCATCTAAATTTGGACAAATTATAATATAAAACATCGTTTATTTTCTTTTTACTTCAACTAAATAAAATAAAATAGAAATAAAGTATATTTATTCTCTTTGATAGAAATAAAATCATAATGGAAATAAGTACTCTTTCTCTTTCTCTTTCAATTTTACAAATCAAACGTTACGTGGGAGGGAAAGAAATGCTAATGTTAGTGAAAAGTGGTATCTCTATTTCGTCAACAACATTAAATTCCAACCAAAATAATATAAATTGTATCATTTATATCTATATTTATTTTATCTCTTCTTTCCTTAACATGTTACACTCTAGCTAACACATAGCATTGGTGTTAAGGACTTAAAGAGAAAATTTATGCAGATAAGCTCAAATTTTGCTTGTTTATCGTGGATTGCCATTGTAAAATCTAATAGGGTTATATTTGGATTTTTTTATTTTTTTTATGGTTGAAAGTAACTGATTTGTGTATTTTTGGACAGAGATTACAAGGAAGGTTGTTTTAAGAAGATTTTTGAGATGTTATCCATTTTGAGATGCCTTATATTATTTACAAAATTCTTAACATGAGTCCTTAAATAATAAGATGTTTGTATAGTAAAAAAAAAAGAAGTAATTATTATTAATTCAATGGATATATAATTTAATCTTTTGAGAGTAACTTACCTGATAAAGTAAGATAACATTCGGATATCAAATCGGGGGTCGAATCCTATCGTAGACACCAAAGTTCCCGATTTATCAGATTGATATCAAATCTAAATTTACATGACTATGAGTTTTAACGTGACTTATAATTTCTTGATTATAGATAGATAATTGAGTGAAATTTAAAAACTTAATTTATTAATATATATATATATATATATATATATATATATATATATATATATATAACCAATACATGATAAATATCTCAAATTAAATCTTCATACTTTTTCCAATTTATAAAACTCCAAGGGGAAAAAAAACCGAATCAACGATACAAACATTTTAGGAAGAAAAACAAAAAATTATTAAAAAAATTACTTTTTACTATATTATTAAAAATGCGAATTGTTTTAATCGTAAAAACCTTTTTCTTTCGTTGTCGTTTTGGAGGATCATAAATACAGTAGGACTGTTTTTTCTTACCATACCATTTTCGCAGCCTCCAAAAGGTTCTTGATAGTTTTATTCGCCAAAACAAAACGGCCAAACGGGCAAATTTCAAAGAGCTGGAATCAAGTGTTTCTCAGTTTCATAAAAATAATTTAATACGCATTATTCTATTGGGAAATATAGATACTCCTTCCGTCCACAAAGAATTAATTTAATTCCATATTAAGAAATTATAAAATTTTATAATAAAAATAATAAAAATATCTATTATACCTTTTGAAATATTTTTATTATCTTTCCCACACCATTAATTTGAATATCATTACTTTTTTAATTACATCACTATAATAATTACATATGTCTATCCCTTTCCACCCGTGTCCTTCTCCTCTCTCTTCTCATTCTTTATTGTAGAGTCTTCTTTTGTACCTATATCACCTCGTTAAATTACACATTTGACTATTTTTATAGGATAACGTAATTTTATTATTGGTTAAAATAACTTCAATATGAATGTTTGTAATACTAATTATTGATAGAAAAATATACTAAAAGTAAAATTAGAAAAAAAAAACTCCCTCTATCCTACTAAAATTGATAGTAATTGACTTGACAAGATATTTTATGTAAAAGTAAAAATTAAAGTATAATAATAATATAATATAATATAATATAATATAATAAAAATAAAAAATATGTGAATCCCATAATACTATATGTCAAATTTAAGAATATAAATATAATATATGTGAGGTATATTAATTATTTAATAATAAATTATATAATAAAAATTTTCTTTTTAAAAGAAGTGTCAAATTTTTTGGAATAGCTTAAAATAATAAGTAGGTTAATTTTAATAAGACGGATAAATAGAGTAATTAAATATAACTTATAATTAGAAAGTAGGTAATTATTTTTTGATAATTAAAAAAAAATTATGTCAGTTATGTATAGACGGAATGAGTATATTTTTCCTTGATTATGATGGGTAAATAACTTTAAATTTTGATATATTATTTTTAATTTATTTTATTTATATAAATTAAAAATAACTTTTCAATGTAAAAAATTGGTTCCGTGTGGAGCCGTGTGATTAACCTAAGACAGCTCATTGAGCATCCGTACATTAAATTCATTTACCGGAAAAAAACCGTACATTAAATACGTACGCGCCGTTACCTTCGCCATGTGTCAACGTGGCGGTCAACAAGTAATGTAGGGTCTTAAACGCAAGAAGATGGAATAAAGTCACATAAGGCTTGGTTTGGTTGTTAAAGGTAATGGGAGAAAATGAGACAAGAGTAACATATTTTATTTCTATTAGAGGAAGTTAATATATTTATTTTTATTTTATTTAATTAGAATGAAAATAAAAAGGAAATGAGGGGAAAGAAAAGATAGGATAATTAATTTAATTTATTATTTATTTTATTAAAATTTTTAATATTAAAAATACGATCAGTATTGTCATTATTATTTTTACTTTATTTTTTCTCTCTCAATTCTCCTAAATTGGGAGGGAAGAAATACTGATGTAGAAAGAAGGTGTATCCCTTCCTGATTTATTTTACTGATATATTTATATCTAACCAAACAAGATAAATATCTCATCTACTCCAACATTTACTTATCTTTTTATTTATTTTCACAAAACAGTCTTATCAAATAAAGCCTAAGAGTATTTCACTTTTATTGTTCCCATCACTTTCCTTTCGTTTCTTGAAAAACAAGAATGTTTCCCATTTTGAAAAAGGCAATATTCTACTAACTGAATTATTACATTGTTATTTAATCTTTTTTTGTTTTTTGAATATGAACTGCTAATACTTTGTCTATTTAAAAATGCATCACACACACACACACATATATATCGAGTAAATCTTGAATGAAAATTATTATTCTAATTCTATATTTGGTTTACAAAGAAGAAAGGAGAAGGAGAAGGGAAGTGAGAGAATAACTTTTACTTTTATTTTATTTTGTTTAATTAAGATGGAAGGACAATAAATGATAAATATTAACTTATTTTACTTCTTAATCTGTCTAAATTTAGACTGATTGCTTTGTTAATATAGAAAGTGAGCGAAATCTCTTCTAATTTACTTTTTTTTCATCTTTCTTTTTCAACAAAAAAATAATGTAAATCAACCATTTATAACCCTCTACTTTTTTCTCCCTCTTTTCAACTCAACTAAATATATTATAAGTCTACACAATAAATAATCTTTAGTCACTGAGGAAACTTTTTTACCACAACATAATGTTGATATAATTTCAGTCAAAAGTTTAAATTGGTCGAGGAAACTAATATATCACTTAAGCTCTTATATTTTTTAATTATAAATTTATTTAAAAATTATTAAAAAATATTTTAAAATTTTTATTTTTTACGAATTATAACATTATATTTTTAATATACCTTTTCAAAGTAATTTATCTTTTCAACTCTAAATTTTTTATTTTGTCTCTGGCGATGAAAACTTTATCAACAATGAGCATAAAATGTATATTCTTAGGGGAAAAAGAAAACGCGTATGAGGAAAACATGGATAAAGAAGAAGAAGGGAGCAAATTCTTTTTGTTTGAAGATGAATATGATTCCAAGAATTTTAAAAAATTCAGAATTTAAATTCAAAAAATTCACATGCTTGAAGAATTGCAAATTGAATGGAATAAGACGTCTGCCAATTAATTCGAGGTGGTCCAACCACTATTTGAGATGAGGTAGCCAAGCATTACTATTAGTATTATTGCTGTTATTATTATACTTTTTTCTTCTATTTCCAAAGGAAAAAAAATTATATAGATTTTGGAATCTATAGCCACATTGGGTAAACAACAACCTCACTAAGAGTTAAGAGACAAACACTGAAGATTAAGTCTCAGAAATGGCCAAAGTGATATCGGGAAAAATACAATGTTTCCAATTCACCTTTTTTGAGTAGAAACGACACACACACACACACACACACACACACACACACACACACTCTCTCTCTCTCTCTCTCTCTTGAAAAGCCTACAAGAGAGTACTTACCATCTTTTGTTCTTTTGCTCTTACAATAATAAAAATTTTAATATGAATCTAATTTACGTGAACTGATAATTTTAAAAAATTATATTATATATATATAGTAGAATTTATACAATAGTATAATATTCTATAATTAAAATTTTAATATAGATTTAGTCTATGTGAATTAATAGTTTTGGAAGATTGTATTATATTTCGTGCAACTTTCTACAATTATTAATTCACGTGAATCCAATTTATGAAAAAATTTACTACTATCTTACAATCGCTACTATTTGGGATTGTGATAGCAAACTAAATTAGAAGGTGTAGTTTCAAATTTATTGCCCATCAAAGTGCTGACCCTAAGGTACCTCTCATGAAAATAGAAAGAATTGCCAATTATTTGTGGGCTGTACCATCAATGGTTGAAATTTATATCATCAATTTGCATTTATTGCCCTTTTATACCAATCTCACGGGTATAGTCGAATTTCGAAATCCCTCCTCCTTTTCTTTTGGTCCTTTCGAAGAAAGAATCCCGATTTTTTAGAACCAAGCTCAATTAGCCGGTATTTTAACTGAATATGACAACTTATATGGTAAAAACGCTTTTATTAACCGTACTTTGGTTACTTTGGTTCACAAAGAAGGAAAGAGGACCTGAGGAAACTTTTACTTTTTATTTTATTTTATTAGATAAAAAAAAGTAAATGATATATATTATTTTTATTTATATCATAATTCGTTCAAATTTAAATGCATTATTTTCTAATATAGAAAGAAAGTTCTCATTTTCATAATTTATTTTATTTTAATCTTTTCTTCTTAATCAAACGATATAAATCGTTTATTTATGTTCAAATTTATATCTCATTTTTTTTCTTCTCTTTTTTTTATTCTAATCAAATATACTATTCTCACTGTCCCTATTTATTTGTCATCATTGAAAAAATTTTAGTGTCATTAATATTAATTTTACTATTATACCCTTGTATTAAATAATTTTAAAAAATAAAAGTGTACTAACTTTAGAGAGAAAGAGTTAAGCAAACAAAGTAAAAAAATGTAGTTGTGGAGAATATTAAATTTAAGGGTATTTTCGAAATGTGTAAATAAAATTGTATGAATTTAAGATACTAAGTAATTTTTTTTAAACTGTATGAAATAGTTGATTACGACAGATAAATAGGGACGGAAAAAATATAAACTAAAAATCTTAATTTATTGTACTGCTACAATACTTGCGATGCTATTATTTTACATGCCTTTTATGTATGTATCTATCCGTATTTGAAGAATAAATTTCGGATGCAAACAGTAACATGATAGTCGGTGGCCGGTGGGCATAAATCTGCAGTGCATTTATAACTCTGGTAGGCACACTGAAAAATCTTGAAATCTAGAAATGAGGAGTGAGATTCAAGTGCCGAATGGAATGATCTCGTTTTCATTATTTACATAAAATCCATAATGAAACCCCACTTTATTGAATATGAAAAAGTGGAACATGAGGCATCCATGAGAGAAGAAGGAGAAAAGAGGGTCCAATTTCATTAAAGTCCTCTCCATTCAACCTCGCCAACCACCTTTTTCTCCACCGACTGCACAGTGCATGTTGGTGTATTTCTCTGTAATCAAACATACCCTTCGAATCAAGATTTATACTCGAACCCCAAAGTTCAGCGGCTCAGGCCTGGCCCCGGAAAAGACAAACACCTCCGTGAGTGAGTGTACATACAAATAGATCTGTCGCGCATTTTCACAAACACTATGCCTACGCATACGTGTCCTCTGATGCATCCCGTCTGGATTCTTAAATGGCCTAACCCAAGAAAGAGCCCATGTGATTCTCTTTACACTTTTTTTTTTTATTATTTACTATTACAAGATGCAAATTCAATTTTGTTCCGAGAAATTGACTAACATTTTATTTTATTTTTTATTTTTTAATTAAAGTGTCTGAGTTTTATTCTCCAACAGCTAGATATGTGAAAAAAAACAGAAAATCTGTGATGGGGCATATATAACACTGTTGAATGATCATTTTCACATGTACAAGGAGTAGGGGTCTTAGATACATATGTTTCAATGAATGTATACCAAAGTATATGTATGATCAAGACAATGGGAGATGGGTGGTGTGATCGTGATTTTAAGAGCGTGTAGGGCTCACAAGATTCGAATCGAATATTGAAAATTATGAAAAAAATAAGAATAATTGATTCGTTTTCTAACCCTTTTACACCAAGCAATGTCTCTATCGTTTCAAATAATTGACGAGGTAGAAATACATGAGATGGTACACTGGGAATTTTGGCCGACATGATCAGAAGGGCTTTAATTTTCTCTATTACTGTAGATATCTAACTCATTTGTTTAGCTTGTTCTCTATACCTTTTATCAATGAGGTATATTAACTGTCATGATATCCCAAGTTATAACTTATTATTATTATTATTATTATTTATTAATGAATAGATATTTTTTAATTAAAAATAAAAAATGTCTATATAAAAAATTATCAAAATATAAAGTAATGATGTTTCTTATTATATTTTAATTACAAACTATCTTTATAAATATAAGTAAGTTATACCGTGTCGACCATTATTGCCTCTGCATAATTAATCTTTATATTTGCCTACTTACTTCCGGTAAGAATCGAGAAAGCATTCCTATAAATGCAATGGACATTGCATGTCGATGTCAAATGGGTCGAGATCAAGCTTGTCAAATTTTGAATAAAGAGACATATGGGTTCCCTTGTCGAGTCAAGATCAACGTCTGGCCATTTGAATCAATTCAGTCAAATTCAATCTATTCTGAATTATTTTTTTCCCGACGGAATGTGAAGAGTTGAATTCTTGATTTCCGGCATTAGGTACACAATATCAATGACCGTCGGTGAAGACGGATGATGGTTTCGCATTGCATGAAAGGTGCTGAAAGGGAAGAGCCAATTAGACACTAAAAAGCACCGAGAAGTAGATGCAAATGGTGGCTTCTGAACAGCCGGAGAATAAAAATGGAGGATCCTTATGATCCAAGACGGTATTCAAGAAGCAATTCAATCTCTCCACATCCTCCATTAAAGGTCCTGCCAGAAATATTTTTTCGCTGGAAATGACTCTGTCCCGCTATTAATAATATTTTTATTTCTGGCGAACTTATGAAATGTTCTTTTACCCATAATTTTCCTCCTGAATCAATAGACCAACATAGCCAGGAGTGGCAGATGCTATGTGGATTAAAAGGGGCCGAATAGTTTATTACAATATGGAAGAGATAGAAGGAGGTAAATGGCAATAAATCATGAAAGCTCATAAGGCCATCCAACTAACCATAATAATCATTACATAATTACCTTTAAATTATGCCACCAATGATAAGATAGGGGTGTGTCACTTTTGATTTAGCTTTTGATTCCTCCCTAGTTAACCCTACAACTACTCATTCTATTTTGAAATAACAGTAATTTTAATTTCGATTTTTAAATATATATTTACTTTAGAATTTAAGAATATATTTATTATTTTTTAATAGAATTTTTAGTCTATATGTAAGAGTTTTTAATAAATTTTTTAAATCTTATTAAGAAATGACAGTTGTTTTAAAATAGAAGTGGTAGTTTATATAACAAAGAAAATTATATATATATATATATATATATATACATATATATATATATATATATATATAAAAGTCAAAGATAAAGTATATTATTACGACACGTGAAATCATCATAAAGTGACACGTATTTAAATAATTTTTTTAAAAAAAATAAAAATTATATATAAATTATATATACATATACATATGCATACATACACACATACATATATATAAAAGTCGAAGATGAAGCACACTATTACGACACGTGGAATCATCCTAAGTGACATGTGTCTAAATGATTTTTTTAAAAGAAAAAGAAAAATTATATATAAATTCATAATTAATTAAATTAATTAATAAATTATATATGTATTTAATATTAATATATTAAAATGTGTGATTTTTTGAATACTGTCTAAATTAATATATTAAAATATGTGATTCTTTAAATACTATATATATATATTTAATATTAATATATTGAAATATGTGATTCTTTAAATACTATTTAAATTTATTTTAAAATCTTAACTAATTAAATCATTAATTAAGTTAATTAATAATATATATATTTAATATTAATACATTAAATCTTAATAACATAACAACTCGTGCAACCATTGGACATCAACCTAGTATGATTAACAAAGGAGAAATTGTTCACTACTCTCACCATTTTTTCTAGTCACAACTATAGGTATCTCTTAAATTAGAATGCGCACAACCCTTCTTTAATCCAGAATTCTTTCTCAACATATATATATATATATATATATATATATATATATATATATATATATATATATATATTATATAGAACGATTTATGATGAAAGAAAGTCCAAATTTAGTTTAGGCCACAGAACCCTAAGCAGACCCAATAAGGATCAAAAGCCCAAGGCAGGCCATGGGCCCAAAACCCAAATGCCCTGACTTTCATTTTTATTATTTTTTCCCCCAAACTGGTGGTTAGATAATTAATCAAGGTAAGCTGCAAATATGCTTCTAATTTTTTTTTCCTGTTGCAGAAATTTGATGCATCATATTGTTCTATTTATTTTTCATTTTCACGTAAACATAATATATCACTCTGTTAAAAAAAAAAGGTATATAATAATAATAATAATAATAATAATAATAATAATAATAATAATAATAATAATAATAATAATAATAATAATAATAAAAAGAAAGGAAGAAGCAAAATGCAGCTCCGTATGGTAATGAATCTGACTGACACAGGCAGTGCATGTCTGTTATATAGCAGAAGTGCAGAGTGGCGGCGGCACAAAAATGCAGAAAGGATTGTGATTTGTGGGTACCATTTTAGGTGTATTGCGTACTTAATTGGTACGTCGTCCTCGGAGGTCTTTTCTACGGTGATTTGCGGGAGAGCAAAAGAAAGAAAGGAGTTAGACATTTTCTGATATAATCATCAATGATTCCCTGTGCTTATCTTGCTTCTTCTTCTTCCTCTTGGTGCTTGCATATATATATATATATAACCTTGAAATTTCCAATTTCGTGCTAGCTGTCTGATCAATTGTTGTCTTGAAAAGTGAAAAAAGACTCCGAAATTTCTTCTCAATTTCAACCTCGAAGAAGAAGAAGGGCCAAAATGAAGATCCGACGGAGATGGGCTCTTCCACCGGATGTTGCATCTTCAACTCTCCAGCCGCTACCACCACCGCCCCACCCTCCGACGCATTTTCACCCATCATCCCTTAGCAGCAAAAGTTCCATTTTTTTGGAACAGGTTCGACTCAATTTCTTTTATGTTGTTTCAAGTTTTCTTGATACATATGCATACTATAGTTCTTTCTCGAACAGCAAAAGCGGAAAATGGAGAAAAGGAGTTATTCAATACCTAACGATGTAGCTGCTATATTTCTTTTCTAGTATTGCACGAAGCAAATACCTTATATCTCTAAGGAATAGATGAAAAAGGGTTATCTGAGCAACCATTGTTCTACTTGCTTTGTAGGATGCATTAATCGGCAATGAACAACATGAAAATTTTATCAAAGGAAAGAATGAGACTCCAGCTAAACCAAGGTAGATGAAGCCATTCTATAACTAGTTCTTTATTGTCTTCTTGAAGGAAAACTAGTGCGCTATCATCTCTCCTTGCAATTCTTGATGCTAAGCCACGCGATTTGGTTTGCCATTTGTGTAGAATGCACTGGTCTATCTATGTAGTACGCAGTATGCACTGATAACATCTTTCTGATCAGAGGCGCATGTGGGGTGCTAATTGCTAAAACTACTCTTGCTGCTATAAAATATAATGGCCTTTTGTGTTCTTTAATTGCATGCGTACCATTTGCAGGAAATACGCTTGCAATCCCAGTTCAGAAACATCAGCTGATACAGATAGCTCCATCTCTTCCTCCTCGTCTCATTGTGGTAAGCACCGATTTATGCAACCACTCAGCTGCCACAAAAAGAGAACCCTTAGAGGAAAGTCCTTTGTGGCTTGGCATTTAGCAGCATTTTATGTGTCATATCTTTACATAGGGAGTACTTTTCTTGTTCATGTGGGTTGTTTTTATTTCCCATATAGCATGCACCTTTACATTAATGAGTGATCCGTCTGCTATGATTTTTGACATTTTCCGTTGCATCTTTTGTACAATGATGAGTTTGGTTAATTCAGGGCATTGGCTCAAAGAGGATAAAGCGTTGCCATTCAAAAAAAGAAGAATACAGTTGGATTTGAAGATCAAAGAACAAAGCAATACAAATATTGGAGGAGAATCGAAGAACTCAAATACAAGAAGAACAAAGAGGAAACGCACTGAGAAGATATGGCCTGACTATATTCTACAACTGAAATGGGTTGAACAGAAGGCATGTCATAAGATTGGGAATAATAGTGAGAGGTGCAACCGCCAGAACGGGAAGGGTTGGAGGTGTTCTCTCCCTCCATCTGCTGGTCATACTCTATGTGATTATCACTTGACTGAACAAAGGAAGAAGATGATGAAGAAGAAGAAGAGTAAGACAATTCTACAAAGTCGTAAAGCTGAACATGGAACAGCATCAGCACCCTCAAATTCCATAGCTGCTAAAAAGTACTGCATCTTGAGTTCTGATGGTGATCTTGGCAGTGATGATATCTTTAGCAGCTCGTTTCTTTAAAGACTCATTTGGCTAGCTAGGCTACATTAGCAAGTGAATTTACAGGTGATAGTCCGTGTTTGGCAACTCCAATCTTAGGTTCTTGGTGCTTTCAAGAGGATTATGACTATGTATATATCTTGATTCTGGACTGGGATTTTATATTTTTAGTTTTTTTTTTGAAGAAAAGACCAAGAGATTCTCACAAGCGAAATTCTAAAGTCAATTTTCTTTTCTTTTGATATGAATATTCTTTTGGAGGTCAAAATGGACATCCCATTTCTTGTTTTTGACTCTTTTCTTTACTCTTTTACTTTTTAAGTAATATCAATTCCAAAACAAAAGTAATGAAAATTTTGTAATATTTCTAAATCATGGCTGACAAGCATCAAGTTTTGCATTGAAAAATAAAAAATATAGGGCTATTTCTATTACAAGAAAAATTAAATATTAGACACAAAACACCCTTTTTTTTTTCTTTTAAAAAAATTACCTTCAATCTTGAGTTGACTATAATAATAAATATTAAGTGAATTTAAAATATGAGTTCGTCGTACATGACTTGTCAGTGTAATTTATCCCTTTTGCATAGTTTACGAATCATTGTATGAATGTATTTTTTGACCGTAAATATATATATATATTTTAAAAAAATCCTCAATATTTTTTAAATTTTAAATTTTAAAATTTTAAATAATTTATAATTCTTGCGATAAGAAAATTACTTGAATGGTTGAACCGGTCAAAATCGGTCTTCTAAAGTGCCAGAAACATCATTTGTTTCCGTGACAATTCTTTCACTTACGTTGTGGATAAGCTTTTCTTTTTGCCCCATTCCATCCTAAAACAACAAAACAAGAAACAGAAAAATTATCAAGAAATAGAAAAATCAAAGCAGACCACAATATCCTGAAGCTGATAAAAGGGGTTGGCAAAGTCCAGTATCATCTCCATGGGGTGACCCATCACTGGCCTCCTAAATAATATCTTATCTTCCTTCCTTTAGTGGTCTTTCGTAAAAGAAAGTGAAAGAGAGATGTCCATATTAGCACCCAATTCACATATTTTGTACAGAGAAATCCATCAAAGAGACAGCCAACGCCACCATCAGCAGCTATGGGGTGGAGGAAGCACCTTTGTTATACTGAAATCTTATGGGTTCGGTTCTGAGCGCAGAAACGACGAATGGAAGAGAATTTCAAAGAAGGACTTGAGAGTTGATGCTTTTTGGCCAGACTCGTCGAAACCCACAGCTGTTGAAATGCAACCCATTGAAGATTGTGATCATTTGGACAAGGTTCTAGCCGATGCAAAAGAACTTTCCCAGCCCATCATCATTGATTGGTCTGTCTCTCTTCTTCGATTTCCATTTCTTTTCTCTTATGCTCTGTGTGTATTGCTAGTCTTTTGATATGTAAATGTTACTAGGATGGCTGCTTGGTGCCGGAAATGCATCTATTTGAAGCCAAAATTAGAGAAATTGACAGCCGAATATGACACCAAGTAAGTTTCTACAATTTCCATGTTAGCATATTGCATGGATTAAGATTACAAGTTTGGACTGTGCGTCAATGATCATATATATAAATTAGATTGGATAAGACACACATCCCTAAATCCGCATTTCATTGTCTAGTGAGAAGAACTAGAGGGGAGTTTGTCCAGTATTTTCCTTTTCGTCTTCAAGTGTTTGCAAGTTAATTGAGCAGCCAAACTTGTGACAATTCAGAAGATTGATCTTATATGCAGTGTCAATGTTTTTTTTTTTTCATCTTACACAAGCAACGGATGGTGGTCACATAATCACCCCCTTGCAAGATTTTAGGAGACGGTTTGATAATCCTCCAATCGTGTTCTTCTGAGAAAATTTGTGGATAGAATGTTGTGTTTAGTAGATTAATCGAATTGAAATGTTGTGAAATTCCATAAGCATGAAAAACGGAAGAAAATGAAGGCGAGTGTTAAAGATGGAGAATTTCTGTTGTACTTGAACCCCGTATGCCAAAAAGGGAATTAGTTTGGAATAAGAAACATAAAGGAGAAAGATGACAGTTGGACTAATTCTGTTTCGTAACTGAACAAGAACAGGAAATGTTTTTCCCATCGTCTGATCTTCTCTGTTGGCTTTACAAGAAGTTCAGAGATCACGAATGCCGGAAACATTAAAGCAAACTGGAGATCCTGAATCGCCAATTTGCATGATCATCTGGAAGTGAAATCCATAGTAATGTGTGTAAATATCCACCTAATATTAGTCTAAAACAGAGAGAAATCTGTTCAGGAGATTCTATCACAACCTTTTTAGCCTTGTAGATGTAAAGAATATCATCAAGAATTGATGATGATTTGAAGCCTGAAGCAGAAATTTCTGCCAATTTTGTAAAGCTTGGTGGGCTGAGTATAAAGTTTGTGCAAGGATGACAATGTATAAACCCAAGTAGAGTTTCACTTCCAGTAATCTGATCACACCTCCAACCCCACAAAAAGAACGGGGAAATACAGGATGAAATAAGAGGTTAAAAATTCTAGTTGGAATGCTTCATTTATGTGAAATGTACCTAGTTACTTGTCTAAGGGACAAGAAACTGCTTATGAATTCATGAAGCTGCAGCCAGTCAAAGTAGGCCTTGTATTATGAATTCAGATAGCAGTTACATGGTATGAAGTTTTCAGTGGCTGGATCATCATACAAGAGCCTTAATCAATTACAATGGTCCCAAAACTGACAAATTTTTCCATGACAGGCTCAAATTCTATTGTGTTGACGTGAACAAAGTGCCCCAGGCATTAGTAAAGCGTGGAAATATAACTGTATGTATGAGTTGAATCTTATAATCTTTTATTACTTTTATTACAATCCTATTCATCTCCTTGTTGACGTTCTTATCATCTCTCTTTACCCAGAAAATGCCAACAATTCAGGTGAGCTCAAACCTTGTGGTTCGTCTCTAGTGTCAACATTTTGAAACCAACTTTGTTAAAAGAATGACATTAACAGATCTGATAAGATCGATCTAATGATTTTTGCATGATATCCTGCTTGCAGCTTTGGAAAGATGGTGAAATGAAGGCAGAAGTGATTGGAGGACATAAGGCGTGGCTTGTTATTGAAGAAGTGCGAGCAATGATCCAAAACTTTGTATAAATTTTTTAAAGCATGATTCACAGTTTCAGTATAGAAATAGGGTTCTTTCTCACTTTCTCAACTTGTTAATAAACTCATCTTTTTGCATTTTGCTACTGAAGTGGAGCTAAATCCAACACAGTACACAACTATGAGAAGGTGTTATATACAGTAAAAGTGTCTTCTTTCTCAATCAAACTGACATTTTGTACAAGAATTTGTTTACTATATATTGTGAGCTTTGCAAAATCTCTTGTATTTTTCCTCTATAAAACATTTTGACTGCGCATGCATTTGATACTGAAGTAGTAGAGGTGTGGTTGCAAAGGCCCCAAAAGCATTGAGGAAAAATCTTATTATTTGTATGGGGAACTTTGGTCTTATGATATATCTATCATGGATGAGTTTCCACAAAACAACAAGTGGCCTTGTATGAATTCATGAAGCTGCAGCCAGTCAAAGTAGGCCTTGTATTATGAATTCAGATAGCAGTTACATGGTATGAAGTTTTCAGTGGCTGGATCATCATACAAGAGCCTTAATCAATTACAATGGTCCCAAAACTGACAAATTTTTCCATGACAGGCTCAAATTCTATTGTGTTGACGTGAACAAAGTGCCCCAGGCATTAGTAAAGCGTGGAAATATAACTGTATGTATGAGTTGAATCTTATAATCTTTTATTACTTTTATTACAATCCTATTCATCTCCTTGTTGACGTTCTTATCATCTCTCTTTACCCAGAAAATGCCAACAATTCAGGTGAGCTCAAACCTTGTGGTTCGTCTCTAGTGTCAACATTTTGAAACCAACTTTGTTAAAAGAATGACATTAACAGATCTGATAAGATCGATCTAATGATTTTTGCATGATATCCTGCTTGCAGCTTT
This sequence comes from Voacanga thouarsii, assembly GCA_026120185.1. NCBI lineage: Eukaryota > Viridiplantae > Streptophyta > Magnoliopsida > Gentianales > Apocynaceae > Voacanga > Voacanga thouarsii. The sequence goes on from JANUWF010001938.1 coordinate 477,627, forward strand.
GGAAAGATGGTGAAATGAAGGCAGAAGTGATTGGAGGACATAAGGCGTGGCTTGTTATTGAAGAAGTGCGAGCAATGATCCAAAACTTTGTATAAATTTTTTAAAGCATGATTCACAGTTTCAGTATAGAAATAGGGTTCTTTCTCACTTTCTCAACTTGTTAATAAACTCATCTTTTTGCATTTTGCTACTGAAGTGGAGCTAAATCCAACACAGTACACAACTATGAGAAGGTGTTATATACAGTAAAAGTGTCTTCTTTCTCAATCAAACTGACATTTTGTACAAGAATTTGTTTACTATATATTGTGAGCTTTGCAAAATCTCTTGTATTTTTCCTCTATAAAACATTTTGACTGCGCATGCATTTGATACTGAAGTAGTAGAGGTGTGGTTGCAAAGGCCCCAAAAGCATTGAGGAAAAATCTTATTATTTGTATGGGGAACTTTGGTCTTATGATATATCTATCATGGATGAGTTTCCACAAAACAACAAGTCGCTTTGGCCGAGTGGTTAAGGCGTGTGCCTGCTAAGTACATGGGATTTTCCCGCGAGAGTTCGAATCTCTCAGGCGACGTTGAGCATTTTTTGTTTTTCATTTTGCAATATTGCTTAATCAGTCCTCAAAATTATCTATATTTTTAAGCTGCTATTTTTTTCTCCAAACGATATTATTTCCATTTGTGAGATCCACAAAAATATTTTTCCAGTTATTTTGATATCTAAACTTACTTTTTAGATTATGATTGTCCTTCAACTGAGCACTCAATGAATTGGTTTTAACATGATAAATCCTATTGTCTGAAACTTTTAGAAGAGACCTCTCAAAAAAAGGGAGCCAAAATCAATTAAATCTAGGAATACTGTGTTTCTTAATTGATTGGAAACTTGAATTTTGAATCATTGGCTGGGTTTTTTTTAAGTAATTCATTCATTTAAAAAGAAACAAATTACCCAGAGGGATCACTAATAGAAAAGATACCACTTTAACATTTGTAACGGGTATAATAATATAATACAAAAAATAATAATAAACACATAACTATCAACATCCTGTCCTTTTGCTATACTAACAGTACAATGCAACAATTTAAAAGGTCTTAGACGTATCAGTGTCTTTGAAAACTACTTAAAAGAAGAATATGAGAAAGGGAAAAAAAATCCAACTCAATAGATACCATACAACCGCAAAAAAAAAAAAAAAAAAAAAAAGAGGAACAAACTCTAACCTAAATATATCTGAAAAGAGATCATGCCAAAGAGCCAGGAAGAGGGATAAACAAGACTAAAAAAAAAATTTGTCATGATTTGTGATGCAAAACAAAGGTGAAAACACAAATAGGAAGTTGTAGTGAGAGAAAGAGAGGAAAGTTGTTGTGTGGTGTATTGGCTGGTTGAAACATAAATACATTGCATTAATCTTATGTAACATTGCATATGCTATATGTAAGCCGCGGACTAGATATTCTCCCCCACCCCTCTTCCGCGTTGTGCTATTTCTCTCCATTCCCACGCATCCCTGACACTGGGGAAAAAAGCTGCAATTCGTCGAAGGGACAAAATAATCCTCAATCCAATCCCAACCCACCAGGGAAGCAGATGCCCAGAGAAGAAGTGGTACTAAGATTCTATAATTAGACCTAAAATTAAAAGAAAATAAAAAATAAACAAAACACATTTACTATTTAAATTTTTTATAAAAATATGTATATATATATATATTATATAATACATCTAATAAATAAATTATATATATATAATTAAACTTTTTAATATATATATTCATACTAATTATACATATTTATATTTTATCTGTACATATAATAAATTTTTATAATACATATAAAAATATAAATATTTATATATATATATATATACACGCACACACACGCACACGTGAATCAAAACTAGCTAAAAATCATGCAATCCCCATTCCCTTTCAGGGGATTGATGTATGAATCTTGATTCTGTCTCCATCCTTGCTTACATTGGGAAGAAGGACGGGAGAATGCAGAGAAATTACCATATATAATTATATGCTAATTCATAATTATTAATTAAAAAAATTACCATCCCTAATCGTATGCTAATTCATGAATTGTTATGGATTACAAAAGTACTTGGTTTAGAGAGAGAGAGAGAGGAAACACAATACTACTTTTCAAGAACCAATGATCTTAAGTCCCCGCATTTATGTTCCCTTCTATATATAGGTAGACATCGTGTATGTATACAGACCCATAACCATCATTTTTCCCAGGTGCACCTCATTATCTTCCCACTGATATACTACTAGATACCATCTATAACAAAAACCTAATACTGGGGTATTTAAGGGAAAAGACTAAAGATCAGAGAATAAAATTTCAATGCCGTGCATACTGTGGCATCAAAGCTACCTACTACTTCTTCAAACTATTAGCCAAAGCAACAAGTTTGAGTCTAACTACCGATTCCAATGCTTAATTGTTTCAATCATCACCTGCTGCAACTTATGAGCTAACTGCCTTAACTTCTAATCTTCATACAAGCACAGTCCATTTCCTTAAAATCCTCAGTTAGGTCTTGATGCAATATACTACAATGTAATAAAACTTGGTAAGGGAATACCAGTACTAATGCAACTGCTCTCTAAACACCATCATCACTAAGATTATGAAAGAGCCAACCACAAACAGTAATAAGTAGTTTGGTAGTTTATTTTGACAATTTTCCGCCCAAAACAACAGTATTAGAGAACATAACCCAAACACGAAACAATGCAAGAACCAAATCCAGAAAATGTCAATGAAAATGTTTCAATCACGATTTTCAGCTTATCATTGACACAGTGATGGTGATAACAAGCAAAACATTTTAGCTGATGATGAAAAGACCTGTAAAATTGGGCATGTTTACCAGATTGTCACATTCAATCCATAATGAAACAAGTCTACAGGTGATCAAGACAATTGATATAATTTGTGGGAAAGATCATATTCCAAAACCAAAAACCGCCCTTATCTTGTGGAAAATCAAATCTCGCCATCCCCTCTCGGTGTTCTCCACAACTGTGGCGTTTCCATATCTGCACAAGCAGATATCAAACATAAGTAAAGGAATTGGGTCAATCGACTTAAGTGCAACTAGCATAATCATTCTAAAACAAAGTTTTCAAGCGGTAGCAATATAAATGGATACCAACCTATCTTCCTCTGGTACATCACTGTGTGTCAGCTTGACAACTGTAACACCAGGTTCAGGCTCATCAAAAGTGAGTCGCACCTGCAACAACAATCGTTGAGGCCCCATGAGCAAACCAGCCAAATAAAATACCCAGAATGTGGAACAAGAACTGCAGAGCCAACACTTGGTACTAACCAACCAATTTGAATTACAATAACTGCAAAGCACATATTAAGGAAGACCTTACACAGCTCTGTCAATAATTGCATAACCCATTTTTGATTGTCTGTACATAAATAGTAAGTGTAAATACTTCTCGGTATACCCGTGTATGCATACTTAGTCAAGAGACATGAATCTTAACCATAAAAAAGAAACCATTCAATGTGTAATGCCCACAGAGTGGTGTTTTCTTGGTGCAGCATTCTGCCAATCCCACAAAAGTAAGAAAGATAGGTAAGTCCACTTGCAGGTACTTCGCACGGTAACCACACAGATTTGTCACATAGAGCATTAATGGAAATATTTGCCTTGTGAGAAGAGAAAATCTCAAGTAACACGAACACCTAATACTAGTTGCTAGGCCAATCAACACAAATCTTCTGATCATACAAATACAATCATCAATTGTGATTCACCAGGCTGGAAATCAGTCAAACCGAACAATTCAACCACAAACTTGACTACAGAATGGCAACAATATGTTTATGCTAATGCATGGGAAAATAGAACAAAATCAACATAACTCGAAAATGCTAGAAGAAAATCACAATAACAACAAAAGGCTAAAAGTTTGTACCATAGAGTGAATCCCATCTGGCCAGCTCCCAAACCGCCACCTTTGCACAATCAATTTGCCTTCCTGCAACTCCACATTAGTTCCTGTAACCGATCCATCAAATATACTAAATTCGCCTCCAACCTCCTTACTTATCCGAGCATTACTCATGGTAAATCCCTTCCACCTATTCTCATCCATCAATATCTCAAACAAATCCCTCGCCCTACAGCTGAACTTCTCGGTCATTGTAATTGTCTTAAAGCCTTCCTTTTTCTTCTCCTTCTTTGGCGGCTCCTTCTTCTCTGCCACAGCCGCCGGCACTTTCTCTGTGGCAGTACCACCGTCACTTGCACTAGTAGTCTTCTTGACGACTTTCTTCACCTCAAGCTCCTCCTTTGCCGGCCCACCTTTTGCCATAGCTTCAACAAAAGACCTAACTTGTTCCAACACAAAGGTCTTCCCTTTCGCTAAAAAAGCTTCCTTCAATCTCTTCCCAATAGGCCCGTCGTCTCTCAAACTAATCCTAATCTCGGGATCTTCATCAGCATTCTCATCGGAGATATAAGGGATATCAACACTCCCATCGGCTTTCAACAAGGTCTTGTCTTCAGAATCTTTAGCTTCGCCTTCCCATGAGATAACCAGATTAAGCTCATAGCCCGGGATAATTTTGCCCTTCCGAACATTAACGTAGGCTTCTCCTTCGAGCCTTTCAACATTCTTGATTCGTACAAAGAGATTGCCCTCGCCGTTCAAGAGCGTCTGATCAGCAAGTTTTTTGGTGAAGAAATTGCGAGCCCATTCCATACAATCGGTCTCAGCCCAGTGCCAGTTGTGGACATTGGTGCCGTCGGGACGGTCTTCAACGATCCACCTCCTGTCCCCTTCTCCCATTCTAGCCATTGCTGCAGGCCTGCGGTCTTTGTATGGTAATAGCTCTGTTTGTGCTGAGGGAGGGATAACGATTCAAGAATCAAACCTTGGGCGTGCTCGTTTGATATTGAGTTGAACTGAAAAAGGGGAATAAGAGGAGTGCAGAGGGGTCTGGAAGGTTCCGAAAGAAGAAAGATCTAGAATACGGTAGCTAGCCCTAATATCGGGGAAGAAGGCCAGAAACATGGCATATATTATTATTAATTATCTCCCATCTTCCTAATTTCTTTTGCCCAAGATTTGGGAGAAGGCTTGCTCCTCCTCCTCTGCATACAAAATTTATACTACATAATATTTAATTTTAAATTTCTATTTTAATAATTAAAATTGTTTTTCAATTAAAATAAATAATTTTAAAAAATATTATAATTTCACTACAACCTAAAATTATTTTTCCAGTGATAAATTAGAATAATGAAGTATTTAGATTGAAATTTTTCTAAAAAATACTACTATTTTAATTTTATTTCAATGTAAGAATAGATTTTGTTTGTAAATTATTAATAATTTTTATTATTCACTCTAATTATTATTATATAATACTATTTTCTAAATTGATAATCTTTTCATAAAATTTAATTCTTAAAAATAATTCCATTTCTCTATTTCCCAAATTTTGGTTAAACTAATTAGCATTATCCTGACCTGTTATATTTGCTTCGTAATCTAAGTGCTCCCATTAACGAAGCGTTAGAAATCTTCTCATCAGCTCCACAGAAACATCCAAGAAACAATTCCCAATCACCCGCCAAAATTCCCCGGTAGCACCTGGGTCAACCCCCAAAATTCCGTTCGATGCATTGCTTGCCTCTGAAAAATCTTGGTATTTTTGCCCAAGATCCCTCTCCATTTCAAGCTTCAGTTCACATATTCATCGCCCTACCCTATGAAAAATAATCAAGGTGCCAAAAAGCTTGCAAAACCCATCAAGAAAACCGTACAGAAGACCGCCAGTGTTGCTCTCAAATCCAAAGCCGTAACCATTAAAGTCAAACCCAGACCCAAAGCTGAAAAACTCGAACAAACCCAATCTCAAGATGCCACTTTGATTCCAGGGACATTAGCCTCTTCATTCCTCGAAAAATGGCCAATCTTGACTGCTGATTTCTACCAAATTGATGCTCTTGATCTTGCCCCTCGTTTGCTCGGCAAGTACCTCAGAAGAGATGATGTTGTTCTTCAGATAACTGAGGTTTTGTAATAATTGCTTTTCTATTCCTGCTCTTAAAAGCAATTTTGATACCCTGGGCACTAACTTGTATTCTGTGATCATTAACATAATTGATGTGATGTAGGTGGAAGCTTATCGGCCAAATGATTCGGCTTGCCACGGGCGGTTTGGCTTGACAGCAAGAACAGCCCCAGTTGTAAGATTTTTTTTTTAATTAGCAGTCCCTGTTATGAGCTTTGTCTTATATTAGTCAGTGGAGCACGTTCAATTTCCATTCTTTGTTATTTCTTTCCGATGCAACCCTGCTAATATGGAGATTAAAATGTTGGCAGCGGCAATTATCAGGAAAAGTAAACAGCGAAAAGAAAAATATATTGAGTTCTGGAAGTTCATTGTGAAAAGGTGTCTCTTTTACGCATTGATAATAATGATAATAAGTTAATAACGAGTTGTTACAAAGGCTGCGATTAAATTATCCAGATCTTGGCTCCTGTTATTCTTAAGTCCTATGTTAGTGTTTCCAGCCATATAAATGATATGGAGGATACTTTTCTACCACATATGTTACTGTCCTTTGTGGCTTTGCATTTGTGAGTAACAATAAAGGGGATGCAGGGAGGCCAGCATGAACAAGATTGACATGTTCGGAAAGATGCATTACAAAATGCAGTAGAATTTGCATTCAAATCTATGATGCATAATGTTTTTGTCACATAACTGATCATGAATTATCATGAAGTATTGAGCCAATTACCACATAGTATATTGTAAGTGGATAGAACGGTTCAGTGAGAGAGAGATAGAAAGGTTCATCCTAGTATGGCTGGAAGGATCAGCTTTAGTGAGGCCGAAGCTTTTGGAGGAAAAGAAGATTTAAAGTTTAGAGTAAATGCAGATATTTGGCTTGTCAATTGTCTCAACAATTTAAATTCTGGATAACAAATTGAGATATATTTCCAATGGGTTACCCATAAGAAAAAAAGCTTAAGCACAATTGAATAAAATAAGCATTCATTTGTTAATTGTTGACTATTAGTAATAAGTATCATTTTTAGTGTAATTCATGATTATAGCATTTTCATGGTATCTTAGCATTTATTGGTATATTGTCAACTTTATTGTCTGTGCTGTCGAATCGTGGACAATATATTTTACTTCTATCCAATCCGCTTATATCTATGTACTAGAAAAACTAAAGTCAGGGTTATTTAATTGGGGAATTTTATCCCTATTATATTTGGTACATCAAATATTTACCAGGCCCTATTGATTTTCTGAATATAGTTTGGACCCGGTGGACATGCATATGTTTACCTCTGCTATGGTCTCCATACCATGCTCAACATTGTAGCAGACAAGGAAGGAGTTGGAGCAGCTGTCTTAATTCGTTCTTGTGCCCCCATCAACGGTAAAATTGTTCCTAGATCTGAAGTGGAATATTTTTTTGAAGCTCGATTAATTGCTAAGGTCATTTTCCCATTTTGAACTTATTTTGAATGTTAATAAGTCCTGTAAAGTAACTACGCATACCATCTGGCCTTTTATCTCTTTAAAGCAGGTTTGATGGAACTTGCAACCTGATTTGTGTGTCTTTCATATACAATGTTTCGGCTTTGTTACTTTCCTTTGGTAAGCTTTGACAATGCTCAGAGTTAGGCAAACGAGCATAAGACTGGACAGAGTCTTAGAGCCCTGGATTGGTTTCTGATCCATTTTCAACACGCTCTTACTGTCCTGTAGAAAATGCCTGTGGGTTAGGTTTTGCATACTGTAATACTGGCAATCTTGAGGTCTGACTGGTTTCTTTCAATTCGCATCCTTGATAAGCTTCTGCAGCAGCTGCTGCTTGTGTTGCCTCAGAGGCAATTTAGTGCAGCTGTAGAAAATTATTTGATGGTGGAGGATAGAAAATTTTGCAAGATTGCATCCTCTAGTAAAATTACAGAATTGGTTTTGAATTGAAGGGAAAGGCACGTCAACAAATCTTGTTATTGCTTTTCTGAAGGGAAAAAGTTGGGTAGTAATTTGAGGCTCTTGACATGAACTAGGTAGAAGATGTTTACTTCAAGGCTGTTCAAAGTTTTGCTTTGCAGTGGTCCTGTCTGATAATTCTAAATGTACTGAAGATTTTCTTTTCTTCTTTTGATAACCCCACCTTTATTGATTCACATGTTTGAGAACTGCCAAAGGAGATAAAGAAAAATTTTTATTTTTGGGATCTAAAATTTGAATTTCATGACATTTTCTTCCCAAATAAATCATACCCTCTATATTATTCTTTCCAAAAGTTTTACTGAGATTACGTGATGGGGATTTTATGTGCGTTTGGCTAACATTTCAGGGTTGGAAGCCATTCAGCAGCGTCGGGGCATAACAACGGAGAAGCCTATTCTGCTTACTGGGCCCGGAAAGGTTGGACTTCTTTCTTTATTACTTTACAACATTTTCTCATTTATGAATCAAAGGTCATCTTTTTACTTTACCTATTGTATATCAATTACAGTTCATAAATTCCTAGATTGAAATTCTTTTGCAGTTGTTTGCAGACTCGCTTAAAGCAAGAGTATTGTCGGAAGGTTCTGTGCTTAAGTAATTTTGAAGTGTTTGACCCAGAAAAAACAAAATGTAACTTCAAGTGTAACTTCAAATGGAATAAAAAATATCTTGGATCACTTTTGCATGAAATGCTGAATTCTTGGGAAGGATGCATGTTATTGCTTCTTTTTTTGAGATTTGAAGGAGTGAAAAAGGTAAAGCCTTGTGTCGTGTAAAGTTCCAAAACAGATTCCTTGTTTCAGAAGGAATATAAGGAGCTCACCATCTACCAAAACTATAGTACTACCAATTTTCTCAAATAGAAGGCAAACAGATGTTCATCTTCCTGTAAAATTTCTTCTGGAGTTTTAAGAGCTGCACTGGAGAACTAATCATGAAATTGGCCTGATAATTGTCACCTTCAGTAGATTGTCCCTTTCCTTCTTTCCAACATCATAGGAAAATAAGAACACACGAAGAAAAAAAATGAAGGAAAAATGGTGGTATTAGTCAATATAGGATGATAAAAAAATAGGCATATAGCTGCAGAGGCCACGAAAGACACCATTGATCAAGCTCACACTTACACCCACCAAACAAACCCTTTTTCATCTGATAGAATACAGTTGCTTCCTATTATCTCTTTCCTTGGGATTGACTAGCAATCATTATTTGTTTCTCAAGGTAGGTCAAGCATTAGGAATTTCAACAGAATGGTCTCACCATTCACTCTTTACTCCTGGTAAGATTTTTATCCTTTGTGTTCTTCATTTCAAGAGAATGCACCTGTAAGCTTCTCTTGTTTTGTTACTTTCTGTTGTTATATCTGCTTAACAGAAGTTCTGATTGACTCCAATTTCATATCTCAGGTGGCTTGGAACTCTTGGATGGACCAGAGCCAGATAATATACTTGTTGGTCCAAGAGTTGGTATTGATTATGCTTTGCCGGAGCATGTCAGTGCACTGTGGAGATTTGCTATTGCTGGAACTCCATGGATAAGTGCTCCAAAAAATACACTGAGGCCTCCCTAGCATTAGGTCACTAAAGTACTGGCCATTGGACTTGGGAGTTTCGCCTTAGAAGAGTTTCAAAGATTTTGTAATGTCTCAGAACCAAGGAAATTAACTATGGTGACCAATCGTAAGGTCTGAGTATTTATCTTTTGTGGTACTAATTTTATTCGTCCTCTGAAATTAGTAGAGTTTATACTTAATTTTTGTACAACAAACGGGAAGAGGGACAAAAATAAAATTGGAAAGCCAAGGTTGGGGGATTTCAATCCACTTGGTTAAAATTATAGAACATTCCAAATTCTACGAGGTATGACGTACCATATTGTATACTTTCCTAGTCCTGGTGTAAACAGATTTCAAAATCCAAGTTAGGATTGGACACATAATTAATATTAGAATTTGGGGCAAGAGTCGTTCCATCACATAGTTCCTCGTTCTCTGTTTGCAGAAGCAAAAGAATATCTTGGAAAACATAGAAGTCCTTGATCAGGGCTAATATCTTGGAAAACATAGAAGAGCATTTGGAAGCTTTTCAAAACCTCATCACCCCAGTGATGGCATTTGAACAATCTTACGTTTGTTTCCCACTCTCGCATATCGGCAAGGAGCATCTTGGAGATGGGAATCGGATCATAATGCCTCAATCCGCATTCGCCCGTTTAGCCGGTTTGGAGATTGAATATCCCATGCTGTTCGAGATCAAAACCTGCAATTCACGTGAACGCGTTAGCCACTGTGGAGTTCTTGAGTTCACTGCGGAGGAGGGTTTGGTTTTCTTGCCAGATTGGTTGATGCGGAACTTGAAAGTGCAGCAGGGGGAACTCGTCGTGCTCAAGAATGCAAGCCTTCCCAAAGGCTCCTATATGAAGATACAACCTCATAGAACCAAGTTCATAACTTTGCCTGGAGGACCTAAAGAAATCTTGGAAAGGGCTTTGAAGAATTTTGCATGTGTGACTACCGGAGATACCCTTTTGATCACTCATGAAGACAACCAGTATTATATCAATATAGTGGAAACAAAGCCATCAAATGGGATCTCTCTCGTTGATACAGATTGCGAAGTCGACTTCGCGGCCCCTTTAGACCATAAAGAACCAGCAAAGGCACCATTGCCGAAAGCTAAGGAGCAACTTGCCGGAAAAGCTCAGGAAGGTCCTAATCCAACCGAAGAAAAGACGAAATTCAAAGCATTTACTGGTGTAGCCAGAAGACTCGACGGGGTACCAATCGTGTCTGAACATTCTTCCGTCGTTAAGGAAGCTGCTGGAGCTGACCACTGTGAAAAACAATTTGTGCCGGGAAAACGTCCTGCAAGAAAGCTCCTGTTTGGCGGTCATCATCCAAGTAATCTAAAGGAGACTAAAGAAGAAACCAAAGAAAAAGTACCAAAAGCTGAAGAGGAAAAAGAGAAAAAATTCCAGCCCTTCACAGGGAAGAGGTATACGTTGACAGACTCTCTCGTGAATGGAAAGAGGAAAATTTTGCATGGCTCAGACACCCCCACAAAAAAGTTCAAACACACATGAGTTCTGGATTGGGGGAAGAAGATGTATTCAAAATTTGTTTGTCAAATTACCCGGTCATCATCCATGTGCACCGGTGCATATAAGAATTTCCCTTAGACAAATATGTAAAGATTTTTCTTATATGCATAACATAATTCAACAGATCATTCTTGTGTGATTATTACTTGTTATACTAAATTAGTTTTTAGAAGCAAAAAATCAAGACTTCAAAATAAGTTTGTAATCCACTTTTTCTTTTTTCAGTTGCCATATCATTAATCATCACAAATAAAACCCTTTGGTCAAGAGATACAACAAGGATACGATATGATCAACATACTATCCCCAAATCACTAAAGAAAATTGGGATACTAAGATTTTATATATATGAACCCAATTAATGGTACCTTTTCCCTACTGCAAAAAGGACGACCAGAGAGCAGCCCAGGAAAACTCAATGCGTGTGTGGTGTTTTTCCCTTCTCTCTGTGGCACGATTATGTCAATGAGCAATTCTGCTTAAACATCTCACTGCAATCGGCAACATTACTGCAACAACAAGGATTCTCCTCAGAGTGAACATGTGTGCCGGGGGAACAAATTTGCCTTCTTTTGGGGATTTTGAAACCATGATGGCTAGCATTATATTCCTCAAGGTTATCATAGAACTTCCTCTTTGAACCGGGCAAGTCTGGAAGCTCAGAAAGGGAATCCTCATCAAGTGGTCGTGCATCTGAATCACCACAGTTACAAGGCCTGCCACTGTACATGTGCTCAACAAACTCATCAATTAGAACAGGCCAAGCCCCTTCTTTAGCGTTATACCATTCAAGATTATCGTCTTTTACGGACCGGATGAAGAGCAAAACTTGTCTCCATGTATCCTCAGATATACTATATCGCTGATTTTTCTCGACAAAGGTGCACCACTCATTAAGCAGTTGAAACCTGCTGGCTAAAACCAATTTCCAGGCCATGACAGCCCTTCTGACACTGATGTTCTTTTGCCCATTTTCCAGGCAAAGGAAGAAAACAAAATCATAGAATCGCGAAAACTCAGGAAAGTCTGCTGCCTGTAAGTCCAGTCTCAACATAAGCTTGTAAATTTCTTCTGAAACTGAGATTCTCGCATTCGATCTTGACTCAACCAATTTCAACAGTTGGTTCAATGCCCCTCGTGAAAATCTACCATTATGGGACTCCGAATCTGACTTGAAACCTCCACTCGCACGAGCATATGCCGCTGATGTGATCTCACAATATTGCCGGTAAATTTCAAAGATGTCAAAGCTAGTGGGAGCGGAGGAAGACTCCATATCTGCAGAAAAATGGAGGCTCAAAACGAACCGGCCTGGCTTTTTGAACAATGTATAAGTGACGAAGATTAGAATCTTTTTACGGTGCGATTGGACAGAAACCTAGAATAAAACTCAACACCTATTAAAAATCTCTGCATGGAAAAGCTTCAGTGCCTGAAATCGCAGAGTAAAAAGAATTTGTCAGAGGCCTTGTGGTAATTCCGAGACAGATTAATAAACAGCTTATACCAATAGCCCGATATACCTGAACCTGACAGGTTTTGGGTTATGGTTATACATACAAATCCGATGAGAATTAGGACACCTCCATATAGAAAGGAACCATGCTTCTCCCCTCCTCTCATGTTCACAAAGCATCTTGTAGGCGTTATCTAGTCAGAAAAACATGGCGTTTGAACAAGCTTATCGTATTGATGAAGAATGTTTGGTTGATGGACATAGAATCTTACTGCCTCAGTCGGCTTTTCACTGCTTAGCCTCCCAGATGGATGTGTCCCCTGTTCTTCCAGCTCCAGGGTTACATCTCTTGAGATGGAGTTTCGCACCGTGGAGTTCTCGAGTTCACAGCGGAAGAGGGTTTTGTCCGAATGCCAAAGTGGATGATGAAGAATTTGCAAGTAGAGGAAGGCCAGATCGTGGTGTTGAAGAGTGCAATACTCCCCAGAGGCACCTGCATGAAAATACAACCACGCACAACCAATTTATCAACCTGCCTCGAGACCCTGAAGAAATCCTGGAGAGAGGTTTGCATGTGTGACTGCTGGAGATACCATCATGATCACTCATGAGAAAAGCCACTATTACATTGGAGGACATGCACCGTGGACCCATTGATCTAGAATTTTCCATTACATTGATATAGTTGAAACAAAGCCATCGAAGGCCATCTCAATTGTTGATACAATTGTGTTGTTGACTTTGCACCATCTTTGGACTACAAAGAACTAGAAAAGTCAGTAAAATCTCACAGGTTCTAATCCCAGCTAAAGAAGTACCTAAATTCAAACCATTCACTGGGAGTGCAAGAAGATTAGATTGTCAACGAGTCACAGTGCCCTCTCCGTTGGTGGAAGAAGCTGTTAGAGCCCCTGAAAATTAGTCTGTTCCAAGAAAACCTCTTGGAAAGGTCATATTTGGTGCTGAAGATGCTGGCCATGAGCTAGGGAAATAAAGAACAATTGTGGAAGAAGTATCCAAAGTATCAAAGGCCGAAGAGGAAAAATTCCAACCGTTTACCGTTAAGATGTATTCGCTAGGAGGCTGATTGGTGTACAAGGACCCATTTATGGCAACAGACTAATTATTAGTTTAAACTTCGGTTTTTACCAGAAATTTATAGGCACTTTGATGTTTTTTAAATGACATGGCGTACCAGTTGAACTATTCATGTAATAACTTTTATTCCCTTCGTCCCAAATTAGGTGTCATCTTTAATCGATTGCGCAAAAATTTAAAAAAAATAAAATTTTTAGTTAATTAAATATTCTTTTCTATTTTTTCCCTTAAAACTCAATGATAAGTATACAAATTCTAAAATTTTGATATACTAACTTTAAATTGTTTCTCTCTGGAGTATTTAATTCTTTATAAAAATTAGATCAAAATATTGTAATTTGATTGCTACTGTATTCAAATAGGTGGTAGTAGTTGTACTGTATTAATATTTTTTGGAAATTAATTAGATGAACATCAATAGTAGAACTCATAAAACGAGTTTTGACTGTAGTATTTTAAATATGTTTAGGAAATATGATGCTATTAAATAGGGGTACATTTGAAAAATGAAATCTTGATTTCCTAGAAGGACAGATAATTTAGAACAAAAATTAGACTAAAAAGTAAACAGATAATTTGAGACGGAGAGAGTATGTGTTTCATTTATTTTAACAAAATTTCTCGACCGGCCGATTCCATCTGTGTATCCGCTATTGAGTCGAATAGCCAATTTTTAGACGAGGAGGACCAATTCCACTTTCCCCAGAACTATCAAAAGATAAAGGAAAAAGAAAGAAGAGACTCAAATTCCGAAAAATGGTGCTATTTTTGTACCGAATTCCAATTGAGGTGGAGTTGAAATCTTAATTCCGTTTATAGTGAGGTCGCATTCACACATTAAAATATGGTCGCATTCGAATGCGACCTATAATGATTTTTTTTTTTTTAAATGGGCGATTTTGAGGTCACATTCAGGGGAATGCGACCCGAGCATACATATAACCGAATCTGAGAAGCAGAAGGACTTATACAGAAAACCGAATCTGAGAGCTTGAAGAATGTTGCAGAGGGTTACTTGCAAGATCTGATTGCACGAAGTCTAGTATTAGTTGCCAAATATAAATACAATGGAGGGGTGAAATCATGTTGTATTCATGATCTTTTGCATGAATTCTCCCAGAGGAAAGCTGAAGCCGAAAATCTTTTGCTGATATCAAGAGACTTGATGAAAACTAAGCCATATCGGGTATGTCATTCTGAGCCTGAACATTTGCTTTCTGAACCAATGTGTCATAACCCATACTTACGATCTGTAACGGTCTTCCAAAGAACCTCTGAATCCTATCCCCAATATCTCTCTGTCCTTCCTTACCTCTTCAAACTTCTTAGAGTGTTGGATTTAGGAAGACTTTGGTTACGCAACAGGTTTTCCTGTGCAATTCTAGGATTATTGGTTCATCCAAGATACTTAGCTGTTAGAGGACGCATAAATTGTGTTTCATTATCAATAGAAAACCTTTGGAGGTTAGAAACTTTGCTTCTTTATGGTGGAACAGTTGCAGGAGAATTACCAGAAATTCTTCTCAAGATGGGGCGCTTGAAGCATGTACTTGTATCTCGTTTTGAATTGCCTCGTACTTTTCAGCCTGAGGAATCCTTCGTGTCAAGTACACAGAAAGTTTCCACACTAATTCTTCGTCATGGAGAAAGCAACACAGAGAAGGTAATCGGAAGTTTTAAGAACCTGCAAAAGTTGAAGTGCATATTTGAGGGATCATGGGATTTCAATAGGCATCGCACTCAGTTTCCCACACTAAACTTGCTAAGTAAGCTCTACGCACTCAAGGTGAGTTGCCATTTACCCACGGAACTGCCCTGTGTGTTTAGCTTTCCTTCAACACTCAAAAAGCTTGCTCTCACGGGGTTTTGTCTTCCTTGGAGAGAAATCTCAAAGATTGGGAGACTAGTACCACAGCTTGAGGTTCTTAGTCCTTGAGGTCGCATTCCCTCTACTTATGCGACCTCTACTCAAAATCGGCCATTTAAAAAAAAAAAAAAATTGCGATGAGGTCGCATTCCCTGGATCGCATTCTACTTAATGCAACCTCTACTTATGTGACCTTACTATAAACGGAATTCCGATTCCAGCTACCCCTCTGTCAGAATTCGGTGCAAAAATAGCACCATTTTCCAGAATTTCCAAAGAAGAGAGGTATAGTTTAGCACAAATATCTCCAGGCATCCTAAGCCAATCACATACGATTTAGGACAGAGGAAAAGATTGTAAATTCCATTCACCACCAATAGTATTTTCTCAGTTCCAGCAGAAAAAAATTCCAGAGAAAAAGCTAGCAAACACCACAGGGCACTGAGATGACACGTTCCAGAATTCATATTCTCAGATAAAATAAAATGTTACTTCATTTCCAATTCACCTTCCACAACTTTAAATTGTTGGGCCAATAACTGCATCTGAAGAGGAATGCTTGCAGAACAATACAATGGATTATTCCAAGCTTAGGAGACACCAAAAAACATCTATCATACAGCTTTTACCAACTTATACAACGTCCAAGTCGAATTTTGCAACATGTCAGCACTAAAATGGTATCTTTGTCATTTTGTTTGAACAATTACATTGTTAATCCCTGACTATGAACTAAGATACTCCAGCCCCAGGTAAAATTTCAAATTGATGAGAAGCTTGCATCTTCAGCTAATAAACTGCACCCTTGATAATGCATTTGATATAAATAAGCCACCAGCCTTATCATTTGTTGAATCAGCTGACCTTCAGATCCCATGATTATATAAATCTGCATCTACTTCTACAGCACACGAATGAAGTCCTGAAATGTAGCTGTTAAGCAAGCTATGGAGTAACCTAAGAAATAGATCAAAGAACCAGATGGACAACATAATGAATAGGAAGGGAGAGGGGAGATAATTTTCCACATTGTTGGCATATTCTGGTTCAATGCAATCCTATAAACTCACAGTACAGGCAAACTCTATCACCAATCCCTGCCAATACAATTCACTGAAAGCAAGTTTCTTTGTTCTCCCAAGAAACTCAAGTGTTAAGTGATATAAACTATATTTATCGACAATGAGAGAATCCAAGAAGTAACACATGCAAAAAACGTTACACTTCTTGCATTAGGCAAATATAAGGATCTTTTTCCTAATAATTATCTGAAAAAAGCAAAGAAAACAAGCCAAACCAGCAACCTTTACTTGTGATAAAAATGACAAAAGACTATATTACAAACACACAAGCTCAAGACTGACAGCTTGCCATAGCTACAGGGAAGAAATGCCAAAGGAGCATATCAATAAACAATCTAATACAATAAATGTACCACAATTTTGTGGATCAATGGTTTTGGTAATGGCATGATGCCTTCAACTCACTAATAGAACCCCCAAGAGCAGGACGTGCTTTCTTTGTATAAGAAATTTCCAAATGCCTTCTGAAAAGGAAGCAAGAAGATGTATAAACAAGAGTATAAAATAAGGTAATAAACATCTTTAAATGATTAGACAAGCAGACTCCCACACTCATTTATTCTAGGTCAAAGACGACAACATTACCTTCATTGCCTAAAGGCAAATAATTATGTACATAGTGGTGGCAGTATGGACTATGGCATTATCTGCAATTGCATGCCAGGGAACAACTGAAGAACGCAAACATGCTCTACACGTGTTTAGAATGTGAAAATATCTATTAACCAGATGCTACAAATAATGGCTTCCCTCCGGTGCCAGGACGCATTAGGCTGTAAAATTCGGTAAAATCAAGTCGAAACAAAAGGAATTTTAAGTCCATGTGTTGCTGCACAGGCAATTGAGAAATAAACCCATCAAAGACCGATGAGTATTCATTTGCAATTGCATCGATATCTTGTCCGACATTCCGAAGGAATTCTCCAGCACGTTGTGTTTTACCCTTCCTCCCTTCACCAAGCCATGACCCAGAGTCAGAAAATTTCTGATTTGACTTGGACCGAGATTTGGCATTATCCTGAGAAGACAAAGATGATTCTGTGCTTCTGCAAAATTTAGATTAGATATGTTAAAAGCGATACAGAAACAGCTTTCCTCAGTTAAGTGATAAAGAATTTTACTTGAAAAAATTCCTTGATTGCAAAATAAAGCAGTACCTTGATTGCAACTCATTTATGCCTTCATATAATCGATCCGCATGACTACGGAATCTCAAAATGAGGTCAAACAAAATGAAGAGAGTCTTATTAAGAGTTTGGGACCGTTCTCCAAGAAGAGACTTCTCAACTATTGAATAGAGATACTTCTCATGTGCCACGAGTAGATCATCAAGATCTTTGGCTAGTTCCATCTCCTTCAAAAGGTTAGACCATGATATTTCCAAGACTTCAAACATGATGTGGTACTGCAAATTTGTAACAAAATGATTCATCTCGTCCCAAAGAACTTGGCATCTCCTTGATGTCAAAATCAGCTGCGACTTAACAGCATTTGGCAGCTTAGAAAAGAAACGGGAAGTAACACAATTTGGTTTCATTGTCTTCCAGGCACTAATAAGAGCATGCTCTACCCTCCTAAGCTTCCACAAGAAGTTGAAAATTCTTAGATACCTAGCCATAACAGATTCCGTAAAAATTGTATTAAGCGGAACTCCTGCATCATATTCCAAAGAAAACACATCCCACCCTCTATCCCCAGTATTATGCGGCATCATTTTGACCCTTAATCTATCTAATATATCAGGATCATCATACTGCGCATTAGATGATCGAATTGAACTTTCCAACAGTCCCGCAAGCTTGAATGAACTGATTGTATTAGCTGGCTCGGACAGCTCTGGACCAACAATGTCCATAAGATATTGAACAAAATCACCCTGCCCCAGAAGTAGATAGCGCTTAATTGCAAGGCAATGTTCCTTAAACTTGAATCTTTTGTGCACAACATCTAACAAATGCATATCTATCCTCTTTGCAGCCTCAGTGACCAGAGACTCAAGTGCATCAGTCTCACCATAACCAAGACTGCCTCTCCTAGTTGTAGTCCCAGCAGCAGCAGCAGCTTCTGTAGCAGCCTCAGCCCAACCATGATCCTCACAGCAAACTCTAAGGAAATTAATAGACTTTCCAGTCCTTAGAATTCGCTGAGCAAGGGATGGAGATATAAAAGAAGGAAGCATTGCAGCATGCAGCCTGTAACCTTCCCTCCAAAGAGACTCTGCTTTAACAGGTTGACTCAAAACAAAGAACTCAGAATAAATATCTTCAAGTTCTCCTTCTAGAACCCAACTCCTCACCATTTCAAAAAGTGGGGAACACACCCGTCGAAGCAATCTCTTCATGAAATCATTCACAAGTGGATCACCATGCTGGGCATGCATGTGAATTGCCCCTGCCATGGCCCCACCTTTCAAAACCTTACAGCTATCAACCAGAACAGCCATTAACCTCATCTTCACCATTGGCTCTGCAAACCAAACAGACAGCCTCCTTAATGAAAGATAGTTACCCACATTTGCAGTGTCTGCAACCATTGGAATAGGGTTCATTGCCTGCGCCTCAAGAACTGCCAGCAACTTATAATACTCTGACAGCTCGTCCTGCAATGCAGCACAAAATGCCTGCCCAACAGTCCCTACATCCTCAGCTGGAAACCTGTCCATGCTCTCTGAAATATACTCCTTAACCTTTTTAAACAACCACCCCAGCTCACAAAGCTTCTGAACCATAATCCTAGTTGGTCTTGGAACTTTAACTAAATCAGGCAATACGTATCCATCTGCATTCTTATCAAACTTCACATATTTACCATCAATCCCTTGGCAAGCATACAACACATCCCTGACCAAAACCTCCTCTGATATCTCATTCTCTTCCTTCAACAAATTCACAAATTCCCTATAAGCCATATCACGAATGTTCTCGGGGTCCTTTGACACCATTAAAACCCCTCCACTCCATACCTTGTCCACATTCTCCCTTCCCTTGAAAACCCTTGAATTTTCCCCCAAACCCCTCAATTTCTCAAAATCAGCACTCAAACCTCCATCGCTCCATTTCTTCTCCACCTTTCCCAAATTACCCAAACTTCTCACTCTGTTGCAATTATCTCTAGAGGCCATTGAATTATTGGATATGTTGTTAACCTCTACACTACCCAAATTCTTATCCAAATTATTCAAGCCCTTAAAATATTCATTTCCAGCACTACATCTACTGCTTGATTCATTATCAAACAAGGCAGGCAATCCACCGGACAATGCATGGTCAAAAAACCCATTAGAAACCTTAGAAATGAGCTGATTTTTTTGGGCTTTTCGATCGTCAGAAATAGTTTTGAGCAAATAAAGCACAGCCCACTTATTTTTAACACTACCAGGTCCCGTCTTTGTTGAAAATTTAGTGTACAGATCCGTGAAAGTGAGGGCTTCAGATGACTTACCTTGGGTGGCGAGTTGTCGCTTAATGGACTCGGCCATAGCAGCCTCGTCTGGGGCAATAGATGGGGTCATTCGACTAGAAAGAATGCGCAAAGCATACTTGAGTGCTTGCTGGTACTGTAGATGAGTGACTGTAGAGGCGGAGTTAGGATTAGGGTTTGAGGTGGAAGGTGGAGAGGAAATTGAGTGCGGAGAGGTGCAGAGTAAACGGTGAACTAGTTCTTTGACTAGATCTAAGACCTTCCTATCATCGTCTTCCATGGCGGACTTGGGTGGGGAGATCGAAAGAGAACGCCGGAGGGGAAAGTTTTGAGGGTTTTTTGGATTTTGGATTTTTGATTTAATATGGGCGGGTAAAGGTAAAGCACTTGCAGTTGCAGATGCCAACCAACAAAAAATAGAAATATAAATAAAGGAAAAGAAACGCTGCCCAGTTTACGAGTGAAGAATCGGTGTTTCCTGCTCAGCGAGTTCATTATGGGCAAAGAGAGAAATTCCAGATGGCCGACCGAATCCAAAGGTCCAGAAATTTTACAAATCGCTTCAACCCGCCTGCGAGGTTGTGGCCTGAGCCCAAGTTGTCCATCCAATTGGCCCAAGGACACCTAGTGAGCTATCAAAATGGGTCAGTCCAGTTCAATCCATGTGGGCTGATAAAAATATGAATCGAGGCGGACTAGCCTATTTTATTAATAGGCTGTAAAATCTTAAATTCATCCCAGCTTTTCTTAATCTATAGGCCAATCTATGGGTCATTTATATATAAATAATATATTTAAAAAAAATTATACCATATTTATATTTTTTAGTCTTTAATTTTAACTCTAATACAAATATAATGAATCAAAATATAATTTAAAATAAAATATAAATATCAAATAATAAATTAAGTATATTTTATCTATTATACTTTACACACATAATTCTATATAAATTTACAATTTTAACAAGTCCAAGAATTAAACATCACAAATCACATATTAAATTCATAATTCTCAAATATATAAATATAGTAATTCAATTTAAAAGTTCAAATTTAGAAAAATCAATATTTGTTTCACAATTTCATAAAAAGACCATAAAACACTGAAAGTATTGCTCATACTTCCAATCTGCTAAAAATATACACATTCTTCAATCATTTAAGATTTCTTCAATAATTTTATTCGAATCTACTGTTGACGATGATGTATTTGACATGGCTGTTTCAACGTCAAATTGTTCATTTAATAATAACAAAAAGAAAGAATAACATAATTAGTATTATACTTAGTAATTATTAATTAGTTAAAGAAATTAAAAAATTGTTATATATTGCCGTCATCATCTATAATTAGTATGTGATTTTGATTTTTGAAACTATTATAATTTTTAAATTTGGGAATTAAAAAAAACAAAGGTGGTC
The DNA here is from genome assembly GCA_026120185.1 of Voacanga thouarsii. Taxonomy (NCBI): domain Eukaryota; kingdom Viridiplantae; phylum Streptophyta; class Magnoliopsida; order Gentianales; family Apocynaceae; genus Voacanga; species Voacanga thouarsii. Next base: position 499,122 of record JANUWF010001938.1, read on the forward strand.
CATGGGCCAAGCCTAACCTAGCCCCACTCAAACCATGGCTTTGTGGACCGAGTCAAATAGGCCCGATTGAAATATAGACTTAAAAAAAATGCAACTCACCCCAACTTATATTACTCGTGGTTCATGCCTATCCTATGGGCTTAGTCCATTTTGACAACTCTAGCCCATCCAAAAAACAAATAAAAATTAAAAATTATAGCAATAATACTATTTTTTTTTAATTTTTAAAAAAGTACTCTTATACTATTATCAATTGAGTAAATGAAATTTTAATTTAACCTTAATTGGATTCTTGTCAAATCGTCGAGAAATATTCATGAAATTCGTTTATATAATCGTGAAAAATATTCAAATTTGACCAATACGATCTACAAATATTTCTGTTAAAATTATTAAATATTTTATTATTTGATTAATTATCAAAATTGAAAATGCAATATCTAATTATCAATCGTATAATAATACAGAGACTTTTTGAATTTAATTCTAAAAAAATATGGGAAAACTTTTATTCTCACTATCAAGAAAAAATTAATTATTCTCTACCCAAATTTATTTTAAAGAAACCCCTCAATATTAATTAAATAAACATTTTGTTAGTTAAGCAACTAATAAATGAATTGTATTATTGATGAGATTAGCAATGGTTGTTGGGTTGGAGAATCAAACAAATAATAGATGGTCCATTTACTTAAAAAAAAAAAAAAAAGGAATAATGGTCCCATGAACAAATTAAAATTTGGATCTCAGAATCAGTAAAGCACCTACTCACTAGTAAGGATGTAGCCATGGTTATAAAAGGGTAACTAAGGAGAAAGGACCACTTCCCTGTTCAGTGCTCTGACCTTTTCTACTTCTTCAATATATGATTGCTATGTCCTCTACTCAATCCAAAACTTAAATTGAATTAAAAATAAATTTAATTTAAATAATTTTTGTTTTCTAATAATTGTCATATACTCATAATACATTATATTTTTTTTGTCTAATTAATGATGACTCTCATATTTAATAATATTTTATTAAATTTTAACAAATTAATTTTAATATAATCTTTATCCAAATACTGTATATATTTGGTAAGCAACAATGTCATGTAGTAACTTTTGAGGGAAGGGGCAGAGGATAGGAACACAGGCAAACTTACTTATGTAGATTTAGTATTTGTATATTTTTTATAAAAAAATTTTATTAATAAAAAAAGATCGTAATTATTATCTCAATGTACGAACATAACTTATGTTCTAAATGAGTTTTGAATCTCGAATATCAGTGCGAAAATTTCAACACCAACTATCTCTACTAAGGGATAATATTTATATATTTTAAAAATTATAATATATAATGTATATAGTATAAATTTTAATGAAACAATTTATTAATTAAAAAAAAGGAAAAAGTGAATAGATTCCAAGTAACTTATGATCTAAAAAAGTGAGAAAATTTTTATTTTTCTTTTGGTAGTTGAAAACTTGTAGCAGACAAGACAAGAAGACAGCCGAGCGATATGGTTTTTAATGGTATGGTTTGAGTAATCAACTAATAATAAATGAATGACAATTCCTATTTTTATTTTAAAAAAATAAGGATAATTACTAAAAATGATAAATGATAAATTTTGAATGCAAAATAGACTATTATATTGTGACTTAAAAAAAAATCGAATGAGACATAAAATAGTTCTATTTTGTCAGATTCTGATTCTCACCTAATTTTTAAATATATACAAAAAAAAAATAGACATATTAAAAAAAGCTTTGTTTCTCTATTTATTGGAGAAGAGATTAGCACCTACTGCCTAAACAATCAATCAATGAAATATAGAATAGGACAAAATTTTAGCCAATTATGAATGAGATCACAGCCCAATAAAATAATATATTCCTTCAAATTTCTTTAAAGATATGATCTAACTATTTTTAGTAATTGTGTGTAATAATATCAATTTGATTCCTTCTACCATATTTTTTTTCTTTTTAATTTTTATTTCTTATAGAGCACTTCTATTATTTCCCCCTGATTTTATCGTCAAGATATTTTCTTTCCGAACAAAAAATATGGTCTTTTTATTGGAAATATGTTACGTATGGTTAGACTGAAAAGACAATGAAAAAAAAAAGAAATATAAATTTAACTATGAATTATATCATTTTATTAAAAAAATAAAGAATAAGTAAAGTAAGAAGAAAAACTCTTCTCTTCTATATAAAAAAAAATCATCATTTAAACGATTTGAAATATAAATAAATATAATATTTTATTTATTTATTTATTATAATTAAATAAAATAAAAATTAATTATATTAAATTTTTTTAATAGAACACCTCCTCCCATACCTGTCTCTGTCTATCCTCCTTTATTTTTGATTTGTATTTAAAAATAATTTTTTGATAATGTATGCTAGAAGGTGACCAGTCGGCAGGGAGGAACAAGGGAGAAGGAGACGGAGAAGAAGAAGGAGAAGGAAGAGGGTGTAGTGCGGCTGGCAAATTGCAAAGGCAGCTGTTGCGGACCGTAAAAATCTTTGACTTTGAAGTTTTGAATGTTAGCGTGTGGGTAAAGTTAAGTTACCACGTTTATCCGCATGTCAAAATTATTATTACCATTACCTATTTACTTCAAAGTTTTGAACTTCAAACAGAAACCAGATCCCCCTCCTCCTCCTCCTCCTCCGCCTCCATAACTCGTCTAGAAAACAAAATTGTTACCGGGCACCATCTCTTTCTAAAACAGGACAAACAAATGCACAACAGTGACCAGAGGGATAGTTGAGTTTTCCAGCAAACTTTTTATAATATTGGGGTAAGCTTAGTATAATATGTTTTAACTTTTTGGATTGAAACATACTTTCTTGCTTTTGTACTCGAATTGGAGTTCGTAAAAAGTATAAAGATTCGATTTTTATGGAAATCTTCCCTATGGGTTGCGTCGAAACTAAGCCATGTATTCTGTGTTTCTTTATTGATGGAGAAAACTATTTTAAAAAAAAAATTAATTCTGGGAAATTGCTTGGTGATATAGGCAATGCGGTAGAAATTTGGAGTTATTATTATTGTCATGACTTGTTTTTTCAATTCGTCTTTTTGGAAGGATTATTGAAGCCTTAGTTCGTTTTGACTGAGTCCAGTTTGGAAATTTTGAGATAAGTAGTACTTTGTTGAATAATGAATCAAAATTTTGAGAAGGGATAGGACAGAATTATCTTCAATTCTGATTTCTGACTTTTTATCTCATCTTCGTTTCCTTTAGGGAACGGATTAACTAAAGGGCTTCATTATAGCCCTGTCAAATTTGATTCTGCATTTGCAGTTGTGGCTCTATTAAATTCGAAACTAGGTTTGTTGGCTACGTCATTTTGGTTTGCTCTGATTATTATTTTAAAATCTACACCATTCTTTTGTTCGTTTTGGTGAAGCTTTTAGGAAATATGGAATATTAGGTTATTGTTGCTTGTTGTGGGGATGTGACTCAACTGTTAATGCATAAACTTCAAAGTCAATTGTTCTTTGTTTGATGTTACCATTTACTGGTATGGCTTGCCTTTTTGCTGCTTTTGAGAGTACATGTCTTTTGCTTAAAATCTCAATTAGAATGCAGTTCCTTCTTTGGGTTTCAACAAGGTAGCCTGTCAACAGTGTGGAAACTGCATAAATCTGCATGCACTTATGGCTTTCATGAAAAATGGAAATGTTGGTTATGTAATGAAACTAAAGTTATTTGTGTTTGGTAGGCTATCCTATGATATATGATTAACAGCTTTTTGTTTATGGATAAAGAGAGCACATTATTTGTTTGTGATTTGCATAGAAGTTAGGTGGGGGAGTCTATTTTCATCCATATTAGTTTAGAATTCCACCTAACTCATAGACCAAAAGGTTGGAAACAGGAGGAGGTGAGGACAGAAAATGTCTTTAGATCATTCAAGATGCTTAGAACTGATGTAATGGTCATAGGGACCGTTGAATCAGTTTACTGCACCCCCCTGACCCCCAATATGTAGTCTTTTCCTGAAACTTAAGTCAATATTTACCGTCTAGAATATGTCCTTTATATATGTGCTCCTAGTGACTTTTAGACAATGGTTTCGCTTTCACTTTGATATAATAGGTGTTTGCAAATGCCTTTAGGGAAATCAATCTATTTTTTGCTGTTCATTTGTCATATTGACTGAACATTATTATAGGAACTGTTGGACAAAAGATGGCTCCTGTGGGTGGTGTTTGCAAAGGAGAAGTTGAATCACATCTGAAGAATGCAAACTATGACATTGCAGTGATAAAGACAGAGAAAAATAGCACTCCTTTGAAACCTAAGATCACTTTAAGTGAAAAGATTGGAATAGCTTCAATCAATGGTGTGCATGAGCTTCTTCAGTGTCCTGTCTGCAAAAGTTCACTGTTCCCTCCCATTCATCAGGTTTGATCTTTAGCATTGTGACTAACCTTGTAATATTTTTTCCTATCATAAAAAATAATTGTGGTTGGGAATTCCATTCTTCTCTCTCTTTCTTGATTTTTTTTTAATGGATTGATGGCATTCTGGATGTGGGGAATATGATCTACTGTTGACAGGTGATTGCAAAATATTGATTGTTTCTAGTCCCTTTACAAGTTTTCTCTTGCAACTAATAACCCAAGTCATATATCTGATGATTATTTGAGGCATTGAAGTCTCTTCACACACCAATATTGATTTCATTATTTGTTTGATGGTCACCGATTGCCATTTCGTTTTTGAGGGATTAGGAGGTTACAGGCTTACAGCTATTGTTATTTCCATGTTTAATCAGTTTAAATTGGATAATCAATCATGAATTGCCACATTGGGCCACTGCACATCAATTGAGCTCATCAGAAGTTTGTTCTCATTTGGTACCTCTATCTAATAGATCTGGAAGGGATCTATTCTGAATGTGCTGTATTTCAAAAATTCTGGGTTCATTTTCATTGATCCTCCGTGTCATCTCAATTGTTCTTGATACATCTTTAGTGGTTTTTCACTCTTCTCCTTTTCAGATAATTCATGCAATCCTTGTCTTATATACTTGTACCACATTTACTCCTACAAAAATTTTGCAGTCTAATTCTTCGTTTATGGTCTTTCCATTTAGTGCCCAAATGGTCACACATTATGTGCAACCTGCAAAATGAGAGTGCAGAATTCTTGCCCAACTTGCCGATTCGAGCTTGGAGATATAAGGTGTTTGGCCTTGGAAAGAGTGGCTGAGTCCTTGGAGCTTCCATGCAAATATCAACATGTTGGCTGCCATGATATATTTCCATACTACGGCAAGCTCAAACATGAACAGGTCTGCCGATTCCGCCCATATAGTTGTCCTTATGCTGGGTCTGAATGCTCTATGACAGGTGATATCCCTACCCTTGTCGCACATCTTAAGGATGACCACAAGGTTGACATGCATGATGGATGTACCTTCAACCACCGTTATGTGAAATCAAATCCACATGAAGTTGAGAATGCAACATGGATGCTGACAGTAAGTTAATTACAAACAAAATGTAGAGCAATCTTCCTGATTATAAAAGAGTTTAATTACCTTCATACAAGTGTATTACTTTTTCATAAGATTGATATTCATCTCACGGTGTTGTGTAACAATGATGCATGGTACCTCTAATGGTCATTTAAACATGCATATGGCAGATAAATTTACTTAGACCATTTGCATTGCATGTTTCATATTTGTTATCCCTTGTGACAGCATGAAAAGAAATCTGAGGTTTGTGAAGTTTATTCTTTATCAAAGTTTGTGAAAAAACTGTCGCAGTAATCAACTTAATGGACAGTAGTTCCACTTAAAGTCCCTGTTAATAACATGTAAAAGCAAAGGGAGAGGAGAAAAAGAGAGGAAAAAAATTTCCTGCAGACAACATATAAGAGAACTGCAAACTGGTGTCTGATAAATAGTAAGATTTCACAACTATTTTGGACACCTCTATCCTCTCTGATATGATTAGAAGTCAGTTTCCATGTTAACTTACATTAGATTTACGTAAATTGCATATGGAACACATAAGATGTAAAGTAACATACTTTCTGTACTCGTTTTGTGTGTGTGTCACAAGTTATTTGCGTGATTGTTGTGCTAAATGTTTGCTAAGGCTACTAATCTTACGTTGTATCAGTCTCCTGAATTCTCATCATTGTAGTGGTAATGAGAGGAAATGCCCTTTGCATTGGAAGTTCTAAATTTTCAGCACATCAACAGTTTTAGTCTCTCCCCTCCCTCCCCACCCCGCTTGTCTCTTCCCCTCCTTCTCCCCCTTGTTAAAGCAAGTGGAAAGTTGTAGTAAAACAAATTGTAAAAGAGACACCATAACTGAACATGTTTGCTGAAGCTTGTATTATTAGTTTATGGGCTTGATCAATTTGAGTCTTACCTTCTTTTAGTACAAGATAGGCTTCAAAGTTAATGCTGTGTCTGCTGACTCTGTTGCTAAATTAAAACATTGTCTGACTTGATAGTGGTTGGCATATTTCTTGAGAAAGAAGAAAATCCTGAGTTTGTTCCCTCTAGTTGCAAACTGCTTACTCTCCATTTTATCACTGCGTGCAGGTATTCAACTGTTTTGGAAGAAAGTTCTGCCTCCATTTTGAGGCCTTCCAGCTTGGTATGGCACCTGTGTACATAGCATTCCTGCGTTTCATGGGTGAGGACAATGAAGCCAGAAAATTCAGCTACACTTTGGAAGTCGGTGGTGGTGGCCGCAAGTTTATATGGCAAGGAGTACCTAGAAGCATTCGCGATACTCACAAGAAAGTTCGCGATAGTTTAGATGGATTAATAATCTCTAGGAATTTGGCACTTACCTTCTCTGGTGGTGACAAGCAGGAGCTTAAGTTGAGAGTGACTGGGCGCATATGGAAAGAATTGTAAGTCTGTAGATGATCTGGATTCTGGTGACTGTACAGTTTCTGAAAACTATGGAACCTCCTCAGCATCTGATAGGAACCGGGCAGATGTTGCATACTCTAATGGTGCTTTTTTTTTTGGGTCACCGGCCTTTATGGTCCGTAGAACGATTACAATTGGAAAGTCTATTTTGAGTACCAATGGTAAAAGATGCCGTAAGTTTTACTGTGTTTTTCCTGAACCATGTGCATCAGTTCCTTCTCTCCTCTTCATCACATGAAACTGTTTATGCATTAGTCTGAGGGTCACAACAGCCTTTGGGATACAACTTTGCTCATAAGCTCGTGAAACCATCAGGGAAGCTGAAAGAGAGCAAGAAATGAAAAAGTGTTAATTTCTATGCTTGCAAACAAATACTCTTTCTGACCAAACGAAATTAATCTACTTATCATCTTGAGTTGTCTAAAAAAAATTGATATTTTTTCTTAAAATGAAAAATTTTAATATATTTATACTATGAAATAATTAATATTTCTCTCATGTATTATTTCTATATATCTAAATTTGATATAAAATATTTTTAAATCTATATATATTTTATTATTATTATCTTATTATAATTTTTATTTTTATATAAAATTTTTGTATTCAGCCAACTACTATTAATTTGGTTTGTATGAATAAAGTAAATGTTTTGTACGAAGTAAGAACACGTTAAAGTCTTTAGAGAGAAAATAACAAAAGTTTGGTCTCAACTTACAACAAAAGCGAAAGGTGAATGTTGTACTAATTAGCAATGGTCAGTGGATCGGTTCAGTCTGTCGGGTCAGTGTGTCAGGACGGCCCGACTGGCCACTGTGTATCAGGCCGGGCCTAGGTCCCAGTTTGGCCTGAGCCAGGGGTTTTTCCACCACGGGCGGGCCTGTCTGAGAGAGTCGTTACCCAACAACTCTCTTATTTTTTTTTAATTACATTTCAGTTCCAAAAGCGGTTGAAATATTTTTTTTTATATTTTGGTCCTTAATGATTATATTCTCTATTTTAACCACTAAAACTCTATAAATACCCTTCAATTTAACTCAAAACTCATCAAACACTCCCAAATTCTCTCAAACTCTCTTATTTTCATTCATCTTTTTCTCATAATCCTCAAATTCTTCATTTTCTCTACAAAAAAGTAATAGAATAGAATTTATTTTTATATTATACTTTTTTAATTCTTCAAGAAAGTCTTCATATTTTAGAAGATTGTTGAGTAACGAAATAGTATATACAAGAAGTAAAAAGTTACACAAAGTATTGTTATTCTTGAATCTTGGTCATCAACGAGTTAGAATTTCTTAATCTTACATTCTGATATTTTAGCTTTATTAAGTGTTTATTTATTTTAGTTATTTGTTTAATTTTTAAGTTAATTTGTTATTTATATTTTTTCATTCTCTTATTTCATTATTTGTTAATACCTTATTTTTTAAAACTTTTATTTGAATTTTGATTGCTTATTTTTTTTTAAAGAAATAATGGATCCAAATCAATATCATCATTTTTCTTCGTCCCAATCATTTGCACATTTTGATTTTAATATAGATCCAGCCTTGAATTTAATAAATAATGAAATAGTTAATGAAGATGAATGTCCTAATAGGCCTAGCGTTAGTGTTTCACAATCATAACCAAATCCAACAATTAATACTAATGAATCTAATATAAGTGAGGATGATATTGAAGCAACGGATATTATAGCTAAAATAAAAATATCTATGGTTTGAAATCTTTTTGAAAACGATAATGAAAATGATATGACAATATGTAAAATTTGTAGGGTGGTATATGCACATAAGAAGGAATGAGGGACGGAAACATTAGTTAGACATAGGAAAATGTCACATAATGATTTGTTAGAAAACATACTTAAACAATAACAAATACGTACTATAGGAGGTCAAATTGTTGGTAACTTTCAATATGATTATAGAAAAAATAGAAATAGATTTGCTAAAATGATTGTTCAAACTAAATTACATTTTAATTTTGCAGAAAATCCACATTATAAACAATATATGTAAAATAATTGTCAACCAGTATGGAAAAGAATTCCTAGAATAATATTAAAAAATGATATAATAAAGATATATAAAGAAATAAAAGAGTATCTAATTGTTATATTTGATTTTTGTGGTTGGAAATTTGCTTTTACTTGTGATGGTTGGACTGTAATTACTAATGAATCTTATTTGTGCATTACATGTCATTGGATAGATCATGATTAGTTAGTAAAAAAAAATTATTTATTTTAAATTATTTGAATATCCTCGTATAGATAGTAGTATAGCTAGAATGATTATTCAAACATGTCGTGAATACAGGATTTTAAATAAAATTATTTTTATTTCTTTAGATAATGCGTCAAATAATGATTCCGTCATAGCAATTTTGAAAAATAGTATGAATCCTATGTTAGATAGTATTTCATTTCATATTAGGTGTGCTTTTCATATACTTAATTTGGGTGTTAAAGAATAATATAAATATATTGATGATATTGTTAATATAATTAGAAATATTATTTTATTTATTAAAACTTCCCCAATTAGGTAACAAAATTTGAAGGTATTATACCAAGAATAAGATGTATCTTTTAAAAAATTTAGGCTAGATTGTAAAATTAGATGGAACTCAACTTTAGATATATTTGAAAGTGTTATACCTTTTCAAAACCAACTTATTGAATTTTGTAATAGTAGTAATTTTCAACCTCCACTAACTGAAACTCATTTTGAAAATTGTACTACACTTTCAATATTTTTATTTACTTTCAAAGAAGTTACTGAATTTTTATCGGGATCTTATTATTTCACTACTCATCATATTCTTCCAACACTTGCTAAGGTAGCACATATTTTTTGTAAGTATATGGATCATCTCCAATATGATTATTTTATGAGAAGTATGTTTGAAAAATATAAAAAATATTATGAAGATAAATTAAAATTTTCATTTAAAAAAAAGATTAATTTAAATAATTTTTGTTTTTAAAAAATTATCATACTCTCGCAACATATCATAATTTTTTTTCTCTTATTAATGATTGAGTCCTGTATTTAATAATATTTTATTAAATTTTAACAAGTTTATCTTAATTTAATCTTTATCCAAGTACAGCCTAAATAGATTTTAAGAGTTGAAAGCAATGTCGGAACTAGAGTTCTTTTTAAATTTTTTTATAAATGATATTCCGTCTATTTCTTTTTATCGGTCCATTTTAATAAAAAATTTTGTCTTAATTTTTGTGTCCTATTAACAAACTAAGACTATATTAATTGTTATTTTTTCATAAATACCTCTCTTTAATACAATGAGTACTTTTGCACCTATAGTGAGAAATATAAATAAATTAAATATACTTATAATAAATAAAATTTTGAAATTTGATTACATTTTAATGAATAGAGAGATTTTTTGAGAATAAAATAGAAAATATTAATTAATTAAATGAAAATTTTATTTTTTTTAAAATTTATAAATTGATTAAAATAAACCGATAAAAAGAGACAGAATAAATATCTAAAATAATATTGGTATCGAGAAAAGGAAAGGGAAAAGAGGAAGAAAAGAAAGGAGGGGATGGGGAGGAACCAGTCGTGCAAATTGCAAACCATAGACCGTCCATGATATTATGAAAGAGCAGCCAATTAATTAATTAATTAATTAAGGTTTGACTCTTATCGGGTACGATGATGTTCCTAATCCCAATCCTAGGACGTGCAAAATGAAGGCAAGCACGTAGCTGAGTTAGTTTTAGCGGTTAAAAGACACCAAGCGTCTTTCCCGCGAAACAGAATGATCTTTGCCTTTGCCTTTGCCTTCTCATGCCCCCTCACAAACACACACACAGAAGAAAAGTTGAAAGAGAAACTTACAGATAGCTCCTTCCTCTTCTTCAACCTCTTAATCTTTTGTCTCATAGAGGTTCAATTTCAATTTCTTCTCTGTTCTGGTGAAGGGATTCACTTATATTTCTGAGGTATGTTGCGTTTAGCCTATTCACAGCCCAAAGAAGAAAGGAACAAAAATATTTATAAGCATGTTTTATGCACAACTTGGATTGTTTTCCATTCCTCAGAAATGCATGTTCATTTTCTTAGATTATGAGGTCAGATTTGTGATATTGAAATGATTTTAGCGCATATATTGTTAGATGGTTGTGCTCAATTTGATCTTATTGTACTCTAATCCTAATGTGATATTTTGTCATGGCAGATGGTTTTTCTATCTAATTGTAACAATTTCATTCAATTTATCATGGTGTATTGTGAAATTGCTACGTTAAATTACAAACATTTAATGATTCAACCGCCTATTTTTGTTTCAGCTAATAAAGAAATTGGTTCGAGAATATGTTATATGTATTTTTTTTTTTAAGATAGAATTTTGAAAATGATCGTATAATATTTCAGTTATGAGAATGTTTTCTGACTCTGGCATAATCTTCTTGTTAAAGTTGGTTATTTTTCCAGTGTAAGAACTGGTTCATCATCCTTCATTAGTCTCGAGTATCAGCTGAATGCGGTTATTTGGGAGCACCCTTTAAGTTTGCTGTGCCCTCAAAATTGAACAATGTTCTGCTGTGGAGGTGCAGAAGAGGAAAATTACAGTGGTCCTCCTTCAAACCAATATACTGCCCCTCCAAGATCTGGAAATCCCTATGGCGCTGGTGCAGGAGGTATTCCAATCTGGCTTATCCCAAATCGTTCAGAACATTACCCAAATTACAACATAAAACAGCAGAGGTTTTAAACTTAATTTAGTAATCTCAGTACCATAACCTGGTATCAAAGAAACTTGCAATGTCAGTAGTATGACCTGGTATCAATGAAATAACTCAAAGGCATTCTGAAGGCTAATATCAGTTCAATGTATGTTATTAAGAATTTTGGTTTATGTAAAAGAGATTGTAAGAGAAATAGACTACTCAGAATATGAGACAAGCCTATAGAGGAATAATGTTTCAATCTATGTGAAGACACTATAAAAGCAAAATGTTTCAACTTAAAATTTCTTTTATAACGTGTTGAAATCACATGTAGTCCTAAGGTTTTCCTCTTTCTTTTCATCTCATTTTGGGGAGTGGGGTTGCCCTATTCTGATTTTGGCATTCCTTTATGTGATCGTTTAGGCAGTGAAAGAGGTGAGCCAAGGACTTCTGGGGCTGTAAGAAGTGGAGCTCCCCAGAAAGTTTTACCTATTGAGACACCAGCTATGTCCTTGGATGAGCTGAATAGGTTGACTGGAAATTTTGGTACGAAAGCACTAATTGGAGAGGGTTCTTATGGCCGGGTTTTTTATGCAAAATTAAGTGATGGGCAAGCAGCTGCAATAAAAAAGTTGGATACCAGCTCTTCACCAGAGCCGGACTCGGATTTTGGAGCCCAGGTGAATATTTTGAAAATTCCTTTCTCAACAAAAGACAGGTTAAACAACTATCTCAAGTATGCTGCATTTGGCTTTTATGCAGTTATCAACAGTTTCAAGGCTTAAACACGAGCACTTTGTGGGGTTACTTGGCTATTGCCTGGAAGGAAATAATCGAATCTTGGCATATGAATATGCAACCATGGGTTCCTTACATGATGTATTACACGGTAAATCACAGTAATGCTCCCAAACTGAACTCTTTTTTAGCACATTTTCATTGTTGACCATCTTGTACTGTAGGTAGGAAAGGTGTACAAGGTGCTGAACCTGGTCCAGTTCTCAGCTGGAATCAGAGAGTTAAGATCGCCTATGGAGCAGCCAAAGGCCTCGAGTATCTTCATGAGAAGGTTCAACCCCCCATTGTTCATCGTGATGTCAGATCCAGCAATGTACTACTCTTTGATGATTTTGTGTCAAAAATTGCTGATTTCAACTTGGGAAATCAGTCCTCTGATACAGCAGCTCGGCTGCATTCGACAAGAGTCTTGGGTACTTTTGGCTATCATGCTCCAGAGTAAGCTATTTTCATCTCCTTTAGAATATGAAATGATATTATGGCACTTTTCTTCGTTGGATAATTGAGTCCAATCTGCAAGATAATCTCTCCTCTAAGTGAATCAAGGAAATATCCGTATAGAGTACATTCTGTACTCACCACTTACTTTCAAACACACAACCCCGAGAGTTCTTTTAATATGTAATGAAGAGCTGGTGTTAAGCATTCTTATTTGAAGTAACTTCTACCTAAATGCATTCTCAGTTGAAATAACTTTTACCTAACCCTCCTACCTAAGCATTAAATTAAGGCATTGACATCTTCTTGGACGATTCAAGTTGGCTAGTGAAAACGATATTTCCTAAACTAAAACGCGCAAGGTCTATTATGGCACCATTAAGAAATTGATATTCTTATTGTCTTTGGAAACCATTTGTACTTTCGTATTTGTTTTTTTGGAATAAGCTGTGATGTACGCTTAGCACTTATATGGTCTCCTCTCTATCCAGGTATGCAATGACAGGACAGATTACTCAAAAAAGCGATGTTTACAGTTTTGGAGTTGTTCTTTTAGAGCTTTTAACAGGAAGAAAGCCAGTAGACCACACAATGCCCAAAGGACAACAGAGTCTAGTTACATGGGTCTGTTTTTTCACAAGATAGATACTATGTTTCTCTTTGATATATTCTTGTTTCCCTATTTACAATGTTCTGGTTGAATACACAACAGGCAACCCCACGATTGAGCGAAGACAAAGTGAAGCAGTGTGTGGATCCCAAGCTAAATAACGATTACCCACCGAAGGCAATTGCAAAGGTCCTTTTCCATCTCACATCTCCCATCTTTTCCATCTAAGACATTCTTCTGGTTCTTCTTCTTTCTTTTCTAAAGTGCTAGTTATCTGGGGCTATGCATTCTTAAGAAATCGACTGACTTCCAGCATATAAGAGCTAGCACTAATTGCTCAAACTCCTGATTCATTCCTATGGTTTAGATCTTAATCAATGTTATAATGTGAACTTCTCGATCTGGACATCTTTGATACTTCACGCGATTTCTGATGTAATTTACTTCAACTTGACAGATGGCAGCTGTTGCAGCACTTTGTGTTCAGTACGAGGCAGACTTCCGGCCAAACATGACCATTGTTGTCAAGGCTTTACAGCCTCTTCTCAACTCAAAACCAGCTGCCCCAGAGGCTAATGCATAGTGTACAATAGCATCCACAAATTCGTAGTTTTGGACCGTTGTAATCTTTGCAGCTTATCGTGTGGCTTATTTCTATGAATGCCGAGGGAAGCTATAAGTAGGCATTGATTCCAGCAGTAAATTACCTGCTCATTTTTCTCTGGAACAGAGCTCTGGTGCTACAATTTGAAGCGGGAGATGTATATTTCTGCATCCTTTCTGAAAGCAAACAGGACTTTGCCGCTATTAGATGACATTGGTTTTCGTTCTGCACTTTCACTGGGTAACCATCAGATTATGAAGACATTCTGATTGTTTTGTTTTTTTGTTAGCTTCACTTGATTAGAACTACATTGCTGAGAAATATTGCTATTGAACACGGCTGTCATAGCGGAGAACTGTCAAGATGAAACATATTTCCCTCTTCAATTATATTTATAATTGCTTCTCTGAACAGGAAAATTCATAACAGTAGACATACCGTACAAGTATTTGCAACTAAACGTTCTAACAGACTTGCAATTCACAACCGTTTTTTTAGCCTCTGGAGGATTCATGTCAGGTACATTCGATATCAGATGGGTTTTAGAATGCCTTCAGGTGTATACATACATCGGAGAAAAGTAGGTAGAAACATACTATCACATCCTTTCTCTTACAATTTATCACGCAATTCAAATAAGAGGGAAGAAAATGTCGCGGTGTAGGTCTACAAAAAGATGTTTATGCACTATCTGTAGGTTTCCATGAGATGAACCAATAATTTAAACAGAACAAGATTCTGTTCCAACAGTCTTTCTAAATGCGTGGATCTTTAAACAGGAAAAATTCTACTGCTTCAGCTGCTCCAAGAATATAATCTGCATATTCCTGCAACCAATTAACCAGAAACTTAAAAACATGGGGAGAAATTAAACACAAAACTGCAAAGCAATTAAGTACATTTTTGCATCTGATTTAAATGATGGCTAGGATGCCATGAACAAGAGAGCAAGAGAAGTTAGTATCTCATTTGTTATTGGAAGGTTAGAATCTTGATCTTGCAATGAAAATCTCCTCACAAATAACCCGATGTCATTTTTGTTCGGTCACTCAACAACAGTCATCTCATATCATTATTGCTGCAAACTTAAAAAGCTTATAATGTCAGCAGCTTCCATCCTATGGAAAGCATTATTAAGTAGTAAAACATAATAGTCCATTCGTAAATTTTCTTGTCTTGTTACATAGCACATTAAAGTCAATTTTATGATTCATGCAAATTTAAGATTTAGAACCATTAATTTCCGCACCCAATTGTTGCACATATCTATTTCAGACATATTTAAGTACCAAAAGTCCCAAACTTTCAATGTTTTCCACACAATCCTACAAGTCTGTCTGTTCTTAAGAGACTTAAAATTTTCGATTTTTTTTCCCTTCATGATGCAAAGGGAAGTGAGAACACCAACATTGATCATATAAAATAAATGAAAATGGACGAGAACCATGCACATTAGCTCCTCTCTTATGGTACTCCTTGTAGGCTCAGTTTACTTCCATAGTCTGCCGAAAACCCACATGTGAATCAGTTACAAGAATTCATACAGTTCACGCTGCTGTTGCAACTACCTGGTAATTAGTAGAATGCATATTCCTCAAAAGAAACACCTTTGGAAGAGAACATCATTTTGACTCATTATATCTCTAGGCTATTTTGTTTCGGACTGTTTCATTAGTACAAGAACAAGGAAATAAATGGATGGGGTTCAAAAACTTACAATGCAATGCCTTCAACTTTAGGACCCACTCGGTCTAGGAGGTCGAGGAGCAGGTATTATCCCCCATCTCTGTCGGACATCCTCCAAATCTTCATGAAAGTGTCGCTCGTAATAAATGCACATTAGATCTCTGCATTGCACGCCAGCCTTGAGAGCCCATGGAAAGTAATGTTGGTAGAACAGCCGCCTTTGCCTTTCACTGAATCTAGCAGAACCCCCCACAACAGACATGAAACACATGGGAAGAAGCATCTGTTCAAATTCGATTACCTTGAGAGATGATTCACCAATCAGATTGGTAGGGAGGCCAAATAGGGTGTGCCAAAAGTCATGGACCTCACGGGCACGCATTGCAACATAAGCCAGCTCTTCTGTCTCCATGAATCGCACAGGTGGTCGGTCATCTGGAGAGAAATTTCTAGATCCCATGAATCTTGCATATGCAGCACCAAAAGTGTTAGACGGTAGGTCCCATGCATGTCCAACTTCCGTAGACAGGACACGAGGATGCTCCATCAGTATAGCTCTACCTTCAGGACTCCTTTTCATCCTTTCAAGCACTCTTTGAAAAGCAGGTCGTCCAGTTGTCTCCCCCAAAGCAGCTATCAGATCTGCCCTTCGTGGATCCAGCAAAGCCCCTACCGCAGAACCAAGAGCAACGGCAGCTCGCTGCCACCCGTTCAGCCGTACACGTGCACCTTCTATCATTGCAAATTTTAGTGCTGCTCTATGTACTGAATAGCTTTAACAGACATGAAGACCAGTAAGAGGTGTTATCATTTAAAGGAGAAAAATGAACTGCATAGCTGAATGTTCTAGAAAGTGACAAGAAAATTTGCCATAGGCCATCTTAGCTGAAATGTGGAATCAAATGGAGAACTGATATGAGGTTGATAAGAGAGAAAGATCACGTTAAGTGTACAGGTAAATTAAGGAGAATTTTTTTCCCCTTTGAAACTCAAACTTCTTCAAATACTGATCTTTACACTTTATCAACCATCTTTACTAGCAGTTTGAGAGAATAAGCACTGAGATTTATTTTACTCAAAACATGCAAACTGAAGTTCAGCATCTAGAAGACAATTAAACTTATGCCTACTATCCAAAACTTATGCCTACTATCCAAAATGTAGCGTTTGTTGTTATTTAAATAAAATCTAGAATGTAATGATACTCAAAAAAGTGGAGAGAAAACAAACAGCATACTTACCCAGAAGAAAGGGGGGGGGTGAGGATAGAAAAGAAAAAGAAGGAAAACAGCATATCAACTAGAAATGCTCAAAATGCTCCCAGGAAGAAAGAAAAGATTGCTAATTTTCTTTCTGTTTCCTACCCTTTAATCCATTTTTCTCAAACACCTCTGAGCTAAAATCATGGGGAGAAAAATAATTCCTTTAACATTTGCAGAAAACCATCCTACGATTAGAAAAATCTTAAAGCACAAGGGTCCACAAAAACTACAACAGAAGCCAACATTTCTATTCCAAAAAGAAGAATGAGTGATAATCTGCAAATACGCATGAAACCTAATCTAACAGTAATATAATTTTCTATATCAGAAATTCTCAATCTCCTAGACATCAGCCGGAATACATTCTAAGGTCCTTTATTGGACGGATTCCTACTGACCTCGCTTTCCTCGTCGTAGAATGCCTTCGTTGCACCTCAGAAAGGAGAAGACGAAGCGGTGCTCAATTGCAGAGGTGAAGCCGTCGACGCGATGGGTGCAGAGAGAGCAGAAATTTCGTTCTCTGTTTTCATGGGTGTTTGGGTTGAGTCAACTTTAAAAACCAAAATCGGATTTTAAAACCGAGATTTGGATATTAGAATTCCGACCCATTAAGTTTTTTTTTTTTTTAAATGTAATTGACTCTTCTTAAAAATTTTGATTGGATATGAGGAGGAATTAAACCTACCAACCACTCATAATTTATCACTATGCTATAAATTTCAAGAAAAATATTTTATTTTATTAAAAATATTCAAATCGGATAATAATAGTAAAAAATTATTATTAATGACAATGTTTCATATGTATCAAATACTTTTGATAAAAGAATGCTGTAACATTAGGCAATTACATATGGGGATCCTTTTCTTTTTGTTCACTTCTACATTTTAAGCTGTTCCTTAATGAACATGACCCATGAAGGATGAGGATCTCAGTATCCACTCTTGGAGATTTGCCATCAGTTCAAGAACCAAAATCATTGTTTTAATATCCTAAACAGTCACACATATTAGGTAAAAAGAAGAGCAGAAAATAAAGCTGTGCCATCTTCCTCTCTTTGGCTTCATGTTTTGACAGGTGATCTTCGTTGGTCAGGGATTAGAATGAGGACAGAAGGATGAATGCAGGAGAAAAGGAGAATCCATATGCTATTTTCATCCCTTGAACTGCCATTCCCTTCTACACATTGGACAATGTGCCTGAGGAGTCTGTGAGTTGACCCACTTCAAGATACAGTGAAGATGAAATGCATGGTTGCAAGCACCCCATACTGCAAAGGAAGATGATGCTTAGATTCACACCCAAGTTATTGCGGAACGCAATAAAATCATAGTCACAGATACCAATAATTATGCAAATAAGCTCAACTATGTATAACATGTTTATCCTGTCTTACAAATATCCAGTGAAGGGGCAGAGGTGATGAATACAAATAATTACCTTCATCGAATCCTTTTGGTTATTACTCCCTCCGTCCTATTAAAATTGACCGTGGCAGACTTGGCACGATATTTTATACAAAAGTAAAAATTAGAATATAATATAATAAAAATAAAAAATATGTGGGTCTCATAATACTTTAGGTCAAATCTAAGAATATAAATATAATATATGTGGGGTATATTGATTATTTTATAATAAATTATATAGTAAAAACTTTCCTTTTAAGGAAAGTGTCAAATTTAATAGAACATCCCAAAATAGTAAGTAGGTCAATTTTAATGGGACGGAGGGAGTAATACATTTGAGTACCTCGTGGGTTTATTATCATTCATCTTCGGCAATAACACTAGAGATAGAACTGCAGGAATATCCATGTAATGAAATTTTCACCATAAAATTAATTACATGAGCTCACTCCTTTATGACCATACCGTTGTGTGATGCTGAGGAATATTGACACTCAGAGTAGATGAAGTTCAAGACCAATAATTTTGCTTCAGAAAGAGAATCATGACAGTTCATTCTGGATCCAAAGCCTGAGACAATCCTTGGTACAAAAAATGGGGGTACGCTACCAGTATATTCTTCAACTATCTGTTCTCTACAAGGCTATACTAATGCAAGGCAGCATATGCAGTTCTAGATGCATGTCATGCAAGGATCAGTGGCTCCCAAAGAGATTTGAAAAGAGAGAAGAGAAAAAAAAAACGAAAAAGGAGAGAGAGAGGATGAAATGAGTTGAAAAACATCTTTATATCTTTTTTATCTTGAAAGTGGCTTGGGAAAAGAAAAATGCATGGATTCCAGGAAGAGATGAAGTCCCAAAGGAAATACAAAACAGACTGAATACAAAGTGAAAATTTTAACCAATAATGGTAGCTTCTAGTAGTGACATATCTATTACTCACTTAGAGGGCAGTCATCCCCAGGGAGTTTACAATCAGGACAACAACCATCAAAGGCCATCCTACAGATCCCGCAAGTTTCATCCTGGGCATCCCATGTCCATGATGCAACAGCGTGCCATCTGTCATGTACATCCAAAAAAGGAGATCAAACCCTGCAGGAGGTGAAGCCCAAAGAACTACTATATAATAAAAGAAAGAGGACATACTCTGTTCATTTATTCCAGACGCATTTGGCAAAAAAGAGGTCAAGTAAAAACTGATACTGGAACGGACAAGATAATGTAACGCATCAAAACACAAGAAGAAATATTAGAAGAATACAGAGGACATCTATGCATATTCAACAATAAACACTGCATGCGGTGCAGGGAAATGGCAACCTTCAAAGTAAACTTCTTTATTTATGAAACCAAGAAGAATCAAAACAAGATCACAGAAAATTATCAAATCAACCAAATTTGTGGAAAGAATTGTACAATTTATATATTTGACTCCAAAAAGTTAAGGTCTTAAACAACCCAATTTAGCTAATGATGTGAACTGAACACCATATATTCCATGAGAAACTATTGTCCACTTTGGACAAAAACACCAGTGGTGCTGTATTTTAGCTTGGTTCAAAAACAAATACAGGATTATAACAAAAGATTCACTTTTTTGAATGCACAACAAAGAGATATACAACACATCATTTGCAAAGGATACGTAAAATTTTGACTTTCATTCTCTTGTCTCCTGCATAATTGAGACAACATTCATAAGGGACTAAATCAAATACTCCAGAAAGCAAAAGGAAAATGAAACAGAGAAACTCTTTCAGGATAAGTTAAGAGGAAACTCAATGGAACTTCAAGCATTCAATTATATTTCTAGCAGATCAATAAAGACCGAAATGCAGATGAGCTTCACAGAGGAAGAGGTAAGACGAGGACGAGTTGCACGTAGCTAAAGTCAAACATACAACTTATAAAACCAAACATCTGGTACATATTCCAATATGCAAGACAGCAACCTGAATCAACAAAGTTAGTTCATGGGGCTTCCAAATTTCTTAGAAACTCAAACTGCTGATGCCAAATGGGTGGGTCAGGTGTAGTGTTAGCCACAGGCAAAGGCCCAGATAAGTGGCTGTCTCTGTGGTGGATTGGTACCATTGAGGGTACACATTGCAAATGCTTGGTTTGGAGTTTAGGCTAGAATAGAAGAACAAAAAACACATCCTGCACCTGGCTATCAATTGCAGAAAAGAATTCTCCAAACTTACAATTATTTTGGATAAAATTAATTTCGAGAGAGCAACTGATTTTTCAACCATAAAAATGGCAAGCAGTGTAGTGCCCCTGTGCAAGTGAGAAATTGAACATCCCCCTAGAATAATCCAAAAAAGTGCTGATGCAAAATCAGCTAAATTCTTAATTTTATAAGTGCAAAGATTACGCGACTTCATTTTAGGTGAAACAAGGGTTTTTGGTCCTGTCATTCAAACTTCTAAAGAAACTGATCCCTATCATTTCATCCCTCAAAATCCTACTAGAAAATTAAAAGAATTAACCCTAAGATTCACCTTTATTTCAAGTAAAACTCAAAAACTTAAATTTAGCATATAGTGGATAATTAAACTTTTCTTTTCCATCCAAAATGTACGGTTAATTTCTTAAATAAAATCAAGAATGCAGTGAACGGCAAACACTTTCCAGATGACATGCTTTTGAGAAAGAAAACAACATATCTATTTTCAGTTAACCCCTATGCTTATCTTGGACGCATCAAATTGCTAACCAATAAAATCCACAAGTGCTTTATCATACCAAGAGGTTAACAAACAAGCCTATTTCTTGAATTTTAACCAGCAATAATCCCAACCTGAGTATCTCAACAGCACAAATTGAAAGTATAATATGTATGCTTAATGTAACTTGTGAGGGTATTCGTGTTATAATTTTCAATTCAATTTACAAAGCAGTTACCAGTTCAAAATCTGATCAAATTGGTAAACACCACAGCTACAGATCTTCTCTTCAAACATTTCTAAAAGAAATCCTAAACACACCGCATGAACCCGAAAATCTTTGACTTACGTCAAGAAACTCGTCTCCAAAAACTTAACAGTTCCACAGTCAGAAAATGTCTCTAGCAAATCCCTTAAAAAAAAAAGGTACCTTGAAAATTTCTTTGGGCTCCCGGAATGTCAAACGAATGCTTTCACAAGATGAATTTGACTTCTCTGCCGGCAGCAAAAGCTCAAGGAAAACAGTAACGGAAGAAGAAAAACGAACGCTTTCACGAGATGAAATTTGCCCTCTTTGCCCGCAGAGAAGGCCCAAGGAAAACAGTAACGAAAGAGGAAAAGCTTAGCAGCGCCACTTTTTCGTCTGGAAATCAGAAGCGAAGGACCCTACCATCTTGCAAAGGGCGCAGAGTCATCACATCTGATCTCCATATTGCACAGCCGGGAATCGAACCCAGGTCTGTACCGTGGCAGGGTTAGACCACTGGTGCATGTTGCTTCGGCTATTTAATTTAAAAATTTGTTTATTTTGGGAAAACATTAGTCCAATTATTTACACTCAGAAAAGTGAAAAAAAAAAAGGAAAAAATGTGGATAATTTTTCCTCTGCCCCGCTCTCATAAAAAGTCATAGGTAAATTCTTTACGGGTCGTTTTGAAATTTCCAGTTCTCCCAGAGAAAACCCAAGAAATTTCCTGTTGAATGACAAAAGTGACAGCGTAGGAGCTTCATGAACTACTGGAAAAAATGTCAAGAATCAGAAGTTAGTAGAGACTTAATGCCGCCCTACTGATTGAAGAGAAGATAAAGGATCAGAGAAAATTAGATTTATACTTCAAATTGCAAAGAAAGAAATGGAGAAGAGAGATGCAGAAGCAAAGAAAGGAGAAGCAGAAGCACTGTGGAACAAAGAAACGGTGCCGAAGGTGATGAAGATAGTGTGTACCTGCATTAAACTCCCACAAAGAGACCTAATTTCTCTCTTACTAGTCAGCCCTTGGCTTCACCGCATTCTTATATCTCTCCCCTCTCTCTGGCGGGTCAGTTACAAACAGTTCTATGTGTATAAAGACTGAATCTTTATTATTATTATTATTATTATTATTATTATTATTATTATTATTATTATTATTATTATTATTATTATTATTATTATTTTTCCTCTAAGAAGAGCCATGATGTTTTTAACTTTGATTTTGTTTTCTTGAACTTACAGGTGCTTGATTTTCATGAAATGAATAAAGCTGGCGATCGCCTTGTGGCAGCGCTTTCTCTGGTGAGTTCCCCAGTTCTGCATCCTCTGCTTCTTAATTTTAATACCTGGGTATGAGTTTGTCTTACAACGTTTTATTTCGGGGAAAATGGGGGAACTGCGAATCCTTGAAAACTTTCGCAATCTTATGTAGCATTCTAAATCATTAACACCACCCCACATCCCCCTGCCCAAAAAAAAAAAGGTGAAGCACAACCCGAGGTAACAGTTTTTGTTATCTTTCTTTTGCAGCCCAGATATCATAATGTGAAGCATATAGGCCTTGAGTTTGCACAAGATATTGAAGACAAGCATCTCAAAATTCTTAAGAGAAAGGTAATATTGCTATTTAAAGTGCTGACGTTTTAGCTTTTGGAGAACATTTTGTTAGAAGGGCATGCAAGTGTTTTCATTATTGGAGTAAGAGTAGCAATCTTCTTTTCTTTTTTATTGATAATTCTGATATTGGAGTCTATTGTCAGCTTCATTGTGTTCAGTTCTATGCATCTACTTAATTATGAATCCAAAGTAAGTACATTGGCATGCCGGATTTCTATTTGTTTTTTCCACTGAGTAATTGATGGATGTAAGGGTCTAACTCTGATCAAAAGTTTCCGAATTCTATCTACATTAGGCTTATTTAAAATTTGAGTGGAAGTGTATTTGTGCTGCATTAGGTTTATACTTATTCAGAATTCAAGTGAAAGTGCATTTGTACTTGTGTTTTATTTTTTCTTTGTCTCTTGATATGCTTTCTAGTACCTTAAATTAAGTTAAATAATGCTTTTTAAAATAAACCATATAATAAAATTGTTTCATTGTCCAAAAATAACATCATGACAACTAGTTTCCTTACACTACCACTGAAGTCTTAGTTGCCAGACATAATGATGCAGCATTGAAGATTAGGACTTTAACCCTGTGAACCATGGAAGTGTCATCCACAGCTGTTTTAAAAGGTCTTTATTGTATTTGACAGACTTCTTGCTTTAATACATGGAGTAGTCTGTGGCATACTAGATTTGTTAGTTTGATTTCAGGTCCATGCATTTGCAATTACCATGCAAATGGTTTTGTCATGTGATGTGATTTCTCATGTTGAAAAAGAAGTTTTTCATTCTCAGTGTGCAGATTCCCTAAGAAATCTTGAGTCTTTGAACCTGAATGGCTGTCAGAAGATATCTGATGAGGGAATTGACCTCATAACAGGCATGTCTCCGAAAGTTAAGGTTTTCTCCATCTATTGGAATGTCAGGTGCTTTGAGGCTTCTCAATTCTCCTTTTTTGACCATTGTAGACCTCATAATGCAAGGTTCCGATTAAAGCCTCCTCATTGTCAATATTGTGGATTATTCTTATTCAGGGTTACAGATGTTGGAATTAAGCATTTGGTGAGGAACTGCAAACTCATAATTGATTTGAATTTGAGTGGCTGTAAGGTATATCAATTCTATTCATATACTGGCCTTTGAATTTCATGGCAGCATGCATGTACATGTTCTTCTGCTTTCTGGCAGTTCTTTGATATATGCTGCTTTTTGCTTGAGAGCTGCAGAACATTACGGATGAGAGTTTGCAGCTAATTGCCCAAAATTATGCGGAAATGGAATCATTGAACCTTACCAGGTATGGATGTTTGTATATGCCATCTTATTACATTAGAAATTTCCAAAAAGAAGGTGAATATTACCAGAAACTAAATGATTACTTCAACAATATTTTGTTCTTTTGCTCAAAGTCCCCTGGGGACAATGAGGTATTTTCTTTTTCAAAAAAGACATTTAAATAATAGAATGATTAAACTTCAGGAAACTCCCATAGGCAATAATGTCAAAAAAAAGTCTCTTTCGTCCAATTAAAAAAATCTCTTTCCTCCAAATAGGCATGTGGTTTTGCCGGATTCATAGGTTATACAATACTTTATCTCATTTAATCCTACAAATTTCACGAAGTTGTGAACTAAAATAGGAGTCTTCCTTCTTGGCAATGCCTCACTTCAAATCCTTTGGGATGTCATTAGGTGTATCAAGTTAACAGATAAGGGTATACAACTAGTACTTGTCAAGTGCTCGTCTCTTCAATGTTTGAATCTTTATGCCCTCTCTAGGTAATCTTTCTTAGCTCTTTTGATCTGGAAGTATGACTTCCGCATGCATCTCAAATTTCTATATTGGAGCTGAAACTATGCCTTGATTGAGCTTGTCCTGTTTCTTTTGTGTAGCTTTACTGATGAAGTATACAAGAAGATCTCTCTCTTGGCTCATCTTAGATTTCTAGACCTCTGTGGTTCTCAGGTATGACTTGGTTTAAAACTTATTCATGGGTATTTTCTGTATCTTAGATAGATGCAGTCGTTGCTTTCAAAAGTGCTCAGATATTTTTATCTGGGAGTTGATTTCGATTGTCCTATGCTGCATTAGAACCTATCAGATGAGGGGCTTTGCTGTATAGCCAACTGCAGAAAGCTAATTTCCATCAATTTAACATGGTACGTTGGATATCAAAACCCACATGATTCGTTGGGAGCAAACAGAATTCTCTGACTTTATTACAGAGCTAATGTCTTTTATATAGGTGCGTACGTGTCACTGATGTTGGGGTAATAGCTATTGCTCAAAACTGCAATTCTCTTGAATTCTTGAGGTAAATCCAGTAGCTGAAAAATCACTAGAATGGAAGATTGACATGATCAATAGAATCTCTTTCAGAGGCTGGGATGGAAATCCATTTAGTCTAGAAATGCACTTTACAATAATGCTTAGGAATATGGTTTTAGCACTTTCAGCATATGCCACAATGTTTACACATTGAATTCGAAAGTATTGGCTTGGTAAACTCTAGGCTTGCAAGAGATTGGCTGGGTAATCAATCCGTATGCTACTTCATTCATTACTCTCAAATTATTTGCCTAACTAGGCTGTAACAGTTTTATTCTGATTATCTAACTTTATCTAACTATGCAGCCTGTTTGGGATTGTTGGAGTGACTGATAAGTGCTTGGAGGCCCTTTCTGAGAACTGCTCTAGTACGCTCACAACCCTTGATGTGAATGGCTGCATTGGCATCAAGGTATTTTGAGTTCTTTTTGCAATAACACACTTGGAGTAATGTGCTTTTATTTCAATTCATGGTCATTTTTACTTGTTTATATTACAGTAACTGCATGCTTATGAGCTTACAAATGTACAACTTATATTGCTTTGGGTGCAGAGACGGACACGCGAAGAGCTTCTTCAATTGTTCCCAAACCTTAAATGCTTCAAAGTGCACAGCTAAGCTTAAAATATTTAGATGAAGATATTCTCTGGCATCAAAGTGAGTATCTTGAGGGTGGCTTAAGTGTTTTGAGACATGAAACTAACCATGATTTAAATGCATACCACACAATCTTAGAAGCAAAGTCATTCCTTCAACATTGTTTGGGTACTCATTCAACCTTTTAGGTTTAAGTTTGTTATGGTCTATTTTCAACCTTTTGTATGGTCTAAGCTTAAAATAGTTAGATGAACATATTCTTTGGCATCAAAGTGAGTACCTTGAGGGCGGCTTAAGTGTTTTGAGACATGAAACTAACCATGATTTAAATGCATACCACACAATCTTAGAAGCAAAGTCATTCCTTCAACATTGTTTGGGTACTCGTTCAACCTTTTAGGTTTAAGTTTGTTATGGTCTATTTTCAACCTTTTGTTATGGTGTAAGCTTAAAATATTTAGATGAACATATTCTCTGGCATCAAAGTGACCTTGAGGGCGGCTTAAGTGTTTTGAGACGTGAAACTAACCATGATTTAAATGCATACCACACATTCTTAGAAGCAAAGTCATTCCTTCAACATTGTTTGGGTACTGTTCAACCTTTTAGGTTTAAGTTTGTTATGGTCTATTTTCAGCTTATGGTTTTGGGTTTACAAAATCAAGCATATCTTGGTCAATAATTTTCTTATTAGGTGGAAACATGACTTGGGTTTAAGAAATCTGCAGTTTTGTTAAGCTCTTGAATTAATTGTCCAGTATATCTGATGATGATGGTGTGTGAAGCAGATGAGACTGGCGTCATGCAGAAAAAACAAGGAAATTATTCCCTTGGCTTCATTTTCCTGGATTTGTAGTTGCACAGAGACTTAACAACTTCATATTTATCCTACATATGAAGAATGGGATATCATTCAGGTGAAGAAGAATTCTTTTAGGTTGTCTTCAGAAGACTTGTATACTGATAGACTCATTTCTGTATGTCTACCTTGATGTATACAGATGACTTGGCCTTCAAAATCTCTGCAAACCTTAACTAGTTGGTTTTCAATGGGCTGCATTTTAACATGCTATACATGTGAAGAAATACATATGTTGCTTGCTTGTGGTCTTGTAGACAAACTTAGTATATTTATTTGTAATGGAATACGAAATCACTCAGAACTCGTCAATAACATCATTTGTAAAACTCCTCGTTAATTGCTGATACAGATTTGTATGATTCAACAATGATCAAATGCCAGAAATTATGGTGAACCCGCAGGGGTGAACCTCCTATAATACTGTTTTGTTCGAGTTTTCTCTACGACATTCATTCCCAGCTTTTCGGTCATATTGGAGAGTTATGGAAAGGTTTCAATAGCAAATCTGCTTCCAACATAGATATCTTTGTTTGTTTCCGACCTAAGACGCAATTGAATCAATCATATTGCTTCTACTTTAAGTCATGGTTATGGATATATTGACCTACGACATTTTAGTCCACCGGCATTTGAAATCAGCCATATTGATTCTTTCCATTAGCATTACTACCCTCCCAAATGGATTCTGTTGATTTTGCATCAAGAATTAGCACTAAATCATTCACTGAACACCTTGGTAGGTGCATGATTTCTATACGGCTTGTTATACGTGTGAATATTTTGGCTGGAAAAAGATAACCTTCTATTGCAGTGCAAGGATAAGTATCGGTTTCAAGATTACATGGTACTTGACTGCAGCCTATTCCTCCCTATATACTACCGAAGAAACTTGACGCAAGAAGCCAGAGTGATATTCCACCGACCGTTAGAAATTGAAGCCTGTTCTTTTCAAGCATGCTGGTAGCCGAACTTGAATCATCGCCTGCTGTCACCGAAACATGGAACTCAGTGAATCCTCAAGTAGCATCGGGGTTGCTTTTCGGACCAAGGTGAAAACCAAAATAGGATAATCAGGAGTGAAAGAACATTACCCGCAGTTGTAGTGCCACTTACTGTCGAATTGGCAAATTGTTTGAAAATCTGTGCCTCCGGAGACCGAGGATCCAAGTGTAGAAAATCTGCGATTCAGTCGACGTAGAAACAGAATTACCTTGTGAGACTACTTTTTAACTATTGAAACAAATCTTCAACTAGTTTTTTCTTGACAAAATTTCGAGTTTGCTGGGTGAGTTTCTCCTAGTCTACTGGATACACATTTATGCTATTGCTTCAGCAAAGTACTCTGACAAATGATGAACACAGATATAAAGAAGGTTGAGAGACGTACCTAGGCACTGGGTCTCATTAGCACGTACGTGGCAGAGGAAGGGGAGAGTGAGAGCCAGTGTTGCATTGACTTTGATGCCAAGATTTGGATCATTGCGGTCGTGAACGAGAATGCAAAGACACCTGCGGCTCTGGTTAAAGTTCTGTATGAGCTTAAGGCAACAAGCTGAGGAGGGTTGTTTCACTTCTCCACTGATAAATTCCAAACATGACGATAAACCAACCAACTGGTCTTGGCATTCTTTCTTGTCTTGGGCAAAATCAGCCCTTGCGTGAGGAACCATCATCAGAACCAAAATGCAAGAAAACACTCTCCAAACATTCGTCATTTTGTTGATGCCCATCACGGGGAAGAAGAGTTGCCCAATGGACTGTGTTTCTATGCAATACCATTGTTAGAATACTAAAACGCCTTCTTATATGCGCACTTCGAGCATCCATTTAGGGGTTGGCAAATCGCTGTCTACAAAACTTGCAAAAGTGTGAGACGATGATGTTCCAATCCTTCAAGTTAAAACTTTGAGCAAGTTTTAGAATTAGTATGCAATTATAGATTTTTCTACGTGATATTAACTAGCATCGTTCAAGATATTGACGTATGCGTTGTTAATCCGATGAAGCGGTCTTGATGAAACACATTTGTTTAATTGTGATCATTGCCCAAGACTTCATCTAAAACTGACATTTTAACCAACCCCCTTTTCCAAGTGGGCTAACGTCTTGTATGGATGAAAAGTGTGATTATGGAGGTTATTGGGATGCCCCTTCTAGCATTTACGTAAGAGTATGCATGATTGGAATACGAGAAATCCCATCGAGTGGCGGCTCCACAAACAAAGAAAGTTGTTTTGTGGCACAGGGAAAATAGGAGAGGAGACCAGAAATCCAAAAATAAGCGGTCTGTAACCTCGTTTGGTTAGCAATCAAACGATTCATGCACACGGTACACCTACCAGCCAAACATCCAACAGTAATCAACTGCACAGTTGCATTTCTTACCACATGCAAATTGCAGTAAAAAGCTCCATATATTGTTTCATTGGTACTAAGTTTACTAAGATACTGCGCAAGTACCATCACTAAGTTAATAGTACTGTTAAAAACTTATAAAACTCAACCACCAAAAAGGTAAAAATGAAAAGATAAAATGGAAGATAAGACTACCAACTTGTTAAAAACAGGGAATTGTCCTTGAGCAAGACAAAACCCTTGCAGGTTTCCAGTAGCAATGGTCAGACAAACATCCATTTCTTTATCCAGTGAACTGTTCTCCAGATTAAAGCAACTCTTTATAACCAGTTCTCTTTAAGAATATCCACTGCAAAAAAGGACCAGTGAAAACAGAACCCTCTAGCAGGGGTTGCCATTTCGACAAGCAAAAAAATGGCTGGCGAATAGTAAGATAGAAACAAGTACTAATGAAAAGGCTGGTCATATTGCACTATGGATATCAGAGCTTATATTTTTTCTATTTAAACTGGAGAATGAAGGAAACCGAATACGGCATAAGCATTGTTTTTCTATAAGGTAGCATAATACAAGGAAGACACAACTAAGCACCCGCTGGGGATGCCTAGGGAACAGCACAGGAAACACGATTCTCTACTATTCTTACAAATGAACTTTTCTTTATCATCTGAGCAACTTCTATTTCCTTGAATTCCTCTGCCAAGAACACCTGAAAGGCAACAAATTTTGGAAGTGATGAGTAACTAAAACTTGGAAAGTCTCTACCCAAATAATCAGATGGAAAAGGAACACCAGGCCCAAAATCATCTCAAAAAATAGAATGTCCCTTTGAAGAAGAAAGAGATACCATATTTCTATGTAATACTCATCTCTCATCTAACCTCACCATTATTAATGGTTCTGCAAAGCATTCTCCTACACCATACAAGAAAGAAGATTGGGATTTCACTGAGTAAAAGGGGATGGCTGGAGCAATAACCTGCCCAATCGTCAGCGCCTAGTTCTAGGCTTGCAGCGAAATTCAGCTAACAGCGCTATATGATCAGAGGACCACTCTGGTGAAGGAAGGGCTGTATCTTTTCTCAAGCTATCTTCATCCAAAAGCTCCAATAAAGATTCCACAGTCAAGGAGTCAGCTGAAAGCACATAAAGAAGAATCAAACGAATGCATCAAGAAAACTTTAATACTAAAAATTAATCCATCTACATATATCATAGCCTGAAGAATTGAGAAACTTAAGAATAACGTAAAATCTGGCAAACAAACAGAATTTGTCTCTTTCATTTTCCATAGGGAAGAGATCCAAGGGTGGGGATGGGCATAAACATGGCAATAATTGTTTAACTGGTGCATATCAAGTATACCTGAATAAAATATGTAATCATGGGTACCAATAAAATCTCTTGTGCAGTTTGTGAATAGAGGTTCATTTGTACTAGCATCCATTCTCCGCCTCTGTTGTTCAAGACCAAGCCCAACTCCAATTCTAGCAAACGATGAGTATGCACTAACCTGAAGAGATGCATGCAAGAACAGACACAATAATTGGTAACGATATATTCTTAAGCATCTTTTAGCCTTTCAAGAGAATGGCTGGTAACAGACTAGGCTCTTTAAATATTAATTGAGAAATTTTTACCAATGGCAGCTGATGAGTTAGTTTAGTAGCAGGACGCAGAATTCCAAGAGGATCCACTGCTAAATCTGGATGCATTGGATCAACTTTTCCCATAGCCAGAAGGGCATGAGGAGCACTGCATTATAAGTATAGAAAGAAAATGTCATTCTGTGTTTGCATGGCTGCCCCATCTACAAAACTGGGACCACTCAGAAAGCATTTGTTAGACACCAACAGACCTGCCAGGAATAGAATTAAAATCCCCACATACAAGCATTGGAATATCTGCGCTAGCAGCAATTTTTTCCAGCCCTTTCAAGAGTGTATGAACCTGATATGAAAATAGAGTGCAATAGCAGAAGTCAGATCTGAAAAAAAAAGATGGAAGGAAATATAGCAACAGCAAGAGATGTCAATCAAAAGTACCTGCCACAATTTGACGTCCTTCAAGTCTTGCTGAACATTGACATGTGTATTAGCCTGCACCAAGAAAAGGAAATGGAACAGGGTCACCAGGCGTTCCATGGACATCCATTTAAAAGGATGGTCAAAATAAAGGAAGAACCAAAATTCCTTTTATTTTGGTGTTCTTGGAGTGGGGAAAAGAGAGGAACCAATGCAAATTAGACACAAAGGGATAACAAACTAAGATTGCATATTTCAGTGGAAAGCCAAGAGATATGTGAAATACATGAATAAAACCAAAGATAACCAAATAAGCAATCCTATAGAAAACAGTTTTCAGTATTTCAGCATCAACTATGCAGAAGTTCAAGTCTTACACGAGTACAATTATAACACAACAAAGACAAATAAGCAATTAAATTTTTACCACACAAACAAGCTGGCGCTTTCCAGGATTATCAATCCCCTGATTGCTAAATTTCGCTTCCAGAACAACTATTAGGGCAATGTTATCCTATACAAAGGAGAGCATTCGGTAAGATACTAAAAATAAAACTGTGTAACTTGTAAGAATGTAACAACATGCACATACTTAAGGGAATGCTCAAAAATAAACCATTTAACTAATTAATATGCGACATCTACGCAGCTAACCCACCTTGATTAAACGACCCAGAGCAGTTTTCTTCTGAGTACTTGGAACCAAAGCATCAGTTAAAGACTGTGCAGCTTTGTTAAACTCAACCTGCACAATAAGGCAACTGGACAGTTAACATGATGAGACAGGTAAAAGAAAACACAAAGGATAGTGGTGCTTCACACCTCATATTTTTTAACATGTGAAAATCTATCTCGGCGGAAAAAGGTAGCACAACCATCAATTATATTAATATTCCCACCAAAGACCTGCACAGGGCAACAGTGCTATAAATAAGGCAGCAAAATTACTTATATACGCCTTACTCTAATTCTTTGACCAACCTCAGCCGTTTTTCGTTTAAAGAGGGCTTGATAGCCATGTTTGTCCAGCTCAGGGGCAAAGAATTCCTCAAAGTGATCACTTTGAACCTGAAAATAAAAGAATACAGAGTCAATATCTCATTCAATGTTGTGAATCATTTCAACCCCCCCCTTTTTGGGGCTTTGATGAGAGGAGGTTCAACAAATACTTGTAAATGCTTTTCTAACTTTTCCAACTTTTAAGTTTGCACGCAAATACTAAAATATTAAAAAGAACTAACTTTGAACTAAAAACTCCAGATTTCACATTGCAGACATTTGTCTATCAGATGCGCACAATTTTCTAAGTAACTAAAATGGCAAATTGGCAATAAATAAGAAGCATGAACAACAAAAGGTTTACAAAACTTTACACCACTTGTCACAATTTTCCCCAAAAACCCGCTTTTAATTTATTTTTATTTTCCAATATCCCAGGTAAATAAATGTTGATTTATATCTGTACCTCCTGCAGACAAACAATGTCAGCACAATAGCCAACTATTTCACGTAACAAATTCTGCCTGCGATACGTCCAAGAAAGAGCCCAAGAGGGACAGTAACTGTACAAATCACTTGTAGCGTATGCATCAGATAAAATATTGTAAGACAGCACAGTGAATGTTCCAGCAGAAGAGAGACGACCATCTAAATCCATATGTCCAGACACATCAACTCCACCCACCGGAATCAAACGACGTGGTGTAGGAGATGGGGCTGGAATTACACGAGAAGTCTGTAAAGTACTTGGATGCCCCACTGTTAGTTTGCTTTCTGCATCTACCACAACACATTCAAACTTGAGGACATGGCCAATATCATCGGCTGATGGTGTGTAGGTTTTAGAGAAGCCAACTTCAATCCACGTCTCGCCACCACCCCTCTGTGTAACTGCTGCTGGATATAAAGCTGTGGCCCCATTTGCTAAGCTAGGATTTGCCTGTGAGCCACCTAAGCTTGTTGTATTGATAACTGCAGACCCAGTACTGTTGAAGCGTCCAAAAATTTCTTCCTCCTCATTTCCATTTTGACTGACAGCACTAGCAGCACGTTCATGCAAAACACGATGATGTTGCCATGCATCAGAAAAACATTTGGGTGAACAATGATAACTCTTAGAAAGGGGTAATTTGGCTTTAACGCATCCAAGACACTGCAATGTAGCCTGCTCAGATGGATGGACACTGCAGATTGCAACTTTTCGATCGCTCTGTATTCGATACCTGCAAGAAAAAATCAGTTGCAAAAAATAAATTTCAGATCAAGCACCATATAATTGCCCTTCAAGACTTCAAAGGTTAGAGAGTAGGGAAATTTGTTCAGTAGGTAAGAAGTAATATGCTTAGTACCAACACAGTAAACAGATGCATCTGTTTTTTTTTTTTTTTTCCTCTCTTTTTAGGAAACACAGAATGGTACAAAGAAGGTGCATGATCTTGGCGGGGAGAAGCATAATGAAACATAGTAAAGAAAAAATTCACTCTGAGGGTCAGAGGTAAGGCACTTGTCCATAATTTGTGCTGAAAACTGCAAAAAGGACAAAGTCAACAAATTCAAGACTCTCATGGCATGATACCGACAGACGTAGGAAATAACAGAAAATTACTGTCACATGGACTGAAATGGTCAAGGTTATTTTACCAAGAGGGTTAGATAAGTAGCCATTCTAGAGCATAATGAATGCTGATTTCTTTTTAACAAAATATATGACAGCCTGCTGCAACTAGCACCATGTGATAAGAGTAGAACCCACAGAAATAACAAAAAGTAAATAGCTTTTTTACCAAGGTCAGGTGAGAGTATAGATCCACTTTTCATAATTCCTTTAGCTACCATCCGGTTACCAAATCCTTCACACAATCAATCTAGACATCTTGGACTTCAAAGAATGTAGCTCTAGATTTTCCCATCAGATCAGATAATCAAAGACCTACTCTTCCAAGATTTACATCAGCTATTCTATCGTGCACAAATTTTCTTCTGCTAAAAATAAATAAATAAATAAAACTATGAACAGGGTGAGGCCACTCCCGTCCGGTACACTTGCATGCACAAGCCCATGCAAAAACATTAAAAGTCAATGAATTAAACAATTCCTCATATATATATTAAACCCACGTGGATGGGAGTTTACGCAGGCTAGTGCTCTTGTGGGCCCAAAAAAGCTGGCATTTAATTGATATTTTGTGTTTCTCTTTGATTGTATAATTAGCGTGAAGCAACTCCTCAACTGGAAATTTTCAATTTGCAAATTCACTCTGAATTGTGCATTAAGTCTGAGGGCTATAATCAAAATGCCATGGCATGAAAAAACCACTGAAAGTATGGAAAGAAACAATGGAAATTAATGAGAAAATTTAGACAGTAAATTGGTCAGAAATGTTATATCAAAAACTAGAGCTACTTGATAATTCTTAGTGATGCACATGAAGAAAAAGATGAGTCTGCTGACAGCAACAATAAAGTAAGATGCGGCCACGGTAAGAAGTAAAATAGAAAACAATATCCCACCAACAAACAACTTTTCCAAGAATGAAAAATACGGGGCACACGTAAAGATGAGCAGCTAAAATGTTGGAACATATGAACAATGGTTGATTCTACAATACACAATTCATCCCATAATTGCTCCTTCAAAAATTCTCTTTTGCCATAGTATTGGCAAAACCAACTGTGCCAGATATGCCCCAACTTAAAAATATGGCAAATCATTACTAGCATACAAAAGAAGTCGTTAATACATTTCTAACAACTCGAGCAGATTTCGCATGCTACAGCTCATTTGCATTTGAAACATCAATAATGTCCAAAAGCAGAACTCAATAATGAAAAGGAACAAATTACTAAGGCACGTGGATAAAGCCAGAAAGACGGAAACTACCAAAGCTAGAAGACAAACGAAGGAAAAATTGATACCCACTTAATATCTACGTTTAACATTTAACACCAAACCAACAGGCAGAGACAACCAACCAAAAATGACATCTAGCTTTAAACATACCAACCGCGCTAAGACCAACTAACTTTTCAAAATTCAGTTTCCTTCTTCCCCTACAAAATCCTATCCAAATCTCCTGATGTTTTTTCCGCACTCCAACCACAAAACTTCCATCACAGTCCACATTGATTCACATCTTGTACTTAGCTCACTCCAGCACCAGTACAAGACACTCAAACATAACATGGAACCTAATTTCTGCAGAAAACAGAAAATCCATTAAAATAAACTAGGCTTTCACTCCAACAAAATCCTATCCAATCCTCCTGATATTTTCCCACAGTCAGGCCGGCCCATAACATGCTTCACATCTAACCTATTAAATCCCCTTCTCCCTTAAACACACATAAAACCTACATCAACGGAAAACAGAAAAACATATTATTACAGTGAAGGATGAAAAAAAAAACCCGAATGAAACAAGAAGTATTCCTTGACTTTGTTCATCCTATCTTTGAATACTAAAAATATAATTTGGAAGGAGAAAGACTGAAAAATCCTATATAACAGTATATTCAAAAAATAGTATTCAAATAAGCGCACAAAGAGAAAGTGAAAATCAAAATTAAAAACTAACCATTTGTATCTCAAGAAGTGACCGTCAAGGGGTGCAGATTCGGTCACATCATCAGTGGTGGCGGACTTATCAGGTCGCCGCAGCAGCACGTAGGGCGTGAGCTCACACCCTACGATGGGAATGTCCGAGGGGAGGTGCACTCGCAGCACAGTCAGCATTATTGTATCCTAAAATTACACTTATTCCCCCACTCTTCTACACTTTCAAACCCTAGTTCTACAAGACTATTCGATAGCACAGACCACGACGATTGATTATCGGCGGCAGCTGCAGCAATAAGAAGCAAGAAGTGTTGGCGGACACGTGGCGGATCCGCCATTACCAAACCTCGTCACAAATCGCCAGCCTTGCCCACACTTTATAATTCACCAAAACCCTAAAGATGTAATCAATTTCATAAATTGAAGTCCACAAAAATTTCAAGAAAAGTTGCTACAAATTTGAGGAGAAATTTTCAATTTCGAAGAAAATCTAGAAGGATCTTGGACTCAAAAAACAAGAGAAAATGAGAGGAATCCTAATGCGAAGTGAACTTATTAAAGACCATCGATCGATCGAAAGCTCGGTATGTCTGTATGCTTATACACAATTATAAGAAAAACAAAAATTTTGCATTATTCCTAATACACAAGTACATGTAGAGCAAGAAACGAAGAGGGGTTTGATTTCTCCGAGAGAGAGAGAATGAGAAGAGATCGATTAGGGTTTTACAGAGGCGAAGAAAGAAAGAAGGGGGAAGGGACGAACTTGTAATAAGGGGAGAGAGTAGCACGAGAATGGTCCTAACGTGGAATAAGAAGAAGATGATAGTCTACTTTATGCGATGGCCCGAAACCTTTTTTTTTTTTTTTTTTTTTTTGCCTTCTGTTTTTTCCTTCTGCAGTTACTTGGTAGACTCTAGGGTGTATTTTTCAATAATTTTCTGCTCAAGAATGGGTTTGATTTTTTTTTTTTTTAAATTGAGAAATAATTTGCCCTTTTTGTTTTTGGGATTTTGGTAAGTCAGGGGATCTGAAGGAAAATAGAATTTATTTTTAAGAGAGTGACAAACTTTTCAAAAAGTAAAAACAATAGTTACATATAAATGCGGATGTAAAAATTAAATTTGTAATCTCACAAAATAATATCATCTCGAATTTGTAATTTCACAAGACATCATCTTGAATTCGTGATTTTATAAGACACTTCCAAAATCATTACATTCGTTATCTCACAGAATATCGAATTCGTGATCTACTCTAAAATTATTACATTCGTGACCTCACAAGATATCGTCATAGATTCACTTTTTTTCAATATGATAAGAAAGACTTTCAAAAAGTGATTGTAAGTACAATAAATGTTTATTTTAATTCAAAATTATTAAGAAAAAAGCCCTATTAATGGAGATTATTAAATTCGTGTGTAATTAGCAATTGTAAAAAATATAGATATAAAAAAAAATTAAATATTATTGACATCAGGTATTGAAATTGGGGTGTAAAAAATGAAAAATGTGTTCCGTTACACTACAATTATTTTTATTTAGAAAAAAAAAGGGGGGGAGCTTTTTTTATTCTCCTGTGTTAAACACAAAAAATGGTAGCTCTCTGACTGCAAAAATGGGAGGCAGATTTACTGTATGTATTGTTACCCAGAGAAAGAGATGATTTTAGTATTAACAGCGCCGGCGTTTGTGTTACCATGTTCTCTACTCTCCAATATGCCTTTTTTTCCTTTTATATCTGGGATAAAAAAGAATCAACTAATTAACCTAAAAGCATTTGTAAACAAATGTAATCTCATTAAATGAAAACGTATGTGTTTTTGTATGGTTTCATATGAACAAATACATATTGGTATAAGAACGTATTAGTGTTTACATGATTTTATATGAACAAATACATAAAAAGTCCAAACCAATTTAGAAATTCCTTCACCAATTGATCTCTTTCATCCTCCAAAAGGAAAAACCCTCCTAAATATGGACACTAAGGCTTGATTTAATTGGAGTAAAAATAAGGCGGAAGAGAGTAAATCATTACTTCGTTTAGTTAAAATGTAAAAAAAAAGTAAGAAGTAAATGTGATAGGAGAATACTTCACCTCCACATCAGCGAATTTTTCCTTTTAAATTTGGCCAAAAACCACAATGTGCCACTCCTCCTTTCCTTCCTCTTCCAGTGGGGATTCACGAACCAAAACAAGCCTAAGTGCTTTGCCGGATCAAGCCCTAGATTAAACAGCAGCACTGCCAAGTTCAGAATTACCAACCAGGCCAAAGCCTCCTCTAAAAACAATTATTCTAACACCTAAGCCAAGGCCTCCTCAAACATCAACTAACAGCAAAATATGCCTTACAACATGCTTCCCTCCCCCCTTAACCCTTCCCATTTTTCTCATTTTTGATTTCGACTTTCCCACACGTTAAAAGAGATGTCAATTTTTGTATAAATACCCCAGAGAAAGTGTATTCACATACATGCTTTCTTCTCCCTTCAACGGTCATTCGCCAAATCTCCTACCCAAAAAAAGAAAAAACCCTCTTCTGTTTCAGAAATCTGAGAAATCCATGAAATGGAGGATAGACAAAAATGAACATGTGCATATCCTGTTAAATGAAGAAACAGCGTCATGCATCCAACAGATTAGTATTGCTTCCATATAACAGAACTTAAAATATCGAAAGTGCCTTCTACTAATATAGCAAAACATCAGATCTGAATTACTAAATGTCTAGTGCAAATGAAAATCAAAATTTGAGTAAACTCAATCCAGTCTGTAGCTGTTCAAAGCAATAAACAAGAACCACTCTTTAACAGACACTGATTGATTAATAACCTCCCTTGAGATCATTAACCACATCATATGGAATGGGAGTAACAGTCTCCAATGTTGCACCTTCCACCATGAAGCCAGGTTTGGGGCCTTCTGGCTGCCTCTTTGTGCTGATCACCTCACCTCTGGCCTTTGCTTCTGCCTTCAATAGATCATTCTTCTTAACCCTCAGCTTAAAATCCTCAGTGCATCGAGATGGCTGAACATGCTCCACGCGAACATGAATTCTCTTCCTGATTATCCTGTTCCCCACCTAGATTTCAAGCACATGATAGACTAATCAGTACAGCACATTCAAGGTTCAAATGCAGAGAATGCAAAAGAGAGAAGATAAATATCCAAATACGAAAGTACTGATCATCTAATTTCAAAAACTGAATACTCTTTTCGGCCAACATCTCCAATTGTCAAACTGCACACACACAATCCTATTTCTTGAGCAACCAAATCAGATCGGCTACAACAATGATGTGCAAACAATATTGATGGGTGGAATTAACACCAAATCCGATGATGTTTACGAAATTTGAAAAGAATAAAAATCTATAGCTACCATGGACAAGACCCAACCCAACGGACCACAAGCTGTAGAAGAAAATTCACTTATACAGAGCTCTTACTACATCTCCCCCCCCCCCCCCAAAACAATACCAACCCAAACCCCAA
This sequence comes from Voacanga thouarsii, assembly GCA_026120185.1. Lineage (NCBI taxonomy): Eukaryota > Viridiplantae > Streptophyta > Magnoliopsida > Gentianales > Apocynaceae > Voacanga > Voacanga thouarsii. Next base: position 538,311 of record JANUWF010001938.1, read on the forward strand.
TTTTACACAGAAGATTAATGCATACCATAGAATAGCATATAAATATCCAAATGAGAAACAAGTACAAAAGGAAAATATCAGAAGCGGAAAATCAAAAGAACCTGCTTGTTGACTTCGACACCAATGGCGCGCTTGGTGACGTTCCAGACACGACCGGTACGGCCATGGTAGAACTTGTGGGGCATGCCCTTGTGAACAGCACCGTTAACCTTGATGTCAACATAGTCTCCGGTTTTGTAAATCCGAAGGTATGTTGACAACGGGATTGTACCGCGCTTTCTGAAGCCTCTTGAGAACAAGTCTCTTGTGCGAGCCCTCAACCCGTGTCCAGCCGGCATCTTCCTCTCCTCCTCTCTCCTACCTCTGCGGCACTCTGTGTCTGGGTGAAATGAGAGGACCCGACGCGAATGAAAAAACCCTAGCTAAAAGATGAAGAGGACGGAACTGCGTATTTGTATATAGGTTTCTAGGGTTTTCTGATGGGAAAATGGGCTTCAGAAGAGCTATGGGCCTTTTGTTGAGAATCTTATTTACATGGGCTTTACTTTGTCAAGTTGGGCCTATAGGCCATGTTGGCTTCTAGTAATAATTGTCAAGTGGACCCTGCCCCAACAGTGGGTTGGTTTCATAGGGTTTCGATCGTAGTTAAGGCAGATCCAATTTTGATTTTATGTTATTCCTTCAAACTAGGGTGTTTGGATTTGATTTTCAAATTAAAAAAAATGAAAAATATTTCATTATACCCAAAACTCTGCTCTCCCTTTCCTCGCATACCAAATTATTATATATATATATATATATATATATATATGTGTGTGTTTATATATTGACCATAGATAAAGTATTTGTTTTCTTCCCCACCCCTTCCACAAAATGCAAAGGGTAGCATTTATATATGAATCCAACCATATAAGACGATCTTTGCTAAAGAGCAAATTCTTGTGGCCATTCCTTTATTGGGGTGCAAAACTTTTTATAGACTAAAGTGAAAAAAACTTTAGGTCCCATTTGAAAACAAGCCCCTTTATAGCTGGTGAAGTTATACATTCCCATTCCTCCTTTAATATATATTATTATATGCTCAATTGAAGAATTTGATTTTATTGTCAATTATTCTCTTCCCTCCCTTGTAAATATTTTGAATGGCTACAAGTGAGATTATGTTCCATCTACTAATATTTCTTATGATTTATTTCCAAGTATATTAATTTCTATTATAATAGATGAGATTCGAAGTTTATTATTTATGTTATAGATTCCTATAAATATTACTTGAATATTTTTAAATAATTTATTATACTTTTTTTGTAAATTTAATTGATTTATTGTCTCAAAACTATACCATATATTGTACTATTGAATCCTGAATTTGGAGTGTTTAAAATACTTCTCATACGCAATTATGTATTAGCCATTATCCAGACGCAGAAAAGGAGAAGATTTTTTCGTTATATAAGGCATTAAACGTGCACAACCGTCTAAAATCCTCCCCTGGCGCCATCATAGCATTGTTCATGGCACGGCCACAACTCTCCTAAAGCCAACTTCTATCAGTCATTCTTCAGGCAAAGCCACGGGAATTCAGAAGGAAATTGTCCTCTGGGGTTCAAAAGAGGGAAACTAGGCCACCTTCACTTTTACTTCCACGATATAGTTGGTGGGAAAAGCCCGACTGCTGTTAGAGTGGCAGAGGCAGCCATGGCAAACACTTCAGTCGCTGCTTTTGGAGCTGTCTTCGTGAGGGATCACCCTTTAACTGAAGGTCAAAATTTAAGCTCCAAACTTGTGGGAAGAGCACAAGGAATCTATGCATGCATATGCTGCACAAGATAACTCAGGTGTTTGATGGTCTTGAACTGTATATATTTTTGTGGAAGGAAAGTATAAATGGAAGTAGCCTTAGCATCTTAGGCAGAAACGCATATGCCATAATCTATATATTTCCGTGGAAAATTTTCTCATGGTTGAAGTCTAGTTTCTATCATGAATTGCCAACTCCGACCACCAAAAGAATCAGAAAAAGAAACATCTTATAAAAGTATCCTTCTATAAAACTAATTTGCCTAAAGTAAGAGTAAAATGGGAACAGCAGACTGCGTCCAAATGCTGGGGCCTTTTGCTTTGGATCGTGCAATTTGTTATGGTCAAATTATGCTTTTCCTTTCTGGCCAGATTTTAATATTGGAGAAATTCAATCTCTGTAGATTTCTAACTTTGTGGATTCTTTTTGGAGTGTGAATTTTTTTTTTCAAAATTTTTTGCAACTTTTATACATCACTTTTTAGGTAATTTGGGACTGCTGAAGTCTGCTAATAATCTGTCTTTTACGCATCAAATACCAGTTTAGAAAAAGAAAAAGAAAGAATAATTTGCCAAAAGTAAAAGTAAATGGAAACAAGAGACTGTGTCCAAAAGCGGGGGCGTTTGAATTTCAAAGACCAGTTTAGAAAAAGAAAACGAACGACCAAGAAATCTATGCAAGAAATCAAACGTCCGTACAGAATGGGGGTGGGCTGGTGATTTTCGGTCACCCCTTCGCAACGTTTCTGACTTGACTTTTTTTTTTGTGTTTTTTTAATCACAAACCTTTTTTTCCTTTTGGCTGAATTTTTAATAAGCAAAACTTTACTTTTTTTTACTTTTACACTTGCTTGGTTCATAAAAGAGGAATGGGAGGGGAAGGGAAGATGAAGGAAATTTTTTATTTTTAATAAATATAATTTATTTTTATTTTCTTTTGTTAGAATAGAAAGAAAGTAAATATCTATTTATGATTTGTCCAAATTTAAAGATGGAAGAGAGAATTTATTATCTTAATTTAATTTCTTTCTATTTTTTTATTAATTAAACAATATATATTGTATATTTATGTCCCCACCAACTAAGTATAGAATTAGTTAATTTAATTGGTCTCTTCTTCCTCCCAAGTTCCAACCACTCCACAACAAAGCCAACCCCACTAGTCAAGCCATTGCTTCTATAAATTGCAAAGAAGGCATCACCAGAATCAACCCCCTTCTTTATTTCTTCGCAAGCTAGCTTCAACCATGGCCAAAACTCCCATAAAGCTAACTTCAACTCCCCTCATCATTCTCTTTCTTTCGGTTCTTGTTCCTGTAAAGTCACAAGAATTCGCAAGAAAACTGTCCAAGAAAGAAATGGGGCTTAAAAGCGAGAAACTCACCCATCTCCACTTCTACTTCCACGACATAGTTGGCGGGAGAAACCCGACTGCCGTTCCAGTGGCTTCGGCAGACATGACAAACACTTCAGCCACGGGCTTCGGCGGTGTGTACATGATCGATGACCCTTTGACTACTGGTCCAAACGTGACATCCAAACTTGTGGGAAGAGCTCAAGGAATCTATGCATCGGCTGCACAAAATGAGTTGGGTTTGCTGATGGTCCTGAACTATGCTTTTGTGGAAGGCAAGTACAAAGGCAGCACCCTAAGCATATTGGGAAGAAACACAGTGTTTTCAGAAGTAAGGGAGATGCCTATCGTTGGAGGAAGTGGGCTTTTCAGATATGCTCGTGGCTATGCAAAGGCAAAGACTCACGCCTTTGATATCAGAACTGGAGATGCTGTTGTTGAATACAACGTTTATGTCTTCCATTATTGAGGATTCGAGTAGTTGATTTGTTTCTTTTAAATTTGTAATTTTGAGGTCTGCATCAATGTCGTGTATTCTTATTGATAATGATATTGCTCTTCTTTATCATACTTTGGAATAAAAATTGGATACTTTTTGCTTTTTTTTTTTCAAGTGATGATGATCATCCCACAATAGGATGTAATTGATCGATTATTGTATGTATTTTTTATTGAAATATTGATAATCTTATTATTATTATTATTTATTTTTAAATAAATCCTAATATTGATTTTTAATTCATATTAAATAGTATAATATGAAAATTATTACTTTTGTTCATCGTGCTTTTTTAAGCTAATGTGTTTCTGTTATGGTGGTTATATTCATTATACAACAAATATATAATTACTTACTTAGTACCTTAATTAAGTTGAAGAAATCTTAATGACTATAATTGTAAAATATAAAAAAAAAAAAAAGGAGAGGAGATTTAAAAATAAAATAAATTGTTATATTAGATCTAACTTCTTCTATTATGTGAATCTAATTATTATAAAATGCTCCATTCAATTAGAAATGTAAGAGATTAAATTACTATATCCCTACCAAAATTATATCCAACATTAAGGAGAGGAAATCCATATATATCACGGCAGACAAAGCCAACTGCCTGCCCCCTGTTTTTTTGGCTTTTTGAAGGAACTGCCAAATATTTAGGTAGAAAAAGATATATATATATATATATATATATATATATATAGAGAGAGAGAGAGAGAGAGAGAGAGAGAGAGAGAGAGAGAGAAAAAAAAAAAAAAAGAGGAACCATAGCACCCATTACACCCTTTGCAATTAAAGTCTCTCAAGGACTTTGAGAGAATGAACCAAAAATATATTACATGTCTTATGTCCTATTGTTTTCTGTAATAAATTTTTTTAATACCAATTGAGTTATTAATTTGTTACTTCTTATTCAAATTTATTAACTATTATAGATTATAAATATAAATATATTAAGAACTTTTTGCACATTCATATTCACATAGTTTAGGATAGAATTATGATAATTAAATAAAAAGATATATTAGAATATATATATATATATTTATATTGTGAAAGAGTGCAAAAGATATATTTTAGAAAGGATATTTTAATTTTTTTTAATTCTTATAAGAACAATACATAATTTTAAAATTTTGAGAGGCAAACACCATCTTATTCCCCTAGTTCCCTCCTTGCATAGACTACTTCTTGATTAAAATACTAAAAGAACAAAAGAAGAACTGAACAATTCATTTTTTTTAAGTCTTTTTTTTTTTTAATGGATTATACATACCATGCTTGGAATTTCATAGAAGAAATTTGAATTAGAGAAGCTATAAAAAAAATAAATTAAAAAAAAATTAGATTACTGTCTCCAAAGAAATGGTTTGTGGGAAAGAAAATAAAATTTTGTAAATTTAACTCTAACTTATACTTCAGGTCTTGACTTATTTATTTTTTTAAATAAAAAATAATGAAATGTTTTATCATGAGGTAATAGAAAGGAGGCGTTTGGCAGTCCACAGATGATGACTTGAATGGTTTGCGTTTTCCAAAATTTGACTTCTCTGAAATTTATTAATTATTTTCAATGCCCAATTCTGGAAAGAAAAATCATTAGAATCTATGGTGCCTGCCGTCTAACTTGCCATTCCTTTGCAAATTTTCTTCTAGATTGAAACCTTAGTTCTCGGTCATTAAAGTCCCATGTCAAATTCCAGAGAGAGGGGGCCAAAGATCTAGAATGTTAGTTCAGATTTTTTCTAGTTCACAAAAGATTATTTTTTAAAAATATAAAAACAAATAAAATATTTGTTACAATGGGCGATCACAATATATATATTTTTTTAAATGACTCAAAATTCATAATCATGTAAATTCGAGTTGGATATCAAACTAAAAGAGTAGGAAACTTCGGTGTCTGGGTCAGGGGAGTGTTCGGGAGAAGTAGGAAACCCTTGTGTCTGGGGTCAGGGTCGGAGTTTGAATTTTCGATTTGGTATTTAAATGTCACTTTACTTTATCAGGTGAGTTACCCCGTAAAGATACTTATTACAAATTTTTTAACTCTATTATTATATATATATATATATATATATATATATATATATATATTCAAAAAAGAGAGGTTATTGATTCTTCTTATGAGGATGAGAATTTGTTATTGAAATCAAAGGATGATCATAAACATAATTCCCAAGTTAATTTGATTGAGAAAAGAAAATTTTCAGAGTAGAGAAGAAAAAGTGAATTTGCTTTGGGCTTGGGCTTGGGCTTGGGCTCTAGGGCAAAAGTATCAAGAATCATGGGTTGGGATTTGAAAATCTCCACAAAGTAGGCTTCCATCGGTCATATGGTCGTGCCTGCAACGCGGGCCGAAAAAGTGTTTCGGGTAACAGAATTGTATCGTGGTATTTGTGCTTTGTTTTTTTTTTGTTTTAATTAGTAAAATGAAAGAAGGTGGATTAGTATAATCACTTACTTTAAACATGATTATAAAAGTTTAAAGATGGTAGCTTAATAAATTTTATAAAACTAAGAAGCTAAGTACTCTTTGACAAACCATTGGGCCTTGGATATATGGATTTAGTTTCCCTTGAAATAGCAGGCCCCCAATTCTGGGCTTGTTCAATCTCTAACGAAACCTCTCCTAAAGCCCAAAAGAAAGGGAAAAATAATAATATAATAATAATAATACGGAAGCTCAGCTCGTGTGTGGATCTCTGATCACCTGTTGTCGTTGGTGGTCTGGAAACTGTGAGAGAACAAAGCTGACAGAGAAAGTTGATGAGAATCTGAAACACAGAAGAAGAGGGAAAAGATTCTATAAATTTCCAAAAAAATGGGGACTCGGGAAGTGTACGAAGAGAGATTGAGAACAGGGGATATGTATGATTACGATCCCACCATGAAGCCTGGCCTCGGCTCCCCTCGCTGCCCTCGCTGTCTCTCCCTCTTAAACCCTACTTCGGTTAGTGAACTATCTAACTTGTGTCTCTCTTGCTTTATGGGAATTCGAATTATGATTTTGGTTTTGCTCTCTTAATTTGTTTTTTGCTCATTATGTGTTTGATCATATGTCTGCAAGAGCATCCGAACTTAAAATTTGTTAATGTTTCTTTACTTCGGAAATAGGATAATGGAGAATGGACCATCACCTCGGTACTGCACGATGCTACTGCCGTGGTATGTATGTTATTATAATTTGCTGATGTTAATACCCTCATGCAACGCGAGCAATATGCGCTACTGTGTGTAGAATGCTGCATTCTTGCTATAGATTTGGGTTGCTGAGCATCTTTACTCAATTTTTTTGAATATCCAACTGAAGTTGGAACTGTCTCCCGGGGGTCTCTCTAGTCTAGGATAAAGTTGATCTTTTGCCAATGTTTTTGGAATCTGCTCCGTTATTATGCTTGAATAAGCTTCCTCCTACTCCTCTGCATGCATAGACCAATTTTACTGATGCTTTTATTACCTATTGCGGCAAAATTGTATTTTACATCTACATTGCACTATAGCACAGGTCTTCTTGTTCCATTTATCTGTGAAATCCCAAGAATCATGTATTGCTCATCAGTTGATTAGTGAAATTTGCGTTCTGTTAGCACAATAATGAGTTTCTGCTCCTATATCTTTTCGTAAAACAGGCTGGCTCGGGAATTGGTGGACTTCTTAGTGCAATTCATGGATTTAACACAGGTACAGAACATTGTCTTTTCCCGCTATTCATTATTTTGTTTTAAATACAATCTTGTGTTAGCAACTTTCCTAATATAAATTAGTTTCAGGGATCCCTTATGTTCAGAAACATGTGAAAGGACCAAAGTGGCTTCGCTTTGTTGTTGGGGTATGATTGGCATGCTTTATTCTTTTGTGTTTATTTTCATGATCCCCCTGGCCGCTTTTTATTCTAATATACCTGAGTTTTGGTTTCCATAGCTAACTTGTTCATTTGTTGGTTTTCAGCTCCCTCCATTTCTCATGTATTCTACTGCTGGTGCTGCATTTGGAGGTATTTCTTTTCCCTTTTGAAATTGTTGAGTTGCACTTTATTTTTTGAGCATTTGTATCCATAAGGTCTCTTGGGATGGATTTGTAAAGTGTCAAATTTACACACACTAAACCTACACATCTTACTTCTGACATGGAATGTAAGGAGGATCTCTTTAGTCATTATTCATTGGGACTTAAAAATTACAGCAGCCATTCTTTTGTCGCCGTGTGAATTGTCACATTGGTGTGTAAGAAAAGTGTGTACCTTTTGCGTATGTAGAATTTTTCAGTTCAACTTCTCTCACAGAGGACATACTCTAAATTCAGAAACCAATTCAAGTTTCAAATAAGAACCGGAAGCTCAAAGTTCAAGAATCAAGATTTTAGATGGAAGGCTTCAATCTAAAGCTCTTTTGAATGCAAGAAAAAGTTTACAGTTGACATTTCAATAGAGAACGTCAATAAATTATTACTTTGAACGATTAATTTTTCTCAATTTTCAATTCCTTTGTGATCAAGATCTTTGAAGAATAGTCCTCTCTGGAAGTGAAGTCAAAAGTAGTATTCTATCCATCAAGTCCATTTGTTTGAGGTTTTGATGAAAACATCCGTTTTGTCATTTTTCCTTATTACGATATTTGTGTTTATTGCTTTTGGTTATATTGTTTGATTGATTTGACACATGAATCTACAGGATACGCACTTCCAAAGTTTACTCAGCTCTCTGTGACATCTTATTATGCTGCTTCAAGTGCCTCTCATTACTGTATCTCATTGCTCACCAGACAAATTGAAGATAACCATACATCACATTCTCAACAAGAAAGACTTAGATGAGTGGACAAAAGTGCATAATAATCAGAGTTCTACCTCTTCTTTGTTACAACTCTTGAATATCTTCTGGAGATAGTATGTTTATATGTGAATTTTATAGATGGTGTTTTGTCGTGTGGAAGAAACTGTTGTACTTAAAATTAAATTATTGTACTTAACTTATGTGAGGTAATGACTTATTTGTGATATCTGATGTTCTTTTATATTCAATTGAATTAAATTAGTGAGATTCTTTTTTCCTCTTTTCTTTTGTTTGGTTGAATATCTAGATGCATGATGAATAAAGCTCTGGATAATTGTGCCTCTTCTACTTGATGAATATTAGTGTAGTGAATACCAGCCCTTTTGCTATTCTACTGCTAGGCAAAAATTCTCTTCACTTCTAAAAGTTCTTTTAGTGAAGCCCTATGGAAAAATGTTCATCACTATGTGAAACCATAAAATCCCCCAGAAGCTTTTAAGTTTGAATGTGTAAACTATCTCCATTCAAATACTGATCTAAATTTTAAAGGGAGTATTTCTAGAAATGCAGATTTCGGCTGTTAATGTGTTTCTTGAAATGTGTGTGTGTGTGTGTGTTGCTTCAATTGTTCTACAAGGACCGAGTAATTCCATCAACTGCAGAAGATTGATTGTGTTTTCTTGTAATAGCATAAGAAAATGGAAGTCCCAAAGCTAGTGTAGACTTGGAAGTGCTCAAAAGTATCTCAACAAAGCGGCATGAGGTCTCTCTCATGAAATACCTCCTCTGCAGCTTCTATTCATGATGGAAGGGCTGTGTAAAGTAGGCTTTAAATAAAGTAGCGCATCCAAAAGGAAAAAAATAATCTACGGATCCGACCACGGGGTCAATGAGTTCTGGCTGACATTTAATGATAGATGCTAAGCTTGCTTGTCCAACCACCATCCACCTGCCCTGCATAGCATAGGGTTAAATTTTAGTGACAGCTGCCTCTAGTGCTGCGCACTTTAGCATGGGATGCTATTTTAAACTGTCAACCTCGTTTCCATGCTTTATAGGGTTGTGGGCCGATGTTTCTTAAATTCCACTGGGCTATCTCCAAAGGTGGATGTGGTCCTATTCATAAATTGTGTACTCTTTGGATGTCTTTATTGTATTTTGCCCTTTCCGTTACCATTACTTATTTTATTTATCTGTATAAAGAGTCAGCTGTCCCCTCTCCTTGTAAGTCATTTAATCCTGGGCCCCTATATAGATGGGGACCGTTATCACGGTCAATTTCATTTTTATTATTTTTTTACAATAGATTTTATATTAATTTTTATTGATGTGAAACTAAATTAAATTCAAAATTTATTATTTAGTAAAGAGTAGTTTTAATTAATTGAACTACTTCTTATTACTGCTCTTGTATATGGTGATAACAAAAAAAAAAAAAAAAACTTTCTAGTAGTACTTTCTTTGATCTTTCTACAAAAAGCCATAAAGAGAAAGGGAGATGATAAAGAAGAGTAAATGTAACTAAATTTACTGTTGTCCTTTTAGTACAAATCTATAGTATTTTGTGGTGTCGGTAGTTATTCACTATTTGTCCAACAAGTAGAACAAGTTTTACTGTTCAAAATGCTCATACGGTAAGGTAAAGAAGGATAGTGAAGTTGAGTGTCAATTGGGAAGAGATCAATTCAATTCTTGGACCACAATGCACCATACAAGTCCTCGAAAGTACACTTTTTATCTTGCTGTCCCAAAAACTCAACAACCAGTCCTTCATCCTTGTAATTGCCCTTTTGATGCACCCAATGACCCTTAGTAATTAGTATTACCTAACAAGTGTTTGATATTTTTTCCCCAATATAGGAGGGTCCGATGCAAATATATGTTAGGTCGCATTGAACATTCAAGAATATAGGATCGACCCCTTCTAAGGGGACAACTGTCTCAGTCACAAGTACTGTGATTTGGGATTTGAAAGATTTCTCTGCCCGATTCCATTCCTCCTTTGATTCCTCAAGTTCATTGAATTGTTGAATTACTCGGTCACAAGGTGATAATTAACCATCTCATGTCACATCTAAACAAAAGGTTTCTTAATAATTATGCTATAAACCGAAGTACGATGTCGAGCGTAGTGATGAGGCTTCTCAAAGCTTTTGGCCAATAAATGATTAACATATCAAAAGATCTTATGTAGTTGTGTGATGCCATGGTTCCAAAGCGTGCAAGTGCCAAGCCCAGTAGGCCCTGTGCCGTTGGATATGAGATGGTTTAACCAGCTCACACCGGATAGAATCAAATGCTTGTGTTTGTTGGGTACGTAGAAGGATTGCCACCGTCTAGAAGAAATATGTCGGTTATATATTCGTCCAAGCTTAAGCGCCGAGTGACCTCAACATCACCAAACTGTAATGTGTGACTTTGATCTAAAGGGATTTGGTTTTCAAGCCGGGGGCCAGAAGAGGGAACATTTTTTCACATTGGTTAATCCAACAAGTGGACTTTAACTTGCCACCTTTTGTTCTCGCAGGCTCACCATTTGTGATGACTGTCCAGATGTACCAAAACCTCAAGATCTTTGGGTAGATATGAATAAGCAATGTCTCATTAAAAGTTCGACAGGTACAAATGTGTACAAAAATCTTCTCCCCCCTCACCCCCCACCCCCAACTCCTCACCCCAGCATCATGTGTAGGAAAAAGTAGGAAGAGGAATGTTCATTAAAGATGTTCAAGTTGTTCTACTAGCATCAGCTTTTCAAGTATATGGATCTTGTAAAGAATGACCGACTGTATCATCAATGGCTCTTTCTGTTTCCTTTAATCTGTCAAAGACCAGTTTGCAAGTTCTTCTTTGTCGACGTCCCAAATACTAGTAAAACTCTCAAACTAGGTATGAAATGTCACAAAATATACATAGTGAGGTAATCGATAAAATAGTGTAAATTAGTACAACCCAGCAAAGGAAGAATTAATTGATCGAGAAGTTTGTAAACCAGGAGTAAGATCAAATTTCACCATGCCACTCTAACTGGATTTCAAACTAATTAAAATGGTGAAATTATTTCATTCATATATATATATATATATCAAATTAATTTGCTAATGAAAAAGAAGATGCTCCACAGTGAAAAAGGGAAGAATTGTTCTTCATAATCGTCTCATCAAGTGACAAAAGATTCCAAGCACAGGAAGTCATGCATGGTGATTACGGGAGTCTAGAGATGTAGGTCCAAACTCACATGATCTTGCATTTTAGGCTTTGATTCGTACCCTAACCGAGTTTGAGAAGCCGAGCTAACTTGTGGAGATTTCAAGTCATCGTTTGCAAACAAGGGCAGCGGGCGATGCATCGAACCATCACGATTATAGGTAGGTGAACTATGGGCAGCCGGAATTCGCCACAAGGCCAATGGGCTCCCGTTAATAGGTGGTTGAGAGTAAGAGCCGTGGCCGCCGTAGAATCTGGAGTTGGTGTTGTAAGAGTTGCTGCTTTTGCCCCAAGAATGACAAGCTAGAGCAGGAGTTGGCAGTGCTCCAAGGCGATAATTCATGAGACCGTACACATGCGCTTCGGCTAGGCCACCATGCCCCATTGCTGACTGAAGGTGCGCACGTTTGGCATGCTGACGCTCCCTCTTGTGTGCATTCTGGTGGCCTCCCAGGGCTTGAGAAGTAGGGAAGTTTCTGCAACAATAGTGGCATTCGAATTTTCGCGTGCTCTCTCCGTTATCAAGACCATCCTTAGCCTCCTCGCGAGCATTAGTCTGAGCAGACTCTGACTCGTCGCTTGCAGTGGACTCTCCTCCAAATTCTTTACCAAACAGCCTAATGCCCTTGTCTTTAACCGGTGCCGGGCGAATAAAGGGTAACTGAGAGAAAGATTCAACATTCATGAAGTCATGAGTCTCCCTCTGATCAGTCTTCTCCATATTTGAAGAAGATGTAGCTCTAGCTAGGTGAAGAAGTGTAGTATAGGAGAGAAAAGAAATAGACAGATTGAGGAAAGAGGTGAAATGGGAACGGAGAATTTGGAATTTTGAAAAGCAGAATTAAGGTCTTCTTGTACATAAGGGAGGGGGTTGCAGTGGGACCTTTGAAGGGAGTGGACTGATTCATTTCATGGATAATTGGAACTGACCATTCCTTCCCTTGAGTGATGCTTGACAAGGCCACAAAATTTGGTCTACGTTTGATATCGGTGGTTTTTGATTTGTGTCTTTTGCGGACAGTTTTCATTTTTGCAAACACACAAGAGAGTCAGAAGAAGCCACGCACTATCCTCATAAAATCTTCTTGAGAGTTGGGATTTGTAGTTAGGATTACTGTTTTAAAGTGTTATACTTTTTTAAAAATATATAATTTTTATTACATATAATATAATATTCGAAACAGTGATTTACAGTCGAATCTAATCAAATATTTCCCTTTGTAGTTAGCATTCAAGAAAGTACGACTCCAAGTTACATTAGGCTCAAAGTATGCAATGTTACGCAGAAACTTGACTGTGCAACCAAGTTAAGCTTTAAACAATCAAAGTTCACATAACATACGATGGAAAAAATTCTTACAAATAACAATTTTTATAAACTATTATATTATATGTGCATATTTTTATATAATGCATATTTTATGTAAGTTTTTAGTGAATTTGTACAACAAATGCGTATTTTTTGTAAGTTTTTAGTGAATTTATACAACAAAACCGGGTTTACATAAATATTTTTCATATAATACCGAGGCCAATATACGATAGCGTCATATTTTGTTTTGAACTCTTTCGTAATTGCAAGAAATTCAGTGCATTGGGCGAAACCTTTGAGGTACTACATCTGGCCAGTTTCTAACTGATCTTTTCCTTTTCTATCTCTTCTGAACACAAAGGTTCTGTACTAAGAATGGTCTTTTTTTTCTTTTGAATGATTGCCTTACTCCCTTTAAAGTTGTTGATCAATTTACTAGGAATTGGAATCATCTAGTGGATTTCACATAAGCCCAATATCGTGCAGAGGCAGCAAAATCACATGGGCGTTGAACTACATGGAGACCACGTACGTCCTGAGATGTTGTTTAGAAGCTCAACTTTGTCTGGTTCCTTTATTGCATGTTCTGGATCATTCAAATGTTTTCTTCCATCCATGGATGCACTTGGTTTTAAGTATAGTAATGAAATTTCGGCATGGCTTTTCATCAATTGAGAACCAATGGTCGAAATAAGAATAATGTCTAAATAAGAATTTCATGCATCAAGAAGGCTTGTGTCTACACTTTCAAGTTAATACATTTTAAGAATTTTGAGTTGATGTTCAAGATTAATGCGTTCACGGAAACGTGTTTGTTTTTGGACCAAATTGGGAGGCCACAAACTGAGGGAGTGTGCTTACGTTGGTGTTTTTCCAAGGAGGGGAATGGATTTTCTCCTGTTAAGAGAACTGTATTGGATCAGCTTTGCAACCAGAAATGGAAACAACAATGAGACTTTTCTGAGCATCTTTGAGCGTTATCTAAAATAGCAATTTAATGATACGCCCATTTGCACTCTCCCTGCAGAAGGGTTAATTTGCTTTATTCGGGCATGCTTTACCCGTTCAGCAATTATTTCAATGCCTCAACTGCTCTCATCCTAATAATTCTACCTTTCTTTGCCGTTCTAAGACAAGTCAACATCTACTCTCTCTTTCCATAGTCATGTACATTGTGGAATATATTGGGGTTCATGAGTTATAAAGATGACCTACTAGCTTTTGATGATTTTGTGTTTTAATGGAAGTACCCTTTGACGGAGTTTACTCATCTGTTGAGATCTGAGATGTGGTCATCATCTCCATTCATCATGCCTTGAAATCCGCATATCTCTTAACCCTAGCAACAGCAACATTTCATTCATGCAAACCCTTATTGCCATTAAAGTCACAGTCACAGAGAGGGAAGAGGGGACCATCTTAATTTGCATATATGGGTTGGGTTTCAATTCCATTGCACCACATGTGCACTTGCTGAAAGTAGAAAAAAATTTCTGACGCATATTGTTTTGCACTGGCTGTTGTTCTAATTTGCTTTACACCATGTTTTGGCAACATCCTTTGCAGGCCCTCGGATCCGATCGATGGCCATCAATTGATTGTATGCCTTTTACTTAATTGAGTTCCATATATTTTCTTCTTGCAGAAAATAGTTTTGGACCATGAAGCAAGCAAACCTCCTCATACAATTCCTTCAACCGGCCGGCACCTAAAATGGAAACTTGGCACAAGTGTAAAGGTCAAGACTCAAGAGACTCCCATCTAGCTAACTAGTGAATTACCGTCAGTATATGTCTCGAAAAACAAATTCATTATTAAAGTGACAAACAAGAAGATTTCATTATCATTTCAACAAGAGAGAATGAGATAATTCATTAGTTAACCTTTTGAAAATATGTTGATGTAATGATGTAACGGGAGTACGAAGCTGAAAACCTTTTGAAGGGAAAGCAGAAAACCTTAATTGCCAGTGGGTCGGAGAGCTCACGTGCACCAACCAAATCTAAACATTTCTGGGAATTGATATACGGAGAAAAGCAACTGAATCGCTGCCGATGCAAAATGCCAAATCAAACAAGTCCCAGCTGAAATTCTAGAATACATAGACACATATATATCTATTCGTAATATTACTATATTTATGTTTTCTACTGATCCTCTCCACTTGCAGCCGGGAGAAGTCTTTGTTCACAACCAGCACCAGAAGTGTCACCATCCCGAGGAACCCTAATTCTCTTTTTAAAGTGGTATAAGAGGTTAGGGCCTTGTCTGTCTCTTGTTTCACCATGCATATATATGCAAAAGGTCTCCCAAACCACCCTCCAGAAGCACACTCCTTCTCTCTTCAGAGGCCGCATTAGTTTTCATCGATCGTATCCTGGCCAGGACAGAGAAGTCGTTGTCTTCTTGTTCCTCATCTCGCTTTCAATATAGGTGGCTTGAATATGACATTGGCTCTGAGGAACTCCTGTCTTGGGACCTCTTCATATCTGCTTCCACAGGACATGTGTTTCCCATGTGTGGACGTCATGGGATTGATAGAGAACTGTGTTCCTACATGGCCTCTTCATCAGCTGGTTGAAATGCTGACAATCTTTATATTTTATTCTTGGCCTTGTAATTTGGAAGTATTCTTTTCATTTTTGGATCGGAATATATATATATATATATATATATATTGTCACATGTTACAAATATTTATATGATTTGTGGGACTGTTTTAATTTGGACTAGGTATATGTATTATAAAATCAACCACTTTTGGCCCATTGAAAAAAAAAAATAATTCTCATTATAGCTCAATCTTGTGGAGCTAGCCCTCCTGCTGTGGTTTGCAAAAAAAAATGGCACTTTTCATTTTTCTGCTTTTCTTGTTTTTTTTCCGTCTCGAATCATTATTTTTTTTTTTCCAACACAGTCTCTTACGCCCCCCCCCCTCCTTTTTCAACTAACTAACTAGCTAGCTAATTTCCACACTTATATGGAATAAATAGGAAAGAGTGAGGTAATTATGAATGTCTACAACAGATATTTTGACAAAATTTGAGAATATAGTTAGAATGTGGAGACAGGAAAAAAGAAAAAGGAAAAACAAAAAGAATGCAAGTGGAGAAGAGTACACGAGAGCCCACCATTTCCCTTTGAAAGAAAAAACCATCATATTAAAAAAATGTCGACATGGAATGGGGCTATAGGGTGTGAATGTGATGGGGCTATCTTCAATCTCTACATGTTAATCTCTTTAACTGTCAATATGAGAACACCCCTCTGAACTCTTTAAAAGCTTGATGAGGATGATTGTTGTCTGGACTGAGCTTGTGGACCACAGCAAGTCCTTTTTCAGATGTTGCATTAACACTTTGGGAGCCATTTCTAGAGACTTATACCAATATCCCTGCTGGTCCCTTTTCCTTGTTCTCCATTCTCTTGCAATTGGGCATATATATATATATATATGGTTATTAACAGATTAAACTTTTCATATCAAGCTGTTATAACCGGAGCACTCTAATTATCGTGGAAATTTTGAGTAAGATTTAAGTTTTCAAATATATATATATATATATATATATATATATATATATATATATTATGGGGTCAGACATTACATTTTGACTCATGCCACATAACATCAAGCCTATAATAAGCAAAGTGTGCCTTCTCACCTCAACAAAAGTGTGCACATTTTGTGTTCCAAGAACTACATTGGTGTCACACTTGTTCATTCTTTGTAAGTTGGAGCCACATCTTATCAACTTTTTTAGAATATGATCAATTATCAATTACGAGTTGAATCGTTCTTTTTTTCTGTATAGGGACAATAATTATGAGAGTGTCAATACTAATTCATCCATTGTCTTGTCAAACCATTGACTCTTAATAGGGATGGTGATTTGGATGATATCTTAATGGATATCCAAATCCATAAAAATGGATGTGAATGGTTAAAATTATGTGAATTTATTTAATTAGATATCTATTTAAATTTAACAAATTTAATGAATTTAAATGTAAAAACTTATATAAATTCCACATAATTTGAAGAATAAGTAAAACATATGAATTTCATTACTAATCCTTTTTAATTAATAAAGAATAGTGTGATAAAAATAAAGTATTTATTTATTTATAACAATTAATTATAGTTAGAGTAAATATATGCTTGATAACTCAATTAAGTATTTAAAATTAATTAAATAAATTTCATAATAGATAATATTAAATATTTAATTAATTAATTATGTTTGATAATAAATCTTTATTATCACTTAATTAATTAAGACATACTGAAATCGTATTATAAATTTTAAATGAAATAAAAGTTACTTAAGGTTGAAGTGTAAATATATTAAATTCCCATCTAATTGTTAATATTATTTTTTATATTTAATCTAAGTTATAATAAAATATAGTGTCAAAATAAATTAAAATCAATTCAAAATTCAGATTTAATTAAATTTTAAATTTCAAAATTCAATCTTCAAACTTTAAATTTCAAAATTTAATAATTAAATATTTTATTTTCAATTTTTTTCCCAAATGGACCCTAGCACAGAAAATTAAAGAGAATCTAAGCAAGGCCTAAAACAAATTCATGATTTGAACGTCACATTTTGACCCAAAAAAAAAAACTTAAAGGCATTAGATTTATAAATCCTTAATTTCTACTTATATATTATTTATCTGGCCTTCTCATTCTCAATGTGAAATATTCAATCAAATTTATACACTTAAAACAAGTAAGAGGGGTAAAATATGAGGAAAAATCTTAGTACAAAATGATATAATGATAAGGTAATTAACTCATTTCCATATGATCATTGTTTTGGTGGCAAGAGAAATTACTAAAGTATATATATATATATATATATATATATATATATATATATATATATATATAATTTCATTTATCTGATTAATTAAATCACTTATAAATCCAAAATTGGTAGGTGCAAGCAAACAATGTTCACATGAAAATACGTTTCCTCATTTACTTCAAAATGGACCACGCCTTTCATTTTAGATGTTGACACGGCCACTCCATCACTGCCTTCATTGGCTTTTACCTTTCTGTTACTTAAGCTGTGGAACACACATGATTATAGAGATATTCAACTAGCTTGGGCTTTGGAGTCCTTTTCCAAGTTGTGGGAATGACTCATTTTGAAATCGACTCTTCTTAGAAATTCAACTAGTTTTACTGTATATTTGGTTGAGGTGAAAAATAGAATTTATCTCGTTTAGTTAAAAATAAAATATAGATAAAAAGTAAATATTATGAGGATGAGAGTCTTTTCAAGTAAAAAAAAATACACACACGTTTAAAATTGGACAGATTAGGACGTTGATTTTATTTGGTTCACAAAGAATGGGAGGAGGACTAGGGAAAGGGAGGAAAAAATTTACTGATGTGAAAGGGTCAGAGTAACTTTCCCTCTCAACGTACTTTCTTTTCACAATTTACCTATAATCAAATATGTAATTTTTTCTATTTACTTCTACATTTAATTTCACTCGTTAAATATTTTCATTTTCCACCCTAATCAAACATAAAAATAAAGTAATATAATATTTACTATTTACTTTCTTTCTATTAAAATCAAATAAAATTTTAAAAAAATACATTTTCATCCATAATAAAAATAAAGATTTCCCGCTCTCTCTATCTCTCCTTTATAAACCAAACATAATGTTAAACTCTTGACATGGTAATTAGTAGGTGTGAACTATAGTTATCTTCCGGGAAGATAAAATTCTAGTTTTACTGTTCCGGATGAAAACCCTTTAGAAAAATTTACCACTTGAGCAATCATTTTCTGCTGTTAATGGCGGTGGAACATATGTGACAGGGCATGATTGGCATCTAACCTTTGCAGTTGTTATTTACTACTAGTAGCTAGCTATTATTGATGCATACACAGTTAATTGATACCTGTCTGTGTATGTATATATTGGTCCACTTGCTAAATACATAGTGATCAATGACTAATAAAAGAGAGAAAGTGAAGTGCGATTTCGCCCATCACAACGGTAATTGTGAAGTCACGTATTTAATTTTTAAAATGAAAAACTTTTATTTTTTGAAAAGTCGATTAATTAAAACTTTTTAAAATTGATTTAATTCTGTAAATTTTTTATTAATTAAAGTTTCATAATAAAATTCATTCCGTGTATACCTCTAATAGCAGCGACGGACTTTCCTAATTCCGAAGAGAAAATGAAGTTCCATTGGACTCTGTACTTAACCTTGAAACATTTGCTTTTGGCATCAAACGGGCAGTGCCTGTGGTCCTAAGACAAAGTACTCACAACTCTTCTTATTCGTTGTCCTGCTGTTTTTATCTTGATTTTGCTCTCTCAATTCTTCCTCCACAAATACGACTTCCTGACTTTCTCTTCCAATAAGAATGAGGGTCCCTTGATGTGCACTGCTGATCAGACCCATTTGGAGCTTCCAAAAAGGGTGAACATGACAAATACTTCATGATTTTCACTGCAACCATATAATATAATACAAGTAATTAACCCTCACGTAGTAAAATAAAATGATTTTTAAATTTCAGATAGAGAGTTTGAATTCTAATTTAGAATCTAATTTATCGGATAAAATTTAAATATTTGAATTATAAAAAAAGAAAGTTATTCGTAATTGAAGAATATTTAATTAAAAATAATATCAAACGCAATCGGTAACTAATAAAATTAATGTATAACAAGGCCTTTCGTTCACATATATTTTTTTAGTACTATTTTTTGGATTGGATCAAATTGTGAACCAATCTCCAAACTAATTCGCTCATTTACTTTAAATTGTTATTCTTTAAAACTATTCTATTTTATTCAAACTATTTGGAACCGGCTGGTCTAACCAACCAAATTGAGTCGTTCTCTCTCCCTTTTTTATGTTAGATAAGATAATATATTCATAAAAAAGAAATAAGTTACACAAAGGAATTAAACAGTTTATAGTAATAGAGAAAGTACCATAATTTTCTTCCAATTTCGTTGTTTATATTTTTGAAAATTTGAATTATATTATATTATTGATTAATTTTATTTTTAATTTTTAAATATAATATTATCGATTTAATTATAATTCAATTGTAATTCAATTATAATTGGACTGTTAAATTGTGAATCGATAAATTTTTCGATTCGATCTCCGATTCAATTCTGAAAATATTACTTTTATGGTATTATACAAACGCCATTTATAGTAAAACCCATGAAATTAATACTTACTTGGCAGTAGGTAGGCAATTGCAGTGCCTCTTACGCAATTGCCTCTTTCGTTACAATCAAATAGAGGCTAGTGGGTCCTTTACATTGGCTTTGGGATTGATTGAGGAACATGCAATGCAAGTCCCTCCTATTTTTTTTCTTTCTATTTTTTGGGGTTTGGATGTCATGATGAAAATTATTTTTTTATAAATTATATCGTATAAAAGCGTTAAATATTTTTCTTCTCTAAGTAGACAGTTTTTTCTAAATATCTTAAAGAAAAATATTATTCATGAATATAATACAGACCTTAGTACAAATTTCTAGTTTTTGACTATTTGGTTTGATATGTAAGGTACTAACAATATATTTGGTTAAAATGAAAATAATAAGACATCTAAATATGAACGTAAATGAGTAATTTATATGATTTAATTATAAAAAAAATTGACTTGAAACATAAATTAAAATAATACTTATTAGTTTTTTCACTATAATCAAATAAAATGAAAATAAATTACATTTACTCCATTTAATAGAAGAAGTAAAAGTTTCTTACTCTTCCTCCTCTATAAATCAAGCATAGGGTAAAACAAGATATTGATATAATAGAAATAAATAAATCACCATTAAAAAAAAGGGCAAAAGGAGGATGTTTCATTAAATTTGGCAATTTAAAGATATCTCTAACAACCTCAACCCCATTTAGCCCTTTTGTGACAATATTTTCTTGGTGTTACATGAAATAAAACCACATTAATTAAACATACATAGAAATAATGTCGTGTGTGATTTTATATCACATATTCTCATACATAGCCATATACCTGTTTGGGTTGCAATGGAATTAATGCTATGAATACTAATTGTTCTTTGCATGTTAAATGTTATTGTCCCATTGGCTTTATTTTATTTAGGCTTCATTAAATGTACCTCTGAATTGAACTTCAAATTTAGTGATTTAGTTGATTGATTATTATGAATTATTGGAATATTTATTAATTAGTGGAGGCTCCACTAATTATAAATTTATGTGAATTATTAGAAGATTTTTATGGATGTCCACCATTTAGTGGAGACACCACTAATTAAGATTAGTGGAAGATGATGTATGCCATGATGTAATCCACTAATTAGAGCTCTATAAATAGAGCTATTCTCTAAGATTGTAATACACCATTATTTTGTGAAAGAAAGATTAGTGAAAGAAAGATTAGAGAAAATTGTGAGAGAAAAGAAAGAGAGAAATTCTTGTGCAAAATAGTTAGAGTTTTATTAGTGCGTAGTGTGAAGATTTTATTTTAACACTACCCTAATTTTATAACAATATATATATTCTTTTTTTTGGTAGAGTGAATATAATTAAATAAATATGTTTTAAAAATATTTTTTACTCATAATAACTCGATTAAAGACTACTTTATCAATAATATAATTGAATTGGATTTTTTTCTCCCCTCCCTCTATGTATTAAAAAAAAGGAATAAGGTAAACAATGGATTATTTTCTTATAAAGGTCACGAGTTTAATATTTTATTGAGACTTACCTATTGACTTTATCGATTATGCCAATCAATTAAAATTTATCTGAATTAATTTACATTCTCGTAATTCTTTATCAATTAAAAACACAAGGTGAAATTCACTTAATGCCCCGTCTAATAAAGTCGTGATTTTATAAGAAAAATAATAATGTACTGATATATAAATTTTAGGTTTAATTTGTGAAGAAGAAGTGGAAGCCCAATTGGATACCCATATGGATTTGAGGACAAGCCCAGGAGAATTTCATCCGGGATGGACCTATTTCCTTCTATTACGTACGAGACTAACTTTTGCGGCCCAAGAGCTTCTGTTTCAAATTGGAGCAAAATTTTGCCAACGCGGCCCATTTCACTTTTTGTTTTCGTTTTCAAAAAACTTCCGATATCAATGAAAGACTGTTAGGTGAAATTATTGGAAAACATCAACCGCAAAGTCCCAACTCAAAGCTCAGTACTGTTTCATTGTTATTGTTAAATCGAAGAAAATCAAACCGAAGGGAAAGCGCAAGGCTATGGACAAATCCTGAGGTACTTTTTTGATTTATTAAACGCCTTAATTAACCATGATTGGTTTATGCGCCTCTTATTGATAAAGGTTTACTTGCTTTATTTGTTGTTTTGATGTTTAGGGTATGGGATTTTGGTTTGAATGTTAGGTGTGTGAGTAATGATAATGAAAGAGAAGAGTAATACAAGTGTTGCGAGTACGACTTCGATACTAAGGCGAATCTTGGTCAATTGTGGAGCTCAGGTGAATTTAATTTTGTACGTTTTCGTAATAAATCATCAGCTGCAGAGCTTAGTTCTTCGTTATTGGAGTTTGATTGATTTTGTGTTTCAATATGCAAATTAGTTTCCTTTTCTTTTCTCTTCTAGGATCAATGGGCGATTTTTTTCCTCGCAGAGAATTTAGGGACATTAAAAGTTTTTTCTTTTTTGAAAATTTTGAAAATTTCAATGGTGTACCGCGAAATGTAAGTAATTGACAATTCTATCAGTCCTTTTACCAGCGTTTTTTAAGTTCTTACGAAGAGCATTATGATGCAATTGAAGTTCCTCTAATAAGATTTGTCAGAAATTCAAAGTTTTGTTATTTAGAGCCGCTTGTACACCAATTGACTCTGTTATGTGCAAAAGAAGTTTCTCTAATATGACCATGCAATGCCTCGTGCTGATATTTGTAATGTGCTTTGGCAGGCCAAAGACTATGGTAATTGTGTTGCAGCAAAGGTTCCTGCAGTTGAACATGACATGTGTTTAAAAGAATTTCTTCTATTAAGAAATTGCATGCAGAGTGTGGTATGATAAGATATTAACCTGATGCAAGATGCGTCTATAATATATTATGTTAATTTTCACGAAATCTTGCCAGTTCTAGAACTTTGTTACATTTACCCTTTTTCTCTCTGTACAGCTCAGAGGGAAGGTTTAACTGAAAGCAGATGTTTCAGTATCTTGTTTTAGGCTCGGGGTCTTTTCATTGAACTTGGACTGCATTCAAAAGGCTCATAGATTCAAAGGTATTATCGAAATTCATGTATGTTGCGCTTCATTTTCTTTTCCTTGATTCTTTAAGCTCTGCTGATTCTTGCTTTCTTTTCTTTTCTTTTGGGTTGAAGCTTACTAAAAACTGTTATATTTTTATTTGATTGGTCTTTGTATATTACCAACCTGTATTACAAGGTCACAAGAAAGAGTAATCAGAAGCATGTATGGGAAAGGATCTAGCTCTCAGCCTTCTGTCTTTAGTGGATCTGGTGCTTTATCCCATGTTTATATTCAGTATCCCCCCTTGACATGCAAAATTCGTGGAGCAAGAGGTTTATTTTATGATGATGGGTGTAAAATGCTAGTTGCACCCACATCTGATCAGGTAATGTGATAGGATAAAAGCCCCTAATTTCAGTTATCTAGAATCTATGGCATGTCTAAGTGCAAGAATACATACATAAATATTTAAGCACACATCTTTCTTTCTTACGCTTGGATAAATTGCTTCTGTTCTCAATAACTTTTAGGTTTTCTCGTGGAAAACTGCTCCTTTTGATCCTCATGTTGCTCCATCATCCGATTCAATAAGTGAAGGTCCTGTGGTGTCAATTCGGTATTCTTTAGATTACAAGCTTTTGGCAGTCCAACGATCTGACCATGAACTTCAGATATGGAATAGAGAGGGGGCAGAAATGGTTTGCTATAAGTGCAGGACTGAGTCAGAACACATTCTGGGATTTTTTTGGACTGATTGTCCCACCTGTGATATCATTGTTGTGAAGACCAGGTACCAGCTTTGGAACTCCTGTTTGTTTGGATTCTAACAAGAGAACTGCAGGTGAAGGGTTTGATTCCAATGATGAAATTCTAAAATTTAAAGCTGCATGAAATTGGTGCCCCCACCACCCCCAAGAGGCAAAAAAGAAATGTGAGACTTAATGTAGGATATAACCAACTTATACAATTGCTCCATGGTTCTTCTGTCTTATATTTCTCCTAATCTATTGCCTTTTTTGGTCTTTATTCGCCTCCCCAGGGACTTTTAAACTTTGCTGTTTTATTATTTTTGTGCTATGTGCTTGGATAGTGGGTGCTTGTTTGGATGGCATGGGATAATCTTCCCTCTTTACGCGCATACATTTTATTTGTTCTCAGATACTTATAGTGTTAGTTATTTATGGGTTGAACTTGCTTACAGTGGGCTGGAGTTGCTGTCTTATAATTCAGAGTCAAAATCACTTACTTCAGTTGAGTCCAAGAAAACAACTGTCACCTGGTATATCTACACACATGAAAGCAGGTTGGTGCTACTTGCCTCCGGCATGCAGTGCAAGAGTTTAATTGGGTTTCAGGTATAGCTGCATAGATTTTTCCTCTTTTTTTCTCCATCTTCTACCTTTCTTTTTTGCTTTATTATTGTTCATCATCTTTGTTACCCTGCCAAACTCTCCACTGAATGTATATTAAAGCTAATATGATGTCATTTGCTGTTTGAGTTTTGATATCTTTCCACTTTAGCCTTAAGTTATTTTCGTGGACAAAAGTAAATTTGAGGAAATTTTGGATCAATATTTATACATCTAGGTGGTGATCTTCTGTCTATGACCAAAAGGCTTTTTTTTTTTTTTTTCCTTATTCGAAGCATATCCCATATAATAGGCAAATGGAGTATTAAATGTTACCGATCAACCAAAAGTACAAGAACACTTACCAGGGTAGGACTGGATAAGGAAACAGTGAGATGTCTAATAGAGTTGGAAAATCATTTTAATGTTTATCCAAGGTGGAAAATCAATGGGTTCATCTGTTTAGGGTAGGGAATCATTCTGGGGTTCGTGGCATAAAGTGAAATTTCTCATCTTTTCTCTCTAGACTACCCTGTTTATGGTGCCCCCCACCCTTTTAGCTTTTCCACTTGCCCCCTAATGGTTTGGCTTGCAAGAATTTGGAATATATGATGTGACATACAAATGAAGAAATAAACAGTCTCAAGGTTTCCTTTTTTTCTCCTTATGCACACTGTTTGATGGTTTGATGAAGTGTCTACTTCCTTTGCCTAGATTTGTACTGCTGGCATCATCCGCTTGCCAAGGTTTGAAATGGCTATGGCAAGATCTGAGGCGAACAGTAAGCCTGTCCTTTCTGCTGAAGATGTTCACATTGTAACTGTGTAAGACACCAGTTGCAATTTATTTGGTATACTTTTAAGTTTTTACCGATATTCAGCTACCAATTTTTTTTGTTGTTCCGCAGTTACGGTAGGATTTACTGCTTGCAATTTGATAGAGTTGCAATGCTACTTCACTCATACAGGTTTTACCGCGATGCTGTTATACAACAGGTAAATTCTTGCTGAAAGCCCTACCACTCTTTGGCCAAAGTTTGTGTTAATCAATTTTAAACTTGCTGCAGTAACTATATGGTGCATAAAAATACAGATAATATGGCTGCTGTTTGATGGAAGTGCTTCTATGGTCAATCCTTTTCCATAGCTGTAAAAAAATGACTCTTGTTTGAATGAATTAACAAATTCATCATTCAAAGGGAATTCTAAGATGAAATTACAAGTGAAGAAATCTAGAAATTCATAGATTAATTTGGATGCTAACAGATAAGGATCACACCTCAGTTTGATTACATTGAATGAGGTGCGGGGAGGAGTAGGCTAGATGAACGTTTATATGTTTGCACAATGGTGGTTTTTCAGATATGCAAACCTATATTTAAGGCTATCAATCCAAGCATCCAACTACAATAGGCCAGAGCCCGTTTTTGTGCTACAAATCTCTAGGGGAGGAATCTTCAAATCCATGGCTTTGTGCAGCTAACGTTGGCTCCTAGAAGCTATTAGGATGGCATTGCCCATGCTCACAAATTCCATGTTTCTCTTTATGAATTCTGCCTTTGTGTTCTTTTATGATTCATACCCACAGTTTTCCCTGATAATAGTGCTTAAAACTGTTGCTGTGTCTATCTTTGTCAGTTTCATTTTCCATAAAAATCAGTGTTATTCAACACTGATCTACCTCTGAATGAGTTCTTCATCTATTTTTGCATTCTGAATTGGAACACTCAGTACGGTTAAACTTTTCTTCAGAACATTGTGTTTCCTTCTCTGCATGGTCGGATATGTAACCCTTTTCCAATGATTGGCATTTGAATTTTCAGGGCTCTTTGCCAATTTATTCTGAGAGGATTGCTGTTAGTGTTGTTGATAGTGTCTTGCTTGTTCATCAAGTGGATGCAAAGGTGGTTATTATATACGATATATTTGCAGACTCTCGTGCACCTATATCTGCTCCACTTCCCTTGTTGTTGAGAGGTTCACCTAGAGCCACTTCCTTGTCATCCCAATCAACTCAATCAACTGGAAAAAATGGTGAATCTGTAGAGACAAGAGTTTTAAGTGAAACTGAAGCAATCATTTATGGGGATGGCTGGATGTTTCTTGTTCCTGATCTCATATGTGATGTCACTAATGGGCTTTTGTGGAAGATCCATTTGGATCTAGAGGCAAGTTTATGCTGCTGATTCCATTGCATAAGATATCATATATGGTATCTAACTTTATTTGTGACTGCTTATTTATATATTTTCAGGCCATTTCTGCAAGTAGTTCAGAAGTACCATATGTCCTTGAATTCTTACAGAGGAGGAAATTAGAAGCAAATAAGGTAGCATGATCATCCAAATTCTTATGTGTCTGCGAGTATATCTCACCTAGTCGTTATAATAAACTCACTATGTCCATTGTTGAATTTAACAGTAAATCTGGTCAACAGATGGTCTGAAAAACTCTATTTTATAACTGTTCGTTCTACCAGATTAATTGCTACTGGATATTTCTTTTGATTCAGGCAAAACAATTATGCTTGACAATAGTTCGCACTTCTATTCTTGAACGAAGACCAGTACCTGTTGTTGCAAGGGCAATAGATGTTCTAGTCTCCTCTTACTCACAAGCAATCAGGACAGGCAGCTATTACAAGAGAACAAAAGTAGAGAATACTGGTGTTTCTAATATAAATAACTCCAATACCATTGCTGAGGATGCAATCAATCGAGCTGATGCAGTTGGAAAATCTTTAAAGCATGAAACCACGAGCAGTTTGGAGAATGAGTCTTCTAATAGAACTCGCTTTTTTAGTTCAGACTCTGAGGACAATCTTATTGTTGAAACACAAAAAGTCGATGCTCTTAAACTTGATTCTACAAGTGGTAAAACAAATGGAGCAAGCTTGATTAGGGCTGAAGCATCCGGTGCTGAAGCTCATCCATCATCTGCACAGTCACAGATTGTTGGACGAGATGACATGCCATTGAACACTAATACTTCCGGAAGTCAGGAATCTCAATTGTCGTCCGCAGCTATTGCACCAGAAGATTTATACAGTTCTGTCTTTTCCCTTGTGGAAGAAGAGATGGCAGGGGATGCTTCCTACTTGATTGCTATCATTGTTGAGTTTCTTCGCAGGTTTGTATAGAAGCTCTCCTATCGATAGATGGTTTGCAATATTATTCACTTAAATTTATTCCACAAGACCTTCCTTTTGATTTACATGATTACTTTTAAACGCATGTCCTTGATAGTTTTTGTAAACATTCATATTTTCTCCTAGACTTTCTCAGCTTACCAATCTTCCCAGCAACATAAACAGAGCCTATGAACCCAATTATTTGTTAAATGGCATGAGCTTTAATTGTTTGAATAGTTAACTAATTTCAGCCTTCTAATATAAGCTGCTTTGGGTGGACTGTAAATGGAAAGATTACCTCCTTAAAGCCTTCTGTATTTTTAATCATTCAGTAACCCAATTTAAAAGCAGTGACCAGCAGTAAACCTGTCCTTTCCAATGTCGGAGTAGAAAAATATATTGAATTATTTATTGCACTACTAGCTGACAGGTTAACGAGGAAATATGTTAATCCTTCCCTTCACGTATTTTATTCTTCCTTTATCTATTGATTGATATGTTTGCATGATACAAATTCAGAATAATTCTAGAACTTGGACTTTTCCTTTTGGTCTTTCTCTTTCCCATTTTCCATCTAAAA
This sequence comes from Voacanga thouarsii, assembly GCA_026120185.1. NCBI lineage: Eukaryota > Viridiplantae > Streptophyta > Magnoliopsida > Gentianales > Apocynaceae > Voacanga > Voacanga thouarsii. The sequence continues at coordinate 566,568 of JANUWF010001938.1, forward strand.
TTGGCAGATTTTCTTATTCTTTCTTTGTAATCTCTTCCAAATTTACAGGGCTAACCTGGAGAAATTGAAAGTACCTCCAAATATCTATGTTTTGATGGTGCAGCTGCTGGCAAGATATGAGCGTCATGATGAACTCGGATTGTTCGTCATAAAAAAGGTTTCTGTATTAGTATCTTTTCACGGGCATATCACAATCTGCTGCTTCTTTAGTTTTATCCATTACCGAATTGTAATCATATACACATCTTTTTACAGATCCTTGAGCCCTCAAAAGAAGTTGCTTTGCAGCTACTAGAGTCAGGTCGTCAGAATTTCCAGACAAGGAAGTTGGGCCTTGATATGCTTAGACAATTGTCTCTGCATCATGACTATGTGTTGCTACTTGTGCAAGATGGATACTGTCTTGAAGCTTTACGCTATGCTCGGAAAAACAAGGTAATATTTTACTTTGCCTTGGCTAGTGTGGTAAGAATAGCACCGTATTGTTTCACAGACTTCAGGTTTTCCAGTCCTCGCTGTTTTTGTCTTCATTCCAAATATTAATTTACCACTATTAGAAAACTACAGTAATTTATGATGATGTTCTGAGTAATTTTTGGTAGAGAGGACTTGGAAATGCCAGGAAGTGCTGTATCATGGAATTACAACATTGATTGGTTGGGAAGCTTGCCAAGCAGAGTTTTGCACCCATTTTAGTGTTTCATCAGTATAATTACTATTTAATATATAACAATGAAGAAGAAAGCACGTATTCTATTCTACCAGTCATAATCATCCTTATCAAATATATATATACTTTCTTTTCTCCAATATTCAAGGCAATTCTTTACTCACTTTCTGTCAGTATTCACTATGTTACCATGACTCTCAGGTCCCATACTGTGATTTTTCATATTCCCATTTATGCATATAGTGAAGTTAAAATGACATCTTAAAGATCTTATCCTGGGTCACGCTTAACATAAAATTTGGGCTTTTGTTCAGGTCACCAGCGTCCGACCGTCATTGTTTCTTGAAGCAGCTTATGCTTCTAATGACTCACAACTTGTAGCCGCAGTTCTCAGATTCTTTTCTGATTTCATTCCTGGCTTTAAGAGTACTTCAGATTACGATACATATATTCGCGTTCTTGGGGAGATGCGGTCATCCATAGTTGCTTGAGGTGCCCATACACAGGAAACTCTATGCACAAAAACCCAATGAGCTTTAATAATGTTGTTAGAGAGCTTTTCTTGTATCAAGGTTGTACCAGATACCATGCAATGTGAATTTTTAGTTAAAACTTTAGAGGATTTAGAGATGCACAAGCAAAGGCAAGTTATAATTTTCCTATCATCATATTATAGAGTTCTTCTACCTGGGATTCTTGTGTCTTCATCTTCTCCTTTTGTAATAACTTTGGCCACTGTTTTATGCACCAGTATTTCATCTTGTACATTTGTTATTACAGAGACATAAAAAAAATTTATGATTTCTTTTTGTGTTTAGTTATGAGAAAATAAGAATTATGGTACTTGAACTTTAATTTCTTTTTATTATTTACATGTCTGACTTCAAAGATAATAGAAAATATTAGAAATTGGGATGCAATGGACTGGTGGATAAATGATGTATGATTAGAATAGAAAACCCTTAGATCAAGTAAATTTAAATTGAAGATTGGTGGATCCTTGAGTTGATTGAGATAACTAGTGTTATGATTTTTACACGGATATTTTAGGTGTACATTTGAATAGTTATTGTAAGTTTTTTTATTAATTAAAAAAAAAACTGAAGGGTTGTGATTTTATTATAATTAAGTCTATTTGTGCTTTTGTTGTTTAGTTCCAAATGTCTTGTCTTAATGTAATAACAATTAATCACCACCTAAATTTGTGGCCTTTCATTGGCTAATTATAAAATTGGCTTAGACTTCCATTTTGTGAAGACAAAAACTTAAATAAATCAGAACAAACCAAGCTAAATTTTCTAAATATATTAAAAAGTAAAAATTCTAGAAAATTAAAATTCGGGGATTATGTTATGAATTATTGGAATCTCCATTAATTAGTGGATGCTCCACTAATTATGGATTTATGTGAATTATTAGAAGATTTTTATGGATGTCCACCATTTAGTGGAGACACTATTAATTGAGTTTAGTTGAAGATGATGTATGCCATGATGTATTTCCACTAATTAGAGCTCTATAAATAGAGCTATTCTCTAAACTTGTAATACACCATCATTTTGTGAAAGAAAGATTAGTGAAAGAAAGATTAGAGAAAGAATTGTGAGAGAAAGAAAGAGAGAAGTTTGAAGAGAAGTTCTTGTGCAAAGAATAATTAGAATTTTCTTAGTGTGTAGTGTGTAGATTTTATTCTAACACTACCCTAATTTTATAGCACGTTATCAGCACGAGTCTCTGCCGTTATTAAAGCCATAATACAGCACGAGTCTCTGGCATTATTAAAGTCAGAAGACAGGTACACATTTATTGATCTCTATGGCTAATCTCGCTAACTCGAATTTGTAACTCTTGATATTTCTGGAAAAAATTATATGTCATGGGTTCTCGATGCAGAAATGCATCTAAATGCTGAAGGCCTTAGTGAAACTATTCAAGCAAATAATAGTGCATCTGCACAACACAAGGCTAAAGTTTTTATTTTTATTCGTCGTCATCTCGATGAAAATTTGAAAATGGAATATCTTACCGAAAAAGATCCATATGACCTGTGGGTAAATTTAAAAGAAATATTTGACCACCTGAAGATGGTCGTACTACCTACTGCACAGTATGAATGGTTACACATGAGGTTGCAAGATTTTAAAACCGTGAATGAATATAGCTCCGCAATGTATAAAATTACATCTCAATTAAAATTATGCGGAGAAAAAGTGACTGATGAAAATATGTTGGAGAAGACATTCTCCACCTTTCATGCCTCGAATATTGTCCTGCAGCAACAATATCGAGAAAAGGGGTATACAAAATTTACAGATTTAATTACTGCCCTCCTCATTGCAGAGAAAAATAATGAGTTATTATTGAGAAATCATGAAACCAGACCAACTGACTCAACAGCACTCCCAGAAGTGAATGCTGTTGGCTGCAGCAGAAGCCATCGTTATAGTCGTGGTCGTGGCCATGGCCGTGGCCGTGGTCGTGGTTATGGTCATAGACACGCTCGATATTTCCCTTATCACAATCATAATCAAACTGTGAGAAATACTGGCCACCTGAAGTGGAACAGAAAAGATCATAAGAGAAAAGAAAAAGAAATTGAAGAAAAGCATGAGGATATATGTTATAGATGTGGCATGAAAGGTCATTGGTCACGAAACTGTCGTACGGCTAAACATTTAGTTGAATTATATCAAGCTTCATTGAAAAATAAAAATGTGGAAGCAAATTTTTCTCAACATCCAATAAATAATACTGAGGATGATGATATTGATCTTGAAGATCTTAATATCAATATTACCCATATGGATGTATCGGATTTTTTTGAACACCCAAACGGTAGGATAGACCATTTAATTGGTGATGGCAGTGTCCACAAGAACTAAAGCCTCACCCTGATATTTTTGTATTTTCATTTTCATTATATTCTAATAATATTTACGTTTACATAAATATATTTGTGTTCAGATGGTTGTTGTTAATGATGATGTATGCATTATTGATAGTGGAACTACACACACCATACTAAAAAATGAGAAATATTTTTCTGATCTCAAAATGGGAGAAATAAATATTTATACGATAAACGGTAGTGCAAATGTAATTGAGGGCTCCGGAAGAGCTAGTATATTGTTGCCTAAAGGAATAACAATTATTATTGATAAGGCACTATTTTCCTCAAAATCCAGAAGAAATTTATTGAGTTTTAAAGATATCCGCAGAAATGGGAATCATGTTGAAACAAATGAGGAAAATGGGATTGAGCATCTTTTTATTACTCAAATGCATTTGGGTAAGAAATCTGTATTAGAAAAACTGTCGTCTTTTTCTACTGGCCTATATTTTGTAAAAACACGTACAATTGAAATTCATCATCTAGTAAACCAGAAGTTTACTGATCCTATTACTTTTAGCATTTGGCATGACCGGTTGGGTCATTCGAGATCTACCATGATGAGAAGAATCATTGAGAATACACATGGTCATCCTTTAAAAAATAAAAGGATATTAACATTAGAAAAATTCGCATGTACTGCATGTTCCCTAGGAAAATTAATTGTTAAACCATCACCAGTAAAAGTAGGAGTTGAAAGTCCTACATTTCTCGAACGGATTCACGGAGATATTTGTGGACCTATTGATCCACCATGTGGACCGTTCAAATATTTTATGGTCTTAATTGATGCATCATCCCGATGGTCACATGTATGTTTATTATCTACTCGCAACCTGACGTTTGCGAGATTACTTGCTCAAATAATTAAATTACGAGCACAATTTCCGGACCATCACATTAAAAATATCCGTTTGGATAATGTTGGTGAATTTTCATCACATGCTTTTGATGCATATTGCATGTCAATTGGAATTAATGTTGAACATCCTGTAGCTCATGTTCACACACAAAATGGTCTTGTTGAATCTTTGATTAAACGATTACAATTAATTGTTAGACCATTATTAATGAAAACAAATCTCCCAACATCTGCCTGGGGACATGCTATTCTACATGCTGCAACACTTGTACGTATAATACCAGCTAGTTATCATAAATTCTCTCCTTTGCAATTGGCTTTTGGGTCAGAACCAAATATTACTCATTTAAGAATTTTTGGGTGTGCTGTATATATTCCAATTGCACCAAACTAACGTACAAAGATGGGTCATCAAAGAAGAAAGGGGATCTACGTTGGATATGATTTTCCCTCTATTATCGGGTATGTTGAACCCCCGACGGAGATGTATTAACGAGCAAGATTTGCTTGATTGTCATTTTGATGAATCATTATTCCCTAAATTAGGGGAGAACCAAAACAAGCATAAAAAGGATCTTGCTTGGACAACATCATTAAATTATCTTGATCCGCGCACAAGCGCATGTGAACTTGAAGTTCAAAAGATAATTCATTTGCAAAGCATTGCAAATCAAATGCCATACGCTTTTGTTGACTCTAGAAGAGTTACAAAATCGCATATTCCGACTATAAATGCTCCTATTCGAATTGAAGTTCCAGTGAGAACAAAATATTATACCTATAGTCGCTGAGTCAAAAACACGCCGAAGCGTGGCCGACCTCTTGGTTCTAAAGATAAAAATCCTCGAAAGAAAAGAGGATTAAATGATCCAGAAGATCATATTGAAGAAAAGAATGATAAAGACCAAGAGAGAACTGATGACAAAGAACCGAAGTTGATGAAAGTAACATCGAAATTTCTATCAATTATACCACTTCCGGTAGAAGTTGGAATCGGATAGAAAGCTGTTATTGATAATATATTTGCATACAATATATCTCTTGATGTTACACGGGATAATGATGATCCTGAACCAATATCGATTGATGAATGTTGGCATAGAAAAGATTGGCTGCAATGGAAAGATGCGATTCAATCGGAGTTAAATGCAACGACAAAACGTGAAGTCTTCGGACTGCGGTCCGAACACCGGAAGGTGTAAAACTTGTTGGCTACAAATGGATATTTGTGCGAAACGCAATGAAAAGAGTGAAATCGTTCGATATAAAGCGCGATTAGTAGCCCAAGATTTTTCACAAAGACCAGGTATTGACTATGATGAAACTTATTCTCCTGTTGTTGATGCTATTACACTCCGATATCTTATCGGTTTGGCGAGTACATGAAAAGATAGATATGCACCTATTAGATGTTGTCATCTGCTTACTTATATGAAAATTTAGAAAATGATGTTTACATGAAAATCCCGAAGGATTTCATATGCACGAAGCATATAAACATTATCCTCGTGAAAATTACTCCATCAAGTTGCGAAATCATTATATGGCACTGAAGCAATCGGGCGCATGTGGTTCACACGTCTTAGTGAATATTTATTGAAAGCGGGATTTAAAAATGACCAGGTATGTCCATGTGTTTTTATTAAGAAATGCTGGTTCTAAATTTGTGATATTAGCTATATATGTTGATGATATTAATCTTATTGGAACTCTGAAGAGCTCCAAGAAACAATTGATTATTTAAAAAGAGAATTCGAAATCAAGGATTTTGGTAAAACCAAATTTTGCCTTGGTTTACAAATTGAACATTTGGAGAGTGGAACATTTATTCATCAATCAACATATACAGACAAAAGTGCTAAAAAGATTTTACATGGACAAAGCACATCCATTGAGTATTCCAATGATCGTGCGATCATTAAATGTGGATAAAGATCCTTTCCGACCTCAAGAAAATGATGAAGAACTCCTTGGTCCTGAAGTACCATATCTCGAGTGCAATTGGTGCATTGATGTATCTTGCTAATAATACAAGACCCGATATTGCTTTTGTTGTCAATTTATTAGCAAGATTTAGTTCTTCACCAACACGACGACATTGGAATGGAATTAAACAAGTCCTTCGATATCTCCAAGGTACAATTGATCTCGGATTATTTTATTCAAATAAAACCGAGTCCAACATTGATAGGTTATGCGGATCTTTGGTTATTTATCCGATCCACATAAAGCACGTTCTCAAACGGACTATCTATTTACATGTGGAAATCTTGCTATATCATGGCGTTCTACGAAACAATCTATAGCGACTACTTCTTCAAATCATGCTGAAATTATAGCCATTCATGAAGCAAGTCGAGAATGTGTATGGCTAAGATCCATGATTCATTATATCCGAGAAAGTTGTGGATTATCATCAATCAAAGATATTTCAACTCCTCTTTATGAAGACAATGTAGCTTGCATAACTCAATTACGAGGAGGATATATTAAAGGAGATCGGACAAAACATATTTCACTAAAATTCTTCTTTACTCATGAACTCCAGAAGAAAGGTGAAATTGATGTGCTACAAATTCGGTCATGTGATAACCTCGCAGATATTTTCACGAAGACTTTACCGACTATAACATTTGAGAAGTTGAGATATAAAATCGGTATGCGTCGGTTTAAAGATTTAAAGGAATCATCTCATCAGGGGGAGTAATAAACAGACATATAGAATAATGTACTCTTTTTCCTTCACTAGATTTTTTTTTCCCACTGGGTTTTTATCTAGTAAGGTTTTAACGAGGCATATTCTTTATGTATGGATGGACATCCAAGGGGGAGTGTTATGAATTATTGGAATCTCCATTAATTAGTGGATGCTCCACTAATTATGAATTTATATGAATTATTAGAAGATTTTTATGGATGTCCACCATTTAGTGGAGACACCATTAATTGAGATTAGTTGAAGATGATGTATGCCATGATGTATTTCCACTAATTAGAGCTTTATAAATAGAGCTATTCTCTAAGATTGTAATACACCATCATTTTGTGAAAGAAAGATTAGTGAAAGAAAGATTAGAGAAAGAATTGTGAGAGAAAGAAAGAGAGAAGTTTGAAGAGAAATTCTTGTGCAAAGAATAATTAGAATTTTCTTAGTGTGTAGTGTATAGATTTTATTCTAACGCTACCCTAATTTTATAACAGATTATATATTTTTTGTATGTATTCTTATTTTTAAATAAATATTTAAATTTGAACAATTTGAAAGTTTGAAGTGAATAAAATCAGATATTGGTCCATATTATTTTTGCACAATAGCTTACAGGGCCAGCCCAGTTAATTGGGCAAACCCAAGCGATTAAAATGGCCCAATTACTGAACCAAAATTCACAGGGCAGTATTGTAAATCCACCCTAAAACCCTAACCCCGTAACTCTCCCTTTTGCCTCTGCCTTGCGCACTCAATTCTGCAACTCGTCCGCCCCGAGCCAACAGCTGTTTGTTTCATCTCACTACCAAAGTCCTAACCGCAGAGTAACCACCAAAACCATGGCTGCTCCTGTAGAATCAGTTCAATGCTTCGGCCGTAAGAAGACGGCAGTGGCGGTCACACACTGCAAGCGCGGCCGTGGCCTGATGAAGATCAATGGTGTCCCCATTGAGCTTGTGCAGCCGGAGATCCTTCGATACAAGGCTTTTGAACCGATTCTGCTGCTCGGTCGCCATCGCTTCGCTGGCGTCGACATGCGAATCCGAGTCAAGGGTGGAGGGCACACATCTCAGATATATGCCATCCGCCAGTCAATTGCCAAGGCTCTCGTGTCTTTCTACCAGAAGTACGTGGACGAGCAGTCAAAGAAGGAGTTGAAGGATATCCTTGTTCGCTACGACAGAACGCTGCTTGTTGCTGATCCGAGACGAAGTGAGCCTAAGAAGTTTGGTGGTCGTGGTGCTCGTGCTAGGTTCCAGAAGTCTTACCGTTGAGTACGCTTCTGTTCTCATTGTAATGGTTACTCTGTAATTTTCATTTAAGAACTCAGTCATCAACTATTTTGAGAGGAGACCGCTTATTAACCATGTTTGATTAATCAAACAGGTTGTTTTTGGGATTAGTTTTAGGATGCAGATAAGTTAGGAGTCTGCTTTTTTGACTGTGAAAGTTTTTTCTTATTCTTTGAAAGTTTTATGGGTTTGAATTTCTTCAAGTTATTCAATTCTTCCCTTTTTTTTTGTCAGTATTTTGCTTGGGATTCTCTATTGAGACTCATATTTGAACACATTATGATAGTTTTCCTTTAGTATTGACCTTTATCATCTTGTTATTTACTATATCTGACAGTAAATTCCTGTCTGCAGCTCTTACACATAGAAATGTCAATCCTTGTTGTTATCTGTTTTTTCCTGCTGTCTCTGTTAAATAGTCCAAGAGGCAAACGTACTCTTCTTATTATATTTTGACTTTTTCGAAACAAAATCCTGCAGTAGGTCGTTTTGCTGCTACTTGAGCTGAAATTGCATATCACCATTTATTTTTTAATTCATTCCATGGGCTACTTTCAATGCTAAGAAGCACAATTGAACAATTTACTGATAATATTCTTTAACTGTAATAATCATTTTTGCCTATTCAAGCAGCAAATTTTGTTTCCAGTGCTGAATCTTTATGCTGAAAGACCCTAACTTTTTATTTACTACCACTGATTGATGAAGCTTTTGCCTGAAATTTTGGACTGCTGATCTTTGACTCATTAGCAGAAGCCAATGAATTTTTTTTCTCCAGCCACAGAAATTTCTGCTATCTTTTTTTATGTGCGATATAGTTTATAGCTTATAAAAGATTGAACATTAATGTTGCTACTTGCTAACCTTTCAATCACTAAACATTAATTCTAACAACAATTGTTTATATATTTCTGTACACTTCATGGCTTTTTTCTTTTGGTTTTTTCATAATCAGTACCATACAACAACAGTTTAGCTTTACTCGTCCTTTATCTTCTCAATTTAGTGACAAGAGGGAGACAGACCCATAAGCATTTGTTGTATAATAGAAATTGTTGAATTTTTCCTCAAATTGCTCCTTGAAGTTGTTTATGCATCTTTGCTTAGAACTCTTGCTAATATAGTGTTACAGCATACTTTTGAGAATTGATAGAGCTGTGTAATTCACCTCCAAAATTACACAAGCAAATGGAAAGGATGCCTAAATGTTCTCTTGTTATTATTCAATCCTCGTGATAACCTGGATGATAGGTATTTGGTGAAATACAGAAAGTCTTCGGCACCCGTTGTTGCCATTAATGGAAGTGTTTCTTCTCTTGCTGATGGATTTATCAAACCTTCCTTCTTCAAGGACTCCAGGGATACCTCTTCTCCATGGAATCCTGCAGATTCGATGTCTTTTCAGATTTACTGCAGATATCCGGCAATGCACCCTTCAATTTTATGTCAAAGTTACAAACCAGTAAGAAAACTGCCAAGTAGTATAAAGGTGGAGCAAAGAAAGAAGAATACAAAAGGCTCGCAGGTATATGAAATAGCCAATCACCCAACTTTTTTAACTCGCAGAGATTACTTACGATAAAAATTCGGAAGCTATGAACTTGAACTCATTTCCTTCTCTGTAATCGTGCTACAATAGACCACAAAATGTTCGAAAGCAAACGGGAGTATACAGGAATTGGAACCATTTATGGCCAAAAAGATCGTTGCACAAGTATGTAACCTAATAAAATGGAAAATATGCAAAAGCTAAGTCAGACAATCGAGATGTCTTCTTTTCAGAAATTGAGATTAGTACAACCAGTATTGAATAGGTAAAGGCCAAAGATCAGTCTAATAAATGTTTAGTTAAGCTTTCCATTCTCATTGCAATGAGGAAGAAATTAACCTCTCAGAACTGTGATCACGTTTTCTGGCTTAAATAAGATAGTATTCACAGAACACATGTTTAATGCAAATCCTTTCGAAAGATTCAATTCAGCCTCAACTTCAAGGTTTCTTATAAGCCTCATGTGAAATTTAGAAAGCCAAAAGGCATTGCAAAATAGACCATTTTGCATAACGAAATTCGAACTGAAAAACAATATAGGAATTCTCGGCACTTGACCACCTTAGAAACTATTTCTAACTCCTGGACCAGACCTTGATTTCTGACCTCTCATACCAAAACCACAGCTGCCTGCTTGGCCAGCAGATCTGTGTCCCCCAACTACCCTTTGTCCTGGTAATTAAAAAAATAAAATCGATCAGCCAATGAAAACTTAAGAATCCAAATAAAATTGGTTACAGTTTCTCAATATGGATTAAACCAACTCCAGAATTCCTTTGCATATTCATGCAAAAAGTTTCTGCAAATACCTCCGAGAACGTACTCGACTCCGAGAGCTTTTGGTTTCTGAGGTCCAATTTTTTTTGTCAAAAAGTGGGATTTTCATTAGATAAAATCTTGTCAAATTGTGTAATGCCAAGGTTCGAAAACATTTAAGTGCCATGCATGGTAGGCTTTGTGCCGTTGGATATGAAATGGCTAACCAGTTGAGACTGATGATAGAATCAAATCCCTGAGTTTGTGAAGGGTTGCCACCGTCTGGAAAAAAAATGTCGGTCACATTTTCCCAAGTTTAAACACCGTATGACCTCAACAAAAACGAAGTGTAATGTGTGACCTTGATCCAATAAAGGGTTTTGATTTTCAAGCCTGGGGCCAGATCTGAAGGAGTGAACATTTTTTCACATTGGTAATTAATTAACCCTTCTAGTGGACTTAAACTTGCCACCATTTGTTCTTGCAGGCTCACCATTCGTGATGACTGTCCAGATGTACCAAAACCTCAAGACCTTTGGGTAGATATACAGATGCAACATGTCATTAAAACTTCGATACGTACAAATGGGTACAAAAATCTTCTCTCTCCCCATCGTATGGCCCCAAAAAAGAAAAAAAAAAATAGTGAGAAGAATAATGTTCAAGCTGTTCTAACAGCATCAGCTTTTCAAATATGGATTTTGTAAAGTAGATGGAATCCGTTGAAACTTAGGATTTGATGGTAAATTATATGAAAGGATATAACAGATAATAATATTATAATTTTTGAAAAAAATTAAAAAGATAAAGAAAAATACCAAATATTATAAACCTCAAATTTTAAGTAAATATAAAATTTTTAAAAATGTTGGAAGTGGACGCCAGTGCCCGTCCCGTAGCTCCCTCTCTCCCTTGTAAAGAATGACCGACAGTATCATCACAGGCTCTTTCTGTGTCCGTTAATCTGTCAAAGACCGGCTTGCAGGTTCTTTCTTTGTCCACGTCACAAATATTAAATTAAACTCCCAAAACATATCTATATATTGAAATGTTACCAAAAAAACATACTTGGATATTAATCAATAGTAAATTCCCCTAAAAAAAAGGCAAAGTTCTTGAATAAGTAGCAATGTGATGGGTTAAATAGGCATGTAAGTATACATAGTGAGATATATGAAAAATTAGTGTAAATTAGTACAATCATGGAAAGGAAGAATTGATCGTGAAGTTTGTAAAATAGGAATAAGACTAGTGTCATCAAATTTCACCATGCCACTTTTACCTCAAAAGGTGAAATTATTTCATCCACATATCAAATTAATTGCTAATTAAAAAGAAGATGCTCCACAGTGAAAATGAGAAGAATTGTTCTTCATAATCGCCTCATCAAGTGACAAAAGATTCCAAGCACAGGAAGTCATGCATGGTGATTTATCAGAGTCTATCTAGAGATGTAGGTCCAAACTCACACGATCTTGCATTTTAGGCTTTGATTCGTACCCTAACCGAGTTTGAGAAGCCGAGCTAACTTGTGGAGGTTGCAAGTCATCGTTGGGCAGCGGGTGAGGCATCGAACCGTCACGACTATAGGTAGGTGAACTATGGGCAGCCGGAATTCGCCACCAGGCCAATGGGCTTCCGTTAATAGGTGGTTGAGAGTAAGAGCCGTGGCCGCCGTAGAATCTGGAGTTGGTGTTGTAAGAATTGCTGCTTTTGCCCCAAGAATGATAAGCCAGAGCAGGAGTTGGCAGTGCTCCAAGGCGATAATTCATGAGACCGTACACATGCGCTTCGGCTAGGTCACCATGCACCATTGCTGACTGAAGGTGCGCACGTTTGGCATGCTGACGCTCCCTCTTGTGTGCATTCTGGTGGCCTCCCAGGGCTTGAGAAGTAGGGAAGTTTCTGCAACAATAGTGGCATTCGAATTTTCGCGTGCTCTCTCCGTTATCAAGACCATCCTTAGCCTCCTCCCGAGCATTAGTCTGAGCAGACTCCGACTCGTCACTGGCAGTGGACTCTCCTCCAAATTCTTTACCAAACAGCCTAATGCCCTTATCTTTAACGGGTGCCGGACGAATAAAGGGTAACTGAGAGAAAGATTCAACATTCATGAAGTCATGAGTCTCCCTCTGATCAGTCTTCTCCATATTTGAAGAAGATGTAGCTCTAGCTAAGTGAAGAAGTGTAGTATAGGAGAGAGAAGAAAGAGAAAGATTGAGGAAAGAGGTGAAATGGAAACAGAGAAAGTTGGAATTTTGGAAAGGGGGAATTAAGGTCTTCTTGTACATGAGGGAGGGGGTTGCAGTGGGACCTTTGAAGGGAGCGGCCTGATTCATTTCATGGATAATTGGAACAGACCATTCCTTCCATTTAGTGATGCCTGACAATGCCACAAATTTTGGTCTACGTTTCATATCACTGGTTTTTGGTTTGTGTCTTTAGCGGCTAGTTTTCATTTGCAAACACATGAAAGAGTCAGAAGAAGCGACGCCCTATTCCTATAAAATCTTCTCAGAGTTTGAAATTTGTAGTTAGCTTTCCAAATGACATTGGCCAAAACACACTATTCGTACATATACAAATACTCAAATCACGGCTTGTTAAACAAAATTAGCAAATTCAATTGTAAGTCAAAGTATTTGTTTGAGTGGTGGCTAGTAGATATGTGTAAAGTATTTTTTATAAAATATATATGATAATATATAATAACGCTATATATATTTTAATTTAAAGTATTTTATAATTATATAGAATGTTATTATATGAAAAGAATTTTTTTTGAAATATTGATAATTATTTTTCTTTCTCTACACGCGCATATCATCTTATTAATTTAATTTATTACCTAATAATATTATTTCTTTCATTACAAACAATAAGTATGCCCTCTAAATACAAACATAATATTTTATTTATAACTCTCTGCTCGACTTTTATACATGTACATAAAACTTATATAAAAAATGTCATCAAAAATTGAGCAAGAAATATGGCATATCTTTCCATGTGTTGAAAAGGATTATACCATATTCATATACTTTAGTGCATTGGGCGAAAACTTTGGAGGTACTACATTAGGCCAGTTTCTAACTGGCCTTTTTTCTTTTCTATTTCTTATGAATACAAAAGTGTTGTACTAAGTATGCTCTTTCTTCTTTTGAAGAAATGCACTATATATTCCCTTTAAAGCTGTGGATCAATTTACTAGGAATTGGAATCATCTAGTGGAAGCTCAACTGTGTCTTGTTCCTGTATTGCTTAAAGTATTCTTCTATCTGTGGATGTACTTGGTTTAAAGTAGTAACAAAATTTCAGCATGGCTTTTTTCACAAGAAAAATAAGCCAAGAAAAACCCATTATTTAGCTAATACTAACAAATATTTAGGCAGCTGAAAACGGCCCTTTCCATGGAGTAAAAGTTTTGGATTTTCATTTCATGTTTTGCTGTCCCTTTTTGAATGTGCTAGCAATGAATTTGGGGTATCACTAGTTGAGAACCAATGATCGAAATAAGAATCATGTTTAAACAAGCATTTCCGAGAAATCATTTCATACAATGCGAAGGCTTGTGCCTATACGTTTAAAGAATTTTGAGTTTATGTTCAAGATGAAATTCCACAAAATGGAGTTGTTTTTAAAACTCATACTTAAAGTGGGACATCTCTGGAAAAAAATTTTAATTTAGGGAGAATGAGACTAGTCAAAATGACACCTCCTTCATCTTGGAAATCTAAAAAAAAAATGTAAAAATTTAGAACAAAAATCATATATATTATGTTAATGCAATGTTAATATTATAGGAACCGTCGTCTTCCCCTTCCCATTTTTGTACAAGAACCCCCCTTCTTCCCTTCCAATTTTTCTGCACAAAATCCTCCTTCCTTCCTTTCCAATTTCTGCAAATGAATCCCCTTCCTCCCCTCCCAATTTTTCTGCACAACCCCTTTCCTCCCCTCGCCTAATTGCTAATCCCCACTTCTCCTCGAGCAAGAGAGAAAACTGTCACTATAATTTGCTCACTTGTAGAATCTGATAATTTTGATAATTTGCTTATTTTTGAAGGTGTTTGTTGAATCTAATAATCCACTGCCTGTAAAGAGAAAGCCACGATGTCACTGTAGAGGCCATCAATGACAGCGAAAATAGCTCCTTCTATTGGTAGATAAGACAAAGTTAGACGTATTTATCGAACGGATAATTTAGGTTTCTTTTATACATATTTTGAAAAACATATATGTGGTTTCAAAAGTGTCACAAACATTAGTCGAAAAATCATATTCCTTTAATATTAACGTTGTATTAACATAACTTGATTTTGTTTTAAAATTTTTCATTTTTCTAATATTTACAGTTGTGTTAGAAATTGGCATGAATGAATTTTGAGTTTTTCTAATTGCCCTCTCGAAAGACATGAATGAATTGGCATAATATAAAATTGTGCAGTAGTAGCTCAATTATCCTGTGAAACGAAAGGGACTTCAGGGCTTGGCCTTTGATTAAAAAAAAAAAAAAAAAAGTCGTGTTAGAAATTTAGAAAATAATTTTGAAAATGAGATCTTGTTTTGAGATGTCTCACTCAAAACAAGACCTCCCCAAATTGAGAATTTTTTCCAGACATATCCCACTTGGGAATTAGTTTTAAAAACAGGCCCATTTTATGAAATTTCTAAGATTAATGAAGTGCTTATTATTTTAGGACAAAAGAAACAGCAAACTGGGAGACCACAAATTGAGGGAGTGTGCTTACGTTGGTGTGTTTCCGAGGAGGGGAATGGATTTTCTCCTGTTAAGGGAGGAACTGTGTTGGATCATCTTTGCAACCAGAAATGGAAACAACAATGAAACTGTTCGGAGCATCTTTGAGTGCCATCATCTGAAATAACAGTAGAGTTTGCTTTATTCGTGCATGCTTTACCCGTTCAGCAATTATTTCAAAGCCTCAACTGCTCTCATCCTAATAATTCTACCTTTCTTTGCCGTTGTAAGACAAGTCAACATCTCCTCTTTCTCTCACACACACTCTCTCTCGGTCTCCATAGTCATGTCTGTTTTGGAATATGTTGGGGTTGAGTTAAAAAGATGACCTGCTAGCTTTTGATGATTATGTGTTTTAATGGAAGTTGATTTATAGCTTTTAGTCGTGTTGTGAAAGAAGTACCCGTGCCCGTGACGGAGTTTACCCATATGTTGGAAATCTGAGATATGGTCATGATCTCCATTCATCAAGCCTTGAAATCCGCATCTCTTAACCCTAGCAACAGCAACACTTCATTCATGCAAACCCTTATTTGCCATTAAAGTCACAGTCGCAGAGAGGTATGAGGGGACCATATTTGCATATTGAGTTGGGTTTCAATTCCATCGCACCACTTGTGCACTTGGCGAAAGTAGAAAAGATTTTCTGATGTGGTTCTTGTTCTAATTTTCTTTACACTCATGTTTTGGCAACATCCTTTGCAGGCCTTCTGATCTGATGTCCGTTAATTGATTTTATGCCTTTTACTTAAATGAGTTCAAAATTCTTCATGCAGGAAATATATAGCTTTGGATGCGTGAAGCAAGCAAACCTCCTCATACAATGCTAAAATGGCAACTTGGCACAGGACAAAAGTAAAGGTCAAGACTCAAGATATACTCCAGTTATCATTTCAAGAAGAGAGAATGTGCCAATTCATCAGTTAACCTTTTGAAAATATGTTGAAGGTAATGATGTTTTTAACAGATGTACGTACGAAGCTGAAAACTTTTTGTAGGGAAAGAAACAAACCTTAAGTATCAGTCGGTGGAGGAGCTCACGTGCACCAACCAAATCTAAACGTTTCTGTGACTTTATACGGAAAAAAGCATCTGAATCGCTGCCGATGCAAAATGCCAAATCAAACAAGTCCCAGCTGAAATTCTAGAATATATCTATGCGTGCAATGTGTGTGAGGGAGTAATATTACCATATAGATATGTATATGTATGTTTTCTACTGTTCCTCTCCACTTGCAAACGCGGAGAAGTCCTTGTTCACAACCAACACCAGAAGTGTCACCATCCCGAGGAACCCTAAGTCTCTTTGGGCCTTGTCTCTTGCTTCACCTTGCAAATGCGAAGGGTGTTCCACAAGAACACTTCTTCTCTCTCCAGAGGCTGCATTAGTTTTGATCGGTCGTTTCCTGGCCAGGACAGAGAAGTCGTTGTCTTCTTGTTCCTCATCTCGCTTTCAATATAGGTGGCTTGAATATGACATTGGCTCTGAGGAACTCCTGTCTTGGGACCTCTTCATATCTGCTTCTACAGCAAATGTGTTTCCCATGTGTGGACGACATGGGACTGATGTAGAACTAGGTTCCTTCATAACCTCTTCATCAGCTGGTTGGAAATGCTGACAATCTTTATATTGTTATGAATTATTGGAATCTCCATTAATTAGTGGAGGCTCCACTAATTATGGATTTATGTAAATTATTAGAAGATTTTTATGGATGTCCACCATTCAGTGGAGATACCATTAATTGAGATTAGTTGAAGATGATGTATGCCATGATGTATTCCACTAATTAGAGCTCTATAAATAGAACTATTCTCTAAGCTTGTAATACACCATTATTTTGTGAAAGAAAGATTAGTGAAAGAAAGATTAGAGAAAGAAAGAGAGAAGTTTGAAGAGAAATTCTTGTGCAAAGAATAGTTAGAATTTTCTTAGTGTGTAGTGTGTAGATTTTATTCTAACACTACCCTAATTTTATAACACGTTATCAGCACGAGTCTCTACCGGTACAAAAGCCAGAAGACTAAGCACGAATTTCTGCCGTTACCAAAGCCAGAAGACAGGTACGCATTTATTGATCTCTATGGCTAACATCGTTAAACTCGAATTTGTAGCCATTGATATTTCTGGAAAAAATTATATGTCATGGGTTCTCGATGCAGAAATGCATCTAAATGCTGAAGGCCTTAGTGAAACTATTCAAGCAAATAATAGTGCATCTGCACAACACAAGGCTAAAGTTTTGATTTTTATTCGTCGTCATCTCGATGAAAATTTGAAAATGGAATATCTTATCGAAAAAGATCCATATGGCCTGTGGGTAAATTTAAAAGAAATATTTGACCACCTGAAGATGGTCGTACTACCTACTGCACGGTATGAATGATTGCACCTGATGTTGCAAGATTTTAAAACCGTGAATGAATATAGCTCCGCAATGTATAAAATTACATCTCAATTAAAATTATGCGGAGAAAAAGTGATCGATGAAGATATGTTGGAGAAGACATTCTCCACTTTTCATGCCTCGAATATTGTCCTGCAAGCAACAATATCGAGAAAAGGGATATACAAAATTTACAGATTTAATTCATCGCTCTCCTCATTCAGAGAAAAATAATGAGTTATTATTGAGAAATCATGAAGCTAGACCAATTGGCCCAACAACGACTCCTGAAGTGAATGTTGTTGGCTCCAGCAGAGCCATCGTTATAGTCGTGGTCGTGGCCATGGCCGTGACCGTGGTCGTGGTTATGGTCGTAGACACGCTCGATATTTCCCTTATCACAATTATAATCAAATCGTGAGAAATATCAGCACCGAAGTGGAACAGAAAAGATCATAAGGGAAAAGAAAAAGAAATTGAAGAAAAGCATGAGGATATATGTTATAGATGTGGCATGAAAGGTCATAGGTCACGAAACTGTCGTACGGCTAAGCATTTAGTTGAATTGTATCAAGCTTCATTGAAAAATAAAAATGTGGAAGCAAATTTTTCTCAACATCCAATAAATAATGCTAAGGATGATGATATTGATCTTGAAGATCTTAATATCAATATTACCTATATGGATGTATCGGATTTTTTTGAACACCCGGACGGTAGGATAGACCATTTAATTGGTGATGGCAGTGTCCAGAAGAACTAAAGCCTCACCCTGATATTTTTGTATTTTCATTTTCATTCTATTCTAATAATATTTACGTTTACATATATATATTTGTGTTCAGATGGCTGTTGTTAATGATGATGTATGCATTATTGATAGTGGAACTACACACACTATACTAAAAAATAAGAAAGATTTTTCTGATCTCAAAATGGAAGAAATAAATATTTATACGATAAACGGTAGTGCAAATGTAATTGAGGGCTCCGGAAGAGCTAGTATATTGTTGCCTAAAGGAACAACAATTATTATTGATAAGGCACTATTTTCCTCAAAATCCAGAAGAAATTTATTGAGTTTTAAAGATATCCGCAGAAATGGGTATCATGTTGAAACAAATGAGGAAAATGGGATTGAGCATCTTTTTATTACTCAAATGCATTTAGGTAAGAAATCGGTATTAGAAAAACTGCCGTCTCTTTCTACTGGTCTATATTTTGTAAAAATACGTACAATTGAAATTCATCATCTAGTAAATCAGAAGTTTACTAATCCTATTACTTTTAGCATTTGGCATGACCGGTTGGGTCATCCGGGATCTACCATGATGAGAAGAATCATTGAGAATACACATGGTCATCCTTTAAAAAATAAAAGGATATTAACATCAGAAAAATTCGCATGTACTGCATGTTCCATAGGAAAATTAATTGTTAAACCATCACCAGTAAAAGTAGGAGCTGAAAGTCCTACATTTCTCGAACGGATTCACAGAGATATTTGTGGACCTATTGATCCACCATGTGGACCGTTCAAATATTTTATGGTCTTAATTGATGCATCATCCCGATGGTCACATGTATGTTTATTATCTACTCGCAACCTGGCGTTTGCGAGATTACTTGCTCAAATAATTAAATTACGAGCACAATTTCCGGACCATCACATTAAAAATATCCGTTTGGATAATGTCAGTGAATTTTCATCACATGCTTTTGATGCATATTCATGTCAATTGGGATTAATGTTGAACATCCTGTAGCTTATGTTCACACACAAAATGGTCTTGTCGAATCTTTGATTAAACGATTACAATTAATTGCTAGACCATTATTAATGAAAACAAATCTCCCAACATCTCGCCTGGGACATGCTATTCTACATGCCGCAACACTTGTACGTATAAGACCAACTAGTTATCATAAATTCTCTCCTTTGCAATTGGTTTTGGGTCGAACCAAATATTGCTCATTTAAGAATTTTTGGGTGTGTCAGTATATATTCCAATTGCACCAAACCAACGTACAAAGATGGGTCCTCAAAGAAGAAAGGGATATACGTTGGATATGATTCTCTCTCTATTATCGTGTATGTTGAACCCCCGACAGAGATGTATTCACAAAGAAGATTTGTCGATTGTCATTTTGATGAATCATTATTCTCTAAATTAGGGGAGAACCAAAACAAGATAAAAAGGATCTTGCTTGGACAACATCATTAAATTATCTTGATCCGCGCACAAGCGCATGTGAACTTGAAGTTCAAAAGATAATTCATTTGCAAAGCATTGCAAATCAAATGCCGACGCTTTTGTTGACTCTGAAGAGTTACAAAATCGCATATTCCAGCCTATAAATGCTCCTATTCGAATTGAAGTTCCAAGCAGAACAAAATATTATACCTATAGTCACTGAGTCAAAAACACGCCGTAAGCGTGGCCGATCTCTTGGTTCTAAAGATAAAAATCCTCGAAAGAAAAGAGGATTAAATGATCCGAAGATCATATTGAAGAAAAGAATGATAAAGACCAAGAGAGAACTCGATGACAAAGAACCGTAAGTTGATGAAAGTAACACCGAAATTTCTATCAATTATACCACTTCCGTAGAAGTTGGAATCGGATAGAAACCGTTATTGATAATATATTTGCATACAATATATCTCTTGATGTTACACAGGATAATGATGATCCCGAACCAATATCGCTTGATGAATGTCGGCATAGAAAAGATTGGTCGCAATGGAAAGATGCAATTCAATCTGAGTTAAATGCACTCGACAAAACGTGAAGTCTTCGGACCGCAATCCGAACACCGTAAGGTGTAAAACCCGTTGGCTACAAATGGATATTTGTGCGAAAGCGCAATGAAAAGAGTGAAATCGTTCGATATAAAGCGCGATTAGTAGCCCAAGGTTTTTCACAAAGACCAGGTATTGATTATGATGAAACTTATTCTCCTGTTGTTGATGCTATTACACTCCGATATTTTATCGGTTTGGCAAGACATGAAAAGATAGATATGTGCCTATTAGATGTTGTCACCGCTACTTGTATGGAAATTTAGAAAATGATGTTTACATGAAAATCCCCGAAGGATTTCATATGCCCGAAGCATATAAACATTATCCTCGTGAAAATTACTCCATCAAGTTGCGTAAATCATTATATGGCCTGAAGCAATCTGGGCGCATGTGGTTCACACGTCTTAGTGAATATTTATTGAAAGCGGATTTAAAAATGACCAGGTATGTCCATGTGTTTTTATTAAGAAATCTGGTTCTAAATTTGTGATATTAGCTATATATGTTGATGATATTAATCTTATTGGAACTCCCAAGAGCTCCAAGAAACAATTGATTATTTAAAAAGAGAATTCGAAATCAAGGATTTTGGTAAAACCAAATTTTGCCTTGGTTTACAAATTGAACATCTGGAGAGTGGAACATTTATTCATCAATCAACATATACAGCAAAAGTGCTAAAAAGATTTTACATGGACAAAGCACATCCATTGAGTATTCCAATGATCGTCCGATCATTAAATGTGGATAAAGATCCTTTCCGACCTCAAGAAAATGATGAAGAACTCCTTGGTCCTGAAGTACCATATCTCAGTGCAATTGGTGCATTGATGTATCTTGCTAATAATACAAGACCTGATATTGCTTTTGCTGTCAATTTATTAGCAAGATTTAGTTCTTCACCAACACGACGACATTGGAATGGAATTAAACAAGTCTTTCGATATTTCCAAGGTACAATTGATCTCGGATTATTTTATTCAAATAAAACCAGTCCAACATGGATAGGTTATGCAGATGCTGGTTATTTATCTGATCCACATAAAGCACGTTCTCAAACGGGCTATCTATTTACATGTGGAAATACTGCTATATCATAGCGTTCTACGAAGCAATCTATAACAGCTACTTCTTCAAATCATGCTAAAATTACAGCCATTCATGAAGCAAGTCGAGAATGTGTATGGTTAAGATCCATGATTCATTATATCCGAGAAAGTTGTGGATTATCATCAATCAAAGATATTTCAACTCCTCTTTATGAAGACAATGCAGCTTGCATAGCTCAATTACAAGGAGGATATATTAAAGGAGATCGGACAAAACATATTTCACTAAAATTCTTCTTTACTCATGAACTCCAGAAGAAATGTGAAATTGATGTGCTACAAATTCGGTCATGTGATAACCTCGCAGATATTTTCACGAAGACTTTACCGACTGCAACATTTGAAAAGTTGAGATATAAAATCGGTATGCGTCGGTTTAAAGATTTAAAGGAATCATCTCATCATGGGGCGTAATAAATAGACATATAGAATAGTGTACTCTTTTTCCTTCACTAGATTTTTTTTCCCACTGGTTTTTTATCTAGTAAGGTTTTAACGAGGCATATTCTTTATGTATGGATGGACATCCAAGGGGGAGTGTTATGAATTATTGGAATCTCCATTAATTAGTGGAGGCTCCACTAATTATGGATTTATGTGAATTATTAGAAGATTTTTATGGATGTCCACCATTTAGTGGAGACACCATTAATTGAGATTAGTTGAAAATGATGTATGCCATGATGTATTCCACTAATTAGAGCTCTATAAATAGAGCTATTCTCTAAACTTGTAATACACCATTATTTTGTGAAAGAAAGATTAGTGAAAGAAAGATTAGAGAAAGAATTGTGAGAGAAAGAAAGAGAGAAGTTTGAAGAGAAATTCTTGTGCAAAGAATAGTTAGAATTTTTTTAGTGTGTAGTGTGTAGATTTTATTCTAACACTACCCTAATTTTATAACATATATTTTATTCTTGGTCTTATAATTTGAAAGTATTCTTTTCATTTTTGGTAATAAATATATATATATATATATATATATATATATATATTTCTGGCCACATGTTACAATTATTTTTATGATTTATGGGGCTGTTTTAATTTGGAGAAGGCATATATATTATAAAATCAACCCATTTTGGACCCACTGAAAGAAGAAAAAAAAAAGGCTTTCTTGGCTAATTTATTCCCATTTATAGCTCAATCTTGTGGAGCTAGCCCTCCTAAATTCCTAGAAAAAGCATGTGTGTTTGGTATTAAATACTCATGATTATTTACTTGTAATATTTTTATGCCAACATTAGAAACAAAATTATAAGCAGAATATTTGCTGTGGTTTGTAAGAAAAAAAAAAGGTAATTTTCATTTTTCTGCTTCTTTTATTTGTTTCCATCTCGAATCAAGAAAAAAATAAGGGTTTTTTTTTCTTTTTCTTTCACACATTCTCTTGGCCCTTTTTTCTCAACTAACTAACCAGCTAGCTAATATCCACACTTAATTATATGGAAGAAAAAGGAAAAAGTGAAATAATTATGCCTGCAACAGATATTTTGGCCAAAAATGAGAATATAGTTAGAATGTGGAGGCAGGAAAAGGAAAAAACAAAAACAAAAAGAATGCAAGTGGAGAAGAGAGCATGAGAGCCCACCATTTCCCTTTGAAAGATAAAACCATCATATCAGAAAAAAAACACACACACAACACATACATACATACATACATACATACATATATATATATATATATATATATATATATATATATATCTATATATATATCATGGAATAGGGCTATAAGGTGTGAATGTGATGGGGCTATCTTCAATCTACAATCTCAACATGTTAATCTCTTTAACTGTCAATGTGAGAACACTCCTTTGAACTCTTTAAAAGCTTGATGAGGATGATCGATCATTGTTGTCTGCAGAACTGAGCTTGTGGACCACTGCAAGTCCTTCTTTTTCAGATGTTGCATTAACACTTTGGGAGCCACTTCTAGACTTACCAACATCCCTGGTCGTCCCTTTCTTGTTCTTCATTCTCTTATTACTTGGGATTATTGACAGATGTAACTTTTCATGCCAAACAAATAAGTAAGCATCCCATCCCACCATGCACATACACTATAGATAACATATATAAGATGAGGGGAGAGGGGTAATTAAAATACCAGTAAAAATTTTTAGTACAAAATAATTCAATATGATGTGATACATATCACTCTCTTTAAACTTATAAAAATGGGTATTTATATATATGCGGTAACTAATTAAGAAACGGTCTTGTATTAATCACTTTGCCAAAGCAAAACCAAGCAGTAATTTGTTTAGGGAAACTTTGAGGAAGGAGGATGTTTCAGTTTATATAGAGAAACTGAATAATGGATTGAATCTACATTTTCAGGAAATTAAATGTGGGTGAAATATCACCATCCTTAGATCTTGAAAGGATTCGATATTCGATGGTGAACCCACTGCTCCTCTCTTTTGTCACAGACGATCGAGCTGATCTAGACATGTGGTAGGCATTCCATATAATTGTAGTTTTTTTTCTTTTTCTTCCTTTTTATATGTATTATGAGTACGAAAATAATTGTATATATATAGTTACTAATTTGCATGGATTCTTCAAATAAAGGAAGAGAATATACGAACCGCCCGTGATACTTCCAAATGATCATTTTGATAGCAAGAGAGAATTACCATATATATGCGTTTTAATCTGATTAACCCTTATATATGATGGATAGTCTTTGAGTACCGTACTATATATAAAACATCTGATTTTGGTAGTTGCAAGCTAACAATGTTCACATGAAATGTGTTTCTTCATTTACTTCAATCACTGCGAAAATGGACCACGCCTTTGATTTTAGATGTTGACACAAGCCACTCCAACACTGCCTTCATTGGCTTTTACCTTTCTGTTACTTAAGCTGTGGAACGCATGATTATAGAGGTACTAAAGTAGATTTGGCTTTGGAATCCTTTTCAAGTTCATGGAACTGACTCAAGAAAGTCAATTTGAAATCCACTCTTCAACGAAACTCAATTATGACGTTTGAATTCTTGACATCTTAATAGGTGCAAATCATAAGAAGACGAAATTTTTTTGCTATTTCGGAGGAAACCCTTTAGAAAAATTTATCAGTTGGGCAATCATTTTCTGCTGTTAATGGCAGTGGAACATATGGTGACAAGACATGATTGGCATCTAACCATTGTAGTTGTTATTTACTACTAGTAGCTAGCTATTATTGATGCCTGCACATTTAATTGATACCTGTATGTATATGTATATATAGGTCCACCTGCAAAATACATAGTGCAATGGATGCATAATAAAAGAAAGAAAGTGAAGTTCCATTGGACTTGGCACTTAACCTGGAAACATAATGCTTTTGGCATCAAATGGGCAGTGGCTGTGGTCCTAAGACAAAGTACTCAGAACTCTTCTCATTTGTTGTCCTGCTTTTTTTATCTTGATTTTGCTCTCTCAATTCTTCCTCCACAAACACAACTTCCTGACTTTTTCTTCCAATAAGAATGAGGGTCCCTTGATGTGCATTGCTGATCAGAACCATTTGAAGCTTCCCAAAAGGGTGAACAATATACATACAATTCTCTTGTACACAAAACACCTTATCACAAATATAATAGTAGGAGGATTATTGATCAAGATATACGTATACCTTGAGTTCCATATCGATTTATATCACATTTTTTCCTCCATCCCCTCTCTGCTCCTTATCTTCCTCTCCCTTCCATTTACGAATAACTCTAATTAATATATAAATACCTTCTTTAATCAGTATCTATATAATAACTTCACTGACTTTTAA
This sequence comes from Voacanga thouarsii, assembly GCA_026120185.1. Classification (NCBI taxonomy): domain Eukaryota; kingdom Viridiplantae; phylum Streptophyta; class Magnoliopsida; order Gentianales; family Apocynaceae; genus Voacanga; species Voacanga thouarsii. The sequence goes on from JANUWF010001938.1 coordinate 592,137, forward strand.
AATTGAAGGAACATTAATATACAAGGTGTGGGATATTATTTTATTACATAGATTATACTTTTAAGTAATTGGAGAAACACTAATTCTAGTAAGCTTATCAAATTAATACTACAAAAAAACCAAAAAAAAACGCTATTTGCGATGGGCAAATCCGTCGCAAATCCAGTGTTGCGACGGATTCGGTTGTCGCAAATAACTACACATTTGCGATGGCCAAATCTCTGATAAATCAAATTACATTTTGCTACGGAATTGCGACGGATTTTAAAATCCGTCACAAATTCGTAGCAAGTTGCGACAGATTTGCAACGGAATATTTTCATGGATAAAAAATAAAATGAAAAAACATCTGTCGCAAATCCGTAGTAGATGACTACGGATTTACGGCGGAATAATTACATATATATATATATATATATATATATATATATATCCGTCGCAAATGCGCCGCAACTTGAAAGGGATTTGCGACGGCATAATTGAAAAATAAAATAAATTGTGAAAAAATTCGTTGCAAAACCGTAATAAGTTGCGACGGATTTGCAACGGAATATTTTCATGGATAAAATAAAATAAAAAAATTCCGTCCTAAATCCGTTACAGATTGCTACAGATTTGCGACGGATAATATATAATGAAAAATAATTTTGTCGCAAATCCATAGCAAAGAGCTACGGATTTGAGACAGCGTAATTACATATTTAAAAAAAACACAAAAATATCCGTTGCAACTTAAGAGGGATTTGCAACAGAATTTTTCGAAATTAAAATAAATGTATAAGATGCCGTCGCAAATCCGTAGCTAGTTGTTACGGATTTGCAACGGAATAATTACAATTTTAAAAAATAAAAAAAATTGTCGCAAATCCGCTGCAAGTTAAGACCAAATTTGTCAAAATTAATTTTAAATAAATTAATTTTAGAAAACCTGTGACAAATATTTAAGCAATTTTTCTCATAAATATCAAATCTGTAATGTTTTTTAACGTGAAAAAAATCTAATAAACCAAATAATATTTCAAAACCAATAATAAATTACAACATGCCAAATCATAAAGTAAAACTACAATAATCCAAACATGTGTATACACATAAGTATCACAATAGATAAATAATGTTCAAAATACAATCATGTAGCTAAATGATTAGGAGCACTAGCTGAAAGAGGAGCGGGAGGACCATCAAACCCAGTACTAGGACTGGGGTGATGATCAAGTGGGGAAACAAATAAATCATCGTCTTTGTCCTCGTGTTCGTCCTTATCCTCATCCATGTCCTCATCCTTAAATACCGAAGACAGCTGTGGCACAACAACCCCCATCTTCTCGGACATAACTGCCATCCAATAAGTGATTCCCGCAACTTTACATTCAAAATTCTTCTTAATCCTCTCCTCATGACACTTGTATTTATCCTCGCGACTCCTCTCTCGATGCCTCCATCGATCCTCAATCTCCTGAATCCTCTGCTAAACCCTAGTCTTAACTATCTGGTTAACATCAACAGGAGTGGATGAAAATGATCCTAATAGATGAGACGCATGCATCTGCTCCTTAATGCGAGTAGCCTCTGATCCCAATTTGAAGACACGACCCTTGTTGAATCCGCCAGCTACCTCGATGATAATGGCCTTGTCATTTGGTATAGCAACGGAGTCGACGGACCTGCTAGACTCCATTTGAGAGTAGCGCTCCTTGGTAACATTTGCCTCCTCCTAAAATAACGTGAGTTTATAAAAATTAAAAGAAGACCTATTACAATAAGTAATATAAGAATAAATTATTTTTACCAATATCTTCTATGGACACTCACTTACAAACTGACCCTGTCTTTCCCCGTTCTGGAACATATGTAGTTTTTTGAACATGTCCAGATAATTAAATGTGTCCTATTCATGTCTCCTCTGCAGTTAAATTAATAGAAAAGAATATTATTTCGAATGCGAGTGCATGATTCTGACAATTATGAAATATACAAAAGTTAATAAAATTAAATTTACCATGCGTTCCTCGTGCTCAATAAAAGAGATAGAACCTCCTGTGTGAGTGACACTGCAACGAGACCAATTTGCCTTTGCAGATTGCACGACTCGTTGATACTTGGAATTCAACCAATGTTTGTTCATCTCTGACCAATTAGTTGGATCAATCCAAGTTGGACATGAATTAGCAGGTGTACTCTTTCGAGTCTTCGACAATATCGGAAAGCCTTTTTGCACACTTCCTTTCCCAATTTCTCCTTATTTGGGGACCATACTCAGGAGCCCAACAAAATAACTTCTGCAAATAATATCAACCATCGCCGTTAAAGTTTAAATTAACAGTTTAAAGTAAATTTGTTTGCAAATACAACAAATGACACATGAACATATAAGTTTCAATAACATATACATGAGATTAAATTTGTAAGAAAGTAAAAGAAACATACTGCCCACTCGTCAAACCACATGTCCCGAACGTGTATTGGGACATGTGAGTATGTAGTGTACGAACCATTGAATTGTCTCTTGAATCTCTCTCACACATTTATCTGAACCAGCAAACCTATTTTATATAACCAGAAAAGAAAGTAATATGATTATTAAATAAGATATACTGAATTGGAAATCAATTAATAATTATAAATTACACATCCATCTCCTCGAGGAATAATCACAGGTCGGTGGTCTGTGGCCTGTGATCCTACAGCTTGTGATGCTGAAGTAGGAGCTTCTGCTGGAAAAGCACCTCTTGATTGCGAAGGTGAACCATAAATTGTTCGCGGTACGGAGAGGCGTCGTATGTGTGATGGTGATGAGGTGTTAGGAAGATGGGTATGTTGGTCCGTTCCAGTACCTCCAAAAGACTGTCCATGGCCAGACATCCTAATTTTGAAATAAAATTATTTAAATTTCAAACATATTTATAATATATATATATATATATATATATATGTATGTAGAACAAGTTATAAATGAAAATTTATTAAAAAATTTGACAGAATCTCCCCTATAAAATAGTCATTTTTCAGGTATTAATGCCACATTCAAACATATTCCAAGTATCATCAATACATTAAACACACAAAACATGTACAACAAAACCTATATCAAAGAACACATTCTCCATAACAAAAAATTAATTGCCAATAGATAAATTGGAATATGTAGAAACTTGGCTATTTATACAACTTGAGAAAGAAAAGGTTTTTTGTTTTTGTTTTCTTTCAAAACGGCTTCATTCTTGCACAAAAGTCTCTAACCTTTTCTAAGACTTTGAAAGGCAAGTGCATGATTCTTCCTTTGTCAATGGATGGATCAAAGCCATCAGATAATGAAACGTGTGTTCTTTTATACAGCTTTTATACAGATTTTATATCCTAACAAAGAAGACATCTATAATAAAAAGTCAATGTCAATAACAACAATTAACTTAAGGATAATCACCCATTACCAAGGAGGAGTGATCACCCATCACTCACGGGGATCCAATTCATATATTAGATAAAAAAATATACCTTTGGAAAAGTAAAGAGCACATGTTGAGCTGAAAATAGTTGCATTGACTCATGCTTAACTGTATTTTTTTTTTATAAAAAAAGTATACCTGTGGAAAGGCAAAGAATACCTGTGGAAAAGAAAATAGTTAGAGTCTCCCCTAACACTTAATTGTATTAAAAAAAAAAAAAAGAAGCATACTGAGCAGGAAAGGCAAAGAACACCCGTGGAAAAGAAAATAGTTAGCATTGACTCATACTTAACTATATTTAAAACAATAAAAAGGACAAAAAATGGTATAATAATTGATCATCCAATAAATTAGTAAAACGTGAAATTTTAACATAGATTATTGATCAACAATATAAGCAACCATCATAAGTGATTTAAATTTTACATCACGAACATATAATAAATGTGCTTTAATCACTCGAGTCATCCTCTGATATATATTCTTCTTCTTCCATCTCTGTCATGCTTTCTATATTCCAGTTACCTTCGTCTTTATCTTCATCTTCGAGTTCATTTGTATCCCTAAGTAATCTTTCTTCTTGAACATCCAACAAATCACTTGTGCCTCGATTCATGAGCTAAGGGATCAAGATCAATAACTAAGGAAATGCTCATTGCATTGTGAATATCCACCTCTTCTTGGTAAGCTTTATTAATCACAGGTGCATCAATCACATGTTGAGCTTTTACTTTACACACAGCTAACCAATCGGATCTTGGTCTTTTGCATCCTGGATATGAGGCATAGTACACCTGAGATGCCTGTTAAGCTAACACAAACGGATCATATTTTGGATAGCTTCTCTTGCAATTAATATCAACAATCTTATACTCCTTATGTATTCTCACACCGCGATTTGTTGTTTGATCAAACCAATCACATTTAAACAGAACAACTTTTTGTGATGGATTACTAGGAAACTCAACTTTAACAATCTCTTTAAGAACCCCATAATAATCACTCACTACTGAGTCCCCCCTTAACACAAACTCCAGAATTCACTGTTTTCTTTCCTTCAGCATGTTCGTGGGTGTGAAATCTATAGCCATTAATAATGTACCCAGTATATGTTTTCATTTTTCTCGAAGGTCCCCAAGCAAGATTCTTCAAACATATATTTGACTCTTGGTTTTGTGGATCGTTCACCTATAGAGCTTGTGAAATGTTCAGGTGGACATACATTGACTAACAACATATGTTCACGTGTACAAAAATTTAACTGATTTTTGAAGAGCATACATAATCTGTAAACCATCATGCGAACTCATTCTCTATCCTTCTTTGTACATCCAATTCCGATGTGGTTGGGACTGAAGATTGTAAACGAGATGTGAACTCACTGTAGAGAAGAAAATGACATAATTACCAATGGATCTTATTTCTAATATTAACAAATGGGCAAGCATCTCACCTAATATATGGTTAAATCTCTTCACAGTTAAGTAATATACAATTTTTTGCCACTTTATATTCTTCATGAGAGAGGAATCAAGTTTGAATCTTTTCTAATATCTTCCTATAAATATTGCATATTGACAAAGAAGTTTCATCTACTTCTCGCCCGACTACACCTTCATCATTGCGAGCCATGGATACATGTTTTGTGCACACATGTGCCTCAAAATAATAGGAGAAGAATGTAGATGTTTCATCAACAAGATAAGCATTGCAAATTGACCCTTCTACTCGTGCCTTGTTTTTCACCTTTAACTTTAAACGAAACAAGAACTTGGACACGTACCGAATATGTCTGCAAAATTTGCATTCTTTCAAATTGATATCGTCCTTCCAATAAAGCATGCATCCATTAGTGCAGACATCTATTTTTTGAACAAGTAACTCCAACCCAGATACTAACTTCTTCATTTGATAAAAGTCATCAAGTATCTTGTTGCTTCTTAGAACCACCTCTTTCATAAGCTGCACCACTTGGTTTAAAGCTCTTTCAGATATGTTATTTTTAGACTTAACATTTAGTAGCCTTGAAACTAACGAAAGCATCGAGTGGTTCGTGCACCCTTCCCATATGGGAGTGTCTACTACCCCCAGCATATCATAAAACTTCTGTGCTTTCGTGTTAGGAGGTTCTTCAACTTACTCATTCAACGGTCTTTCCAAATTAAAATTAGGTCCCGCCACATCAATGATCATTTCCAGATAAGGATTTTTAGGACCTGAATCAACTTAAACTGTACTAGATGTTGAGGTAGACATACTTTGATTTATATAGTAAGGTTCACCGTGACAAATCCATCGATGGTAGTTGCTAACAAACTCATATCTGTACAAATGGATCTCAACTTGATCTGGAGAATCAAATTTCATGTTCTTGCATTTTGTGCAAGGACATCTGATTTTACCATACTTGGAATTTGATAAAGCGAACGTAATAAATCCCTGTATCCCCTGTTCAAATTCAGTAGTAAACCCTTTACCGGGCAACCGCTTTCTATACATCCAACCGCGATCTTCCATCTATATATTCAACATATTATGCAACAAAGAGGTTTAACTGTGGGTTTATGCATGTTTGCATACAAAGGTTTAGGAAAGCTTAAGGGTAATCATCTTCATTATACTTTAAACAACAATTATAAATACCTGAATGGCCAACTACATGTTTCATGAAATACTTTTTTAGTAATTTATATATACTTCTTTATTGTGCATCATACGTGGGCTTGTGATGGTGAACCATCGTCACAAAACACCAATCGGTTTCCCAATTATGTTTATATAGACACTCAATATACTTAGCACAGAATTAAAATTATTAACCTTTCTGACAATACCTCAATAAGCAACTAGATTTAAACCATGAAGCATCAACCAACTCAGCCACCAACTAACAATCAAAATTAATGTTAAACCAACAACCATAAACACAACCACCAGTACAAAATCCATTAGGAATTTCGGTAGAGTTTCCCCTATATACTGGACGTTTATAGGCACCAAGCCACCACAAAATCAACAACATTAAAAAAGAATTATTAACTATCAAAATAATTATTCAATAGAAATAATGTAAGGGTAATCACCCATTACCCATGGGGAATGATCACCCATCACTCACAATGAATGATAACCCATCACTCACAGAGATCCATTCATATAAGTTAAAAAAAGAGAAAAAAAGATGTAGTTGGTATCCGTTGGTAGCCAATATACGATTAACAAATAGTAAGTACTAATTATTGACATGCACTATATTACTAAACGTTAAATAGTAATTATTATCAAACAATTTTATATTAAAAAACAATGTTATCAAAAAAATTAGTAGTAATGATAATATAATATTGAAAATAATTTTTTGCCCCCTAATATTTAATAAATAGCAATTTTAATAAACAGTCAATAATAATATTAGATAAACATATGGATAAAAGTATTAATATTATGGAATAGCAGTTTTATTAGTCAACAAGTAATAAGAACTAATAATTATCATAGTAGTAAATACTATTAATAGTTAGCATAGTAGTTAACAAGCAATAAAATTCACTGCTAGCAATATACATCACATACCATATAAAAAATTCACTGCTAAGCACATAAACATGCCCTATATCACGTTGAACTACTTATTATACCAAATATACCTCCACATTACAATTTTTATCCCATACTTGTACGAAAACAAATCAATGTAATATATTCTTCCATTCTCCATCACAAAATATCACCTGCTACTAGCATTCTAAAAATCAAAGACGATGTAAGAGTTTAAAAAAAGAATGATATTTACTTGTTTTGGAGACTGATGTTGAATGATGACTAAGGCCTCTGATACGCTATGAGGATTCAACCTTAGTCTTCTCTTGTTGAATTTCTTCATTCTCTAATTCGTGGAGAATGCTCCGAATTTGGAGTTTGAAAAAGAAGGTTTTAAGTGTTCTAGGCCACAAGTGAAAAATAGGAAGCAAGAGGAATAATAATATATAATAATATAGGAAGCAAGCCGGGGGGAGGGGGGGAGAGCCGCGGGGGGATAGCCGCAGGGGGAGAGCCGGGGGAGGGGGAGAGCCGCAGAGAGGGGAGAGAGCCAGGGGGGAGCGCCCAGGGGGTGGTAGCGAGAGGGTAGAAGGAGGGAGGGGGAAGAAGATGCAATTGAAACAACTATAAAAAAAAAATTCTAGGTGTTCGAATATATATATATATATATATATATATATATTTGGTAGATTATCCCAAAAAAATTTTAAAAAAAATGCCATGAATTTGTCAAGGATTAGTAGCAATTTTGTGATTTCGTAGCAAATAGTCACAAATTAGCCACGGAACACACAACAAAAATTTGTATATTTATATTCAATATAAAACTATATTATTCAAAATAAAAAAATATTTTGTATATTTATATAATTTTAAAATTTTATATACTATCAATTATACTATCTTTTTTATTAAATGATTTTTACACACACACACACACACACACACACACACACACACATATATATATATATATATATATATATATATATGCATAAATTCATACACAATATATATAACCCACACGCACATATACAATCATAATCATAAATATACATGAACAAGCGTGTGTGTGTGTGTATAAATATTTATTTACATGTATAGATACACACACATATTCATATACATATATAAATATATATATATATATATATATATATATTCATATATTCATATAAATATATATTTATATACACACACATAATTAATGAAATTTTCTTATTAATTAATGTCACGGTAATATAGTTAATTGCACTGATATTGTTATCAAAAAAAGAAAATATATATATCATATCTTTAAAATTTTTTTAATACACACATATATGTCTATAGAAAAATATTACATTCTATTTTAATTTCATATCAATTCTTTTTCAAGAATAATTAAGTTAAAGATAAAAAACATAATGTTTAAAAAATATTTGACCATTTTAATCAAAATATTTTATTTACATATATATATATATTCATATATTCATATATATATATATATATATATATATATATATTCATATATATACACACACACACACAATTAATGAAATTTTCTTAGTAATTAATGGAACTCCTTATTACTCAACTTATAAAACAAGTAAGTTGTTCTTATCATAGTAACCATATAGAAAATTATCTATATTTTACCTCTAACAAAATTATCTATAAAGAACACGTAAGAATATTTTATATAATAAGCAATATTAGTAAGAAAATTATAAACATATTCTATGATAAGAACACTCATGTGTATATAGTATACAAAATTATACAAAAAAAGCCTTAATAAGTAACTTTAAATGTATTTAGATTAAAATTATTTAGAGTGATAATTTTTTTTTAACTTCATTTTATAGAAAACACCAATCCATCACAAATCCATCGTAACTTTAAAAAAAACACCAATCCGTGGGAACTTTTGCGAGGGATTTGCGACGAAATCATTAAATCCGTCGCAAATAACTTCTGTCGCAAATCTATCTCTAAATTAGGGACGGATTAGCTAGAGCAACTTTTTTAATTTTTTGCTTCATTTTTTTTTTTTTTTTGGCGACAACCTCTTTAAATCCGTCGTAAATCCGCTTGTAATTTTGAGACCGATTAGCTAGAGCATTTTTTTATTTTTTACTTCAGTTTTTTTTAAAACAAATTGAATTCCGTCACAAATCCCTCGCAATTTTTGCAAGGAATTTGCGACAGCCTTTTTAAATCCGTCGCAAATCCGTCTCTAATTTTGCGACAAATTAGCTAGAGCTTTTTTTTTATTATTATTTTTTGCTTCAATTTTTTTTTAAAAAAAATTGAATTCCGTAGCAAATCACTCGCAATTTTTGCGAGGAATTTGCGACGGCCTCTTTAAATTCGTCGCAAATCCGTTTCAAATAATTTTCATCTCTAATTTTGTGACGGATTAGCTAGAGCTTTTTTTAAAAAAAATTTTTACTTCAATTTTTTTTTAAAAAAAATTGAATTCAGTCGCAAATCCCTCGCAATTTTTGCGAGGGATTTGAGACGGCCTCTTTAAATCCGTCGCAAATCTATTTCAAATAATTTCCATCGCTAATCCGTCTCTAATTTTGCGACGGATTAGCTAGAGCATTTTTTTTTATTTTTTGCTTCAATTTTTTTTTTTAAAGAAATTGAATTCCGTCGCAAATTCGTCTCAAATCCGTCTCTAAATTTGCGATGGATTAGGTAGAGCAATTTTTTTAAATTTTTTGCTTCAATTTTTTTAAAAAATTCATCGCAAATCTGTCTCTAATTTTACGACGGATTTACGAGGGCCGACCAACTAGATCCCTTAACCCTTTTTCCGTCGATGAGTCATCGTAAATTTGCGACGGTTTATTTTTGCTTACTTTCTTGTAGTATAATACTTACTTGACAATAGGTAGTCAATTACAGTGCCTCTTATGCCATTCCATCTTTAATTGCAATCAAACAAGGACTAGTGGGTCCTTTATTGGCATTAAAATTGATTGAACATTCAAGTCCCTCTTATTGACATTTCACGACTTTGATTCGATTAATTAATTGATTGAATTTTAGTTGTCATCTTTTGACGCATTAAATCTCATAATGAATTTTGTTTTCTAAAAACTGTCTCATATTAAAATGTTTGATCTTTTCTCCTATAAGTTAGATACTTCTTTAATGATCATAAAGGAAACTATTGTTCGTAAATCATGGTGCAAACCTTATAAAAATTTCTCATCAGATATTCAGATTCCACAAGGATGTCTTAATTAACATCACGAGACACATTTTTTTGTAGGACGGAAAAAAATTCGATAGTTGTCGACGTCATATTTAGTTGATTCATTGCAACAGTAACTTTGAGTCAAAGCCGATATGAATTTTGTTAAACCGATGATGACGCCAAGAAATTCTTCAATTGATGTACCCGGTCAACATCGGAATTAGGAGTCGATGAGTCATCACTCCCATATCTCGACACGATTAGTAAAACACTACTATTCCTAACCGTAAAAAACGAGTCATGAAGCGAGATTTTTTCCACGATTGGATAGTCGACAACCACGTCACAACAAGCATAACATAGGCAAGGAGTCCCAAAATGAGAAGAACCCAACAACACACATCTACTAGATTACTTATTTTTCAACTTTTTATTCTGCGTTTTCCTTATCTTTATCTTCATTTACAATTTTGTTTAGTTGTCGAAAGTTTTCCTTTTTCCTTTAGTTACCAACTTTCCATTTTCATGTTACTTTGATTTCAAATTCTAGTACTTTTGTATTCGTTCATTGTTCAATCGAAATACACTGGTTTCAATCTTTAGTGGCTTCTGCATGCAATATTCCTGCTTTCTTTAACCCTTTCTATAGTAAGTTCAAAGAACTCACGTCTTTTAAAACGTCCAGCCCACACGTTCATTTTTCCATCAGATTGTTTATATTCATCGGAAGAATAGCCGATCGCCAGTTCCATCAATTCCCCTTTTGTAAGGCAACATTAGTCATTATTTTTTAAGTGCGCATTGGGTGAAATTCGTCTCGTGATTCTTTAAACCAACCTAGCTAATCTCCAGGTAACTAGCGCAATCGAAAAGGTCAATAGACAAGTTTCTACATGGGATTCAAATTCGTGACTTTACAATCTCTACGTTCATTGTTCGACTAACTCGACTACCCCTTACAGAGTTATGAGACACATTTTTTATCTTTAACAATTTGATTTGATATGCAAGGTCCAGTGAGTTAAATAAAAAAAATTAATAACAAAGAAATAAATAAATCACCCAAGAGGAAAAGAAAAATCATCCAGAAGATTGATGTTTCTTTATATTTGGCAATTTAAACACATCTCTAAGAACCTCAACCCCATTTAGTCCTTTTTTGGCATCCTTTTTCTTGGTGTTACATCAAATCAAACCACATTAATTGAATATCCATAGAAACACGATCGTGGATGATTTTATGTCACATATTCTTATAGCTATATATCATTGTCCTTCTTGTGTCACACCTGTTTGGGTTGCAATGGAATTAATGCTATGAATGCTATTGTTTTGTATCCGTGTTACATGTTATTGGTCCTAATGGCATAATTTGGACTTCATTAAATAAAAATGTACCTTTACATTGAAACTCAGATTTAGTTGATTGATTTAGATGTGTGCACGGTGCCTTTTTCTTTCTTTTGTTTTTCAATTAAGGCCCAATTGGAAACCTACACAAGCCCAAAGAAGTTTGTAACGGGGTTGGACCTATTTCAAAATTTTACTTAAGTGAATTAGATGTTAGGCTGGGGGCCCCATTTGGGCCGTTGCTATAATATTTTGAACGAAGCCCAAAACTGCCCATTTCGATTTTTGTTTTCGTTTTCACAAAAATCCATACCGACGCCGAGGAAACATGGTTAAGTGAGAGAGAAATCCAGGAAAAACATCGACTGCCGTGTCCCAATTTCATTGTTATTGTTAAATCGAAGAAAAACAAGCCGAAGGGTAAGAGCAAAGATTATGGACAAATCCTAGGGCACCTTATTCATGATTTATTAAACGTCATACCATTGTGTATTGATCTTTTATCAATAAAGACTTTACTGGCCAATGATAATGAAATTAAAGAGTACTTTCTCCATCCATAAATAATTAATCTAATTTAAAAAATTATGCAGATTAAGAAATTATAAAATTTTATAGTAAAAATGATTAAAATGTATATTATATTATTTAAAATATTTTTATTATCTTTTTCACCCCATTAATTTAAATTTTATCGCTCTTTTAATTACATCACTATAATAATTACATATGTCTACTTCTTCTAACCTATATCCCTTGTTTTTCCTTTCCCACTCTTTGTTTTAGAGTTTTCTTTTCACCCATATCACTTCATTAAATTACACTTTTGACTATTTTTATAAGATAACGTGATTTTATTATTGATTAAAATAACTCAAGTATAAATAATTGTAATACTAATTAATTGATAAAAAATTATGTTAAGGATAAAATTAGAAAAAAATAATTAAATACAACATACATTTAAAAAGTGAACAGTTATTTTTAAACAAATCAAAAAAGAAATTAAATCAGCTATTTGTGGATGGAGAGAGTAATAAAAGTATTACGATTATGGACTTTTCTTTACTGTTAATGGAAAGGTTAGCGTCTTAAAAGCCTTTTTATTTTTAATCATTCAACAACCCAATTTAACAGCAACGACCAGCGGTAGAGTAGAAAAAATATATTGAATTATTTATTGTACTACTACTCTTGGAAATCGATCGGCCTTCCCTTCGCCTATTTTGTTCTTTATTTAGCCATTGATTGATATATTTAAATAATTCTAAAATTGGTACTTTTCCTATGGTCTTTCTCTTTTTCATTTTCCATCTAACATTGTTAGATTTTCTTTTTACTTTTTTTTTCCATGGAGTTTCGGGCATTCGACCCAACTAATCTCCACGGACCTGGAAGGCCACCAGATAAATTCCTTCAGAATATTTACGACGGGAATCGAACTGAAGCCACATCTCTTTGAGGCTACCAATCCTTGTCAGTTGCCCTAAGCCCCACGGATAGATTTTCTTATTCTTTCCTTGCAATCTCCTAGTCCAATATTTACAAGGCTAACCTGGAGAAATCCAAAGTACCTCCAAATATCTATGTTTTGACAGTCAGCTGCTGGCAACATGTGAGCATCATGTTGCCTAGAGCAAGAGGTTCTCGGATTCTTTTCTGATTGCATTCCTGGCTCTAAGAGCACTTCAGATTACAATACATATGTTCACATTATTGGGATAAAGTTTCCTTATAAGTAGATTTGTTGATCGGTTCCAGAACTTTAACAAATTCGATAAAATCCAAAATATGTCTTAATTGATTGACTTTGACCCGACTTCAATTATAAATACAGAGTAAAAATTTAATTTCGCGATCATCCACTCACAATATAAGTAGCGAAAAAATTATGACTAATTTAGTTGTGCCTCGTGGACAACATAAGTTCACATTCTTGGGAAGATGCATTCATCTATAGTTGCTTGAGGTTCCTATACAGTGGAAACGCTAGCACACAAACGCAATGAGCTTAATTGCTGTTTTCAGGGCCCTTTTCTTATATCAAGATTGTCCCAAGTACAATGCAACGGGCAATTTGTGGCTGAAACTTCAAAGGATGAGAGGTATCAAAGTAGAGCCAAGCTGGAATTTTCCTATCATCATATTGCAGAGTACCTCTCCCTGGGATTCTTGTATAATCAGCTTTTGACTTTGTACTAGCTTTGGCCACAGCTTACAGGCACCCTTCTTGCATAGACATAAAAAGAGAAATTTTATGTACTTTAATTTTTTTTTACTATTATTGAACTTAATTAGGTAACGTCCCATCATAAGCACTCATTTTAAAATTTTGTAAAAGATGCGACGCAAGTCAATCATGACCTCATAGAAATACCATTGATTTACAAGTTCGTCGTTTATTGTTGCTGTGATATGTTTCAGAAATAATCTTAAAACTTGATACCAGAAATAATGTGAAATAATAGAAATTGAAATAAAGTCATGGACTGATGGGTAAACGAGGGATGATCATAATGGCAAACCCTAGCATCAGGAAAATGTGGACCGAAGGTTGGTGGGCGTGGGCTTGTTCATTAATAGAATACATTATTAGCCCAAAGAGATAAAATCATTCTCAACTGCTACACTCCATAGGCTCAGAATGTCCAGCTCTTCTGTGATCTTAGAAGGGTCCCACTCCCACTATTTTCCTTTTCCGTGCAAAAATAATTGTTTTTTAAATATCTGTTCTTTGTGTCCATTTCTATTATTTACTCCATATTTAGTTAAATAAATGCGTGGGTAATTAATTACCTTTGAGACAAGAATCTTAGATTGGTAGTACGTAAAAGAGGCATGTTTTGCACACATAAAACGACATCTAGATTTCATATACTACTAATATGTGAATGAACTCTAGGCACCCTTTAGCTCATTATAATAAACACACAATTAAGATTTTTTTTTTCTCTTAAAAAAAAAAAACCTTAAAGAAGTAGTCTTGAAGGAATAATCATTATGTTATACAATCATTAACCTAATTATAGATTAAGGGGTTATTAATCCCACTTATTATGACACAACTAAAAATTATTTATTAAAAACTTTTTCTTTCTCAATTTAGTTATTTATTTATTTTTGAATGTTGATATAATTTTTTTTTTCTTTCACTACACGGGATAATTCTTGTGTGGACTGAATACTTTAAAAAGTTATACTACTACTATTTTACAATCTAAATCGTTTAGACTTGTGCACAAGAATTAATAGTCTTAAATTCTACATAATTTTAAAATTAAACTTCTAAAAACACTCCTAATTAAATCTTTATATACTTTGAAAATTGGAGAGAGTTGGGTCATAATTAATAGAAAGAGAGAAATTATAAAGAGGGATAGAGTTGAAAAAAAACAATAAATATTTATAAAATTTTATAAAACGGCATATATTATAAAAAAAAATTTAAAAAAAAATGACTTATATTGTGAAATAAAAATAATATCATATAATTTATATTACATAAAGTATAACTCTTTAATACATTTGGTATTTTCACACTACAAGAGGTTTACATGCGTTGTATGCAATTAGGTCAATAGTGTATATGGTCCCTGCCACTGCAATTCTCCCTGTAGCGTGGATTTGATTTGCTTTTCTTTTGACTACCTAATCCTAATCAAGGTTATGGAATATTTAATAAATTAAACTAGAACCGATTTTGCATAATTGAATAAATCATGACCGACACATTTAATATGAGAACGATGAAATCCAATCTTAAAAATCTGTACGTAATACTCTCTCCATCCCATAATATAAGTCGTTTGAAACTACTTTTGTTGTCCCAAATTATAAGTCGTAGGGAACTTTTCAAGAAAGTTTTGAAATTGTTTTTATATTTTTGTCCTTATTTATCATTCTCTTTCCCTCTCTTTCTCTCTCCTATCTTTTCTTATAAATTATATAAAAATAATACCATATAATTTATATTACAAAAAGTATAACTCTTTAATACATGTGGTATGTGTGAATTTTTCACACTGCAAGAGGTTTACATGCGTTGTATGCAATTAGGTCAATAGTGTATATGGTCCCTGCCACTGCAATTCTCCCTGTAGCGTGGATTTGATTTGCTTTTCTTTTGACTACCTAATCCTAATCAAGGTTATGGAATATTTAATAAATTAAACCAGAACCGATTTTGCATAATTGAATAAATCATGACCGACACATTTAATATGAGAAAGATGAAATCCAATCTTAAAAATCTGTACGTAATACTCTCTCCGTCTTATAATATAAGTCGTTTGAAACTATTTTTGTTGTCCCAAATTATAAGTCGTTGGAGAATTTTCAAGAAGGTTTTGAAATTATTTTTATATTTTTGTCCTTATTTATTATTCTCTTTCCCTCTCTTCTCTTATTTCCAATATATTTAAATAGGAGTATTTTAGGAAGAAAAAATATAAAGTCACATTGTTTTTAAGAATCTTAATATATGTGAAATTAAGTAAAACGACTTATATTATTGGACGGATGGAGTACAAAACAATTTTTTTGGGATTCTAGTTCTCAAATGGTATTGTCTAGATTTTTTTAGTTTAGTCTATGAATTAAAACATGCACTTTTTTTAATATTATTAGAATCTAGTTATTTAAATTATAAATTAAATATTCAATCGTTAAATTATTATTTAAATAACAATTCAATACGTATGAGATTTTAAGTTAGAAAATTGGATCATAATTTGATCTCCAAATGTACTTGTTTGCATTGTCAATTAGTACAGGAAGTCTTTCCTTTGGCTTTCTTTGAGTTTTTGGGGAGGATCAATCAAATGTACCTCACTGAAGAACAAATTTGAAGAAGACATTTGGGCACATATTCTAGGAGGAATGAGTGGAACTAATAGTCCCAAATACAAAAGGAATCGTCATAGAGGGACAATGAGTGGTTGGTTGACAGCCTTTTTCTTCCATATTGATGGAAACCCATCCATAAAGTGTGTCTTACCACTCACTTAACCAAACGTCTCTTTTAGTCTTTGGCTTTATTTTCCCAATTTAGTGCTCTTCGTTGTTATGTTTTTTTAAAATCACTGTCTGAATTAATTAATTTGACTCGTGAATGTGACATGTGTTTCTCTTCTCTTTATTTAAAAAATATAAAAGAAAGTTATTAATTTATTTGAGAAAAAATAATTGTTTTTCTAACTTTTATTTCATTGAAAAACATATATATATATTTATATTATAGTTCAATACTCGTTTTATTTATAAAAAAAAAAAACCTTTGAGCGGAGTGGGGAAGGTGGAGAAGAGAAAGATAAGTAAAGCGGGAGGAGGATCTTTAAATTGACAAAACTTTTCTACTTTTGTTACTAAAAGGTGGATTATCCTCAAGATGGAAAATGCAAAGGTAAAATTACATCTGTAGAAAAGTCTAACTTTGTTGTAGGGTAAGAAGGACCTTTTTGAAATTGGGGTGAAATCAAAGTCATCATAGGATTCTGAGGGTAGAGAATAAAACTTTGTTAGTTTTTTATTATTATTATTATTATTATCTTGCATAAAGCTCCTGTAGTACCATTTTCCCATTTCTAAAATGGGACCCTCTTTGCGAGAATCTTTGAGAAAAGCACCATCTCAGTAAACATTTAAGTTTTAACCAAACTTTCTTTGGCCCTTTGGAATTTTTTCCAAATTAATCAAAACATTACTCCCTTTGGAGTATATGCTAGGAAAATATGATGAGTAACTCAGTTGTGGTAAATTTTAGGTAATAAAAGGCCAAAATGACCACCAATAAATGCAAGATTACAACAATCATTTGCTAGAAATAGTGAATGGACCTTACATGGGAAATCATGGCATCGCTCACTTTTGCATTTAGAGACAGTGTCACTACAAGAAAATTGAATTATCGCAACCATTACATTTCGTAAGAAAAAGAATAAAATTGGTCGTAAATGATCAATTGCAACGGAAAAATGCTCGTTGCTATTGAAGGGGGTTGCAATTACCTTTACAACCATAAGTACCGTCACAATTGTCTATTTTTCATGGAAAATGCCTATTTTTACAACTATTTTTTTTAGTTGCAAGAAACATCAAATCTGTTCAAACTAAATGCAACGGTTCTTTTTCGGTTACATGGTCGTTGCAAATAGGCTTTTTTTTAACGAATTTTGTTCATCGTAAACACAATTATTGCTCATTGCAAATATTTAATATTATAATTAATTTTTTTAATAAATATTTAATTAATTCTCATCATTTTTAAATGTGTCCCTACTTCTATGCGTTCTAAAATTATCCAATTGATTAATTTTCGTTGCATGGTTTTAAAGGTTCATGATATTTGCAATGAATATTTATTTCGACGCAATTGAATATTCATATGCAACCAAAAATAATTTGGTTGCAAAAATTCATTTTTCTTGTAGTGTGTACAATTTCATTTTGCTGGGATTTGGGGGGGCTGGGGGTGGTAATGGGGTGCTGTGATGAGTGGGACTCTTATGCAATGGAGACAAGTATGCATCTCAGTGGCCTCATACATACAAATAAACAAACATGGTTCTGAAGCAAGCATATCTGGGGCAGGGGGCACCCCCATATGAATGTGGGTTGAAAAGTATCTATCTATGTCAGAAAAAAAAAAGAAAGTATTTTGCTGACTTGCTCCTAAAATATGCTCTCAAATTTTAATTAGTAATACATGTGTTATCCTATTCATGGTGTTTACTTATAATCATTTTGTCTCATAAATAAAACAGAGATCATATTAAAAATATCATTAATATTAATTGAAATCTACAAAAAGATTAAGTATAATATTTTTTGTTCATTATAATTTTTTAAAATTTTCATTATATAATTTTTTTTAATCACGTTACTAATTTAAGATTTAGACAAATATCAATTGTTTTTCTTCTTGGGTCGACAATACATTTATTAACTTAGCTCTGAAACTATGAGAAATAATCAATTTATAATTCATTTTAACTTATAATAGCAAGTTATTTACATTATTCAATTTTTCAAGAGAGATGCAAGGGCAATTTATTTTGCAATAAATATCCCATCTGCAGTTCTACTGAATCCATCCACCATTATTTATTCAGAAATTAATATATTTCAGCTTTACACTATATAAAGTTCAGAAAACGAAGTGCATGATTTTCATTGATTTTTCTCTTTTGGGTCAAGAAAATTTGAAAAAGTTTTACCGATAGAAGTTGGAAGCTAACTTATCAATTTCTCTTTTTGTCTTCTGCTTCTTGCTTTACCATTTTTATATTAATTTGGTTTACAATAAATATTAGAGATAAAAGTTGACTGGCCTTCGCTCTCTAGATGGGTGTGTTGAATTTTTCTAGATCTGATGTCAACCTTCTTATTCGATCTCTAGATGGGTGTGTTGAATTCATGCCAAGTAATATCTCTATTTCACAATATAAATCGTTTGAACTTGAAAACTTATTTTACAATATAAATTACTTTATAAAATTTTATAAATATTTATTACTTTTTTTCATCTCAATCGCTCTTTACAATCTCTATTTTTTCACTAATTATGATCCAATTCTTCTCAATTATCAAAGTAGATAAATATTTAATTAAGGGTGTTTTTGAAAGTTTAAGTTTAAAATTGTGTGAAATTTAAGACTCTTAATTTTTGTGTATAAATCTAAAACGACTTACTATATTGTAAAACGAATGTAGTATTGCTACTAATTAATCACTAATTCTATGATTTATTAGCAAAAAGAGCATTAATCTGCTATTTCTTTTCTCCTTGTTTCGACAAAAAGGTCAATAGATATAATTTCATCACAAGGGTCAATAGATTAGGGACATATCACATTTTTTTAATACATTGATATTCTTGTTTAAGTGTCTCACAAAAAAATTAGAGAAAATAATTTAGTACAACTAGAAAATCACAAAAATAATAGTGTATAAAAACTGAATTGGTATTATTAGTTAAGACTCTCATTTTAAAATTATAGACATGAAATAAAATTTCTCTACAAATAAAAGTTCCAAAAAATCACTGCATTTTTGCCTAATTTATGTACTACATATTCTCCTTCACTTCTTTCTCTTTCTTCTCTCTCTCTCCTCCCATTTATTGATTACTTCTTTTTGTTCTTTTTTTGGTTTATGTACTTAGCTTTAAAAAAAAAAAAAAGTACCAAAGAGATTTTTGCACTGTATATTCTTCTTAATTTTTTCCTCCTATCTTCCTCTCTATTGGTTACTCCATCTATCCCATTAAAATTGATCTACTTACTATTTTGGACTATTCCAAAAAATTTAACACTTTTCTTAAAAGAAAATTTTTTATTATATAATTTATTATAAAATAATCAATATACGCCATATATATTATATTTATATTATTAAATTTGACATAAAGTATTATAGGAGTTACATATTTTTTATTTTTATTATATTTTAATTTTTATTTTTACATAAAATATCGTGTCAAATCAACCACTATCAATTTTAGTGAGACAGAGGGAGTATAACTTTATTTTTCCCCCTCTAGTTTATAATTTAACTTAAAAAAATAAAAATTAAAGTGCCCCACGAGAAACATTATTCTTTATCATCGGCCTTTTGCAGAAGGCAAGACTCTCGTGAAGCCGTCATTGATTTTGCCATTCGCCACACGTTCATGAAAACAAATTATACTTAATATTTCCTTAATTCTCAGATAATTTTTCATTTTTTAGGAATTAAATATATTAAAAAGTTATAACATTTACATAATTTTAATAAAAATAAATTAATGTTATAATTTAGTAAGTAATAAATGATAATAATTAGGGATGG
This sequence comes from Voacanga thouarsii, assembly GCA_026120185.1. NCBI lineage: Eukaryota > Viridiplantae > Streptophyta > Magnoliopsida > Gentianales > Apocynaceae > Voacanga > Voacanga thouarsii. Next base: position 612,492 of record JANUWF010001938.1, read on the forward strand.
TAATGTGGTCGGATCGGGCTAGGGACTATAAATTCCGGTTCCGTCCCCGCATATGTCCTCGTATCTTTATTTTCGGCCCGTCTTCACTACGAGGAAAGGCGGGGATCCCCGTCCTCGGCCCGCCGAGGACAAAATAATCTCCAGTCCCGACCGGGGGAAGCGGGGGCCATTTGGGTCCGAAAATAATTATAAAGATTTAAATTTTTGTTTGCCTCCAATATATTTTTATTCAAAATTTTTTAATCATATAAAAAACTTTTGTGGTGATTTTTAATAATTCACATATTTATCATATCACTAGATTAGTAAGAGTAAAATTAATAATTAATAATTAATAATTTTTTATTTTTTATTTTTTCTCTTCTTTTCTATTTTATATACATATATATATATATATATATATATAATCATATATAATATATATAATCTACTTATAATTTATATAATGTGTATATATGTATATATATATATATAATTTTTATAATATATATACATATACAATACATATATAATTCACCTATATATATGTGTGTATGTGGACATATATATTTATATATACATATATAATATATGTAAAGCGGGCCGGATTGGGGACGGAGATCATGCAATCTCTGTTCTCAGTTGACGGGCCGAGAAATGAAGTCGTCTTCGCTTAAATCGGGGAATTTCTGACCCCACCGGGGCAGGTCGGGCCGAATCCCCGATTTAAGCGGAGAAATTGCCATCCCTAAAAATAATGTCATTAAAAAAATAAAAATATTAAATTCATTATTGATTTTATAAATGACAAATAATTATAGATAAAAATAAAAAAATATTTGAAAATGAATAGAGTAATTTTTAAATGTAAACTAAATTTTCTTTCTTATACTTTCCATTATAAAAAACAAAAAATAAAATCATTATTTAAATAAATTTCATCCCGTTAACCACGTTAAGTACCTAATTTGTTCAATAATTTATTTATTTTGTACAATCTAATCTTTTAATTAAGTTTGTTTAGTTTATGGGACGAGGCTAAATAACAAGAGGTCGAATTACTAATTTTGTTTCATTATTTTTTATATTTATATTTTATAATTTATTATATGGATTGGGCCAACCCTATAACATGGTATTAGAACTTTCTTTTGCACACAAAGAGGGAAAAAAGTTTAAATATTATGACTTAGTACAAATTATTTGAATAAATATTTTATCGTATTTTGAAACAATTCTTTTTATTTTTTAATAAAATATTTGAAAATTAAATTAATATTATAATACCTCTTAAGAGTTTAAATATTCATTTGTTTTTGTCCCCTTCAAAAGACCAAAAAAAAAGAAGTTTTTTCTCAGAGAAGAAGAGGAGAAATGTGGGTATTAGATCGCACTTTTCCCAATTTTAAATTCCCCAAGCTTTAAAAAAAAAAATCTTAATAAGGGGATATGAGAAAAAAAAAATCCATAAAACCAAAATTTCGTTGCCAGCTCAGCAAAATTATACCTCCCCCGCCCGCACCGCTACAACGGCAGCCAAAAAAGGGGGGAAAAAAAAAAAAAAACCAGCAGCACAGTCACGCACAAGGACACCGCATTAGCTCGGTCGAAGCATCTATTATTCTATTATTTCTTTTTTTCTTCACTTTCTCTCTCACACACATCACACATAGCACTGTCCTTTTCCTGTCCCTTCCTCCCTCGTCCCTCCGATTCCACACACAGTCCCCCCTCTCTTTCACACACCGCTCCGTTTTCCTTTCTTCTTCCTCTCTCATCTTTCTCCGTTTCTTTTCCCCTCTTTCTTCCTCGATTTTCAACTGATTTTCATGGCGAAAAAATTGTATTGAAAAGGTAGGGATGGGTCTCACTGGTAAGGTGAGAAATTGAGAACATAGTTAGAGATGCCATTGATGGAGGGGCATCGCTTCCAAGGCAAGCAATAAAGTAAGTGAAAGTAATTCTAAATATTACTCAATCATATCACCTAAAAGCTCCCTTCTTCTTCTCTGGTAAAGTCAAGAGTTTTTTATTTTGCTGCTGCTCCTCTTTCTCTCTCACACACTAACAAACACTTCGAAGTGAGAGTGAGAGACTGAGTGGAATGTGATGATGATGATAATAATGATAATGATAGTGTTTTTCATCCACTATTTGATCTTTCTTTCCTAACATCGGATTTGCCTTTCCTTACAAATCTTTCATTCTCTCTCTTACTTCCTCTCTGATGCTTTTGGTAGATTTATGCACATGTGAATATATGTACATTCTGGAGTTCTAGGTAATACTCCTACCTCGATATAAAATTTGTCCGTTTACTTCGATTTTGTGTCATTCTCTTTGAAAATGTTAGGAATTACAATTTTCTGCTGGCAAATTTTTTCTACAGCCAGCACATTTTTTTTCTCCCTTTTTTCTCCCGGTGGTTTTAGTAGCATATTTTCGTGAATTGATACTTTTATTTCTGTATGTTTGCACCAAAAATTAGAAATCGAGAAGAGAAAATGAAATTTGGAAATTCGTCGCTGTTGGAACAACCGAGAATTATGCTTTTTGACTTTTGCGGACTTAGGTTTAAGTATGAATTTTGTGCAACTCATGAAAAGTCCAACACTTCTAGATGATTATTTACCTAAACTTTGGCTATTGTCGTTGGAGTGTATATATGTGTATATTTTTGGTTGATTTCTTCTAAAATAGGATAACTTGGGTTTTGGTCTCTGAAGCTAACAATGGCTACAAGACATGGATCAAAATCCCAAAGAGCCCAAAGATCGACTCTGAGGCAGGCAAATTCACCTGCTTCATCCACAACTTCATCCTCAAAGCACTTTCCAGAAACTTCATTGGATGGCCTTAGCTCGCCGGCATCTTCGTCTGCTAGAAGCAAGCCGCCACAGTATTTTTTAACGGAAAGTTTGCCCTTGGATGCAGAGAGATCCAAAGAAAATGTTACAGTCACATGTCGGTTTCGACCTCTAAGGTGCTTTTTGTGGAAAATTATTTTTCAGTGTTGTGACAAGTTTTTTGGCAAATTCAGCATTTTTTTAAAAATGTTTTTTGGGGATTAATGGTTCTTTGGTGATGTTTGGAGCAGCCCTAGGGAAATTCGACATGGTGAAGAGATTGCTTGGTATGCGGATGGTGATACTATTGTGAGGAATGAGCATAATCCCTCAATAGCATATGCATATGGTACGTTTTTTTTTTTTTTTTTAATGATTCTCACAGAATTCTTGTTATTTGCTGGAGTAGAAGGCCTCTTCTTATCAATGCACTGCTTATTAAACATCTAGTTTCAGTGCATTCGATTAATTAGTTGCATGGCATTTGTATTTGATAGAAAAGGAATTCCTCAATGGATTATTTGCCACAAACTTCTTTGTTTTTTGGGGGTTATCAGAAGTGACGGATGTAGTTATGAGTAGATGGAGTTCTCATGAACAATATGCTTAATTTTGAGTATACTACAAAAATTAGAATTCAACCTTGGTCTGTTTTTAGATAAGGAAGGAAGCAGCCCATTGGCCTGTGTTTGTTGGAAAGTTTGTAGCCATTGCCTATATATGCTGAATGTTCATGACTTATTTTTAATCTCTTTCATCCTTTTTAAGACATTTCCGGCCTTATGCTTGACAAAAAAATTGAGTTCTAAACAGAACTCATGCCTTACTTGAGCTCTCTGAGCTGATTCATTTATTTTCTGCCCTTTTGTAATGGATGAGAATTTTCAAAAGGTGTGTCGACTATGCTTTTGAATACTTCTGTCAGATTAGTTTAAAGGGGGCTGATATTGTCATTGTATATGGATATACATATTTCAGGAACTTATCCCCTTTTCTTAAACATTTATCTAGTAGTGAAGTTATCTTTAACCCTCTGTTTAGTGGTGCACTTGGATTGGATTTTTTTTTTTTTTTTTTTGGGGCTCAAAATGGTTTTGGGCTCTTTTTGACAAAAAAAGGTCCTAATACAAATGAATTTTATTTGTGAAATATTGATAGTTTAATTATTCACTTCAAGTAGATCACAATGTTGATCTTTAGCCACATCAAAAAACTGTTTTGTAATCCAATCCGTGTACACCATAGGATTTTTATATTCCCTTTTAACTATCTGCACTGAATCTTAATTGTTCTTCTGCAACTAGATCGGGTTTTTGGTCCTACAACCACAACGCGCCATGTCTATGATGTTGCTGCACAGCATGTGGTCAGTGGTGCCATGGAAGGGATCAATGGTATATATAGTATCATTCTTTGTCAGTATCCGATCTTTTGATTCTATTTGAGACTGTGCGCATGTTGATTATCTATGTGCTTGTCTGTTTCATACACTGATACACATTCTGCAAGTGTTGTGGTGGACAAGTTACTGTAAAATGCACAATTATGGCTTATAAGTTGGTTATGTATCGAGGGATACTGATTTCTTAAATTTTTAAAAAATAGTGCTCATACAATTATATGAATTCAGGTTATGTCTTTTCGTTCTAAAATGTATTGGTGCATGTATGCTTGGATTCCTTGATTTTCCTATGAAAGCGAACCTTCTGTCCTGTGTGCTAAACATGTACCATGATTTGATTAACCTGATAAGTCTCCTAGAATATGTTTGACATCCAAGAAAACATAAAGGGATATAATAAAAAAAAAAAAAAGCAATTTACCCCCCATTAGTATTTTAAGAAAAGATTTGCAAATCCATTACGGGCACACAGTGGCTTTTAGGGTGAGTAAAATGAATGGGGTGACCTAGAACTTATCTTGAACCTTCCGTATAGGGCTTAAGCTATGGTATGGACCGTGAAGGGCAAGTTCTAAGGTTTAACGAAACAGGGCCCCAGCTTAATTGGTCTCCCAAGTAGTCCTATTGAATTGATGGTTGGACTCACTTAGCATAGGCTATAACTGACTCCATACTTTTTGTTCTCTGAAAGTAACTATTTGCAATAAGGCTGCTTAGAAGTAAGTGTTAAATATCAAGCTTGGGTGTAGTTTGGTACTATGTACTTAGTTATTTATGTATGACATGTTTCAATTGAACTTTTCAGAAATCCTTATGAGATTGATAGTTATTAGGACTTGTATGATTTTTTTTTTTAATTGTATTTATGGTACCATGCCTTGTTCACTTGGAAATTTATGATTAAGCCATATGTTACTGTGGTGTACACCTTGCTTTACACTTCTTTATACGTGATTTAAGTTTGTCATTCTCAGAAGCCTGCCCTTTTAGGAATGTCTTAATTATCACCAAGATTTTAGATCATCTTGGATGGTATTCACATGAGATTAACATATGAAGTGAAGGTCCTACTCTAGAATAATTTGGTCATTTGCTCTCTCTGAGGGGCATGCTGCAAGAGTTTCTTTTTTGAATAGTATATGGGGCTGATCCTATTGTATTCCCATAAAGATTTGGAATTTCGTTAGCTACAAAGTTGGAGTGTGCAAGCACCTAAGATTTGCTTTGTTCACAAAAATGGAGAAAGAATATCTACAATTGTTTCATAAGTTGTTTGGACTTGGGACATTTTTGCTTTGTTGGATTAAATTCCAAAAGGGCTTCAAGTATTGAAATTTTGGTGCTAATCTCTTATCATCTAATGAAGGAAAGGGATCCCTTCTAGGTAAATAAATGGTGCAACAAGCGAATGGTATTGTCGTGTTTCAAATTTAGCATATTTTATCTTATACTTTTCAAGTGAAGCAATTTCACATTTTGCTTTGGCTTCAGAATGGAAGTAAAACATGAGACTATATTTGAGCTCCAATTTGGTGGTATAGTGGCTTTGCTTGTGCTTTAAGAGTTCTAGAAGGCAACAGAATTTAAAATGCGGTACAATTTTGTTTTCTGCTAAAGAGTAAAGAGTGCAGTGAGAACCCTATGGAGACATTATGGTGTGCTTTAGTGAAAAGGCTGGACAATATGTACGGCAGCGAGTGTCATGAATGTAAGTGGGAATCCACTATGACAAGAAGTTAAAGTTGTTTTATGTTACTGAAACCAATGCACTATAAATGATGCTTTTAACATGAGACTCCAAAAAATGATTTATGTTTTTCTTTAGGGCTCTTAATAAGAATTGAACCTATTATTGTTTTGCCAGGTTAATACTAGATTGTGATCTGGTAGGTTATACCTCAACGAAGAGTGTGAGTAACAATTATGCCCCAAAAAAATGAAGAAAAGAACAAAACAAAACAAAACAAAAAAAGGAAGAAGTAGAAGATTTGGGGATAGTTTCCATGGATCTTGCTATCTGTCTTGCTTGTCAGGGATGATTGTCTTGTGGATTTCTAATTCTCTTCACTCCTCTTATTACCTGGGCTTTTGTTTTGTAGCAGCATTGTGCTTTGCATCTTGTTAAGCTGTTGAGTCGGTACCATTTGCCACAGCTTTCCATGATTGGTTAAAGTTGGATGCTGCATCCTCAAGTGTTGGAATTATATTTTCCCAATGTGTAAAGATGTTCAGAGGGTGCAGAAATTGAACCACTGACCAAATTTTGTAGTTTTACAGGATAGTTCAAAAGTTAAATAGATGTTGATTTATAATTATTATTTGCTGAAGGCATGTTTGGCTTTTCTTGTCATGCATTCTCTTTTAGAACTTGTTATCTTTTTTTTGCTGCAACGACTGGAAAGCTGTTTGAATGTGTGCCTTAGATGTTCATAGTTTCTTGTATTAATTAATTGCGAATGTCATTTTGAATTTCACCATCGTTTTATTGATCGCAGGCACAATCTTTGCATATGGTGTTACAAGTAGTGGAAAGACTCATACCATGCATGTAAGGAAATTGGTTTCTTGAAATATTCTTCTCAAAATTTGATACTTGAGAAACATGAAGTCCGAGCTCCCTTTTTCCCTATGATCATTGTTGACAAAATCTAGCACTCTTGTAATATGCCCATTCTTGTCTTCCAGATATTATCTATTGCAAATTCTGCAGTGGATATCACTAGCCCTACAGCTTTAAAAAAAAAAAAATTCCTGTCAATATTTGATGACAAAGGGAATACACATTATGTGGTTCATGCAAGCTAGTTTCACAAGGCTTAACTTGAATTGGGGTGGTGGCTGAGCATTTGAAAGGATCAGTCTAAAATAATTCGGAATTTGGAAGCTTGAATAGAACTTTGGATTGAGAGGCTTCTTCTCTTGCAAGAAGAATAGGTAGATCATAGATGGTTTCAAATGAGGTTGAGATTCTTTTCCATGCAACTGCAGTCAATGTTTGAATCAATGCCCATCTGATGGCTTTTTGGCCTCTAATCTGTTTGGGAGTCTTTGAAATTTGTTAGTTAAGGAGGAAGCTCATGTACCAATTGTAGTTGAAAGCCTTAGGAGCCTTGCTTCCCTTATGTTCTTTGTCTGTCAAATGTCGCCTGGTGAAAGTTGTGGGTCATGTGTTATCAATGGATAAGATCTTGCTTTGAAGTAAGGGACTATGGTTTGGAAGAGTTGCTGACTTTGATTCTCATTGTTCCTTGGACTTTTATTTAGTGAATGATGGGCTCTGGATCTCCTTGTTCTTAATTAACAATGAACTTTTCAGACTGCTGTAATATCACAAAGAGAGTTAGCAAACTGAAGGAGCAAAGAAATTGAATTGATTTTGTGATGCGTATTGCCAATGTTAATTTAAATGTTGTTAGGTCTAAACTGGAAGACAAGATTTTCCTTCTGAGGGTGTTTGGTAATCCAATAAGTTTTAATCTCTGGTAATCATGGACTTGCATATGCTTTGGGGATTCTCATTTTGCATCTCACTAAGTAGTTTGGGAAAACAGTTTAGAAGAGTTAAATGTCAGAATGTGTCTTACAATGTGCTTCTGAAGTTTGTCATATGGAAGTTAGATAATGGTGTTTTCATATTTTTGGTGCTGCTTGTTTCTTTATGTTTCCGATGTTATGGATTCACCTTTTCTGTCCTCTAATGAGCTGTGTTCTCTTTGATGGCCTTTCTAATAGTTGGTTATACAGAGACTAGAAAAATTAATTGTTTTTATTGAGATCTTTCCTTTCTGAACAATCATTTATGTAAGGATAAATTATTAAGGATAAATTATTATTGTATGGCTAAAAAACGAGACGATGAATGGAGTGTTTACAAATCGCAACATGCTACCATCAGTGGACTGGAATTGAAAAATAAAATTGGACAAAATTTCAGCTCTTTCCATATAGGAACTTCAAGTCACTTTAGTCTTCAATAAGCTACTGTTTAGCTCCTATTCCTATCATATGATGGGGCATGGAAAGACCAATACTATCTATTAGGAAGTTGTATTTGACTGATATGTTTTGTCTGCATTCATTTCAGGGTGACCAGAGGTCTCCTGGAATCATTCCTCTGGCTGTTAAGGATGCTTTCAGTATCATTCAAGAGGTAATAAAAGTTAGCTTAACCTACCACTTTCAAGGTTATGTTACTGTTAATTACTCACAGTATCTTATGATGATGCTTTAGACACCTAGCAGAGAATTTCTTCTCCGTGTCTCATATTTGGAAATCTACAATGAGGTAAGCTGCTTAGCTTTTCTGCTTGATTGACAGCCTGTTAAGGAGATCTTCCACTGAAGCATGGCATAGTTGAAATCAATAATTCATTATTTTTAAATCAATGGGTGTGATTTTCTGTGGATGCCGTACATGAGTGTATCATTATCACTTGTGTTATACATTGGCATTTGACTATCAATAGCCCTCTGGGAAACACTATTTGATTGGATTTGTAATGGTTGAAAACAATCCTATCATCTGGAGTTCATGCATCAATTGTGTTTATTTTTTTAAAATTGGAATATAATCTAAAGAAAATAGCTCTAATCTAATTTACTGACTATCTAGTTTGTAATAAAATAATATCCCAGTGATGGATATTGATCATTTTCCTTGGATGTTATAGATTGTTTTACACATTATAAGATGTCTCAACTGTTCGATGCAATATTAGTTCTTTCTGTTGCTAAGAAATCCCATATCTAGTGGAGATTTATTTTGTGGGAATCCTGCAATAGATTTTGTTACAGTTTGCGTAGCAGAAATGCCACGAATTTTCCTAGAGCATGGATTAAGTTTGGAGAAATTAATTCTTTTGTTTGGTTACCCTTTCTCATATTATATTTGTTTCCCTTTTCTTCTTTTGTTACATGCAACAACTTGTTATGTTTTAGTGATATCTGGTTGGTGAATTCCAGATAATTACTTCCTTAACTACTTTACTACTTATCAGGTTGTTAATGACTTACTAAATCCAGCTGGGCAGAATTTACGCATTAGAGAAGATGCACAGGTACATTTTCCTTAACTAATACTAATGAAACTTAAATATTTAAATACAGGAGAACTTCAAACATTTCTTTTCCTTATATATTTACTGTAGGGGACCTTTGTCGAGGGCATCAAAGAGGAGGTTGTTTTATCTCCAGCTCATGCGCTTTCTCTAATAGCAGCAGGGGAAGGTAAAAGCTTTGCTTAAACTCTGATAGCTAAGTCTTTTCTAGACCGGTAAAGGTAGGTAGCTTGTAATTTTAATTTTGCACTTTCTTAATATGATGTACTGTAGCTTTTGGACTAGATTTCACATTTATTTAGAAAATAAAAAACATTTTGTTCATAATAATTGATGGATGTCTTTGATGTTCATAATAAATGTTCACAAAGAACATTTTGGGGTCTGCACTCCAGCTTCAGAACCTGGAAACAATTATCTAATTATTTGAGATCCTTTTATTTTATTTTTCTGGTTCTATAATTATTATTTCAATAAAATCGGCACAATTGAACTACTCTTAATCACCATTTCTTGTTATATCCATGATATATCCTTGTCTATATTTTCCATTTGGTGCTGGTGATATTTATTTCTAACGTCAGGGCAAGCTTACATGATGTGGGTTCTAAAAATTAGGTTATAGGTTATACTCTGTATAGTTTTATATTGGCTCCAATATGAATTTCTTGCTTTTCTTTCTTGTTTATACCAAAAGGATATCCTCTTTCGGAACTGGAAAATTTGTACTTTGAGATATGTATATTTTTCCCACATATTTTATGTCTGAAAAAGGTTTTCAGATTACAGCTTCTCCCATATCTCTTATTTTATAACTAACAAGGTTAGCTGTGCATGTTTTACACTCTCTTTAAACTGTTATGCATTTCTGACATTTTCTTGATAGACCTAGAGAAGTATTTTTTGGCAAAAATCTCATATTGTACGTTAATGCAAACTTATTTCCCCATTTTTGATGCATAGCTTTTGACTGATCGGTTGAGTTTTATTTAGTTATGGTTCTGATTGCCATTCATCCTCTTTTGGCAATTTGTTTTAACAAGTTCAATTTTCTGCCACAGAGCACAGGCATGTGGGTTCCACAAACTTCAATATTCTCAGCAGCAGAAGCCATACGATATTCACACTGGTACCTACCTTGCACTGGTGATTAAATGCAAAATTTTCCTGCATATTTTGATGCTTTGTTTCTTCCACCTCCATTTGACAATGCAACTCTTGCTCAACTACCTTGTCGACAGACAATAGAGAGTAGCCCATGTGGTGAAAATTGTGAAGGCGAAGCTGTTACATTGTCACAACTGGTGAGTGGCCCATGGCTGTATTTGGGAAGAAACTCATCCCAATCCAAGCCAAAACTCCAATTTAAAGTAATATTAATTTAAATAATTTTCGTTTTTTGAGAACTGTCATATACTCACAATATATCATATTTTATCTCTCTCATTAATTATTAGGCCCCGTATTTACCCCACATTTAATAATATTTTATTAAATTTTAACAAACTAATCTCAATCCAATCCTTATCCAAATACATTCTATGCTTGTTTGATCATATTGACTTCCAACTCCACCCATTTGTTGCTTTTTTATTTGAACTTTTTCTTCAAAAGTTTAACCAGATCAAATTCTTCAAGTTGCCATGCATTCAGAGGGTAACTTACCTCTGTCCTTGTCTTGTGAAGATATCAGACTATCGGTTCAACTATCTCTGTTTCTTGGATTCATTATAGCTGAGCCTGGTGTTCTGTTTATATTTTGATTAGACTTAGTGAATATGATTGATTGATGATACATCAATTGGTATATATTCTTGCAGAATCTCATTGACTTGGCTGGTTCTGAGAGCTCTAGGGCCGAAACTACGGGTGTGCGTCGTAAAGAGGGGTCCTACATCAATAAGAGCCTCCTAACTCTCGGAACTGTGAGACCTCAATCATTCTGGTTGTGTTGTCAGTGTAATAGTTTCACTCTACTAAGGCGTTTTTCGTTTACTTACAAATTACTCTTTGTTTTCCCTTTATTTGTTCTTCTTATTCTTTACTGAAAGCTGTAATTTGTTGGCATTTTATATGTTTTCTTCAACTAGAAGAAGAATGCAACAAAGTTTATCCAGCTGTTAATCAATCTAATTTGACTGCCATATAAGTTGGAGTTGGATGCATACTTTTTCCTCTTGAGTTGTGCACAGAAAATGGAATATAATCCATATTATATTATTTGTTACTCAAGTTAAATCATTTAAAAAAGTATCTTTCCCTGAGTAACTCTTTTAACTGGTAATGCTAACTATTTTCATTAAAAGATTGGTAGTGGGCAGGAAGACTTTAGAAGTTAGAGAAGGATTCATCATGTACTTAAGCATAGGTTGAATCTCAGCTACATCTCTGATAGTTACCCTTATGTTGGAAGATATTGTAGTACAAACTTGAAAATTCATCCTTGGGAAATGTCTCTCGCATCAAATAATGAATGGTTGATATTGAGAGGAAAGTTTGGCATTCTACATGCAATTTGTGTTTTGTTGAAGTCATTTCGAGTCTAGAACTAGTTTGGTAACCTTCCTTTCTGCAAAAATATCCTTAAGAAAATCTTTTCAGCTAGAATATATTAAATCTTTCTCTCTTACCGTACTCCGTGCCTTCATTATCCCCAACAGCCAAGCCAAAAAACCATGCACAAGTGCTGAAGCAACAAAAGCCAGTTTTGGCCATTATCTTGTTTCAAATTTTGTGGTCTATATGAATCTTTCTCAGACACAGTTGTAATGATGTTTGTGTTCTTGCATGGGGTAATTGACTTGTGACTAGCATCTGTTCTCCATATTTTTATCACTCCCTTTTTCCAAAGTGAATGTCTTCATTTGACTCGGCAGACAGATTTTTATTTTAACTAGTGTGGGCAAATGGTCAAAATTTGGATTGGAAAGCATGTTCCTTTTAGGAAAGTGAACAATATTAGAAACACCTGAAGATGAAATGAAGACATTTGATATGAAACAGAGGGAATATTATATCTTTTTTGTTATATGCAACTCTGACGTGCAAATTGCTGATTGTAAACAGGTTATATCAAAGTTAACAGATGGGAAATCTGCTCACATTCCATATAGAGATTCAAAATTGACCCGGCTTCTTCAGTCTTCATTGAGTGGTCATGGTCGTGTATCGGTATGTATTTCTGTTATATAGGTGTATCTATGTTGATTTTTTCCAGCTGAAGCTGTTTCAGTCATTCTTGTGCTATGACTCTATAAATGACTCTATTCTCAAGATATGTTGGGAAAAAGAGAAATTAAAGTGCTTTTTGATGTACCATGCAAAAACCTGGAAACAATCTATAGCCCAAAAAGTCAAATGAACTACTGCTCTGAAACTCCTGACAGAAATGAAAGATGTTGCTACCTTACTTAAAATCTTTTCTTGTGGGTAAACGCAGCTAATCTGCACGGTAACGCCTTCATCAAGCAATTCTGAAGAGACACACAATACATTAAAGTTTGCACATCGTGCAAAGCATATTGAAATACAGGCAGCACAAAATAAGGTATGTTCTTGATATATACACAAAATACGAAAAGATGACAATAGTCACTCTAACTATGGCTGTTAACATGCAGATAATTGACGAGAAATCACTAATTAAGAAATACCAAAATGAAATTCGTTGTTTAAAGGAAGAATTAGAGCAATTAAAGAGAGGCATTGTTACGGTTCCAAAAATGAAAGACAGTGGAGAAGACGATTTTGTGCGCTTAAAACAAAAGGTATGCTTGGAGCAAGCTCTGCTTTTGTATTCTCTGTTGGGATTTTAAATATGTTTAAGTACAAAATTTCTACATATGTTGAATACAATTATTATTATTATTATTATTATTATTAATTTTTTTTATATTATTATTATTATTTTTTGGGTTTTCGCCTTTTGGTTTCATTTTGCATTTGCATTTTCTGCTGTACATGGAAGAATGCACATCCCTTGCCATACCAGGGGCCTTTGAGCTGGTCTAACAACATTCTCAGTATCATGTCAAGAGCAAAGAAATAAAAAGGCTGTTATGTTGCAGGATGATATGGGATATTCATTCATTTCTTCAATTTAAAGTAATCAATTAGGATGTGTTCATAGCTGGATTGATAGGGTAATAGCTAGTTTGTGAAAAGAATGCTGTATATAAGCTTGAACCTTTTCCTTCTTTTTTGTTGTTTTGTGAAGCTAGAAGATGGTCAAGTTAGGCTGCAATCAAGATTGGAAGAGGAAGAAGAAGCTAAAGCTGCTTTGATGGGTAGAATACAGCGGTTGACAAAATTGATATTGGTTTCCTCAAAAGCTTCGCAGTCATCAAGACTTCCTCACCGTCCAGGTCTAAGGAGAAGACACTCCTTTGGAGAAGAAGAGGTATGTTAATCCTTTTCTTTTAATCATGATTTCTCCTTCCGTATGTGCCCTCTATAGCCCCCCATGCCTTTTGGGGGAGAGAGGGAGGGAACTGTTTCATTTCATTGTCTAATTACTTGTAAATAACTTATAGCTTGCATATCTTCCACACCGAAGGCGAGATCTTATCTGGGATGACGAAAACATTGATACTTTTGTATCTCTTGATGGAAATGCGGAAGCTTCAGATGATACACTGAAGGAGGAGAAAAAGAGCAGGAAGAATGGATTGCTTAACTGGTTGAAGTTACGGGTATGTGGAGTACATATTTTGATATTTGTTGTCATAGGCTTTTTGTATTGGTTTTTCCATTCTGAGTCAGGGTCTAGCAATTACCAGTTTCTGATGTCTCATCTTTGCTTGCTGCATTGGGTTTTGACTTGTTTCCAAGGGAGAAAGTCTAGAATTTAGATATTGGAGGCCTGCTGATGAATTTGCTTCTCTCTCAGTTCTCACTAAAGATACCCTTCCTTCCTTGTGAGTGTTAAGTAGCATGCAGATTCAGTGTTGGGCTTTGGTTCTGGTAGCACAACTTGTTTTCCCCAATCATGATTATTTAAGTTGTCTCAATGCCTTTGGTTCAGACCCCGGTGAATTATATCAGACAACTCCCTTTGGATGAGGGAAAGAAATTTTTGCTTTAACCTGGCATAGGTACATGGTAGCGTAAACATGTAAAAAATTTGTATATAGTGGGTGTATAATGTTTTTTACATTTGCAGAAAACTTCTGATCTATTTTCATGTGGTTTGGCAAAAAGTTGAGGACAAGGACGAGTTGATGCTTTTTTCTTTTTACTCTCATGATTGTAAGAGTGAAGAAGTTTTGCAGAGCACCAGTATCCTTATTTTCCTATTTATAGACTAAATTTACAATACTGGCAGTTCATTTCAGTTCCCTTAAGAGACATGATTTCTAGAAAGGTGGAATAGGGAAGAAGAGCATGACTTAAGAAAATCTTGAGAAAGCACTGAATTATAGATGTATTGCATGTTGAAAGGCATATGACTTAAAATGGATTATTTTACTCTCTTTTATATATTTGATGAAATCGCATAATGAATAGAAGTTTCATTCGTAATATGTGATAGAATCAAAATGTTTTCTTTTGCCAAAAAGGATGTTGTATTTGACTACAATTCTCAAAATCATCTTCATCACTCCTGTAGCATCATTTTGAGGAAAAATTCCCAACTCTTTTGTTGTGTGCTTCAAATATTTGCACTAGTGGATCTAATGCGTTTTCTTTTGGTAACAATTCCAATGGAAGAATGCAAGCAATTTTGTTATTGCTGCTGTTATACCTTCATTAGCCTTTGTCAAGGTAAGCTAATTTTATATTTTAAACTAGAAACGAGACGGCGGCATTGGGACTTTGACGAGCAACAGTGACAAATCCAGTGGAGTTAAGTCAACCAGTACACCTTCAACTCCTCAAGCTGAAAGTGTTAATATTCACATGGAATCAAGAAATTCTCGCTCTGTACCAACAGAAAGCACCCAATCTGCAGAGCATTTGACAGAGACAAGACAGGACAGAGAAGCCCACGTGGATAACTTGTTGGGACATGAGACACCCCTGGTATGAGATTAGCATCATTGACAACTCAGGAAAACTGTTGGCAGCTTAGAAATCACTACTCACTTTTGCAAATTTTAATACTTGGAATGAAAATGTCCATATATCTTCGAAAACGTTTTAAGTCTGAAAATTGTGCACTTAGCAGTGCTTACTTAAATATTTGAGCTGTATTTAATACTTTGCATGTTCTATTAGCCTTATTTTTTATCTTTATTTTCTGGTACCAGACTAGCACAAAAACACTGGATCAAATCGACCTTCTGAGGGAGCAACAAAAGATTTTGTTGGGTGAAGTGGCTCTTCATACCAGTGCTCTTAAAAGATTGTCCGAGGAAGCCACAGAGAACTCCAGGAAGGAACATATTCAGGTAATCCTGGTCTCTGAATTCTTCCATTACCCATGATTCAATCCAATACTTTGCGTTTACCTTTTCTGTTCATGTGGAAGGTCGATATTAAAAAATTGAAGGATGAAATTAGAAGGAAAAATGAGCAAATAACTTCATTAGAAAGGCAAATCGCTGATTCCATTCTTACTTCTGATGAAAAATTGGATAGTTTGGAAGAGTCACAAGTAAGTTGGTTCTGCTGAAATGCTTTGGTTGCTTTCCTGTTGCAAACCCTTGTTCCCTCATGTAGTTCTTTGTGCTGCAGTCTGTTGCGGAACTCATGGCACAGCTGAATGAGAAATCATTTGAACTTGAGGTAATACAACTGGTGCATGTTTGCCAAAGAGTTATCTTGAGTCACTTTAAGCAAGGGTACCTTGACATGTTAAAGTGAATTTGTTTCATCAGTTTCAAACTATGTGATTGACTACTGTATTGTTAGATACCAATAAGATGGATTCCCCAGGGATGTCTGTAAATACCTCTATGGTCACTGCCGATATGACATTGGCGAAGATGCTTTTAAAAATTTTTAAACAAAAATACACACAAAAAGTATGAAAAAAGTGAAGAATAATTGTAAATTGGAGGGAACCGTGTCATTAGTCAGTACAATGATAGGGGAAGGAAAGACAGATAATAATAATCAATCCTTAGACCACACAAATAACCTAATAACTTTTCCTTTTTTGAAATGTTTCTATTCTGCTAGGTGGTTTTATCTGTTTATTGTGTTCATTTACAGGTTAAAGCTGCTGATAATCGGATAATTCAAGAGCAGCTAAATCAAAAGGTATAGGACATGTCTCTGCCAATTTCCCCTTAGGATTATCAGTGGTTTGAAAGCACTAGTTTGTTTTTTTTTTCTGTCTTAATTTTTTCCTTAATCAATCCTTTGTATCAATGTTTCATGGAACTTCTTTTTTGAGCAGATTGGTGAATGTGAAGAACTGCAAGAGACAATTGCCTCATTGAAACAACAACTATCTGACGCCCAAGAGCAGAGAATTCCTAGCCCATTGCGTAATCCTTCACAACATGAAACCAAAACTTTGCACCAAGAACTTCTGAATCTTAAGGAGGGTTCAGCTTTGAAATACACAAAACAAACATTCCTTCTCCAAGCCCAGGTTATATCATGTTTATAGCTTATGTATTTGCTGCATCTTATCTGATGAGTGGAATCTTTTAAAGTTCTTTGGGACACTGTTTAAGGGAAAAAATGGAAAATAAATAGGAAGAGGAAGAGCAAAAGGAAGAATACTTACTGTAGTTTGCACTCAGTTATTTCATATTCCGGGCTCTGTTTGGCTGGGTGCAATTGTTATATGTTTCACCAGTGAATCCTGTATTTCTGCAGGAAGCTGAGATTGAAGAACTTAAAAAGAAATTGGCTGAATTAAGCGAGTTGAAAGAACAACTAGAGGTTCGGAACCAGAAATTAGCGGAGGAGAGTTCATACGCTAAAGGATTGGCATCTGCAGCAGCCGTAGAATTGAAGGCACTGTCTGAGGAGGTTGCTAAACTTATGAACCACAATGAGAAATTAGCTGCTGAATTGGCAGCTCTTAAAAGTCCCCCGACACAGCGTAGAAGCATTAATTCCGTTAGGAATGGCAGACGAGATGCTCATGTTAAACAAAGTGTAATACCTCCAGATGTTAAGAGAGAATTAGCTTTGAGCCGTGAGAGGGAAATCTCTTACGAAGCTGCTCTGGCAGAAAAGGATCAGAGAGAAGGTGAATTACATCGAAAGGTGGAAGAATCAAAAGAAAGAGAAGCTTATCTTGAAAATGAACTTGCAAACATGTGGGTTCTTGTGGCAAAGCTGAAGAAGTCTCAAGGCGCCGAAAGTGAGGTTTCTGATTCAACCAGAGAAAACCAGAGGATTGATGGTTTTGAGATTTGGAGTAATTCTGTGCAGACAAAAGAGTTTTTGAACTGACGGACACCTAATTAGCAAGACCGCAAATAACGGTTGTTTGTTGCTTGTAGCAGATTTCGCTGGATTGTCACTGTGAATTTTTTCCTCCCCTCCCCATTTTTTGGTTCATGTATTGATGTCTGCGAGGTGTTGTATAAATTAGGTTTAGTTTTTGGTTTGCAATGTAGTAATATAGGGGTAGGGGTGTATTGTAGTCTATTTCCATTGGAAATCTAAGGCTCTTCCTAGTTTGTATCTAGTACAAGGATTCCCAAGTTAATTCTTTCCCAACCCTCTCTCTCAATCCAAAATCAAATGGGATTCTGAATTCATTCCCAAGTTGATTCTTTTCTTCCTCAATCCAGATGGGACTCTGAAATCAGAGTAAAAACGCAGTTAAACACCGATTCAATCCAAATCGAAGTTGGAATCGGGCAAATTGGAGTATAATCATTGAGGGATGGGTACTTCTAACTCAACTCAAAAACTTGGTATGCTTGAGAAGATGAAGAAACCGGAGGGTGAGATTGAGAGCTCTGTTAGTGCCCTGGGATATCTACCTGCTGATTTGGTGTTTGAACTGTTCACGTGCCTCCCTATCAAGGCAGTGTTTCGGTGCATGTCTGTATCTCAGACTTGGAGTTCCATCATTCCGCAGCATCGGAGATTTTCTAATGCATCCGAGGCTTGGCGTTCAATCATCCCGCGTAATCCCACATTCTCTGATGCTTACTGCCGCCGCAATCCTACCGTAGTCATCATTACTCGCCTGTGTACTTGCAGTGTAAGATTTTATTGTTGCGGTCTTAGAGATGATGATGAATATGTTGAAACATTAACCGTCTCCTGTCCAGTTAGGATGTACAAGGACAGGAATGAAGACCCTTTTCGCTTTGGTGTTGAAGATGATTATGAATATAGGCAAGTCACGCAAGTGATCAATGGTTTAGTTTGTGTTTGTGTTGGCTCTGGTGTGTTCCTCTATAACACATTGAACGGTGAAGTTATGAGACTCCCAGACCCGACTCGTCCAACTACACTTGAAGATGCAATTGGAGACGTTTATGCTTATTATCAGTACTTTTTTGGCTTTGATCCAGTTAACAGATTATATAAGATGTTGAGAACCAGTAGAAGACGAAGTTACATTCTCACTCTTGGCAACAATTCTTCGTGGAGAACACTGCCCGACTCTTACGCACCAAAGTACCCCGATAATATCTGTGTTAATGGGATTTTGTATTGGAAAGATTTAAGGTATTCCTTAATGTCATTTAACTTCAGCGAAGAGAAGTTCAGTCGCATTAGCATTCCACCCCCTCAAACTCCTTTGAATGTGGATGATATCTTTATCATCCTTGCCGCCAGCAACTTTGTGCAATTTAGAAGACGATTAACTTTACTCCTTAAACAAAGTTATGGAGAGTTAGTCCTCTTCATGTTAGACTATCATGAAGAAGGAGGTTATGTTTGGACTAAGCATGTGGCAAGCCTTCCAAGTGAATTACAAGTTCCACAAAAAGTTGTTCCTTTAGGTAGTCTCTGTACAGGGGAGATATTGTTAATGTTTGCAAAGGCCGATCCTGGAAGCTGCTCCTCACCACGACTGGTCTACTCGTACAATTACGAGGACGACACTTTTAAGAGGTTTAGTTTAGGAAAGTTGCCTGGCTCAATTAAGTTGGGAAGACAACATTGTTTCAATGTATCTTCTGCGAAGCCAAATTTTGGGAGTCTGGATTCTCTGATTAATGGAGGTAGAGATATGATCAAATGATTGTTTTGGTGTATCTTTTTTCTGCACAGAGAGAGCTGAGGAAATGTTCTTCCTTGTAATGATTCCTTCTTCTTATAGTAAAATATCAAATATATACTATTTGTCCACTTTGCTGATTATTGTGACTATTGTATTGTTGGGGACCAATAAAATGGATTTACATTGCCAAATTGTAACAGGCGAAGATGCTGTTGAGTAAAAAAAAATACACACAAATGTTTAGACCAACAAATATCCTAGTAACTTTTCTTTATTTTCAAATGTTTCTGTTATGTGCACAGTGGGTTTGTGATCCGTTTACCGTGTTCAATCAATTGGCTCGAAAATGGCATCGGAATTAGAATCGTCAAAGCTGCCACTAGCAATGCGAAATCGTCTCTCTGGAACAGCACACGCACTGCTAAAATCACACAACTCACCCTGCAGAAGTAGAGATACAAAATTACAACTGCACGTAAATCATAATAGTAATCTAGAGTTATGGTTTAACTAATAAAATAGAAAAAAGAAAGGGCATTGGAAGAAATGAAATTGCAAGAAACTAATTCATCTGATCACCACAAGAAAAGGCTTGTACCTTCAACCAGGAATTGAAAACCTTAAAAGGAACCGATTGACCCTTCTCTAGATCAATATTTCTAAGCATTGGTGCCTTTATTTCTGCAGAGCAAAGCTTCATCATCTTAGGGAACCTTTCAATACACATTTTTTTTAATGAGGGGAAAATAAGATTATAGTCTTGAGAGCAAAATGTCCTCAAATTTTCCAGGTCTCTCAGCACTAGACGGCACAATCTTGGAAACACAATATTGCTTCTCCTTGCTTCCTTATTTTTCTGGTTGTCCATTTTCTCTTTCTGCTCAAAGTCAAATTTTCCAGTTGATGCCTCCTCATATAAACTCTGCTCAGAGGAGGAAAAGATAAGAGATCCAATGATTTCTGTCATCATCTTGCACTTTTCAATTCTCAAATTTTCTAGACTAACAAGCATTTCAGCCATAGGAGGCGAAAATAAACACTTCAAACCATGACAATCTTCAACTACCAGAGTTTTTAAGCTTTGAAAGGCTTGAATTCCTTGGGGAAGCTTCCTCCACATGCATTGTAAACCAGGTAGAGATTTCAGCTCAATAGATTCCAGTCGATAGAGTATTCTTCCAGCATCTTCCCCCACAGCCTTTAGCCCCTCAAAGTCGAATACCACTTCTAAAGCTCCACAATTGCATATTTCAAGCAATTCCAGTTTGTGTAACAATCTAACTGAATCAGAGATTGCAAGAGTCTCAAGATTTTTGCACACTCTCACGATCAGAACCCGTAGTCTGTCAAGAGAACCAACTTGCATTTGACCACTGATTACCTGCTTTGGTCCATTTAAATGTGCAATGTCCAGTACCTCCAAGCTGGGTAACATGACCTACCAAGTTTAATGATACTTTTTCAGTTAAGCATAACATAGAACTCACTACGTGATAAATTTTACATCCATTCAATTTTATTGTTCCCAACGTTCATTGATTTTAAACACTTGAAGTCCTTTCACTACATTACTAGGGGACATGTCTTAGCCTCCCACAGAGAATTTTTATGTGCTGAAAATAACAGATAGCTTCATGGGAAAAAAGAAGTGCACCTGATTGAAAAGTGGCTGAAGATACAAGTACAACCCATCAAAAGGAATAGGAGGAACTCCGAGAGGGGTGTTTTCTGCTGTCATCTGAGAATCAAAGCTCCAAAAACTTTCTAAGCATTGAAGCTTCAGATAATCCAGTTTTGGCAACTCCAGATTTTCAGTGTCAATATTGTGTTCTTGTTCCTTGGAAATAATTGTTTCTAACATTTCACATTCATATACATCTATCTTTTGAAGTTGCACGAGGCATTTTAAGATGTGTCGCGAAAACAGACTCCTTACAGAACCGCAATAACTCATTTCCAGAATTTTGAGGTTGCCAAAGCATGGAGGTTTGATAAGACCTTTGGACAAATATTTCATTGAACGCAGGCCCTCGAGCTTCATCTCTTGCAGTCTACCAAAAGACCCAGCTGGAATATCTCCATGGCATATTTCTGTTAAATTACGTAGAGCATCCAAAAACAATGACTCCAAGTTTGAAAAAGCACTTCTAGGAGCTAAATCCACGGAATCCATTAGATATTTATAATCACAAGATGACAGGGTAAGCTTTTTGAGGTTGGCACAACCATCTTCATCAAGCTCACTGACAAGCATTTTAGTGCCCCTTACACTTAAGAAAAGATCATCAGTTCTCTGCAATAACGAACCTACTGCTGGCTCTGACAGCAGATTCTCATCAATGTCAATCAGATGCAAGCTCCTTCGGAATTGGTAATCACCAATGCTTCTTTTGCTAGTTTTTACAATATAAAACCTCCGCAGCCTCTCAAGGTGCAATTCTTGCAATATATGTAGCAAAAGCTGAGAGTCGTGTGTGCAAATTTGAAAAGTATCAAGAAAAGAGAGTAAGCTTATCTCTGTTACATAAATTTCTGGTGATTCTTGACCTCCTTCTTCATCCCACCAGGCCTGAAAATAAGCTCCCAAATACAATTGCTCTAGTTTCTGTAAGCCTGGCAGGACACCAGGTGGAAGTGGGTAAGGCCCTTTCTCAAACCTCAAGTCCAGTGACCTCAGATTACAAAGTTGTTGAATTTCACTTGGGAACTCAAAAAGATTAGAACCATAAAAGCTGAGAATTTCCAGTCCTCTCAAGCTCCCAATAATGGACAGGTTAGTGTTCAAGGTGCAGTGGTCTAGGCACAATGTCTGAAGGCTTATCAAGGATTGAAGTGATGATGAGAGTTTAATGTTCATTCTGCTAAACACGAGTACTCCAAGTTCTCTCATCCCATCAAAAAAGTTTTTCAGTAAGATCAGTGCACTTGACTGGCAACTAAGTGACAAAAAGTTTAGTTTAGGATATTCCAAGTCACAGGGAACCTGATCCAATTTGTCAAATGTTAACGCAATGGCAGTGTAATGTTTGCGTCTGTCACCACAAGGCCATTCTTTCAACCCAGAGTGTCTTACCTTATGCACATGCTCGTCTTTAGATGCAATTGATAAACAAACATCTCGTACAACATCATGCAGTTTTATACATTCTTCCTTGCCCGGCAGCATCAAGTAGCAGCTTTTCAGCTCATCTGTTATTGAGGTTACTCTATCTCTTGTTGCTGACATGGTCTCAATACCATTGAACAATTGCAACCCTTTCCCAAATCTAACCAGAGATTCAAGTGAAATATTGTAATCTTCTGGAAAGAGAGAAGACAGTAGAAGTAATAACTTGGCTTCATTACTTTCCAAGTAATTATAGCTCCACTCTATCCTTGAGTACACTAAATTATGCATTCCTCTAATATTTGTCACAGAAGAATTTGTTAATTGTTGGAGTGCATCCTTCCAGGCATGCTCGTTTTTGTTTTTCAGTGCCCTTCCAACAATAACTATTGCCAGAGGTAAGCCTCCACATTCCTCAGCAATCTCTTCAGCTATGCACCGCACTTCAGCATCATCATCAGAAATTCCTGCAGCCTCCTTAAAAAGAAACCATGCTTCTTGCTTAGGTAGAACTTGGACTTCAAAACTCTTTTGTGCTCCCATGTTGCTGCAGACCCCTTTTAGTCGTGATGTCAATAGAATTTTCAAGCATGGGCGTTCTCCAAGTAAAGGAATTCCTACTGTGCAAAAATCAAGTTCTTGCCAAAGATCATCTAATACCAGAAGAATTTTCTTCTCCTCATCCATCAATCTTGCATGAAGTCGTTCAGCTCTCACAAATATATTGGACTTCTCCGGAATTGTTAGCCCCAAAGCATCAGCAATTTGGTCTTGAATTTTGATCAAGTCCTGATCTTGAGATACCACTGCCACCGCAACCTCATCAAACAAATTTTCCACTTTAACTTTAGCAGCAATTTCTTGCACCATAGTTGTTTTTCCCACCCCAGCCATACCACATATTCCAATTATGCTACTCTCGCTGTCCTTCAGAGCTTCTATAACGTCCTTCCTGGTCAACATCCTGGACTCGAATCCCCCAAAATCTTGCTTTGATGGATGTGGCTTCTGGAATGGTGGTGCAGGATATCCAATAATACGAAATTTTCCTCCTTCCTTGAGTTTAACAACCTCACAAGTAACCTTTGCTGCTTTCCGTCCCAGCATGTAACGAGACTTGAGAGTGAGAGACCTAGAACAACATAAGCACCCGCTTCTAGCATTTTCTGTCTTTTCCAGAACCTGATCAGCCTTTTCCTTTACATTCTCGACTTTTTTCAACCAATCCAAGACATCTGGCCCAACAACTTCTGCATTTCTTTGGGCCGCATCGACCAATAACTGTGTCCCAGTTTTCTTATTCTTGAGGTCTTCAACTTCATTTCTGAGAGCTTGAATGTTGGTACCGTAGCAAAATACGTACCGAAACTGGCATTTAATTGGATTGATGAGGCATTCTGCAACTTTACCGGCAATGGGACCCGCCATATGCTCTACCATTTCTACTGCTTTTTGAGTTGGATGCTTCTCCTGTTGCTCAACCTTTTCCTCCCCTACTTCTCTCCCTCTCCGTGTCCGATTGATTCTTCTTGACAGCTTACTTTTTCACTTAATACAGATGCATGAAATATGAGATTAGAACAGAATGAAACAAATCTGAATCTCTTGGTGAGGAATCAAGCTCATGACGGGAGCTCTTTTGAAGGATATTTTCCCCTTCAGATTAACTGACAAGCAGGAGCAGCAAATTCCAACCGGCAAAGGAAGCTCTCCAGCTGATCCATGCAAAAACAAAACATTGAGAGAAATGTTTCAGTACTAATTAATTTTGGGGTAGCTAGGCAAGAGATAAAACCAACAGCGCATCAACGGAACGGAAGCCTTTTGGTATCTCTACATTTACATTTATAAAAATTCCCCTTTTCTTGTATTCTATTGCTATCTGTCCAAGAGCACAAACAGAGATGAAAGTCTAAATCATCACCAGAGTTTGAATTCTGACTAAACCCAAATCTTGTTAAAGTTTGAAATTTCAGGATGGAGCAGAGATCAAAATGTGTTAAGACTTTGGACTATAGTTTTGGCTGCTCAGAAAGAAACTTCTACAGAATAGTTGTTCTCGTTCATGCTCTTTGAAAAACTCATTTGAACTTGATACGCACAGAGGAACAAGTAAAAGATTTCAAAAGTGAGTAGAAATCAAAGAGAAACAGTGAAGACATACCATTGCTGGGTAAGAGGAACACAAAATGGATAACTTTGAGCCAGACAGGAACGTTTTCACCGATTCCAGCAGATTTTGCTGCTGCAGAAAAGCAAAAAATTGATTAACAAGATTTGACAACAACATGATTGGAATACAACATCAAACGCATGATTGACAGACCTGAATTTCTAGGGTCAATAGAGTGAAAACTATGGGCTTCAAGCTTGCCTGAAAGTCGACTTGAGAAAATGTTGCAGCTATGGACCAAGAATTTGGTGTCAAGGAATCACAGGGTGGGAGAGTATATCTCAAGGCCACTTGTAGAAATCATTATTCGTCCTTGGCCAAGGCGACTATGTAATGGAAATGGTTCCAATTGATACACATATCGAGTAATGGATTTCTTGAACAAGTATTAAAATATTCGGGTCAGAATTAATAATATTTTGGAAGGAGTTGACACTAATTCTATGCTCTAGACCGAATGAGATATTGTATGTTGAAAGGAGTTTATTGCACTGATAATTTGTTATTGAAATATTCATGTCAAGTCACTTGACTTTCTGGACTTTTGGGTGATCAAAAGTCATTGCTAGATGTCGCTCTTGATATCATTGTTAGAGTGGAAAACTAGGCATTAACAATTATTAATTAATGGATATCGTTGTTTACAGGTTAATTACAGCTTCACATGTGAAAAACTGGAAAATGCAAGGAAAGTTTGCTGGGCATAGTTAGAAGTCTTTCCTTGGAACCATATTTATATGGTATAGGCATTTGTTTATTTGCTTTGCCTTCTCAGAATGATCGAACTGTTTTGTCCTCGCTGGAGAATAAGAATTGTTCAACTGCCGACCAGACAAAACGCATCTTTCACTTAGAAATTGAGAGCGCTGGTTTTGTCACTTGAAAAGTACTCGGCAATTTAAAATACTCCACCTTTCATAATTCATTTCCCAGACATTGCCAGGAATGAGGCAAAGTCCTTCCTCCATCTCATGTTAATCAAATGTTTTCAGATTAGAAATCCTTATTATCCATCACCTAACCGGCTAAGAGATTCCGATTCCGCCAATCAACTGGGTAACAAGCGGAGACAGGAAGCAAGGAAGAGGAGGAAGCTGCATTGTTATAAGCGTGTTATTCTCACAAATAGTTATAAATAATTTGCTTATAGAAATGCTCGTTTAATGGAAGAATCTGAGACATTCACCAATACTGAAAACGCTCACCGGGCAGGGAAAGTGTTGCCACTCGGACATCAAAAAGTCCGGTGCACTAAACCCAACTTGTTCCTCTCTGATAGGCATACAGAGACTTGTGATGCATCACACTGTTACCGTCACAACTGGCTTTTATGCTAGAGACAGCAGCATATGAAATCATTTTTTTTTTTTGGGGGGCGTGAAGAAAAAATTTTATGTATCCAAAAACCCTATGATTTTGTTTCCCCTCCAGTTATCACTTAAGGCATAAACCAGAACCACACTGCACATTATTAAAAACAAACCCATCCACGAGGAAGAAACATCACGGTATCAGTTTAAAAGAGAGCAAAAGGAAGACGCGGGCCAGCTTGTGTCTCAATCATAAGTCTAAACCCCAGAAGTAGATGTGTACTAGAAATTATGAATCTACCTCTTGAAACTAGATTGAGAAATCTCAATGTTTTCAGTGCCATGTCCAAGCACCAGACATTTTCTTCAGACAGTAGTGCCCACCCTGCAAGGATCAACACCATTCTATTTTGCTACAGAGAAAATCCAGATCAATCACCTAAAAGAAATGATAGAAACAATTATGACCACCAAAATACAAAGGTATGCAAATTGACGTTTGCAAAGTCAGTCCACCAACTAGTCACGGCATATACGATGCAGCTGCATGTGCAACGAGACAGCAACCATGGATCTAAGGGCCATTGCCTCTTTGAAAAGAACTAACCACCTGATCCAGTCTTGAGATTGAATCCCCAGGCCAAAAATGTCTCAACACAACACCCAGGTTCATCCAATGATTCTATGGTAAGTGACTTTTGAGTGTAAATATGTGAAGTTACTCCAACTATCACCTCAATGAAACAGCTAATCAATTCACCAGACAAAAAACAAGCAGTAAAGATACCACGAGAGCTGTTCAACCAAAAACGCAACAGCTTCCAAATTCACAACATATTTCCAAGAATAGTTACTCTTTGCCACAACAACCTTATCATGCCTACTTCATTCAAACCCCTGTGTTCTGTATGCTAAATCTCTACTCCAAAAAATATTCAGCTCAGAATACAGAATAAAATAGAAACCCATGGCCTTAGGCAGTCATAAAATACTCAGAGCTGATAGCTGTAAGCTAATGGACTAGCTGATCCGTGACAAGGAGCAGCCATTTTGTGCTTATAATGCACTTGATGCTAATAATACTATCATCTCCACTTTTCCTTTTTCTTGTCCAACGCAAGTTAATAAATAAGCTAGATTACAGCAATTTAACAACTTACAAGTTTCCACTGCAGAAAAGTAAATGCACACAAGAAGTGTTATGTGAGACATAAATCAAAACAGATTTAGATGGTGTTTCTTCCAAAACTGATTCAGAAAAATCCCCTTACAAAAGAGAAATGAAAAGAAATCTCAATTCACATCTTCATGCTCAGAGTCGGCCAGATTATGCGGCAGAATATGCTTATTGGCATTACCAATAGGTGCAAGTGCCTAAAGGTGTACCCACAGATAACCTAGAGTTTCTGATTTTTCAATCTCTGCATCTTATGTAATCAATCAATCAAATCTCATAAAATGATTGACAATGAAAACAAAAGGTGTTTCAAACACGTTAATACATCCACTTTCCATGTTTTAATATAAAAATATACCATTAGGAATTTCAATCTTAAAATGTCTAATTTTGAAGATAAGAAAAGCCAATCTGTAACAATTTGAATACATTTAAGGATTAAGTTGGAGCCCAAAGATTTCAGTCTTAGCAGGACCTGAATTTACTAGAGAATGTAGAGAAAGTCGACAACTTTCATAGAAATTAGCTAAAAGACTAGGCGAGAAGTATTCCAGGGGACCAGATACATCAAGGATTGCAACAGTTCTAAGCGCTAATGGTAAATTCAATCCGTCATAAATAACACCAGTGGCGGAAATTATTGCCGAACTCAACAGCATACAATAATTTTTCAAAAGAAAAGATAATCGTGAATTAGTATTAAAATATGTATTTTTATAGGCGAATACAAATAAAAAACTAAAAGAGAAAAAGAAACTATTAGAAATCAGACTCCTTTGGTAATCAATAACAAAACCGGTAGAATTGTGAATCCATCCGATCAGTTTGACTTGGGATCGGGCAAGGGGAAAAGCCCAGCACCAGCAGCTCCACGGGGAGGCGAGAATCCCAAGAACTTTTGCAGATTGGTCCTAATGCTAATTGAACATAAGAAATATAAGAAAGCCATCGAGCAATCCGTCATATCGTTCCCAGATAAGCCCCTGTGACTCATCTTCTGAACAATTCGCAACGGCACGAATGGCAATTTGGCCACAGGCTTCCCTTCGAATAGAGTATTCAAAAACCCAAAAACCATGAAGAGGACGACGGCGACAACAGCACCGGACTTGAATTTGAACAGTGACAAATCACGACTAGATTCCTTCAGCGATGTCTCCACGCGGTCGATCTTCTTGGTCTTGGATTTCTTAGCAGTGGCTTCGTTGTTGCTGCCGGGACCTGTCTTCATCGTCTCGAGCTTCTTGGAGGCTCTGTCGATCGTGGATTTGAGAGATTTGTATGAATTAGTGCGGTAGATTAGCAGCCAAGATATAGCCTCGCAGACTATGGCTGTGAAGATTGATATTGCCACCACTGTAAGGCCGTCGGAATACTTCAAGTGAGAGAGAAACGTCGGAGCCATTGGTGATGGCCGGAGAAGGATCAGAGTCGGATCTAAGAAGCTAGAAGGAGATTCTTTTTCTGCTCGCGGAGGCGCAGGCAGAAGTATATATACTTCAATAATTCGCCGTTTTCTTCAATATTTTCGGGTAATTTACTTGGACCCCTCTATTGTTCTATTTATATCATCCAGGTCCCCTTACCTTTTTTCCCCCTTCCTCAAATAGAAGTATGATCGTTGGCCAAAACTGGTCTCTGAACGTTTGCTGGACTGGGGCCAGATGCCCACAGGCTAGCAGTTTTTCTGGGCCAAATTTGTCCTGATTTTTATGGATTGGGCCATTGGGCCTAGGAAGATGAAGAAGAGGTTTTTCTTTCTTTTTTTTTTTTATGGAAATTGATATTAGACCAAAATTATTTAATTTTAAATCTGTTTGATAACTCAATTAAGTATTTAAAATTAATTAATTAAATATTTATTTTATTAAATATATTTAATATTTAATATTTAATTAATTAAATATGTTTCATAATAATTTTTTATTATCACTTATTTAATTAAGACGTATTAAAAAATCTTATTATAAATCTTAAATAAATTGAAAGTTAATTATGTTTTAAATTTGAATATATTAAATATTTATCTAATTATTAATATTATTTCATTTTAATCATAAGTTGTAATAAAAATATAGTATAAACTTAATTATAATTAATTCAAATTTTAAATTTTAAATTTTAATTTTCAAACTTTGATTTTCAAATTTTAATATTTAAATATTCAAATTTTATTTTTATCAAAGGAGCCTTTTAAGTATAATAAGAATATTATATTTTTTTTAAAAAAAATAAGAATATGATTATTCCTCGTGGGATTCTACATTCTCATTGATTGAAAATTTTTAATCCCATTTTAAGTTAAAATTTCCCTTTAATTTAAATATATTATTATTTTATATATTTTTCGTTTTCTTATAATTATCATTTACTCACAATATATCATATCCTCTTATCTTGAATCCTATTTGACCTATATTTAATAATTTTTTATATAAATTAATTCTTATATACTTACACTCTTAGATTGAAGTCTTATTAAAAATATATTCTGTGGAAGTTTGTTTTTAGTCACTGAAAATGAAAATCTAGTTTCATTTGTAGACATAATTATAATTGAGTACTTCTTGTGCGGCCGACAAATTCAGAAACCAACAAAAAAGAGAAAATAAATGAAAAAGAAAAACAAAGTACCATTGTCTCTGTCTTTGTCCCTCTCCAGCTGTTTGAAAATTCTAAACTCAATTCACGTGGATCACTTAAAAAATTATATGGTATAATTTTTTAATAAATATGATTCGTAAATTTACAATTAATGTAAAATTTTCCGTAGTTGTTGGCTCTTTTATTCAACCTTCTTTTTCCGCATTGAATTAAATTTAAACCATCTTCCATTTTTACCCTAAACATGATATATGCCTTCTTTGCCTAACTTTTAGTATTCATGTGTTGTTTTGACATGGAATTTAGAAGGGTATTTTGAAATTTTAAGCAATCAAATTATAATAATTTTTTGAATTGTACATTAAGTACTCTAATACTAAGTTATTACTCTAATTTAATTATATTAATAATTATATTAGCAGATCATATCTATACTGTTATTTTAAACATTCTATTCTTTTAATTGTAATATTTTAAAACTATATGATATGTATTAGATTACCAATTTATCATTACTCAACCACTTTCATTTGAATATTTTTTATTTCAAATACTACTAATCGACTTTTTAAATTAAAAAGTGTGATTAAAAAGTGTGATTGTCTTTAGAAGGTCATATTTGAACATTAAAAATAAAATAAATAAATAAAATATATCAAAATTTAGTTTAGAAAATAAAGAGTATCATATAATGGAAGGAAATATTCTAGATCCATTGTAAGTTGGGGGGGGGGGGTGGAGGAATGGATGGCAATGGTGTAATATCTCAGTGGCAATAGGAGCATAAATGGCATTTGAAATAGGATGGCAACAAAGTGACAACACTACAAATTTTGTACATACATGTGCCAAGTTGACAACATAATGGACGACACTTTTAACATGTTGATGAAGTCGCGTTTTAGTAGGTTTACTTGCTACTATTAGTCTTAAAACTCTTTTTTTTTTTTTTTTTTTTGCTAAGTAAAGATTCAACCCTCTATTTTATCATAAATAAAAGAGAAAGTGATTCCCTCCTCACTCAGTACAGGATTTGAATGGGGGACCGAAGTTGTTCTCCCATGATCACATAGAATAGCCGGAGGAATGAGAGATGGAGATAAATAACCAAAATAATTGTGAAGTTTTACCCATTTGGCAATTTCATGCGCATATACATTCCCTGAATTGGGGATATAAACAAACTTCCAATTATCTCTTTGCTTAAGTATAGACTTCACCGCATCTGTGGATCATTTTCCCAGCCATTCCTCAGCAGATTGAATACCAATAATTGTCCTTATAACATTTAGTGAATCGCCTTCCAAGATGACTTTAGATATGTCAGCCGCATCGGCAATCAATGCAACATTAGTCTTAAAACTCTAACCAGCCCAACAAAGGGAGAAAAAAATAGAAAGTATAATTTTGATCGATTATTTAATTATATACTTTTTATTTAAATAAATTATAAGTTTTATTTATTTA
Source organism: Voacanga thouarsii (assembly GCA_026120185.1). Classification (NCBI taxonomy): domain Eukaryota; kingdom Viridiplantae; phylum Streptophyta; class Magnoliopsida; order Gentianales; family Apocynaceae; genus Voacanga; species Voacanga thouarsii. The sequence goes on from JANUWF010001938.1 coordinate 643,703, forward strand.
TTTTTTTCAAATGTACTAAATGTTCGAAGGTAAGATTTATACCCTCTCTATGTACTTTGTTCCCCCTTATTATTGATAAACAAGTAAGGATTCATCAAACTCTACATCACGATATTGATAATTTTTAAAAAAATTATTCACTATCAAAGAAAAAAATTGAATTCAGCGACTTTATTTAGTTAAAGTTTGATCTTAACTAATGCAAATTTTATTATAATTAAATGACTATTTTTATATTATAGTGTCAAAATATTGATTTATACCCCAATACTTGCACATAGATAGCAAAAGTATGAGTTACCTCATCATAGAATTAATTCACATTATTGTCAATTATTAGTGTAATTGTCATATTATTTTTAATATTTTTAGTTTTCTTTTCTCCCCGAAATGATTTTGATGCTTCAAATGTAAATTAATATATATTTTAATTGGCCCATACTTTACACACTTTTTTATTTCTTTCTTTCTTTTTCTTTTTCTTTTTTTTTTGGCTGCAAAAGCTACAAATGCAAGTTAGACCGACTCTGCCCTTTTATTACTATAATTTTTTATGTGTACATTTTGTTTTTTTAACTGTCCCTCTTATATCCCATAACACATTTTACACACATTTAATATTGGGAGAATGAATATTAAAGAAATTCGTCAAACATGCATTGGAGTACCTATTATTAGAAAACTAATCACGGAAAAACATGCATATGGATTATCAATCATCCAACATCCCATGCCCCCCAAAATCCCATTAAAAAAATTTAAAATGATTAGCCAATTGTAAATATATATGGACGTAAATAAATAAATATTCCGTTTCAAAATATTTGTTAATAATTTTTTTTATTTTATTTCAAAATACTTGTTCATGTATATATTTTTAGAATTAATGATTAGTTTCTTCTTATTTTATTCAATTTATTATAAGTCAACTATACAACTTTCCAAAATTCTTTATCCTTCTTACATTTTGAAAATTTTCACTAATAAATAATTATCGTATTTTTAATATGGTGAACTTTATTTAAATTATAATATTATTTTTAACTCTTTAATATGTGTATAAAAAATTTTATGAATAAATATTTTAAAATAAAAAAATATAAAATAATTTTAGAGAACAATAAATATTTCTCGTTGTATTTAAAAAAATGGTAAATAAATAAAAAGATAATAAATCGCGTAGCAATTGATAAAATAGTGGTGTAATGTAACAGTAACAGTAACAGTAACAGTTGGCTCCTTATTTCTGGTTGCCCCTTTTGTTTTGCCTTTTTAACCCCGCCCTGGCAAACTCCTCCATTCTCCGAGCCTCAACAAGTCCCTTCCTTTCTCTTTCTATCTCTACAGTCTGTATGTGCGTATATATAGAAGACTCGCCTATAGATACATACATATACATCCCCAGCACCAAATCTCATCAGCCCAAACCCCTATCTTCCCCCCATGCCCTCCCGCCCCAAACTTCGCCATCTCTCTCTAAATTCTTGATCATAAATCTTCGATCTTACTCTACCAAAGTGCACCCGGCGGATACAGATTCAATTTTGATATTGAATTTAGCAAATTTTGTCAATATTTGGATCTGTAATTGATGGAAATTTGATGGGGATTTATTTATAGATGCAGTTTTATGCATTGATAAATACGAATCGGAACTTTATTTTTGTGGGATATTTTTGTTATTATTATTAGTTTTCGTTGTCTTGAATTTTGTTTGGATTTGGGTGGTTTCTAATTGGGCGGTGGATTGGAGGAAGGAATGAATGGAGAGACTGATGATGAAAATTGAATCTAAAAGAGATTGAGATAGCGGATATAATTGACAAAAGAAATGCCAGGGATAGCATCGGCAGCAGCAGCTACAGCTACACAGAAAAATGATCATCAATTTACCAATGGAACGGCTTCGTTTAATACGCTGTCTTCAAGCAATGGGTTCTGGTCAAAGCATCGAGAAGACGTTTGCTATAATCAGCTTCAGAAGGTATCTAAATGGCTAATTAATTAGTTTATGTTTAATTCCAATATTAGCATAACTCTAAGCTTAATTCAATTTAATGGACTCTTTCATTGCAAAATCATGTCTGGGCTTGCTTTTCATTTGTAATTCAGTGGATTGGATCTCGCAGTCCAAATAATCGAATAATGTTCCTCAGATTTTAGATTTTAAGTCATGGGAATGTTTTTGGCAGTTGCTATTGGTGTGTGATGTAGTTATTAGATCCATTTATGACCCAATTAACATTTTCTGGATTATGCATTATGGTGACACACTTAAAATACTAGCTCTTTGTTTCTCGGGGTATACTGAAATTTAAGCTCGCATTTACTGTTATATTCAGTAAAAGTTCTACATGCTTTTGAGTTTTCGACAAGGAGGAGAGTGGATTACTGCCTTGCCCATTTGTTGCCCAATCTGCCTAAATGATTTTTTTGGGGTGATTCTTCAAGTTGCTTAAAATTTGGGAGCTAAGAATCTCAGTCATGCTTGCTTTTTGGCCGATATAGAAGATTGGATGTCCTCTTTCATACGGCCAGATGGAGCGGTACTCTGTGATGTTTTCATAAATGTAAATAAATATATCTCCGTGTTGTTCTAATGTTAATGCTTTTATTTATTTAAAAAAAAAATCTTATGACCTAAGAAGATATATTTGTCTTGTTTTTTGAACTTTGTATGTTGTTGAATTTTAGTTATGATAAATGACATAGAGAATTTAATTAATTATGTTGTAGTTTTGGAGTGAGTTATCTCCGCAAGCTCGGCAGGAGCTTCTGAGGATTGACAAGCAAACACTGTTTGAGCAAGCCCGTAAGAATATGTACTGTTCAAGGTGCAATGGATTACTGCTTGAAGGTTTTCTGCAGATTGTCATGTATGGGAAGTCTTTGCAGCAAGAGGGAATGGGCAATCACCATTCCATCAGATTTGGAGCCTTGAAAAATCAAAGTGATGGAGACTTGTGCATGGCTGATGGGAGTGAGGATGATATTCAAGATCCATCTGTGCATCCTTGGGGAGGTCTCACAACAACACGAGATGGGATGCTCACCCTTTTAGACTGTTATCTTTATTCAAAGTCTCTTAAGGGCCTTCAAAATGTAATTCTTGGGTTGGTTCATTTTCTTCTGTTTCCTCTACTTCAACTGAGAACTGTGTGTGTTAGCTTAGATTTCCATTTGAAACAGGTCTTTGACAGTGCACGAGCAAGGGAGCGTGAAAGGGAGTTGCTTTATCCTGATGCTTGTGGTGGTGGAGGACGAGGATGGATAAGTCAAGGAATGGCTGGATATGGCAGAGGGTATGGTACGAGAGAAACATGTGCTCTTCATACTGCTAGGCTTTCAGTTGACACATTGGTGGATTTTTGGTCAGCACTTGGAGAAGAGACCCGCCAATCTCTACTTAGAATGAAGGAAGAGGATTTTATTGAAAGACTTATGTACAGGTTTGTCTAGGACTGCAGGTCTTTTGTCGTCTTAAACTCTTTTGCCTTTGCTTCGTGAACAACTAGAAACTACTTTTGTCTGGTTGTGCTGGTGCAAATAATTGCTACTGGGAAGTGTGATGTGAAATGTAGCCAGAAGGCACAATTATTACAGAATTGGAAAACTACTTGTAGAATCAAATTTCCCAATAATGCCTGTTGAAGGTCTAATCTCGGGTTTTCCTGTTATGTTGCTTCTGGGAACATATCTCTCCAGCTCACACAAGTTGCTTAGTAGTTCAATTTTTGATTCCATTCTTAGCATCCACTGCAATTCTGGCTAACTAATAGATGACGTAGCCATCAGGAGGTGGGAAAGAGCCCTTATTGAGTTGTGCAAAAATAAAAATGATCTGCCATTTAGGGTGCCAAACTTTATTATGGTTACATGTACTGCAATTTTGCCAAAGTTTATATTAGTATTAGTTCTGGCATTGCTCACTTGGAGATAATGTGTGGTTACTTTTTTGTTTTTGTTTTTGTTTGAATGGATGGTTTAAAGATGTTGTCTGTTAACAAACCAAACAGGAACATTTTTTTTAATTTTTTTTTAACAACTACATCTAAATTTACTTAATTTCAGTTCAAAGAATTTATTTTGAACCTTTTTAGTTTTAAGTGGTGACTCTGAAATTTGGTGTTCTGACAAGGTGGGGTATGCTGTGCTCTTTGTAAATACACATTAGTGGTAGTAACAAAATCTTGGTTGCCCTTGGTTTTATGTTTAAGAGGATCCTTATCCTACATGTTGAATGTTGCTTCCTTTCGCTACTCTTGTTTGGATAAGTGCAGCTGCTAAAGAAGAATGTGTTTCTGTTTATTGTGGATGCTAGTTGCCTTATAATATTTTAGGTCTTTGGTAATCTTGCCCCTCAAATATTTCAACTTTTGCATCTGTACCCCTACTCTTACAAAAAGCTCAGTTTTAAGCTTCGAATGTTTATAACTATACCCTTCTTTTACAACCTTATCAGTTTTACACTTTATAATAGTCTTGATATTACCCTTCAGTTTTAACAATGCGAGGGTAACATTAATCGCATTTAGGGTAACACAGATGCTATTTTGATGTTATGAGTGTAAACTTGATAATTTTTTAAAAGGAGGGGCGCAATAAGCAACATTAGAAGTGTAAAATTGAGATTTTTGTAAAAGGAGGGGTATGGTTGAAAAAAATTACAGCTTTTAGAGGGCAAAATTGCTAAGATTTCAAAAAAGGATCCTTGATATTCATATGGCTAGTGTTCTCTTTCTCCTTGCTACTCGGATTTTTAAGTTGAAGATGGGTCTTCTGCTTGCGTTGACAGATCTCGTAAATGCAATTATCGTGTTGCAGTTACTTCTCTAAAGCAAAACATGCATACATGTTACTAAGATGGAGAAGTTTTTTATTTCATGCATAGAAAAGTGTGTTGCATCAAACAAGTGTGGCTAGGAGGCATCAGGAAGACTAATTATTAGCCTAGGCTTCAAGATTCAATTGTGATGGTATCAAATCTCTCAATTAGAAGAATTGTGGTAGAATTGAATATCTAAACAAAGACACCAGGACACCATAAAATGAGTACATGTTATTGGCATGCGTTTTGGAAGTATTGCTCAAAAGAAGCTACTTTGCAACTCTCTCTCTCTCTCTTTTGTGTGTGTGTGTGTGTATCTGACAATCTTTCTTTGCCATTGAGTTTATGACACCAAAATGACTGCATTCTTCTCAAAAATAATAAACAAGGCTGTTTGTGCATATTACCTGCAATTAAGTCGCATGTTTCTTCAGGATTGACTTTTTCTGAGGTTCTTAGAGATCATCTTCCTTTTCCGGATCAGAAAGGAAAGAGACACACATTTTGGACATGCTGTAGAGTTGGATTAAGAATGAGAAAAGCAGTTTGAAATAAAAAGCAGAGGTGGAACACTAGTGTTTAAGAAAAGATAAGAGTTGTTATACATTACCTGTGTGATAAGCATAAAAAAGAGCTGCTTCTTTCTTCTTTCATTTTGATCCACTAAATTGATGTAATTCCAGGAATTAGATATTTTAGGTTTTAAGATGAAGCCATTGTTAGCATTATTGCTTCAAGTCATTGGTGAGTTAGGCTTTCTGCATACTTTCTACGACATATTCTTCATCCTAGACCAAGAAAGCTAAAGAATCAACATATACTTTGGGCTTTTGCATTTATTCATGAAAGTTTTTGGGGGATGATATATTTAATTATGGTCATGCTATTAAATCATAAACAATCTCTTTTAATAATTCATTAATTAATTTGAGTTATGTCAATAATTTGAAATTTGCTATGGCTTTGGTTGAATTTGTTAAAATTTCAGATATTTGTTTTATTAATTGCATTTAGTAGGGAATCTAAAAGGTCTTTGCTTATCAAGAAAGTTGTATCCTGCAACAGATTTGATAGCAAGAGGTTTTGTAGAGACTGCAGAAGGAACGTAATACGTGAGTTCAAGGAGCTTAAGGAACTAAAACGCATGAGGAGAGAAACTCGCTGCACCACTTGGTTTTGTGTAGCAGATACAGCTTTCCAATATGAGGTTTGTTGTTCAAGCTTTTAGTCAAGACAGCTATTCACATAAATGAATATCTGTTCATCAAATGTTAAATTATGATTCTTGATATTCTAATTGCAATCTGTATAACTTCATTTTCTTTCTTATCACCAGGTTTCTAATGATACAGTCCAAGCTGATTGGCATCAAACTTTTGTTGACACTTTTGGAACGTATCATCACTTTGAATGGGCAGTTGGAACTGCGGAAGGAAAATCCGATGTTTTGGAGTTTGAGAATGTTGGCTTGAGAGGAAGAGTTCAAGTACAAGGTCTTGATCTGAGTGGTCTGAACTCATGTTATATCACTCTAAGGGCATGGAAAATGGATGGCCGCTGCACTGAACTTTCTGTGAAAGCTCACGCATTGAAAGGGCAACACTGTGTACACTGCAGGCTTGTGGTTGGTGATGGTTTTGTCACTATTACTAGAGGGGAAAACATTAGAAGGTTTTTTGAGCATGCTGAGGAGGCTGAGGAAGAAGAGGTAGTCCAGTTCAGAGACCTTTCTCTTTCTCTCTCTCTCTCTCTCTCTCTCTCTCTCTCTCTCTCTCTCTCTCTCTCTCTCTCTCGTTCTATTTTCTATTTTTTAATATGTTAATTTTTCAGTTCATTTCATATACTTCCTTTTTGTTCTTGTTATCGAACTTTTGAACATTGTGCCCATCTTTAGGATGATGATTCCATTGACAAGGATGGAAATGAGATGGATGGAGAATGCTCCCGTCCTCAAAAACACGCGAAGAGTCCTGAACTTGCTCGGGAGTTTCTCCTTGATGCTGCAACTGTAATTTTTAAGGAGCAGGCATGTTTATAATTTTAAATTATTATGTTATCTTCTCTTGCCCATGTTGACGGTGTTTATTTGTATGTTTAAATTATCGAATCTTATAATTACTATGTGAAGTTCTATGCTTCTTTTATCCCAAATACTGAGGTCTTATTTTTTCAAGTACACGAAAAAGACGGGTACATTCTAATTGTTAATAATACCCAATTTTCAAAGAATTGGAAAGTATGTTCTCTGCTATTATTCTCCTCAATGGACTTGCTAGATACAAGTATTAACCAAAATTTTCCTGTAAGAAGAGTCAAAACAACACAAGTAAAGCAAGGATGTTTGGGGCATTTTCACGGTCTTAAGCTTTTCATGCAGCTTTGTGCATGCAGATATGAGGCTATGCCTTAGATTCATTTTTCTTCCATCAAATATCTGCTTCACTTCCTGATAATTTTCTTATGTGAATGTTCCTGAATGTAGTCTGAAGTCCTCTTTATATGCAGGTTGAAAAAGCTTTCAGGGAAGGAACAGCACGCCAAAATGCTCACAGCATTTTTGTATGTCTTGCTCTGAAGTTGCTGGAGGAACGCGTTCATGTTGCATGCAAGGAAATTATTACCCTAGAAAAGCAGGTATTCTGCTGAATTGAAATATTTTAGAATTCTACCCAACATTGATTTACCATCTTTTTCCTGCGATTTGTATCTTCTCTATAGATAGGACACTCCTGATCCTCTCTTCAAAAATGTTTGGATAGATGAAACTTCTTGAAGAAGAAGAGAAGGAAAAGCGTGAAGAAGAAGAGCGTAAGGAACGTAGGAGAACAAAAGAAAGGGAAAAGAAGCTCCGGAGAAAGGAGAGATTAAGAGAAAAGGATAGAGAGAAGAAAGGTTCTGAACCAAATCAACATGCTCTGGTTACTGATACTTCAAAACAAGAATTAACAGCCAATGCCGATGAGGAGTTGAATGCTATCAATAATGAGGGCTTTGCTGGCAAGACAGGGGAAGCTATTCTATCTGGGTCTCTATGCCCAGATGAAGTTCAAGATGAGCAGCTTTTGAATGGATTTGTTCCTCTAGATATGCAAAACTTTTCTGATACTCCTGATGCAGATTATGTGAATACAAATGATGAGACCTCTGCTTTTTCAATCGATCATTTGAAATATTCTCGTAGGAAGCTGAAGTTCCGTAAAGATTTTCAACAGGATGCATACCTGAAATGGTCTGACAGGCGAAGATATGCTGTGGCTTCAGAAAATGGAAATATGGTTAGCAAATATGAAGCAAGACATCATGTTGATAACTTTGACACTTCAAGGAGCATTAATGGATTGAGTAAGCAGCTAAGAAATAATGCTTCAAAATCCAATGTTAGAAATATAGGCCTCAAGTTTGGTGAGAAATTTCCTTGTTCCAGTGATAGGATAACTGACAGATATGACTCTCATGCTTGCAGTTGTAATCAATACAATGATTACCGAGCAAAGATGGAGCCGCATTTGCCTAGAGTAGTTAGGGACAGTAGGTCTGTCAGCAAGTCTGAATCTGCCCAGGATACGTCTAAGCCATACTATCGCATAAACCACAATCAAGGTGAGTACATGCGTGAGAACCCTGGAAGATCCAAACACAAAATTAGTAATGCAAGCAATGCTTCTATTCGGGATTCAACTATCACTAAGAAAGTTTGGGAGCCAATGGAATCGCAGAAAAAGTACCCTCGAAGCAACTCGGATTCTGATGTCACATTGAGATCTTCTGCTTCCAAGAGTGATGCCACTGAATCGGATCAGGTTCCTGAATCATCCATTACAAGTAGTTCTGATGGAGTTACAGGGATATCAGTTCAAACCCATCACGGGGACAAGGATTTACTGGAATCAAGAAGGTCTGACCCTGAAAATGAGGGAGACAGCCAAGATGGATTTAATCTGAAAAAAAAGTCTCTGCAATACAAGGAAGCAACAGATGAGGACAATGAACTGTGTTCTGTATCAAGATCTTTGCCTGGGACATTGGATTTACTAATGAGCAGCTCTTCTAATTCTGACAATTGCTCGTCCTGCCTCAGTGAGGGAGACAGCAACACTTTCTCTTCGAATCCCCAAAATACTGAATCTTCATCATCATCAGATTCAGAAGATGCCAGCCAAAATTCAGAAGGAAGAGATACTTCAGTCTGCCTTCAAAATGGCTTCAGTGTACACCAAGCAGATAAGATGGAAAAAAGGCAGATTGAAGATGTCGTGGAGCCCATTAAAAGCCAGATAGCTGATAGTCCAGGTACAGACTCCTGGAAGAATTTGCCTCTGAAAATCTCTCCCAGTAGTGAGAATGGAAAAGCAAACGCGAATGTTGGTGCTCAACCTCAAGTTGTGATTCCACCATTGCATAACCAGGGCATACACTTCCCAATTTTTCAAGCTCCTCCCATGGGTTACTATCATCATAGTCCAGTCTCTTGGCCAGCAGCTCCTACTAATGGATACATGGCATTTCCCCATCCCAACCACTATGTGTTTGCCAGCCCTTTTGGGTATAGTTTGAATGGGAGTACGCATTTCATGCAGTATGGTACCCTTCAGCATCTTAACCCTCCTATGCTTAATCGTAGTCATTTGCCTTCATTCCAGCCAGTTGGTCTGAACAATAGCCCAAAAATGAAGGAGCAGGTAAAGATCTCTAATGCAGGCATGCTTAAAGAAGCCCATCCTGAAGCAAATGTGCCGAGGGTGGTCTCAACTGGGCAGCAGCCAATTGAAATGACTGCAAAAGCAGAGGCTGGGAAGAATGGGAAGTCTGACCAAGCTGATGTGGGAAATACAGGCTTCTCCCTTTTCCATTTTGGTGGCCCTGTGGCTCTTTCTACAGGATTCAAATCTGATCCTGTTTCTTTGAAGGAAGAAACTGTTGGGAATATATCTTCAAAATTGTCTGCGGATCACACTGAAGGTGATCAGGCCTGCAATAAGAAAAATTCTGTCGAAGAGTATAACCTGTTTGCAGCAAGTAATGGGATAAAGTTTTCATTTTACTGAAATACTATTTGTTTAGAGGTGTGAGTGGTGGCTGTTTGAGATTTCAGTCCCTATTCTCTTCTGAGTGACGGAAACTTAAGTAACTCTGTAATCTGCTACAGAATAATCGTCCTCTGGAAATTTTAGCATCCTTTTTTTATGGCCAAGTTTTGATTGTTTTATTTTGTTTGATTTTCTTAGGAGCTCTTTCTTTTATATAGAGAGAAAAAGTTTGAGAATGATACATATAGTGTTTGAAGATTTTCTGTATGAGATCAGCATTTTGAAATTAGTGGAGGATTTATTGGCAGTATCTCTTCTTGCAATTTCTGTAAAGAAGCATTCATTTATATATTTTTGCTTCTCAAGTGGAATTTGCACGTATTATTGTACAGCTGAAGGTGCATTTTACAGTTCAGTGTCTTGTACCCATGCTTATCAATTCCTCGTGCATTACAGCACGAAACAGCGTCTATAGTTGATTATTGATTGATTGAGGCTTCGATTTCATTTTCCAGCAGTTACAGGGGACAAACAGCGTCTATAGTTTCTCTCAGTCGAATGCCAGTACAGAAACAGTTGGGACCAACCTCAGCACATCTCGAAGCTGCATGATGCTTTGTTTTTACACAAATAATCTCATGTTTGAGAGCTTTTAAGATTATCCCATATCTGTTCACATTTCAAAACCAGACTAAGCTACTATTCCAAGTCAGGGAGGGGTACGATCATCGTTAAAGTTTCTAGGTAACATTGTATTGCATAAACAACAAAGTCCAAAGGACTGAGATAACTTATGAATCATTTGCAAGTAGTAAAGAACTATTTCAATGCTTATGAGCCAGAGTATGGAACCACGCGAATGTATTAACCAAAATTACTTTCCTTGAATTTCAATACTGCAAGGTAAAATCCAGGTTCATCTACAAATTTAACAGTGTGAAAGGAATAGTCAGCAGCAACACTTTGTAATGTCATCCTGTCTGGCAACTCTGAGAGTACAATATCAGGATATTGTTTCTTTTGCTCTTCAGCACCTTGTCTTCCTTGGGGATGACTGATGACAAGCCTTGCACCTGAACAATTCATAACCAGAAACATCAAGAACATTAATACAAGTCACAATTCATGCAGATACACCATCTCCCATCTCCTATTTATTTAATTCAACACTGAATGACAAATAAACTCTTTTTTACCGAAAACAAATGAAAAACCAGAAAGCTAAAAGAAATAGATGACAACACCTTCAATAATTTGAAATTACCTGGCAAACAATGCTTGGCAAGTGTTTCGAGAACCTGTTCAAGCTCATAGGATAATCCAGGAATGAAGTACAGAAACAAAGCATCAAATGGTCCCCACTTCTCTGGTAAATAAATCAATTCTCCTTGCCAACACTTGATTTTGTCATATTTTTCTTTTATGCATGCTAATGTCAAAAGGGAGTCATGAACTACTAGCAATTGCTCACAAGGTGAAGAATTAACCACTCTGTCTACAAATCCTTCAGACCCAATAGAAATTAGTACTTTGGAAGTTTCTCCAATCTCGGCTGCAGAGATAATCCAGTCAGTCTTCTGGTTGTGCTGTTCCTCAGAATTTATTCCACCACTTTCAAGAAATGACCAATCCTTCTCCATTAAATCTTCAAAGTTTATAACAGAAACTGTTCCTTCATTTGCAGGACCAACAGCACTAATTGTTGACAGAAGATTGGACATGGGTTTACTAAGAGAAATTTGAGAGAAGTTTAGAAAAACAGAAGAGTGTTGATTGCCATTAAAATAGTAGTGATCAAAGAAAGCATAGCGGGGCCGTAGACAGAGGAAATGTGATTGATGGAATTTGGGTGAAAGTGGGAAGTAAGAGGAAGGCGAAAAGAAGGAACTCATGAGGTAAACTAAGTTTAAAGTCCAGATGAAGATGTTTCTGGATGAGGCACTCCTATTATTGATCAGCTCTTTAACTGTAAGCCTAGAGTTTTTAGAGGGAAAGTGCAAATACTAGCCATCCATACACCCGAAATATCTTCAATTTTATGATTTGCTCTGCCAGTACAGATAAAAACTTAGTAGATGTGATAGAGGAGATAAGATAACAACATTTCCCTTAAAACATGCACAACAAGATCAAAAACATTAACCTTCATGTTTCACTTTTTCAACCATTGAAAATGGTACCTTGAGTTAGCGTCTTTGCATGGGAGAATTTAATTATGATGCCATGACCATGATTTACTACAGCTTTAGACAAGTTGAGATAACTATGAATACAGTCATACGACACCAACTAAACTGTCATCAAGTGAGATGAAATAAGAGGTTAACATTTGATTCTTCCAAACGTACATCTAATTTAGCTCAATTGATTGGGAGGATACATATTTGTTATAACCTATTGCTTGCATAATGTAAAGGGTATGAAACTGCTATGGGACTAAAAGATTTCATAGCACATCTTCTTTCTCAATCCCTTACTTTTATGGTTGAACAACAATCAAACACAATAAAGTATTCCCCCCATACATAATAGATTTCAAATACTTATGGCAAAGTTGGTTGAAAAAAATTTGTGCAGTTTCCACATGGGATGGACAATAAGCCAATCAAATAGAAGTTCCGCTCTCTAAAGCTTAAAAAGCTGAAGTTTGGTTCCAAATTTTCGAAACATCTTCAATTTCCCTACAAAATCAAACTACACTTAAATAGCTAGGTTTTCAGCTATAGTTGACTCACTTACAGCACCTTCTAACTTCAATTTGGCCCAACAGATTTGCAGTTCCAGAGACATATTCCAAACCCTTGCATGTCATCAACCAGTGACAAATGCAGATATTAATATGTCTATTACTTGAACACTTCAATTACACAGACAAGACAAAATGAAAACTTGAAAACAAGAAAATTAGAGCCAAAAATACATTCTTTTTAGAGTACCAAATGAGAATCTTTCTCTGAGGTTTACAAGATGCAAACTTTGTATAGACTACGGGGAGAAAAATTCATGCGGAAACACTGACACATTAAAACACAAACTGGTGCTAATTGGACTGCCCACAATTATACTGTACACAACCAAATGCATATCTAAATATGCAGCTTTGCCTGTGAAATTTCTTTAACATGCTCATATAAGTAACGAAGAAAACAACAGAGAAAGCTCAGAGCAAAAGGCGATGAGAATTATACCTTTGGAGCTGAAATAGAGCAGCTAGCAAGGGTTATCTGCGGAATAGGAGGAAAACTGCCAAAGAGGAAGGCTATTAGCTGGTAGAACTGAGGATTTGATTGGGCCCAATGAAGAGAGAGTAGGCCCACTAAGCCCAAACTGCCTCTTTGAAGTTGATCCAAATCCTAATTCCACTTCCGGACCATAGCAACGTGACATGATTTGTGTTAGAGAATCCAGGCCGCGCAATTGCGATACCAAAATATCGCGATCATTTTATGACCGAGATTAAAAGCTACACAAATTTTACCGTAGTAAAGGTAAATTTTTTTAAAGGAATAATATTATTTTAATTATTTTAAAATTTATTCATCAAATCGAATATAATATTTATATAATTATATATAATATTCAAACAATTATATATAGTATTTATATAATTTATTGTTTAACTTTCGTACATCTAATTACATAACGATTTAAGAGCAAAACACGATCGAATTCAATTGCAAAAACCCACCCCAACACTTGGAGGGGAGAAAAATCCATTTCTCCTGTTTTCTTACCAGATTCTAACATTCCTACCATCTGTAGTTAATCGAACCATGCCTGAATTACACAAACATTGCCCATGTTTGGTGGATAGATCCGCGGAGTCAATCTCACGTATGAAATATCTTTGACGTATTGACAAAAATGGAAAAAGGTTTTAAAAAATTTCAGTTGAACCAAAAAGTAGAAAAAAAGAAAAGAAATTGAGAGATTAATTCAGAGGTATTTATAGAATCATTGAATTCACTATGATATTTTTTATATGAATTTATTGTAATATCTTAACAACTTAACTTACATTTGAAGTATATTTAGATTTATTAAATGTATCAAAATAATTACGTAATAAAACACCTTATAAGATACCTCTAATAATGTAAATTAAAATGGTCACATAAGGTGAATAAAAGGATTCTAAAGATCCTCAAAATCTTAAACATAAATGTCCTTAGGATTTTCACATGATACTTCTTCCCTCACGTCTATATAAACAAGTACCTTTTCATGTTTGCATTGCTTCATACTTGCACAACGTTGGGCAGAAGGCAGGCAGAGAAGGCAAAGGAAGAAGATGGTGTACGACTTCAATTCTTTCATGAAGTTCTTGGTCTCACTTGTGGGCGGAGCCTCGTTTCAGAATGCTTTTCTCAAGGATTTCTGCCTGCAAACAGAGAAAACAAAGATGGCTGCTTCTGATATTTCAGCATAACATGGCTGGTAGGGCGAAACAAAGAATCATGTATACTAGTCTAGATCACATTATAGAATAAGATTTTGTCTTTCTTCTTCATGTAGTGCAATTTCAATGCATCAATTTCTTCATTCCAATAGCATATGAATACTTCAGAAACGATGTTCATTTGCATATATCTGGAAAACATAAATGATTATATGACTATGTCAAGGAAGTATACACGATATAATTACCACTTTGCCGTTGTGAAAATTCCTCAAAACAAGAAACGGAAGTGACCAATGAAATAAGCAGACCTCAACGAAGTAGAGAACCCCAAATGCATCGGTTCTGACGGTGTCAAACCTTTGGTTTATGATGATGCCTTAGGACCAGATATGTTAGTTTCTGCAATACCTATAAAATATTTCAAATGGTAATGGTTCAGCTCCAAAAGGTTTCTTGTGACTTGTAGCTCTAAAAAGAATCAAATAATCATCTGTGAAAGGATTAAAAAAAAAAATGTCAATTTGGCCATAATAAGGATTTTGTAAGGTGATTCCCTTCCGTTTAACAAGGCAATGCTGCTTGTTTTTTTAGCTCAAAAGCATATGATGGTCCGAAATAGTGAATGGTACTAGTGCGTGCAGCACAGAACCAAGTACTGGTCGGAAATGCCATAACCAACCGGGAAATACTTGGGTGGGCCTGGTAGAGAATCGGATCCACCCAAGAATTTCCCTAACCAAAAAACCCATGATCTTAATCCTATATATCTTTGTGGGGATTACATGGAATACCAGTCTCAGATCATTGATTTTTCTACCTTGCTTCAGAAAGCAATGATCTTTCCTTCCCTTCAGTCCTCCATACAATACATTACAAGATTTCGTGGCTCTCTCGAATCATTGTTCTTGACGATGTCATGGATTATTTGCCTTGCAGAACTGATCCTTCTATCCATTTTCTATTCCTTCGTCCTAGAGTTCAAAAAAGTCACGGCTCTTTGAATACAGAGTGAAAAGAGTATATTTTGATAACCTTTCACCTCTGGTGACTGAAGTGTCCTAAACGCAGCAAGTTATCAGTTTGCCAATTTGCTTGAAATTTAGTTCATCCCGAACTATATCAATCCACAAGAATTGCCCGACTGCATTGGTGGAGATGAGGACTGCAAAGCAGGAAGATGAAATTATAGATTTACTGACTAATAATTATCCTTTTATGATATCTGGGATGCCAAGGCCTGCCAAAGCTTGTGCTGCAGAAGCAGGAATGTTAGCTAATCGTCCATGGAAGCCTAGTAACAAGATTACCTTCTGTTGGTTGGAGCCTAAAGATCCTAATTTCCCGTAGCCAAGAAGATTAAGCTGCTGACCAGAAAGAATGCCTCGGTGACTGAAATCCTGCTCAAGGTCCTTTCTAATTAAACCATTGCCAGTACTCATTTCCTTTCTTAGCAAACACAAACTGTTGGTTCTGTTCTTAACTTTTTGTCTTCTTTGCAGCATCAATTGACAGAGGAAGAAAAGCTTGCTAATCAACAGGCGGAGACCTTGCAACCCCACTACGAGAATTTTGAGCTGATAGATGGTGTCTGTGCTGATGCTAGTGCCTATGGATTGGCAGATAGTCTCAGAGATGCATGAGGGTTCCTCATTTCTAGAGGCTCCATGCTTATGTCTTCTAAAAAGATTTTTTTTCCCCGTATTTGTGTTGTAACTTTTAGAGATCAATGTTAATAGTATGAAGCCCCTTTGGTTTAATAATGTGGATATTAGTAGCCACTAGATTTTTACCCAATTGTATAGTTGAAGCATTTGGCTGAAAAGCTGATCAAATCAAACAGCTCTGTCCATAGCTAAACCCTAAATTGAGGAAATTTATTGACTATTTTTCATATTACCGTAACATCTTAGGTAGAAAAATTTCTCAGTCAATCTTATGTCTATGAATTTATCTAGGGTTAGTTTGTGCTTTTTTTAATAATAAAAAATATATGCAATTATTATTTTTTAAATATATATTATAAAAATTTTTTGTATATACATCGTTTGAAAATAGTGTATAGCAGTAAAGTTTAAAAAAAATTCCAAATTGCATATAGTAATTAAGTATAAAGAATTTTTTGAGTTTATAAATCCCATATGACAGTTAAGCAGAAAAAAAATTTGTATGCAGTTGTCAGTGCTTGTAAGAATCTTCATTCTTTTTTTTTTTTTTTTTTTTTTGTATTTTGATTATTGAGAAAAACTAATGAAAAGCATAAAAAATGACGAGAAACAAGAGGACAGGGAAGCCGTTGTAACGTTCGAATCTACGGGCCAGCGTTTTGTGATTTTCAGATTTTGGGCTTGAAGAGTAAACAGGCATTGTAACATCACAGTACAAAGTGGACATTAACACCAAAGGGACTGGACAACCAATTAAGCTCCTAAGTGGGCCAAGACCGGTCTGGATTTCAGATTTTGCTCTTGAAGAGTAAACAGGCATGGTAACATCCCAATCAAAGTGGGCTTTATCTCCAAAGGGACCGGACACCCAATTAAGCTCCTAAGTGGGCCAAGGCCGGGTGTGGTTTTCCTGACAGATTCTAACATCTCTCTGCCCTCTGACGTCTGTAGTCAACCGAATCATTCCTGAATTATACCAACTAACCCATCTTAATACATTTTATCCCCTTGGATTGAAATACCTCTGACGCATTGATAAAAAATGGAATAAAAATAATAATAAATAAAATTCTGAATTGGGAGATAATTACAAAAGTATTTATGGTAATCTTTATCCATTGTGTAATACACACTTATTAATAGACAGTCGACCTAATATCGAAAATCAGGAAAAATGGGGAGCAGGCAAAAGAACTAGTCGAGATCTTCTAGTGAAATTGAAAGAAAGCAGTGATCCATTGGCTTATTTACCTTAGCTGGAATCCCCTAGAAAAGAGGAAACTTTGACCCCTCAGACGTGGTGAACCGGGTAACCATCACGATCCGAATAAGAGGTAGACTTATGCACTTCACTCGTTACCACTAAACGACGGAGCGGAAGGAGGGACTTGAACCCTCAACCTCAGCCTTGGCAAGGCTATGGTGACGCGCCACTGGAATTCCCCAGGAGGAGGGATCACAGTATATACTTTTTATGTAATAATTGAAGCGTTACGTATTTTTTATAGAGATCATATTCACGCTGATATTGCAGGAAGTAAACTTAAAAGAGAAAAAAGATATTAACTTGTACTTTGTTAATTTATTATTTGATGATTTTATTGAAAAAGATAAAATTACGGTTAAAATTATTATAATATCTTGACAATTTCTCTCGTTCGTAAAATATTCAAATTTATTAAATGTATCAAATTTCATACATTATAAGATACATCTAATAATACAAATCAAGATAGTCATATAAAGCGTATATAAAAATATTAAATATCTACAAAATCTTAAACGTAAATTTCCTTCAAAATTTCACAAGACACCTATCTCAAGTCTATATAAACGAGTACTTTTTCATGTTTGCATTGCTTCACAAAGTAGGGCTAGAAAGCACGCAGAGAAGATGGTGTGCGACTTCAATTCTTTTGTGAAGTTCTTGGTCTCCCTCTTGGGCGGAGCCTGGTTTCAGAGTGCTTTTCTCATGGACTTCTGCTTGCAAACAAAGGAAACAAAGATGGTTGCTCCTGAAATATCCCCATAATATGGGTGGTAAGACAAAAACAATTGAACTGGCGTGTAATTAATATAGAATATCTTTGTCTCTCTTTCCATTGTGGAATTTCAATATCATATGATTGCTTGAGAATTGGTTTTCATTTCTCCTAGAAATAGTGGACTTCATATTGATGTTGTTCGATATTAATTTTCGATATGGTTGCGTCAAAAGAAAGACGTAAAGAGGAGTAAGAAAGTGTTGATTTTTCTTGCAAATCCCCATCACTACACCATATAACATGCAAACTCTCATTCTCATACGAGAATGGTTATTTATGCAATTTCAGGCAATCAACATTTGCTTTCTCGACACTCTTACATGGTTATGCTCTTATTGATCACAAAAACTATTTATGAAGTTTTTAATTGGGAATTTAGAAGTTGATTTCAAGGTTGGCTGAAGCTCAAAATACTGTTCTGGCTTTGTGTTCACTCTAAAAATCCAAATGAACAAATGCCCTTTTGACTTCACCTAGTTATTCAGTTTTTATCTGCAATGATTCTCCGACTGCGGGGGCTTCTTGCAATGGCAATTCCTCTGGAAGCTCTATGTCCACCTGTTTTAAGATGAATAAAAGATGAGATAGCATTTTCTGATTTGTGTTTCTATTCAAATTAGAATATTCTGTAGAATGAGGCCCCAATCTGCCCATCATCTGAGATCTCACAAATATACACGAACACACACGATACAATTACCGCTTTGCCGTTGTGAAAATTGCTCAAAACAAGAAATGAAAGTGAAAAATGAAATCATCAGACCTCAA
This sequence comes from Voacanga thouarsii, assembly GCA_026120185.1. Taxonomy (NCBI): domain Eukaryota; kingdom Viridiplantae; phylum Streptophyta; class Magnoliopsida; order Gentianales; family Apocynaceae; genus Voacanga; species Voacanga thouarsii. The sequence goes on from JANUWF010001938.1 coordinate 662,437, forward strand.
CAAAGCAGATAACCCCAAATGCGTTGGCTCTGACCCTGTCAACCCTATGAATTTTATGATGATGATGCCTTGGGACCAGATATGTTAGTTTCTGCAATACTTGTGAAAAACTTCAAAAAATAATGGTTCAGCTCCAAAGTTTCTTGTGATTTGTAGGTCTAAAAAGGATAAAATAATCATCTGTGCAAGCGCAAATGCATTGATATTTCATGCAAGCACATGATTTAAAGAAACACACACACACACACAAATTTGTCATATTAAGTATTTTTTGTGATTCCCTTCCGTTTAACAAAGCAATGTTCTTGTTTTTGTAGTTCAAAAGCATGTCATGGTCTGAAATAAATACTGAATGGTACTAATGTGCATGCTGCACAGAACCAAGAACTGGTCCGAAATGCCTTAACCATAAAACCCAAAATCTTCTTAATCTCATTGATTTTTGTTGGGATTACATGGAATACTAGTCTCAGAGCATCAATTTTTCTACCTTGCTTCAGAAAGCAATGATCTTTCCTTTCTTTCAGTCCTTTATACAATAGATTTCAAGATCTCATGGCTTTCTCGCAATCTTGTTCTTGAGGATGTCATGGATTATTTGTCCTACAGAACTGATCCTTCTATGCATTTTCTATTCCTTCGTCTTAGCTTTCAGAAAACTCGGGGCTCTCCCACTACACGACTGATAAATGCAACCACAAATTGATGTTTCACAGTGTAAACTTGATTCTAATGCTGGCTGTTGGGGAGTCTGCTCACAATGGAGTGCTCTGGCTTGTGATCACACTCATAATCAAGGTGGACAAATGCCCTCTCAACTTCGGGAAGCTCTTCAATCTTAATCTGCAATGATTCTCCAATTGCATGGGCTTCTTTCAGTGGCAAATCTTCCGGAAGCTCTATGTCTACCTATTATACAATGAGTAAGTCACAATCAGAAGCTATAGACTGAATATGCATTTTGAGCTTCATAGTAGAAGTTGAAGCCAGATAACAATGAGAATGAAAGAACATCAGTCTTTCATGAACTCTGAGATGAATTATACATAATAAGTCATGAATTATAATCATCTTTACCTCAACAAAGTAGAGAACACCAAAGGTGTATGCCCGTACTGTGTCAACCCGTTTAATCCAAGGATGGTGCCTTAGAACTAGGTATGTAAGTTTCTGTAATACCTCAGGTGGAGCAGTTTGTCCCACAAGTGAAGCTGCAAGAAGCAGAAAGTCACACGTTTATAAGAACCATAATACAAAGATTGATCTTTGTTCCCCCTTTCCTCTTTCATAGCTATGATTCTACACTAGCAATCAGAATTTGCAATGTCCATTGGATGAGCTCAGTTGGGAGAAGTTAACCTCGGCAATATCCCTCAGCAGGACCTATTCAATGACTTGAAACCATTCATCATTGAACCATTGCCTACAAGCATGCCATGAGAATTTTGCTACTGTTTATGTTCTTAATCCTGAATCCTAAACACTCACTAGACTGAAGTTGTTCTCACCATGAAATTACTTTCATTAATAAAGGTTTTATTTATGAGCTGTAAATAGCTTGAGGGAAAGCTAAGATGAAAAAGAATTTACATATGTGTATAATACTGAAGTAGTCTAGGTCTTATTGCACATTGAGGTATTATAATAAATTGTATCATACTCAGTTAGGTCTAATGTTGTATTGGAAAGTGAGTTTGTCTCTTCCGTTAGTACTTGAAAAATAAACCTATGCAGGCACATGAGTAAAAGAAGATACCTGCATTTTCTAGAACAGTTCCTGACCAATTTGAGATTGTATATACAGCGAGAACTATTGCACCAGTAGGATCAATCCACCAGTAGTACTTATCACCAAGAACAGCAGCTACCAATCCAACCACATTTGTTACCACGTCAAAGTAATGGTCCTGATTATTAGAAGTTAGCAGTTAAGTATATTCTTACCAGATGACACAGAAATTAAGAATGGCAGTATTCTACAATTCAAAGGACATTCTTTAGTTGCATTATGTCTAATACCTTGGCATAGGCTCTGACTAGCTTATTTCCCGAGCTTCTGCAGTAAATCCAAAGCAGAAGTTTCACACCAGTGGCTGTCAACATGATTATGTACAACCAGAGCAGTTTTGCTGAACTCATCTTTTCTGAAGGTTCATCTTTAATCAATTGTTCTATAGCCTGAATAAGCACCTGAAAACCTGCATTGAACATGACTTGATCAACAATATTAAATCTCTAGAAATAGTTCGAGGCTCTAGAGATATGCCATAACTACAAGAAGACTCATGGTCAGAAATAGCTAATAACTACATGCAACACAAATCATATATTTAAAACAGATTTTGTGCTACAAGTCTATGAGAAAGTTGTCAAAGAACCAACAACATACCAAGAGTTGCCATGACAGCAGCAAAGATGATGATGCCCACTGGTTGCATTCTTAATTTTCCAATAGGATATTGGTAGATGTTTATGTTCTTCATCGACAAGTGAGTGCACCAAAGAATACCACCAGCCAAAAGATCGAGCAATGAATCAAGTGTTGATGCTGCAATAGCCAAGGATCCACTCTTGATAGTAGCATAAATCTGATAATAAACACAAGTTATGATTTCAAAAAAATAATTAAAAAAATTAAAAAATAAAAAAACAAACGAGCATAACTCAACTAATGAATTCCATACTGAAATGTCAATCATTTTTTTCCACTTTGAAATCCATGAAGTAGCATAAACAAAAGCTGCAATGTGGCTTAAAAAGAAACAGATAATCATGTTGAAAAATTATCCTGCTGGTACATTGAAAACAGATGATAGGGAGCTGATCAGATTACTCGACTTCTAAACCTGCTTAGAAGTGAAATGCAGATTTCCAGGAGGAACAGCAAAACTAAGTCAATTACTCATTTGAAGGACTAAAACTGGTTAATGTGCATTACCTTGAATGCAAGTAAAAAGACATTTGCCCAATTAGAAATATTCATTGCTCTTTCATGCTGTGCTTGTTCTTTGATGTCTTGTTCTTCATCAATGTCATTGGATAAGGACAGAGAATCCACATCTTCAAAGGACTTCAGGGTAGCAAATTGCCTTTCGTAGTATTCTTTCTCTCCTACAAAGAAGGAAATCATTTACTGATTTTTGAGAAAGAGAATAAAATGTTACAAGTTCATATGAGAAGTAGGATTTCTCTAGCTTGACGGAATTTTAACAGCAATTTCAACAAATTATCATCAATGAAGGACACAATTAACAGAATGTTGGCTTTTACCTTGAGCTAAACCAGTCATTCTGGAAAGGTCAAGATTATGAAAAGGAGTATCAGGATCAATTCCTGTCCTAACCTTTTCAGGCAGCTTAGAGAAGAAATCACATTTGATACTATTAACTGAATTGCGACGTAGTTGATTAGGCTTCGGACTTTCACTTGATAGTAAAGGCTTCTTCATATCCATATTCACTCAATGATAATAAAATTACTCGAAACCCCTTTTTTGATTCATTAATCAGAAACTTCCAGTTCAATAGAGAGCCCAGAGCTAAAATATCTGATGCACACCTGACAAAACTCTAAAATAACACTGATATGTTGAATTGAAGCACATTATGCAACCCGACGGAGGAAGCCACTATATAAAATAAAGGGAAACCAGTGATCATCATCAAGAAAAGCACAGGGTATACATTTAACATGCAGGTTGTGCATGTCGAAGTCTTTTCCTGGAAGAAGGATCATTGAACAGCCTGGCCAGATATCCTGTGGGGGGTTCTTCAAAAAACCACTCTAGAGAAAACTACTAATGGAAAAGGTACCGCTACAAAGGAAAGTCAACAATTAAAAATTGGAAAAATGCATCATACTAACAGTCATCTGTGCATTTTCTTTCTCAATTTTCTTCTACGATCTATTTCTGCATATATCAATCTCTGTTGTACTTGTTACTTTGGTTTGATGAGAGTAATAGCAGCAGCTGTTTTCTCTCGCCATTAATGGCTTATGTAACGACCAACGTAAGGCCTCAAGTCCTTTGACCATGTCTGAATGGCTAAGGCACTTAATTTTCCTTTGTTTGGGGTCTCCACGAAATTATTGTCTCAATAACCGTTTTCTTGAATTATAAGTCACGGACTCGAGAGCTAATTAATTTGTTTTGTTAAAGCAACCATTTGCCTTTCCATCATAATACTAGTACTAGAAATGGCATTCATAGATGCCGTGCCAAATTCATTTATTTGCACTAGTCAAGGATGGCAGTTTGAAGCAAAGTCAAAGTGGTTGGCTGGTTGGTTGGTGATGACGGGATAGAAAAGATTTAAAATCTAAAGTATATACATATCAAGGTGTAATACTTCAAATTTTTATGGGATTGAAATAAGAAATGTGTATGGTATATAAGGATAGGCTTAAGTACCTATTGTCGATTTAGGATATCCATTTTGGCATACAAAAACAACGGCCAAGTAGTTAACCCTAATACTGTCAGGCTCATAGTCGCGCTCCTGAATCCACGGACGTGACACACGACGGTACTTGATTTCTTGAACCACAGTCCATGGTTTGGTTACATCACATTCTACATTCATATAATGAATGCAACTTATTTTGTTTTGTTTCGTCAATGTTAGTAAAATTCAAGTAATTGTACTTGAAGCCAATGGTGTCACCAATTTTCCCCGTAATTAAATGGTTTAAAATTTAAATATTTTATATTTTTATTTCAAAATATAAAAACTAATATTTTCTTCTTTGAACTAAACATATATTTTTATTTTCGTTTAAGAAATTTGAATTTTACTAATCTATATAAGATGATAACTTTTTCATAATTGAATGTTCTTTTTAAAACTTTACGCCAAGTTAAATGAAGATTTTTTTGAATGAATTGAGTATTATAAATTTCAAAATACAGAAATAATTAAATAACAGCAGTTTCAACATTGCAAAGGGCAAAATCATTTATGTAGCATGAATTTATTTATATATTTATATATTGCCAGCTAAAATTTTCGACTATTGAAAATTCACTCAAATATAAAAAATAAAATTAAATCAGTCATTAATGTTCTGTGACTTCTGTCTATGGCCACGACCTCTCACGACGGGATGTTGCTGCGGGCCGGCACAAATAAATTTATAAGCCTCATTAGAAGACATTTTTCTAAGCAAGATTCGTGGGTACAACCCCTTTATCTTATGCTACTATTTTTTATTTTTTATTTTTTGTAAGATTTTAGGAACTAGGAGCAGAGGAGAATTCAGGTTTAAAGCAAGATTCATAGGCCTCCAAGCATTTAAGTGAATGCTACCGTCGTCTTTTTTTTTTTCTTTTTTTTTCCCCTTCTTCATAGAAGGAGACTGCTAGCATGTGACCGCTTTATAAGAAGGATATCATCATAACCATGATCATCACTTGCTCTAATAAATGAAGACCTTCGAAGTATGATATGACTGCATTGATGATGATAGAGTAGTTGGGACACATGCTGTTCTCATCCTTCACTCCAGCATTGGACCCTTCATAATGACCTTTTGCATGAATTCCTATAGTGGTTTTCTGTCTAATCGATTGAAGGCGAATCAGTCTAGCTTTGAAACTACGTTTCTTGGATCACCACGCCTTAAAAAAACTTAAGGGTTCTACTAATAGTACATTTTTGGAGCTCACGTTGGCTACCAAGTTATGTCATATGTGGGAAAAGCCGGCCCAAGACAGAAGAAGTTCCCTTGAGAGAAAAATGTGATGTACTCCAGTAAATGAACCGTTGGTCTGCTACCAAATATGACGATATGAAGATTAAAGAAACCAAAGAACTAATGGGTTATGGAAAAGGGAAGACTGGCATTAAAGAGTTGCGGTTGTTGAGTAGCATTAAATGAGAGGTTTCAGAAAGCCAGTGCTGCAATTGATTCAGAGAGGTAAACTCAACATCATCAACAATAACGACAGCGAAGTTTAGGTTAGCACCGAAAGACACGAAGATCTCTTATGGCCATGGCATCAAAGAAACAAAAGGGAGTACTTAGTAAACTATTGCAATTCATATTTCAAGATTGTGACACGTGCACTAATCTTGCAAGAAAGTGAGTGAGAAAATCCATTCCGGAACAGATTACATCGAAACAGAGAGGAAGAAGAAATACCTCGAAGCAAGCCCTTCGCAGAGGAGAGATCAATGTTAACAAGGTCCTCAGGATCTACTCCGCATTTCAACTTCTCTGGCAACCTCTGAATGAAATCGCCTTTCAGTAGACTCACTGAATTCATGCGAGGCATTCCATCTTGATTCTCTTTCTTGAGCTCTCCCATCAAGGGCTCCACAAACCCATTTTGGAAATCCATGATGATGATGATGCCACAGCTACTCTAAATCTGTCTGCTCTTTGTGTATATGGGCAGCAGGCTTCTACCCTCTCGCTGCATATATAGAGACATAGTGGCAAAGCAGAAGCCAGCGACTATAAATAGAGACTGGCTACCATCGTCTAGTGTAGGCCGACAATCTGCAATTATTTTGTCTTATTTGATTCAACGCACCATATTTTATATTTAAATAAATTTATTTTAAAAATAGAGAAAAATATAATGATAATTTTTTAAAATAAAAATTATTTAAATTAAAGCAATATTTTAGATTGGAATGAATTGCAAAAAAAAAAAAAAAATCAATCTACTTACATACTTATTTTCTTTAAAAATTTTAAGATAAAATTTTATAGTATAAATTATAGTAATATTTTTTTACCTTTTTCTTTTTTCTAATTTTGGCCTGAAGATCATACTTCCGATGCGCACCAAACCCTTTTTGATTAGCAAGCAATGTTATAGGTTATTTCTTTCATTCCAATACGTTGATCTATGTATATGGACAGAAAACAGGAAACAAAAAAGATTAAATTGATTGCATTCTCCTCTTTGATATATTTTTTTTTTACCAAAAGAAAAGAAATAAAAATAAAAACAGGCGTGCCATTGTCAAAAGAATCCAAATATGGACTTGGGAAGAGCAATAAGAAACAATTTAGAGCCATAGCCTATACTCAGATTTCTAAAGATGAGACATAGATGCCGAATACATCGACGTGGGCCCGGGGGCCCATTGTTCACAGCCCTACAAAAATGGCAAATGGCAAACGCTAGATATAGAAGGTATGTGACAAAATTTTCTTTTTAAATAATCTATAAATGTTTTATTGTTATAAAATTTGGGGAGTATTAGAATAAAATCTTCACACTACACACTAATAAAATTCTAACTATTTTTTGCACAAGAATTTCTCTCTTTCTTTTCTCTCACAATTTTCTCTAATTTTTCTTTCACTAAATGGTGATGTATTACAAGTTTAGAGAATAACTCTATTTATAGAGCTCTAATTAGTGAAATACATCATGACATACATCATCTTCCACTAATCTTAATTAGTGGTGTCTCCACTAAATGGTGGACATTCATAAAAATCTTCTCTAATAATTCACATAAATCCATAATTAGTGGAATCCCCACTAATTCATGTAACTTCCAATAATTTTAAGATATTCATAACACTCCCCCTTGGATATCCATCCATTACATAAAGAATATGCCTCGTTAAAACCTTACTAGATAAAAATTCAGTGGCAAAAAAAACTAGTAAAGGAAAAGAGTACACTATTCTATATGTCTGTTTATTACTCCCCTGATGAGATGATTCCTTTAAATCTTTAAACCGACGCATACCGATTTTATATCTCAACTCTCAAATGTTGCAGTCGGTAAAATCTTTGTAAAAATATCTGTGAGGTTGTCACATGACCGAATTTGTAGCACATCAATTTCACCTTTCTTCTGGAGTTTGGTGACCTATGTTGCGTCCGATCTCCTTTAATATATCCTCCCCGTAATTGCGCTATGCAAGTTGCATTATCTTCATAAGGAGGAGTTAGAATATCTCTGATATATGATAATTCACAACTTTCTTGGATATAATGAATCATTCTCTACTTGCTTCATGAATGGCTGTAATTTCAGCATAATTTGAAGAAGTAGCTGCTTGGAGATATCAGAGGACTTGTTTAATTCCATTCCAATGTCGTCGTGTTGGTGAAGAACTAAATCTTGCTAATAAATTGACAACAAAGGCAATATGGTCGTGTATTGTTAGCAAGACACATCAATGCACCAATTGCACTGATATATGATACTTCAGGACCAAGAAGTTCTCCATCCTCTTATTGAGGTTGGAAAAGATCTTTATTCACATCTAATGGCCGGACGATCATTAGAATACTCAATGGATGTGCCTTGTCCATGCCAAATCTTTTTAGAACTTTTGCTGTATATGTTGAATAAATGTTCTACTTGTCAAATGTTCAATTTGTAAACCAAGGCAAAGTGTAATTTTACGACCATCCTTGATGTCGAATAATCAATTGTTTCTTGGAACTCTTCAGGAGTTGCAATAAGATTAATATCATCAACATATATAGCTAATATCACAAATTTAGAATCAGATTTCTTAATAAAAACACATGGACATACCTGGTCATTTTTAAATCTCGCTTTCAATAAATATTCACTAAGACGAGTGAACCACATGCGCCCAAATTGCTTCAGGCCATATAATGATTTCTGCAACTTGATGAAGTAATTTTCACGAGGATAATGTTTATATGCTTCAGGCATATGAAATCCTTCGGGGATTTTCATGTAAATATCATTTTCTAAATTTTCATACAAGTAAGCAGTGACAACATCTAATAGGTGCATATCTATCTTTTCATGTACTGCCAAACTGATAAGATATCGGAGTGTAATAGAATCAACAATAGGAGAATAAGTTTCATCATAATCAATATCTGGTCTTTGTGAAAAACCTTGGGTTACTAACCGTGCTTTATATCGTACGATTTTATTCTTTTCATTGCGCTTTCGTACAAATATCCATTTGTAGCCAACAGGTTTTACACCTTCTGGTATTCGGACTGTAGGTCCGAAGACTTCACGTTTTGTCAGTGCATTTAACTCCGATTGAATCGCATCTTTCCATTGTAGCCAATCTTTTTTATGCCGACATTTATCAACTGATATTGGTTCATGATCATCATTATCTTGTATAACATCAAGCGATATTATATGCAAACATATTATCAATAATTGTTTCTATCCGATTCCAACTTCTACCGGAAGTGGTATAATTGATAGAAATTTCAATGTTATTTTCATCAACGTCTGGTTCTTTGTCATCAGTTTTCTCTTGATCTTTATCATTCTTTGCTTTAATATGATCATCTGGATCATTAATCCTCTCTTCTTTCGAGGATTTTTATCTTTAGAACCAAGAGATCGGCCATGCTTCTAGCATGCTTTTGGCTCAGCAGCTATATGTAAACTCTTTTGTTCTGCTGGAACTTCAATTAGTATAGGAGCATTTATAGCTGGCATATGCGATTTTGTTACTCTTCTGGAGTCAACAAAAGCGTCTGGCATTTGATTTGTAATGCTTTACAAAATAATTATCTTTTGAACTTCAAGTTCATACGCGCTTGTATGCGGATCAAGATAATTTAATGATGTTGTTCAATCAAGATCTTTCTTGTACTGTTTATGTTCTCCCCCTAATTTAGAGAAAAATGATAAGAGAAAAGAAAAAGAAATATAAGAAAATGATAACAAGAGAATAAGAAAATAAATGTAAGAAATAATGACAAGTAGAAAATGCCGAGAAATCTATTATGAATATCCATTTTTTTTTCATTCTTCCCAGTACCATCTTTTCTCCTTCCTCCTTGTCTTTTCTTCTCCTCTATCCCTCCACCTATCATCTACCTCTTCTGCTTCCTCATATATATATATATATATATATATATATATATATATATATATATATATATATATATATATATATGTATATATATGTATATGTATGTATATATATGTATATGTATGTATATATGTGTGTGTGTGTGTGTGTGTGTGTCGATATATATCTCAGTTATCAGTTATTAGTAAATATAAAAAAAATAAAAAAAAAATCTCAAAGCAGATATGGATACTCGTAATTCATTTGAGACATGGTCAAATTTTGACTTGGTTTCTAACGCAGAAGATTTTGATGTGTTTTCTTTTCCAAGCCAACCGCTTCCACCTAATATCAGGTCTAACGCAGAAGATTTTGATCTATTTTCCTTTCCAAACCAACCGCTTTCGTCTAATTTTCTAAGCAAACCGCTTCTACCTAATTTCATGTGAGATACATTTGAGGGCCTCCATTTGTTTTTAGTGTGCTTGATAATGAAATTAAACTATCTTTTGGTTTGTTTTGATGTAAATCAGTGAACATACTGCTTGGGACTAATTTGATCTGCCCATGCAAAAGATTGTTTTTGATGCTGTTCCTCTTGATGCTATTCATCTGAATGAGGATATACTTGTACATGATCCTTTCTACTCTCTAATAGATTTTGAACAAAGCCAGAATATGATTCCAGATTATCATATATTCAAACATGAATTTTGAATGGTATTATCGTTACTGATATTATTTTATTTTCTAGGTGAAATAATGAGTAGTCTTGGCAACGAATTCAGAGTGTGTAATCATGACATGCATCTTGCATTTAATCTCGAAAGTCAAGATATTATTGCAGACAAAATTCCTGGGGAGAAGAAGATGATTAGGAGGCAGAGAAAGGAGAAGGGCAATAGCGTTAAGACACTATCAAGAGAAACCATTTCGCAGTACTTTTACCTGTCAATCAAAAGCACGGCCAAAGAATTGAATATGGGCTTAACCCGTCTCAAGAACAGATGTAGGGAGTTGGGAATTCATCGATGGCCTCACAGGAAGTTGGTTAGCTTGGAGACCATAATCAAGAATATTCAGGTTCTCTCTTATACACACTTATAAACTTACGTCACAAATTTGTAAGTTATGAAAAGTAAATAATGACCGGAATAAATATATCTCCACCGATATTTACAGGTAATGCAAAATGAAAAAGAATGAGGACATATGGCTGAGAAGAAATTGAAAGAAGCCATTGAGATATTGGAATGTGAAAAGAAGTTGGTGGAATAAAATCCTGATACGCAGTTGGAAGACCAAACACAGAAATTGAAACAAGCATGCTTCAAGGCCAAATATAATAAGAAACTTAAGGGGATGAGAAAATCCCAAGACTCATTGCGCAGTAACTTCACGGCTAATTCTGTTGCTAGTCTAGATGCTGACTCAAAGGGGAAGGAAAAGAAGGAGGATGCCGAAGAAGAGGAGCTGAAGTCCATAATTGCTAATTGTTTGTCTTCCTCTAATGTAAATATGGAAACAGAACAATTACAAACATTCACCCGAGATTTATCAGCTCTATTGAAAAAGAGCAACTACAAGCATGCATTCTCAAGTTCACGTGAGCACTAATGGGATGAATGAAGGAAATAAAAGTGACTTATGATTTTTTTTTTTCTAAACTGTTAGTAGTAATGTAGTATATTGACATCCGAATATAATATCTCAACAATTTGATGCGTATTATTACTGGAAATATCTTTTTATTATTGGACATATCTTTTTCCCTTATTATCTTTTCTGTTCCACTTCAGGTGACCAGTATTTTTCTGTGATAAGGGAAATATCAAGTGTGTCCATGACCATAACCACAGTCACTGCCACAACTACGATTATAACGATTATAACGATGGCTTCTGTTGGAGCTAACAGTATTCACTTCTGGGAGTTCTGTTGAGCTAGTGCATCTGGCTTCATGATTTCTCAATAATAACTCATATTAAATCTGTCAACTTTGGATACCCTTTTTCTCGATATTGTTACTGAAGGACAGTATTCGAGACATGAAAAGTGGAGAATATCTTCTCCAAGATATATTCATCAGTAATTTTTTCTCCGCCTAATTTTAACTGAGATGTAATTTTATACATCGCGAAATTCACAGTTTTAAAATCTTGCAACTTCAGGTGCAATCATTCATACCGTGCAGTTAGTAATACGACCATCTTCAGATGGTCAAATCTTTCTTTTCAATATTTAGATGTATTTCTGTATTGAGAACCCATGTCATATAATTTTTTTTCAGAAATATCAAGAGTTACAAATTTGAGTTTAGCAAGGTTAGCCATAGAGATTAATAAATGCATACCTGTCTTTTGGATTTAATAACGACAGAGACTCGTGCTGATAACGTGTTATAAAATTTGAGTAGTGTTAGAATAAAATCTTCACACTACACACTAATAAAATTCTAATTATTCTTTGCACAAGAATTTCTCTCTTTTTTTTCTCTCACAATTTTCTCTAATATTTCTTTCACAAAATGATGGTGTATTACAAGTTTAGAGAATAACTCTATTTATAGAGCTCTAATTAGTGGAATACATCATGTTATACATCATCTTTCACTAATCTTAATTAGTGGTGTCTCCACTAAATGGTGGAAATTCATAAAAATATTTTCTAATAATTCACATAAATTCATAATTAGTGAAGCCTCCACTAATTAATGGAACTTCTAATAATTTTAAGATATTCATAATATTTATTAATTAATTAAACGACCCGTCTGTATTAAAAGGCTCAACAAAACAAGGATTAAGCTTTTAGTTAGTTTTTGGGTCAAGCCTAAAGTGGAACATGGGCGGAAATTAGCAAGTTGATCCAACTATGTGTAACTTAACCCATAGAATAGGCAAACTAAGGCCCATTTATACTAGACGCTGTCGTTTCCGTCATTCCTATCTTCCTCCTCCATCCTCCCCCATCATATTGCAGGTTCCTAAAACCGCTGAAGTCTGCAGGTCAGAGCCACTGAAACAAACAAGAAAAACCAGACCATTTACGGATGAATTATTGTGAGGCCAATGGGAAATTTCTGTTATCCAGCTTTCAGCAAATTCGAACCATAGTGAAAGTGCGATTGAAATGGGTGAAAAATCGGGCTTTGGATCATATAATCGATGTTCAAACAGACCTTAAAGCTGCTTGCCTTCTCAAGAATGCTATAGTTCGCTCAAGCACAGGTTATTTAACTGCCAAATCTCTGAATGATTCGCATAAGCTTTTGGGTCTTACGGTGCCCACGCTTCGTTTTATTCGTAGATACCCAACTCTGTTCAGTGAGTTCCCCCACCCCAAATGGCCTTCTTTGCCTTGTTTTGGACTGACCCACATTGCTAAAATGCTTCATGAGCAAGAACTGGGAGTATTTGAGCAGTGCCAGAGTGATTTAGTTGAAAGACTTTCTAGGCTTCTCATGATGACCAGGAACAAGACGGTAATGTCACTCGCTATGATCTTTTGTATTCCCACTAAAGACTTCATTTTTGTTCATCTATTTTGATTTGCCCAAAGAATGTATTGGGAAGAGAGGTGGGGGTGACGTCTGTGTTTGTGTCATATAGAATTTGATCATCGAGCTCCAAAAATTCGTTCTTGCTTCTACTTTCGCCATATATCATGTGTCAGAGCAAGATGCAAGGTGTTTTGTTCATTCTGAGATGCAAAGCTGATCTTTGGAGAAATATTCCAACGATTCGGGGAAATTGGAGCCTGCCTTTGAATTGGCATTACCGTGAACTACTCCACATTTATGTAATTGCTTGTCCTGGAAATGCCCCTTATGCTTTTCAAATTCTTTCCTGTTAGGCCAAGCCCTCCTTTATGTGCAGGAAACTACTTTATGCTTTTGAACAAAAATCATAAATGTTTTTCTTCCGAAGATAGAGAAGATGCATCATATATCTGTTTACCTTTTAGTGAGGAAAGAAGCGGCTGTACTCGGCTACAAATTTTATTTTGTACATGGCGGGGGCCTCGAATTTTCTCTTAATGGGAATTCTAGGTATATATTGTGTTTTTCCTTTTACCCTTCAAATTTCCTTCTTCAGTGGATGAAAAGAAGAATAAAGCTGATAGTGTGCAAGAGGAATGAATTGAGACAGATTGTTTCTTGGGCTGTTCATCATACAAAGAATGATATTTTCGACAATCTTTCATGTTTGTAACGTTTGTATATATGAGAAAGACTAACCAATTTGAAATTAAAATGCATTTCGTATACTATTTCGTTTAGATAGTTGCTAATGTGTTTATTGTCTCCGCAGATACCTCTGCAATCACTACATCAACTAAAATGGGATTTAGGTTTGCCAGATGATTTTGACAAGAATTTGGTCAGAAAGCACGCAGATCATTTCCAAATTGTTAAAGGAACCAATGGATTGGCTTGTTTGAAACTTGTTGGATGGAGAGAGGAATATGCTGTTTCTGAGTTACAAAAGAGCAATGAAAAGGAAGGCCTGGGTAGCAGTGACAGTGGTGGCGACAACAATCACAAGTATAGGCAATTCAAGAGGGGGAAGGCAGCGTTGGAGTTTCCTATGAGTTTTCCAAGAGGTTATGGTGCCCAGAAAAAGGTTAAAGCCTGGATGGAAGAGTTTCAAAAGCTGCCGTACATTTCACCTTATGAGAATTCTAGGGGAATCGATCCACATAGTGAACTTATGGAGAAGAGGGTGGTTGGTGTTTTGCATGAATTTCTGAGCTTGACTATCTACAAGAAGACTAAGAGGAATTACCTAAGGAGCTTGAGAGAGGAATTGAATCTTCCCCACAAATTTACTCGATTTTTTACAAGATATCCTGGGATATTTTACCTCTCACTTAAGTGTAAGACAACTACTGTGGCATTGAGAGAGGGATACCGCAAGGGAAGATTAGTGGAGCCACACCATCTTGCTCGACATAGGGATAAGTTTCATCATGTCATGAGAACTGGGTTAGTTTACCGAAGTAAAGGCTTAGATATTTTACCTAGTCTGGATTCAGTTGAAGAAGCAGACAAGGATGAAAGAGAAGATGAAAGTGATGAAGAAGAGATTGAAATCAGCGATGACTGCTATGGATATGAAACATCAGAGGTCGAGAGTGAATCTGATGAACCTGCAACAAATTCCTAGAACTTTGGATTAGAGCATTTAACATTTCCAGAAAAGAGAGTTTGATCAAGATGAACACAAGTGGGGAGAATTAATTCTACCATGTGAACCGTAAACTCAAACTCTAAGCAATGAAGGAGCTCTCTGCCAATTTGTTTCAGACACTGAAGCTTGGTTTTTCTTGGTGGCAGTTTTGTTCCCTTTAAGTTCAATTATCAATTTCAGATGGACTTTAATATGGACTTCTCTTCTAGTTGAGGTATGGCAATGCTCTGGTCTCCTAGTTGAGGAATTTCATTATGTACAGGTTTTGTGCTTCTGATAATGGCATACACAACAAAAAATTACAGTCTCATTACCCATAAAAGAGTTGTATAATCTGGAATTACTTTTTATTTTTCTGGTTATTTAGGGTTTCTCATTCAATTCTATTGTAGGCCTACAAGTAGTAATAGGTATTCCTTCTTTAAAACAGCTCTGTTATAAGGTTTTCTTGAGCAGGTGGCTTTGCCTTCTGCCTTCATCGCATAATTTATGTGAAAGGGAAAAAAGAACAAGGAAATCAAATTTAAGGAAGGAGAAAATATGTTCATTCCAAATGCTTGAGCACCATTGCCAGTTAGATGAAAAAAATTGTTCCTTTTATTATTAAAAAAATATACAAAATTTTCTTAGTTCAAGTAAATTGTGACCAAGTATTGATTTCCAGATCACTTTCTCAGCATTTTTGGTTGAGGATTACTGGAGTTTCTATGGAAGAAAATTATTGGCTTAAGATCCCTTAGAAAGTATTTATGTGTACAAAATAGGTGGACAAAAGATTACAGTCATACAAAGAAGAATACAAGCCATGGCCTATACGGAAACTAGAATTGCACATCTTCCAGAAAACATGCAATTTCAGGCACCTGTATGAAATTGGAGCAGCTGAAGTTTGATCCTGTTTAAGGCTGCAAGAGCATCTCCCATACTGATCCTCTCGTATGGAGAGTCCCTTGAGCAATTTAGAGCCACTTCCATAATTGATGATATAGCTTCCAACTTTTCAGTGAAATAGTCATCTCCTGCCCCTAGCAAATTTCCATCTACAATGTCAGCTTCCGGATCAGCCAGAGAAAATCTCACCCAGTCCTTCAAGCTCAAATTTTCACCAAATAATTCATTGCTGGGCTTCTTTCTTGTAAATACTTCCATCAAAAGAATACCAAAACTATAGATATCACATTTCGCTGATACTAATCCTTCTAATCCATACTCTACAATCAAGATTACTTGATATTAATGTACGGTTGAAATAAGGAGAACCCGCTTCACACACAGACTTTCAAAGACAAACAATTAGGAAATATGTATTTCAAATGTGAAAGTTAGAAGCTTTACCTGGAGCAATATAGCCTAATGTGGCTAGTGTCTTGGTGTGAGTAATGCCTTCCTCGTGGCTCAACATTTTGGCAATGCCAAAATCACTTATATGCGCAGCCATATCTTGATCAAGTAAGACATTGCTAGGCTTCAAATCACAATGAACAATTGTAGTAAAATAGCCAGAGTGGAGATAGTGTAATGCAGCTCCCACATCTATCATTATGTTTAGTCGTTGCATTATATCCAAAAAATAGTTGTTGGAATACAACCACTTCTCCAAGTTTCCATTAGGCATATACACGAGCACCAATGCCATAAACTCGTTATTAGAGCAAGTACTAATAACTCTTGCAAGATTTCTGTGGCGAAGATTGCTGAGTATTTGGCATTCTGTTTCGAAGCTCCTAAAAGCTCTTTCAAACTGTAATTTGAAAACTTTAATAGCAAGAACCCTTCCATCACTAAAGTCACCTCTATAAACAGATCCGAAACTCCCTGTGCCAAGTAAGTTTCTCTCGTTATACCCGTCAGTTGCTTGTTCCAGTTCATAAGATGTAAATCTTTCATGTGCTCCAACCGACAGTAAATTTGTTCCGTTTGAAACTTCGCCCCTTCCTAGACATCCCAGATATCGAAGTCCCAAGGCCATGACACCCACGATTAGTAATGTTCCGATGAAAACAAGTATTGCTATAGACACCACATTGGCTAAAGATTTGCGACTTGATATTGTTTTGCATGGTGGAACATGAAACCTAGAAACGCCACATAATGCTTCGTTCCCAACAAATGATTCACTGCTAAAGTTTGTGAAAGGCCCTCGTGAAGGAATTTCACCTCGTAAATGATTGACAGATACATTTAAGTACGAGAGAAATGAGATATTCTCCAGAGATGTTGGTATGGAACCAGCGAGATTGTTATTTGATAGATCCAAGCATTCCAAGCCTAACATCCGACCAATATTCTCTGGAATTACTCCTTGGAATCTGTTGTTTGCTAAAGACAGGGACTTCAAGTTCTGCAAATTTACAATTGAGCCAGGAATATCACCAGAGAAGTTATTGATTGAAAAGTTCATATTCACTGCAGACTTTAAATCTCCAATCTCAGGAGGTAGAGAACCACTCAAGGAATTTGAAGAGAGGTCGAGAAGCAAGAGATCTTTTAGTTTCCACAACTGTGCAGGTATGCTAGAACTTAATCTATTGGCATCTAGGGAGAGATATCTTAAAGAACTAATATTACCCAGGCATTTTGGAATTGGCCCTGAAATCTGAGTTTGGTTCATGTTAAGTCTAAACAAATGTTGCAAACCACAGAGATCATCCAGCAAGACTTCACCTAGATTGTTAGTGCCAAGATCTAGTTCCTGAATTTCATGCAAATGTTTAATTGTAGATGGCATTGGCCCAGTCAACAGATTCCCACGAAGGCTTAACGAAATTAAATTGCTCAAATTGCCAATGCTGTCCGGAATGTTGCCCATAATATTACAATCATATGCACAAAGTCTGTCAATGGAGAGATTTCCAACGGAGTTTGGAAGAATGCCATTTAATGGATTACTGTTCACTGCTAAATATCTCAGAGATTTGCAATTGGTCAAGGAACTGATGAAGCTCAACTCTCGGGACGAAGATTCTCTTGTTAGATTGTTCTCGGACAATGTTAGATATTGAATGTGTCCTAGATCTCCAAGTGAGCTCGGAACAGGACCTGTGAATTTGTTTGCTGAAAGATCAAGGTGAATAAGTTGAGAACAATTTGAAACCGACACGGGTATAAACCCACTGAAGCTATTTGTGTCGAGATAAACTCCTTCAAGATATGGAAGCCCATGACAGAGATTAGAGGGTAGACTTCCAAAGAGATCATTGCGTGCAACTGAAAAGTTCCTCATCGAGGAAAGGTTGAAGATCCCTGTTGGTATGGAACCGCTGAAACAATTGAATTCTAAACTCAAAAATTCCAACTTGTGTAAGTTGCCCAGCTCTTGAGGAATTATACCTGCCAAAATCATATTGCACAAGATTTTAACATTTCTATGCTTTCTCGTGTTGTTGGTCCAAAATACGTATGTCTTACCGGTGAAGTTGTTGTCTCCAAGATCCAGGTTCTTAAGCATAGTCAAATTGCCAATCTCCTTTGGAATTAAACCTGGAAATTTGAAAAGTGAAAGCAAGATGATATGTATGTCCAAATGTTTGACAACATTGTGGATAGAACAAAATTACTACTAGATCATATGGAAAGCCACAAGGCTGAAGAAATATAAGCATGCATGGCTGAAAATGCGTGAATATGCAGTGAAGTATACCTTTCAAATTGTTATGGTCAAGTCTTAGTGTTTCAGTTATCTCCAGTTGCTGAATTTGGTTAGGTATGCCACCGTTGATGTTGTTTTGGGAGAGAACCAGGGCCTGAAGTTTTGAACAACCAGAAAAATTGGATGGTATTTGACCATTTAATGTATTTTGATACACGACGAGCCTCTGAAGTCTTTGAAGTTGATGGCACATGGCATCGGGAAGACTACCAGATAGGTTGTTTTCTGAAAATTCGAGAATTTCCAGCATGGAGATGTTGAAGATCTCACGAGGTACAGGACCAGAGAATTGGTTTTTGACAAGAGTGAGAAACTTCAGCTTCTGAAGATTTCCGAACTCCTTTGGAATGATTCCTTCTAAAGAATTGTAGGATAACGACAATTCCTCAAGGTTTGATGCATTGGAGATTGAAGCTGGGATAGCACCGGTAAAAATATTGTTTCCAAGAGTCAAACTTTGAAGATTTTGTAAGGAACCAAACCATGTCGGTATCTCGCCACCAAGATTATTGTAGCTGACCGCAAGGACTTTTAATTGACGCGAGTGAGCCAACTCGTCGGGCAATTCTCCACGGAAACTGTTTCTTCTCAAGTCGAGGGATTCAAGAAAGGAGAGATTCCCCAGCTGTGCTGGTATAGTTCCAGTAAGATTCATATTCGAAATGTTCAAGGCAGTCACTCGATTGTGGTGAGGGCCACAAGAAACGCCGATCCAATGACAAACAGAAAATGATGCAGTCCAGTTATTTATCAAGATTTCGTAAGGGTCTGAAATGATGTTAGCTTTCAAGGCAAGAAGAGCCTCTTGGTCGTGGGTGAGGTTGGTTGTACTTAGGGCCAAGCAAGCAGAAAGACAATGCAGACACAAAAGTGCAAGATGAGGAAGATGAAGAGAAATTTTCTCCATGATTGGATTTGTTAACTGTGTGATAAGATTCGTGGCTTTTTGAGGCAATTGTAGCAAATATATATAGTGAAGGTGAAATTCCCTGCCTAGGACAAGGGGGCAAGCCAGGGTGGGGTTGTGTGGAGGGATAGAATGCATGAAAAATAATCATATTATGTTTAACTAACTAAACTATTATTTTATTACATTTCTAATATTGTATAGTTTAAAAATATGAATTTGAAGGAGTAAAACATTAAAAAAAATAAAAAAGAAATATAACTTAATTGATTAAATTAACACATTCTCATCCCCTTGTACAATCTTGATATGGACAATTGACAATGAGAGTGACTGAAAAGTGGAAAAATGTAGTAGCTGTTTATCCAGGGCATAGACCCGAAAATTATGGTGGCAAATTCCAATTACAAAACAGAAGTCCTTAGAGGGGAAACTGACTGACTGGAGAAGCCGAATTTAACTTCATCCAGTTGGATATACTTCTGGAATTTCTGGTTTTTTCTGTATGCATTATTTCCAGAATTGTGCTTCTATGCCCCATCTCTCACTCATCTCAGATGGGAGCGATGTTGAATAGGGACCTCAGTGTTTATGCAATAGAAACTCGAAAACTCGATTCAGCCATACCTTTTATCTTGAACGGTGGTCTTGCCCGGCTCTCACTCTGACGGAACATCTTTTTTTGGCATCCTGTCTTGATTATAGACTAGTCTTGCCGTTTCTACCAAGGAAAAGGCTCAGTACATTGTTCAGACCATAAGAACATAAACGATGGCAATGGGAAATTTGATCTTCATAAATGAAGAAACCCCCTCAATCTCATTTCGGTATCAAGAAAATTCTTGAGATCAGATCACATTCTTTATTTATGAAGTCTTCCCAGTCAATTATTAACGATAAGATAGGATAATAAAAAAATGAATTTTATACAGGTCATTTTATATATTTATAAATTCGTGAGACATTAAAATATTTGACATAATTGAAAGAAATACAAATTATAGAATATATTATCCTTTAACTTTTTTTTTTCTAAGTGAAAAACATGGCTACCAATGATGGACTTTTATCCAACCATGATAGTCACCGTTTCTTTTGAAGATGCGGAAACCATCTTCTGATACGTTCCAAATACACTTGTTAAGCTTAAATATATTAATACCACAATAATCAACAGATATTTCATGAGTAAATACATCAAATGTATTCTCTTTTGTACTCCACCAAAAGTGACAAAAAAATAATGTGGTTCCCCAAGGATTTGCTCTGAACTTCCAATCAAATTCTTGGGATGCATGGAGAAAATGATATCCGAGATCATTCTCTTTAGACCGGCAATGAATTTTGAGGGGTGTACTTGAATTCCTAGGAAGCCAGTCGATAATTTGAACTCGATATCTCTGAGCATTTACTTGTAAAGCTTGAAGAAGATAAAATGAAAATATAAATGAGACCAAGAAATAGTTGATATGAGAGCTTTTCATCTTGCTTCTTGAAGAGTTGTGCTGCTTCCAATTTTTCACTCTCACTGTTTTTTTTTTTCTTTTAATCTTATGCTGCATAAAACTCGGTGACGAGGATTATTTATATGAGAGAACATTTGTATAGGATGTAAGGAAATTAGCATTCATTATTGTGGATCATATTATGGTAATTTTTTCAAGTTTCTTGTTACAGGATTTACCTAATTTACCTAAATAAGTATAACTACAAGGAAAAGGTCCAGAGAAAGGTGCGTGTATTGAATGCAGGAATGGATTAAAAAGGAGATTATGAATAATAGGACATACAATTACTAGAGGAAAGTTCAAAGGAGATGGGCCGCATGGCATTACTATTGGAGAAGTGGAAGCCAACCTGTTAGGTTAATAAGGTCAGTTTAGTAGTAAACTTTTTTTTTCTCAAAGAAAAAAGAATGGGATCCAGAATGCTAAGGGGGATGAGGGAGAAAATGAGATAGAGGGAAGAATGAGATGCAATTCGTTGTCGAATTCGAGATATAATGTTTTTAAAAAGAGAGAGGGAAGAGAATAGGGAATGGATTGTAATTCAGTGTCGAACTCAATATTTACGTATCAAGTAATAACATTACTGTCACTAAAATAAATTATTACTTATATATATTTTTATACGTACTAATCATTTAATATTTTTATAAATTTGAGAAAGCACTGTAAAATACTTTGCATAATTGAAGGAAAGGCAAATTGACAAAAGTCTAAACAATCATATACTCTCTCTGTTTTAAAAATCATATCAGTTTATGATATGACACGAAAATTAAGAAATTATTAAAATTTGTATAATTATAATAAAAATAACAACTATACTCTTAAATAAAAATAAATATTACATATTTTTTATTGAAAGAAGGATAAATTAAAAATATAAGTAATAATTTTTATTTTTTTTTAGAATAATAAGTATTTTGATACAACAAAAATAAAATTTTTAACATAATTTTTATGATGAAGAGAGTATCATTCTTTAAGTTGTGTTCCAATCACGGACATATACCCAAGCATGATGACCACCGTTTCTGTTCCAGATGCAGAAACCATCTTCTGATACGTCCCAATCGCATTTGTTAAGAATAAATATATTACTACGACAGTAATAGATAGCCATATAATAAGTAAATACATCGAATACATTCTCTTCTGGACTCCAACAAAAGTGACAAAAAAACAATGTTGTTCCCCCAATATTTGCATTGAATTTCTTGGGATGGATTAAGGAAATGATACCCGAGATCATCATCTTTAGACTGGTAATGAAGTTTGAGGAGTTTGCTTGAATTCGAAGGAAGGGAGCTGGTTATTTTAAGTCGATAGCTCTGAGCATCTACTTGAAAAGCTTGAAGAAGGTAAAATGAAAATATAAATGAGACGAGAAGGTAGTTGATCTGGGAACTTTTCATGTTGCTTCATGAAAAGTGGTGCTGTTTCTAATTTTTCACTCATAAAACTCGATGGTGAGGATTATTTATAAGATTACATTTGGATAGGATGATAAAAAAAGAAAAAATAATAACATTCATTGTTGTTGGAGGATTGTTTTATGGTAATTCTTTCAAATTTCTTATTACGTAATTACCTAATGTATCTAAATAATCATAATTATATTAAGTGGTTACTAAACAAGGCAATCCAAACTACCAATGGGAGGTGATAAGAAAGCAAGTGGAATTAGCAACTACCAAATTATTATTCATCTCGTAATATATATCATAAAGAAAAAAGATATAAAAAAATACTACCATACTTCTTTATATTTCATAATATTTTACTATAACAAATACAGCAGAGCAGAGTGCAGTATTTAAGCCTGTCTTCATTTTCCAGTAACTTGGTGATGATGAAATGGGATGGAGTACGTAGAAACCATCGTTCCTTGCGGACCAAAAACATAGACTTAACGTCAAAGCCCTTTTACCACAATGCTCCTTACCATCCCTATGCCGTACGCTGTGAGACTTGTCCTGCCATTAACCCCATCGAGAATGTCAGTTCTATCCCAAAAGTTCACCCGAAATCCCAAGGTAAAGTGGCCATTTACATGGAGGGGTGCGATTCCCAAGGTGACCATCTTTAGATTTGATAAGGAATTAGCAAAGGGATTTGCATGGCTGGGGAGGAGATTATGGCTCCTATATGGCTGCAACATAGCAGGAACTTTCGAAACCGATCAGAGTAGAAGTCATCTTCAAGCAAAATTTGCCATTTCGAGCACATAAAAAAATCCCTTTTACATTGTTATTGGCCAGCTGCTAACGTTTCCGATTGCAGAAGTATTTAGTCATGTCCGACTAGGATTCCGAAAGAAAGTTTCTTCACTTTGTACTGAAGTTGCTCAGGTGTAAATAGGTACCGTGTGAAACATAATGTTTCAACTTTTCCTTCATAGCTAACTAGCAAATATTTGTAATAGAATAGAGAACCCGGAATAAGAGTAACCAAGCCCCAGATTGAGAAGTTTAACACTTATCAAGGGGGAACGTAATGGGAGCGGGAGTAAAAGTGCGAGTGGGAGTAGGATTTGGGAGCGGGTGTTGTGCGCGGATAGGCATCAGAAGATCGTTCACAGAGGTATATAAACAGACCTATTTCAAGATTGGATTTCCAATTATTCCACTTCCCTCACTCTTAAACTAAAAGCATAAATTACTTGACAGCCCAAGCAAATGTCATAAAGCAGTGATTGCAATATCCAAAACAGAAGCAAAGGATTAAAAACTTGACCTGGAGCGAGACAGGTAGTGACAGAGAGAGAGTGAGATAAGTCACAAAAACCAAAATTAAGTATGATTGAATCTCCATATAACTGCCCGGAGACATGCCTGCAGAAAATTGGCATGAGGATAACCTCAAGTCTAAGATCAGGGAAAGAAACCACAACCTAAAACCAAAAAGACAAACAAGGAAAGTACAAAACGCTTTAGATCCTATAGTTGTCAGTAGTGTCGCTAGCCTAAACCCTGCAATGAATTCTCTAACATCGTACCTCAAGGATCACCGTAGACGCATTTTTCAAATAATGGGGAAGAATCCCCAACCACATTTTTTGCATTTGCAAGGCATTAAAATCTCAAATCCTTATGAAATATATGTACTTTGTGTTAACACAAACTAAGCATGTTTTGAAACACTAATCCCAAGCACTAGTCACGCCAGCACCGTATCCCCCACCATATCCCCCACCGTAATTGCCATAACCACCCCCACCGTAATCTCCACCACTGCCGCCCCTGTTGAAAGAGTTATCCCTTCTAAAGTCTCTACCACCAAAGCGAGCACCACCTGGCCGCCTACCTTTACCTCCACCATATGAAGCCCGACTAGCAAAGCGAGTCAACCAATCAGGTACCTCTTGATTAGCTTCTTGCATCAGCTCTGCTAATGGCTTAGCCAGTGACATATTGCTCTCATTAAAGAAAGCTGTTGCCAATCCCGTCTTGCCAGCACGACCAGTTCGCCCTATCCGGTGCACATAATCATCAATATCATTAGGAAGATCAAAGTTGATTACATGAGAAACATGGGGAATATCAAGACCCCGGGCAGCCACATCTGTTGCTACTAAAATTGGCGTATTTCCACTTTTGAATGCTCTCAATGCTGTCTCCCTTTCCTGCAAAACGAATGCACATTTTTGAGAACTCATGATTGAAAAGGCGTAATGGAGATAAAAAAAAGAAAATTAAAGGAATAAAAAGTAAAGTAGCAGGCTCAGAGCCTTAACGTAAAGAGAACTTGCAATCACAATTGCTTTTCATTTTTTATTTTCTAAAGGACCGTGATGCAAGCCAGAAACATCACTACGCCCTAGATCACCAGTTTGTACAAAAGGATGATAATAATCATATTTAAATTCGGTTGCCCCATAGAATACCAAAAATAAGGAGAGATAGCAATAAAAATAGCACAAAAGAATGATTATATGCTGATAGATATTCATGACCATGAAATAACACCAATATATTGACCGGATACAAGAAGAAGTGATATATACCGAACCTAGTTTTAGACCACAACAGGAAAAAGTGTGGTAAAAAGCACGCTAGCATAATAAAGAGTCAGAAGGTATACATGATGCATAAACTGATTTTACATCCATAAAGATTAGAGTTACAAAGCAACCGAACCTCATATACTCAGAGGCTCTCTCTTTAAGGATTACACCACTAGGACGGAATTCCACCTTTCATGTTTTCAACATGTGAACATTAGGGAAAGGATGAAAATGGTAAAGAAATTTTATCTTGACAGCTGACAAGTTACCGCAATTAAGTTTTACCTTCAAAGATTGCATACCAAATAAACTGGGTGTTCAGTCTAAAGAATATATAGGAGTGAACTGCTGTATTTTTAAAAGTACAGAACCTACAAAACTATTTTGGTAGATAATCAGAACCACTGCCGAACTGACCCAAGGACAAGTAGGACTGTCAATCAGATCGACCTGAACTTGGTCTGTAATGTGAGCTTGGGTGAGGTTCAGTTTAAGAGTATTTTAGGCCCGATTTTATGTTTGGACCAAGCTAAGCCCCATTAAATTGACACCCAATGCAAAGCATATCAACAACGAGCAGCAAACCAGGTCAAATACATGATATGATGAAAACAGAGATAATTTAATGAAATTAACAGCACTATATTCTAGAGACTCATTGTTAGTAACCTGTTGTGTCCTGTCCCCATGGATACTAGTTGCAGGAAATCCATTCATGAATAACCAATTTTCCAAAGCATCAGCTCCTTTCTTTGTTTCCACAAATACTAAGGTCAGTGCTTGCTACACAAATAGCATGAGGCAAAAAAGAATATTAGATACATCCAACAAATCCAGAAAAAAAAGGAACAAAGTTTAATCTATAGCATGAAATGAGAAATAACCAGTAGTAAATCACATATTTGGATTGCTTTCCAAGAAAAACTATCTTGTTCCCAAAACTGAGACGCAACAAACACTAGTTTTATAATAATAATGTTCAAATAAAAGGAGAGGAAGATAAACTGTTAAGGATGTTTCCAAAAAGTAACCTCTGAAATGTGCTGCATTCTCCATTTTCTTGTTCTACGTTCAATATAACTCCAAGCTTTATTTCGTGCAGTTACCAATTTGAATGAGATATAAGCATTCATTAAGGAAGCTTTCTATAACTACTGTCCTACCACTAGGCAGTCACGCAGTATCAAATGAAATTTCACACCACAGTTTCAGAAAATCCATTTTCAGATCATTTAATGAAACATATGACCCTTCATTGGACATATTTCCAAATTGATTTTCAGAAACTCTAGGAGAATTGCTTTTCAAGATCTGATTCCCAAAAAATAAATGCAGCTAGGGCTTTGAGAATATATATCAGGGCCAGTGGGGGAAAAAAATTTGATATCTCATTCTCATCTTAAACAGATTGTCTTTTTCTCCTTCTTACCGGGGTAGGATGATCACATACTCACTAGGGACTAAATTATTTAACGATGTAATAAAGCACAAATCAAAAGCAATCTCGAGAAAAATATGAACAGGATACAACTAGAGTCAAAACTACCTTGCCCTGAGCACCGTTGGCCCTCTGTGCATGAAGAAGATCCATAAGGTGGCTTCTCTTATCACCCTCATGGACATACTCAACTCTCTGAACAATTAAATCTGTACTTGAGCCAACCCGTCCAACAGCCAAAAATATGTAGTTGGAAAGAAAATCAGAAGCCAATCTCTGCAAGCCAGCCATATTAAACGAGATATAAGGAAACAGATAGAATGTCCAGTCACTAAACATAGATTCCAGAGATGCCATTTATAAATTACGCAAATAATTCAACAGCAGGTGCACATTCAAGGTTAAAAGGAGAGCCACATATCAAGCAGTGCCAGCGCCTGAAAATGACAAATTTTCATGACAATTTTTGGGGGAAATAAAACTGGAACTTAGTTCATCCTGTCAAGAATCTCCCTTCAGCTCCAAGAATACTGAAGCGTCTTTCAACATCAGACAATAGCCACAACAGCAAGAACCTTATAAACGTTAACCATCATCTTATAGCATTTTGTGTGAAAGAAATTGGATAAAAAATGACACAAAATCAAAATCCCTTTCTACTAGTTGACAAGATGAAGAAACATATCACCTTCAACTATTGAAAAACAAACTTAACAATGCACACTCAAAATGTTTGAAGGGAGTTAAAGAAAAACCAACCTGGATCTCTTTTGGAAAGGTGGCGCTGAAAAGCATTGTTTGCCTTTCACCTCTCAGAGGCATATCCATTTGTTCCACTATCTTTCTGATTTGAGGCTCAAATCCCATATCCAGCATTCGATCTGCCTCATCAAGAGCCAAATATCTAATCTTCTGTAAAGAAACTTTTGCTCTCTCAAGCAAATCAACTAATCTTCCAGGAGTTGCCACAAGAATATCAACTCCTCTCTCCAACTCTCGCAGCTGCAAACACATTATAAATAGTTAGACCAAAAAATACAGCAAGAACCAACAGCAAGTATTCAAGGGAGACAACTTGAAACTCGCCTAAAATTTCATAACAAAAAGAACATGACTCCATTAAAACTGCATCAAAGAAACAAATTTTAATCAAATCAAGCCAATAATTAGTATAAAAACACATAAACAGAACATCATAAATAATTACGAAACCAGATGAAATTGATATTTTAGGGATTAAAACAGCAATTAGAGATCGTTTCAAATATCTTAAATCTATTGAAATATATCTGAAAAAAATTTGAAGTGAGCAAGCACAGCATCAGTTTACCCAAAGTAACATAAGCATGGGATCATGTGGCTCTCCAAGTAAGCAAATGGAACTGCAGACAAGTGTACATTTTCAACATAACTATATAGCACACTCATAACATCTTTCATCTACTTCTTAAATTGTCAAGACACCTGTGTAATGCGTAGTGAACAGATAGCTAGTTGAGTAAAAATTTCCCAATTGGTTGCCAACGGACAAGCCGGAAGATATTCAAGTGAAAGCGAAAACTAGACTATTGCAAATCAAAGCATCTAAATAAGGGGGAAAATGGGGTGGGTTGTCGGAGGGATACAATCCATAAACTAAAAATAAGGTAAGAACCAAAATAAAACCTACATCCTCCATACATATGGAACAAAGTATACAACATTTACCTATGAAATATGTGCCCAATATCAGTTAGAATGACAAAAAGTATTATGGCACAAACTGACAACAAGAATTCTATTATAGTGTTTTACTGGATAGAAGCTACAAACTCCAACATGGAAGAAAGGCCAATACAAGAAACACATAACATGGTTTTAATACTAAAAATACAATTTAGCCTTTACATGTAGAGGTACAGAGCAAATTTCTTTTTGATTAAGTACAACCAAAGAGCATCACTCAGAACAATTCGCAGACAAATTAGTGCTTGCACCCCCCCCCCAAAATGACTTTTATGCCAAGAATTCAATATCCTATCTAATTCACAGACAAATTACTGCTTTTTTCCTTCCTTAATTCTGTTTAAGAGTTAACCCTGCAATAGGGCTAATTTTACATTATGTGTTGAACAGAGTTATTTTGGGAGCACCATCATCCTAGTCTTTCTTTACCATACCTTATGGACAAGAAGGCCCTTGCACCAACAGTGAGTAAACAACAAGTAAAAGCACAGACCTTTACTACCATTGGTGCATCTTCTACCAGTTTTCATCCCAAAAAACATAAAGATAATATTTACCATGGAACAGTAATTGATAATCGCACATTCATCAACAAGTTACAGAATTCACTATGCTTCCCTGATTCATCAAATATCAAATCATTTGTATCATTAAGAAATTCATTTATCTTTACACTGGAATTAACGTCTCAATAGGTACTGCAGTTCCAACATCCAAAAACATTAAAAAAGTAGAAGCTCTAATTTAGTTGATTTTCAGGATGTATTAAAATGAAAAACAGCCGTAAAAGATGCATTAAACTGACAAGCGAACACCTAATGGCACTTCCATGTGATCAGTAGTGAGAGATATAACAACCTGCTGGTTTATTGGTGCCCCACCATAAGCCACCACCACCTTGACACCTGTTTGATAGGCAAACTTTCTAGCTTCCTCGTGTATCTGCAGGTCAGATTGAACATAGCAATTATGGATTCTAAGGCAAATACAGTGCGAATAAAGCTTGAAGTTATTACATCAAACATCCACCTGCATTGAGAGCTCTCTGGTTGGTGATAAAATAAGAGCAAGTGGAAACACTGTGCGAGTTCCACGCGGTCTCTGTGGATATCCTCCTCTCATAATCCCACTGATTATAGGGAAGCAAAAGGCAGCAGTCTTGCCAGAACCAGTCTGAGCACATGCCATCAAGTCTCGCCCTGCAATAGAGATAGGGATTGCATGACGCTGAACAGGAGTTGGTTTGACATACCTGCATCTCCTAATATTCAAATTCAGTGCCTCCCCTAGATCTATTTCTGCAAATGTGTTCACAGGAGGAGGCACGCTATCCCCACTAGTCTCCACTGGAATATCCTCATAAGCATCAAAGTTGATGCCTGTATTCTCCTGCTCATTGAATGCACTCTCTGCATCCACATCCACATCATTGCCAAAAGGATTCACCTCCCTCTCTCGACCCCATCCTCCACCCCTGTTTCCCCAACCACCGCTACCCCGACCTCCTCCACCATAGCCCTGCCGTCCGTAGTCAGTCCTAGAGCCACCCCATCGCGACCCACCCACAGGTCCACTAGACCCAAATCTGTCACCACCAGCTGGCGGACCACTAAATGATGGGGCAGGAGGCTCCGCAGCTGTTGGTCTGTTTCTAAGGTGTGGCGGGACATAGGCTGGCTTTGTTGGAGCAGCAGCGACACTCCCACCGCTTGACCCAGCATTCTCTGACAAACCAGAGGCTGCATTCTCAACTGAATCCGCCCACGAACTTCTCATCTTCCGAAAAAAAAAAAAAATCCGACAGAAAATCAGGTAACCAACTGTGAGGCCCTAATTGCCAAACGATAATATTCACAAGGCTATAAAACCACGCAAATTTGCTGCTGCTCGTACTCTGTCAAAGAAAAAGAAAAAAAAAACAGATTAATCAAAGCACACAGACACACAAACAAGCAAGTCCACTGATAATAAAGCAAATGCAATTAACTAAAACTTATCAAGCTAAACTCGTCACCAACCAACTCAAAAACCTACTGCACCAACCAAACTCCAACATCGCATAAGCAACTAGTAGATATGTATACTGCAAAAGGAAATTCGAGAAGAGCATGCTACTGTGATCTAAAACTACAAAAACTGCCCGAGATTTACACTACGAAGACGCCAATGAAAACAGCTAAACTTAGATGAATCTTAATACACATCGAAAGAAAGCAAACCTGATAAGAGATCAAAGAACGCGATGCGAAGATGAATGCAAATCTTCTATTCCTGATGCAAAATTTGAAAACCCTAGACTTGTCCGAAGAGATTCTAGTGAGAGAGAAGAAAGGCGCAGTAGGAAGGAGAAAATAGAGAAGAAAAATATAAATCGGACACAATAAGCGAAATACTCGGATTTGAAAATGCTTAGACTATAAGGAAGGAAAGAAAAAAAAAAGAAAAAGAAAAAACTGTACTCCCGTGGTAAGTAGCAGTAACAATAAATCAGAAAGAGGGCGGACGCTGTCTTTACCCGCTTCGGACGCTTCTAAGTTCTAAGTTGGGTTGTTTTTGTCTGCCTAACTGTTAAGGACTTTGTGATCCAATTACATAGGGAGTGTTGTTTTTGGTCCCCACCCTCCCTACCTCCCTTTTTGCTTGCCTATTTTTCCTTCGATTTTCATTTTTTTTTACATACCGTTGAAAAAAGAAACGGGAAGGGAGAGCTTAATAAATAAAGTTCATGGTAAAATTAGAAGGCATAAATAATGTGTCTTTAATTAATTGACAAATGAGATTAGTGTTGTGAATTTGATTCAAAATAGAATCAGTAAATATAAAACTGTAAAGTAAAGATATTAGAAATTGAGAGAAAAGAGAGAATCGCTATTTATAGAGGTTTCGATATAGAATCTAAAAGGTTACAGAATCTGAAAAGTTAAGAAAAAAATTTAATAACCTTTAAAAAATGAAAAGTCACTGTATACGAAAAGTCATATTATTTTCAAGATAACGAACAGTCACTTACTATTGTTAAGACCTTCATAGGAAAAATCATGTGGGATAAAAACTTAGTGAAGGAAAAGAGTACACTTTCCGTTCTAGAGGGAATACTGCCTCATTAAAAACTTGACTAAGAAAAAATCCAATAGGAAAAAATCTTAGTTAGGGAAAAAGGATACAGTATACATACTCCCCCTCTTAATAACATTTTCAAGATGATTTTATATCTTTCAACCGACGCATTCTAATTCCATGTACTAATATTTCAAATAAAGCCGTCGGCAATGCCTTAATGAGTAAATCTGTCAAATTATCACATGATCGAATCTGCTGCACATCAATTTCATCTCTCTTCTGGAGTTCGTGAGTAAAGAAAAATTTTGGTGAAATATGTTTTGTCTTATCTCCTTTAATATATCCACATCTTAATTGAGTTATACAAGCTGCATTATCTTCATAAAAAGGTATTGGAATTTCCTTTTCAAAAGGTAATCCATAATTTTCTCAGATATAATGGATCGTTGATCTCAACCACACACATTCTCGCCTCGCCTACTGAATAGCTATAATTTCAGCATGATTAGAATAAATATTTACTATAGATTGTTTCGTAGAGCGCCATGATATAGCAGTACCACCACATGTAAATAAATAACCAGTTTGAGAACGTGTTTTATGTGGATCGGATAGATAACCAGCATCAACATATCTAATCAACATTGGATTGGTTCTATTTGAATAAAATAATTCAATATCCATTGCCCCTTGGAGATATCTTAGGACATGTTTAATCTCATTACAATATCGACGTGTTGGGGAAGAATTGAATCTTGCTAATAAATTCACAGAAAATGCTATATCAGGTCTAATATTATTAGTAAGATATATCAATGCACTAATTGCACTGAGATATGGTACTTCATGATCAAGTAGTTCTTCATTATTTTCTCGAGGTCGAAAAGAATTTTTTTTTATATCTAACAACCTCACAATTATTGGAGAACTTAATGGATGTGCTTTGTCCATGTAAAACCTTTTAAGAACTTTTGTTGTATATATTGATTGATAAATAAAAATACCATCTTCTAGATGCTCAATTTGTAAACCAAGACAAAACTTGGTTCTGCCAAAATCCTTAACTTCAAATTCTTGCTTCAGGCTATTTCTTACCTTTTGAAATTCTTCTAGAGTCCCAATAGAGTTAATATCATCAACATATATCGCAAGTATCACAAAACCATATCCAAATTTCTTAATAAAAATGCATGAATATAGTGGATCATTTTTATATCTTGATCCCAATAAATATTCATTAAGACGATTATACCACATGCGTCCAGACTGCTTTAAGCCATATAATGACTTTTGTAATTGAATGAAATAATTTTCACGATGGTTAGAATTATATACGTCAGACATATTAAATCCTTTTGGGATTTTCATATAAATATCATTATCAAAGTTCTTATATAAATAAGCAGTCATAACATCCATTAGACGCATGTCAATCTTTTCACGTACTACTAGACTCATAAGGTATCGGAGTGTAATTGCATCCACTATAGGTGAATATATTTCATCATAATCAATACCCAATTTTTGAGAAAAACCTTGTGCTACAAGTCGTGCTTTATATCTTACGACTTCATTATTTTCATCTCACTTTCGTACAAATACTCATTTATAATCAATTGATTTTACACATTTCAGTGTTCGGATTACAGGTCCAAAAACCTCACGTTTTGCAAGTGAGCTTAACTCCGATTGAATAGCATCTTTTCATTTTATCCAATCATTTTTATGACGACATTCTTCAACTGATGTTGGTTCAATATTCTCATTATCTTTTAACACTTCAAGTACTATGTTGTATGTAAAAACATCATCAACAATTATTTCCATCCGATTCCAATTTCTACCAAAAATTATATAATTAATGGACATCTCATTATTATGTTCATTATTTTCAGATATTTAGACCTTTTCATCAGTTCCCACTTGATCACTTTTTCCTAATTCTTCAATTGGATCATTATGATCATTTAATCCTCTTTTTTTTAGAGGGTTTTTATCTTTTGAACCAATGGGTCGTCCACATTTCTGACGTGTTTTTGATTCAGTAGATATATGAATTGTATTTTGTCCTGTTGGGACTTCTATTCAAATAGGAGCATCTATAGTTGGACTATGCGATTTAGTTACCCTTATAGAGTCAGCAAAATAATCTGGCAGTTGATTTGCAAGTATTTGCAAATGAATGATCTTTTGAACTTCTAATTCGCTTGCGCTTGTGCGCGGATCTAAATAATTCAATGATGTTGTCCAGGCAAGCTCCTTTTTATGTGATTTATGTTCTCCCCATAATTTAGGAAATAAAATTTCATCAAAATGACAATCAGCAAAATCTTGCTGTGAATACATCACCTATTAATGATTCAACGAATCTGATTATGGAGGGAGAATCATATCCAACATATATCTCCAACCTTCTTTGAGGACCCATTTTGGTACGTTGATTTGGCGCTATCAGTACATACATAGCACACCTAAAAACTCTCAAATGAGCAATATTTGGCTCGGAACCAAAAGCCAATTATAAAGGAGAAAATTGATGATAACCTATTGGCCTTATGCGCACAAGTGCTGCAGCATGCAAAATAGTATATCCCCGAACAGTTGTAGGGAGATTTGTTCTCATTAATAACGGTCTAGCAATTAATTGTAACCGTTTAATGAATGATTCAGTTAGACCATTCTAAGTATGAACACGAAATAATGGATGTTCAATAGTAATGCCAATTGACATGCAATAAGCATCAAAGGTTTGGGAGGAATATTTTCCAGCATTATCTAGACGGATCCTTTTGATAGGGTAATCTAGAAATTGCACTCTTAAGCGAATTATTTGGGAAAGTACTCTCGCGAACACCAGGTTGCAAGTTGATAATAAATTAACATGCGACCATCGGGTCAATGCATCAATTAAAATCATAAAGTATCTGAATTGCCCACATGGTGAATTAATTGGTCCACATATATCATCATGAATTCTTTCTAGAAATACTGGAGACTAAAACTCCACTATTGTTAGAGATGGTTTAATAATCAATTTTCCTTGAGAACATGCAACACATGAAAGTTTATCAGATGTCAAAATCCTTTGATTTTTCAAAGAATGACCATGCGTATTTTCAATTATCCTTCGCATCAAAATAGCTCCTGGATAACCCAAACAGTCATGCCAAATGATAAATGTAGCAGGATCAGTAAACTTTTGATTTATTGGATGTTCAATAGTAATGCCAATTGACATGCAATAAGCATCAAATGTTTGGGAGGAATATTCTCCAACATTATCTAGACGGATCCTTTTTGATAGAATAATTTGAAATTTGCGCTTTTAAGCGAATTATTTGGGTAATCTCGCGAACACCAGGTTACGAGTTAATAATAAACTAACATGCGACCATTGGGTCGATACATCAATTAAAATCATAAAGTATTTGAATTGCCCACATGGTGGATTAATTTGTCCTCATATATCACCATGAATTCTTTCTAGAAATACTGGAGACTCAAACTCCACTTTTGTTGGAGATAATTTAATAACCAATTTTCCTTGAGAACATACAACACATGAAAATTTATCAGATGTCAAAATCTTTTAATTTTTCAAATGATGACCATGCGTATTTTCAATTATCATTCGTATCATAATAATTCCTGGATGACCCAAACGGTCATGCCAAACGATAAATGTAACAGGATCAGTAAACTTCTAATTTATTGAATGATACACTTCAATTGCATGGATTTTTGTGCTATATAAGCCAGATGAAAGATATAGTAGCTTTTCTAATACAAATTTCTTACCCGACATTATTTGAGTAATACAGAGATACTCAAAACCATTTTCTTCTATTGTTTCAATGTGATATCTATTTCGGCGAATATCTTTAAAACTTAATAAATTTCGTTTGAATTTGGAAAAAAAATAACGCTTTAGGAATAACAACATTTGTTCCTTCGGGTAATACAATATTAGTTCTTCCGAAGCCTTCAATCAACTTTACAGTATTAACATTTGTTTCTCCCGTCTGCAGGTAAGAGAAATATTTTCTATCTTTCAATATAGTGTGTGTTGTACCACTATCAATTAGGCATATATCTTCAATGCCACTTGTGTATTCAGTAAACGGAATAATAGCCATTTGGACATAACAAAATATTAAATACTCAAATAATAAAAAACTTTAAACGCTAATTACTATTACAATGCAAAAAATATAAAACATAAAAGGAACATATTAAAAGTAAACTTCTAATTCTTCTCTCGATATTGCTACTGCAGGAGCATATTCGATGTATGAAAAGTAGAGAAAGTTTTTTCTAACATATCCTCATCAGTAATATTTTCTCTACACAATTTTAACTGCGAGATAATTTTAAAAATAACAGAATTATATTCACTAATAAATTTAAAATCTTGTAATTGTAAGTACATCCAGTCATACCATGCATTTGGAAGGACGACCATCTTTTGGTGATCAAACATTTCTTTTAAATTAGTTCACAAAATAAGTGAATTTTTCACGGTAAAGTATTCAACCTTTAAGTCATCATGAAGATGATGGCGGAGAAAAATCATAGTTTGAGCATCATTTTGTGATGATGATGGATTTCCTTCTACAATGGTATTTGTCAGACCCATTACAGCTAAATGTATTTCAGCATCTAGTGTCCAACATAAATAGTTTTTCTCAATAATATCAAGAGTTGTAAACTCAAGTTTGGTGAGATTTGCTATGTGAATACAAAATCAAATAGAAAAAAGTACTTACCTTCCTCTTTTATTCTAAAAAACTTAAAAAACAAACCAGACTTCTTGATTGCATGGATCGAGAGAGAACTTCAATGGTGTTGGCTTGGTTATCACCTTCAATAGAATAACTTCAATAGTGTCACCGTGACTATAACATTTAGTAAAACAACTTCGTTAGAGTCTCGTGCTGATAACGTGTTGTGAATTTGATTCAAAATAGAATTAATAAAAATAAAAAGATATTAGAAAAGGAGAGAAAATAGAGAATCATTTAGATACGATTTCATTGATTGTTCGTTTGTTTATATATGACCCATATTTATAGATGTTTCGATATAAAATTTGAAAAGTTACAGAATCTGAAAGGTTAAGAAATAAATTTAATAATTTTAAAAAAATGAAGAGTCACAATATACGAAGAGTCACATTATCTTCAAAATAACGAACAGTCACTTATTATTCTTAAGAAAATGAACAACCACTTAACCTTTCATATTTCATAATATTAGAATATTATGTGTGTATTTTATTAATTTTTTAATAATAATATTCGATGTAAATTTATTAAACGAAATCTAATGCGTTCAATTTATATTAATATTATATATATATATATATATATATATATATTAATTACGGTTCATCAATTTTTTTTTTCTTTTTTGAATTGAAAAAATAGTTATAAAATTTAATATCACAGAGTTTTCGTGGATCGAGAAGGATAGCATGTACCTAATTTATTAGGGTCGATAAATTTTTGTTTAAATATGTTTTTTATTTATTCGATTTCCTTTATGCTATTCTTCTAGGCTAATTTGTATGGGAAGAGTTAAAATAATAGTAATATACAATTTTTTTATTGTTTGATAATTCAATTTAATATATAAAAATTAATTAATTAAATATTTAATTTATTAAGATATACTCAATTCATATTATAAATTCTAAGTATAATACAAATTATTTAAATTTAAAATCTAAACATATTAAATATCAATCTAATTATTAATAAATTTTTATTTAATTTAAATAATAAAAAATAATATAATAATAAATTTCACTTTTTAAAATTTTATTTTATCAAACGAATCTTTAAGAATTGTCTAAACAATTATTATTATTATTATTATTATTATTATTATTATTATTATTATTATTATTATTATTATTATTTTGAAAACTTTATAGACAGGTATGAAATTTTATTCCTAGAACTCAATTGTTAAATATCTTAGAATTTAACTTCCAAAAATTTGGGACTTACGTAGGTGATAACAACACTTAAGCTTGCTTTTATGAGATTATTACAGAATAAAGAAGTTTTGAAGCTACAAAATGCATAATTATTAACAGAATATTGCTCTCAAAAACTTCTCCCACGTGACGTGACCTGCTGCTTTTAGATTTGGCAATTCTATTGATAAATTCATTTGCTTGTACACATGACCAAAAGAGGTTGTACATGAATACCATTAAGCAAGGACTTAAATAAGCATAAATAGGTGTCAATATTGCCAGTCCATCAGGTAGAAGCATACAAAGTCTAAAGTGAATTTACACAATGTTTAGTAGGGAGCAAGGAACAAGCCCTTTTGCACACTATTTAGCCCACAAAAATGCACTTTACTGCAGCTACCACCCCTATGGTATATGCATATGTAGAAGGAACACAAAGGACAATCAATGCAAAACCCTGTATTCCAGCATGCTTTTCTAGCAAAACTTCGCTGGGATGCTCTAGATAAACTTCACCAGAAACTACACAAGCAAACAAGAAATATACAAGAGATTGTAACAATTTACTCTTAATTGGGCAACAGAAACGTAGAACAATGATGTTTTATAAATAATGAATGAGTATGCAGTGCTGCAGCAACCTACTGACTAAGCTACTGGGAGGTCCAATTTTCATTTGGTTTATGAATCACATTTAACCCCCTGGTTTGCTTCAGACACTTCCAAATGCAACACGAACTTCCAGACCATCCAAGAAGCTGCATCCATCAGGGGGTTCAAGTCACAAAGTTGAAAATATAGATCCAATATCACTGAAGAAATGTCAAACAACTCTGATGTTAATTGTGGTTAAACCTGGCAAAATTGAAATTTGAAAGGTAAAACTTCAATAGCAAATAGTAGGCAAATAGTAAGTTTGTGCTTAATTAGGGGGAAAACACATATCTAATGGATGATCTGAAGATAACCTCGAAGAATGATTTGTCCAAACCCCTCACCCCTGTCTCTGTCTCTCTCCCCACGAATGTGTTGAAACAGAAACTCTACTCACCTGTTAACTTTTGCCCAAGTGACTCTGAGTGTCTTTATTCTTCTCATGAAGCTCTTCAATCACCATCTTGATTTTTTGTTTGTAATTCTACAACAAAACTTATTTCAAGTTAAAAACATTGTGGCACTGAAAATATTTTCAGAAGACCGTAATACAAAGCTCAAAACGTTCTTTTTATATATCAAGTCGTTATATTCATCTTCAGCCTTCTAAAACATTGCCATAACCTTTTTGTTTACCGTTTTCTTGAGGCTTTTGTAAGAGAAAAAGAAGACAATAGAAATGGTAATGAATTATTGGCATACAAGTGAAGCTGATAAATTAATACTGTTCAATTCAGGAAATCAATGATTGAAAACCTGCACAAACAAACTTTAAAATTCTTATTTCTCACCCAGATAACTCAGTTTGCAGCTTTTCAAAATTTTCCCTCTTCTTGAGAGGATCCCAAGATGCAAAATCACAGTCAGTCCTGCTCTTCCCAAACAGTTGTTTCTCAGATGTAATCCATGAATTCTCCTCTATCAATTTTTCAACCTTCAAAGAACAACTTTTTTTTATTAAAAATAAAGAACAATAAATGCCACAGATAATGTAGAAAGGAAAGCCTCGTACGTTTAGCATAATTGCTTACATGCACAAGCAATCTATGCAGACATGATGATGATTCGAGCAAAATATGTCTCTTTCAGCTTTATTTCCATACCTGGATCTTAAATGAGAAAGGGCATATATCTACATTCTTAACTTTTAATGACTTTGTGACCATCTAATGTCACCAATAATCCCCACAGGAACAAAAACCATCCCTGAAGTGATGAAAGCGGTTGGAATCTCTAACAATAATCTCCCTTTCAGTAATTTTTGATATAAATTTGGTTGCATTGTGGCAGTCCCCACAGACACGTAAGTTCTTATAAATCCGAATTGTACTTTTTGGTGGAGTATTAAGAATTCCAAAAGCAATAGCCAATCTCTCACTGTGACTCATGAGGATATTCTCCTTCTCATCATCTTCAACATCCTGTAATACAAAGCTGAAGTCTGGAACATAACCAAGGCTCTTTATTTTAGCAACTAGCATTTCCAGTTCCTTGTATATCTCTTCAGATTGGGGATGGGACCGATTTCCTGTATAAAAGACCTCAATCATATTGTGTAACTCAACCGAGCTCCATCCAGGGATCTTCCTTAATCCCCTGTCTCTGGCCAATGATCTCACAGCATCCACCCCTTCCCATCTCCCTACATTTGCATAAATGTTTGACAACAGGACATAGTATCCAACATTATCTGATTCCACTTCAAACAAGCGATCTGAAGCCACTTTACCCAACTCAACATTTCCATGGGTTCTACAGGCAGCAAGAAGAGCACCCCAGACTGATGCATCAGGACGTAAAGGCATACTTTGAATAAAACTATATGCCATTTCCAACTGCCCAGCCCGACCAAACAAATCTACCATACAGCCATAGTGCCTTAACCTAGGTTTCAGGCCAAACTCTTCCTGCATCAGTTTAAAGCACCATTTACCTTGATCAACCAAGCCTGAATGGCTACAAGCAACCAACAGGGATAGGAAGGTTACATGATCTGGCTGCACCTCCTCGTCTAGCATATCTCTAAACAGTTGTAGAGATGTCACACCTTCTCCATGAATTCCATGACAAGATATAATTGTGTTCCAAGGGACTGAACTTCTCCTGGGCACCTCATAGAATAAAGACATTGCATCATTGAGTCTTCCACATTTTCCATACAGGTCAACAAGACAGGTACCCACAAACACATCCAAATGGAGACCTCTTTTCAAGACTTGCCCATGAGTTTTCATCCCATCTCTCAAGGCTCCTAGATGAGCATAAGCTGGTAAAACGCTTACCCATGTAGCATGATTAGGTGTAATGCTTTCACAATCCTTCATAATGTGGTACATTTCAATAGCCTCGCTTGCAAGACCATTTTGGCAATAACCAGTGATCATTGTGTTCCAGGATACCTCATCTTTTAAAGGGATTTCTTCAAAAACTCTACGTGCAGAATCAACAAAACCTAATTTTGCATACATATCCACAACTGCATTTCCAATTATAACGTGTTTCCTAATCCAACACCTCCTCAAAATATAACCATGAACAGACTTACTACAAAGAAAATCTTTGGTTTGAGCAAAACTGGAGGCTAAGCTCACTAATGTCAACAAATCTGGTTCAACTTTATTTATTAGCATTTCATTGAAGAATTTGATTGCAAGATCTGGGTGGTTATTTTGCTCGTATCCAGCAATAATTGAATTCCATGATACTAAATCTCTTGACACCATCTGATCAAAGATCTTTTCTGCATGTTGTAATTCACCAAAATTTGCATACATTTT
The DNA here is from genome assembly GCA_026120185.1 of Voacanga thouarsii. NCBI lineage: Eukaryota > Viridiplantae > Streptophyta > Magnoliopsida > Gentianales > Apocynaceae > Voacanga > Voacanga thouarsii. The sequence continues at coordinate 703,110 of JANUWF010001938.1, forward strand.
AATCAGGGCATTTGACACAAAAACATCAATCTCCAAACCCTGCTTAATGACATACAAATGAATCAGCATAGCTCGTTTACTATCAGCTATCTGTGAACAAATAGAAAGAATGGTTGAAACAGTCACCGAATCCATTTTGACTCCTTCCAATCTCATCTCATCCAAGATGGTTAGTGCATCCACAATATTTCCATTTTGACAAAACCCAGAAATAATAGCATTCCAGCAACCTAAATCTCGAAATGGCATGTCTTTGAAGATTCTATGTGCCATGGTAAACTTGCCAAAGCGACAATACATATGGACCAAAGAAGAAGACACAAACACATCCCATTGAAAACCCAATTTCAAAACCCAGCAATGTAACCTCATTCCATCAACTAAATTAAGACAAGCTTTAAGTGCAGGAGCAAAAGTATAAAAATCAGGCTGAACAGCAGAGGTCAACAACATTTGAAACACACAGGTCACAGCTTTATCAAAATTGCCATTGCGGACGTAGGCTGACAGAATTGAGTTCCACGTATAGCAGTCTTTGTTTAGCATTTGATCAAAAGTGCTGCTAGATAATGAAACATCGCCCAAATGGGCATAAAGATTTACAAGTCTTGTGGCACTCAAGATATTTTGTATCCTCCCTGAGACAATGAGAAGGGCATGCAGCTGCTTAGCAGTATGGATTTGGCTACATGATTGAAACAAGAGCTCAAAGTCAATCTTTTTCTTCTGCTTTTCAATGTCATTTGGTGGAATCTCAACACAAATAGCAGCAGTAGAATACAATGAATTGCAGGTTCCAGAGAATGTCGAACACTTAATGAGAAACTGCCTTCCTTTACAGGTTGGCAACAGTCTGAACATTACCCTCTAATCACTACAATCAAAAGTAAATCACTTTTATATGCTGAAACTGAGACAAGAACTCACCAAAATACTTTGACCTGACCAATAAATTATTCCTCACCAGAAGTTAACACAAATCCTCTTCCCAACTCTTGATTCATGATTTGGTATAATCCTTTTGTTATACACTCTCTGTATCAAAGAGGAGCAGGATAAGTGTTTGTGAACGAGGGGATTGATATAAGAGGCGGAAGGAAACAAGGCAGGGGAGGCGCGTGGAGGAGGAGATATAGCCAAGGGAAATAGGAGGTACCTTCCACACGGGGAAGAGGGAGAACTGGTTGAGCAAGCGGCGGCTGGGAAACGAACTAAACAGTAAGGTAAAAGAACGTCATGCTTCACAGCTCCACGGAGTATTTGTTTTGCTTCCGATGGCGTTTGAAGCAGCGGTCTCGTTTATTACAGAAAATGGAAGGGAGGGAAGATTTTGTTTTTCCAGAGGGGTAAAGTCTTCCGGGTTTCAGACCCTTCTAATTCTAAAATTGGGTTGTGACTTTGTGATCCAATTAGATACGGAGTTACCCTTTTTGATCCCCTCCCTCTCCTCTTCTGCTTCTTCTTCGATTTTTTTTTTTTTTTTTTGTGACATATTGCTAACAATAGAAAGGAAAAGGAGAGATTAATAAACAATGTGTCTCAAAATTATAATGTAGAGTTTCAGCTAATTTAAAAGTATAGAATATGTTTAATTTTATTAAAGTCAGATATGTTATAAAATTAGGGTAGTGTTAAAATAAAATCTACACACTACACACTAAGAAAATTCTAATTATTCTTTACACAAAAATTTCTCTTCAAACTTCTCTCTTTCTTTCTCTCATAATTCTTTCTCTAATCTTTCTTTTACTAATCTTTTTTTCACAAAATGATGGTGTGTTACAAACTTAGAGAATAGCTCTATTTATAGAGCTCTAATTAGTGGAATACATCATGGCATACACCATCTTCAACTAATCTCAATTAATGGTGTCTCCACTAAATGGTGGACATCCATAAAAATCTTCTAATAATTCACATAAATCCATAATTAGTGGAGCCTCCACTAATTAATGAAGATTCCAATAATTCATAACACTCCTCCTTGGATGTCCATCCATTACATAAAGAATATGCCTCGTTAAAACCTTACTAGATAAAAACCCAGTGGGAAAAAAAATCTAGTGAAGGAAAAAGAGTACACTATTCTATATGTTTGTTTATTACTCTCCCTGGTGAGATGATTCCTTTAAATCTTTAAACCGACGCATACCGATTTTATATCTCAACTTCTCAAATGTTGCAATCGGCAAAGTCTTCGTGAAAATATCTGCGAGGTTGTCACATGACCGAATTTGTAGCACATCAATTTCACCTTTCTTCTGAAGTTCATGAGTAAAGAAGAATTTTGGTGAAATATGTTTTGTCCGATCTCCTTTAATATATCCTCCTCGTAATTGAGCTATGCAAGCTGCATTGTCTTCATAAAGAGGAGTTGTAATACCTTTGATTGATGATAATCCACAACTTTCTCGGATATAATGAATCATGGATCTTAGCCATACACATTCTCAACTTACTTCATGAATGGCTATAATTTCAGCATGATTTGAAGAAGTAGCCGCTATAGATTGTTTCAGTAGAACGCCATGATATAGCGAGTATTTTCACATGTAAATAGATAGCCCGTTTGAGAACGTGCTTTATGTGGATCAGATAAATAACCAGCATCTGCATAACCTATCAATGTTGGACTGGTTTTATTTGAATAAAATAATCCGAGATCAATTGTACCTTGGAGATATCGAATGACTTGTTTAATTCCATTCCAATGTCGTCGTGTTGGTGAAGAACTAAATCTTGCTAATAAATTGACAGCAAAAGCAATATCAGGTCGTGTATTATTAGCAAGATACATCAATGCACCAATTTCACTGAGATATGGTACTTCAGGACCAATGAGTTCTTCATCATTTTCTTGAGGTCGGAAAGGATCTTTATCCACATTTAATGATCGGACGATCATTGGAATACTCAATGGATGTGTTTTGTCCATGTAAAATCTTTTTAGCACTTTTGCTGTATATGTTGATTGATGAATAAATGTTTCACTCTCCAAATGTTCAATTTGTAAACCAAGGCAAAATTTGATTTTACCAAAATCCTTGATTTCGAATTCTCTTTTTAAATAATCAATTGTTTATTGGAACTCTTCAGGAGTTCCAATAAGATTAATATCATCAACATATATAGCTAATATCACAAATTTAGAACCAGATTTCTTAATAAAAATACATGGACATACCTGATCATTTTTAAATCCCGCTTTCAATAAATATTCACTAAGACGTGTGAACCACATGCGCCCAGATTGCTTCAGGCCATATAATGATTTATGCAACTTGATGGAGTAATTTTCACGAGGATAATGTTTATATACTTCAGGCATATGAAATCCTTCGGGGATTTTCATGTAAACATCATTTTCTAAATTTCCATACAAGTAAGCGAGTGACAACATCTAATAGGCGCATATCTATCTTTTCATGTACTGCCAAACTGATAAGATATCGGAGTGTAATAACATCAACAACAGGAGAATAAGTTTCATCATAGTCAATACCTGGTCTTTGTGAAAAACCTTGGGCTACTAATCGCGTTTATATCGAACGATTTCACTCTTTTCATTGCGCTTTCGCACAAATATCCAATTGTAGCCAACAGGTTTTACACCTTCTGGTGTTCGGACTGCAGGTCCGAAGACTTTACGTTTTGTCAGTGCATTTAACTCCGATTGAATCGCATCTTTTCATTGCGACCAATCTTTTCTATGCCGACATTCATCAATCGATATTGGTTCGGGATCATCATTATCCTGTGTAACATCAAGAGATATATTGTATGCAAATATATTATCAATAACAGTTTCTATCCGATTCCAACTTCTACCGGAAGTGGTATAATTGATAGAAATTTCAGTGTTACTTTCATCAATTTCTGATTCTTTGTCATCAGTTCTCTCTTGGTTTTTATCATTCTTTTCTTCAATATGATCTTTTGGATCATTTAATCCTCTTTTCTTTCGAGGATTTTTATCTTTAGAACCAAGAGGTCGACCACGCTTCTGGCGTGTTTTTGACTCAGCATCTATAGGTATAATATTTTGTTCTGCTGGAACTTCAATTTGAATAGGAGCATTTATAGCTGGAATATGCGATTTTGTAACTCTTCTGGAGTCAACAATAGCGTCTGGCATTTGATTTGCAATGCTTTGCAAATGAATTATCTTTTGAACTTCAAGTTCACATGCGCTTATGCGCGGATCAAGATAATTTAATGATATTGTCCAAGCAAGATCCTTTTTATGCTGTTTTGGTTCTCCCCCTAATTTATGGAATAATGATTCATCAAAATGACAATCGACAAATCTTGCTTGTGAATACATCTCCTGTCGGGGGTTCAACATACACGATAATAGAGGGAGAATCATATCCAACGTATATCCCCTTTCTTCTTTGAGGACCCATCTTTGTACGTTGGTTTGGTGCAATTGGAATATATACAGACACACCCAAAAATTCTTAAATGAGCAATATTTGGTTCGACCCAAAAGCCAATTGCAAATGAGAAAATTTATGATAACTAGCGGGTCTTATACGTACAAGTGTTGCGAGCATGTAGAATAGCATGTCCCCGAGCGAGATGTTGGGAGATTTGTTTTCATTAATAATGGTCTAGCAATTAATTGTAATCGTTTAATCAAAGATTCAGCAAGACCATTTTGTGTGTGAACATGAGCTACAGGATGTTCAACATTAATCCCAATTGACATGCAATATGCATCAAAAGCATGTGATGAAAATTCACCAGCATTATCCAAACGGATATTTTTAATGTGATAGTCCGGAAATTGTGCTCGTAATTTAATTATTTGAGCAAATAATCTCGCAAACGCCAGGTTGCGAGTAGATAATAAACATACATGTGACCATCGGGATGATGCATCAATTAAGACCATAAAATATTTGAACGGTCCACATGGTGGATCAATAGGTCCACAAATATCTCCGTGAATCCGTTCGAGAAATGTAGGACTTTCAGCTCCTACTTTTACTGGTGATGGTTTAACAATCAATTTTCCTAGGGAACATGCAATACATGCAAATTTTTCTGATGTTAATATCCTTTTATTTTTTAAAGGATGACCATGTGTATTCTCAATGATTCTTCTCATCATGGTAGATCCCGGATGACCCAACCGGTCATGCCAAATGCTAAAAGTAATAGGATCAGTAAACTTCTGGTTTACTAGATGATGAATTTCAATTGTACGTATTTTTACAAAATATAGGCCAGTAGAAAAAGACAGCAGTTTTTCTAATACAGATTTCTTACCCAAATGTATTTGAGTAATAAAAAGATGCTCAATCCCATTTTCCTCATTTGTTTCAACATGATACCCATTTCTGCGGATATCTTTAAAACTCAATAAATTTCTTCTGGATTTTGAGGAAAATAGTGCCTTATCAATAATAATTGTTGTTCCTTTAGGCAACAATATACTAACTTTTTCGGAGCCCTCAATCACATTTGCATTACTGTTTATCGTATAAATATTTATTTCTCCCATTTTGAGATCAGAAAAATATTTCTCATTTTTTAGTATGGTGTGTGTAGTTCCACTATCAATAATGCATATATCATCATTAACAACAGCCATCTGAACACAAATATATATATGAAAACGTAAATATTATTAGAATAGAATGAAAATGAAAATACAAAAATATCATGGTGAGACTTTAGTTCTTCTGGACACTGCCATCACCAATTAAATGGTCTATCCTACCGTCTGGGTGTTCAAAAAAATCCGATACATCCATATGGATAATATTGATATTAAGATCTTCAGGATCAATATCATCATCCTCAGCATTATTTATTGGATGTTGAGAAAAATTTGCTTCCACATTTTTATTTTTCAATGAAACTTGATACAATTCAATTAAATGCTTAGCCGTACGACAGTTTCGTGATAAATGACCTTTCTTGCCATATCTATAACATATATCCTCATACTTTTCTTCAATTTCTTTTTCTTTTCCCTTATGATCTTTTCCGTTCCACTTCAGGTGGCCAGTATTTCTCACAGTTTGATTATAATTGTGATAAGGGAAATATCGAGCGTGTCTACGACCATAACCACGACCACGGTCACGTCCACGGCCACGACCACGACTATAACGGTGGCTTCTACTGGAGCCAACAGCATTCACTTCTGGGAGTGCTGTTGAGCCAGTTGGTCTGGCTTCATCATTTTTCAATAATAACTCATTATTTTTCTCTGCAATGAGGAGGGCAGTAATTAAATCTGTAAATTTTGTATACCCCTTTTCTCGATATTGTTGCTGCAGGACAATATTCGAGGCATGAAATGTGGAGAATATCTTCTCCAACATATCTTCATCCATCACTTTTTCTCCGCATAATTTTAATTGAGATGTAATTTTATACATTGAGGAGTTATATTCATTCACGGTTTTAAAATCTTGCAACCTCAGGTGCAACCATTCATACCGTGCAGTAGGTAGTACGACCATCTTCGAGTGGTCAAATCTTTCTTTTAAATTTACCCATGGGCCATATGGATCTTTTTCGGTAAGATATTCCATTTTCAAATTTTCATCGAGATGACGACGAATAAAAATCAAAGCTTTAGCCTTGTGTTGTGCAGATGCACTATTATTTGCTTGAATAGTTTCACTAAGGCCTTCAGCATTTAAATGCATTTCTGCATCGAGAACCCATGACATATAATTTTTTCCAGAAATATCAAGGGCTACAAATTCGAGTTTAGTGATGTTAGTCATACATATCAATAAATGCGTACCTGTCTTCTGGTTTTGGTAACTGCAGAAACTCGTGCTTAGTCTTCTGGCTTTTGTACCGATAGAGACTCGTGCTGATAACGTGTTATAAAATTAGGGTAGTGTTAGAATAAAATCTACACACTACACACTAAGAAAATTCTAACTATTCTTTACACAAAAATTTCTCTTCAAACTTCTCTCTTTCTTTCTCTCACAATTCTTTCTCTAATCTTTCTTTCACTAATCTTTCTTTCACAAAATGATGGTGTGTTACAAGCTTAGAGAATAGCTCTATTTATAGAGCTCTAATTAGTGGAATACATCATGACATACATCATCTTCAACTAATCTCAATTAATGGTGTCTCCACTAAATAGTGGACATCCATAAAAATCTTCTAATAATTCACATAAATCCATAATTAGTGAAGCCTCCACTAATTAATGGAGATTCCAATAATTCATAACAAGATAAAGTTTTATTTAAATTTTTTTCCTTTCTTTTTTATGTTGTTCTTCTATGAATATTTAAAATAATAATAATTTGCAATCTCAAGAGTTGAGCTTACACCTTTTTCCCTCTTTTCTTGAAAACTTTATAGTCATGTATGAAATTTAATAATCTAGCACTCAATTGTTTAGTTTCTTAGGATTTAACTTTTGTGCATTTGAGATTTAATTAAATAATAACAAGACTTAAAACTTGCTTTCATGAGACTATTATAGAATTAAGAAGTTTAGTGCCTGCCAAATGCATAATTATTAACAAAATATTGCTCTCCGAGAGAATTTTCTTGTACTCATAACATTCTTTACATGACCTGCTGCTTTTAGATTTGGAAATTATATTGATAAATTGATAATTTCATTTGCATGTCCGCAAGACCAGAACAGATTGTAGACAAATACCATTAAGTGATAACTTAAATAAACATAAATAGGTGTCAATATTGCCAGTCATTAGGCAGAAGCATACAAAAGTCAACAGTGAATTAAGTTACACGACATTCAGTAAAGGGCAAAGTACAAGCCATTCTACACACTACTTAGTACACAAAAATGCAACTTTACTGCAGTTACTACCCCTATGGTATATACATATGTTAGAGGGTACACATAGGACAATCAATCCAAAACTCTGAACTCCAGCATGCTTTCCTAGCAAAACTTCGCTGGGATGCTCTTGATCAACTTCACAAGAAACTACACAGGCAAACAAGAAATGCATAAGAAATTGTACTCTAACAATTTACTCTTAAGTTAGGCAACAAGTAAGATGCCAAAGTTTTAAAAACAATGAATGAGTACGTTATGCTGTAGCAACCTACTAACTAAGCTTCTGGTTGGTCCAATTTTCATTTGATTTGTGAATCACATTAAAACCCCTGGTTTCTAAGAAATTGCTGTTACTTGCTTGAAACAAGGTTTCTAACGATGCTGATGCTGCAACCCGCTTGATAGTTTTGCACTAATTCACTCATGTAACGCGGCTAACGGAATAACTACTTAACAAAATACACAAGCCATACTAAGTCATGTCATTACAAAGATGAACATCCCCATGCAAGCTTTTCCACGAGGCCCCTTATTCTCTTTTTAGTTGCCTGACTTGGCTCTGTCATTCCAGCAACTAGATGAACACACCTCAAAGTATTATATTGCAGGTGCCAAACAAACCCTTATGCTCTAATTAGCCTGATCCCGGTTCAGGTCCTACGGCCTTGCTCATTCTCGTCTAGTGCCATTTTCCTTTCCACCAGGCTCCTCACACAAGGACCTAGGTGATTGTTTTTGAAATGGATATACAAATAGAAGAAAATACTCCCTCCGTCCCATTAAAATTGGCCTACTTACTATTTTGGAATGTCTCATTAATTTGACACTTTCCTTAAAATAAAAGTTTTTACTATACAATTTATTATAAAATAATCAATATACCCCACATATATTTATTTATATTTTTAAATTTGACATAAAATATTATAGAACTTACATATTTTTTATTTTTATTATATTATATTATTATTATATTATAATTTTTACTTTTGTATAAAATATCGTGCCAAGTCAACCACTGCCAATTTTAATGGGACGGAGAGAGTATAATAATAAGACCCCTCAACCAATTCAGTTGTAATAACAAATTTACAGGCTTTTTTGAATAAGGATTTTCAGAAAATACTAGTGAAATATCAACAAAATTCATCGAGTTAAAAAAACAGGTGATAAAAAGAATAGTTACCAGTTTATCCAAGTCACTTGCTTTGCTTGGATGTAACAGTTCTTTGCACGGTCGAGACACCGTCTACAAATTTTGTACGGAAAAGAACATTGGCATTGTTGAACATTCCTTCCTTCAAAGAGACAACAATAAACTACAGAACAAAATAAAAGAAGGTGGGTTACCAGAAAAGTACTGAAATCATTAAAACTAATAAAACAGGAACAAAGATTGTTAGACAACTTGGCGCTTATGGCCCCAGTATCATCCATTAATATAGTCTATAAGTTCTTTTATGACAAAGATGCTAGCCAGATAGCTCTCTGCAACAGAATGCAGATCCAAAGGCATCAAACTCATAACAATTTCTTTTTGTGGAATTAAAAGATACTAATCCAATTCCAAAAGTCAAACTCATATAAAGATAACGAACCTGAGAATGTGGAAAGTGTGTTTTGATCATCCTTCCTATATTCTGTGTGTGACTTAGATCAAGAGCTGCGTCAACCTGCCAGAGCACCAGTCCAGATGATAATAAATTCCTTCTATTTGAATACAAGCATTTGACTTAGCAAAACTGCAATAAGCTAATAATTGTACATGACCATATAGCAATGCAATCTATTCTTGGTTTTTGGGTTACAATGCCGTATTATGTAAAGTTGCTGAGTTGATATCTGCTACAGTAAGTTCTTTGGGCAATCAACTAAAGAAGATGAAGGAAAAAAAAAATTAAGCAACACCCAGAACCAGGTGCAATTGATTCTAGAAATTTACATCGAGAATGAGATTGAAGTCCAGAAATATTAGTGTGAAGGTTGCATTTCTCCAAGAGAAAACAATTGTGTAAAATACCTCATCCAAAATATAAAGAGGAGCTGGTTTGAACAGAAGCAATGCCAAAATAAGAGAAAGGGCGAGCAGAGATCTTTGTCCTCCACTAAGTTCTGAGAGTGACTGCTTCCATACACTTCCAAATGCAACACGAACTTCCAGACCATCCAAGAAGCTGCATCCTTCAGGGGGTTCAAGTTTTGCCATTGTGCCAGGCAACAAAGTTGAAAATATAGATCCAAAATCACTGAAGAAATGTCAAACAAATTTGATATTAATCATGGTTAAACCAGGCAAAATTGACAGAGTAAAACTCCAACATATATACGCTATTGGAAATAGAAGGCAAATATTCAGTTTGTGCTTAATTAGGGAGAAAATATGTATCTAATTGAATGATCTGAAGAAAACATGGACGAATGCTGTGTCCAAAAGCATCACCCCTCTCTCCCCCCTCCCAAATGTGTTGAAATGGAAACTTAACTCACCTGTTAACTTTTGCCCAAGTGACTTTGAGTGTTTCTTTCTTCTTCTCATCAAGTTCTTCAATCACCAACTTGATTTTTGATTTGTCATTCTACAACAAAACTTATTTCAAGTTAAAAACATTGTGGCACTGAAAATATTTTCAGAAGACCAATACACAAACCTCAATAATGTTCTTTTTAGATATCAAGTCGTTATATTCATCTTCGGCCTTCTCAAACATCGCCATAACCTTTTTGTTTACTCTTTTCTCGAGGCTTCAATAGGAGAAAAAGAAGGCAATAGAAATGGTTAAAAATAATTCTTTTGAATTCTTGGCATACAAATGAAGCTGATAAAGTAATACAGTTCAATAATACTGTTCAATTCATAAAATCAATAATTGAAAACCTGCCAAATAAACTGCAAAATACTCATGTCTCACCCAGATAACTCAGTTTGCAGCTTTTCAAAATTTTCCCTCTCCTTGTGAGGATCCCGAGATGCAAAATCATAGTCAGTCCCACTCTTCCCAAAAAGTTGTTTCTCAGAGGTAATCCAAGAATTCTTCTCTATCAGTTTTTCAACCTTCATAGAACAGTTTTTTTGTTCAATTTCCATGCGTTTCACCTACAGCTCAACACCAAAAAGGAAAGAGGACTGAGCATCCATATGCAATCAACACAATAAGCAAAAAGAAAGCCTAATAAACAATTACATCATTTTCCATCCTTTTCTTTTCAAGGTTGATTTCTGTAATTCTATGCTTTAGTTTCTGCTGCTCCTTGAGGATGTTATTTATTTCTGAATCACGTTCTTTCATCTTCATACGAGCTAAGTTAAGCTCCGATTCAGCCTGATTATGATCATTTCGCAGAGATGCAACCTGTACATGAAAGTGGAAATAGGATTAATCCGGATTAGTTCTTTCAAGAATAGAGTGATAATTGCACCATACAGAATCACCTTGTTCTTATGAGCATCCAACTCTAGTGTAAGATTGTCTATCTGCTTCTTCAAAGAAACTAACTGACTTGTCAGAGATGTATGTTCCTGTTTAACTGCTTCCATTTCCATTACAAGCCTTTGCCGTTCATTTTCATGACCCTAGTAGTTGTGGCAAGCATATTAAAGATATTTTCAATCTTTCAAAACTTCGTACAGAGATAACATAACACAACACATCTTTAACACCCAGACTGTGCAGAAAATTAGATAAAAAGGGGTTTTATGTTTTCTTTTTTTCCCCTCTGCCCAGGGTGGACAATCAGTGAGCCATAAAATCCTTTTAGCTCACAAAACTACAATGCTTATTTTTTAGTTTCAAGATCCAGAAGCTCAAAAACATACCTTGAGTTCATTTGATGCTGATTGCATCTTAGCCTTTACTGCCTTGATTTTCTTCTCTAGATCTTTGAGCCTGCCCTCCCTGCTGCCAGCATGCTCATGAATTGACTTTTCAAGGTCTGAAACTTTAGTAACACAAACTTTATGGAACTGTTTCTTTTCCTTAACAGCTGATCTTGCTTCTCCAAGATCCTGTTCAATCTTCTTGACTAGTTCACCAAGCTAAAGCACCAAATAGGAATGGCAATTAGTTCATTATGTAAAAAGCATAAGACACTTATCTGTATAAGAAAAGGAATCATGAGAACTTGGGCTGAAGAAAAGAAATTAAAACACAAAACTGAGATATAATTCCAGGATGCCAACCTTATGATGCTCATTCTGCTCAGCCCTTTTCTGAAATAGTGAGAGATCATAGGACTTGAGTTCCAATTGTGCCTTGAGGTCTTTGAACTTTCTTTGAATAGGAAGGATTTCACTAATCTGAAATTAAAGTAATATGAACACTAATACAACCCATTTGGGTCCTTAAACACTTAAAAGTACAGCACATTTACTAACTACTAAAAGTTGGGGAAAATAAGATAGCATGGTCCATCATTGTTGCATATAATGTTGTGCGGGCAACATATGAAGAAAAATATCGGACAACCTGACAGGGAAAATTAGTTATTTTGCTTTTGGCAGAAATTATAACGGTAGTAGCCTTCTGGAAGTGATGTGCATCGATCTCGCAATGAATATTCTTTCACAGCAGCATATCAGCTTTTATTGAGTTTATATCATGCTTGAAGATTATATGATTGAAGGGAAGTAAGTGAAATTAAAAAGTAAAAGATGAAAAAGAAGAGTCATCCCAGGACATATTTTAAGAAGAAGGCAGTGTCACTTTGCCCAGAGGTATTTCACCTGAATCCCTCAGCCCCCTTCCCCCAATAAAAGAAAAGGAGCAATCAATGATTAAAGAATGACTTCTGAATTAGCTTTGAAGCTAATGATATAGTTGAACAAAGAATCCAGTAATCAAACTCATAAGAAGTATACTAACCTTAGCATCAATGTCTGCTAGGCACTTCTGATGGTACAAAAGTTTTGATTCAGCATCTGCCAAGGTATGAAGTTGTCGTAACAACTCACCACCACCCCTGCAAAAGGAAGTTAGCATCTCAGATGTATACAGTGTATATTGCAGATTTAACGATTCTAATGTGCATAAAAATAGACAAAATTTTGCCATCCAGTGATTTTCAAATCTAATTAGCAATCTCTAAATAAGGTTGATGCATAAGAAGCCAATCATTACTTCCGACTACCACCAGTCAAAAGCCCACTGGGCTGGAATATATCTCCTTCAAGAGTCACACTTGGTGTTCCAATCTCCCTATTAAAAGCAACCTACAAAGCAGCAAAGCAAGTGATTAAAAATGTGATGAAAGAAAATCTGAAGAAAACAAAAGATATTTTAGACAGCCGAAGCACACAAGAAAGGAAGTTGTGTGTAAGAAAATTGTAGTAATCTGCACTCTTTGTCCATGTTATAGTACAGCAGAGTCATGTAAGTATTAACACCCTCTGCATTTCATGAGGTAATAACAAATGCAAAGCTTCAACTGCTAGCACTCAATAGGATTATTGAAAGCAACTAGAAATAAATGTGTTACTTTACATGAGAAAAGAAGTTGTGATTACACTTGAAAGAAAAACCAAGGCCATGACTTCATCAATGTATATTGCCACATCCCTGAAACCAAACATCACAGCAGATAGCACCTAAATGTCCCCAAAATACAGTCACCTAGATGCTAGATCACCAATCTTCTATGATCACTGTTGCTCTCTCACCACTTAAAGCATGACAAAACTAACACACATTAAATCAGGCTACAACATATAGACCAAATATTATTATGCCAACTAATTCACCAGCATTGCTTCTACAAACAAATAAAAGTATCTGAAAGGAAATAAAACCATCAGTTACAGTATCATGACAGTCATTTTGTTTTCCAATAGTGTCCCTGGCTGGTTGTGAGCAGTATAAAAGCATCACTTCATTGTGCAGGCTTATTCTGAAGTATACACATAAGATTTTCATTTGGAGTAACAGAGATGACCTTCTAGACACGAGTTACCAAAGAAGGGCTGAGGAAAAAATGCCCCATGTGTAACCCCTCAATAGAATGTAAAATATTCTGGAAAACAAGGAATTATGTGTAATAAAATAAAACTGGAGCATGGTGATAAATGGATTTGCATGCTTGATCAAAGTGCACAAATGTAAGATCTTCAGCAAAACCAGCGAATTACATGCAATAAAACAAAACTGAAGCATGACAGAATAGCTACCATGAATGTGAACCAATCTAACATAATAACAGGAAAACTCTCGACCTACCTCTCTTGCAGCATCAATTGTTTTGCATATGAAGGTTGAACCAAATACATATTCCATTGCACTCTGCAGATCACACATACCCCTTAGGATATTATACCTGACAGTATAAAATTTATATTTCTATACAAATACAACTGTGTGTAGGCAGACAGACATTAGTGCATAAAAATCTATAAGCACAGGTAAACATACATGAAAGAATAGATGGGTAACAGATTGATCAACAGGCCACAAATAAAATACAGGAAGTAAATGCATTTTAAACTTCTAGCACAGAATGAAGAATCCCATTTTAATAATCCCTGACTATGGGTGCTACAGCAGTGAAAAACTGCACTTAACCATATGAAAGCAAGGGAAGAGAAACCAGAAAGAAGAAAAAAAAAAAAAAGGTCATGTAACAACATACAGTCAATTCATCATCATATCCGACCAAAGAAAGTGCAACTTCAGCATTTCCCTCGCCAACCTGTTAAAAAGAGTAACTACATTCAAGTTGAAAGGGTCATATTATTGAGAAACATAGAGAGAAAATTTATTGTAGAGACAAACCAATCTGATGGCAGAATTCCGAACTCTTGGTGGGACAGAATGACTTTGAATTTTGTTCAAAGGAATAATGGTCACCCTCCTTCGAAGACCACCATTTTGAAGAAGCTGCTTCCCGGTATTTTCTGTGTCTACCACAATGTTAAACAACTTGCCACCAGCAGCAACCTAATAAAGATCCAAAAAGACAGCACAATAGAGATGGATTAGTTGAATGTCTTAAACCAAGAAAAGCCACTAAACTCTCAAATATTTTGTTCATGCATTACCAACCTCTAGGGCAGTCATTGCAGAGCTATCCTTCACTTTTATCAATTTTGCAACCACGCCTTTCACTTTAGACCTATCAAAGTTCTTCACGGGATCATTGAATGTGAAATCTACATTAGCCAATTGTGAAGAAAGAATTCGGATTTCATCCTTCAGCTGCTGCACTTTATCTAACTCACTTGCACGATCCTGACAAGATAACCAAAAGAATGATGTTAATGGCACATTCTGTATTGGTGAAAAAGATTGTTGTCTTGTCTGACTCTCTGACAATAAAGCAGCTAACCTTTTGTAATGCTTCCATCTGACCCGCCTTGTATGGGAGAGCTTCTAAAGCCTTTTTAACCTTATCCACATCATTTGTTCGGATGTTGAGCTCATTTTCAAAGGCAGCAGCTTCTTCACGCTTTGAGAACAACTGTGATGTTTTCTCCTTCAGCTCTTTCTCAGAGTGACTTATTTTTGTTTCCAGCTGTTTCAGTTCTGTCTCTGCCTTTCCAACTGCCACCTTGGCATCATGAAGTTGATCTTCAAGGCACTTTTCCTCATTTCCACTGCTTTTCCCCGCTAACACTCCCTAAAATCATATTTTCACCATCAATTTCATGAAATTTAGCTTCAATATGAACTTCACCATTGTTTGCCTTAGAAGACTTACCTGGTACTCCTTCTCATGCTCATCCAAATTCTTAGAAAGCTCCTCAAATTTTCTCTTGAGATCAGCAGCTCCATCTTCAGCACTTTTTACAGCAGCAGCCTTCTCTTCAGCAGATTGCTTCAATTCTTCTAGGTTTCTTTCAATCTGGAATCAACAAGGGAAGAATTTGACATAGAGAATAAAAGGAAAGAGCACAACTTGGCAATGGAACACTGAAATATGGCAGAAGATGATAAGCATATTATATCATCAAAGCAAGGATTCATGTCCTTTGTACCTTTTCGAGATTCTCTTTCTCAGTCATGAGAATATCCTCTTCATTTCTCAGTATCGCCGTTTCCTTAACCAAATTCTGGGAAAGAGCATCAACGTTATCAGAAAGAGCTTTCACCTCACCTCCCATGCTTGCTTCCTTCTCAGCAGTGAGTTTGGCTACTTTCTGTTCTGTCTCCTGTACTTCTTTGTGCATTCTTCCCATATTATCATCGATTTCAGAAATCTTATTCTTTATGTCTTCCACCATCTGAACAGCATTATCTTTAACTTTTTCTGCTTGAACATACTCATAGGCTATGCAAAACCTCTTTAGACGATCCAGTTCTGCACTTCCATTAGCCCATTGCATGTACTGCATCCTCTCTTTCCTCAACTTCTCCAAAGCCGGGAGGATTTCATGGTCTAGAAGCTTGTCAATCTCATCTACTTTACTCTGCTTTTTCTCGAGTGTTTTCAAAGCAGCCTCTTTCTTTGTTTCATACATTCTTGTCCCAGCAGCTTCTTCAAGCATGGACAAAATTTCAGGAGGTTTCATGTTAAGAACTTTAGTAATACGGCCTTGCATTATAAGAAAATGTGGGTTGTTTACATTCAACTGCACTGAATGAAAAAGATTCTGAACTCTGCTAGGCTGCGCAAGGTGTCCATTGATCAAATACTTGTTCCTCCCACCAACTACAATCTGCAAATAAACGAGAATTTCCTCAAAACAGGTGTGAAAAGGTTGTTCTATTGCAAAATATGTCTTCAAGTAATTTAGGAATTGCATTGTCTAAGGGGAAAAAAAATAGTGCTTTAGCGGATATTCTTCCTCACTACACCCATTGAATCAAAGGGCAAGAAATAATTGGAGAACCCAGTTTAACTTGCATTAAGGAAAAATAACCGTAGCTCAACATCTCTGGACACTAAGATGAAAATACGAACTTTCATATAACAATGCCCTAAAGGAAACGACTCAAAGTGGTTAAAGCCATTACCTTCCACTTAAGTAGCCTTTTGTTTAGAGGTAAACAATAAGTTTAGTGCACATCTTACAGCTTCAACCCCTTTCTAGAGGTAAGAGCCCTCCTCTCAAGCTTTGAACTTATAA
The DNA here is from genome assembly GCA_026120185.1 of Voacanga thouarsii. Classification (NCBI taxonomy): domain Eukaryota; kingdom Viridiplantae; phylum Streptophyta; class Magnoliopsida; order Gentianales; family Apocynaceae; genus Voacanga; species Voacanga thouarsii. The sequence goes on from JANUWF010001938.1 coordinate 719,966, forward strand.
GAATTTGACAGAACCCGGGGCAAAATTAAAATTGAATTTCTAGAAATGGGTGTGTGAGGGAGGGGACTAATACTTCAACAGTAAAACTTAGCTCCAATTTTAAAAGTGTACCTGGCGGGTGACGGTGATTTCGGGGCATTCTTCATAACCCAAAGGGCTCCGACTTCGATCCGAATTGTCGAACACAATTGACACGGTGGCTTTGGTAATCCCAGCTTGGCCTTGCTTGTACACTAGCTCTTGTAAATTCGAAGCCCTAACCTGCTGCAAATTGGTAATCCCCAACACAAAGCAAATGGAGTCCAGGATGTTGGATTTGCCCGATCCATTTAGCCCGGTTATGGCATTAAAGTATGGATCGAAACCAGACACCACCGTCCTCGTTGCGTAGGATTTGAATCCCTCCAAACATATTTCTCTGATATGCATCCTTACCGTACAGAAATGTAGACGATAGCAAAATTAGCTTGAATTTGAAACCCTATAATCGCTTTTTTTTCGATAATTTCAAAGATGAAACCCCTTCTATACGTGATTTTAGACAAGAATTTGAAGGGGATTCAGATATTGAAACCCCGATAGTGATGTGGAAGTGAAGAGCAGACTGCATCAGACATTATCAGTTGCTTTCTTGGTAATGAGAGGCGGGAAAATATTTTCACGGACACTTTGAAATGGGTATGTCTTTTTTTTATTTTTTTTCTGGAGTGGATTGGGATCAAAATAACTTTAGGCCTAAGTTTGCTTCGCAAATAATAGGGAAAGGGAAAAAGAAGGGAAGAGTGATATATTTTACTTCTATCAGGATAAATAAATGTAATTATCTTCCTTCTACTTAGTTGGAGTGTAAAGGAAAGTAAATATGATTTACCTTTTATTATTTGGTTGTAACTTGTAAGGTATATAGGAAATAAAAAATTATCAATTTACTATTATATATATTTCTTATGATAAGGCCAATTCATAATAAATTTGTAAAGTAGGCATTTTTTTTTTTTCTAAATGATAATTTACCCATTTTTTGAGCACCAAGGTTGCTCAAGAACCACTGCTATATAATCAGTATTCATATAAAGGAACTCGAGCAAGAAAACTAATAAAAGTCATATGAATTTGTCAATTGTAACATTGTAATTTCAATAAACCTGTCAATTCATATGAACATTGCCAATTGTGACATTGTCAATTGCAAAAACTTCAATAAACCTGTCAATTCATATGAATTTGCATCATTGTAACAGACCTATCAAACTATTATTATCCTCAATGCAAAATGTAATTAGAAGCCAGTGTCATAATAGAATTAAAGGTTAAGTAACATCCAAAACAGTGAGTTTACACGAGCGAACTCAAAATGTTAGGTTAATACAAAAGAAGTCCAAAATAAGAGAAGAGTCTTGTAAGCTTACAAAAATTGGAATCTTAAAAACATAAACACTAACATTTTACTACTTACACATTCATCATCTTGTATAGTAATTTCAAATGCATATCTCTAAGCACCGCAAAAAATGCTCTTGCGTCGACAATATTTCTTAAAAGGTAACAAAGAGTATCAACTATTAAACCTCATGAGACACCAATTATACTTAACTCCTCATATATCTCCTATTCGAAATGAACTTTTGGACGCGATTTTTCAGTAATTATTACCCTGCCTTTCTGCAATTGTGTTGCCTTCTTTCAAAGCTTCAACAAGTACACTCATTCCAAATTGATTACTTCAATTTGTTTCTCAAGCAAATCCATCATGACAACCTTCCTTTTAGTACCTCTTGATGTATCCAGTGGGCTAGAAGTATCACTTGGACTCATAGGAACCAAAAAAGATTGATAAGAAGCACTACCCCCAATAGACTTATCATCCCGAGTGGTATTTTCTTCTCTTTCCCATTAGCAAAGCCTCTCCTCAGCACTTCTAACTCCTTTTCCAATTGCACGGTCCTTGGAGAAAAGTAGTTTCATTTTATCATAATGGGAAATTGGATGAAACCTCCATTTTCCAATTGCTGGGTTTACCTGTACATATTAAACATGTACATATCAACATGATAAGAATTTATAATAAAGAATTGGTAAATAACTGAATCGAATATTAATAAATAAGAAAATTACCTCAATTCTATCTTTCCACACTTGTGCATCGGCTTCAAATAATCTGATTTCAGGATTCCAACCAAATCCACTACTCTCATGAAAAAGATCATGAGAAATTCTAAAATTGGATTTCAAGGTCCTTAGACAATTCTTAATATGCTCATTTTCAATGGGAAATCTAAATTTTTCACTACAAGTCTTCACTATGTTACCATAAGTATGTGTGGTCCATGTTCCATCAACCCTATTACATCTCAATCAACCCGATTCGGAAGGAAATAAAAAGCTAACGCAGAAGAGATCCAATTCCCTTCTACATATACTTCCCACCCTCTAATCACTCCAACCAAACGAGGTAAATCGCGCATTTACCTCCTATTTCACTTCCCCTTCCCTTTTCATCCTTACTTTCACTCGAACCAAACTTAGCCTTAAGTAGGTCCAAGCCCAGAGTGTAATCCAAAATTACTTTAACTAGGTCTAAGTCCCGAGCATTGTTCGGGATAAATTATTAATTTTTTTATAGCTTAAGTCATGATGTATTTATATACATGTTTTATGTCAATCTTCTGTAATATAGTTTAGGACTTTGAAGTGTAAAATTTTTCATCACATACAAATTATATTCTTCAATATAATTCTAAAAATGAAAAATTTAAAAATAATTAAACTCTTATCAAATAACGAAAATGCATGCATATTGACTCATGAATAATAAAAATCTTTATCTAATTTTTGAATAATAATAATAATAATAATAATAATAATAATAATAATAACATGCCTACTGATATTCTGAATAATAAAGTCATGCCTCTTGGTACTCTGAAATTTCATTTGTAGAAAAAGTCTCCACGTGTGTGTGTGTGTAGAGAGAGAGAGAGAGAGAGAGAGAGAGAGTTATAATTATTGGTCTTTTAGGTTTTCCAATATGATCACATTTAAACTTATGACTAGTAAATATGGGATTTTGATGTAATCATACTAACAATGCATTCCATTTATTTTTTTTAAAATAAAGAATTTTTTAATTTTTCTGTCCAAAATGGAATATGTTTATGAGTGCACTACAATTTTACCCATAGAAAAAAATTTTAAAAATTTGTGACCACGCTTCAGCCTCATAGAATTGAAAACATCGGATTTGAATGTTTCCATTAGTATTATGTGCGATATAATTATTATAAAAGTAATCTTTATAAAATATGGCCATGTTTCAATTGAAAGAACCCAATAATTTAGGTGAGATATCCTTATTTTATGTATTTATTAGGTTGCGTGTTTAGGTAAGATGTACTTGTTTTATATATTTATTAAGTCGTGTGTTTAGATGAGATGTACTTGTTTTATATATTTATTATATTTATTTGTATTCAACTTAAAAAAAATAAAAGAATCAAAACTATCACGTGTTACTATCATATGTGTCCAAGTATCGCAATAGGGGAAGCCTCCAAGGACTTTTATATAGATATATAGATTTAAAAAATTACTATTATTTGCTACAAACTTTGTTACCTACTTTACACTCAAAGTTAATATTAAAAAATAAGTAATTAATATACGTACTATTAAAATTAAGATTCATCGAATATATATAGTTTATTATATGAACATTCAAATTTTTACTATTTTTCAAAACCTTTTTTACTAATAATCTAAATGTATATTATAAAAATGAAGAAGGGAGTGAATTGTCTTCACACATTATTTTAAAATTTTTAAATTTTTTTTACTTCTTCAATTATCACAATCAATGGTATAAATCTAATAAAAGATTGTGAATCACATTATCAATGATCCTGATCTCACAAATATATGTATCTTACTTTTTTAACACTTTAGATTTGTTTGGACGGTATGAATAATTTAGATATTTCATAATATTTTTTATTTTAAATTATAAATATTATTAATTATGAATATCAATTATGAAATATTACTTTCTTAATTATGAATATTAAGTTAAGTCTACAATAATTATTGACTTTTCCATTTCCAACGTTACATTACCCTAGAACCCTGCAAAAATCGACGAGTTCTTGAACAAAAAATCCATGTCCCACTATTCTATGCTACTGGTTTTGAAGTCTCTCTCTCTCTCTCTCTCTCTCTCTCTCTCTCTCTCTCTCTATGCTTTATACGTCTTTCCCTCCCTTGTCGTGAGTGTAATGCCTATTACTATTCACCGAATGCAAGCCTAAATTTTTTTCTCCCCACCGCCAAGCAAATTGTTGCTTGGGAAAGAGGTGAAAAAGCTCTTCACAATTGATTCCATTTCATATTTTGTTTGATTCTTCCTAATTTGTTATTGTTAGGTGATTTTTTTGTTTTTGTTTTTTTTATTTGATTCATGATTGGAATATATGTTTATGGGATTAAATATGTCTGTTTTGCTAATTCTGGAATTCAAATATGTAAGGGATGGAGGATTGAAGTCGAAAGATGAAGAACAACTGAGAGAGTATGGTCACAATATGGCGGAATTCATTGTTGATTACTACGAGAACATTGAGAGTTCCTCAATTCTTAGCCAAATTCAGGTTTTCTCTGAAATTCCTCAATTTTCCTTGTTTACATGTAGTCTCCTACCTATTTGGTTATTTGGCTTTGACAATTCAATTCCTTGGATTATATCACGATTCCATACTGATGTGTGCACCTTCAGAGAAGCAAGTTGCAATTTCCTTGAAGATTACTCGTGCTAACTTGCAATCAAGCTTATTGAGTACTTTTTGGCAAGAGAAAAGGTGGCAATTATCAATATCGAGCTTGTCACGTCTATTGCACAAAGATATGATAACATGGGTGTTGAAATGGCTGGCCTTATCAAAATTTTCAAGCATGCTCCCACACACACACAAACTCTCATGTATGTATGTATGTATGAATAGATATACATGGGAATTTCAATTTTTTTTAAATATAATTTTTTAACTATAGTATTGGTTCTGGTCTTTTTAAAAAAGATGATCATACATGCTATTAGCTGAAGTTATCTAGTGTTAGTTTGATTTGTAAGATGTACTTCCTTGATGCTTTTGGTAAATTTGGAGAGAAAATCTACCATTTTATTCAATTGAAAGATAGAGAAGAAAGTAGCAATTCATCAAGGGATCAAATATGAGATGATCTTATAAGAGAAAAAAGTAGCAATTCATCAAGGGAACAAATATGAGATGATCTTATATTCCAGGAGTACACTTTTTGCCTTATCTATGAATGCTTTAAGTCTATTAGTTTATGATCTCTTTTGTGCATCCATTTTTATTATGCATTCTACTTGGTTGATTATTTATTTAGTTATTTATTTGTTTATGGGGTTCATACAGGCCATATGGAGGGAGGGCTTAATACATCTCTAGTCGATAGAGAGTGGTTTTCCAAGCTGTACTTGCCATTAATAAAATACAAGGACAACCAAGTATGAGTGTAGGGTTAGAATGGACATGGCTACATTTTCCTTATTGTTTCTAAGTCCCTATTGTGAGTTTCCATTGGTATTTGTTTTAACTATCAAAGAAATGACCTTGAACTTCTTAGAACTGATTCAGGGGATTTACTTTCAAGAACATTATAAATTGCTTAAATAGCTTATTTGCATTTTGGTGTTGGTGGAAATTACTCGAATTAAAGAATAATATTGAACTCTAGTGATGCATTGTTTATTTGGAAGGCAGGATGTAATTATATGCTCCATCCGTCCTAAAAAGGATGTCAATCTAGCAAATGACATACAGATTAAGAAATTGCTAAAATTTATATAATTATAATAGAAAATGACTATTATATTCCTAAATAAAAGTAAATTTCCATTAATTAGATTAAGAATATACACATATTTAACGAGTCAAATATTTATTGAGTAGTTGAAAGATGGGTAAATTAAGAATATATGTAATAAATGCATTTCTGATTTGTAAAATTGAAAAGTATTTTGGTACAATAAAAATAGAATTTTTGACATCTTTTTTAGGATGGAGGGAGTATGACATAATTTTCATATACTCTTATTAGTCCAAGAGTTTGCAACATTGCTTAAATAGAATAGAGGTTTTAACTTTGATAAATTTCCAGCAACATTTGAGTAGTCATTATTTCAAATGCATTATTACAAGATTTAAAGTTGCATTGTGCTTCTTGAAGCATATAATGCATGCTTCTTTTTTTTAGTTGTTCTTATTGTTGTTATTGTTATTTACAATTCTTCAACTCAGTTATCATGCTTTTACATTCTGTCTGGTCCTTTGAATCTTCCAAGGAAGAGCATTTGAAAAGAAGAAGATTCATGTATTTTTTTAAGATTTAGATATGACAAGAAACTAAAAAAGAAATAGCAAAGTTGCATAATTAGAATTTCCCATTATATAAAGGTTTTTTACCCCTCGAACATGACCCTGGAATGTGAAAAGAAACAGAGAACTTCAACTCATGTAATTTTCTAGTTTGGTTTGGATATGGATTTGTGCTTATGTTATCTTCATTGTCCAAAGGTCAATTTTGATTTTTTTTTTAGGTTGCATTGAAGACAAAGGTGCTCCATTCAAACATTAATTGTAATAGTAGCATTTGTCTTACTATTTCCAAGGTTTGTGTTTTCTTTTTTCACCCAGGGCCAACACCCAATTTTTGACTTAAACATAGAATCCATGTGATGGAAATATGATATTTACCTTGAAAATTGAATTTGAGAATGTTTATTGAATATAATGATTTTAGTCACAATTGTGGGATTGTGGATTTGCATTACTTGAGTCCACACAACTGTGGACTAGAGAAATACAGTCCTTTCAAAGTAGCAATTATTTCCTATTGGGAACCTGCTCAAGATGTTTGATATGATACCTGCTATTCATTATTTGATACGATATTATTTAGTAATCTATTTGTGCTTCATAGCTGTAACTAAGAAATTTGTGTCTCTTAGTTTAGATGTTGGGATAAATTTTTATACATGCTGTTTGTGATGCACTTGTGTTATTGTCTAGTAATTCCTCTGAATTCTTCCTTGCTATATGATTTTTCATTTGATAGCTAGTGTCAAGTGAAAGAATGTGTGTTGCAAAAAATTTGCACTTACCTGACCTTTTGTGTGATCATGCTATTCGAGTGTTTGGATTTTGTAAGTATGAAGCTTTCCCAACTTCTTCACTATGATGATGTGTGTAGCTATACTTACGGATTATATTGAAATTCATTTCTTCATCTTGAAAGTGTGAATGAATATACATTGGCTCATCTCTCTGGAAGCTATGTCATGACTCCTTGTTTCATATTTCTTTTAAAACAGTTACGTTTTTCTTTTCATAGAATCTAATTGGGTAATTTTGTGTTTCGTTATTGGTTTTATGTGTATATTTTAGGCAATTGTTGATGCGTACAAAAAGGAGCCTAGAAGTCCTAAGAATGCGTTTAAGGTTTGATTTTTCATTTTTTTTATCTCTTTTTTGACCTTTTTCTGTTTAGTTATTTGGTGTAGTTGAGCTTAAGTAATAAGCCATGTTGAATACTTTTTCATTTGACATTGTACAAATACTTCCAATTCCAGAAAAAGTGTTTAGAAGTACATAGCTGTGAGTTCTAGAACTTGGCTGGGAAAATTGATAAATATTTTACGTACTTTTTAAAAGTCAGAGTCACTATTTAAATAGAGGTCTTGTTTCGATTTCCTAACCTCTCTTTATTCCTTAAACATAACTCAGGTTGATCAAATTTTTTTATACATTTTGTAGGTTTTGTAGCATTTGTTTTTTAATATGACTAAACCTCAGTACAGAACTAAGCTTGACGGTGCATTAGATGTGATAATGTTAAAATTTTTTTATTTATTTTTTGAGAAAGTGTCAAAATTGTGTAATTTAAACTTCTAAAATTTATAATTATATATATTATTTTGCTGGGAAGAAACTTGATATTATAAGGTGAAATTTATGTATATTTTATTTAGGATTATTACACATTTAATGAAAAAGTAATTTTGGATAATATGCTATAACTATCACTTTTATACTTTAAAATTTTAACTTATTTAAGGACAAAATCTCCACACGGCATGTGGAGTCGCTAACTAGTAGATTTTAAATTTGAACTATATCTTCTTATTTGAATACATTAGAAAAAGGCAATCTAAAAGTCATTTTCCTTTTTCTTTTGGCATAAAAAAATATTTAATTGCACCAAGGCATACATTAATTGTGAAATTATATCTATATTATATTCGATTTCAAACACATAAAAATTAGTAATATGAACTATAAAAATGTAACTAGTTTAATTTTTTTTTTTTTTACATTTCTCATATAAATCAGTGATTAAATAATATAATTTGTTAGTTATATCTTTTATAAAAAATTAATATATGTTTTCTAAAGCTTCCTTTCTTTTTCTTTCTTTTATTGTACTTTTTAAAAACAATTCAATTAAATTACATTGAAAAGAATACATTTAAATTAAATTAATAGTATTTTCTTTGAGATTTTAGAATATTGTGAATCTTTATTAGGGTATAAATGGACAGCAATTATATTAAAATAAATTTATTTGAATATAATAAAAAATTATTAAATATTTAAAATCAAATGGGACCTAATACGGAGTCGATGAGAGAATATAATGTATTGTTGGTATATGATTGTTGACGTCAGCTTTGCCGAGCTGATGCAACAGTTATTTTGAGCTGTTGCCATTTTGATGAGTTTTTCGAGCCGATAAAGTCAACGTTTTGAGCAGCCGTTAGTCATAATCAACATTGACACCATGAAACCGATAAGAAATAAACGAATTCCTGATCTTTTAGCGCGAGGATTCTGCGAGCTTATCCACGACCGTTGGAAGCATTCTTTAGCCGGAAGAAATTCCACGATCTATTAGTGGTTCGATTGCAGTAAGTATAAAATGAGAGTGCTGCCCAGAACCCAGACACGTCCATCATCAACCAACAACATTAAATTTTAATTTCTTATACTTCATCGTCATTTACAGTTTTTTAGGCTTGGATTTCAATTTATTACAACTTTCTTACCGCTTTATTAGAGTTTTCCTTTACAACTTTATTTCCAACTTTCTTTACAACTTTCCGTTCTTTTTTCAAAATTTAAATCTTTTTTGTACTCTCTTTGAAGCAAATCAATACACGTTTCTGTTTATTGTTCCGAAAAGTTCTTCCATTGTGCATTTTTAACTGACTTTCTTAAACCCTTTCTATAGTAAGTTCAAGGAACCCTATCCATGATTCAAAAAAGATATGATACCGTTTTCTATTTCACCGTATCGGATCATTTGTGTTTATCGGAAGTATAGTCGATAATTGATTATATTGGCTCATCATTTTGACAGCAACAATGGTAAATTTTAAAAAATAAAAATTATTTAAATTATTATTATTTAAAATTAAAATAATTTGGAATGAGATGAATAATTGAATCTATGACAGTTTTATCAATCGACGACCAAACTGCAAATTACCGATTAAACAAATATGAGGGGATAAAGTGTCAAATTCTTAATTGGTGGGTCGAAAGCAAAAGTCTTGAAAATGACCATTTGGTCCATCATGGACTTCTGTAGAATTGGTGAGAAGTCAACAACGCCAGCCAAAGCCCGCCGAGTTTTTCTAGAAACTGTTGGCTTGGCCCATTCTCTGCAACCTTCCGTCAACGCCTTCCTTCCACGAACGTTGGATCAGCCGTTAGTTTTCGGCCGTTGCGGCTTGCTCCCCAAATTAACGCACTATCCTTTTTTTGGCCTTTTTTATATAAATATTATGAGAGGATACGTTCATGAATTTTTTAGTGAAATACTCTGAACTACTCAAACGCATATTAATTAAAATTTGAGGCTGATAGTAATATTTATATTTAAACTCAACAATATAAAATTTGAGTTCGAATTATATATAAAAATTAGATAAAAATTTTATAAATAAATAAAAAATTCTTATATGAATCCGATTTATCGTTGAAATATTCTTATATGAATCATAAATTCGTGAATCATAAGAATTGTATCGTTTAATTTTTACTATATAAAATATAATCCTTTAATATATGTGATTCGCGAAGATCAGATCTATATTAAAATTTTCGCTATCGTAGATCACATATTTTAAGTGTTGTATTACATGTAGTTGGTTTGGACACATTCAGAGAAGATCAAGGGATGCTCCTGTTAGAGCGATGGAGAGAGTGAGGCAGGATAGGTTAGACAAAGGTAGAGGTAGGCCTAAAACGACATGGATAGAGGTAATTAAGAGAGGTATATCTTTGTTAGATTTAGATGAAAGTATAACATTCGATAGAAGAAAGATTCATGTAGATGACCACACGTTACCTGACGTTGATTCATGTAACCGACCCCAAGTTACTTGGGATTAAGGTTTAGTTTATTGTTGTATTACGTATAATTAAAATCGTACACTTTTACAAATATACAATACTCTAGAATATTTAGTCGATGTTGACCTGGTCCACACAAAAAAATCTCGAAATGAATATAATAAATTTAATTGGCAAATATGGTAAATCAAAAATCACAAATTCTTCCCATTTAGTATTTTCCTCTTATAGATTTTTTTTTTTTTAATTGAATGCAAAGCCAACCCTGATCCAGTATCTCACACACATTTCCTTGATGATGGAATCCTTTGGGAAATTGTTTGGTCAACTATGTAATATTTTGTTCGGTAGAGATCCCGTCAATTTTGTACAACGGAGTAAGTAATTGATCTTTAATCTTAACAGATTATGTTGATTGCAATCCCTCATATAAGAACAAACATTGAAAGCCACCGATGGCTTTCTATTTCTTCAATATTCTATATACCAAAAAGGAAAGTATAATGCCAAACTGAAGAGATCCCTAGCATTTTACTTTTATTGCTTATATTGTTAAATTTTAAATAAAATTATACTTTTAACATGTCGAAAAGATAGAGTGATAATTCAATTCTATAAGTTTTGATTTAGAATATTTTATACATAAGTTGATAATTTTATTTATTTTTTTTTGCAAAAATTAACATTTTAATTCATATTTTTATACTTTACATATTTTTAAAAAAGAATATTGCAAGAAAAGCGTGATTTTTTTTAGATTAGAAACGTGTTTATATTTTAAATTAGACGTTTTCAATTTGTTATCATTAATTTATTATGCCAATTAAGTAGTTTCATCTCTAACTATAAATAGAAATTTTATAATTAATATCACGATTTATTAAGCATTATAACCCAAAAAATAAAAAAATAAAGAGTATCATAAGAAATGCTATGCTGAAGTGTATACACAATGAACTGAACTGATTTAGATTGATCCTAACCGGATAATTATGAATTAAAAACTTAAAATTCTTAATAATAAACCAAAATCTCTTACACGATTTGTTACAAAAGCTTTTTGGCAATTTGCTGCAAGACGTCGTGTGAACCAAAATCCTATTAATAGATAGGAACACATCCCAACCAAGTCCCAAAAAATATAAATTTGTATGAAATTAGAACTAGTAACTAATTCTAACATGGAAGTTCTGATGTAAATGGATACAAATTTATTTAAGATAGATTTTATAAAAATTATTAAATATGTAAGATTATGTGGATAAAAAACAGAATATGATGTATGGTACGGAAATAACAATTATAAAAAAATAAAAATTATATAAAATAATAATATATTTGAATAATAATAAAATTTTAATATAAGATAAGTATAGGAAATTGCAATCCAAATATATGTTTCAACGTAATTTGGGACATCAAATTAAAGGCTAACACCTAACCAGATGATAACAAGGACAGGCATCACATGCAAACGTAACAATCCATGCCCCTTTTGTCCCAACAACAAATGGGAATTGGAAAAGAATGGAATACAAAGTTGTAAAACTATAACAACAAATTATACACCTTCCATCGATCTTCTAGCAGTGAAAAAAATAAAATAAAACACTAAGTTGAGATTATATTATAATTTTTTAACTATTAGATTCTTATATTAATAATATGCTCGAGTTATGTTTTAAAAACTCAGGAATTTAAATTTTTTTTTTACTTTGTAGCATAGTTAAATATTTGATTTTAAACTCAAAATACTTAAGATTTGATTATTGAATATTAAAAAAACAAAAAAATAATTATAACATATTAAATGATTCTTAACTATATTTTTAACGTAAATTTTGATAAAAAAAATCAATATCATTATACGTGTTTTTTTAAATAAAAAATAAATATATTAATTAATCATGTTTAGTCAAATAATTTATTTAGCTGAAATTTATATTAAAAAAGAAAATTAAAAATACCTTAAGATTCATAGCTATAAAAAAAATCGATCTCAAATTTATCAATCTCTTTTTTAAGAATAAAAAAATAATTGGTTTTAGTGTTGGGGTTGCAGCAGACCTTTTCTGTGCCAGCTAAATCCAACGAAGATTCATTAGAAACTCAGTTCGCAATCCAAATGCGGTCAAAACACGGTCACAAACATCATTAGGCTGAAAAATGTCAAAATAAGCAACACACAGAATCACACACATCTCCTCTCTTCTCCTCTCCTGGGTGCAGGTCCACCCCATATTATTTTCGAGGATATTTTGGTTTCTGGAGGTTGTTCAGGATTTGAATTGCAATCCCTCTTCTTTCCTCCGACGGAAAGGAAAGTACAGTGTGAGAGAGGGTAGAAAGAAGGGTCTTTCGTTGGGGGCGAATGGAAAGCATCAGTGGATGGCAGGCCCTGTCTCTGGGAGGAATTGCTTTGTGGGTTGTTTTGTCTTCATTGCTAAATGTGACCCAAAAGATTAGATCTTTAACACAACCATGGGTTTCTCGTCAGGTCATCTCCGGCACTCCCATTATTCTCAAGATCCAGGTTTGTATTCTTTTGGGCGATTTTGTTGCTCACGAAATATATATTTTCTTTTGTAGTATTTTATATAGCCTGATTGTCTTTGTACCTTGGTGGGCTGCTGCAGAAATATCAGCACAAATATTTGGATGCTTTGTTTTCTGGGTTGTCTTGTGTTGTTTCTGTGCCTTTCTACACTGCTTTTCTTCCTTTGCTCTTCTGGGTACGTCTCATATTACATGTCCTAAGCGTGACCTTCAATTCAGTGTTTCAGTTGATTCTTATTTATTCCTGTTATTAAGTGGATTATGGTGATTGAATTCTAGAGTGGACATGGCAAATTGGCTAGGCAGATGACACTTCTGATGTCCTTTTGTGATTATATTGGGAACTGTATAAAGGTAATTTTGTTCATTTTCCAAACCACATGTTTGACTGAGGAGAGAAAAGGTCTCATTTCGGAGAGTTTATTCCTTACATAGTATATATTTGATGGTGATTCCAATTCTTGGTGTTTATGATTAACAGGATGTGGTCTCAGTCCCCAGACCTTGTTCACCACCTGTTAGGAGAATTACGGCCACAAAAGATGAGAAAGAAAATGCAATGGAATATGGGTTGCCTTCTTCACATACTCTTAATACTGTATGCTTATCAGGGTATGGAGATGTTGTTATACACATATATTGTCTACATAAATAGGGTGGAAATTTGAATCTAGTTGACTGAAGGATTACAGCACATTCTATTTCCATATAAGCTTTGTAAAGCACTGGCATTTTTGTTTTTTGTTGCCCCAAGGCTTTCCATGGTGATGCTACAGGCTATGAATCTCCGTCGCTCCTTCCTTCTTCTCCCTCTTAACAATAGGTTTTAGAACTAAGAAGGCTATATCATAATTAAAATTGAAAGCATATTGTCTATGCTTCTGCTGATGTCAACCGACCTTTCTAGTTTTCTGAAGTTACTGCTACTGATAGCACTTCCTGCATAAGCTGCCTACACAACTAGGATAATCACATCAATTAGGTAGTTTATTCATCTTATGGTTCTTGAATAATGGCAGATACAAATGCAGAATGTAGTATATGTCTTAGTGGAATGATTTTCATCATGGTTTAGGCTGTAACTTGCTAGGATGGTCTCTTAACTTATTTTTCATTTGGGTTAATCAGGTATCTTTTTCACTATGTCTTATCCTACACTCAAAGTCAAGATGTCTCTACAGAATTGGTGGGATTAGCCACTGTAATCTTGTTTGTGGGCCTAATTGGCCTAGGTAAGCTTCAACTATTCTCCCAAGTTTGTTGCTGCTTTTAGTTTTTCTCATTTCCTTCTAAAATATCCAACTTGAAATTTGTTTCTCGTCAGGAAGAATTTACCTTGGCATGCACAGTGTGATTGACATCATTGGTGGTCTTGTATTTGGCTTGGCAATCCTGGCAATCTGGCTTTGCATTCACGAATATATTGATGATTTCGTAGTTTCCGGGCAAAATGGTACCATCATGCTTCCTGTTTGTTGAATTAATATATGTGTACTGTCCTATCATTCTGCCAACAGAATGGTCGGAAGAATTTAAAAAGGCTGAGTCTTTGATATAACTCTGAATTATTTTAGACTGAGGGGCTCCAAATTTTAATGATAGGGTTAAAGAAACAATGTTGGGGAATGGGTTAAATACCGGAAAGCATCATAAAATTCAGTGGAAATTGGTTAAACTCCAAATACTGAATGCATAGTTTTATGATTCTTGGTTTATCATGATGTTTCAGCACCAGGATTTTAAAAAGATATGTTATGCTTAGATCACAGTTGTTGGCCTTCATGGAAACGATATTTAGTACATGAAAATGTGGATTATTTGTTGAAATGTCTAATGAATTGTGGCATGTAAGGCAAGATGAAACAATGAACTTCAGCTGTAAAAATATTCTTGGAAAAGGATACAAAAGTTTTTTCCATTTTCCAATTATTAAGGCTTTGATTTTTTTTCTTCAGTTTTAGACATTTGAAGCATCATCCTAGTCTTTTCAATGGATTAACTTAAGCTGTTGTTATTGTTTCAGTTGCTTCCTTTTGGGCCGTCCTTAGCTTCTTGTTGCTCTTTGCTTACCCTACGCCAGAGCTTCCAACTCCTAGTTTCGAGTATCACACAGCCTTTGATGGTGTTGCACTAGGAATCGTAAGCATTTCCTTCTTGTCCTCTACTTTTATTAGTGAATAGCATTCTTTTGTTTCCTTCAGTTCTTTGACTTGCTCTATTTTGCTAATACTGGTAATAGAATCTGAGAGTATGAATGCTTCTCGTGCAAATTTTCTGTCGTTTTTAATAAAGCAAGAATCTGATTTAGAAAAAAGTTTCTAAAAGAAAGATAGATTCCAGTTCATGAAAGTAGTAAGTACTAATCTGAAAGGACAAAAGATGCATCTTTAGTTGTAATGGCCTTTTGAATAAGTTTCCAATTCCTGTTCATCTGCCTCACATTGCACTCAAGTTCTTGTTTTCAATTCTTCAAACCCAATATCACCAGAAAAGAGCAGAAATGGCATATTGTGTGTCCTTTTAGCTGCAGTTGGTGGTATTAGTATATTGTTGTCTTTGCCTTCTATCCCATTGCAACCCGATCTGACTCCCTAATAAATATGTATATTGAAATTTGCATATAATTTGACTATTCCTTTGTCCAATCTGTAAAGCTGTGAGGTCAAATTTCTATATCTTTGATTGTGATCTATGAAGATGATGAAATGTTGTCTTATTTGGCATTTTTAGTGTAGTAATTTTTTGCATGACTTATGAAATGACTATGATGTACTGCAGTTCAAGCAGTCAGTGTTAAAATTAGTCTTGCTGCATCGAGATTTGGAGCATTATCTTCTTGAAAATTGTGATTTGAAACACATCAATGGATCAAAATTATGCCTTTTGGCTACTTCGACCATTCTAGGTTTCTTCATTGGCATTATTTGCACTAGTTCCTGTGCTCTGAATCATTGCTTATAGTGGTATAGATTTTTATGTGTCCCAAGCTGAGCTTGTGAATGGGAAATTGCTGCTTTGATGTTTGATATGAAACTGTAACTTGTTATGAGAAATTTGATGATAATCATCCGGTGAAATAGCTTTACAGGTCAGCATTAACCGCTATGCATGAACTCCAGTTTTTGATAAAACTTCTGAGACCTTCCTCGACTAGGGGATGCCTCTTCTTAGAGATTTGTATATGCTAGGGATGCTTACAAAGTAAAGTGGTGTTATCCAGGTAATTGGGATTCAGCAGACATATCATCAGTTTCATCATGAAAATGTTCCGCGTGTCTTCACGGCTCAACTTACAGTTCCTGCTTTTGTGGGTAGAGTTTTGGTGGGAATTCCAACTATACTTCTCGTGAAGTTTTGCAGCAAGGCTCTTGCCAAATGGAGTCTCCCCATACTCGCAAATATCTTGAGTATCCCAGTAAAATCTACCAGCTATATCCCAGCATTAAGTTTTTCCCCAACAAGTAAAAAGTCAGACGACATGAAACAAGCTGGTTATATCCAAAAACTATTCTTTTTCTCCCACCAGGATACATTTGACGTGGACACCGGTATAAGGCTTCTCCAATATGCTGGTCTTGCATGGTCAGTGGCGGATCTTGTTCCATACGTGTTCTCTCTCTTAGGGCTTTGACACGATATACATCTTGTACAATATGATTTTTCCCCCCCCTTTCTTTTTCCCTTTCTGTGAGGCCCTTTATGGGCAATGTGAGAGGGAATGCATTTTTGTGTTTATATCTTAACAAACTTAATCAAATTGTGTATAGCTTATTTTCATAAATGAAGATGAGGAATTCTTGTTCTTGCAACTTGCCTTGGTAATAATTTTGAGGTCTCCATTCTGATACGGTTCTCAGTTTTCTTTACTCTCGCTTTCTTGCGCGTAACAAATTAAATCTCAAATCTAGATTTCATTGCGTAAAACTCTGGTATCCCAATTGTTCAGCCAAACGTAGGGTACGGTATGTGTATGGAAAATACATGACTTGTCAACAGGTACTAGATATATTACAACATAGTCGGATGCAGCAGTTCAGATTTAGCTCCAGAGACGGATAAACAAGTATCGAAATAAAGCAGGAGCACTAAAAAGATTAGCTCCGTCCAATTCTTCCCTTCATAACATGCCTCCTCAGCCCCGGAATATGGACGTTTTTTATGTAATCTTTCCAATCTATGCTCTCAATATCGAATCCAAACTGCTGTCTTTCTTCCATTGACATGCATTGCATCAAAGTCCGAGTGTTGCTGCTGTCGAACCTGCCAATTCTTCCACTGTGTTAATCTGCAAGATGACCGAAAATCCTTTAAAAGCACAATAAGGCAGAAATGTTTACCTTCCACCATAGAAAGTGTACGGCTCATAAAGATTGGCCAAATACTTTACTTGCTCCACTGATTTTCTGCAGATGCTTTCCAGCTTTTTGGATATCTTGCTACAGGGATGAGCCAGGGCTCTTGGACCACTTCGATTGAGTGTATCTCGCCAAAGGTGGGACGAGAAGTCTTCCATGGAACTGAATAACTTCATTCTTGGAACAGGGATTGGCCTCCCTTTTGAGTCAATACACGGTGAGGAACTGAAATGTTCATACGAAAATGTGGCAAGGTCTTCAAACACTAAGGGGTTTATGACAGATGATGCAATCTGATAGATGTTACTTTCAGATCCTCCGGCTGCTCCATGCTTTGCCATGGCCGCTATGGTTGCATTAACCACCATATCAGCTGGAACCTAAGACAATTCATTTCTCGATCACTTAGGATGCAGCGAAAGGGGCCAAAATTAGAAGTGGAAAAGAAGCAAAAAATGTATTCTCACAACATCAAGGACTCCACTGGGGTCTGCAAGAAACCCTGTAAGCAGCCCTTTGCCATAGTATAGAATAATGGGGTCCATCATCCTGAAGAGGAAGGTCTAAGTTAGTCAAGAAATCAGTCCACTTTGAACTGAATTTCTTAGGTTATTTGATCATTTTACCTGATCCCTTCCATCCATCCGGGGAATGGTTCTCTATAAGTGCTCTCTATCACACTTGGTCGAATTACAATCACGGGTATGTCGCCTCTCAAATTATCAATCATCATTTCTCCCATAGCTTTAGTGAACACATAAGTATCTTGCCAACCATATTTGTTTGCCCTGGTTTATCGCAAGTTTGTCAAGAATTAAAACTTGCAATATATATGTTTACCATCAAACAATGAAGGTGGGGAAAGAGAATTTTGAAAACTTTTTACCTCTCTAGACCAAGTTTTTTAATCTTTTGTGCCAGTACATGCTCTTGAAGATCATGTTTTGACTCTAAAGCTAACTTTATCTCATCTTCAACATTCAAAGTTGGTTCGGCTCCATGGAGGATATTCTCCCCTGCTATGCTTTCACCAAAATCAAATGGTTTTTCCAGGATTCTTCCTTGTCGTTTTCCATTAACATATGCTGCAAGCATGAGAGTAAGTACCAAGAAAACTAGTTATTCTCATTAGAAAAAAAACAATGTTATTGCTGATGATTGCAATTACTTCAACTCCTGATCCTTAAAAAGAAAATGTTCTTGCCTGTAGATATTTGGACAAAAAGCTTGACCTTGTGACATTGTTTTGCAAATCTCATTAAACGACTAGGTCCACCAGTGTTTATATCAAGGGCAACATCATACCTACCATACTTATAAACATCACTAATCAATGTGTACTGTGTTTAGTACTGGTACATCAAACCACAGAATGTTAAAACTTCTCACCTTTCATCAAAAGTTGTATTAGCTGCAGAATTCACAATTATGTCGACCTCTTTTGCTATCACATTGGCTATACCTTCATCTAAGCCAAGACCAGTTTCAGAAACATTTCCAAGCACGGGAACTATCTTGCTCAACATATAGGCTTGATAAGACTTTCCATAGGTTTGCTTAAGGCACTCGAAAAGCTCTGCTTTGAAAATCTATCATGCAAGCATGTATGAGAAAATTATGTTCAAAATACGAATGAATGGACAAAAAGACTCGAGGGACATGAAGGTTGATTAAAGAAACTGATAAAAGAATGAAATGAATTAGAAATTCCTAATCCATACTTCATTTTTTAATCTCTCCTTTGCAACTTCCTTGTTCTTTGCCTTGACCAAGATATATATTCTGCGGACATCAGGCATTGTCCTCAATATCTTCTCAATTAGAACTGGATTACAACAACATTAATCAAGAAAATGTCAAAGACAAAATGAGATTTAACTATGAAAATATTAAAGACCAAATGCGATTTCATTTTCCATTCTTTTATGCATAAGTAATAATGACAATATTATATACCTTTACCCAGGAACCCAGTGGCACCCGTAATGAAGAAAGTTTTCCCTCCCAGAAATTTGGTGATCCCAATTCCAGTTTCAGGACTGTCAACTATGGAGATTGACGTACCATTGCAAGGAACCAAGTCCTTGACCTGATTAACATCAGCCTGAATGTTACCATTAGGAGTTAAAATCAGACCTTCAGCATCCATTAGAGGAGCACTATGATCTGCATTGATCAAAGTTGACGACCTTTCTGGAAGAACAGAAGAAGATAACCCACAATTCTTAATTGCATTCCCACCACTTTGGCAACATATAAAGTTCTTCTTGACCTGCTTCAACAAGCACCCACCTCCAAGTGCATTCTTGGATGCAATGGAGACGGAGTGTAGAGACAAAGCCTCCATTAATGCAATTAATGGAAGATGAAAAAGATGAAAACAAAAACGTTAAACTAACTGGGTTTGAGGTGCAATATTGGTTTGTAAACGGATGAGCTAATCACTCCCTGTTCGTTCACAGAAGAAAAGAAACTAAGCCAGTGAACAAACTATAGCCAGTATAGTTCGTGCAATATAAGATACGGGTTTGGTTTAACTTATATAGAGGGAGAGGATGGGTAAGGGTTGGGAGGAGAACAAAGATGGTTGGGATGAAACTTTTTAGGCGAGAGGAGATGGGAGTTAGAAAACCAACAGAAATGGCTCTCTTTCTGCCACTCTTTCACACGCTCCTACCACTGCCTAAGATGGCGGGAAATTTTTCTTGATTTTACCTATTTGATTGCTGAAGAAATGAAATTAAATTTCAGAAGGAAGAGTGTGATAATTCATAATCTTATGGTTGGCAGGCTTTTTTTTTTCCCCCCAAGAAACGATAAATATTATAAGCTTGTTCCACTTTAAAAAAAAAAAAAAATCATTACCACTTGAAAATTTGGATGTAAGTGACTTTCTAGCATATTTTTTTGCTGCGTTCTTTATATATTTCCAGTCATTAATCCTAAATTGTTTCATTTTCTCTCCAATAGCATTTTAAATTATTAAATTGATTTGCATATTCATATGTTTTCTCTCTTCTTAGAATTGCATTTTCCTCTATATCTTTGGCTTCTAGAATTGAATGAGAATAAACATAAATATTTTTCTTGAAATTTACACCCTAATAAAATGCTCGTAAGTTTTAAAAGATGTACATATTTGCACATTAATTTTGTGTTCCTTTCTTCTTGCCTTTGATTTTTTTTCATTAATATGGACTAATTTGATACTCGTGCATTACACGAAGGAATGTAAAACAAAATGTATTAAATAAATAATTTTAATCATAATTTTATAATTTCTTAAAAGTCTATTAAGTGTTAAATTTTATTTATACTTTCACAAAATTTTAAAAGTTAATTAACTATTTATTTATTAGATAACGTTTACTTGAATCAATAATTTTTGTATTTTCTTTAAAAAAAATATTCATTTAAATTCAATGCGTCAACTGTCAATAGATGATGTTGTCAAATATTATGACGAAAGTTGCAAATGCTGCCACATATTACAACGGGAGTCTTCAATAACTCCTATTGCATATGTACAAAGTGATTTTTGATAGTCTCTTGCATATACGCATGTATTAAGAACAAAAAATTAAACTAAGCAAAATAGCTTTTAAAAAAATGAGGAGAAAAATTTACTTTACTATCTAAAAATTTATCCAAATCTCATTTTACCATTTAAACTCCACTTCGGGTCCAACCAACGTTCAACTTTCCATTTGTTTCACTTTGCCATCTCTAATAAATTTTTCATTGAATATTGAGAAATTTCGGATGTTCATAAAACCTTAAGTGTTATTTGAATGATAATATGAAATTTGTAGATTATATTTTGAATAACAAAATAATTTAGGTCCAATAGTATTATCTATCCCTTCTAAAAGCCTATATCATTGCATCAGTTCTCGGGCAAATGTAAATGATGTAAGCTTTGCTAGCGCCCAACCTATCCAAGGGCTTTCCTTTTTTAGCTGATGTCATATTATGGGATAGGAGTGGCATGTCGTGTTCGAATTAACAAGTTGTGTTAATTTAAAATAATTATATATGACAAGTCAATTCGAATACGACCCGATTAATAAACATATCGTGTCGTATCGATTCGTTTATTTTTATATCGTGTTTGTGTTATAAAACGGATTGACATGATATGACACGATTATGCACAAAAAATAAATAAATAATTACCAAATCCATCAATCTGAATACCTACTAAACCCGTCAATCTGTTCACTCATTACACAAAAAAATTTAAAAAATCAAATTAAACCATATAAAATTAAAAAAACTAATAAAACAGCCCACAAAGTTATAAATAACCAATAAAATAACAAATCATCCAACTAAATATCTAAAAATCTCAATAAATTTATAAGATTTAATCTTAAAAATCTAAACAAATATAGTTTTGTAATAAAACTGGATTGTTCAAAAAATTATTTTTTCTAGCTAAAAGTCATTGTAATAATAATATTATTATAAATACTAAATAATAATTAATTAATAATTATTCATTTACTATATATTAAGTAAATAGCCATATTAACATCATTTATTTTCCTTAAGAGATCTCATATAATTAAAAAATAGATACACAAACAATTCAATTAATTCATATAATAAAATTTAATTCAATTAATTCATGTAAAAAAATTAAATTATCTAATTTTCTATAGTGAAAATTGTAGAGTATTATAAAAAGTATTAAATATAAGTATTAAAATAAAGTTAAATGGGTTCGCGGGTTGAAACTGGTATAACCCGTTTATGATCCGGACACGTTTAAAGTTAAACGGATCGGCCTGTTTCAACCCAAACCCGCGAAATCCCAACCCTAACCAGTTATAACCGTGTCATTTTCGTGTGTATTGGCGTATTGTATTCAATATTACAGCCCTACTATAGGAGGGGTCCATACCTCCTTTAGATAAATAGAGCCCCTGTGCTCCTAACATAGAGCTAGAACTACGAACTCACAATCGGTACCTCGCCTTCCAAAAAACAGCGATTGCTAATTAGCATTATTGCCAATTCCCCTTTTTAAAGGGACTTCGGAGACTACAATCAATTCCCCTTTTTAGAAGCCTATATCATTGCATCAATTCTTAGGAATTGAATTAATAATCACACACATTATTCTTCACTGCAGTAAAATGTTAGGAATTGAATTAATTAGCTTACACATTATTCTTCGATGCAATAAAAAGTTAGGAATTGAATTAATGATTTCACACGAACATCGCAATTTACATGCTCACCTTTTGCCTTTTTGTCATATGCCTAGAGGCAATTCTCAAGTAATTTGTGTGAATGCTTAAGGGTACATTTGGATTAAGATTATTTTATAGGCCTTGAACTAATTCAATTCAGGTTACATTAGCAGGAAACGAGTTTCAAACTAATGAAGGAGGAGTACTATATTTTTGTAGTCGGATATGTGTACCAGAAGATCAAGAGTTAAAGAGCAGAATGTTAGAGAAGGCTCAAAGAAATAAAAATGCTATTTATCCAGGAAAAGTAAAAGTGTATCAGGATTTGAAAAATGCCTATTGGTAGTTTGAAATGAAAAAAGATATGGTGAATTTGTAATGACTTGTTTAACTTGTCAAAAGGTCAAGGCCGAGTACAAAAAATTTGCAAGACTGTAGCAACCATTACCAATTCCTGAATAGAAGTGGGAAGAAATAACTATGGATTTTATCACTGGATTACCCATGGCTAAATCACAGAAGAATGCTATTTAGGTGGTCGTAGATCGATTAACTAAATCTGCGCATTTTATACCAGTAAATGTAAGGGACTCGATGGAGAGTCTGATTCAAGTCTACATTCGAGAAATCGTGAGACTAAAAAGTACCGTCAAGCATTGTATCTAGCCGAGACCCTAGGTTCACTTCGAGATTTTGAAATAAATTTTAGGAATATATGGGCTTAATTTTAAAGTTTAATACTACATTGCATCCCCAAACCGATAGACAATCCAAGGAGTTATTCAGATATTGAAGGACATACTGAGGTCGTAAATTTTGGATTTCGGGGACAAGTGGACTGATTATTTACCCTATATGAAGTTGACATATAACAACAATTATCAGTCATCAATTGGTATGACTTCATATGAGGCTCTTTACGGAAGGATGTGTCAAGTACCTTTGTTTTAGGGTTGGATTGAAGATGGTCAAGTTTGCAAAATTGGCGAGGTGAAGGAGATGACGGATAAATCTAGAGTGATAAAAGAAAGGTTGAAAGCAGCTCAATCTGATTTGTTGAAAGTACCTTTATTATTATTATTATTATTATTATTATTATTATTATTATTATACACCTTTTTTTTAAGAGAGTGATATATTATGTTTATGAGAAAAATTAGAAGCATATTTGCAGCTTACTTTGATTAATTATCAAACCACCAGTTTGGGGTAAAAAAAAAATAAAAATGAAAATGAAAATCAGGGCATTTGGGTTTTGGGCCAACCATAGCTTGCCTTGGGCTTTTGGTCCTTATTGGGTCTGTTTAAGGTTCTACAGGCAAAACTAAATTTGGACTTTCTTTCATGTCGCAACTCATAAATCCGCCCAATTTAACATATTAATATTCTAGATTTTGAAATCTCTCCGCGTCTATTTTTTTTTCCTGAGAAAGAATTTTGGATTAAAGAAGGGTTGTGCGCATTCTAATATATATATATATATATATATTAGAATACACATGAAGGTGACTATGGCACATCAAAATTTTGAAAAAAGTAGATATCAAATAATATTATCCTTATCATATTTATAATGTTATATTAAATAACCTTATTAATAAATTATATATTTTTGAAGAAACAAACATTTAATTCTTTTAAGTAATAAGTTATGAGAAATATACGTAGTATTGATAAATTCCATAAGATTCTTATCTAAATATAAATTCATCTGAATTTAGATGGATGAGACAAGTGGCACTACTTCGTATTGACATTTGAAATTATTAAATTTAAAAAAAAAATTTCTTGGTGAAGAAATTTGAAGGTTTTTTTTTATAATATCAGGGTTATCTGAAACTAATCATTATGCCAGCTACACTGCTCCATGTTGACATTTTGAATTATTGAATTTTAAAAAAAAATCCCCGGTAAAAAAATTTGAAGGGATTTTTTTTTTTAATATCAATGTTATTTGAATTCAATAAATTTAGATAAGATAGAACTAATCATTATGCCAATTTTTTTTGAACTTTTTAGAATTATATTCTTTTTAATTTCTTATTTTTCATCTTTTTGGGAACTCCAAAAGTATTATTCTATATTTATACATTTCATCTCTCTAAAAATTTGAAGGTTTTTTTTTTTTTTAAATATCATGCTTATTTGAATTGGTTTTTTTTTTTAAATCAGAGTTATCTGAAATTTTTATTTTTTTAAATTATTAGAATTATCTTCTTATCTGAATTGTTTTTTAATGTAAGAAAATTGGGAAAATTACTGAAACTATCCTGTGTAACGCACGAGCACTAAACTAGTTGTGTTAATTTCATCAACACTTCCAACTAACATGCTCAATGGTTGAGATATATTTGGTAATTCATGCATAAAGTAGGCATTTAACATAATTTTTAAGATATATATATTATTATAATAACTATTATCATCATTGTATTAATCTAATCAACACACTATAAAGAGACTTTACCTCTTCTCCTTCCTTATATATATTAATTTCATTATTGTATTCAAAATATCATATCTTCATTGACTGTTCCAATTTCGTCCTTAAATCAGTCTAGTTGTCTACTTACTTGAGATTTTCTTAGAGAAGATCAATGAACCCCAGTTAATTAGTCTGAGGAAGGTTATGTACAACTTTTTCAAGGCATTTTATGTGCAACTTCTACTCCTCAATCCTGCAAACACTGTTAGTAACCAAATCTTCTTACTCACCGAATTGCATAAGAGCTGTAAAGCTCCTATCCACTGCTTCACCCAGTTTTACTAATCGTCTTCACTAATGGCTACAGTGGTGTGATAAGAAAGCCTGCGACAACACACTGTTGAAGCCAGCTGGTCTTTGTAAGAAGAACTTTAAAGTATTTGTGAATTATAAGATTGGAAATGATGACAATATTTGGAATAATATTAAATATATTATTATTAGATTTTTTTATGATTATATGACTGTTGTGAGTGTATTTTGTTTTTTCTGTGTAAATCGTTTAAAGATATAAGTAGTTAATATGAATTAAAAAGAGACACTAATTAATTAGGCATTGCTTTCTTCTTGTAAATAGTAGAAAATCTATGAAGAAAGAAATTTGAGATGCTTTTCATTGGATTCTTATTTTTTTTAATAATTTTTTCACAGTTCTATATTTAGATGTCTGCCATATATTTTTGCATATAGCAAAATACAAAAAGTGCAAAAACTTACCAAAGCACTATCAGAATTAATATTTTTGATAGGATTAATATTACTTTTATTATTATAATTTTTGTGTGTTTGTTTGTTTGTTTTATTAATTATTTTGTGGATGTCTGCCCTTTTGGATTTGTCATGGCTATTTTAGCTTCGGTACGAATATCAGTGTCGGTAGGTCATATAATTTTTTTAATTATTGCTTTGAATATTAATTTTGTTACTAAATTAATCAAAATTATTAGTTAATAATTAATTTTTTATAATTGTTCACGGGGAATTTTTGAGTTTATAATTTTCTTTCTTTATTTATTTTTTGTATATAAAGGGCAACATATGTACACTGCTAACAGAGTAATGCATATCAAGATTTGCAAGAATAACTATTTGTTTCTCCTTTTATAATTGCCATATTTTATTTGTTTATTGGCCGCTCTCCATATTGATGTTGTTCTCACGAGCTTGAACTTAACTTGATCTATGTGTAAATTAGAGTTGTATTCGAATACGAATGAATTGAATAACACATTTTCAATCTCGAGTTTAAATATAAACAAACACTATTCAAATTCGTTCGTTTATTATTCAAGTTCAAATTCATATTCGAATTTATTCGATTATTGTTCGATAATATTCGAATTCGAAAAACTCGATAAACGTTCGAATTCGTTTATTTTATATTTTATATTTTATAAAAATAATTATTCAAAAATTAACAAAATAATTGAATATTATAATATCAAATAAATAAATAAAAAAATTAATCTTAATACTATAATAGAAGATTTATTAATATTATAAAATATAAGTACATGTAATATAATTATTTAAAAAAAATATATAATATGTTTATGAATATATTTAATTTCGTTCGTTTATTAATTGAACTTAATATTTCGTTCAAATTCATTTATTTATTAAACGAATGAGCTTTATTCGAACATAAACGAGTTCAAATAATTTTTCGTTCGTGAAAGTTTGATTCGTTTATAACGCTAGCGTGAACCATACATTTATAAATAATTAATTTTTGTAGTTTTTTTTTATTTAATCACGAGATAAAATCTCCACACATAGTGCATAGTGATTCACTAAGTGCCGTAATCCAAAAGACAGCAAAAGTGCTTTTAGGAAACAAATTGATGACATTAAACGAAGATTAATTGCTTTCATAGGATTTAATGTGCATGGATTAATTATACTCCCTCGACTTTAGTATTTGATACATTTAGATAAAAAAAAAAAAAATACACAGACTACATTTTTCTTGAAATTTATGAACTTTTAAATAAAAAAGAATATAATATTATCTACTTATTTTTGTCAAAATTAAATTTATTAATTGCTGCATACTCTTTTTCTCTCTTTTCTGCTATTAAATATTAAATTTTAATAAAATAATAATGATAAGAATAAAAATATAAAAAAAACTACAATAAATATATATCTTAAGTACACATTGAATTTTGAATTCAAAATTAACTTTAGAGTAATTAATTTATTAGAGTACATATTGAAGATAGCATCACAATATGTATGCGGTGCGGCACACTAGAACTCTCTTCCAAAAAGGATACTCACACTTCAGACTAGCGGGAAATTCTTATGTGGACCGAATTTACCGTAAATCGATACTTTAAAATATTGTACCTTTATAAAAATATATAATATATAAAATACGTAGTATAACAATCAAAACACTCTGTCCGTAAAACCCCCGACTCCTTGTTTTCTGACTCCTTACATGTCATAAAGAAGAAAAGCCGAGTATGTGTCACGCTCCAATCAAATTCTGAATTCTAGATCGCGCGTTTTTTGTTGACGCTGTAATACTTTGTACTGGTAGTAAGAACAAAACATTGCTACTTTTCATACATTTTTACTGGGCTTTTAATTCATAATTTATATTACTAAATTCGTTTTAATCTTTTAAATTTATATAATTTTATTTATATATTTTAAAAATATCATTATATTTAATATTTTTTATAATTATTATTTTATTTTATTTATTTAATTTTTTTTAAAATTATCATATTTTTATTTTTTAAAATTATTTAATATAATAATATAATAGTAAAATTAATATTAATAGTATTTAAATTTTTTAATGTGATAAATAAAAAAATATTAAAATTTTTTAATTATGATAGATAAATAACAAATACATGGATGAATGATAATCCATGTACCCGTGAATGACGATAATACCACGTTTGGCTTTATCCATCTTATTGGTTACTTCTTCCTGCTTTAATTCTTTCCCCCTATTATTTCATTGGGGTGCAAAGATTTATTTTTATTTTTGTCTTATATGCCTCTGTCAAAAAATTAGGAGGCCAAATTTTATTCCTACATGGGTTGAAGCTGAAGAAGATGCTTAAAATGACGACGTTTGAAGAGTTTAGGTTTAGTGATTTTATTAGTTAAATTAATTATGAAGATTATTTATTTTATTATATATATTAGTCTCGCTTAAATTACATATTTTTTATTTTTTTAAATTTAATATTTCTTTAAAATAAAAACTTTAAATTTATCATATATTGAAAAAAAGTAAGTTAATATTTCTCTTATATTACTAAATTATTAAAGAAAATATAATATTTTATAAATAAATAATAATTTTAAAAAGTATTTCATCCGTTTCTATTTATCTATCACAATTAATTACTTCACACAATTTAATAAAAAATAGTTAATCTCTTAAATTCATACAACTTTGTTTATACATTTCAAAAGTACCATTGAATTTAATATTTTTCACAATTATTTTCTTATTTTATTTGTTCAACTCTCTCCCTAAAATTATTATATTTTCGTTTTTCAAAACTATTTATTATAAGGGTATATCAATAAAATTAATATTAATGACACTTAAATTTTTTTAATATAATAGATAAAAAAGATATTAAATTTTTTTAATTATGATAGATAAATAAAGATAAAAGAATATTTATTTTAAATTTAAATTTAATGAACTTTATTTCTGACCCCACCCCTCGCAATTTAAGAGTGGAGGACGTTTTCCAAAAGAGAAGAAAGCGTTTATGGTGAAGTGAAACTTCACGACGGGAAGGACAATTATTGGTCCTTTTGAAATGACAATTGATGAGAGGAAGGACAATTATCAATAGAATCCCATTCCATTTTTGGGGAGAAAGGACAATTATCAGTAGGATCCCATTCCATTTTTGGGCCTCCTATTCCTATTCCCCAGTCCCACGCCATTGAGGGGAGGAAGTACAATTCTTCCCTCGAATTTTAATCTATAATCAATTCAATTTAATTAATAAAAAGTAAATTGATGAATTTAATATCTTATTTTTTTTTTTACTTTGATAAGTTTTGTTCTTAATTTTTATTTTAAAATTTTTAAATCTATCATCTTTTTTCGAGAGTGAATTATTTGATCCTTCTATCCATCTATTGACGGTCAACATAAATCAATGTTTATTTTGGAGAATATTTTTTAAAGAGAAATTTTAAGGACCAAACTTGATAAATGAAAAAAGTTTAAAGACCAACTTGTCAAATAAAAAAAGTTTAGGGATCAAATCTATTAATTTGCCTTAAAAAATTGTATAATTTGAATATTTTCTAAATATATGTTCCATCTTCTATTTTTAACCATTCAAAAAAAGAATAATACAATTTTAAAACTTAAATGATGTCAATTTTTAAATAATGTCAATTTCATATTTTTTAAATAATTTATTATTAAGCCAACAATTACTTATATTTCTACTATCCCTAGATCACTATTCTAGACCACTCATATGTGCAAGGGACAAGTAATATTTTTTCTTTCTTTTATGGAACAAGAAGAAATGTTTTAAATTGACTAACTATTACAAATTATGATATGAACATTATTTTTTAGTATCTTAAAAATAAAGAAGCGAATTGTTATTTTATTATTTTTTTATGAAGGGATTGTATTATTAAATTCCTAACTTTTTAAGCACATTACAAATTTATGAACCTTTCAAACTGAGGAGTAGACTAGTCTGAAAGATCTGGGCTTCCAACAATGTCGTTGGAGTTTCTTGATATGAATCCGAATCATAAGTAGAATATGTGATAGTTCAAAGTTTATTTAGCCAGAAAACAAAAATGGAATTGTAAAGCTTACAGAACCATTCCATAAATCGGAATGAAGAAATCTTATGTTTTGACCATGGTGAAATATCAAATAGCAGAATTCGTACAATGGCATAGATAAGTGGTAAGAACACCCCACTCTTCCCTCAGCTCACCCATGGCTAACAACACTATATGCGAACCAAGCTAACGGGAATAGCCTTGAGAGGGACTGCCTTCTGAACTGACAGTCCAAACCTATCCTCCATGTCGACGTCTTTCGGTTCCATTCCTCCTTCGAGCTTCCAGTCAAAGTTATGAATCAAAGAAGCTACCATCAGATGCACCATCCGATAAGCCAAAGGCAGCCCTGGGCAGATTCTTCTTCCCGAACCAAAAGGAATTAGCTCAAAATGCAGCCCTCTTACATCAATCTCGCTCTGCAAAAATCGTTCCGGGATGAACATTTCAGGACTTGACCAAATGCCTGGATCTCTGCCGTAAGCCCATACATTGACAAGAACATTTGCATTTTTGGGTACCATGTAACCGTTGATTTCTACATCTGCCTCAGCCTTGTGTGGAAGTAGGAAAGGCAAGGTTGGGTGAAGGCGAAAGGTTTCTTTAACTACTGCTTGCTAATAAGGAAGTCTGGAAATGTCTGATTCCTGGACTTGTTTCTTCTGCCCTGTAGCTTCATCAAGTTCTGCTCGAGCTTTGGCCATCTTTTGAGGGTCACGCAGTAACTCTGCAATAACCCATTCCACGGTTACTGCAGTTGTATCGATCCCTGCCACGAATAAATCCTATCGAAGAACAGATATTTTAGTAAGCTGTGCAACATTTACCAATATGCATTCACTGAATGGATGCGGCAATCAAATTATCGGCAAAAACGAGTAAGGAAGGACTGAGGTCAGTTTTCTGATATAGGCAAGTACCTACCATAAGCAAATGTTTGAGGTCATTGCAGCTGAACTCAGACTCATTTTTCGCGCTGTGTTCAAGGAGGGCTTCTAACATGTCATTCTTCCGAGAGCAACTGTCCAATGAACCTCTTTCTAGTTGCCGTTGATTAATAATATCACCAAATATATCAAATAGTTTCTGGAAATAGAACTCAGCTTGGCGAATGATGCCCTGTGGATCTATCAATTTAAGTACGGGCAAGTAATCTGCAAGATTAGGGGAGCCAGCATATTCCATCAAGCCCCTCACAATCTCCTCGAGTTCTTGAGACGAATTGGCACCATAACTAGCAAAATCAACCGAAAAAAGAGTGGTTGATATTAAGTTCAGGGATGTCGTAAAGGCAGCATCACCAATATTTACAGCAACCTTGCTAGCACTGCAACTATGTAAATAATCACACAATCCTTGAATCTTTTGTTGGCGAAGGCCTTGACTAGCATCAAGTCTTTTTGCCGCAAACATTTGTTCTCTGCTTATCTTACGGAGATTACGCCATTGAATTGAAGCTGGCATCCAGGCGATAGAGACCTTGTGGTGATCAAGCACACAGGCAGCACTGGGGACACTTCGATTTGAGAAAACTTGGTCATGCTTTTGTAGTACTTCTTTTGCGATCGTGGGAGATGATACGACTATTGTTATGTTGCTCCCCAGCTTAAGGGACATAAGTGGTCCATAAGTTTTGGCAAGTTTAGCTAGTGATTGATGCGGCTTTTGCCCGAGTTGAAGGATGTTACCGATGACTGGAAATGAGTAAGGCCCCGGAGGAAGTTTGGCTAGCCTCCGGGAGCTCAATGTTGAAGTGAGGATGTACATAGCGGCTCCAGTAAGTACAACAATGGAGAACATCAGGGAAAACCCAAGATCCATTTTTGTTGTGTTACTGAGCCTTCCCAACTCTCCCTCTCTCGAACTCCTGGGTGTATTTAAGAGTCAAGATCGAACAGAAGGACGAATTTGCTGAACCAACGAAGAATACCTTTGTGCATGCCCTGAGGAGATATGTTGGTACGTCTGGACAGGCGGGGCCCGTTCTAATTGGGAATTAGGGCCTGGGATTATCCTGCAGGTCCAGCCCCTCCTCTAGTTACGTTTTCGTTTTCGTTTTCGTTTCCTC
This sequence comes from Voacanga thouarsii, assembly GCA_026120185.1. Lineage (NCBI taxonomy): Eukaryota > Viridiplantae > Streptophyta > Magnoliopsida > Gentianales > Apocynaceae > Voacanga > Voacanga thouarsii. The sequence goes on from JANUWF010001938.1 coordinate 751,864, forward strand.
AGGAAAATAACTCCAACACGTTTATTGGCAGCAACAACTCAAAACAGATTCTTCTTGTGAAAAATATTTGCTTTCTTTCTCATTTGAAATTCATCACTGACGAACTCTGGAAATTGGGTGATTTACAATAACTACACGAAGGGGTTTTTTTACCATATGATCAGAGGCCAAAAGTCTATTACTTTTTTTTTTTTAAATTCAGGTATACTTATTTGACTATTTTTGAGATTATAGATTATTTTTCAGATTTATAGTCATATAAATTTTAATTTAATCTCACTCTAATACTATAATCATATAAAATTGAGTTCAATCTCATTTTAATATCATAATTATATAAATTTAAATTTGATAGCATGCATTACAAAAATCTCGGTGTGTCATCCTATTTTATATTTATCACGTGAGGTGTCTACTATTACCTCTTTTTTTTTTTAAGAAAAAAAATGTGATAAAGTATTTTTGCTACTATCGAATATATTATCTTATTTTACGTTTATTTTATGTTTATCACGTGAGGCATCTTCTATGACTACTTCTTTTGTTTTAGGGAAAAAAAATGTGACAAAGCTTTTTTGCTACTATCGAAAATGTTAAAACAACGGCAGGTCAGGTTTATTGTTTTAGTTCCAATAGCAAAAAAAATAGTAGCCAATTGGGGTTATCGGGATTCATCCGGCAGGAAACATACCACGTTGCAGAAGATGTTTGATGATCAAAGAAGAAATAAATTTCGTGAATGCTGAAGAAGCAAAGAAACTCATAGCAGATTAGGGATAGGCAATATTAGATGTTAGGTATGACACTCAATTTAAACGGGCACATATAAAGGACTGCTATCATGTTCCTCTATTTATTGACGACGAAGACAATGATTTAGGTAAATCCTGTTTTCTTTATATCTTCTTCCTTATTGCATTGTCGTTTTTTACCCAAAATTATTGATTGGCAGGAATTTAGTGCAGGGAAAATAATAAAGAGGACTGTACACACCAATTTTGCTGGTCTGTTTTTTGGGTTGCCATTTACAAAGACCAATCCCAACTTTGTGCAATCTGTAAATACCCAATTTTCACCAGAAAGAAAGCTGTTTGCTTGCCTGTCGGGAAGGACTGAGGTAATTGTTCTCAGATTTTGTAATATTGATCCTATAAAATTTCAAGCTGTTTATGCAGAAGAATCACAATTGAAGGCCTATGAATCAGGTTATGGTTTCTTGAATTTGATTCAAACATGCGTGCCTCCCAACTGAGGGATCCCCATTAAGTTCACTGCAGTTAATTTTACTGAACCTGCTCTATTTTTTTGAGGCCATTGATCAAAGGTAGTGTATAGATAAGGAGAATGCAATTGAAAGGTTCAGTCACCTTTCCAGATTTAGGAATAGGTGTTATTCTTTATTGGAAAATTTAGTGCTATTGTTGAGGTTGACCAAATATAGAAATGCAAATTGAAGTTTTCACTGCAAAATTTTAGATGGGTGTAAAATTGTCCAATCTGTCATGTTAATTCAAAAGATCAGTCAAAAAATGCATCTTTTTTTTTCCTTTCTGATCTCCAAAATAAAAATTTTGAAAGAGAATCTAATAAAATTCAAGATGATCTGTGGCACACAAGTGTGTTATAAAGGTATCCTAGATTATGGGAGGATTTAACCTCTAATATTCAGACAGTTGGCTTCTTCTCTCTACCACTCTATCAAGTTTATTCGAGTCTCTTACTTTCTTTTTCATCTGATCCATTTAATAAACCAAATGAATTTTCAACTGCCGCTGCTGCCAGTAAATTAGAGCAAGCTGGCTACAAAAACCTACCATGCATTACATTTGGGCTTCAATCTGTGAAGTCAGGTAGTCTTAATTCCATTACTTCAACCATCATGTCCTCAACATTGGAAGTAACCTACAAAAGTCTTATCTGATTTCCAGGAACTTTCAATTCTGTCAGTGCTAGCGAGCTACAAAATGCAGGGAAGGCTGCTTTGGTTACAGTGCGAGGGTAGATCTCAGCTGTTTTAGGAACTGTACTCATCTGTAAGTTACTTGATACCTTCCCCTGGAACATGTCTGGGACTTTGCTTATCACAGAGTGAGCTTGTGCTTACATTGTCAAACCTGCAGGTGCATTTCTTTATGTAACTTTCTTCTCTGAGCAAGCAGAAAAACTCCTTCAGTTAGCTCCTTCAAGCTAATACTGGTTTTCCCATTTTTCTTTTTCAACCAACAGAAGCTAGTCCCTAGTTGGTGAGGCAATTTTGCTTCTCGTTATTTGCGTAAAAACTGAGGGAGATTAGAATTTAGAAGGCGGAGGGAACCCATATTGACAGGAGAGAACATGTATGAAGATCTGTAAAGCAGAAGAGAAATCATGAAAAACACTCATAGTGAGATTGCCATCTCATTCAATGTAGCTTGGGAATTGTGTGATTCAATTCTTGGAAAATCCTTTGTATTATTTTTTATTAGCAGGAAAAATTGTCCTTAAATCATTGTTCTGCATACCAAGGACATCATTGTATAATGCAAGAAACATAATCATGATTCTTACTGCTTTGGTAAGAATCATGTTTATGATGTTTTTAGCTACTATGTAATATTTAATCATCCGTGAGCAACTTTCTGGGGGCTGTGCTTTGCACTACTAAGTTAACCTCTACTCTGGCTATGGTGCATGGTGCACTGATGCTCTAGATTGTGTTCTTCTGCATACCACTACAAATTTATGTTCCTATTTGCTTATGCATTATTCTGGAAATATTATACTGTATTTTTCTATTTGCTGCATGCTTGGGATGGATTTCTGAAAAGTATCAACAAGCTAGGTGCCCTGGCGTTGGGAGGGGGTTTGTTCCTCGGACTGAGTAGGCTTCGTGCATGTCGGGGAAATTCTGTTAAATGATGGTGCTTTTCAACCGAATTCCGATTCGGGATGGTTGTTGGGCAATTTTTTATTTTAGGGAGGTTGCATTATAAATATTTAAAATCAGGATGCATCAGTGTGATTATATAGTTTTTCAGCTTTATTAGAAATTAAAAATTTTGAAATTTAAAAATTTGATATCGTATTTTTACAATAAGACATTAAAATTTTATTTCAGGAATACGATTTTAAATTAATAAAATATTTTTTTTTGCAAGCCGTGCACGTCTTTGTCTATCCATTAAACTTTTAGAATGCAACAAAAATCTATAAATGTATTTCTTACATTATAAACGGTTATTAATATAATATTCAAATTGACATAATGTAATAAAAATTTTAAATATATTTTTTATATCATTTTAAATCACTTGTAATTTAATAAAATAATATAATAGTATTACAACTATAATAAAATAGTTATTTCAAAATTTAATAATTACGCATAATTATATGCTAAAAATATTAAAATAAATATATAACTAGTCTATTAAATTTAATAATTACACAATGTTTTCCCTTTTCATCATTAGTGCTCTTGTCATGCTATATGGACATTGGGAGAGTTAACGTGATTGAATAACGAGAATATGAACATTAAAAGAAATGAAGTGAAAAGTGAAAAGTGAAAACATGTTTCTGTAACTCTACAAAATCTTCCCTACAGTATCGAAACATCCACTAGCAAAAATCATTAACTTTTTCAAACATCCATTTTTCTTTTGTTCAGAAGCCCAATCTGCTCTAAATTCTGAACTATAAAAACGACGTCTACTCCCTACACTACTGCTGTCAAGTTGGCTGATTACACAAAAAGAGAACTTTGAAAAAACAAATATTCTGGACTCGAGAATCCATCGGTGGCTTGCTTAGACTCCATCACCACGAATGATAGCTTCCAATGGCGCAATATTTTGCGCTTGGCAAGATACAGAAGTAGCATAAATTTTCAGGCCGCGGTACGACCGAGGCAATTTACCAACAACAATGCTTTGTAGTTTCCCCGTCTTGGGAGGCAATTTACCAATAACATCTCTTTCAAGTTTCACCCTCTTGTGATCATATGCGTAAACCGGTGCGGATGAACTGCCACCCGTTTGAATTGCAAATAATATCTCGCCGCTAGGCAGATTACCAACTGGAAGAAAAGTAAAATCATCCACACCCTGCAGTTCCTTTGGCAAACTGAGCTTATAAACATTGCGGATTTCATCGTCTCCTATTACAAGAAGGTAAGTATTACATTTGTCCCAGAAAAGTACACACGGTCGCCCTCCATCCTGCACTAAACACCAAAGATATTTGCTAGGATATTTGGTTGGGTCAGACAGAGGGAGTCGAATAGAATTACCAAACTTCTCTTCGCTCAGATCAAAAGAATACACGACGAGGCCATTCGGCCAATACAAGACACCATTCACACAAGTTACATCATGTGTAATACCCGACATAAAGAACCGAGGTACATGTCTGCTAGATCGCAATTCTCTCCATGAATAATCGGGGTCCAACCCTCTCCATGAAGAATCGGTGCCAAGCGTGAGGATCTCCAACCTAAAACGGCAGTCGTACCCATCAAAGATCCACTTGCCTATAGTTCTTATCATCAACAACTTGTATAATCCCTTCATCGGATCAAATCCCAAGTAGTAAGTGGGAGGACGAGAAGAAAAGCCGACATCGACTGGTCTTGTAGCTGGAACTGGAAGTCTCATGGATTGGCTGGTAAAAACATTACAGAGGAACAACTGATCTTCACAATAAGAATAGCAAAAGAGTCCATTCACCACTTGCGTGACTTCTCCAGAGCGACGACGGAGAGGGATGTTATTACTTGGTTCTTTGTCCAGAAAGGAAACACTAAACAGGTTAACGAATTGTTGAGGAGATGGTTCAGAAGGGGCGGGGGCTGAGGATACCCGTAGAGGGCAGTAATCAATACGGTGTCCCAATGCAATTTCATATCCCTCATCCTCATGGAGTACAGGGAGAGAGAGGACGAGACAGCAGGAGTTAGAGCTTCGATAGGCCTCAATGAATTGATGGCTGCGGAGAATAGAGCGCCAAACCTTTGAAACGCATAAGCATTGGAATAACTTCCTAATAGGAAGTCTGGTGAAAACGTCCCACATAACATCTAGTGGTAAATCTCGAACGACTGAATCACATCCCCTGGACCTAATAACTTCTTCTTCTTCTCCAGTTTTGATCTTCTTCCTCATGGTATCCATAGTTTTGCTGGTATTCATCTTTTTCGTATTTGTGGAGCAATATAAATAAGTCACTTCCCCCTGGTAAGTTTTAGATTTCTTTTCGCAATAGGCTTGGACTAGATTTTGGTATCCAAGCCAGATTAGGCAAAGGCTACAACTGTCCAAAAATTAATGATGTTTATTTTTGGTAAAAACCTTTTAAAAAAAATAAAAACTTTGTACCAATTTAACGGCACTCCTCGTGGAAGGAGCAGAGACCAGAGAAAACGGGCGGTCTAGAGAGGGGTCCACCCCCACATTATTTTAAAATTAACATCTTTGAATGTAAGGCTATTTCATTATTTCCCACATTATTTAAATATTAACATACTTTTTGTTTTTTTCTTTTGAACAAGACATAGCATCACTTATTTAAATGATTTAATATATATTCTTTATTTTTCTCAAGAAATATTAAAGTTAAACAATAAAAATATAAATATTAAATTTTAATGTAATTCAATTCGAGTTTATAGTATATTATAATTAAATTAAATCTAAATTTAGATTTAAAAATATATTGGGGCGTGTTTGGATTTAATCACACTCTATTATAAGCCCGACCCAATGTATGCATATACATACATATATATATTTCTTATTAATTATAATTCATTAAAAACAAATTACTACTGTTAATGGTCAAATCAAAATAATAACATCATAATTAAAGACATTCTTTTAATTATGATATATAAAAATATATTAGGTACCGACAAAGATAATTATGAAATCATTATCAAATATTTTTTTCTCCGTGTGAATTTTAATAAAATTGAAGAAATATAATTTAAACAACGCATGAAACTTAGTGTGTGTACAGTGTTGTCTGGAAATTTTTGAAAATTGGACACACCAATTACTAAAAGAAAATTTAGATAATTAACATAAGAGAACAAAATTATCTCATGGAGTCATTTTTGCTGGAAAAGAAACATAACTTTTAAATGATTTGAACAAGACAACATAGCAACACCCTCTATACGATTTGATACCGCAGCACTATCAACATCCACAAGAATACAATCACCAACTAACCTATGGACAAACAGGGTCACAATAAAGTTGCCCAAGTCTGCATTCAATTGAAAGATTTTTGCTTCCATTAGACAGGAACAATATTGCAACGCAATATACATATATGTGGAACTAAAATAAGACGCTGCGAATTTGGCAAGAAAGCAAAATATTTAAAATAAGAGTCAATTATATAACCGAATTGCAACGGCCACCTACGTCTTGATAAGTGTTAGATTTGACTTGTCAATTTTCTGTACTTTCATTAAACTTCCTGTTAAAATTATATCAATTTGACAGATAGTAATATAAAGAGTCTAACAAATATAGCGAATTAGTAATGCAGTTCGACTAACAAATCTACGTTTGTGATCCATGATTAGTAAAAAGAATCCATTAAATTTTGACAAAAGTTACAATAGTAATACTTATCTCAATTCACTAAGTGTTCCTTGTAGAATATAACAGAATATGTCACAGTATTCTTTCTGTCAAACTTGCAGAAGACTATTGTTGAATTCAATCCAACGTGATTAATTATCTATTAATCATTGCTGCAACAAATCTACGGGTCTTTGTTTGATAGCAACTTATTCAACTAAGAGATAATGGATTTGAAGAACTTGACGACTCAACCTTCATGTTGATGAATATGCAGTATAGAAGTAAATAAACTCAAATTTGTGATGCAAACACTCAACAAAAAATTACAGCAATATCATACCAACCATTTGCATCAACCTTACTAAAGTATGAACATGAACTTCACCCTCTATGTTTTGCACAACTTAGCCAAGAGATATTTCTTTTCTAAATCACTTACTTCTTCCAAGCTAGCTGTGTATATTTATACAAGTTAGAGGTATTGTAATTTTATTAGAATGGAAAACCGCTAAACTTGAATGATCGTAATAGGTTTCCTAAGCACCCTGATTTCTTTTTTCAAGTCAACTTCTGCTTGAGTTATCTCCAATATCTTCTAATTAATTCTTCCACACATATTCGCAAGATCAGATCTTGGATGAATATCCCTTCAAAATCTATTCTGAAAATGCCCATTTCTAAAACGAATTCATATAGCATCAAATTGTGCCAATAAAGTTGTTTACTAAAAGACTCAGCGTACACAGTAAATCAAGGAGACATGTCAATATTCCAGCAACATAAACCCTAACAGTATCTCCATTTGGCAATGTTGATGCAAAACCATCTGTCTATTGTAACTCGTAGAATAACACAACATCCAATAGAACATGTAGCATAACACAACCCTTGCAATAATATTGTAGTAAATAGAAATAGAATTTAATGATACTATCCGTAATTGCAAATAACAAATATCCAAGACCTATTTACTATTATAATACCCAAATCATAATGTCAAGTAATTGTTCAAATAGATTTTTCCAACAACCAACCAAAAGAACCAACATCATCCAAATATCTAAATCAGTCCAGTAATCCTAATCCAGTAGACAACAGAAAGAGCATAACCAAAATAGACTTCCTCTATCCTTTTTTGGAACAAACAGGGCCAATCACCATTAGTCTTTGGATTCCTCCAGAGGCCGAATCAAGACAGTGTAAAGAGTTATTTGATTAACCTGGACTGACGAACCTCTTTTAGTAATAAAACAACCTAAGCAGTAAGATTATCCACAGAGAGTTGGAGCAAACTAAGTTGTGCAGATATGGTGAATGAAGCCGGCGGAGCTCACCTGGCGCCAGATCCACTTGGCCTGTTGGCCAAATTTCACAGAGCACACCCAGCGCCAATCCCAGCAAGCCTACCTGGCGCTAGGTCACTTCAGGCATAGTCGAGTTTTGTTGATTTTTCTTGTTTTGTTTTATTTTTATTTTTAATTTAATTCTCACAACTTTTAATATATATAGGGATATTTTGGACCTTTTAAAGGGTTGAAAGGCTGAGATTTCATCTCACCTTAGTTAGGTTTAGATGCCTCTATATATGACATTATAACATTTCAATGTAACAACTTTGAATATTGAGAGAAATCAAAGAGTCACCTTGAGAAATTTTGAGAGGTGATTCCTCTTGAGTAAATCCCATGAATATAATGACCATTCTTAGAGCCTAATCCTTCTCTATGTAATGAGTCTATTAACCCTTTTAGGATATATCAATTAGATTGCTAATTTGGGTCTTAGGTTATCGATAATCTAAGGTTCTTGTTGGAGGTAAAGTTGAGTGCCTAAATCATCTTTTTCAAAATGTTCTTGGTTCCTTATTGAATTAAGGGTCATTGGTTGTGATTTGGATAACTTGATTCTCATTTCTAGTATTCTAAGTTCTCTATTTTGGTTTAGGGTCCTAGTATTTGAATTGGGTATTCTGTTTCTTCATAAATTCCACTGTTTTGAGTTCTTCAATGGGTCTTTAAATTTCACCCTTAATTAGCCACGGAATTCATTGAGAAAACAACCCCAAGATCATATAAAATAGTTTGGTATCAGAGAGGTCAAAGCTTGGAGACATTGAACAAGGCTTCAAAATTGGTCAATCCCGTAACTCAAATTTATGCTACAAAAAGGTTAAGTTTTCTTTGATTTTTCTTGTGTTTTATGTGTTAAACTTGTGTCTTGTTGATAGTATAAATATTGGAGATTGCAAATTTCTTGTTGTTTGTTGATTTTGGAGGCTAAAATTGCTTAAAATTTCTATTATATTTTGAGTTCCGAAAATTACTTACAAAGTATTTGATATTTTGCTTGAGTGAAATTTTCACTTGAAATTGTGTCTAAAACTCTGTGAACACTTTTTATAGTTGTTTATCTACCATTCCAAGTATTTTTGGGGACATTGCTTGACCAATTGAAATCATTATAATTGTTAAATTCTTACTCTTGTTCTTAAGTGTTATATTCTTGAACTTCTAATGCTTCATTAAAAATCTTGTTAGGTCTTGTCCATTCACCCATTCCCCAGTCATTGAAGTTATTAAACTCTCTTGAATTTATTGACTCTTGATATAAGCTCCTTGAGGCTCATTGTTGTTGATGATCAAACTTCCATCTAAGTGTAGTTGATTGTCCTTAGAGGGTTAGTAAACTTGTCAAATTTGGACTAATTCTTAAGCAATTGGGGAGATTTTTGTGGAAAGAATTCACTGAGAAAATTGAGCGCTTGAAAAAAAAAAAAGGCAAAAGTGTGAGACTATTCTTGTTAAAAGACAAAGGAGAGTTAAACACGAGGGTTGAACGATAATTCTTGAGTGGATACACATGAGGGAGTGATTGTGAGGAATTACTCTCTCCTTTTTTCCAAAATTTCTAAGTGAGCACGCTTGAAATTCTCAATACAATGTCTCAAGGAACTTCATTTGATATTCGAGCCACCTTTGAAATATTCCAAGCAAAAATGGAAGGCATGAGGAGGGACATTGAGGGGATGAACTCAATGAATGCAAAAAGGGGAGATAGCCTTAGAGTGAGAAATGAGTGCAAACCTCCACCCCCATTATATGAGCAACTAATGAAGGGAAGTGGAGAACATTTTAAGGGAGGTTATCTAAAAATTCCAATAAGACATGAGGACAAAAAATTGAGGAGTAAAAAATTGATGGGTCCAAGGAAAGGGACCTACCCTAAGAAATCCACATATACCAATCCCATATTTCAACATTCACTAAATAAGAAAAATAAGCCACCAAAACAATCATCGAAAACAACACAAAAGTCTAGAGAAGAAGAGGGTAGTGAGGAAAGGCTTGGGGTTGGGAAGGTTATTCCATTGATTGGTGTTGCTAGAAAAATTGAGGGTGTGAATGATGTTGAGAATGAGGAGAATTCACAAAGGAGTAATATCTTTTACACTATGTGTCTTATCCAACAAAAGCCTTGTAGTATGATCATTGATAGAGGAAATTGCACTAAGGTGATAAGTGATACCTTAGTGGAGAACTTGCGATTAGAAACCATGAGATATCCTAAACCATACAAACTCTATTGATTGAGTGATTGTGGTGAAGTTAAAATAAACAAACAAGTTGAGATTGAGTTTGCTATGGGGGCCTATAGAGTAAACTATTTGATATGATCTTGGGATTGATTTTCTAGTCAATTTCGTGGCTAAAAATAGGGCAAAATTCAAGACCTATGTAAGAACTCAAAACAATGAGTTTAGTGAAGAAATGACACACCCAATTCAAATACTAGGACCCTAAGCTAAAATAGAGAACTTAGAATACTAGAAATGAGAATCAAGTCATCCAAATCACAACTAAAGACCCTTGATTCAACAATAAATCAAGAACACTTTGAAAAAGATGATTTAGGCAACTAACTTTACTTCCAAAAAAGAACCTTAAATTATCTATAACTCAAGACCCAAATTAGCAAGCTAATTGATCTATCCTAAAAGGGTTTATAGACTCATTACATATGGAAGGGTTAGGCTCTAAGAATGGTCTTGATATTCATGGGATTTACCTAAGAGGAATCACCTCTCAAAAGCTCTCAATGAGACTCTTTGATTTCTCTCAAATTTGAAGATGTTATTCTATTTTCTTCTTTTTCTCCTTTCCCTTTCTCCACTTTGTCCCCAACCTCTTCTTTCTACTCCAATCAATGGACAAATTAGCTCAATCACCATTCCTCATTTACTACACATTCCAACCCCTCAAAGTTTCTCATTTCCTACATCTTTTGATTGATTCAGTAGAGGGTTGGCATGAGTAGTTTGCTTTGGGTTTGCTCTCCTTTGTGGTTGTATTTCAATATTCACATGTCTTCTTTTTCCTCTTTGTGCCCCATAAAATCCCCTATGTGCCAATTTGTTGGGATAAGTAGCTTTGGTGTGTCTATAGGTGGAATTTCCACTACCTTGCAACTTATCCTTCCTCCATTGTGGTTCATTAGGACAATTATAAAAGTAATAACCTTTTCTCCAACAATTAGAGCAATCATACTTCTTCTTTTGCACTCCATTATTTGAATAGTTTTGCAATCTATCATTTGTTCTCTTTGGAGGTCCTCCTATAAGAAATCCATCACTCTCATAGTCTATGCGGTTATAGCTTCCCTTTTGACATCCATCATTTCTCTCTCCACTAGTGTTTTGCTCTTCATCACAATCATTCAACAATTTGCAATTATCTTCACATTCTTCATAGTCCCATTCTTCCTTATTATCACATTCTCCTCCATTTGAACATGACATTTCAGAGAAATTACTTACTTCACTTTGAGCACTCATCGAAGATGAATCATATGAACTATCATAAGCCAGTCTTTCTTGTGAAAGAGAAAATTTGAATAGAAAAACACAAAAGAAAAGTTTCTCACTTCACCCCCTCATGTGTTTAGCACCCAATCAATGTCACTCAACCCTCGTGTTTATATTCTTCTTTGGCTTTTTGCAACAATGAGCCCACTATCTTGCCTTTTTCAATCCACTCAAGTGCTTTCCAAGTTTAAGACTAATTCAAAAAGAAACAAACTTTCTAGTGGTTTCAAGAAGATTTACCTCACTAAGAACAATCTACTATGTTAGGAGACAATGCAGTTCATGAATGGAAGTTTGAGATAGTCATGTATGAGCAATCATAAGTCATTGTTTCTCTTTTCCTCCCTTTTGTTTCCTTATGTGATATTCCGAGATCTTCATATGGTGTGACCAACCCACCAAGAAGATACTCCGAAACCCCAAGAGTTGTGTAGTTCAATAACTTGAAAGCTATTTTGAACAATCGTTTTATAAATGTTTATGTATATGTAGTATGCTCAATCTTAGGTAAGCCAGATTTCCTTACTGAGCTAGTGAGCTCACTCTTTATCTACCATTTTGCAGGTTCTCAGTTAGATAATGATGAGTTAGATGAGTGGTTTGATGAGGACTTAGAGTGATGAGCTATTATTATCTTTGTATTAGTTTTAGCACGCTGTTTTGGGAATTGTTTATTGACATGGATTCAGTTTTCATGTTTGGTATTTAATTCATAATTTAAGACTAAGTATTGTTATCTCTTAAGTTATGAATGGATGATATGTCACTACAAGAAAGTCAGCAAATTGCAACGGATTTTTGCGACGGCCAAAATCCGTCGCAAATTTGCGACGGCTCACTGACGGAAAAAAGGAAAAAGGAATGTAGTTGACCGACCGTCGCAAAATTAGCGACGGAAATTAATTTTTTAATAAAAAAATTGTAGAAAAAATTTCAAAAAAAATGTTCTAGCAAATCCGTTGTAGAAAAATTGCGATGGATTTGCGACGGCTTTTTTTTTGAATTTTAAGAAAATTAATTTATTTTTTAATTTTAGAAATACGAATTTGCGACGGATGTTTTTTAATTTTAAGAAAATTAATTTATTTTTTATTTTTAGAAATCCGTCGCAAATCCGTAGCAAAATTTGCTACGGATTTATTCCGTCTCAAATCCGTAGCAATTTTGCGATGGATTTTTTTTAATTTTAAGAAAATTAATTTATTTTTTATTTTTAGAAATCCGTCGCAAATCCGTAGCAAAATTTGCTACGGATTTATTCCGTCTCAAATCCGTAGCAATTTTGCGACTGATTTGCGACGGATTTTTTTTTTTAATTTTAAGAAAATTAATTTATTTTTTATTTTTCGAAATCCGTCGCAAAATTGCTACGGATTTGCGACGGATTGGTGTTTTCTTTAAAGTTGCGATGGATTTGCGACGGATTAGTGTTTTCTTTAAAGTTACAACGGATTGATGTTTTCTATAGAATGAAGTTTAAAAAAAATTATCGTTGTAAATAATTTTAATCTAAAATATTTAAAGTTACTTATTAAGGCTTTTTTTTGTATAATTTTGTATACTATATACACATGAGTGTTATTATCATAGAATATGTTCATGATTTTCTTACTAATATTGTTTATTGTATAAAATATTCTTACATGTTCTTTATAGATAATTTTATAAATTGAGTAATAAGGAGTTTCATTAATTATTAAGAAAACTTCATTAATATATATATATATATATATATATATATATATTTGTGATTATGTTTGTATATGTGTACGTATTTACATATGTATATGATATGTGTGTGTATCTATACATATAAATAAATGCTTGTGTGTGTATATATAAATATATAATCTGAATATATATATATATATATATATATATATATATATATATATATGTGTGTGTGTGTGTGTGTGTGTGAGCGCGCGTGCGTGCGTGCGTGCGCTTATGATTGTGTGTGTATATGTACTTTAATATATATGGTGTGTGTGTGTTTGTGTGTGTGTCTATGTATAAAATATGTATGTATGTATATATATATATATATATATATATATATATATATATATATATATATGTATGTATGTATGTATGTATGTATGTATGTATGTATGTATGTATGTATGTATGTATGTATGTATGTATGTATGTATGTATGTATGTATATGTATATATTTAGGTTATATTGAATATGAATTTATGCGTATATTTATATACATATATATATATATATGTAAAAATAATTTAATAAAAAAGATAGTATATAAATATATAAAAATATTTTTTTATTTTTGAATAATATAGTTTTATATTGAATATAAATATACAAATTTTTGTTGTGTATTCCGTGGTTAATCTGTGATTATTTGTCACGAAATCACAAAATTACAATTCATTTCTGATAAATTCGTGACATTTTTTCCATTTTTTAAAAAATAATCTACCAAAAAAATAAAATAAAAAATTTTTGAACAACCACTTTTCTTCTTCCCCTAACTCCCTCCTTCTTCCCTCCCTGCCTGCCTCCCGCGCTACCAGATCTGCAATTTCACCGAGCTTCCCCCCTCCCCCTTGCCGCGCCGTTTCTCTTCCTGCCGCCACCCCCTCTCGCCACCTCCCCCTTGCAGCGCTGGTCCCCCTCCCCCCCCCCGACTCTCTCCCCCCCGTCTTTCTCCCCCTCCCCCCTCCTGCTACGGCGCAGTCCCCCTCCCCCTGACTCTCCCCCCGTTTCTCTCCCCCTCCCCCCGCAGGGGCTCTCCCCCCTCTGCCCCCCACGGCTCCACCCCTCCCCCGAGGCTATCCCCCCTCCACCCCGGCCCCCTTCTCCCCTCCCCTTCTCCGCCTTCTCGCCAACCACCCCCAACCCCCTTCTTCGCCCCCCCCCCAAATCTGCAGACAATCTCCCTTCTCCTATATTATTGTTTAATTTCTACCCAAAACACTTAAAACCTGCTTCTTCACACTCCAAATTCGGAGCATTCTCCACGAATTGCAGAATTCAAGAAATTCAACTAGGGGAGACTAAGGTTGAATCATCAAAGCATATCAGAGGCCTTAGTCATCACTCAACACCAGTCTCCAAAATAAGTAAATATCATTCTTTTTTTAAACTCTTACATCATTTTTGATTTTGAGAACGGTAGTAGCAGGTGATATTTTGTGATGGAGAATGGAAGAATATATTACATTGGTTTGTTTTCGTACAGGGATGGGATAAAAATTGTAATGTGGAGATATATTTGGTATAATAAGTAGTTCAACGTGATATGTGAGATGTTTATGTGCTTAGCAGTGAATTTGCTATGTGGTATGCGATGTGTATTACAAGCAGTGAATTGCTTAAATGTTAACTACTATGTTCACTATTAATAGTATTTACTAGTATGACAATTATTAGTTCTTATTACTTGTTGACTATTAAAACTGCTATTCCATAATATTAATACTTTTATTCATATGTTTATCTAATATTATTATTGACTGTTTATTGGAATTGCTATTTATTAAATATTAGGGGGGCAAAAAATTATTTTCAATAGTATATTAGCATTACTACTAATATTATATTAGGGGGGAAAAAATATTTCCAATATTATATTAGCATTACTACTAATATTTTTTATAACATTATTTTTTAATATAAAATTGTTTGATAATAATTACTATTTAACGTTTAGTAGTATACTGCACGTCAATAATTAGTACTTACTATTTTTTAATGATAAGTTGGCTACCAACAAATACCAATTGCATCTTTTTTTCTTTTTTTTTTTTAACTTATATGAATGGATCCCCGTGAGTGATGGGTGATCATTCCCCATGGGTAATGGGTGATCATTCCCCATGGGTAATGGGTGATTACCCTTACATTAGTCATATTGAATAATTGTTTTAACATTTAATATTTTTTTTTCCAATGTTGTTGATTTTGTGGTGGTTTGGTGCCTAGAAACGTCCAGTATATAGGGAAAACTCAGCCGAAATTCCTAATGAATTTTGCACTGGTGGTTGTGTTTATGGTTGTTGGTTTAACATTAATTTTGATTGTTAGTTGGTGGCTGAGTTGGTTGATACTTCATGGTTTAAATCTAGTTGCTTATTGAGGTATTGTAAGAGAAGTTAATAATTTTAATTCTATGCTAAGTATATTGGGTGTCTATATAAATATGATTGGGAAACCGATTAGTGTTTTGCGACGATGGTTCACCATCACAAGCCCACGTATGATGCACGATAAAGAAGTATATATAAATTACTAAAAAAGTATTTCATGAAACATGTAATTGACTATTCATGTATTTATAATTGTTGTTTATAGTAACATGAAGATGATTACCCTTAAGCTTTCCTAAACCTTTTATTGCGTACATGCATAAACTCACAGTTAAACCTCTTTGTCGCATAATATATGTTGAATATATAGATGGAAGATCACAGTTGGATGTATATAAGGCGGTTGCCCGGTAAAGGGTTTACTACTGAATTTGAGCAGGGGGTGCAGGGATTTATTGCATTCGCTTTATCGAATTCTACGTCTGGTAAAATCAGATGTCTTTGCACAAAATGCAAGAACATGAAATTTGACTCTCCGAACCAAGTTGAGATCCATTTGTATAGATATGGATTTGTTAGCAATTACCATCGGTGGATTTGTCACGGTGAACCTTACTATGTAAATCAAAGCATGGCAACCTCAACATCTAGTACAGCTTAAGCTGATTCAGGTTCTAGAAGTCCGTATCTGGAAATGATCATTGATGCGGCGGGCCCTAATTTTAATTTGGAAAGACCGTCGAATGAGCAAGTTGAAGAACCTCCTAACGCGGAAGCGCAGAAGTTTTATGATATGCTGGGGGCAGTAGACACTCCCATATGGGAAGGGTGTACTAACCGCTCGGTGCTTTCGTTAGTTTCAAGGCTATTAAATGTTAAGTCTGAAAATAACGTATCTAATAAAGCTTTTAACCAAGTTGTGCAGCTTATGAAAGAGGTGGTCCCAAGTAGCAACAAGATACCTGATGACTTTTATCAAATGAAGAAGTTAGTATCTAGGTTGGGGTTGCCTGTTCAAAAGATAGATGTATGTAGTAATGGATGCATGCTTTATTGGAAGGATGATATCAATTTGAAAGAATGCAAATTTTGTAGACATGCTCGGCACGTGCCTAGAAAATGCCGAAAAAAAAGAAGGGTTAAGCTCGAGATCCCTATGAAAAAAATGTACTACTTTCCGATTACACCAAGGCTGCAGAAGTTGTATGCATCTAAAACTACAGCTGAACATATGAGTTGGCATGCAGAGGCTAAGGTCGAAGATGGAAACATGAGCCATCCGAGAGATGGTGAAGCTTGGCAGCACTTTGACCGGATTCATCCAGATTTTGCAAAGGAAGTTCGGAATGTAAGATTGGGACTTTATACTGATGGATTCTCGCCGTTTGGCATGTCAGGAAAGCAGTATTCATGTTGGCCAGTTATTGTCACTCCTTATAACCTTCCACCATGGTTATACATGAAAGATCCTGTGATGTTTTTAACAATCATTGTACCGGGACCAAAGAATCCGAAACATAAAATTGATGTTTATTTTCAACCATTAATAGAAGAATTGAATCATTTGTGGACTAAAGGTGTTGCTACATATGACATAGCAAAGAAACAAAACTTCCAGATGCGTGTTGCACTAATGTGGACTATTAACGACTTTCCTGCCTATGGAATGATGAGTGGATGGAGCACAGCTGGAAGATTAGCGTGTCCATATTGTATGGAGAGGTCAAAGTCTTTTTATCTACAACATGGTGGTAAACACTCATGGTTTGACTGCCACCGTCGCTTCTTACCCATGGATCACACATTTCGACGGGATACAACATCATTTAAGAGAGATAAGGGCTCTGATATGTTCCAACCTATTCTACGTCCCACTGGGGATGACTTGTGGAGCAGTGTTTGTCAGTATTCGAAAATAACAGAGTTGGGAAGAGAATTTGGGAGATCGGAAGGTAGATATGTGAGTCATAATTGGGCTAAACGGAGTATTTTTTGGGATTTGCCTATTGGCGAACGCACTTGGTTCATCATAATGTTGACGTAATGCATAATGAAAAGAACGTGTTCGATAATGTCTTCAATACAGTTATGGATGTGAAGGGCAAGACTAAAGACAATCTGAAGGCCCGTCGTGACGTTAAAGTATATTGTAATAGGCCAGAACTACATGTGTGTTACGTCGGAGAAGGAAGGATAGCAATACCTAAGGCATGTTACACGTTGACGGTAGAACAAAAGAAAATGTTGCTTGAGTAGTTGAAAGGATTAACTCTTCTAGATGGATACGCATCGAATCTTTGTAGATATGTTGATTTTAATGAACTGAAGCTGTCCGGCATGAAAAGCCATGATTGTCATATCTTCATGGAAAGATTACTTCCGATTGCCCTTAGAGAATTCCTTCCAGTTAATGTTTGGGGAACTTTGACAGAATTAAGTCTATTTTTTCGAGACATTTGTGCTCTTAAATTGTTTGTATCTCATATGATGAAGTTGGAGCAAGAGATACCGGTTTTTCTATGTAAGCTAGAGAAGATTTTTCCTCCAGGTTTTTTCGATGTTATGGAACATCTCTTGGTTCATTTGCCTTACGAAGCAAGGGTTTGTGGTCCTGTACAATATAGATGGATGTATCCTTTTGAGAGGTAGTTGTCATTATCAAAATTTTGCTATAGCTAGCTGTAGTCATTGCATAATACTTATTATCATACTTTGAATTATGCCAGGTTTTTGTTTCGTTTAAAGTTAAAGGTAAAAAACAAGGCACGAGTAGAAGGGTCAATTTGCAATGCCTATTTTGTTGAGAAAACATCTATATTCTTCTCCTATTATTTTGAGGCACATGTGCGGACAAAACATGTATCCATGGCTCGCAACGATGAAGGTGTGGTCGGGCGTGAAGTAGATGAAGCTTCATTGTCAATATGCAATATTTATGGGAAGATCTTAGGAAAGATTCAAACTCGATTCCTCTCTCAAGAAGAATACAAAGTGGCAAGAAATTATATATTACTTAACTGTGAAGAGGTCCAATCATATATTAGGTGAGATGCTTGCCCCTCTGGTTGATATTAGAAATAAGATCCATTGCTAATTGTGACATTTTCTTCTTTACAGTGAGTTCGCATCTCGTTTACAATCTTCAATCCCAAACATTTCGGAATTGGATGTAGAAAGAAGGATAGAGAATGAGTTCGCAGTATGGTTTACAGATTATGTATGATCTTCTTTAATTAGTTAAATTTCTTTACACGTGAACATATGTTGTTAGTTAATGTATGCCCACCTGAACATTTCATATGCTTTATAGGTGAACGATCCACAAAACCATGTGTCAAATATATGTTTGAAGAATCTTGCTTGGGGACCTTCGAGAAAAGTAAAAGCATATACTGGGTACATTATTAATGGCTATAGATTTCACACCCACGAACATGCCGAAGGAAAGAAAACAGTGAATTCTGGAGTTTGTGTTAAGGGGGGTGAAAAGGACTTAGTAGTGAGTGATTATTATGGGGTTCTTAAAGAGATTATTGAAGTAGAGTTTCCTGGTAATCCATCATAAACAGTTGTCCTTTTTAAATGTGATTGGTTTGATCAAACAGCAAATTACGGTGTTAGAATACATAAGGAGTATAAGATTGTTGATATTAATTGCAAAAGGAGCTATCCAAAATATGATCCATTTGTATTAGCTCAACAGGCATCTCAGGTGTACTATACCTCATATCCAGGATGCAAAAGACCAAGATCCGACTGGTTAGCTGTGTGTAAAGTAAAAGCTCGACATGTGATTGATGCACCTGTGATTGATAAAGCTTACCAAGAAGAGGTGGATATTCACAATGCAATGAGAATTTCCTTAGTTGTTGATCTTGGTCCCTTAGCTCATGAAACGGGCACAAGTGATTTGTTAGATGTTCAAGAAGAAGGATTACTTAGGGATACAAATGAACTCGAAGATGAGGATGAAGACGAAGACGAAGGTAACTGGAATACAGATAGCACAACAAAGATGGAAGAAGAAGAATATATATCAGAGGATGACTCGAGTGATTAAAGTACATTTCTAATACATTTGTGATGTAAAGTTTAAATAATTCATGATGGTTGCTTATATGGTTGATCAACAATTTATGTTAAAATTTCAAGTTTTACTAATTTATTGGATGATTAATTATTATACCATTTTTTGTATTTTTATTAGCTTAAATATAGTTAAGTACGAGTCAATGCTAATTATTTTCTTTTCCACAGGTGTTCTTTGCATTTCCATAGGTATGCTTCCTTTTTTTTAAAAAAACATACAGTTAAGTGTTAGGGGAGACTCTAACTATTTTCTTTTTCATAGGTGTTCTTTGCCTTTACGCAGGTATACCTTTTTTTTTTAAAAAAAAAAATACAGTTAAGCATGAGTCAATGCTAACTATTTTCAGCTCAACAGGTGTTCTTTGATTTTTCAAAGGTATATTTTTTTGTCTAATATATGGACTGGATCCCCGTGAGTGATGGGTGATCACTCCCTGTGGATGATGGGTGATCATTCCCCGTGAGTGATGGGTGATCACTCCTCATGAGTAATGGGTGATTACCCTTAAGTTAATTGATGTTGTTGACATTGACTTTTTATTATAGATGTCTTTTTTATTAAGATATAAAACATGTATAAAAGCTGTATAAAAGAACACACATTTCGTTATCTGATGGCTTTGATCCATTGACAAAGGAAGAATCATACACTCGCCCTTCAAAATGCTTGGAAAAGGTTACAGACTTATGTGCAAGAATGAAGCCATTTTGAAAGAAAATAAAAATAACAAACCTTTTCTTTCTCAAGTTGTATAAATGGCCAAGTTTCTACATATTCCAGTTTATCTATTGGTAGTTAATTTTTTTGTTATGGAGAATGTGTTCAATGGATACAGGTTTTGTTGTAAATATTTTGTGTGTTTGATGTGTTGATGATACTTGGAATATGTTTGAATGTGGCATTAATGCCTGGAAAATGACCATTTTATAGAGGAGACTCTGTCAAATTTTTTTATAAATTTGCGTTTATAACTTGTTCTACATATATATTACAAATATGTTTGAAATTTAATTAAATTTATTTCAAAATTAGGCTGTCTGGCGATGGACAGTCTTCTGGAGGTGCTGGAACAGACCAACATATCCATCCTCCTGACACCACATCACCATCACACGCACGGCGCCTCTCCATACCACGATCGATTTCTGGTTCACATTCACAATCAAGAGGTGCTTCTCCAACAGATGCTCCTACTTCTGCATCACACCATATTGGATCACAGGCCACAGACGGCCGACCTATGATTATTCCTCGAGGAGAAGGGTGTGTAATTCATAATTATTGATTGATTTCCAATTCAGCATATCTTATTTAATAATCGTATTACTTTCCTTTTTGGTTATACAAAATAGGTTTGCTGGTTCAGATAAATGTGTGAGAGAGATTCAAGGCATATTCAAGAAACAATTCAATGGTTCGTACGCTACATACTCACATGTCCCGATACACGTTTGGGACATGTGGTTCGAGAAGTGGGGAGTATGTTTCTTTTATTTTCTTATAATTTTAATCTCATGTATATGTTATTGAAGCTTATATACTCAGGTGTTATTCATTGTATTTGCAAATAAATTTACTTTAAACTGTTAATTTAAACTTTAACGGCGATGGTTTACTATATTTGCAGAAGTTATTTCGTTGGGCTCCCGAGCATGGTCCCCAGATACGGAAAAATTGGGAAAGAAAGTGTGCAAAAAGGTTTTCTGATACTTTGTCGAAGACCCGAAAGAGCACGCCTGCTAATTCATGTCCAAATTGGATTGATCCAACTCATTGGTCGGAGATGAACAAACATTGGTTGGATCCCAAATATCAACGAATCGTGTAGTCCGCAAGGCAAAATCGGTCTCGTACCGGTGTCACTCACACAGGAGGTTCCATCTCTTTCATTGAGCACGAGGAACGCATGGTAAATTCAATTTTATTAACTTTTGCATATTTCAAAATTGTCAGAATCATGCACTCGCATTCGAAATAATATTCTTTTCTATTAATTAAACTACAGAGGATACATGAAGGGGACACATTTAGCTATCTGGACATGTTCAAAAAACTACATATGTTCCAAAACGGAGAAAGACAGGGTCAGTTTGTGGGCGAGCGTCCGCAGAAGATATTGGTAAAAATAATTTATTCTTATATTACTTATTGTAATAGGTCTTCTTTTAATTTTTATAAACTCACGTTATTTCAGGAGACGACAAATGTCACCAAGGAGCGCTACTCTCAAATGGAGTCTAGCGAGTCCGTCGACTCTGTTGCTATGCCAAATGACAAGGCCATTATCATTGAGGCAGCTGGCGGATTCAACAGGGGTCGTGTCTACGGGTTGGGATCAGAGGCTACTCGCATTAGGGAGCAGATGCATGCGTCTCATTTATTAGGATCATCTTCATCCACTCCTATTGATGTTGACCAGATAGTTGAGACTAGGGTTCAGCAGAGGATTCAAGAGGTTGAGGATCGATGGAGGCATCGAGAGAGGAGTCGAGAGGACAAGTACAAGCGCCGTGAGAATAGGATTAAGAAGAATTTTGAACATAAAGTTGCGGGAATCACTTCTTGGATGACAGTTATGTCCGAGAAGATGTGGATTTTTATTCCACAACTGTCTTTGGTATTTGAGGACGAGGACATGGATGAGGATGAGAACGAGGACGAGGACGATGATTTATTTGTTTCCCCACCTGATCATCACCCCGGTCCTAGTACTAGGTTTGATGGTCCTCCCGCTCCTCCTTCAGCTACTTCTCCAAATCCTTTAGCTACATGATTGTATTTTGAACATTATTTATC
Source organism: Voacanga thouarsii (assembly GCA_026120185.1). Lineage (NCBI taxonomy): Eukaryota > Viridiplantae > Streptophyta > Magnoliopsida > Gentianales > Apocynaceae > Voacanga > Voacanga thouarsii. Next base: position 774,236 of record JANUWF010001938.1, read on the forward strand.
TATTATGATACTTATGTGTATACACATATTTGGATTATTGTAGTTTTACTTTATGATTTGGCATGCAATTTATTATTGGTTTCGAAATTTTATTTGTTTTATTAGTTTCACATTACAGATTTGATATTTATGAGAAAAATTGTTTAAATATTTGTCACAGGTTTTCTAAAATTAATTTAGACAAATATTTGTCACAAGTTGCTACGGATTTGCGACGGATTTTTTTTAATTTTTTTTTGAAATTACAATTAATCCGTAGCAAATTGCTACGGATTTTCGTAGAAATTTGCTACGGATTTTTTAATTTTTTTGAAATTGTAATTTTTTCGTAGCAAATCCGTAGCAACTTGCTACAGATTTTTTTTTAATTCTTGAAATTCATATTTTTCCGTAGCAAATCCGTAGCAAATTGCTACGGATTTGCTACGGATTTTTTAATTTTTTTGAAATTGTAATTTTTCTGTAGCAAATTGCTACGAATTTTTTTAATTCTTGAAATTCATATTTTTCCGTAGCAATTTGCTACGGATTTGAGACGGATTTTTTTTTTTAATTCTTGAAATTTATATTTTTCCGTAGCAAATCCGTAGCAATTTGCTACGGATTTTTTAATTTTTTTTGAAATTACAATTATTTCGTAGAAAATTACTACGGATTTGCGACGGATTTTTTTCCAATTATTCCGTCGCAAATCCATAGCAAAATATAATTTGGTTGACCAGAGATTTGGCCGTCGCAAATGTGTCGCTATTTGCGACGGAATAAGTTTTCCGTCGCAAATAGCGACGCTTTTATTTGCGACGGCCTAATCCATCACAACACTTGATTTGCGACGGATTTGCTACGGATTTGGCCGTCGCAAATAGTGTTTTTTTTTTGTAGTGATATTTGGGTTCATATTCTTTCTTACTTGAAGTTCTTCAATTATGATTTATGAACGTATCAAACTGAGGAGCAGAGAGTAGTCTGAAAGATTTGGGCTTCCAACAATGTCCTTGGAGTTTCTTGATATGAATCCGAATCATAAGTAGAATATGTTGTTCGATAGTTCAAAGTTTATTAGCAAAAAAACAAAAAAGGAATTGTAAAACAGTTTACAGAACCGTTCCATAAATTGGAACTAATCTTAAGTTTTGACCATGGCGAAATATCAAATAGCAGAATTCGTACAATGGCATAAATGAGTGGTAAGAACACCCTACTTTCCCCAAAGCTCACCCATGGCTAACAACACTCAATATGCGAACCAAGCTAACGAGAATAGCCTTGAGGGGGACAGCCTTCTGAACTGACAGTCCAAACCTATCCTCCATGTTAATGTCTTTGGGTTCTATTCCTCTTTCAAGCTTCCAGTCAAAGTTATGAATCAAAGAAGCTACCATTATATCGGGAATTTCAAAAAATGGGACTGATATCTATCTAAATTCTGACAGTGGGGCGGCTCCAACAAAAATTCTAAATATAATGATGTGAAAAATACGTTATGTGAATGCGACTTGAAGGCTGCATTTGTAAAATGCGACCTTTCATCACATAGTAAAACTAACAAACTATTGAGAAAGAACCAGAAAACCTATATGATTTTAAAAAATCACAAAAAACTATCATTTTTAATTTTAAAACAAAGAAAAAGTATCCCAAAAAATGCATCACACGGTGGAGTGCAAAAGTTCCAAGTCAAGCTTACTCTTCAGATTGACCAGACGACACAAAGTAGTCCAATAAGAGTATACTTTCCCTATTAGACCAATAATTTCTACCTCAGTTGCAAGCTTGTAAATCTAGCTTACAAGGGAAAATGTAAGGTATTATCAAGTTCCCAAAATGTAAGCTTTTCGAGAAACAGAGAATCAGGTATTCCAATCTAGATTCTAAAGCAAGGAATATAGCCCATATCTTAAGCTAAGCTATCTGTACAATTGACGGCACATGTCGTTTATTAGTTGAAAACCTTCTATAACTTTTAAGTAACAAGAGCAAGCAACGAGCCGGCAAATGGTGAGACAATCCTGCGTCACTGCTCAGCTGCTAAAGCTGAGGAATTACCAGCAGAGAAAGAAGGAAGCAAGCAAGAATCGCGATCTCCACAATGCGGATTCAGAAAAGATCGTATTAGTGAAATGCGACTTTCCTTTATTTTTTTTTTCTGAAAACTTCCCATTTTTCTTTGCAAAAAATAATGATATGATCAGATTTATATAAATGCGACCTAATTTTAAATGAAATGCGACCTCGTTATATTTAGAATTTTCATTGAAGCCGCTTCATTGTCAGAATTTGGGTAGAAATCAACCCATTTTTCAGAATTCCCACTATTACATGCACTATTCGATTAGCCAAAGGCAGGCCTCGGCAGATTCTTCTTCCCTTACCAAAAGGAATTAGCTCAAAATGCAGCCTTCTTACATCAATCTCGCTCTGCAAAAATCATTCCGAGATGATCATTTCAGGACTTGATCAAATGCCTGGATCTCTGCCGTAAGCCCATATATTGACAAGAACATTTGCATTTTTTGGGTACCATGTAACCGTTGATTTCTACATCTGCCTCAGCCTTGTGTGGAAGTAGGAAAGGTAGGTTGGGTGAAGGCGAAAGGTTTCTTTTACTACTTCCTGCAAATAAGGAAGTCTGGAAATGTCTGATTCCTAGATTTCTTTCTTTTGCCCTGTAGCTTCATCAAGTTCTGCTCGAGCTTTGACCATCTTTTGAGGGTCACGAAGTAACTCTGCAATAACCTATTCCACGGTTACTATAGTTTTATCGATCCCTGCCACGAATAAATCCTATCGAAGAACAGATATTTTAGTAAGCTGTACAACATTTACCAATATGCATTCAATGAAAGGATGCGGCAATCAAATTATCGGCAAAAACGAGTAAGGAAGGATTGAGGTCAGTTTTCTGATAAAGGCAAGTATCTACCATAAGCAAATGTTTGATGTCATTGTAGCTGATCTCAGACTCATTTTTCGTTCTGTGCTCAAAGAGGGTTTCTATGTCATTCTTTCAAGAGCAACTGTCCAATGAACCTCTTTCTAGTTGCCATTGATTAATAATATCACCAAATATATCAAATAGTTTCTGGAAATAGAACTCAGCTTGGCAAATGATGCCCCTGTGGATCTATCAATTTAAGTACCGGAAAGTAATCTGCAAGATTAGGGTAGCCAACAAATTTCATCAAGCCCCTCACAATCTCCTTGAGTTCTTGAGATGAATTGGCACCATAAATAGCAAAATCAACCGAACAAAGGGTGGTTGATATTAAGTTCAGGGATGTCGTAAAGGCAGCATCACCAATATTTATAGCAGCCTTGCTAGCACTGCAACTATGTAAATAATCACACAATTCTTGAATCTTTTGTTGGCGAAGGCCTCGACTAGCATCAAGTCTTTTTGCCGCAAACATTTGTTCTCTGCTTATCTTACGGAGATTACACCATTAGGTTGAAGCTGGTATCCAGGCGATAGAGACCTAGTGGTGAACAAGCACACAGGCAGCACTGGGGACACTTCGACTCGAGAAAACTTGGTCATGTTTTTGTAGCACTTTTTTGGCGATGGTGGGAGATGAAACGACTATTGTTATTTTGCTCCCCAGCTTAAGGGACATAAGAGGTCCATAAGTTTGGGCAAGTTTAGCTAGTGATTGATGCGGCTTTTGCCCGAGTTGAAGGATGTTACCGATGACTGGAAATTAATAAGGCCCCGGAGGAAGTTTGGCTAGTCTTCGGGAGCTCAAAGTTCAAGTGAGGAGGTAAATAGCAGCTCCAATAAGTACAACAATGGAGAACATCAGGGAAAACCCAAGATCCATTTTTGCTCTATGTTACTGAGCCTTCCCAACTCTCCCTCTCTCGAACTCCTGGGTGTATTTAAGGGAAAATACTTGGGTGGACTCAGTCCGACCAATGCATCAAATATTGTACAATATCTTTGTGCATGCCATCAGGAGATATTTTGGTACGTCCAGAGAGGCGGCGCCCGTTCTAATTGGGAATTAGGAGCTGGGATCATCCTGCAGGTCCAGCCCCTCCTCTAGTTATGTTTTCGTTTCGGTTTTCCATTCCTCAGGAAAATAACTCCAAACACGTCCATTGGTAGAAACAACTCAAAAAAGATTCTTCTGGTGAAAAATACTTTCTTTCTCATTTGAAATTCATCAATGACGAACTCTGGAAATGGGGTGGTTTACAATAACTGCGCGAAGGGATTTTACCATATGATCAGAGGCCAAAAGCCTATTACTTTTATTTTTTTAATTCAGATATGCTTATTCAACTATTTTTGAGATTATAGTTCACTTCTCATATCTATGATCATATAAATTTCAATTTGATCTTACTTTAATACTATAGTCATATAAATTTGAGTTCGATCCCTCTTCAATATCACAATCATAGAAATTGGAATTTGATCCATATGAATTCGAATCAGCGTCTCATCCTATTTTACGTTTATCACGTGAGGTGTCTACTACCCCTTTTGTTTTAAGGAAAAAGAATGTGATAAAGCATTTTTGCTACTATCGAATATGTTAAATAACGGCAAGTCAAATCTTAACAAATTATTCCGTTGCCCACCCATAATAAAAAAAGAAGTGGATGGACTGATGGCAAATTTAGGTGGGCTAGTTGGAGGGGTGGTAATATTTAACACGACACGAAAATGATACGGTTATAACAGGTTAAGGTTGAGATTTTGTAGGTTCGGGTTGAAATAGGTAAACCCGTTTAACTTTAAATGTATTCGGGTCATAAATGGGTTCAACCCGCGAATCCGTTTAACTTTTTTTAAATATTTATATTTAATACTTTTTGTAATACCTTACAAATTTCACTATAGAAAATTAGATAATTTAATTTTTTACATGAATTAATTAAATTAAATTTTATTATATAAATTAATTGAATTATTTGTGTGTCTATTTTGTTTAATTATATGAGACATCTTAAGAAAAATAAATGATGTTAATGTGGCTATTTGCTTGATATATGATAAATGAATCATTCTTAATTAATTATTATTTAGTATCTATAATAATAATATTATTATTACAATGACTTTTAGCTAGAGAAAATAATTTATTGAACAATCTAATTTTATTGCAAAACTATATTTATTTAGATTTTTTAGATTAAATCTTATGAATTTATTGAGATATCTAAATATTTAGTTGAATGGTTTGTTATTTTATTAGTTATTTATAACTTTATAGGCTATTTTATTAATTTTATATGATTTGATTTGATTTTTAAAAAAAATTTCTATAATAGGTGGACATATTGACGGGTTTAATAGGTATTTGAGTTGGCGGGTTTAATAATTATCTATTTAACTTTTGTATTTAATCGTGTCATGTCGTTTCAACTCGTTTATAATACTAACATGACACGAAAATAAATAAGCTGACACGATACGACACAACACGTTTATTAATCAGATCGTGTTCAGATTGACCTGTCGTGTGTAGTTATTCTAAGTTAATACGACCCGTCAACCCAAACACGACACGATTACCACCTCTAAGATTATTCCACATTTAGATCTAGAATGGGCTGGGCAATGAAGCCCAAAGTAATTTCTAGATCAGCAGTTTGCGATAATCATCTTTACCTTCAAAACTTTGAGAAACAATCCCGATGTCCTTCATTGCATTCTTCCCACCATGTGGCACAAACCCGTTTATTGTCTAGAATTTCTTGGTCATCATGGCTCCTGGCTAAGAAACACATTCAATGATCTCGCGGGCGTAGCTCAATTGGTATTTGGTAGCAGTGTGCGATTTTTAATCCCCACAAGAAGGTGCATTCCTTGTAAGCACCAAGTACTGATCCTCTGGCTAAGAAGCCACTAAAGTATCGTAATTTACCACTCCACAACTCATGGGGATGGATGTGGGGCATGTGGGCGAGGGATTTTGCTTTTTTTGCAGTCAAAGAAACACATTCAGTGCTGGAGAGTGGAGTGTACGGAAGAAGGAAGGGAAGACCAAGGATAGGCCACCCATATCTCAAGCTCAACCTCTCGGGAAATGGCAGGGATTAGTTGTTTCTGTTCTTCTTCAACGCTCTTTTCGTCGATAATGTGTTCCTACTTTTTCTTTAGCCATAGAAACTTGAGTTTTTGACCAAATGGGGTCAAAAACACAAATATTCACTGCGAACGGGATGCGATAATGAAGTAACCCGTCGAGGGGTACCTTGCGATTGCCAAGGAGACTTCGCGCCTGACAATAGCTAGGAAGGCTCCTGCCCATTCTGCAATCATGATGGTTGCCCATAGTTAGACTAGTAACTTTTTCCCTTAGGTTGAATTTTTCCTTTTTCTGATTTTTCACATTCATTGTAATCTTTTCAATTGCTTCATGCTTCTTCCTGATGTGCGTCCCAGTGAACATATGTCGGTCCTCCAAAAGAAGCTTCCCGAATGACGTTCCTGATACTGGGACTGACAAAGATCTGATGAGATGATTCCTAGAAGATCATGGGTCTCTGAACTCTCATTAGGCTCATGTCTGAAAGATCTACATTGTATATCAGATTCATCTTTTATGCTATCCCAATACCTCAACTTCTTCTTGCTGTTTGAGATATCTCTTAATTTTTTCTGTTTTAATTCTAGGATTATTCAACATTGATGATCTTATGCTTCCTGGAACAACATGAACATGTTGAGTTTGTTCCTTCAGAACATTTCTCAACCTCTCTGCCAAGAATTTTCTTGTATCTCTGCTAATGAATTAAGAGAACTTGTGCCATTGAACTAAATTTCACTTCTATAAGATGTAGATTCTCAGTGAAATAAGTTCATCCCAAGGTCCCTAGTAACATTTTCTCGGACTTGTTTTGATATGCGTTGGGCTATTTGTTTGGGATCGATGGCTTTTCACTGTAAGGAGTTTCAACTCCTCCTCCTCTAACAGTAGCACTCCTTCACTGTAAGGACTGCGGGCAACCATCATGATGATTGCAGAACGGGCAGGAGCCTTCCTCTCTATTGCCAGGCGCGCAGTGGATATTTGAGTTTTTGACTCGATTTGGTCAAAAACCCTAGGAACTAGGTGAGTCGGTGACAAGTGATCTTGGGAAAGGAAGGAAACTAGTCTTTAAAAAGAAATTGATTGACTAACTCAGGAACTGGTAGGCTGGGTGTAGATTAACTTTTAAGTTCATGTGTTTATAGAAGCAGCTAGCATGAAAGATGCAAACTCAAACTGCCAAATTTGAACGTTTAATTGAACCGAAGGCCTCTATTAATGCGTATTTATTGAAAAGAAAAAGTTGGAGTGCATCCTTTTCTTTTTTAGGATGTTTTCTGGTTGGGCATGAGAGGATTTTGAGTGTGAGTTCTGAAATGTCATGAGTTAGACTGAATGAAGTAATAACTATAGTGAGAGACCCGTGGAAAGAAGTATGCTCTTGTTACATTCTCTCTCTCTCTGAACTCCTCTAAGGGCCAAAACCAACGCAAGAAGAAAGAGAGTTCCTGGTCTCTCTCTTTAGGGGGTGGGGAGGGGGCGAGGAGTGGTGTGCAGAGGCAACAGCTGCATCTCTAATCGCCATAGATGCCATAGCTTTGGGGCTGTATCGTGTCAGACCAAGAAGATGAGTTACAGCTGGCCTATATTGTTCTTCACTACAGGTTTCTCCTCTTGCACTCCGCTTCCTCTGTATATCTCCCTTCTCCGCTATTCATCTTTGTGCACTCTGCTTGGCTCTCTTTGGCTAAATCTGAACTCCGGCCTCTACTGGAGTTTAGATCTTGGTCAAAGATTCATTCTTTTCTTTTAGTTTTGTTGATTTTTCTCTCTTTTGGTACCAAATCTAAAAATTTTTTTTCTTTAGCTTTCTTTCTCCAGATCTACTTCTCTTTGGCCTGAATTCTTTATATTTCTACTCGTGCTTATTCTTCTCCTTGTGTTTATTGTTCTTCGTTTACCCAACAATTCGTTTGGGCCCTTCCCCCAATTCTCACCTATATCTCAGGCGATTTTCAAGACCGTTGATACGTCCAGAGTCTTTTACATTGCTGTTCACGGATCTAGGTAGATTGGATTTGTTCAGGTTGTTGATGTTTGTGGATGCTAGGAAAGTAGTTAATAAGAGATTTTTTGTGTATTTATTTTTATCTTATATTTTGTACTGTTTCCTCTCGAGTGAGTTTGTATTTCTGTTACCAGGATCTTGGTATCCATACGTGTAACATGTTCCTTCTTATGAATAAACAATATTAATTATCAAAAAAAAAAAAGAAGTAATAACTATAGTACTTGACTTCTTGGATTGCACAACAAAAAAAAAAAAAAAAGTTTCACTTGGTAACCCTTACTATACGACAATATCTGGTTCATGACGGAAACTTTCTTTGGGCTTTTTTAGTTTTTCAAGTGGACAAGTTGGAATATCAAGCGTGCTATATATGGCCTCTTTGTTTTTTGTTGCGTGCAATTTCTCAAAATAATGTAATTGCTTTTGCCTTGCATATGATCTCAGAATATTGGTTTGTCCTCGTTTTTTATTCAATAGTTTTGCAAGTAGCAACTTCAGCAGCTAGTGTAATTATTTCTGAGAACATTATGATCAATACTTCATGTTTTAGTTCCTATAGCAAAAAAATTAGTAGCCAATTGGTTCCAGATATTTCAATTCAATTTTCATTCACATGAAAGTATAATCATATGATGAATGTAATTTCAGCCATTTGGCTACATCGTTGTGGTTATCGAGATTCATCCGGTAGGAAACATACCACATTGCAGAAGATGTTTGATGATCAAAGCAGAAATAAATTTCGAGAATGCTGAAGAAGCAAAGAAACTCATAGCAGTTGAGGGATATGCAATATTAGATGTTAGGTATAACGCTCACTTTAAACGGGCACATATAAAGGACTGCTATCGTGTTCCTCTATTTATTGAGAATGAAGATAATGATTTAGGTAAAATTCTGTTTTTGTTACAAAATTTTGACTCTGTCAGAATAAAATCTACATATAATAAATCTCTAATTATTATTTGTACAATAATTTCTTTAAATTTCTCTATTTCTTTTCTTTCACAATTTTCTCCAATAATTCTCTCACAATTAGTATATCTCTCAAGCTTGAAGTAACACTCTATTTATAGAGCTCTATTACTGGAGTTAGTGGAGTTAATCATTTATTTTAACTAATTCCACTAATATGCATTAGTGTGTTAATGGTGGACATCCCTTTGGATGTCCATTATATAAAAAATATGCCTCATTAAAATCTTATTAGATAAAAATTCAGTGGAAAAAAAATATAGTAAAGGAAAAAAAATAGAATATTCTATATATCTGTTTATTACTCTCCCTGATGAGATAATCCCTTTAAATCTTTGAATCGACGCATACCGATTTTATTTCTCAACTTTTCAAATGTTATAGTCGGTAAAATCTTCGTGAAAATATCTACCAATTTGTCACTTGACTAAATTTGTAACACATCAATTTTACCTTTCTTCTGGAGCTCGTGAGTAAAGAAGATTTTTGGTGAAATATGTTTTTTCCGATCTCCTTTAATATATCATCCTTATAATTGAGCTATACAAATTGCATTGTCTTCATAAAGAGGAGTTGAAATATTTCTTCTAGATGATAATCTACAACTTTCCCGAATATAGTGAATCACTGATCTTAACCATACACATTTTCGACTTGCTTCATGAATAGTTATAATTTTAATATAATTTGAAGAAGTAATTGTTATAGATTGTTTTGTAGAATGCCATGATATAGTAGTATTTTCACATGTAAATAGATAACCCATTTGAAAACGTGTTTTATGTGGATCAGATAAATAATTACCATCTGCATAACCTATCAATGTTGGGTTGGTTTTATTTGAATAAAATAATTCGAAATCAATTGTACCTTGGAGATATCGAAGGACTTATTTAATTCCATTCCAATGTTGTCGTGTTAGTGAAGAACTAAATCTTACTAATAAATTGACAGCAAATGCAATATCATGTCATGTATTATTAGTAAGATACATCAATGCACCAACTGCATTGAGATACTTCAGGACCAAGGAGTTCTTCATCATCTTCTTGAGATCGGAAAGGATCTTTATTCACATCTAATGACTAGATGATCATTGGAAAACTCAGTGGATGTGCTTTGTCTATGTAAAATCTTTTTAAAACTTTTGCTATATATATTGATTGATGAATAAATGTTCCACTTTTTAAATGTTCAATTTGTAAACCAAGATAAAATTTAATTTTACCAAAATCTTTGGTTTCAAATTATCTTTTTAAATAATCAATTGTTTCTTGCAATTCTTCTGAAGTTCCAATAAGATTAATATCATCAACATATATAGCTAATATCACAAATTTAGAACCAAATTTCTTAATAAAACTATATGGACATATCTGGTCATTTTTAAATCTACTTTCAATAAATATTTACTAAGATGATTGTGCCCAGATTGCTTCAGGCTATATAATGATTTCTGCAATTTGATGGAGTAATTTTCACGAGAATAATATTTATATACTTCGGGTATACGAAATTATTCTGGGATTTTTATGTAAATATCATTTTCTAAATTTTCATATAAGTAAGCAGTGATAACATCTAATAGGCGCATATCTATCTTTTCATGTACTGCCAAACTGATAAAATATCAGAGTGTAATAGTTTCAACAATAGGAGAATAAGTTTCATCATAATCAATACCTGATCTTTGTAAAAAATCTTAGACTACTAACCGTGCTTTGTAGCATATGATTTCATTATTTTCATTACATTTTCGCACAAATATCCATTTGTAACTAACAGGTTTTACACTTTTCGGTGTTCGGACTGCAGGTCCGAAGACTTCAAATTTTATAAGTGAATTTAACTCCGATTGAATCGCATCTTTCCATTGTAGCTAATCTTTTCTATGCCGATATTCATCAACTGATATTAGTTCAGAATCATCATTATCCTGTGTAACATTAAGAAATATATTGTATGCAAATATATTATCAATAAATATTTATATTCGATTCTAACTTTTACCGAAAGTGGTATAATTGATAGAAATTCCAGTGTTACTTTCATCAATTTCTGGTTCTTTTATTTTGTCATCAATTCTCTCTTGGTCTTTATCATTCTTTTCTTCAATATGATCATCTGAATCATTTAATCTTTTTTTCTTTAGAGAATTTTTATCTTTAGAATCAAGAGGTCGGCCACGCTTCTGGCGTGCTTTTGACTCAGCAGCTATATGTATAATCTTTTGTTCTGCTAGGACTTCAATTCGAATAGGAGCATTTATAGTTGGAATATGCGATTTTGTTACTCTTTTGGAATCAACAAAGGCATCTGACACTTGATTTATAATGCTTTGCAAATGAATTATCTTTTGATCAAGGTAATTTAATGATGTTGTCCAAGCAAGATCTTTCTTACGCTGTTTTTGTTCTCCCCCTAATTTAGGGAATAATGATTCATCAAAATGACAATCAGCAAATCTTATTGTGAATACATCTCCTGTTAGGGATTCAACATACTTGATAATAGAGGGAGAATCATATCCAACGTATATCCCCTTTCTTCTTTGATGACCCATTTTTATACGTTGGTTTGGTGCAATTGGAACATATAAAGCACACCTAAAAATTCTTAAATGAGTAATATTTAGTTTTGAACCAAAAACTAACTGCAAAGGAGAGAATTTATGATAACTAGTTGGTCTTATACATACATATCCTGCCGCATGTAAAATAGCATATTCCCAGGCAGGTGTTGGGAGATCTGTTCATTAATAATGGTCTAGCAATTAATTGTAATATTTTAATAAAAGATTTAGTAAGATCATTTTGTGTATGAATATGAGTTACAGAATATTCAACATTAATTCCAATTGACATACAATATGCATCAAAAGCATGTGATGAAAATTCACCATCATTATCCAAACGGATATTTTTAATTTGATGGTTAAAAAATTATGCTCATAATTTAATTATTTGAGTAAGTAATCTCGCAAACGCCAGATTGTGAGTAGATAATAAATACACATATGACCATCAAGATGATGCATCAATTAAGATCATAAAATATCTGAACGGTCCACGAATGAATAGATCCACAAATGTCTCCGTGAATCCATTCAAGAAATGTAAGACTTTCAACTCCTACTTTTACTGGTGATGGTCTAACAATTAATTTTCCTAGGAAACATGCGGCACATGAGAATTTTTTTTTATGTCAATATCTTTTTATTTTTTAATGGATGACCATGTGTATTCTCAATTATTCTTCTCATCATGGTAGATCCTGGATGACTCAACCGCCATGCCAAATGCTAAAAATAGTAGGATCAGTAAACTTCTAGTTTACTTCTAGTTTACGAGATGATGAATTTCAATTGTACGTATTTTTACAAAATATAGGTCAGTAGAAAAAGACAATAGTTTTTCTAATACAAATTTCTTATCCAAATTAATTTGAGTAATATAAAGATGCTCAATACCATTTTCCTCATTTGTTTCAACATGATACCCATTTCTGCAGATATCTTTAAAACTCAATAAATTTCTTCTGGATTTTGAGGAAAATAGTGCTTTATCAATAGTAATTGTTGTTCCTTCAGGCAACAATATACTAACTCTTCCGGAACCTTCAATCATATTTGTACTACCGTTTATAGTATAAATATTTATTTCTCCTATTTTGAGATAAGAAAAATATTTCTCATTTTGGAGTATGGTGTGTGTAGTTCTACTATCAATAATACATACATAATCATTAAAAATAGTCATTTGAACAAAAATATGTATATACAAACGTAAATATTATTAGAATATAATGAAAATTTACAAAAATATCAGGGTGAGGCATTAGTTTTTTTGGACACTGCCATCACCAATTAAATGGTCTATCCTATCGTCTGAGTGTTCGAAAAATCAGATACATTCATATGGGTAATATTGATATTAAGATCTTCTATATCAATATCATCGTCGTTATCATCATTAACTGAATGTTGAGAAAAATTTGCTTCAATATTTTTATTTTTCTTTTCCAGTGAAACTTGATATAATTCCACTAAATACTTGGTCGTACGGCAGTTATGTGACCAATGACCTTTCATGCCACATCTATAATACTTATCATCATAATTTTCTTGCATTTCTTTTTCTTTTTCCTTATTGTCTTTTCTTTCCTACTTCGAGTGGCCAGTATTTCTCACAGTTTGATTATTACTATGATAAGGGAAATATCGAACGTGTCCACTACCATAACCACGACCACGGTCACGACCACGATTACGACTATAACTATAGCTTTTGCTGGAGCCAACAACATTCACCTCTGAGAGTACTATTGAGTTAATTGGTCTGGCTTCATGATTTTTCAATAATAATTTATTATTTTTCTCTGTAATGAGGAGGGTAATAATTAAATCAGTAAGTTTTGTATACCATTTTCTCGATATCGTTGCTGCAGGACAATATTCGAGGCATGAAATGTGGAAAATGTTTTTTCCAACATATCTTCATCAGTAACTTTTTCTTCGCATAATTTTAATTGAGATGTAATTTTATACATGGCGGAGCTACGTAATTTTATACATGACGGAACTATATTCATCACAGTTTTAAAATCTTGCAACATCATGTGCAACTATTCATACCGTGTAATTGGCAGTACAACCATCTTCATCGATTTCCACTGATTCTACTAATATGTATTAGTAGTGTTAATAGTGGATATCCATATATATTTTTCTACGAATGGAATTAGTAAATTTACAACTTCCACTAATGTATTCACAATAATTTTTTTATATCTTTTTCATTTTTGCATTGTCGTTTTTGGCCCAAAATTATTCATTGGCAGGAATTTAGTGCACGGAAAATAATAGAGGACTGTACACACCAATTTTGCTGTTATGTTGTTTGGGTTGCCATTTACAAAGACCAATCCCAACTTTGTGCAATCTGTAAATACCCAATTTTCACCAGAAATCAAGCTGTTGCTTGTCTGTCGGGAAGGACGGAGGTAATTGTTCTGAAATTTTGTAATATTGATACTATAAAATTTCAAGCTGTTTATGCAGAAGAATCACAATTGAAGGCCTTTGAATCAGCTTATGGTTTCTTGAATTTGATTCATACATGCGTGCCTCCCAACTGAGGGATCCCCATTAAGTTCACTGCAGTTAATTTTACTGAACCTGATCTATTTTTTGAGGCCATCGATCAAAGATAGTGTATAGATAAGGAGAATGCAATTGAAAGGCTCAGTCACCTTTCCAGATTTAGGAATAGGTGTTATTCTTTGTTGGAAAATTTAGTGCTATTGTTGAGGCTGACCAAATATAAAAATGCAAATTGAAGTTTTCACTGTGCAAAATTTTAGATGCTTTGTGATTTAAAAGGGTGTAAAGTTGGTCGATCTGTTACGTCAATTCAAAAGATCAGTCAAAAAATGCATTTTTTTTTTTTTTCCTTTCTGATCTCCAAAATAAAAATTTTGAAAGAGAATCTACTAAAATTCAAGATGATCTGTGGCACACAAGTGTGACATAAAGGTATACTAGATGGGAGGATTTAACCTCTGATATTCAGATAGTTGGCTTCTTCTCTCTACCACTCTATAAAGTTAATTCGAGTCTCTTGCTTTCTTTTTCATCTGATCCATTTAATAAACCAAATGAATTTTCAACTGCCTCTGCTGCCAGTAAATTAGAGCAAGCTGGCTACAAAAACCTACCATGCATTGCATTTGGGCTTCAATCTGTGAAGTCAGGTAGTCTTATTTCCATTACTTCAACCATCTCGTCCTCAACATTGGAAGTAACCTACAAAAGTCTTATCTGATTTCCAAGAACTTTTAATTCTGTCAGAGCTAGCGAGTTGCAAAATGCAGGGAAGGCTGGTTTGGTTACAGTGCGAGGGAAGATCTCAGCTGTTTTAGTCTATTCATTAAAATGCAACAAAAAACTGTAAATGCATTTCTTTGTAATATAATACTCAATTTGACATAATGTAATAAAACTTATAAATATATTTCTTATATTCATCTTAAACCACTTGTAATTCAATAAAATAAAAACATTAAATAAATATATAAGTA
The DNA here is from genome assembly GCA_026120185.1 of Voacanga thouarsii. Taxonomy (NCBI): domain Eukaryota; kingdom Viridiplantae; phylum Streptophyta; class Magnoliopsida; order Gentianales; family Apocynaceae; genus Voacanga; species Voacanga thouarsii. The sequence continues at coordinate 789,341 of JANUWF010001938.1, forward strand.
GTCTATCATATTTAACAATTGCACAATATTTTCCCTTTCCATCATTAGTACCCTTGGCATGCTATATGGACATTGGGAGAGTGAGCGTGATTGAATGACGAGAATATAAATATTAGAAGAAACGAGGTAAAAAGTGCAAACATGTTTGTGTAACTCTACAAACTCTTCTTTACCGTATTGAAGCATCCACTAGCAAAAATCATAACTTTTTCAAACATCCATTTTTCTTTTTTTCAGAAGCCCAATGTGCTCTAAATTCTGAACCATAAAAACGTCTACTTCCTACACTACTGCTGTCAAGTTGGCTGATTACACAAAAAGAGAATTTTGAAAAAACAAATATTCTGGACTCGAGAATCCATCGGTGGCTTGCTTAGACTCCGTCACCGCGAATGATAGCTTCCAATGGCGCAATATTTTGCTCTTGGCAAGATACATAAGTAGCATAAATTTTCAGGCCGAGGTACGACCGAGGCAATTTACCAATTACAATGCTTTGAAGTTTCCCCGTCTTGGGAGGCAATTTACCAATAACATTTCTTTCATGTTTCACCCACTTGTGATCATATGCGTAAACCGGTGCGGATGAACTGTCACTCGTTTGAATTGCTAATAATATCTCGCCGCTAGGCAGATTACCAACCGGAAGGAAAGTAAAATCATCCACACCCTGCAGTTCCTTTGGCAAACTGAGCGTATGAATGTTGCAGATTTCATCGTCTCCTATTACCAAAAGGAATGTATTACCTTTGTCCCAGAAAAGTACACACGGTCGCCCTCCATCCTGCACTAAACAACTAGGATATTTGGTTGGTTCAGACAGAGGGAGACGAACAGAATTACCAAACTTCTCTTTGCTCAGATCAAAAGAATACACATCGAAGCGATCTGTCCAATACAGGACACCATTCACGCAAATTACATCATGTGTAATACCCGTCACGAGGAACCGAGGTACAAGTCCGCCAGATCGCAAATCTCTCCATGAATAATCGGTGCCCAACTCTATCCATAAATAATCGGGGCCCAAGCCTCTCCATGAAGAATCGGTGCCAAGCGTGAGGATCTCGAACCTAACACGGCAGTCGTAATCATCAGAGATCCACCTGCCTATAGTTCTTTTCATCAACAACTTGTATAATCCCTTTATCGGATCAAATCCCAAGTAATAAGCGGGAGGACTAGAAGAAAAGCCGACATCGACTGGTCTTGTAGCTGGAACTGGAAGTCTCATGGATTGGCTGGTAAAAACATTACAGAGGAACAACTGATCTTCACAATAAGAATAGCAAAAGAGTCCATTCACCACTCGCGTGACTTCTCTACAGCTACGACGGAGAGGGATGTTATTACTTGGTTCTTTGTCCACAAAGGAAACACTAAACAGGTTAACGAATTGTTGAGGAGATGGTTCAGAAGGGGCTGGGGCTGACGATACCAGTAGAGGGCAGTAATCAATACGATGTCCCGATGCAATTTCAAATGCCTCATCCCTATGGAGTACGGGGAGAGAGAGGAGGAGACAACAGGAGTTAGAGCTTCGATAGGCCTCAATGAATTGATGGCTGCGCAGAATAGACCGCCAAACCTTTGAAACGCATAAGCATTGGAATAACTTCCTAATAGGAAGTCTGGTGAAAACGTCCCACATAACATCTAATGGTAAATCTGGTACGACTGAGTCACATCCCCTGGACCTAATAACTTCTTCTTCTTCTCCAGTTTTGATCTTCTTTCCCATGGTATCCCTAGTCGTGCCGGTATTCATCTTTTTTGTATTTGTGGGGCAATATAAATAAGTCACTTCCCCCTGGTAAATTTTAGATTTCTTTTCGCAATAGGCTTGGACTAGATTTTGGTATCCAAGCCAGATTAGGCAAAGGCTACAACTGTCCAAAAATTAATGATGTTTATTTTTGGTAAAAACCTTTTAAAAAAAATAAAAACTTTGTACCAATTTAACTGCACTCCTCGTGGAAGGAGCAGAGACCAGAGAAAACGGGCGGTCTAGAGAGGGGTCCACCCCCACATTATTTTAAAATTAACATCTTTGAATGTAAGGCTATTTCATTATTTAAATATTAACATACTTTTTGTTTTTTTCTTTTGAACAAGACATAGCATCACTTATTTAAACGATTTAATATATATCTTTATTTTTCTCAAGAAATATTAAGTTAAACAATAAATATATAAACATTAATTTTTAATGTAATTCAATTCGAGTTTATAGTATATTCTAATTAAGTTAAACCTAAATTTAACTTCAAAAATATATTATAAGTCTTATCCAATGTATACATATACACACATATATTTCTTATTAATTACTTATCAATTGTACTCTATTAAAAATAAATGACTACTGCTAATGTTCAAATCAAAATAATAACATCATAATTAAAGACATTCTTTTAATTATCATACATAGAAATGTATTTTGTACCGACAAAAATAACTATGAAACCATTATCGAATATATTTCTCTCCGTGTGAATTTTAATAAAATTGAAGAAATATAATTTAAGCAAAGCATGAACTTAGTGTGTGTGTGTACAGTGTTTTCTGGAAATTTTTGAAAATTAGACACACTAATTACTAAAAGAAAATTTAGATAATTAACATAAGACAACAAAATTATCTCATGGAGTCATTTTTGCTGGAAAAGAAACATACCTTCTAAATGATTTGAACAAGACAACATAGCAACACCCCCTTTACGATTTAATACCACAGCAGTATCAAAAATTTTGTACAAAATGGTGAACAAGTAACATAACTAAAACCAACCTACACAAACTCAGACTATTTACATATGGCTGTCTGAAAGGGGAAAAAAAGGGGTATAATTCTGGTTTTAACTGATTAAATAAAAACTCTACAAGTAAATTAACAGAACTCTTCTTATACTATAATTAAAGCAAGACTAATGCTAAATTCAATTTGGAACCAAACCTGCTATCCACGCACTTATTAACAACTTGATGAAAATAAAAGTATAAACAGAAGCAAAGTACCTCAAAGCCAGCTTTATCGTATTGTCTTATCTTTTCTGGATCTGATAAAATACTATATGAATATGCAAACTCTCTAAAATGCTCTGACAATTGCTTGCATTTTTAGTCAGGGTGATACCTACCAAAACGCCAAATTAGTACTATATAAAAACACTATTCTGCTATTCTGGTCAGTATAATATAAATCTCTATCTCAAAAAAATAGGCCAACGTTACCAACATCCAAAATCCAACGAGCACCACGGAACTCATCAGGGTCAAGAACTCATATTACATCGATATCAATATCTGTATTCAGCTAATCAAAGGTCCACGAACACAATTTTGATAATTTGAAGTGCAAATCCATAATAATTTTCAACATTTCAAACCCATTAATCATCTATACCCAGAAAATTGACCACTCTTAACATAGTTTATCAAGGAACAATTCAGCTTACAACATTTCCACTAAATAAATTCTTCATGTCAGATAACAAACGAGTAAAAAGCCCTCCAATTTTCCACCTCGGGAAAAATTCCAATTAGAAGATTTACATCATACACAACATTACCTACAATAAACCGATTAAAGGTAAAAACATTAGAGGGGCATCCAAGGGGGGGAAAAAACTTACTTTAGAGCAAATTTTCTGTAAGCAGTCTTAATTTCCTGGTAAGAAGAATCCCATGACACACATAAGACCTCATACGGATCTCTCCTCAATGTCGGAGCCGATGGCCCCTCCAGCTTTAAACCCACCTTTATACTGACTCTATATAAACACCTACCCTTTAGTCTTGCCTCCCTCAAACTTCGGCTCTATTCTTTTGTTACCCAAATCTCAACCATAAATATTACAATAAGGAAAAAATTCAGAACTACAAAACAAAACCGAACCTTTGAATCTCCAAACTCTAAAGAACCAAATTAGAACAAAATTATTTTAAAAAAATGACCTTACCATTGTTGTCATACGATGCATGATCCATCACCAGCTTTTGAATAGCAACTGTGACATATAAGACGATTCACAAAGCTAGTATAGTATAACCTGACGTCTGCCTTGGAGAAAGAGAGGGTGAATCAAAGAGTTTGAAATAAAATTCGCTGCAGGCAAAGAGGTGTTCGGGTTTAGAAATGGAGTCGAATGAAATGAGCGATTTGTGAGGGTGGTAAATAGGGAGGGCATCCATTACGGTACAGCCATCATTAAAGCAAAACGTTGATAACTAATTAAAAATTTTTATAAAATGACTAAATTACTCGTAATGACCAAAAACATCATATACATTTAAAATGATATTTAAAAATTTTTATGAGATTTGAGTTAATTCATACCAAAATTAGAATATACATTTTATTCTCTATTAAATCTGAACCATTCATTAAAAAATTTAAGAAGATAAAAATAAAATAAAATAAATTTTTCATAAATAATTTATAATGATAATTTACTTCCATTCTTACAATTAGAATATACATTTACATACATTAAAAAAAAAATACACAGATTAAAAAAATTGAAATTCATGAACTTTTAAAAATAAAAAATAATATTCTTCACTCATTTTTTTCAAAATTAAATTTATTAATTACTGTATAGTCTTTTTTTTTCTTCTATTATTAAATATTATGTTTTAATAAAATTATATTGACAAGGATAAAATTTAAAAAAATACAATAAATTATCTTAACATATACACGTTGAATGCTGATTTCAATATTAACTTATTAGATTACATAGAAGTATGTTAATATTTAAATAATTTAGGAAATAAAAAATAGCCTTACATCCGATTCAAAGATGTTATTTTTAAATAATGTGGGGCTGGACCTATATCCATTACCCAGGCCAGCTCTCTTCTCTGGTCTCTACTTCCGATGAGGAGTGCCCTTAAATTGGTGCACAATTCAAAAAGTTTTTTACCAAAAATAAATATCATTAATTTTAGGTCCTTTGTAACCTTTACATAAACTGATCTTCCTTCGAAATTTAGAGCATATTGGTAAATTATTATTTTGCTTCTGAAAAACAAAAAATGGCCGTTTGAACAATGTTAATTATCTAATCTAAATGTATATACTAAGAGTTAAGAGGGGATAGAAATGTCATAACATATTTTTTAAATAATTTTAATTTCTTTTTCCTCTTCAAGTATTTTAAAATTTAATAGTTTAAATTATAGAATTTTGTAATGAATGTATCAGATTTTATGTAAAATATTTTATGGCTCCTTTTATGATTTAGATTTATTTGGTCGTCATGGTTAATTTTGTCATTTTTTATAATATTTCCTTTTTTCCCTTCCTATTGAATTTAATTTTAATGGTTTATTGTGCCTTGATACCCAAAATTCCTACCCATCCCTATCCCGCCCTTGTGTCTCTCACTCTTCATCTTGCAAGGTTTTTCAACTCTCCTTCCCTTTTGCTCTGGCTTCGTCGTCCATCTGGACTTCCCATCTATGTTGCGAAACCCTTGGCTTCGTATTCGTCTTCGTCTTCGCTTCACAACCGCTGTGTCTTCTTCTTCAAAACCGCTGTTTATCTTTAGAATAAAACCCAAACAGCTTAGGGTTTACTATTCCGCAGAATTTGTAAAGATGAATTGCCCAAGAATGCAGAAAACAACTGCATAAAATTGAATAAATTGTCCCCAACTTTCAATGCCAAGCGTTCAATCTTTTTCTTTGCAACAACACCAAGGAAGGCAGAGTCCAATTTTTGCCGTGCCGGAACCAGGTGGCCAATTATAGCTAATGGCACCTGATGTTGCGCCGTTTTCGGCAAAAATTGGTGTCTTTGTAGAGTCGGCGAAAAGCGTGTCAGGGAGGAGGCTGATGCTAATGAAGATGGCAGTAACGAGGCAAAGAAGCCAAAGGCAGAGAAGCCTGTCGAAGAAGAACGGCTTGAGAAAGCTGATGAGGAGGAGGAAAAATCAGATTCGGATCCGGTGCAGGAGCATGAGCTAGAGCCGGAGCAAACTAAGGTCACTGTGGGTCCTAAGAATTTCGGATCATCGGTTAGAAAGCCGCGGTAGCTTATATACTTTGCTTGCCTTAGCCCTCCATATAGATTCCCAGAAATTGTATAAAATGATTTACATTTTCCTGAAATTTATGAGTTTTTAGTTTGAATTCCATGGATATTGATTTTGATGTAGAGAATTGAAGTAAAACCTCAAATAAAATCGGGCCGTTTGGACTTCAGTGTCAGGTCCTAGGTAAAAATTTCTTCTTTTCAGTATTCATAGGATCTTTTTCTTCTTATTTTCCTTCGAATAAAACTATTAGAACGTCTTAAAAGTGCATTTATTTCTTTTTTCCTTCCTGGCCTATTGAGGGACAACGCAATTGCAGCTCAATATGTGAGGCTAGTGGCCATAGGCGGTTATGGAGGCAAAGAAAATTGGGACCAGTCTCTTAGCATAGGTTCTTTTATTTGCAAATGAAAGTGGTTAGTTTCTATTTGGTTTATAGATATTCAAGCTTTCTTTTGTTTCCGTGTTGCTTAGCTATTATATTTGAAACAGTTTTGTGTTTTTATGAGAGGAACGATTTGCAGTGAAGTCAAGACCTGAATAATATAATGCCATAGTTTGATATTGCCCTTTATGTGGTGGAAAATCTGGTCATTGCTGTTTAATAGGCTGTAATGCTGCTATTCTCATTGTGACAAACCAGTTTTCTTTCCCTGCAATGCATATGAGGGCTATTATAAATTGTGCCAAAAAAGTTTACACTGTAGGGTAAATTGCATCAACCTTTCTTCTACCTTACCTTGTGTTTAGTTGGAGCGAAAAATAGAAGTATTTGAAAGAATTCTCTTTTCAACAAGCAATGGTACGAATTGGAGAAGGCGAATACATACCCATATTGTAAGATTCAAATATAGCATTAGATTGTTTTTTTGAAGCTATGGCCTAAATCCGGTCTCAGCCTCTCTAGCAAAGTACTGTCCGATATTCCCTGTCTAGGAATGCTAGGTGTAAAAATCCCTTATCCTCGTATAACTTTTAGGTGCTAAGAAGATTCCTCTGTTGAACTTACCCAATTCCACGGAAGAGATTAAATCGTCAGAAAGAGACTTCCTAGAACTATTGACAATGTTTTCTTTCAGTCTTTGGTTTGCGGGAGGCAGCGTCTATATACTCATGCTTCTTTACTATTGCTATTTATTTTCTTTCGCTTGCAAGCCAAACTGAAAGTTTCATTTCGCACTTCTATTGCAGAATTTGAAGATGGTCCTAACCTTTATGTGTTATGATCAGTCAAATATGTAGCGATTGAAACTTCTCATGTAAGAAATGATTCCACGAGTGTTTAATTTCTCTGTCCTTCAAGGAGTTCTTAGCATAATTAATTTGTAAGTCAGGTAGATGAAGATAAAAGTCATAAGTAATGAAGCATCTTCTAAAATTTTTCCAATCATGCCTCAGGAATTCGAATGTAAAAGCATCAATGAATATCATAAATAAAGTAGGATTGAAATTAGTGAATGTTATCTCTTTACATTTTTCACTTTTTCTCTCTTGAATAGAATTTTCTGTCAGCATTTTCATCCAGAAAATAATTCTTAGTCCTGGCCTTGAATGAAATGTTTGCTCATGCTGCATATGTGTAGATGAAAGCTGGTTCAGTGTTTGATAATATTTTGATATGTGATTACCTTCAATATGCAAAAGAAGTTGTGCAAGGAAAAAGGACCAGCAGTTGGGAGGTATATGGTGTTTTTGGCTTCCAATTCTATTTTATATGTCTTGAAATGTCTGACTTGCAAATTTACTTTGAATTCTTTTTATTTAAGGCTGAAAAACAGGCATTTGAGGAGGCAGAAGAATCCAAGAAGAGGTGAGTGATAACACCTGGGTAGCTTTTGCACTATAGACCTTGATATAGCTTCTTTCCAAATGCTAGGCATGTGTTTTTAATACCATATTTGCAAGAGGCTAAGAGGAAAGGTGAAAAAGGAGAAAAAGGAGAAGCTTAGAGGCACCATGCACACAAGGGTATTTCTTTCTTCTCAGCTCTTAATTTTGATGCTTCACATCAGTATCAATTTTTATTTCAATAGTATGATGTGGATAGTTTTGAGGGTGTTTGGATGTGAAAGGAGAAAAGAGAGACAGAATGCGCGTCTCTTTGGTGCACAAGTGTGAGCTTTCTATATACTAAAGTTGCAACCTACCATAAGAAAAATTGGTGAGGCACTCAACTTGACTAGGAGGAGCATACATGTGTGCTTTCAAACTTCCTGAATGAATTGGAGAGAAGATAAAATTGTTGTGTTTGTTCTTTTTTCATTTTTCTTCCCTTCTGCTTTTGGTCCTTTTACAGTAACATGCGCCCTTTTTTTGAATATTTCTGAAATTAAAATCATTCTCCCATTGATGCTTGTAGGAAGAGCTTTGAGACGTGCTTCGGCTCTATGAGTCTTGAATTAGCAGAGCAAACCAGATATTATAGAGGTAGAGGATTATTCTGCAGATTTCATCAAACAAACTGTGTGCGTTTTAATGCCTGTTGTACAATATTTCATTCAGTGTTTGAGTTGGTTTTCTTTTTTTTTTTTTTTGGTTTAAATAGAATCTGTGGTGTGTTTTTAATACATTTCTTTATGAATGCGAGGTACCCCGCTCTGACATTTACTCTAATTTCGCCCCCTTATAGATTGTGATTTGATTTTTGCACCAAATCGATCAAAAAACCGCTGCCCAACCCCAACACCTCATTTTTTTTCAATTATTTATTGTTTGTCCCTTTGACAGACAATGACAATGCACCAAAGCTTCTCACCTTGCACGCTTTCCAGCATGTTTACCGGTACAAGTGCAACAACATCATTAAATGAAAGCAAAAAAAAAAAAAAAACTTAAAGACAAGGACAAGATATCCTTTTTTTTTTTCTTTCCCAAGATCTCTTGAAAGTGGGGAGAATATGGAGAAGAAATTTAGAGGAGAAGATCCGCTTAACATCCCCAGCAAGCTACCCAAAAATACATGGACATATTTGATTATTTTTAAATCTCACTTTCAATAAATATTCACTAAGATGATTAAACCACATGCGCCCAAATTGTTTCAGGTCATATAATGATTTCTACAACTTAATGGAGTAATTTTCACGAGGAAAATATTTATATGCTTCAGGCATGCGAAATCCTTCGGAGGATTTTCATGTAAATATCATTTTCTAAATTTCCATACAAGTAAGCAGTGACAACATCTAATAGGCGCATATCTATCGTTTCATGCACTGCCAAACTGATAAGATATCGGAGTGTAATAGCATCAATAACAGGAGAATAAGTTTCATCATAATCAATAATTGGTCTTTGTGAAAAATCTTGAACTACTAACCGTGTTTTATATCGTACGATTTTATTATTTTCATTACGCTTTCGCACCAATATCCATTTGTAGTCAACAGGTTTTACACCTTTTGGTGTTCGGACTGCAGGTCCGGAGACTTCACGTTTTGTCAGTGTATTTAACTCTGATTAAATCGCATCTTTCTATTGTAGCCAATTTTTTCTATGCCGATATTCATCAACTGATATTAGTTCAGGATCATCATTAAACTGTGTAGCATCAAAATATATATTGTATGAAAATATATTATCAATAATTGTTTCTATCCGATTCCAACTTCTATCGAAAGTGGTATAATTGATAGAAATTTTAGTGTTACTTTCATCAACTTCTAACTCTTTGTTATCAGTTTTCTCCTGGCCATTATCATTCTTTTATTTAATATGATCATTTGGATCATTTAATCATCTTTTCTTTCGAGAAATTTTATCTTTAAAATCAAGAGGTCAGCCACGCTTCTGACTTGCTTTTGACTCAACAGTTATAGGTATAATCTTTTGTTCTGTTGAAACTTTAATTCGAATAGGAGTATTTATAACTGGAATATGCGATTTGTAACTCTTCTGGAGTCAACAAAAGCGTTTGGCATTTGATTTACAATACTTTGCAAATGAATTATTTTTTGAACTTCAAGTTCACATGCGCTTGTGCGCGGATCAAGATAATTTAATGATATTGTCCAAGCAAGATCTTTTTTATGCTGTTTATGTTCTCCCTTTAATTTAGGGAATAATGATTCATCAAAATGACAATCAGCAAATCTTACTGTGAATACATCTCCTGTCAGGGGTTTAACATACCTGATAATAGAGGGAGAATCATATCCAATGTATATCCCCTTTCTTCTTTGAGGGCCCATCTTTGTACGTTAGTTTGGTGCAATTGGAATATATACAGTACAACCAAAACTTCTTAAATGAGTAATATTTAGTTCTGAACCAAAAGTCAATTGTAAAGGAGAGAATTTATGATAATTAGTTGGTCTTATACGTACAAGTGCTGCAGCATATAAAATAGCATGTCTCAAGGTAGATATTGAGAGATTTATTTTCATTAATAATGGTCTAATAATTAATTGTAATATTTTAATAAAAGATTTAGCAAAACCATTTTGTGTATGAACATGAGTTACAGGATGTTCAATATTAATCCTAATTGATATGCAATATACATCAAAAGCATGTAATAAAAATTCACCAGCATTATCCAAACAGATATTTTTAATGTGATGATCGGGAAAGTATACTTGTAATTTAATTATTTGAGTAAGTAATTATTTGAGTAAGCATTATCCAAACATTAATTATTTGAGTAAGTAATCTCGCAAACGCCAAGTTGCGAGTACATAATAAACATACATGTGACCATCGGGATGATGCACCAATTAAGACCATAAAATATTTGAACGGCCCACATGGTGGACCAATAGGTCCACAAATGTCTTCGTGAATCCGTTCAAGAAATGTAGAACTTTCAACTTATACTTTTACTAGTGATGGTCTAATAATTAATTTTCTTAAGGAACTTGCAGTACATGAGAATTTTTCTGATGCTAATATCTTTATGTTTCAAGGGATGACCATGTGTATTCTCAATTATTCTTCTCATCATGGTAGATCTTGGATGACCCAACCGGTCACGCCAAATGTTAAAAGTAGTAGGATCAGTAAACTTCTGGTTTATGAGATAATTAATTTCAATTGTACGTATTTTTGCAAAATATAGGCCAGTAGAAAAAGATGGCAGTTTTTCTAATACAGATTTTTTACCCAAATTAATTTGAGTAATATAAAGATGTTCAATACTATTTTCCTCATTTGTTTCAATATGATACCTATTTTTGTGGATATCTTTAAAACTCAATAAATTTCTTCTGAATTTTGAGAAAAATAGTGTTTTATCAATGGTAATTGTTGTTCATTCAGACAACAATATATTAGTTCTCCCGGAGTCTTCAATCACATTTGTATTACCATTTATAGTATAAATATTTATTTCTCCCATTTTGAGATAAGAAAAATATTTCTCATTTTTTAGTATGGTGTGTGCAGTTCCACTATCAATAATACATATATCATCATTAACAACAGCCATCTGAACAAAAATATATATATGCAAATGTAAATATTATTAGAATATAATGAAAATTCAAAAATATCAGAGTGAGGCATTAGTTCTTCTGGACACTGCCACCACCAATTAAATGGTCTATCCTACCGTCTAGGTGTTCGAAAAAATCAAATACATCCATATGGATAATATTAATATTAAGATCTTCAGGATCAATATGATCATTCTCAATATCATTTACTGGATGTTGAGAAAATTTTGCTTCAATATTTTTATTTTTCTTTTCAGTGAAACTTGATATAATTCCACTAAATGCTTAGTCGTACGACAGTTACGCGACTAATGACCTTTCATGCCACATCTATAACACTTATCCTCATCATTTTCTTCCATTTCTTTTTCTTTTCCCTTATTATCTTTTCTGTTCCACTTCAGGTGGTCAGTATTTCTCACAACTTGATTATGACTGTGATAAGGGAAATATCGAGCGTGTCCATGACTATAACCACGACTACGGCCACGGCCACGGTCACAACTACGACTATAACAATGGCTTTTGCTGAAGCTAACAACATTCACTTCTGGGAGTATTGTTGAGCCAGTTGGTCTGGTTTCATGATTTTTCAATAATAACTCATTATTTTTATCTGCAATGAGGAGGGTAATAATTAAATTTGTAAATTTTGTATACCTTTTTTCTCGATATTGTTGTTGCAGGACAATATCCGAGGTATAAAAGGTGGAGAATGTCTTCTCCAACATATCTTCATCAGTAACTTTTTCTCTGTATAATTTTAACTGATATGTAATTTTATACATCACGGAGTTATATTCATTCACAGTTTTAAAATCTTGCAACCTCAGGTGCAATCATTCATACTGTGCAGTGGGTAATACGACCATCTTCAGGTGGTCAAATCTTTCTTTTAAATTTACCCACAGGACATATGGATATTTTTTGGTAAGATATTCTATTTTCAAATTTTCGTCGAGATGATGACGAATAAAAATAAAAACTTTGGCCTTTTGTTATGCAGATGCACTATTGTTTTCTTAAATAATTTCACTAAGGCTTTCAGCATTTAGATGCATTTCTGCATCGAGAATCAATGACATATTATTCTTTCCAGAAATATCAAGGGTTACAAATTCGAGTTTAGTAGGATTAGTCATAGAGATTAATAAATACGTACATGTCTTCTGATTTTAACAGATACTCGTGCTTTAGTCTTCTGGCTTTTATAACGGCAAAGACTCGTACTGATAACGTGTTATGAAATTGGTAGGGTTAGAATAAAATCTACACACTAAGAAATCTCTAATTATTCTTTGCACAAAAATTTTTCAAATTTCTCTCTTTCTTTCTCTCACAATTTTTTCACAAAATGATGGTACATTTTAAGGTTGGAGAATAGCTTTATTTATAAAGTTCTTATTTAATGGAATACATCATCTTCCACTAATATGAATTAGTAGTGTCTCCACCAAATGATGAACATTCACATCATTTCATAATTAGTGAAACTTACACTAATTCAACAAATTCACAACATTCATCACTTTGTTTGCAATTGTTTTTATGTATAACCAGTTTCTTAAACTTTCATGTTATTCAATAAATTTCATTATTTTAACTCAACCCCCCCCCCCCCTCCCTCTGTTGAGAGCACGACTCGACTTTTTCAGTGGCAGATTAACATCTTCCATTATGACTTTATCTTCTTCTTTCAGATGCCTAGAGAAATTACCTTCATCTTCTATCAATTTGAGTATCGGCAAGTAACCTGCAAAATTAGGGGAGCTAACAAATTTCATCAATCCCCTTACAATCTCCTCGAGTTCTTGAGATGAATTGGCACCGTAATTAGCAAAATCAACCGAAAAGAGAGTGGTTGATTTTAAGTTCAGGGATGTTTTAAAGGCAGCATCACCAATATTTACAGCAACCCTGCTAGCACTGCAACTATGTAAATAATCACACAATCCTTGAATCTTTTGTTGGCGAAGGCCTTGATCGGCATCAAGTCTTTTGCCGCAAACATTTGTTATCCGATTATCTTACGGAGATTCCCCAATTGGATTGAAGCCGGCATCCAGAGCGACAGAGACCTTGTGGTGATCAAGCAAACAGAACGACCGGGACACTTCGACTCGAGAAAACTTGGTCATGTTTTTGTAGCACTTCTTTTGCGATCGTGGGAGATGAAAGGACTATTGTTATTTTGCTCCCCGACTTAAGGGACATAAGAGGGCCATAAGTTTCGGCAAGTTTAGCTAGTGATTGATGCGGCTTTTGCCCGAGTTGAAGGATGTTACCGACGACTGGAAAGAATAAGGCACCGGAGGAAGTCTGGCTAGTCTCCGGGAGATCAAGGTTGATGTGAGGATGTTATTGAGCCTTCCCAACTTTTCCTCACTCAAAATCCTGGTCTATCTTAAGACCAACTCTAATGGATTGCACTATTACAGTTTCATCTACACATTTTTAATAAATTTTGAGTATATCCCTATTATACATTATTTATTCTATTCCTCATAACTCTCCACTCTAATCATACAATTTTATAAATCATTACAAATACAGTTCTGTTATGAATTATTGGAATCTCCATTAATTAGTGGAGGCTCCACTAATTATGGATTTATGTGAATTATTAGAAGATTTTTATGGATGTCCACCATTTAGTGGAGACACCATTAATTGAAGATGATGTATGCCATGATGTATTTCACTAATTAGAGCTCTATAAATAGAGCTATTCTCTAAGCTTGTAATAGACCATCATTTTGTGAAAGAAAGATTAGTGAAAGAAAGATTAGAGAAAGAATTGTGAGAGAAAGAAAGAAAGAAGTTTGAAGAGAAATTCTTGTGCAAAGAATAGTTAGAATTTTCTTAGTGTGTAGTGTGTAGATTTTATTCTAACACTACCCTAATTTTATAACACGTTATCAGCACGAGTCTCTACCGGTACAAAAGCCAGAAGACTAAGCACGAGTTTCTGCCGTTACCAAAACCAGAAGACAGGTACGCATTTATTGATCTCTATGGCTAACATCGCAAAACTCGAATTTGTAGCCCTTGATATTTCTGGAACAAATTATATGTCATGGGTTCTCGATGCGTAAATGCATCTAAATGCTCGAAGGCCTTAGTGAAACTATTCAAGCAAATAATAGTGCATCCGCACAACACAAGGCTAAAGCTTTGATTTTTATTCGTCGTCATCTCGATGAAAATTTGAAAATGGAATATCTTACCGAAAAAGATCCATATGGCCTGTGGGTAAATTTAAAAGAAAGATTTGACCACTCGAAGATGGTCGTACTACCTACTCGCACGGTATGAATGATTGCACCCGAGGTTGCAAGATTTTAAAACCGTGAATGAATATAGCTCCGCAATGTATAAAATTACATCTCAATTAAAATTATGCGGAGAAAAAGTGATCGATGAAGATATGTTGGAGAAGACATTCTCCACCTTTCATGCCTCGAATATTGTCCTGCAGACAACAATATCGAGAAAAGGGGTATACAAAATTTACAGATTTAATTATCGCCCTCCTCATTGCGAGAGAAAAATAATGAGTTATTATTGAGAAATCATGAAGCCGGATCAATCGGCTCTACAAAGACTCCCGAAGTGAATGCTGTTGGCTCCAGCAGAAGCCATCGTTATAGTCGTGGTCGTAGCCGTGGCCGTGGCCGTGGTCGTGGTTATGGTCGTAGTCACGCTCGATATTTCCCTTATCACAATTATAATCAAACTGTGAGAAATCCTGGCCACCTGAAGTGGAACAGAAAAGATCAAAAGGGAAAAGAAAAAGAAATTGAAGAAAAGTATGAAGATATATGTTATAGATGTGGCATGAAAGGTCATTAGTCACGAAACTGTCGTACGGCTAAGCATTTAGTTGAATTGTATCAAGCTTCATTGAAAAATAAAACTGTGGAAGCAAATTTTTCTCAACATCCAATAAATAATGTTGAGGATAACGATAGTGATCCTGAAGATCTTAATATCAATATTACCCATATGGATGTATCGGATTTTTTTGAACACCCAGACGGTAGGATAGACCATTTAATTGGTGATGGCAGTGTCTAAAAGAACTAAAGCCTCACCCCGATATTTTTGTATTTTCATTTTCATTCTATTCTAATAATATTTACGTTTACATATATATATTTGTGTTCGGATGGTCGTTGTTAATGATGATATATGCATTATTGATAGTGGAACTACACACACCATACTAAAAAATGAGAAATATTTTTCTGATCTCAAAATGGGAGAAATAAATATTTATACGATAAACGGTAGTGCAAATGTAATTGAGGGCTCCGGAAGAGCTAGTATATTGTTGCCTAAAGGAACAACAATTATTATTGATAAGGCACTATTTTCCTCAAAATCCGGAAGAAATTTATTGAGTTTTAAAGATATCCGCAGAAATGGGTATCATGTTGAAACAAATGAGGAAAATGGGATTGAGCATCTTTTTATTACTCAAATGCATTTGGGTAAGAAATCGGTATTAGAAAAACTGCCGTCTTTTTCTACTGGTCTATATTTTGTAAAAATACGTACAATTGAAATTCATCATCTAGTAAACCAGAAGTTTACTGATCCTATTACTTTTAGCATTTGGCATGACCGGTTGGGTCATCCGAGATCTACCATGATGAGAAGAATCATTGAGAATACACATGGTCATCCTTTAAAAAATAAAAGGATATTAACATCGAAAAATTCGCATGTACTCGCATGTTCCCTAGGAAAATTAATTGTTAAACCATCACCGATAAAAGTAGGAGCTGAAAGTCCTACATTTCTCGAACGGATTCACGGAGATATTTGTGGACCTATTGATCCACCATGTGGACCGTTCAAATATTTTATGGTCTTAATTGATGCATCATCCCGATGGTCACATGTATGTTTATTATCTACTCGCAACCTGGCGTTTGCGAGATTACTTGCTCAAATAATTAAATTACGAGCACAATTTCCGGACCATCACATTAAAAATATCCGTTTGGATAATGCTGGTGAATTTTCATCACATGCTTTTAATGCATATTGCATGTCAATTGGGATTAATGATGAACATCCTATAGCTCGTGTTCACACACAGAATGGTCTTGCTGAATCTTTGATTAAACGATTACAATTAATTGCTAGACCATTATTAATGAAAACAAATCTCCCAACATCTACCTGGGGACATGCTATTCTACATACTGCAACACTTGTACGTATAAGACCGACTAGTTATCATAAATTCTCTCCTTTGCAATTGGCTTTTGGGTCGAACCAAATATTGCTCATTTAAGAATTTTTGGGTGTCTTAGTATATATTCCAATTGCACCAAACCAACGTACAAAGATGGGTCCTCAAAGAAGAAAGGGGATATACGTTGGATATGATTCTCCCTCTATTATCGGGTATGTTGAACCCCCGACAGGAGATGTATTCACGACGAAGATTTGCCGATTGTCATTTTGATGAATCATTATTCCCTAAATTAGGGGAGAACCAAAACAAGCATAAAAAGGATCTTGCTTGGACAACATCATTAAATTATCTTGATCCGCGTACAAGCGCATGTGAACTTGAAGTTCAAAAGATAATTCATTTGCAAAGCATTGCAAATCAAATGCCGACGCTTTTGTTGACTCCGGAAGAGTTACAAAATCGCATATTCCAGACTATAAATGCTCCTATTCGAATTGAAGTTCCAGTAGAACAAAATAGTATACCTATAGTCGCTAAGTCAAAAACACGCCGAAGCGTGGCCGACCTCTTGGTTCTAAAGATAAAAATCCTCGAAAGAAAAGAGGATTAAATGATCCGGAAGATCATATTGAAGAAAAGAATGATAAAGACCAAGAGAGAACCGATGACAAAGAACCGTAAGTTGATGAAAGTAATACTGAAATTTCTATCAATTATACCACTTCCGGTAGAAGTTGGAATCGGATAGAAACTGTTATTGATAATATATTTGCATACAATATATCTCTTGATGTTACACAGGATAATGATGATCCCGAACCAATATCGATTGATGAATGTCGGCATAGAAAAGATTGGTCGCAATGGAAAGATGCGATTCAATCGGAGTTAAATGCACCGGCAAAACGTGAAGTCTTCGGACTGCAGTCCGAACACCATAAGGTGTAAAACCTGTTGGCTACA
Source organism: Voacanga thouarsii (assembly GCA_026120185.1). Taxonomy (NCBI): domain Eukaryota; kingdom Viridiplantae; phylum Streptophyta; class Magnoliopsida; order Gentianales; family Apocynaceae; genus Voacanga; species Voacanga thouarsii. The sequence continues at coordinate 806,985 of JANUWF010001938.1, forward strand.
AATGGATATTTGTGCGAAAGCGCAATGAAAAGAGTGAAATCGTTCGATATAAAGCGCGATTAGTAGCCCAAGGTTTTTCACAAAGACCAGGTATTGATTATGATGAAACTTATTCTCCTATTGTTGATGCTATTACACTCCGATATCTTATCGGTTTGGCAAGTACATGAAAAGATAGATATGCGCCTATTAGATGTTGTCACTCGCTTACTTGTATGGAAATTTAGAAAATGATGTTTACATGAAAATCCTCGAAGGATTTCATATGCTCGAAGCATATAAACATTATCCTCGTGAAAATTACTCCATCAAGTTGCAGAAATCATTATATGGCCTGAAGCAATCTGGGCGCATGTGGTTCACACGTCTTAGTGAATATTTATTGAAAGCGGGATTTAAAAATGACCAGGTATGTCCGTGTGTTTTTATTAAGAAATCTGGTTCTAAATTTGTGATATTATCTATATATGTTGATGATATTAATCTTATTGAAACTCCTGAAGAGCTCCAAGAAACAATTGATTATTTAAAAAGAGAATTCGAAATCAAAGATTTTGGTAAAACCAAATTTTGCCTTGATTTATAAATTGAACATTTGGAGAGTGGAACATTTATTCATCAATCAACATATACAGCAAAAGTGCTAAAAAGATTTTACATGGACAAAGCACATCCATTGAGTATTCCAATGATCGTCCGATCATTAAATGTGGATAAAGATCCTTTTCGACCTCAAGAAAATGATGAAGAACTCATTGGTCCTGAAGTACCATATCTCAAGTGCAATTGGTGCATTGATGTATCTTGCTAATAACACACGGCCCGATATTGCTTTCGCTGTCAATTTATTAGCAAGATTTAGTTCTTCACCAACACGACGACATTGGAATGGAATTAAACAAGTCCTTCGATATCTCCAAGGTACAATTGATCTCGGATTATTTTATTCAAATAAAACCAGTCCAACATTGATAGGTTATGCGAGATGTCTGGTTATTTATCCGATCCACATAAAGCACGTTCTCAAACGGGCTATCTATTTACATGTGGAAATACTCGCTATATCATGGCGTTCTACGAAACAATCTATAGCGAGCTACTTCTTCAAATCATGCTGAAATTATAGCCATTCATGAAGCAAGTCGAGAATGTGTATGGCTAAGATCCATGATTCATTATATCCGAGAAAGTTGTGGATTATCATCAATCAAAGGTATTCCAACTCCTCTTTATGAAGACAATGCAGCTTGCATAGCTCAATTACGAGGAGGATATATTAAAGGAGATCGGACAAAACATATTTCACCAAAATTCTTCTTTACTCATGAACTCCGGAAGAAATGTGAAATTGATGTGCTACAAATTCGGTCATGTGACAACCTCGCGAGATATTTTCACGAAGACTTTACCGACGGCAACATTTGAAAAGTTGAGATATAAAATCGGTATGCGTCGGTTTAAAGATTTAAAGGAATCATCTCATCGGGGGAGTAATAAACATACATATAGAATAGTGTACTCTTTTTCCTTCACTAGATTTTTTTCCCACTCGGGTTTTTATCTAGTAAGGTTTTAACGAGGCATATTCTTTATGTATGGATGGACATCCAAGGGGAGTATTATGAATTATTGGAATCTCCATTAATTAGTGGAGGCTCCACTAATTATGGATTTATGTGAATTATTAGAAGATTTTTATGGATGTCCACCATTTAGTGGAGACACCATTAATTGAAGATGATGTATGCCATGATGTATTTCACTAATTAGAGCTCTATAAATAGAGCTATTCTCTAAGCTTGTAATAGACCATCATTTTGTGAAAGAAAGATTAGTGAAAGAAAGATTAGAGAAAGAATTGTGAGAGAAAGAAAGAAAGAAGTTTGAAGAGAAATTCTTGTGCAAAGAATAGTTAGAATTTTCTTAGTGTGTAGTGTGTAGATTTTATTCTAACACTACCCTAATTTTATAACAAGTTCATAGCTTACATCACATATTTTCATTAATAATGAAAAATGATGATAAGTAAAAATTTATTATGAATTATTGGAATCTTTATTAATTAGTGGAGGCTCCACTAATTATGGATTTATGTGAATTATTAGAAGATTTTTATGGATGTCCACCATTTAGTGGAGACACCATTAATTGAAGATGATGTATGCCATGATGTATTTCACTAATTAGAGCTCTATAAATAGAGCTATTCTCTAAGCTTGTAATAGACCATCATTTTGTGAAAGAAAGATTAGTGAAAGAAAGATTAGAGAAAGAATTGTGAGAGAAAGAAAGAAAGAAGTTTGAAGAGAAATTCTTGTGCAAAGAATAGTTAGAATTTTCTTAGTGTGTAGTGTGTAGATTTTATTCTAACACTACCCTAATTTTATAACAAGTTCATAGCTTACATCACATATTTTCATTAATAATGAAAAATGATGATAAGTAAAAATTTATTATGAATTATTGGAATCTTTATTAATTAGTGGAGGCTCCACTAATTATGGATTTATGTGAATTATTAGAAGATTTTTATAGATGTCCACCATTTAGTGGAGACACCACTAATTAAGATTAGTGGAAGATGATGTATGCCATGATGTAATCCACTAATTAGAGCTCTATAAATAGAGTTATTCTCTAAGCTTGTAAGACACCATCATTTTGTGAAAGAAATATTAGTGAAAGAAAGATTAGAGAAAGAATTGTGAGAGAAAGAAAGAGAGAAGTTTGAAGAGAAATTCTTGTGCAAAGAATAGTTAGAATTTTCTTAGTGTGTAGTGTGTAGATTTTATTCTAACACTACCTTAATTTTATAACAAAATTGATATTTTTCATATGTTGTGGTTCACGTAAAAGGTTTTGCAACTATTACTTTTTTGAATAATCATTGTTTCGTATCAATATTTTTATAATTCACTCTAATAATATAATTTTTAATATAATAATATAATTTATTTTGTATCTATACAACCCGTTAGAGTTGCTTTAAGAGTCAGATCGAACGGAAGGACGAATTTATAGGGACTAACGAAAAATACCTTTGTGCATGCCATGAGGAGTTATTTTGGTACGGCCGGTGAGTCCAGCAGGTCTAGCCCGACCCCTACCTACGTTTTCACTTTCGGTTCTTCAGGAAAACAATTCCAAACACGTTCATTAGAAGCAACAACTCAAAACATATTCCTCATGTGAAAAATGTTTGCTTTCCTTCTCATTTAAAATTCATCAGTGATGAACTTTGGAAATGGGGCGGTTTACAATAACTGCACAAACGAATTTTACCCTATGATCACAGGCCAGAAGTCTACTAGTGCTTTTTTTTTTTTCTTTATAATCCAAATATTCTCACCCGACAATTCTTAAAATTATGAATTATTTCATAAATTTATAGTTATGTAAATTTAAATTTGATCTCACTCTTTTATTAAATAAATTCGAATTTAATATCATTTTAACACTATAACTATAGGCCCATAATCATGTAAATTTAAATTTGATTTCACATTAATACCATAATCACGTAAATTCTAATTTAATCTTATTCTACACCATAATTACGTAAATCTTAACTTGATTCCACTCTAACAAAATAAGAACATTAATGTTCAAAGTAAAACTTTCAAAGATCATCTTATTTAATCAAATAAACTATTATGTGAGCTGTCTATTATCTTTCTATTTTAGACTTAGTTTAGTTGGACTGTTTTGTGAAAGTAAATAAAAAAGGGAGGTAAATGAGACATTTACCTCGTTTGGTTGGATGTAGAAGTGAAGGGAAAGTAAATCAGGAAGAGTACCACTCCCCCTCCACATCAGCATTTTCTCTCCTCCTAATTTGGAGGGATGGGGAAAGAGAAAATAAAATTGGAGTAATAATGACAATATTGACCACATTTTTAACATTAAAAATTTTAATAAAATAGATAATGAGAGATAAAATAGTAAACTAAATTAATTATTCTCTCCCTTCTTCCCTCTCATTTCCTTCCTATTTTCACTCCAACCAAACAAGATAAGAGTAAATATATTAACTTCCCTTAGTGTAAGTAAAATATGTCACTCCTCCTCCTTTCTCCTTTCCCCCTCCCATTCACGAACCAAAACAAGCTTTAGGATTGGTTTGATTGGATTGTTTTGTAAAAGTAAATGAGGAAGAGAAGTAAATGTGAAGATAAATGAGACATTTACCCCGTTTGATTAGATATAGATGTGGAAGGAGTACACTCTCCCTCCACAGCATTTTCTCCTTTCTTAATTTGGAGAGATTGGGAGAGAGAAAATAAAGTGAGAGTAATAATGACAACATTGATCGTATTTTTAATATTAAAATTTTTAATAAAATAAATAATGAGAGATAAAATAATAAACTAAATTAATTATTCTTTCTCTTCTTCCCTCTCATTTCCTTCCTATTTTCACTCTAACAAACGTCGAATAAAAGTAAATACATTAATTTCCCATGATAAAAGTAAAATGTGCCACTTTTCCTCACATTTTCTCTCTCCATTCCCTTCGCGAACCAAACTAAGCCTTAGGCAAAAAACGGGTGGTAAAAAAATATAACATACACCCTCCATCCACAAATAACTTTGTTTCTTGAATAGCCTTAGTTTCATTTTTATTTTCACTCCTTCTCATGAAGTCAATAGGAAGCTTTTATTCGCAATCATTGAAAATTAATTTTTGTTTATTCATAATCATATCATACTGAAACTAAATAGAACTAATATTTTCAATTTGATAAGTAAATCTTTGAATTATTTATTTACAATTATCGATGAGTTTAATTTTGCACTAATTGAGAAAAAAAATTACTATTGATCATATACAAAATAAAGATTTCAGATTTTGTAAAGGTGCAGAAACATGTTTTCACTTTTATCCTCATTGTTTCTTCCTGTGTTCATGTTCTCATCATTTGATCAATCTCACCCGCCCAGTGTCTATTTAGCATGAAATTTATGTTTAAAGCACTAATGATGAAAAAGAGGAAACAATGTGCAATTCCAGACGTTGAAACATTCATGATATTCACGTCCAAAACATTACAAAATGCATGCATGCATGCATGGAGATAAGGTTTCGTGCATTTTCATTGTCCGTGAAAGGGACAAACAATAAACAATTGTACGCAACACCTTGAGCTTCCAACGAATATTGATCTTTCATTAACTAACTGCCCTGTTTTTGTTTTTTTATTTAAATTTAAAGAAAACACATATATGAAACCTTGAAAATAGACTAGTCATCAGTCATGGGAGGAACATCGGAGACAATTACACATGAAACCAAATCCTTTAAACAGGAGATCTTGCCGAGCTTTATAAGCCATACTAGCGTCAATATAGCATATCCGCATCTCCTCCCCTGCAATACAAGATACGAAGATTTAAAGGGGAATGTTAAAAGAAGCAGTCATCTTTGCGAGCTAGCTGAAGGCGTTCGCTAAGACAAGATTCAAAAACCAGAATCTCATTACGCATTAGGCTACTGAAAACCATTTAAGGAGAATAATTCAAGTCACAAGTCACAACACTGTTTAACTCGTCATCTGACGCATTGAATGCCAGGGGAAAAAAAAAAAAAAAGCCAACAGGAAAGAAATTGCTAATAGGACGTGACATTCGGCAAACTGAAATGTAAATTCAGCTCAAACAACGCTTCTTGTTTGGATGCTTTTGTACAGCATGTTTCATTTTGATCTCTGTAGCATTCATACTACATCACTATAAAATAAATGGCGAAAGAAAGCACTGGTCTCCGGCAAAGCTATAGTACTGAAAAATGATTAGAACACAAACAAATAAGTATAAACCATGAACAAAATTCTTTACTGTACAAAAAGGGAAAAAGATCCATGCATACAGGTTTTTTCTCCTATATCACAAACCTTAAATAAACGAGATTCTAGTGTGGGTATAATGGCTGTATTGAAGTTTAAATGAAATGAAGCAGCACTGCTCTATAGATCTGAATCCAAATGATGGAAAGAAACTCTCTCTCTCTCTCTCTCTCTCTCTCAACCTCTATTGTGTGTGTCTGTGTTTGCACTTGTTCTGCAAAGCGGTGTGCAAAAGGTTTCTAGGGAAGTTAAACATCTGGGAGCAAACTTGGAATAAAGCATAAAACTTTAAGCAAACAGAAGAACGAACCTGGTTCAATTTCACGAAGTGCCTTTACTCTTGTATCTGCATTTTCCATCCATATTATGTGTGTATTTGGATCTGTTATACAAATGACAAATTCAAACATAAGCACACTGGCTGTATAACTGTTTTGCTGACTGTCTATATTGCAAGTACATATGCATACACAACACTGTGAACAACTTCTAATTCACATAACTTTTTGCCACACCAAGTTTGCTTGTCCATCTGTCTGCCTGACAAACTCTATGATCATCAGAGGACAATTATGCTACACTGCTTTGAAAATGGACAAATGTGCCATTCTGTATTGAGGTATGTCCTTCAAATTATACTTTGGGATATTGGCAGTTACTCTATGAATTTATATTCTACTACTAAAAATTTGCTCTTCAATATACTGCTAACTCCGTAAAAAAAACAAGGGAGTCCAAAGGGTATTCCTTGGAACAGCAAAATGGTAAGACTCATGAATGCAGAATAAAAGATCTTACCACAGTCATGATTGTAGAAGGACGGCAGCATGTACATAGCAGTGCCAACAGCTGCTTCTGCATTTACAGAAGCTGCTGCCGATGAAACAAGATCTTCGTATGATGCTGCAGCCAACTCAACACGAAAGGAGTTGATTCGTATCCGTGCCAATACACCAGTGTACCATTCCTTGGTCAGAACTAGTAAAGTCAAAGACACATGGACATCAAACTCTTTGGACTCAAGATATTGATCACTATATGCAGATGGAAAAAGATGCAAAGCATTAAGGCAACTAAATGAAATTTAAGTAGATGCATCAATAACTGTCTAACAGGAAAGGATACATGCCAGTTGTTTAGCTGTAATATCTGCATCTTGAAAACTGCTTCTTAGCAAGTAGAATTCATTTTCCATCTAAAGGAAAAATAGCTAAGTTATATGTTCCTCAAAATATATGCGGGATGTATATGAACTTACAAAAAATGCAGGACTCCTTGACTCCTATCATACATTTATCTGGACTGGAATAAACTGACGATAGAGAAATTTTCCAAAAGACAAGGAGATGTATTCCACCATCACAGATACAGAATCTTCTAATTTCAAAAGAATATAACAGCATTATATTTCAAAAACATAAATTTATCCCAATTTGGAGAAATGTTTGGGTTAGCTTCAACAAACCTGTGAATGAGAAATGCTAGCTGCCTTCTATGGGAAGACTTTCAAAGACACTAAGAATTAATGATTTGTTGCCAGTCACCATTCACTTATGGCAATTCATGTTCTTTTTCCTCAAAATATTTGAAAAGGAAAAGGAAATGCTCGTATGTGGCATTGGCTAACAAAGTAGAACATACTTACCAAAAAAATCATTTCAGAAGATAAAGTAGCAGGTTGAAGTATGTCAAGACTGTCTGCCAAGGCAACTCCAGATATAACAAGACAAGCAAACCTCTTAACCAGCAGAGGATATTTTAACCCCTGCATGCTTCAGATATAGATTCATAATTCATTATTCTCGGTCTGAAAAATCACTATTAATGTGTGTGTGTGTGTGCATGTGTGCATCATATGCTAATGAAAACATTGCCCAATAGAGACCTCCATACTACAGTCTTGTAATGAAATCAGGAAATACATGATGCTAGAGAATAGAGCTAGAAATGATCACTAATGTCCCCACAACCCAAAAAAGAGAAGAGGGAAGAGAAAGGAGGAGGGGGGAGAGAATTGTATTGAGGAGTATTGCAGGCATATTTCTAATTGACCTGATAAGAAACATGATACTGAGTACTATATAGCACCTCATAATACACCCAGCATGGCAAAATGTCGAATGTTTTTCAGTACTTAAACAACAAAATGTTGGTCATGAGATGAGAAAACATGAAAGCTAGTACTGCATACAAAATTAAGTCAGAAGGTCAAGAAATCACATACTAGCAATGCTCATCAAAGGTTGACCAGTTTGCTTTCTTCTCAACATTGTGAAAGCCCTATCACGAGATTAGAAAAGGCAATTAAATAACCCAAGATGACATATGAAGCAATTTGAAGAAAGGTAGAGAATTAAATGTGGATGAAAGAGTAACCAGATACCAACCCTTACAAACAACAGCACGTGCCATGATCTATGACAAGAATAACATAATATAGCAAATTGATTCTCTCCTTGATGCTCAGAGTATGTGGATTTCATATTGGAAAAATATTGGTAAAGAATATGAACAATATTACTCCCATCTTTTTTCCAGTATCCCCATGAAGAAGAACATAAGAGAATCGGTAACAGCACACGCAATGATACAAAAGAACAAAAGAGAATAAACATTAAACTTAAAAGATTGTCCAAAAGGCAAGAGTACTTTGATAAATTCTCAAAAACATAGTTTCATAGTGCAAAAAGTTGCAATAGGTCCAAGTACAAGATAGAATATAAGTGATCGAATTCATGCGGGCGGGGCTCAGATTTACAACAGTTGTTCACAACCCATTTTTCATAAAATTCTCTCTAGAATTCTATCTCATTCCAAGAGAGGCACAGCGTATCTATATGCAGAAAGACCGACTGCCAGAAAAATAACCTATCCTTTTACAGAATCCAACATTTCACCTGAATCTACAAGAGCTATCAATCACCCTTCCTCTCAGAACTCCATTTGAAACACATAAGATACAATTCACTCAACTCAACCAACCGCTTTCCAATACTATATATGGTTGTACCATTGTGTGTAACAGAAACTCACCTGGGATTGCTTTCTGCATTCTTCGCTGCAAAATGAGACATCATCATCATCACCATCATCATCAGTTTGAGAAGGGATCTTCTTCGGAAGCTTTCTGAGGCAAAGGTAGCAAACACTATGCAGTGAAGAGAGAGAAGGGTGGGAGACAATGGGTTTGGCTGTGTGGATGAGTTCTCCGGCTTCAATTTTTCGTGTTGCAAAAACGCCCCTGCCTGCTGACTCAGTATATCCCAGCTGAATCGGAGGCGTTGAGCGGGGTCGACCCAACTGCGACTGGTTGTCGGCCTTCAAATTTGATGCTGTGGTGAAAGAAGAAGTGAGGGGTTGATTTTTTATGCGTGGGTGGAGTTTTTTGAGCTGGGAAATACAACGGCTGCTATAACGAACTAACGGTGGCATTGCGGCCGGGAATTTTTCAGACTAAGGTTTCCTATCTGTCCGCCACCCAAGTTCCCTTACCATTCCGATTCCCATTCTTCTTCTTTGTATTCTTTGCCCCAAGATTTTCATTGTGTCCCCATCTGCACCTCAGTTTTCCCATAGAATTATACTTTTGGTCTGCGATTTTTTCTTTTTTATTTGTTTTTCTCTCCCAATTCTATCTCCAGCGTATCTTGTACTACTAATGGGCTACGAGGCTCGAACTCAAATCAGGTCGAGGTTGGGCTTCGCTTAGCACAGTTCAGTTCGCGTTGGGCCCGAGCTTAATACTAATAATAGTGTGTGTGTGTGTGTGTGTGCACGCTCGTTAGTTTGCGATGGGTTTGATCAAACTCGACTCACGAGTCTAATCATGTCATTAGTTTAGTGTTTCTCCAACTTTTCCAAAATGCACCTCCTTCATCTTAGCGATACATGCCAAATGTGTAATGGTACTTAGGGGAAAAAAAGAATTGATGCGCTTGTATGAACTTTTTTTTTTTTTTAAATTATTGTTCAAAACATTAATGGATATATGAAATTCATGATACATCCACCTAAATTTGGGATAAGAGACAAAATGTCAAGGATAAAAATAGTGCTATATATTTCCTCCCCCCCCCCTTTGTGGAGAATAGTTTTTGCTTACCATACTTTTCAGCTTTGGTCACCTTGTGTAATTATGTTGTAAAAGTACTTCCTCAAAGATCCCATTTCCACAAAACTATTTACTCTTATTTCCATCCAAAATTTGTCAACTTCTATACATAACTATTATACAAATTTACACATCTAACAAAACAAACAAGTAATATAGAATGAAATTGATGGTCACGGGACACTCATCAAGTGCTTATTACATTAGGCCAATATCATATTCTTGAGTCAATGATAAAGTCAAGCACTGTTTAGTGGTTGATTTGTCCTGGATTTTCGATTCTAACATTAAATGGCGAGGTGTCTGAGACAACCAAAATCTCTTCCTGCCATGCCTGGGGATCAATCTCAATCACCACTTTCGAAGAACATAAACAATTAGCAAATCAATTAAGCACATCAGTATAATACCATGTAGATAAACTTGTCCCATCAACCTTATTATTGATGCGATGGTGATCTCCAATCAAGGTTTTCTTCTGGGTAGTCTTTTTGAAGTTCTTTTGGAGAAATAAAACAGTCCATGGACAGACCGGGGACATTAAAGGCAAGATCATCAATGGTCCATGTCTCTTCCATCCTTGTGAAAGCAGGGCCGAGTTTTAAATTGTCACCAAACCTTGTGATGATCACACTTGATTGACCTGAATGTGCGATCATCACTCCTTCCACAGGCCGATAATCTTCAATCGTTGTAGCCATAGTGGTTTCCCAGTATGTGGGTTGTGATCCTGGTGATTGTATTCTGGTCAAGTATGAGTCCTCTAAGTAGACAAGCAAGCCACTTCTTTGGCTAAAGAAACCAAAAATTGCATGCTTGATCATCTCTGCTGTGTTATCGCTGCGTTCGGCTAAATCTGTGTGATTTGCAGACAGTTTTAGCACAAAGCAATCAACCCCGGAAATTTTCTTCTCTCCCATGTACTCTGCTTGGGAGAAAACAATTGATATTGCCAAAGGGTCTAGTCCCTGCAAAATGAACTCATGTTAAGACTCCAAATTCAGGATAAACAAGATTGGCATCAAAGGTTACTTCCTTTCCTTTAAATTTTCCATGCATTTCGAGTATTAATAGGTCTCCTCTGAGGAAAGGAGTGAAATGGCCAAAAATCATGTGCCTAGAAATGCAAAACCTTTTTTAGCACGTACAGTTTTGATATAGACTCGACTTTCATGTACAATCTTTCCTAGACTTGGAATCACAAGTTTCAAACATGAAAAGCAAAAGCATACAATTGATGTTGGCCTCCCATGCCTTCCACTACATAGAAAGGGAATATTCCCTCTGAAAGTTGGTGCTTTGTATGTGGTCTACACCCAAGTGGCAGGATCTAATGGACCTTGTTAAATGCAGAAATACTACAATCAAACTTTACATACATTAAACAGAGAAATGGGTGGGGAGAGGAGGGAAGGCAAATATTAGATCAAAGACAAGAAACTGATGACGTATTCAGTGATGTCATCCCCGTTTGTAGAAATTGGAAGTAGTACTTTTTAGCATATCACAGTCCTAATAGTAATTAATTGTGGGAAGGGATTCGAGCGGCTATTTATTTTCTTGCCTGGAAAGCACGGCGCAGGGGACGGGAACCACCTTTAGCAGCATGAACATCTAACCAAGGGGTGTGACGCCAAGCTAGATTGCCATCGCTACCAGCTACAACTTTGTGACCTTCAACAGCTAGCTCAATTAGCCATTTGTTGGGCACCATTTGCCACATTACAAAGCAACCTTTTTGTAGAGCTCCATTTGATACTCCAGTAGAGCCAAGCTGATCATGATCTACCATTGCCATCGCAACTTTTCCAGTGGCATAGATATTCTTCACCATTCCCTCTAGCTTTCTGCAGCCCGTTGCGGCTGTGAAGTGTTGTATTATGTACTGTGCTGATGAAGACACCTACGGTTACATTGAAATGGAAACACGCATTTAAGTTTCTGGTGAATGTGAAGTAAATGTCTGCCTACTTAATCTGTAGAGCATTAAATAATCAAAATGGACACATGCGATCCCCATATATAGCCCATGAAAGGGAATCTGTCTGATTTACCATGTGATATGTCCATTTGAAACAGTGCTTTCTTCGATGAAAAAATTACTGCAAATGAATTTTGATCTGTTGAAACTTCTTGAATAAAAAAGACTGAGATTCTGCATAATAAATGGCTGTAAACAGGACTAGCGATCAACAAAGGTCAAACCTTCACATGGCGAGCTATACAATATTATTACAAATTAATTTTTTTTTTTCCCAGAAGGATCAAGAAAGAGTTTATTTGGTTCTTATCCAATGACTCAAAAATTTCTAGACTTGTAGGATTCTAATAAATTGGTCTTAAGAACTACTATAACTGAAAGACATTCTCACGTTTTAGAACATAAGATCCAAACAAAAAATGGACATCATGAAGTGGACTTCTCACTGCTTGTTTGGATTTATTCTATCAGCTTTAAGTAGACTCCATTCTATGGAGGACGAAGAAAATCCATACATTTGAGAACAAACTCGAGACTCTCAAAGAATTGAGGGGTACGACATGGTTTGTCTCTGTAATGGGTGGTAGCAACAAGTGAAAAGCCATTGCCTTGATGGTTTTCTAATGGCTTCATGCGGTCCCAAAAGAAGAGCTAATTAGAAAACAACATCACTGGTAGGTACCACTTCCACTCTGTTTCCAGTAATACTTTTCATTATTTTACGTTACCACTGAAATCCAATCCAGGTTTCAGATGCTAAAGAGAAGAAAAAGGAAAATATTCAGATTAAGAATTACACATGCTCAAATGATGATGAAATTAATAGTGCAGAGAAAAGAGACAAAGTGCATGAAGAAAGGAAATATATAATTAGTGCAGAAAGAAAGAAACTTACTTCAGTAATGGGCTGTTTGGGATGAACAGACAGGGGAAAGAGAGGGCAGCCAAGAACACTCAAGAGGATCCTGAGGTCAGATTTCTTGTTAAAGAGAAGAGGAAAGTGGCTCCTCAACCATTTTCTCCATGACTGAGCTTTGCTGGAGAAGGTCTTGGAGTCTTCTTCGTTTATGGGCTCTTCTGATAACGGTGCAAGACGACTCATCTCATAAACTTCTGGGCTCTTCCTTCAATTTCTCCTCTACCTCTCACTCTCTGCGTTCAGAAACTGAAACAGAAAGGTAGAGAAAAGAGAGAGACTTTGGGGAGCTGCTCAAGAAGAAGAAGCAAGAGAACGGAAACAGTACCAGCAGTACAATGAGGGGAACATCTGTGGTAAACCATAATTATGTACATGCAGTTTATGCGCGTGATGGTCACTGACTCCCCATTTCCCCCCCGCCCCAAAAAAAGTTAATTGATATTCGATGTCTTTTTTAAAGTTTTTTTTCCCCTTACTATATATATATATATTATTATGTGGGACAAAAAGCAATAAAATTTGCTTATGTTATAAAATTAGGGTAGTGTTAGAATAAAATCTACACACTACACACTAAGAAAATTCTAACTATTCTTTGCACAAGAATTTCTCTTCAAACTTCTCTCTTTCTTTCTCTCACAATTCTTTCTCTAATCTTTCTTTCACTAATCTTTCTTTCACAAAATGATGGTGTATTACAAGCTTAGAGAATAGCTCTATTTATAGAGCTCTAATTAGTGAAATATATCATGGCATACATCATCTTCAATTAATGGTGTCTCCACTAAATGGTGGACATCCATAAAAATCTTCTAATAATTCACATAAATCCATAATTAGTGGAGCCTCCACTAATTAATGGAGATTCCAATAATTCATAACACTCCCCTTGGATGTCCATCCATACATAAAGAATATGCCTCGTTAAAACCTTACTAGATAAAAACCCAAAGTGGGAAAAAAATCTAGTGAAGGAAAAAGAGTACACTATTCTATATGTATGTTTATTACTCCCCCGATGAGATGATTCCTTTAAATCTTTAAACCGACGCATACCGATTTTATATCTCAATTTTTCAAATGTTGCCGTCGGTAAAGTCTTCGTGAAAATATCTCGCGAGGTTGTCACATGACCGAATTTGTAGCACATCAATTTCACATTTCTTCCGGAGTTCATGAGTAAAGAAGAATTTTGGTGAAATATGTTTTGTCCGATCTCCTTTAATATATCCTCCTCGTAATTGAGCTATGCAAGCTGCATTGTCTTCATAAAGAGGAGTTGGAATATCTTTGATTGATGATAATCCACAACTTTCTCGGATATAATGAATCATGGATCTTAGCCATACACATTCTCGACTTGCTTCATGAATGGCTATAATTTCAAAGATGATTTGAAGAAGTAGTCGCTATAGATTGTTTCGTAGAACGCCATGATATAGCAAGTATTTCCACATGTAAATATATAGCCCGTTTGAGAACGTGCTTTATGTGGATCGATAAATAACCAAAGATCTCGCATAACCTATCAATGTTGGACTGGTTTTATTTGAATAAAATAATCCGAGATCAATTGTACCTTGGAGATATCGAAGGACTTGTTTAATTCCATTCCAATGTCGTCGTGTTGGTGAAGAACTAAATCTTGCTAATAAATTGACAACGAAAGCAATATCAGTGCCGTGTGTTATTAGCAAGATACATCAATGCACCAATTGCACTCGAGATATGGTACTTCATGACCAAGGAGTTCTTCATCATTTTCTTGAGGTCTGAAAGGATCTTTATCCACATTTAATGATCTGGACGATCATTGGAATACTCAATGGATGTGCTTTGTCCATGTAAAATCTTTTAGCACTTTTGTCGTATATGTTGATTGATGAATAAATGTTCCACTCTCCAAATGTTCAATTTGTAAACCAAGGCAAAATTTGGTTTTACCAAAATCCTTGATTTCGAATTCTCTTTTAAATAATCAATTGTTTCTTGGAGCTCTTCAGAGTTCCAATAAGATTAATATCATCAACATATATAGCTAATATCACAAATTTAGAACCAGCATTTCTTAATAAAAACGCATGGACATACCCGGTCATTTTTAAATCCCGCTTTCAATAAATATTCACTAAGACGTGTGAACCACATGCGCCCGCATTGCTTCAGTGCCATATAATGATTTCGCAACTTGATGGAGTAATTTTCACGAGGATAATGTTTATATGCTTCGTGCATATGAAATCCTTCGGGGATTTTCATGTAAACATCATTTTCTAAATTTCCATACAAGTAAGCAAAGTGACAACATCTAATAGGCGCATATCTATCTTTTCATGTACCGCCAAACCGATAAGATATCGGAGTGTAATAGCATCAACAACAGGAGAATAAGTTTCATCATAATCAATACCTGGTCTTTGTGAAAAACCTCGGGCTACTAATCGCGCTTTATATCGAACGATTTCACTCTTTTCATTGCGCTTTCGCACAAATATCCATTTGTAGCCAACAGGTTTTATACCTTCCGGTGTTCGGACCGCAGTCCGAAGACTTCACGTTTTGCCGTTGCATTTAACTCCGATTGAATCGCATCTTTCCATTGCAGCCAATCTTTTCTATGCCGACATTCATCAACCGATATTGGTTCAGGATCATCATTATCCCGTGTAACATCAAGAGATATATTGTATGCAAATATATTATCAATAACAGCTTTCTATCCGATTCCAACTTCTACCTAAGTGGTATAATTGATAGAAATTTCAAGTGTTACTTTCATCAACTTCCGGTTCTTTGTCATCGCTCTCTCTTGGTCTTTATCATTCTTTTCTTCAATATGATCTTCTCGGATCATTTAATCCTCTTTTCTTTCGAGGATTTTTATCTTTAGAACCAAGAGGTCGGCCACGCTTCCGGCGTGTTTTTGACTCAAGCAGACTATAGGTATAATATTTTGTTCTCACTGGAACTTCAATTCGAATAGGAGCATTTATAGTCGGAATATGCGATTTTGTAACTCTTCTCGGAGTCAACAAAAGCTGCCTCGGCATTTGATTTGCAATGCTTTGCAAATGAATTATCTTTTGAACTTCAAGTTCACATGCGCTTGTGCGCGGATCAAGATAATTTAATGATGTTGTCCAATCAAGATCCTTTTTATACTGTTTGGGTTCTTCCCCTAATTTAGGGAATAATGATTCATCAAAATGACAATCAGCAAATCTTGCTGTGAATACATCTCCCGTCGTGGGTTCAACATACCCGATAATAGAGGGAGAATCATATCCAACGTATATCCCCTTTCTTCTTTGAGGACCCATCTTTGTACGTTGGTTTGGTGCAATTGGAATATATACAAGACACCCAAAAATTCTTAAATGAGCAATATTTGGTTCCGACCCAAAAGCCAATTGCAAAGGAGAGAATTTATGATAACTAGCCGGTCTTATACGTACAAGTGTTGCAAAGATGTAGAATAGCATGTCCCCGTGCAGATGTTGGGAGATTTGTTTTCATTAATAATGGTCTAGCAATTAATTGTAATCGTTTAATCAAAGATTCAAGAAGACCATTCTGTGTGTGAACATGAGCTACAGGATGTTCAACATTAATCCCAATTGACATGCAATATGCATCAAAAGCATGTGATGAAAATTCACCAAGCATTATCCAAACGGATATTTTTAATGTGATGGTCCGGAAATTGTGCTCGTAATTTAATTATTTGAGCAAGTAATCTCGCAAACGCCAGAGTTGCGAGTAGATAATAAACATACATGTGACCATCGAGATGATGCATCAATTAAGACCATAAAATATTTGAACGGTCCACATGGTGGATCAATAGGTCCACAAATATCTCCGTGAATCTGTTTCGAGAAATGTAGGACTTTCAGCTCCTACTTTTACCGGTGATGGTTTAACAATTAATTTTCCTAGGGAACATGCAAGACATGCGAATTTTTCTCGATGTTAATATCCTTTTATTTTTTAAAGGATGACCATGTGTATTCTCAATGATTCTTCTCATCATGGTAGATCCCGATGACCCAACCGGTCATGCCAAATGCTAAAAGTAATAGGATCAGCAAACTTCGGTTTACTAGATGATGAATTTCAATTGTACGTATTTTTACAAAATATAGACCAAGAGAAAAAGACGGCAGCTTTTTCTAATACCGATTTCTTACCCAAATGCATTTGAGTAATAAAAAGATGCTCAATCCCATTTTCCTCATTTGTTTCAACATGATACCCATTTCTCGTGATATCTTTAAAACTCAATAAATTTCTTCCGGATTTTGAGGAAAATAGTGCCTTATCAATAATAATTGTTGTTCCTTTAGGCAACAATATACTAGCTCTTCCTGAGCCCTCAATTACATTTGCACTACCGTTTATCGTATAAATATTTATTTCTCCCATTTTGAGATCAGAAAAATATTTCTCATTTTTTAGTATGGTGTGTGTAGTTCCACTATCAATAATGCATACATCATCATTAACAACAGCCTATCCGAACACAAATATATATATGTAAACGTAAATATTATTAGAATAGAATGAAAATGAAAATACAAAAATATCGTGGTGAGGCTTTAGTTCTTTTGGACACCGCCATCACCAATTAAATGGTCTATCCTACCGTCCGGGTGTTCAAAAAATCCGATACATCCATATGGGTAATATTGATATTAAGATCTTCAGGATCACTATCGTCATCCTCAACATTATTTATTGGATGTTGAGAAAAATTTGCTTCCACATTTTTATTTTTCAATGAAGCTTGATACAATTCAACTAAATGCTTAGCCGTACTGACGCTTCGTGACCAATGACCTTTCATGCCACATCTATAACATATATCCTCATGCTTTTCTTCAATTTCTTTTTCTTTTCCCTTTTGATCTTTTCTCGCTCCACTTCGTGGCCAGTATTTCTCACAGCTTTGATTATAATTGTGATAAGGGAAATATCGAGCGTGACTACGACCATAACCACGACCACGGCCACGGCCACGGCCACGACCACGACTATAACGATGGCTTCTCGCTGGAGCCAACAGCATTCACTTCGGGAGTGCCTGTAGAGCCGCTTGGTCCGGCTTCATGATTTCTCAATAATAACTCATTATTTTTCTCTCGCAATGAGGAGGGCGATGAATTAAATCAGTAAATTTTGTATACCCCTTTTCTCGATATTGTTGTCTGCAGGACAATATTCGAGGCATGAAAGGTGGAGAATGTCTTCTCCAACATATCTTCATCGCTCACTTTTTCTCCGCATAATTTTAATTGAGATGTAATTTTATACATTGCGGAGCTATATTCATTCACGGTTTTAAAATCTTGCAACCTCAGGTGCAACCATTCATACCGTGCAAGAGGTAGTACGACCATCTTCGGTGGTCAAATCTTTCTTTTAAATTTACCCACAGGCCATATGGATCTTTTTCGGTAAGATATTCCATTTTCAAATTTTCATCGAGATGACGACGAATAAAAATCAAAGCTTTAGCCTTGTGTTGTGCGGATGCACTATTATTTGCTTGAATAGTTTCACTAAGGCCTTCGACATTTAGATGCATTTCCGCATCGAGAACCCATGACATATAATTTGTTCCGTAAATATCAAGGGCTACAAATTCGAGTTTAGCGATGATTAGCCATAGAGATCAATAAATGCGTACTCGTCTTCCGGCTTTAATAACGGCAGAGACTCGTGCTTAGTCTTCTCGGCTTTAATAACGGTAGAGACTCGTGCCGATAACGTGTTATAAAATTAGGGTAGTGTTAGAATAAAATCTACACACTACACACTAAGAAAATTCTAACTATTCTTTGCACAAGAATTTCTCTTCAAACTTCTCTCTTTCTTTCTCTCACAATTCTTTCTCTAATCTTTCTTTCACTAATCTTTCTTTCACAAATGATGGTGTATTACAAGCTTAGAGAATAGCTCTATTTATAGAGCTCTAATTAGTGAAATACATCATGTCATACATCATCTTCAATTAATGGTGTCTCCACTAAATGGTGGACATTCATAAAAATCTTCTAATAATTCACATAAATCCATAATTAGTGGAGCCTCCACTAATTAATGGAGATTCCAATAATTCATAACACTTTATACTTTTTCCTTTATTCTTTTTCTTTGAGGGTGGATCAGAAAGGCAAAAGGAACTTAATACACTTTCTTGATAGAAATTAAAAGTAAAAAAGAAAAAAATAAATAATGTTATCTCCCTTTTAGATGGGAATGGCCATATGCTTTTGACGGCTCTAAACGTTCTAATATATTCTTGATAATATTTTATTAATTTAATAAATATTGATTTGATTATTATTTAATATTTGATTAATACTATTTAATATACATATTTAGTGATTTATAAAAATAAAATACTCCCTTTGTCTCTTTTTATCTCTCTATTTTTATCGATTCATAAGTTTTAAGAAAAATAAGATTTTTTAATTAATTAATTAACATTTCTTACTCTACCTTCAAAGAATCTATTTCTTTATTAAAAAATAATTAAAATTTAAAATTTTATGTGTTGTAAATATATTTAATTTATTTCTATTTCCTACTACAAGTACAATTAATATAGTATTAATTTACTAATAAAACAGAAAAATTTTAATTAAAATTGATAAATAAAAAAAAACGAAGGGATTATTAAAGAATATTGTAAAGATTGTATAAAGATTCAGAACTGCTTTGGATTTCATTTATTTAGGATTTGGGATATTTTTTTTCCCCCTTCTCTTGGAAAGCGAGTAAAATCCATCTTTGGAAGAGGGTTCTTTTGCTTTTTAATTTTGTGGAGATGCTTATCAATCATAGCTCCAAAGATATCGAAATAATCAAATCTTCGAAACTCACTAGTTTAGTACTACTATGTCTAAATAACTATTAAGGATAAAGTTGATTAGGTCTATTTAATTATTTTTTCGTCTTTATTTATTTATTATAACGGTCATATTAAAAAATTTTAGATGTTATTAATATTAATTTTACTACTATACTCTTATATTAAATAACTTTAAAAAATAAAATATAATAATTTTACAGAAAGAGTTAAATAAACAAAATAAAAAAATAGTTATGGAGAATATTAAATCTAAAGTTACTTTTGGAATGTATAAACAAAATTATATGAATTTAAGAGACTAACTAATTTTTCTTAAATTATATGAAGTAATTAATTGTGACAGATAAATAAAGATGAAAGAAATATTTTTATGTCTTTATGAACCTCAAACGAAGTCAGAAATAGTAATATTTTACTAAACATATAACTTTAAATAAAATTTTCTTTTTAATTCTGTATACATTTTAGATGAAGATCTTAAATAGTAGTTTGGTCATTTAATGAAGCAAAAAGCAATTCATTTCCGGAGGAGTGACTTTTATTTTTGGATTCAAAGGCATGATGAAAGAAGAAGAAAAAAAATCAAAATAAAATAAATATAATACAGGAAAATTAATTTATTTGGTGTATGAATTTTAAAATTTATAATATTTTTATCTTTAATAATTTTGTTATTATGGTCACTATAATTCCTATTACATTACACTAAAATCAAAGAATACTTCATATGTTACTTTCTTCGTCCCACTAAAATTGACAGTAGTTGACTTGGCACGATATTTTATGCAAAAGTAAAAATTAAAATATAATATAATATAATATAATAAAAATAAAAAATATATGGATCCTACAATACTTTATGTCAAATCTAAAAATATAAATATAATATATGTGAGATATATTGATTATTTTATAATAAATTGTATAGTAAAAAATTAGTGTCAAATTTTAATGAGATAACTCAAAATAGTAAATAGGTCAATTTTAATGGGACGGAGGGAGTATAATTTTATTAAGAATTATAATAATAAAAAATTGTTAAAAATAAAAATATTATAAATTTTAAAAATTTATAAATTTAATGGGCTAAATTTTTTTTAATAATACAAAGAATTATTATTTTTTAGTGATGGAGCAATGAAAGAGAAGGCGCGTGGTTGCATGGAGGCATGAGAAATAGTCAAGATTTAGTTGGACAAGAGAAGGATCTTATAAGGGAGGCAAGGCGGGCGAGGCGTCATCCTCAACTTCCCCTCTTTGCAATTATGGTCTTTCTGGTGGTTCGGTATACAACTGCTATTTTTTTTTTTTTTTTTTACTTTATGGGTATCATAATTCCATTTTCTCCAGCCGTAAAACCCAAACGGTACTTATTTATTGCCTTTTGCTTTCTACGTGTGGCTGTAGGTGTTGGGCTATTGAAAGCAGAGAGACTCTTGTTGGCTGTGGCTCTATATTATTATCTGCAACAATAAAATTTGTTCATAGGCCCCTTGAATCTTGATAAAACAGCACAACCACATCACTTAAATCCATCCATCCACTTGAAAATAATTCTTCTGTTTCCTTAGGGAAAGTTGGTGGGGAGATTTAAAATGGACTCTCTCTCTCTCTATTTATTGTTAATTATTTTATTCATTCTTTTTTATCTGTCTATTTTAATTGATATTTTTATCTCAAGTTATCTATCTAATTAGTAAATCAAGATTATATTAATTGTTATTTTTTTATAAATATCCCTCATTAATACAATGAGTATTGTGCACTTATAGTGAGAAATGAAAGTAAATTAAATATACTTACAACACATAAAATTTTTAAATTTAATTACTCTTGAATAAAGAGAGAGATTCTTTGAGGGTAAAATATGAAATATTGATTAATTAATCAACTTGTAAATTGATTAAAATAGATAGATAAAATGGGACAGAGGGAATACCATTCTCTTTGTTGGAATTAAAGATTTAATAATTCATTTGTACTTTGTTACTATTTTCGTTTCGCAATATAAGTTGTTTTAAACTTATACACAAGAATTAAAGGTTCATAAATTTTAGACAATTTTAAATTTTTAAAAATACTTTTAATTAAGTCTTCGTCTACTTTAATAATTAAAAAGAGTTGAGTTATAGTTAATAGAAAGAGAAAGATTGTAAAGAGGGGTATAGTTGAAAATAATAATAAAATTTTATAAAACGATTTATATTATTAAAAAAATTTAAATTTAAAATAATTTATATTGTGAAACGAGGATAACATTTTTTAACGTTATATATATAGGTTCGTGTTTAAAAATAATGATAACCTATATTACACTAGTATTGGGGGAAAAGATGCAAAAACGCAAGTACATGCCAAAAGCCTAATTGAAATATGTTATTTTTGGGCCTCGTTGAATGATCTTCTTTTATAGATCGGTGCTGCTAAAGAAAAGCCCAATGGATACAACGTGAGTTCCAAAGATTCCAAATTTCCAAGGATCCAATCCAAAGCTGGATAAAATAAAGTCAACAACGGGCCACTTCTAAGGCAGGATTCAAGCATAGACCAACTTGATACTAATCCCACCATCTCATAATATAAATTATTAAAAATTATTTTTACGATTTTAAATTATAAAATATTGAGACTTTTTAAGAAGAATTTAAAGTTATTTTTATATTTTTATCTTTATTTATTATTCTCTTTCTCCCTCTTTCTCTCTTTCCTCTTCTTTTGTTTTCAAAACATTTAAATAAGAGTATTTTAAGAAGAAAAAATATAAAGTCACTTTGTTTTTAGAATTCTTAATATGTGTGAAATTAAGCCAAATGACTTATATTATGAGATGGAGAGAGTATTAAGAAAGTTGAGGGTAGCTATGTCATTGGTGGATTCGGGCAACGTAAGTTGGGTACAGAATTTACGTAGTTATTTGAATAAATTTATACGATTTTTATAAACATTTCACACAATTACATGAATATTAAAATGATATCGTTTTACTAATTTTTTTTTATACGTAACCACTTCTTTGCACGTTAGATTTTTTGATTTTTTATCTAGTCGTGAAATGATTGCATAAGTTTTCGCACGCAACTTGTGCGGTCCCAAATTCATTATTGGTAAAAAGATTTAAATGCTCAGTAAAAGAAGTACAAAGATGTAAACTAATATAGATAAATTTTGACAAATTTAATTTAACCGAGAAACCTAATATACAAGTCCAATTTGAACGCATAATCTTTCGAGTTTCGACAAACTGGCTATCCCTTTCATAGTTTCAATTCGAGTAAGGCTTTATTGACGAGCTTGCCTCTGGACACTCGTTTAGAATTATAGGATTAGACTCTACGCAGACGGTTGGTGTCACTTTCTAAACTTGGCCGAATGTAATTAAACTATTTAATTAAAGTCAAGCAAATAATGCCGAATGCATTATTAAAGCCAAGTAATAATGTCGTGTGACCGCAGATGCCTGCAGTTCCTAACTTCTAAATGAATAGCTTATTTTACTATTTCAAAGTTTCCACATATAGTTCTTTTTAATTGGGAGATACTTAATCCAAATTCTTAATAAATACTACTTGTTTCATAATTATTTTTAAAAAATATTGCTTTATGCTTTTTTAAAGAAAAATGAACCTAATGTAAATGAATTTTACTTATAAAATATCAATAATTTTGTTATTCATGCTCAATGATAATGTTGATATTTAATTTCATAAATTATTTATAAAATTTAAAATTATATTTATATTTAAAAAACTTCAATATAATTTCAATCCAAATACATTTTTAAACATTTCAATTCCATAGAGGAAAGTTCAAATATTTGCATGCAAAGAAAGATCAAAGATTTCTACCATCAAAGATAAAGTTTCTACAAGAAAGTATCTAACACATAAGCCTTACAACAAAGATAATTTATAATTAAGTTAAATATTACCCTACCAAAGACTAATACCGACTCTAGAAAGAACAACAAGAAGGACAGCATGCAAGAGTATAGTATTATATATCGAAAGCAACCCCTCTTCTAAAATAAGGTAAGCTATACTCTATAAATAAGAAAGTGCAAACACCTTATATAATTATTATCATTATACTGTTTTCTTAAAAAAGAAAGATGAAAGAGATGTAAATTAAAAAAAAGGAAAACTCTCATTCCACATTAACAAGATAATCCGTATAAATTTAGACGAATTGAGACTTCATTAATCATCATTTATTTTCTTTCTATTTTAACTAAATAAAATGAAAATAAATTATATTAATTTATTCTTTAAAAGTTTTTAATCTTTTCCCTCCTCTTCTTCTTTTCTAAACAAAACATAGTGTTATATTGGCTAACTGATATGTCGTCTCGAGTTTCTTGTCACATACTGGCATATATTAAATTAGATAATGGATAGCAAGTTGTCCCATTTTTTTCCCCAATAACCCTAATTAAGGATTACTTTGTCAAAGAGTTTTCAGAAAATGACTAGTGAATAAATTATACAAATAAAAAAATTGCAATTATTTTAGAAGCAACAAATTGCTGATTATTTTATATTTTCTTGCTTCATCGACAACGACGGTAGATTTCTTCTTCTGTGAGTGGCGGCATAAACCACCAATGCAGACTGTTTTGTTTCTCTTGCAATACTGTAGACATATCTAGAACCATACCTTATATTAAAATCTGCTATTTTTTTATTCTTTTAAAACGTCGTCCGTTGATGGAGCTTCTATAATAGATAAAGAACCAGCAGGACATAATAATAATTTTTTTTTTTTTTTGGGTGCCCTGCACATGGTTTTGCATGGCGAGAGATTCATGTTCAACAGCCGATTTTTGGTTCTGCCTTAGCTGGTGGCGGTCCGGGCCGGTGGAGCCTCATTTATTGGATCTAAACAAGTCACCATCCTCATCCTAGTTTCTTTATCCGGTTTTGGCATGGAGCAAGGAGGATATAGACTTACAATGGCAACTTTTGCAATTAGAATAGATGATGAGATAATTGTTTCCTTCTAATAACCACTTGGACTTTTGGAGTGGATCAATTAATTGAAGTGGCAACTTTTTGTGAAGATTGTCAAATACAATAATAGTTGCTGCGGGGACCCTCCACCAATATTAAATGAAAACTATAAACATCAACCTTAAAATCAACTAAAACAAGTTGATATATAAAAAGATTGACCAGAGACTTAATTATCACTCCGAGATTCCATGTTTCACGCAGCTGTAAACGTCGTTCTTGGAATATTGCACCTCGCGCACTATGGTTGAATTGAATTGGATGAATTTTTTACAGCCTACTTTTACTATTACATACAAGTAATTAACAGCTTGAAGAATCAAGCGATATGACTCAACCCATTCAAAACTCTTTTAATTTCGATTTTGACAATCGAGTAATTTTAAAATGTGTCACAATTAATTAATTTTTATTCAATTTTAATTACAAGTATAGTTAAGCAGAGATTCGATCTCGTGGTCATCCACTTAAATATCGAGAGGACCATGATCAATTGAACTATATTTCATAATCTTCTTAATTTTTATACTAATTAACGGATTGATCGTCACAAATTCAAACTTCGGTAAAAAATATATTGAACAGATTGTCTTCAAATAAATTGAGGTAAAAATATTATTAGATTAATTGAAATACATTTCGAATTTATTTGACTGTAAATCTTAAATTATAAAAAAAATATAATAATAACAGTCTGAAGCCTGGGTACAGCAAAAACCATGCGGGAATCTTTGTATTAGTATAATCTTTTCGTTGGTAACTCAGGCAGCCCTTTTCGTCGCCCTCGTCCCGTGACGGGGGAATATACAACATTTGTCCAGACCAGAGTTGGTAGCTTTCATTTGTACTATATTTTGAAGTCTCTGCATCAAATTCATCAAAGCTTTTAACGTTATTAGCACGATGGTCTGATTGAATGATAGGCAACCAAAACGCAGGGAAAAGTTTAGTTTTTGCCTTGTTTTGTCGTTGCTTTATAGGACCAGTTCTATGGTGCCCTCATGAATACTCATAACATCATTGCTGTTTCAGAGCAAAAGTCGTGCTCTTATCTCATGGAGACTTTCTACATGGCTGCGGGTTTTTTTTCTTTCCCGCAATTCGTCAAGATATTCCAACGGCAATCTTATTACAACCTTGAATATATCTGAGACGGCCACTTTTCTTTTTGGTGACCTCAATTCTTGAATTATAATCTTTTTATTTTAAAATAACTATAATTATTATATAAATTACACAAATTAAAAATTTTTAATATGAAATAAATAATTAAAAATTTCTTTAAGTTAATTGAGATGATTAATGTTAAAAATTTTACACTAACGTTAAGAGTTTGAGTTTTTCTTGAAATATAAGTTATGTACTTACATTCAAATAAATAATAGTTGTGTGTTTTTTTATTAATTAAAAAATAAATAAAGAGTAAAAGATTAGTAATACTTTTTGCCATTTTCAAGAATTTCTTTTTAAGTTTGATGGATTTTGAATTCTATGTAGCTTTAGTTAAGGATAACAGTAACTGGGCGGCTATCGCCTATACAGAGATTGTAAGCAGGATACTCTATACGGAGAAGAAGAAGAAGAAGAAAAATATGGAATACTGCCAAACCAGTCAACTCGCCAATTGCCTTCTTTGTTTTGTGGTTCATCCTAGGCGGATTTATTTGTTAGATCTTCGTCATCGTGGAATAATAATAATAATAAATCTAACATGTTACTGTAATCTGATTGCATGAGGGCAGGGACGGAGCTTGGGAGCGAGGCTGCGTGGGGGGAGCTATAAAAAATTTTTAATTAATTTTATAAAAATTATAAAAATTTTAATTTTTTGAATTTTAAATTTTATTTTTAAAAATTATAATATTTTTTTAATAATATAATTTATTCTAATATCTAGTAAAACTCTACCGGGTGGAGTTCCCGACAGTCTAACAAATTAAAGGTTCAATAAATATAATTGCCGTGTGTCCAATCTCCCGAGCGGGGAAGGGGAAGGCACATGGGGACTCACGGGGAGACCATCGATCTCCTTTTATAATAAAATTTTAATATGTTTTAATTAATTAACAATAAAAATTATTATTAAATATAATTATTCATTAATTATTTAATATTAAATAAAATTTTAAATATTTAATTAAATTATCAAGCATATCATAAATTATTTGATAAAATTAGAATATTGCTAGGAGGATAAGTAAAAAGGGAAACAATGAGAGGACAGATGATGCGTTTCCCCAATCAGGCGTAGGCCAAACAAAGGGATCTTTGCCTTTTTGCTTTATGGCTAAATCAAGAGCATCTTGCTTTTGGTCCACACGGACAATATCACAAAGTGTTTGGGTTGTATATTTTTTTTTAATCTTAATTTAAGATTTATTTTAATTTAAAAATAGTTTTATTTTTTTAAAAATTATTATATATCTTCAATTTAAGCTTTATATAATAATAATAATATATATTTAATAATTTTTAATATATTCAAACAAATTTATTTTAATTCAATTACTAACTATTAATCTTCTGATATACATGGATTGTGATTTTCTATTTCACATGTAGAATGTGAACTGTTTTTAGAAACTAAGAAGTACACATGTACTAGACAATATACGTGTCGGCCCGCCTCTTGGTTCGTGTTTTCATCAAAAATAGAAACATATATTTAGTGTTTTTTTTTTTTTTTCCTAATGAATCAATTTAGTAGTCACTATTTTGTGGACTTCAGGTAATTTTCATTGGTATGACATTGATGTACTTTAGAATTCTAATCTCATTTGCACCCCACGAATTGTTCAATTGAATCACGGGTTATTTAGATTTTGGAACCACTAAACGGTCGTATTTGTGAAAAATGAGAACCAAGCGGAAGAGGAACGACAAGTAGCCGTAAACAGGAAAAAGTCATCGCAGAGACGTAGCATTTGGTTTGGTTAAAGGTCACATTCGAGTGGACTCCCGGGGGACCCGAAAGCCAACGCCATTGTTTCTGCTGCCCAAAAGGCAAGTTTTTTTTTTGGTAAGAAAGCAAAAATTTATAAATGTTACCCTTCAATGTACATTAAATAAAATACGTCTCGTAATTTTAATTGATAAAAATTAAAAAATTTAAATTTGTGATCTTACGATAGATAAATGCTCGACGAAATTGATAATTCCTTACTATTCTTTATTGTTTTTTTATTATATTTTCTCTATTTCTTTTTATCTGTTTATTTTAATTAAGATATTTGTCTCAATTTATTTATCTCATTAACAAATCAATGCGATATTAATTACTAATTTTTTATAAGTACTCTTCTTTAATACAATAAATATTTGCACTTGTAGTAAAAAATAAAATAAAATTAAATATACTTATCACGCATAAAATTTTAAAATTTAATTATTTTTTAATAAAAAAAATTCTTTCAAAGTTAAATAAAAAATATTAATTAATTAACTAAAAATTTTTATTTTTAAAAAAATTATAAATCAATTAAAATAAATAAATAAAAATGAATAGAGAGAGTATTAATCAAATTATTTTGTGCTGCAAAACATTTGAAATTAGGCACATTCCTGTTTTCCGCTCGTTGTTGTGTTGGGGGATCCGACCGGCCCGAGTCATCAATGTCCTCTAAAGTTTATCCAAAATATTATCCTCATCCGACGACGCATGTGTGGTTCTCCTAAACCGTTTTTGGTACGGTCCTTTATAATACTAAAAGTTGTGGCAGCAGTGGTGGGGTCCGTGGACCCTACCCCACCTCCCTGTCCCTACAGCACACCGTAGCCTTATCTTCGCAAACCGGCTAGTCAAATGCTTGCATCTTGATCTTCTGTGTAGAACCTCTATTATTCTAGACTCAACTCTCTGGATACCTTGGGACTGTGTTAATGCGCGGTAAAGCTCCTGGTCGTCTTAGGGTAGACCCTCACTGATTAGATTGATCGAGCCATCTACGACGACTTTGTCCTCTTCTTCTCTACCCACATATATATTATCTTCTACGTGATTGAATTTTTTTTTAAAAGAAATTATTAGTTTAAATATTAATATTATTTATTCAAAACAATTACAACATTTTATAAATAAATTTTATTTATAATTTAAGCTATAATTAAATATGAACAAATTAATTATTATATTTTCGAATATTAATTCAAGAAGTACTTTAATTTAACAAAAGAAAAAAATTTAAATATATTATGTCATATATTTTTTAAAATACAAGTTAGAACGTGAAAAATTTTTAATTATCTTTAAGAGAAATTAACTTATTTAACATTTGTAATGTTTTCATTCTTAATATTTTTTTTATCATTGTGATTTTTAATAATTTTTTTACTATTATGATCCATAATATTTTATCTTTTTATCTAAAAAGCCAGTCATTATAGTCTCTAAAAATTAAAAATTAAGAATTATAATAATAGAAAAAAAATCATTAGGAATTATAATGGTAGAAAAAATATTAAGAATAAAAACATTCTAAACATTAAATTTTATAGACCAAATAAACTAATTTTCTTATCTTTAATAAAAACAACTTTTTTTATAGAAATAATATATAAATTAACCTTTTGATATGACCTATATTTATTATTTAAAGAGGAACAGGGATGCCTGTGAGAATACTCGCATTTATTAGTTATTGAAATTGATATTTTTTTCAAGAAAAATTTTATCAAATAAATTGTTGCTTTGATTTGAACAAAAGTTTGATTTGCACTTGAAAGCTAAACCTATGGCTAAAGACATCTTCCATGAAATGTAATTTCCATTGGAAGGTTTGACCATGGGTCAACGGGAAGCAGGTTCAGATACACTACCATGAGGTTGCGCTTACACAATCCTCTATCACTACATCTGATCTGGATACGCACACAGACGCTATCGAGTGCGGATGAATTGGTCGGGTCTATTCAAACGATGTGAGCCACGCGGACGTGTTTGATTGCTCAACTCCTAGATAGCATGCGACGCATAATACATTCTCTCCGCCCCTCCTAAGTATAAATATCCAGATGCTTCGCTTCGCACTTTCCATCTTTACCCGAAAACAGAAGCCCAAAGTTTCTAGAATAGCTGTACACTGTTCTTCACTCACTATGGATCACCCTGAGTTTACTGAGTTAATACCGGGTCTGCCTGAGGAAATCGCCCTCGATTGCTTGACTCGCCTGCACTACTCTGCCCACCAAGTCGCCTCCCACGTCTGCAAACGATGGCTGGAGCTTATTCAGAGCAGGGACTTCTATTATCACAGGAAGAAAAGTGGCCAAACCCATAAAGTTGCTTGCATGGTCCAGGCACTGCCGGTTTCTTCCGAATCGAAACCGGTAGGTCCGCCGAGTTATGGAATTTCTGTTTATGACCCTATCTGTGGCACTTGGAACCGAGTTGACCCAGTTCCCAAGTACCCGAACGGGTTGCCTTTGTTCTGCCAAATTACAAGCATTGAAGGGAAGCTGTTTATGTTGGGAGGGTGGGATCCGTCGAGTTGGGATCCGGTGAAGGATGTTTTCATGTACGAGTTCACCACTCGGAAGTGGACTCAGTGTGCTGACATGCCCGCGAATCGGTCCTTCTTCGCCGTAGGTGCCGTCGAGGGAAGAATCTTTATAGCCGGAGGCCACGATGAAAGCAAGAACGCGTTGAACACGGCGTGGGTCTTCGACATAAAGCGCAACGAGTGGACTGAGTTGCCCCGCATGGGTGAGGAGCGAGACGAATGCGAAGGGATAATGATCGGGTCGGAATTCTGGGTAGTGAGCGGCTACGACACAGAAACGCAAGGCCGGTTCAAGGACAGCGCCGAGTGTCTCGAACTCGGGACGAACCAGTGGAAACGAGTTGAGGAGGCTTGGGGAGCGACTCAGTGTCCCAGATCATGCGTCGGAATCAACAAAAATGGGAACTTGAAGTGTTGGGCCGAGTGTGACTCGGCGGTTCGAGTGGGTACCTGCGGAATCGACCTGGGTGAGGTCGCCGTGGTTACGGGATCAGCCTATCAGGGAGCACCACACGGGTTTTTCTTAGCGGAGAAGAAAAATGGACTGCAAAATGGTAAATTGACGAAGATGGACGTCCCTGATGAGTTCTCTGGATTTGTACAATCTGGTTGCTGTGTGGAGATTTGAACTGAAAATTTACCTGTCGTCGTACTTGTAAGGTTGTCTGCTGCTATCTAGCAAAAAAAAAAAAAAGGTTGTCTGCTGCTGATAGGAGTATAACAGCAGCGGCTGTAGTAATAGTACTCTGTGTGTATTTGAGTATTTTGAGGAAATTTTGTACTGCCTTGGCAATTTTACTAATTAAAGCTACGAGGTTTAAATCATAAATTTTGATTGATACGTATATAATTAATTAATAATCTTATGTGAATTCGAATTGATAATTTTATGGAACATTTGTATTTACTGTTTGACTAATTTGGTTACTCCTCACGAGACATTCCCTCGTTTGATAACTCACGACGACTTTAATCAATAATTACAGTACGGTAAATACAGTAGTGCAATGCAGCCAGCCAAATAATACGAACAGTTAAAAGCATTTGAAGAAGAGAATGAGTGATAGAATTTCAGTAATCGTAGTAAAATATGACTTTGGCATGGTAGTAGCGGCTCAGTGATGAGTCACGGGGAGATCTCTTTCTCAGAATTTGAAGGGTTGGAAGAGAGCATTAAAATGGGAGGAGGAAAGATAAGGTCTGTCGGGTCCATATTAAATGAAATGAAGGTTTTTTCAATCTTTAGGAATAGGAGGACCATAAAAGTCCAATTGAACTCGTAACTGCTTTAATACGTATGGAATAGATTGAAATTTCCACTTGATACAAGTTTACTTTTATATGGCTTTATAGTTCTCTCCGATTCATAATGTTTGGTGTTTAAAGCCATTTTACACAAATTAAGAAATTTTTGTTATGAATTATTGGAATCTTTATTAATTAATGGATGCTCCACTAATTATGGATTTATGTGAATTATTATAGAAGATTTTTATGGATGTCCACCATTTAGTGGAGACACCACTAATTGAGATTAGTAGAAGATGATGTATGACATGATGTATTCCACTAATTAGAGCTCTATAAATAGAGCTATTCTCTAAGCTTGTAATACACCATTATTTTGTAAAAGAAAGATTAATGAAAAAAAGATTAGAGAAAATTGTGAGAGAAAAGAAAGAGAAAAATTCTTATGCAAAGAATAGTTAGAATTTTCTTAGTGTGTAGTGTGTAGATTTTATTCTAACACTACCCTAATTTTATAACACGTTATCAGTACGAGTCTCTACCGGTACAAAAGCCAGAAGACTAAGCACGAGTTTCTGCCGTTACCAAAACCAGAAGACAGGTACGTATTTATTGATCTCTATGACTAATCTCGCTAAACTCGAATTTGTAACCCTTGATATTTCTAGAAAAAATTATATGTCATGGGTTCTCGATACAGAAATGCATCTAAATGCTGAAGGCCTTAGTGAAACTATTCAAGCAAATAATAGTGCATCTGCACAACACAAGGCTAAAGCTTTGATTTTTATTCGTCGTCATCTCGATGAAAATTTGAAAATGGAATATCTTACCGAAAAAGACCCATATGTCCTGTGGGTAAATTTAAAAGAAAGATTTGACCACATGAAGATGGTCGTACTACCCACTGCACGGTATGAATGGTTGCACCTGAGGTTGCAAGATTTTAAAACCGTGAATGAATATAGCTCCGCAATGTATAAAATTACATCTCAATTAAAATTATGCGGAGAAAAAGTGACTGATGAAGATATGTTGGAGAAGACATTCTCCACCTTTCATGCCTCAAATATTATCCTGCAGCAACAATATCGAGAAAATGGGTGTACAAAATTTACAGATTTAATTACTGCCCTCCTCATTGTAGAGAAGAATAATGAGTTATTATTGAGAAATCATGAAGCTGGACCAATCGGTTCAACAAAGACTCCCGAAGTGAATGTTGTTGGCTCTAGCGTAAGCCATCGTTATAGTCGTGGTCGTGGCCATGGCCGTGGCCGTGGTCGTGGTTATGGTCGTAGACACGCTCGATATTTCTCTTATCACAATTATAATCAAACCGTGAGAAATACTCGCCACCGAAGTGGAACAAAAAGATCATAAGGGAAAAGAAAAAGAAATTGAAGAAAAGTATGAGGATATATGTTATAGATGTGGCATGAAAGGTCATTGGTCACGAAACCGTCAGTACGGCTAAGCATTTAGTTGAATTGTATCAAGCTTCATTGAAAAATAAAAATGTGGAAGCAAATTTTTCTCAACATCCAATAAATAATGCTGAGGATGATGATATTGATCCTGAAGATCTTAATATCAATATTACCCATATGGATGTATCGGATTTTTTTGAACACCCAGACGGTAGGATAGACCATTTAATTGGTGATGGTAGTGTCCAGAAGAACTAAAGCCTCACCCTGATATTTTTGTATTTTCATTTTCATTCTATTCTAATAATATTTACGTTTGCATATATATATTTGTGTTCAGATAGCTGTTGTTAATGATGATATATGCATTATTAATAGTGGAACTACACACACTATACTAAAGAAGAGAAATATTTTTTTGATCTCAAAATGGGAGAAATAAATATTTATATGATAAACGGTAGTGCAAATGTAATTGAGGGCTCCGGAAGAGCTAGTATATTGTTGCCTAAAGGAACAACAATTATTATTGATAAGGCACTATTTTCCTCAAAATCCAGAAGAAATTTATTGAGTTTTAAAGATATCCGCAGAAATGGGTATCATGTTGAAACAAATGAGGAAAATGGGATTGAACATCTTTTTATTACTCAAATGCATTTGGGTAAGAAGTCTGTATTAGAAAAACTGCCGTCTTATTCTACTGGCCTATATTTTGTAAAAATACGTACAATTGAAATTCATCATCTAGTAAATCAGAAATTTACTGATCCTATTACTTTTAGCATTTGGCATGACCGGTTGGGTCATCCAGGATCTACCATGATGAGAAGAATCATTGAGAATACACATTGTCATCCTTTAAAAAATAAAAGGATATTAATATCAGAAAAATTCGCATGTACTGCATGTTCCCTAGGAAAATTAATTGTTAAACCATCACCAGTAAAAGTAGGAGCTGAAAGTCCTACATTTCTCGAACGGATTCACGGAGATATTTGTGGACCTATTGATCCATCATGTAGACCGTTCAAATATTTTATGGTCTTAATTGATGCATCATCTCGATGGTCACATGTATGTTTATTATCTACTCGCAACTTGGAGTTTGCGAGATTACTTGCTCAAATAATTAAATTACGAGCACAATTTCCTGACCATCACATTAAAAATATCCATTTAGATAATGCTGGTGAATTTTCATCACATGCTTTTGATGCATATTGCATGTCAATTGGGATTAATGTTGAACATCCTGTAGCTCATGTTCACACAAAAAATGGTCTTGCTGAATCTTTGATTAAACGATTACAATTAATTGCTAGACTATTATTAATGAAAACAAATCTCCCAACATCTGCCTTGGGACATGCTATTCTACATGCTGCAACACTTGTACGTATAAGACCAGCTAGTTATCATAAATTCTCTCCTTTGCAATTGGCTTTTGGGTCAGAACCAAATATTGCTTATTTAAGAATTTTTGGGTGTGCTGTATATATTCCAATTGCACCAAACCAACGTACAAAGATGGGTCCTCAAAGAAGAAAGGGGATATACGTTGGATATGATTCTCCCTCTATTATCAGGTATGTTGAACCCCCGACAGGAGATGTATTCACGAGCAAGATTTCCGATTGTCATTTTGATGAATCATTATTCCCTAAATTAGGGGAGAACCAAAACAAGCATAAAAATGATGCTTGGACAACATCATTAAATTATCTTGATTCGCGCACAAGCGCATGTGAACTTGAAGTTCAAAAGATAATTCATTTGCAAAGCATTGCAAATCAAATGCCGGACGCTTTTGTTGACTCGGAAGAGTTACAAAATCGCATATTCCAGCCTATAAATGCTCCTATTCGAATTGAAGTTCTAGCAGAACAAAATATTATATCTATAGTCGCTGAGTCAAAAACACGCCGTAAGCGTGGCCGACCTCTTAGTTCTAAAGATAAAAATCCTCGAAAGAAAAGAGGATTAAATGATCCGGAAGATCATATTGAAGAAAAGAATGATAAAGACCAAGAGAGAACCGATGACAAAGAACCGAAGTTGATGAAAGTAACACTGAAATTTCTATCAATTATACCACTTCCAGTAGAAGTTGGAATCGGATAGAAACTCGTTATTGATAATATATTTGCATACAATATATCTCTTGATGTTACACAGGATAATGATGATCCCGAACCAATATCGATTGATGAATGTCGGCATAGAAAAGATTGGCTGCAATGGAAAGATGCGATTCAATCGGAGTTAAATGCACTGGCAAAACGTGAAGTCTTCGGACCTGCAGTCCGAACACCATAAGGTGTAAAACCTGTTGGCTACAAATGGATATTTGTGCGAAAGCGCAATGAAAAGAGTGAAATCGTTCGATATAAAGCGCGATTAGTAGCCCAAGGTTTTTCACAAAGACCAGGTATTGATTATGATGAAACTTATTCTCCTGTTGTTGATGCTATTACACTCCGATATCTTATCAGTTTGGCAGTACATGAAAAGATTTATTTTCATTAATAATGGTCTAATAATTAATTGTAATATTTTAATAAAAGATTTAGCAAAACCATTTTGTGTATGAACATGAGTTACAGGATGTTCAATATTAATCCTAATTGATATGCAATATACATCAAAAGCATGTAATAAAAATTCACCAGCATTATCCAAACAGATATTTTTAATGTGATGATCGGGAAAGTATACTTGTAATTTAATTATTTGAGTAAGTAATTATTTGAGTAAGCATTATCCAAACATTAATTATTTGAGTAAGTAATCTCGCAAACGCCAAGTTGCGAGTACATAATAAACATACATGTGACCATCGGGATGATGCACCAATTAAGACCATAAAATATTTGAACGGCCCACATGGTGGACCAATAGGTCCACAAATGTCTTCGTGAATCCGTTCAAGAAATGTAGAACTTTCAACTTATACTTTTACTAGTGATGGTCTAATAATTAATTTTCTTAAGGAACTTGCAGTACATGAGAATTTTTCTGATGCTAATATCTTTATGTTTCAAGGGATGACCATGTGTATTCTCAATTATTCTTCTCATCATGGTAGATCTTGGATGACCCAACCGGTCACGCCAAATGTTAAAAGTAGTAGGATCAGTAAACTTCTGGTTTATGAGATAATTAATTTCAATTGTACGTATTTTTGTAAAATATAGGCCAGTAGAAAAAGATGGCAGTTTTTCTAATACAGATTTTTTACCCAAATTAATTTGAGTAATATAAAGATGTTCAATACTATTTTCCTCATTTGTTTCAATATGATACCTATTTTTGTGGATATCTTTAAAACTCAATAAATTTCTTCTGAATTTTGAGAAAAATAGTGTTTTATCAATGGTAATTGTTGTTCATTCAGACAACAATATATTAGTTCTTCCGGAGTCTTCAATCACATTTGTATTACCATTTATAGTATAAATATTTATTTCTCCCATTTTGAGATAAGAAAAATATTTCTCATTTTTTAGTATGGTGTGTGCAGTTCCACTATCAATAATACATATATCATCATTAACAACAGCCATCTGAACAAAAATATATATATGCAAATGTAAATATTATTAGAATATAATGAAAATTCAAAAATATCAGAGTGAGGCATTAGTTCTTCCGGACATCGCCACCACCAATTAAATGGTCTATCCTACCGTCTAGGTGTTCGAAAAAATCAAATACATCCATATGGATAATATTAATATTAAGATCTTCAGGATCAATATGATCATTCTCAATATCATTTACTGAATGTTGAGAAAATTTTGCTTCAATATTTTTATTTTTCTTTTCAGTGAAACTTGATATAATTCCACTAAATGCTTAGTCGTACGACAGTTACGCGACTAATGACCTTTCATGCCACATCTATAACACTTATCCTCATCATTTTCTTCCATTTCTTTTTCTTTTCTCTTATTATCTTTTCTGTTCCACTTCAGGTGGTCAGTATTTCTCACAACTTGATTATGACTGTGATAAGGGAAATATCGAGCGTGTCCATGACTATAACCACGACTACGGCCACGGCCACGGTCACAACTACAACTATAACAATGGCTTTTGCTGAAGCTAACAACATTCACTTCTGGGAGTATTGTTGAGCCAGTTGGTCTGGTTTCATGATTTTTCAATAATAACTCATTATTTTTATCTGCAATGAGGAGGGTAATAATTAAATTTGTAAATTTTGTATACCTTTTTTCTCGATATTGTTGTTGCAGGACAATATCCGAGGTATAAAAGGTGGAGAATGTCTTCTCCAACATATCTTCATCAGTAACTTTTTCTCTGTATAATTTTAACTGATATGTAATTTTATACATCACGGAGTTATATTCATTCACAGTTTTAAAATCTTGCAACCTCAGGTGCAATCATTCATACTGTGCAGTGGGTAATACGACCATCTTCAGGTGGTCAAATCTTTCTTTTAAATTTACCCACAGGACATATGGATATTTTTTGGTAAGATATTCTATTTTCAAATTTTCGTCGAGATGATGACGAATAAAAATAAAAACTTTGGCCTTTTGTTATGCGAGATGCACTATTGTTTTCTTAAATAATTTCACTAAGGCTTTCAAGCATTTAGATGCATTTCGCATCGAGAATCAATGACATATTATTCTTTCCAGAAATATCAAGGGTTACAAATTCGAGTTTAGTAGGATTAGTCATAGAGATTAATAAATACGTACATGTCTTCTGATTTTAACAGATACTCGTGCTTTAGTCTTCTGGCTTTTATAACGGCAAAGACTCGTATCGATAACGTGTTATGAAATTGGTAGGGTTAGAATAAAATCTACACACTAAGAAATCTCTAATTATTCTTTGCACAAAAATTTTTCAAATTTCTCTCTTTCTTTCTCTCACAATTTTTTCACAAAATGATGGTACATTTTAAGGTTGGAGAATAGCTTTATTTATAAAGTTCTTATTTAATGGAATACATCATCTTCCACTAATATGAATTAGTAGTGTCTCCACCAAATGATGAACATTCACATCATTTCATAATTAGTGAAACTTACACTAATTCAACAAATTCACAACATTCATCACTTTGTTTGCAATTGTTTTTATGTATAACCAGTTTCTTAAACTTTCATGTTATTCAATAAATTTCATTATTTTAACTCAACCCCCCCCTCCCTCTCGTTGAGAGCACGACTCGACTTTTTCAGTGGCAGATTAACATCTTCCATTATGACTTTATCTTCTTCTTTCAGATGCCTAGAGAAATTACCTTCATCTTCTATCAATTTGAGTATCGGCAAGTAACCTGCAAAATTAGGGGAGCTAACAAATTTCATCAATCCCCTTACAATCTCCTCGAGTTCTTGAGATGAATTGGCACCGTAATTAGCAAAATCAACCGAAAAGAGAGTGGTTGATTTTAAGTTCAGGGATGTTTTAAAGGCAGCATCACCAATATTTACAGCAACCCTGCTAGCACTGCAACTATGTAAATAATCACACAATCCTTGAATCTTTTGTTGGCGAAGGCCTTGACTGGCATCAAGTCTTTTTGCCGCAAACATTTGTTATCTGATTATCTTACGGAGATTCCCCAATTGGATTGAAGCTGGCATCCAGGCGACAGAGACCTTGTGGTGATCAAGCAAACAGGCAGCACTGGGACACTTCGACTCGAGAAAACTTGGTCATGTTTTTGTAGCACTTCTTTTGCGATCGTGGGAGATGAAAGGACTATTGTTATTTTGCTCCCCAGCTTAAGGGACATAAGAGGGCCATAAGTTTCGGCAAGTTTAGCTAGTGATTGATGCGGCTTTTGCCCGAGTTGAAGGATGTTACCGACGACTGGAAAGAATAAGGCACCGGAGGAAGTCTGGCTAGTCTCCGGGAGATCAAGGTTGATGTGAGGATGTTATTGAGCCTTCCCAACTTTTCCTCACTCAAAATCCTGGTCTATCTTAAGACCAACTCCAATGGATTGCACTATTACAGTTTCATCTACACATTTTTAATAAATTTTGAGTATATCCCTATTATACATTATTTATTCTATTCCTCATAACTCTCCACTCTAATCATACAATTTTATAAATCATTACAAATACAGTTCTGTTATGAATTATTGGAATCTCCATTAATTAGTGGAGGCTCCACTAATTATGGATTTATGTGAATTATTAGAAGATTTTTATGGATGTCCACCATTTAGTGGAGACACCATTAATTGAAGATGATGTATGCCATGATGTATTTCACTAATTAGAGCTCTATAAATAGAGCTATTCTCTAAGCTTGTAATAGACCATCATTTTGTGAAAGAAAGATTAGTGAAAGAAAGATTAGAGAAAGAATTGTGAGAGAAAGAAAGAAAGAAGTTTGAAGAGAAATTCTTGTGCAAAGAATAGTTAGAATTTTCTTAGTGTGTAGTGTGTAGATTTTATTCTAACACTACCCTAATTTTATAACACGTTATCAGCACGAGTCTCTACCGGTACAAAAGCCGAAGACTAAGCACGAGTTTCTGCCGTTACCAAAACCGAAGACAGGTACGCATTTATTGATCTCTATGGCTAACATCGCAAAACTCGAATTTGTAGCCCTTGATATTTCCGGAACAAATTATATGTCATGGGTTCTCGATGCGTAAATGCATCTAAATGTCGAAGGCCTTAGTGAAACTATTCAAGCAAATAATAGTGCATCTCGCACAACACAAAGCTAAAGCTTTGATTTTTATTCGTCGTCATCTCGATGAAAATTTGAAAATGGAATATCTTACCGAAAAAGATCCATATGGCCTGTGGGTAAATTTAAAAGAAAGATTTGACCACCCGAAGATGGTCGTACTACCTACCGCACGGTATGAATGGTTGCACCCGAGGTTGCAAGATTTTAAAACCGTGAATGAATATAGCTCCGCAATGTATAAAATTACATCTCAATTAAAATTATGCGGAGAAAAAGTGATCGATGAAGATATGTTGGAGAAGACATTCTCCACCTTTCATGCCTCGAATATTGTCCTGCAGACAACAATATCGAGAAAAGGGGTATACAAAATTTACAGATTTAATTACCGCCCTCCTCATTGCAGAGAAAAATAATGAGTTATTATTGAGAAATCATGAAGCTGCACCAATCGGCTCTACAAAGACTCCTGAAGTGAATGCCGTTGGCTCCAGCAGAAGCCATCGTTATAGTCGTGGTCGTGGCCGTGGCCGTGGCCGTGGTCGTGGTTATGGTCGTAGTCACGCTCGATATTTCCCTTATCACAATTATAATCAAATCGTGAGAAATCCCGGCCACCGAAGTGGAACAGAAAAGATCAAAAGGGAAAAGAAAAAGAAATTGAAGAAAAGCATGAGGATATATGTTATAGATGTGGCATGAAAGGTCATTGGTCACGAAACTGTCGTACGGCTAAGCATTTAGTTGAATTGTATCAAGCTTCATTGAAAAATAAAACTGTGGAAGTAAATTTTTCTCAACATCCAATAAATAATGTTGAGGATGACGATAGTGATCCTGAAGATCTTAATATCAATATTACCCATATGGATGTATCGGATTTTTTTGAACACCCAGACTGTTGGGATTCGTGGACTCCTAAACGCGGAAAACATCTACGAATCCCTCCCGAGGACCCAAGTAAACGATTAAGAAGATCTAAGCTTTAAGAGTTACCTCTCGGTTGTCGTAATCGAAATCCTTCGATTCTCGGTTGCGTCGTTGTACGTTCGACCCAAACAATCACCGCACGCCGCAGTATGCGAACGTCCTCTACGGATACACACCGCGAACTCACTCGATACTCCGGGAGTGCTAGCGCCTAGGGTTTGAGAGGTTTTTTTCTTTTTCTCTCGGTAGAGAATGGCACGAATGTTCTCAACCGAAAAATTGGACTATCGAAAGACTGCTAGGGTTTTCTTAAAAACCCTCGAACCTCTTAGAGTCCAACCCTAATCATATCTTATCATATTCTAATTTAAATTCAAATTAAATTAAAACCGATATGATAAGATTCTCGCCATTATCTCGGTAATTTAACTAATTATTTTACCGAGTCGATTCTTATAATCTGGATATCATCCAGATTCATCGAATCTGGTCACCGTAAAAATAACCTAACAAGTTCGCTTATTGTGTGACCCTATAGGTTCATTTAACACCTGGCAGCGTGCCTAAATCGTATTTAAATGGCCCACAAGTTATAAGCGATTTCTAGCAAAACATTATAACTATCCAGGTTAAATGAAGATCGGTGATCTCTTTGAACCAAACCATAATTTTATATTTAGTCCCTTTGTCACACGATATCCGGATTAAGCATAAGGCACTGGAGCATGTCATCCTTATTAAGCTTAATCAATTATTTCTTGATTTCATAGTAGATCTGTTCAAACAAATGATATCAATATCTTAGATTGATATATTTGAGCACGGCCATGCATTTTTTAACAAGCCTAACTTATCAAGGGGCCCATGGATATCTCTCCCATAATTGAGAGGGACAAATTCCTTCACAACCAATCATATTCCTCTCCTTGATTTATTTTATATCCAACAAGTAGTCTAATTTATTATCTCGGTTAAAGACAACTTTAGACAATGTCAAAATATAGAATTTATCAAGTAAGAAACTATGATGAATTTAGGTCGAAGGACTTTCAATATTATTATGGCTAGAAAGTACTTATGACATATTCCATGAAGTACTCTCACAGTGGGTCATGTCCAATACAATGTTCTCTAACATTTATTTATGTCTTGACTCGATATCACAAATATTCATGGCCAGTAAAACATAGCCATCAAGTCACAAACATACTAATCTTAATTTATTATTATTCCAATAATAATAATCGATCGAGGACGACTTTAGAATAGTCATTGTATTCATTGTAGGGTTTTACTATCAAGTCACGTACTTGATGACCAACAAAACAAAACTCACTATTCATGGAAAGGAAAGCCTCATATTATTATATAAAACATAATGACAATTGTATAAGTACAAATTGACTCTAGGGCAT
This sequence comes from Voacanga thouarsii, assembly GCA_026120185.1. Lineage (NCBI taxonomy): Eukaryota > Viridiplantae > Streptophyta > Magnoliopsida > Gentianales > Apocynaceae > Voacanga > Voacanga thouarsii. The sequence continues at coordinate 848,947 of JANUWF010001938.1, forward strand.
ATCCCCAACATCACATTAAAAATATCCGTTTGGATAATGCTGATGAATTTTCATCACATGCTTTTGATGCATATTGCATGTCAATTGGGATTAATGTTGAACATCTTGTAGCTCATGTTCACACACAGAATGGTCTTGCTGAATCTTTGATTAAACGATTACAATTAATTTCTAGACCATTATTAATGAAAACAAATCTCCCAACATCTACCTGGGGACATGCTATTCTACATGCTGCAACACTTGTACGTATAAGACCAGCTAGTTATCATAAATTCTCTCCTTTGCAATTGGCTTTTGGGTCAGAACCAAATATTGCTTATTTAAGAATTTTTGGGTGTGCTGTATATATTCCAATTGCACCAAACCAACGTACAAAGATGGGTCCTCAAAGAAGAAAGGGGATATACGTTGGATATGATTCTCCCTCTATTATCGGGTATGTTGAACCCCCGACAGGAGATGTATTCACAAGCAAGATTTGCTGATTGTCATTTTGATGAATCATTATTCCCTAAATTAGGGGGAGAACCAAAACAACATAAAAAGGATCTTGCTTGGACAACATCATTAAATTATCTTGATCCGCGTACAAGCGCATGTGAACTTGAAGTTCAAAAGATAATTCATTTGCAAAGCATTGCAAATCAAATGCCGACGCTTTTGTTGACTCCGTAAGAGTTACAAAATCGCATATTCCAGACTATAAATGCTCCTATTCGAATTGAAGTTCCAGCAGAACAAAATAGTATACCTATAGTCGCTGAGTCAAAAACACGCCGTAAGCGTGGCCGACCTCTTGGTTCTAAAGATAAAAATCCTCGAAAGAAAAGAGGATTAAATGATCCGAAGATCATATTGAAGAAAAGAATGATAAAGACCAAGAGAGAACCGATGACAAAGAACCGTAAGTTGATGAAAGTAATACCGAAATTTCTATCAATTATACCACTTCCGGTAGAAGTTGGAATCGGATAGAAACCGTTATTGATAATATATTTGCATACAATATATCTCTTGATGTTACACAGATAATGATGATCCCGAACCAATATCGCTTGATGAATGTCGGCATAGAAAAGATTGGCTGCAATGGAAAGATGCGATTCAATCGGAGTTAAATGCACCGGCAAAACGTGAAGTCTTTGGACCGCAGTCCGAACACCATAAGGTGTAAAACCCGTTGGCTACAAATGGATATTTGTGCGAAAGCGCAATGAAAAGAGTGAAATCGTTCGATATAAAGCGCGATTAGTAGCCCAAGGTTTTTCACAAAGACCAGGTATTGATTATGATGAAACTTATTATCCCGTTGTTGATGCTATTACACTCCGATATCTTATCGATTTGGCAAGACATGAAAAGATAGATATGCGCCTATTAGATGTTGTCACCGCTACTTGTATGGAAATTTAGAAAATGATGTTTACATGAAAATTCCCGAAGGATTTCATATGCCCGAAGCATATAAACATTATCCTCGTGAAAATTACTCCATCAAGTTGCGTAAATCATTATATGGCCTGAAGCAATCGGGCGCATGTGGTTCACACGTCTTAGTGAATATTTATTGAAAGCGGGATTTAAAAATGACCAGGTATGTCCATGTGTTTTTATTAAGAAATCGGTTCTAAATTTGTGATATTAGCTATATATGTTGATGATATTAATCTTATTGAAACTCCTGAAGAGCTCCAAGAAACAATTGATTATTTAAAAAGAGAATTCGAAATCAAAGATTTTGGTAAAACCAAATTTTGCCTTGATTTACAAATTGAACATTTGGAGAGTGGAACATTTATTCATCAATCAACATATACAGCAAAAGTGCTAAAAAGATTTTACATGGACAAAGCACATCCATTGAGTATTCCAATGATCGTGCGATCATTAAATGTGGATAAAGATCATTTCCGACCTCAAGAAAATGATGAAGAATTCCTTGGTCCTGAAGTACTATATCTCAGTGCAATTGGTGCATTGATGTATCTTGCTAATAATACAAGACCTGATATTGCTTTTGCTGTCAATTTATTAGTAAGATTTAGTTTTTCACCAACACGACGACATTAGAATGGAATTAAACAAGTCCTTCGATATCTCCAAGGTACAATTGATCTCGGATTATTTTATTCAAATAAAACCAATCCAACATTGATAGGTTATGCAGATGTTGGTTATTTATCTGATCCACATAAAGCACGTTCTCAAACGGGCTATCTATTTACATGTGGAAATACTGCTATATCATGACGTTCTACGAAATAATCTATAGCAGCTACTTCTTCAAATCATGCTGAAATTATAGCCATTCATAAAGCAAGTCGAAAATGTGTATGGCTAAGATCCATGATTCATTATATCCGAGAAAGTTGTGGATTATCATCAATCAAAGGTATTCCAACTCCTCTTTATGAAGACAATGCAGCTTGCATAGCTCAATTACGAGGAGGATATATTAAAGGAGATCGGACAAAACATATTTCACCAAAATTCTTCTTTACTCATGAACTGCAGAAGAAAGGTGAAATTGATGTGTTACAAATTCGGTCATGTAATAACCTCGCAGATATTTTCACAAAGACTTTACCGACTCCAATATTTGAGAAGTTGAGATATAAAATCGGTATGCGTCGGTTTAAAGATTTAAAGGAATCATCTCATCAGGGAGAGTAATAAACAGACATATATAATAGTGTACTCTTTTTCCTTCACTAGATTTTTTTTTCCACTGGGTTTTTATCTAGTAAGGTTTTAACGAGGCATATTCTTTATGTAATGGATGGATATCCAAGGGGGAGTGTTATGAATTATTGGAATCTTTATTGATTAGTGGATGCTCCACTAATTATGGATTTATGTGAATTATTATAGAAGATTTTTATGGACGTCCACCATTTAGTGGAGACACCACTAATTGAGATTAGTGGAAGATGATGCATGCCATGATGTATTCCACTAATTAGAGCTCTATAAATAGAGCTATTCTCTAAACTTGTAATACACCATTATTTTGTGAAAGAAAGATTAGTGAAAGAAAGATTAGAGAAAATTGTGAGAGAAAAGAAAGAGAAAAATTCTTGTGCAAAGAATAGTTAGAATTTTCTTAGTGTGGAGTGTGTAGATTTTATTCTAATACTACCCTAATTTTATAACAATTTTTACATTTTATAAGCAAAGTCAGATGTAAAAAAAAAAATTATCTAATTTGCTCGAAATTAACACACTCCATCAATTATTCTTTACTGTGTAATAAAAATACTTCACTAATACCATTTTAATACTTGAGAAATGTATGTTCGAAATTATAATACTGCTAATTTAAAAATTAAAAATCTATGATAGTAGCCACTGCGGACACCCACTATTATTTCGTTAGCTCCGCCTCCCAGGGACTAGTGTACTAGTAGTAACATTTCAATGCCTCCCAATTCGGTGCTGCATTCCAAATTAATTCACCACTATGAAGGCTACACAAATCATCTGCCGGGTCCATTTAAAAATAATAATAATAATAATAATAGTAACTAAGGAAGAAGGATAATAAAATTGAACCAGTTTAATATCTCCGATGAGTGAAGTATACGATGAGTTAACAATTTTAGTCAAATTTTTTGACCAATCACCTCCACACACTGGGAAGAATGGTACCCTCTGTGCGACTAGTTGCCAATGTTGTTGTCAATTTAGAGACTGGAAAAACTCTTTACATTTTTCCATTGGCATCCTGCGTAGTGCGTACTCGGTGGTCTTTCACCGGCGTCTCTTTTGAATTTAATTGGACATTATTTATCATCTTTTCCATTTTTAAAGAAAAAAAAATTGAGAAGGTTTTACAAAGATAGAAGCAGCTTGAGAAAATTTTTGATTCTACAACTTGAATTTTAAGCTAAAGTAAGTGTCGATATGCATGCATGTTAAATGAGGCCAACCCCAATGGCCTCCAAATGCTTACGAGACCCAATCTATCTATGTGTGTGTTCTTTATTCAAAGCTCTCACAGATAAGCATGGAACAGCAATGGCGACGATGGCAGCTCCTCAAATTCAAAGCTATGTTTAGATTTCTTTCCCTAGCCCGCTGACCGCGACAACAAAGATACTGCCACTTCATGTACGATATTGATTAAGAATTGCATGAATTTCTAAAAATGAAAGATTTCAACATGCTAACTTTGCTGGGTCTCATGTGGTATATACCACTAACCAACGTTCGTGTCTTACGAAGCCCGACCACACGCCTCATTCCGCAGGCATCTTTCCCTTAGCCTCTTACAACTTCAAAAACGTCTTTGTTTTGTGTATGTACAAAGGGTGACGAATGCCATACCACTCCCCCCATACAATTATATCAGCTTGTTGACTGTTTAGTAATATATCCAAATTTATAGTAGCGCGTCCACGGTCTTCTCTCTCCAATGAGCATCCTCCGTCTACTGCCTTCTGTTCGTCCCCAACCTACCGCCAACAAATGACTAAAGGGCCTACCGATCCTAAGAACAGAGTTCGTAAGCGGGCCGATAGAGCTACATAATCCCCTAAACCCATGAGATCTCGTCTTACCCTGCCTTGCTATTGCCCTAAAAGCCAGTGCTAGTTCACTTGCAACAACATAGTTGCAAATGGAAGAGGGAAAAAAATGGAACGGGCCAAAGTTTAGAAATGCTGCTGCGCATAGCTCAATTGGTACTCAAAGTAAATTGCACAACCAAAAACGCAAGATCAAACCCTAACAGCCGTAGTATTTGATTTTCATCCGGGAGTGAATCCTTGTAAGTACCCAGTACTGGTCCTCCCGTCACCGCTCCACACACTATAGGGCCAGAATGTGAGAGCCCTTTGAGCGAGGAATTGCAGCCAAGAGAAATGCTACGAGAGGGAAGAGGAGGGAGGGACAAAAAAAAAAAGGGCAGAGACTGCCTAAGGCATAATGGAAGGGAAGAATGTTGCCTTTGCAGCGAGAGAGTAAGTAGCTAGCACCTACCCAAGTCAGAGGCGAAGGGGTTGGCTCTCCCTGATTTATTTATCACTCTTCGGCCTCAAACCAAACAACGAATTTTACCCAATCCCGACATTTATATTTTCTTCCCATTTCCTCTCTTTTTTCATCCTAAGAAGGCCTATATGTATTCAATGCCACTAAAAACGGGAGGAGCCAGGAGGTAGGGGACGCCGGGCCACCTTTGACAATCATCACTAACATTTTTCAATGCATTTCTTGAGTCACAGTTCTCTCGAGCCGTGAGTAAACAAGATGGACGGGACTTCAAAATCATTCAGGAATTAGTGTAAAAGAGACAAATATGCTATAGTAAGAATATAAAGCTAAAAACGAAGCAGAATGAGATGATGCAAGAAGCACAACATAAAGCCGTTTAGAGCTTACTACACTGCAGCCACCATAGTAGAACCACCATACAGCAGATTATAATCAAATACTAGAGGGGGCAAAGACTTGCTGTTCCAGTATGCAACTTAAACTATGTAGATATTTGAATGACCAATCTACTAGCAACCAAACCTCTCCATGCCTGCTAACAGTCGATGAACAAACTCAAGTAAACTTCGCAAATCCTAAAAAGGGCTGCGACTCCAGCTGCTGCTTCTGCTCCTGCTAATTGGTGTCAGACTCCGGCTCCTTGAACCATAAGGAGACCTAGAGTATGACCTCCCCCTGTACTTCCGATCTCGAGGTGAAATGGACCTGCAACAAAAGTTAGGACACAACATACCATAATAAAAATATTACTCTATAGCCTAATCAAGAGACACATCACAAGAACTAATACCGTTATCGTGGAGAAGGTGAATAATAATCAGGACTTCGGGAATAGGACTTTACATAACGTGGTGACCTAGAATAACTTCGTGCATAACTTGGTGATGGAGAATAGCGAAGTGGGGATCGCCTCCTTTCATATGCCCGACCCCTGGGAGTAACAGAATTGACCATAAACATCAGCATTTCTCATGTCTGTGAACAGATACGGGTACTGTTCTCTCCAATGACCCCGACTTCACAAGTTAAATTGCATCAATAAAAGGTCCTTGGTGCCTAGAAGAGAGAGGGGGGGAGGGGGGAGTAGGGAAGGGGGGAATCTTACCTAACACGTTCTCTAGCCCTCATTTCTGATGGTTTTTTCCTGTTCTCTTCAGCAAACACAACAGTCAACTGTCGCCCAAGAAGAATCTGACCATCCATCTGATATTTCGCCTCAGCTGCATCAGCAGAGTCCACATATTGCACAAAGCCAAAACCCCGTGGCTCCCTGTATAGTTGCAACAAATGGTATCATGGTAGTATTGAAATTACTGAAAATCCATAAATACCTGGATATGTTATACACCACACTTTTCTTTTGCCAACAGTAACCAAAAAACACACACACACGCGCACACGGGCGCGCACGCGACACAAACACACACGGGCGCAACACAAACACACACGGGGGCAACACAAACACACAAACTGGCAGCCTAGTGATAAACTAAATAAATTATATTCTGCTATCACTCACCCAGAAGTAAGTCAAGTGAAGAAATTACATGGTTGCTAACCTTCAAAGAGCAAAGTTTTAAGACTTCAAGTTCTTCAAAGACTTGAACTTCTTCATAATTGTATTCATACCCAACTCCTTCATCTTCATGTACATTAAGGTCATCTTGAACAGAACTCTTACTACTTCATGTCTTCAACACTTTCAAACGAAGAGAGAGAGAGAGAGAGAGAGAGAGAGAGAGAGAGAGAGAGAGAGAGAGAGAGAGAAACAAATTCCCATAAAGCAATTGGAATTGATTAAAAAAATGGCCCTCATCACATTGAAGAAAAGAAGGCAGGGCTACTTGTTTACTTATTAAAATTGACCAAAAAAATGTAAAACTTGAAAGCCTTTATTCAAGTGTCATCACAAGCATATAAACAGCGAGCCTATACTCACCCTGTATAGTAGTCTTGGGGCAAATAGATGTCCTTAAGAGGACCAAATTCCCCAAAAGGCCCTCGCAGATCCTCAGGCCTGCAAGCAGCAAAAGTACTTAGCTTTTTGAATGCTTAAGGTAAAAAGGAGGGTGGGAATGTAATCTCACCATTAATGTCAGCAGAACCTCCAATCCTATACAGTCTATCATTTATCATCCATGTGGCTTTACTCCAGACACAGAGGAGAGAGAGATCTTAAGCTCTCAGGTTCATTTCTTGGGACATTCATTTAGATAAAAACAATTTGCCAAGGACTAATTCTTTCAGTACCTAAACATAGTACTCGTAAAGCCTAAAAAGCATTCACTGATGTCTAAACTTTTCCCCTCAAAAAGATGAACCGATCATTGCTTTATAGTGTTAACAGAGATCTCACAATCTGATGCCCAACATGAAATATCATTAGCAAAGGTTTATTTTTAACTAAAAAGCTATAAATCTATAAATGTAGAATAAACAACAATATCAAGACTTTAGGTGAAAACTGTATGATTAAGAATAAATCTATCATAGATTAAGAAACCTAAAGAATAAAAATTTGGAATCTCATGCCACATCATCGCTGTCAATCACGCCAATCTACCATAGCATAGATATGAAAAGATTTTACAAGGCCATACCTGCAGTCGCGCCGAAGGTTTCAGACCAAGAGACTAGTAGGGAGATCTCTTCTGTGACCTCCATATCGTCCCCTTGGGCTTGGGCTTCGGTACCTCCTGCTGTATCCCCTCGGTGGTGAGGGACTATAACTATAACTTCTCCCTCTCATTTTCAACCTATTTTAAATCAAAACCCATAATTAAGCATATGAATTTGCAAACATATATCTGCATTTGTACCACACGGATAATATGACCAAAGATTTATAACCACAATCTTGAACTTGTATTTGTTATACCTAACATATGTCAATCCGGTTACTTAATTTATACACGATCAGTACGCACAAATCGAAGAAATTCTGCATAGGAACACTGAAGCACCACCCAAAATCAACAGAGGACCTGCCTAAAGTCCTTAACTGCTGCAAGAACAGAGGAACTTAATATCTTCTGCTACTAGATTCTCTATACATAGAATTCCCACCCCCAAGACATATATTTGTTAGTACGACACAAGGAAATACTCGTCATCTGAACTCTTTTATTTATAAAGAAATTAAACAAACCACATAAGCAAGATGAAGGACTTCGATCCTATGGCCATAGATGAATAAAAGATCAAAGTAAACGATTTACCAAATAAATGCTACAGTATCTTGGATTAATCACATATACTCACCCAGAATTACAAATGCTGCTGATATCAAAAGGATAATAAACAGAGAACAAAATTACCTTGACGATCAGACGAACGAATTCTTCCGTTCGTTGCTTTCTCTCTTCCTCTGGATCGCTTGTTTTTGTGCTGATGATTCTCCAGAAGTTTCTATTGCCAGGGCCGCTTCATGGTCAGGCTCAGGCTTAATAGATCGAGAGCCCAATCCACTGCACGGCCACTGGTAGCAGCCTCTGTATTGTTAGAGAATAGAACTCTAATCACAAAGGCCAACTTATTGTCAGGCTCAGGCCTAACTGTTGGGATTCGGTGGCCTAATGTGGTCGAAGGCCACTGATTGTAGGCTATATTTTTTTGAGCCCAAACCTCTCCTTTAAAAAACAACTTTTCTTTATTATTATGATTATTATTATGATAAAAAATTCAAATACCACTTGAGCTATGTAAATTTTTAATTTTTATATCTAAATTAAAAAAAGGTGAAGAAGTAATATTCATACTATAAAAATATTTAATCTTATATTTTTGTCAAATTAACTATTTATCTACTTTTTTCGTCAATTACGTAACAACTAAAAAAAATTAAATTTCCAACACCTAATAATAAAAAAGATAGGAACAGAACTAAAATGGAGTTAGAGTAAAAGTCACCCATGTACACACAAATGGAGAAACCAAATAGGCCAAAAAGACTCAAGAAAAACTTGTAGCAGTGGCAGCACAAAAAAAAAAAAAATTAGGTTGTGTGCATTTGTATATATATATATATATATGTGTGTGTGTGTATATATATATATATATATATATAGAAATAGAAATAGATCAAACCAGAATGAGAAGAAAGTAGCCTTTTTCACCAAAAGTGGTGGAGTTGATATGTACAAATTCTTCATACCGTTCCATTGAGAAAATTGGTAAAGACTCATGTGTAGAACCCACTTGGAGAACTCAAAGTTGAAAATTTGAGCTAAGGAAATTGCAGAATTCGAAATGCTCTAGACTGCTTGCTTCCTGGTTGTTTATGATAGCGATAATGATAATAAGGAAAAAGAAGTAGGCGTTGCAATAGCAGAAGCCACGAGGCAAGCTGTTGTAGAAGTAGTTAGCTGAACAATGAGATTACTCAAAAACTTATACTATTCTTCTTTTATTTGAACCCAATAAATCCCAATCAGGTCTAGGGGAGGTAGAGAACGAAATATTGCTCTGATAGTTTAGATTTTTTTTTCCCGTCTTTCCCTTCTTTGTACTATGAGTTTTGCATGGTAAATATTGTAGGGCCACCTTTTCCTAATTTTTTTTCCAAAGTATTGGACAAAAATATTCTCGTGTGACAGTCACGTGATTAACGAAAAAAGTAATTAAATGATTTAACATAAGTGTAAGAGTAAGACATTTTAATAGTATGAGTCTATTTTTTAATTTTTTTTAGTTTCGGCATAAAAATTAAAATTTTAGATAGTTAAGATGTTATATGGATTTTTTTGTTATTATTATTATTATTATTTCTTGTATATAATGTATGAAGTAAAGATTTAAAAGTATCAATCTATAATTTACATATGTAAAAAAAATTGTATCAACCTATAAACATTAAGTTGATGTAAGAATTTTGCTTTGGTGTGAAACATAAAACCGGCAGACTGGACCCTTAACAGTGGAAAGTCAGCATTCTTGAGCTGAACTTTTCTGTTTGGAAAGAATCTTCAAGGGTTTTAGTTCCCATTGAACTCGTGAGTACTTTTTTTACTAACTACTACAAGTGCCTTCGTTGACCGATGACTCTTACCTGCATGAAGCTGATTCCCGTGGACTTGGACTAGTTCTGTTTTTGTTTTCTTCCTAAGTCTTACTGTTTTGTCTACTATAATTCTCGATAAGCAAAATAACTGGGTGGAAAGCAGAACATGCAATCCAAGTAGGTAGAGAATGTGGTCCGCATCTCCTTCACATCTCTTGTAGCGAGGTACTGGGGGTGTGGATGAGGGACTTCGCCTCTTTGAGCAAGAAGTGTGGCTAGTAATGGTCAGTGGGCCGATTAGACTGGCCAAACCTAGGGTCGGTCTGGTTCACATTAGGGATAGAAATTTTTTGTCCCGTTATCTTAATTTTTTTTATTACATTTTAATCTTAAAAATGGTTGATTTTTTTTTTATATTTTAGTTTTTAATGATTATATTCTCTATTCTAACCCCCAAAATTCTATAAATATCTCCAAATTCAACCCAAAATTAATCAAATACTCTCCAATTCTCTCAAACTCTTTTATTTTCGTTCATCTTTCTCTCATAATCCTCAAATTTTTTTATTTTCTCTACAAAAAGTATTAGAATAGAATTTATCTTTGTGTTATACTTTTTCAATTCTTCAAGAAAGTCTTCATATTTAGAAGATTATTGAGTAGCGGAATAATAGATAAAAGAAATAAAAAGCTCCACAAAGTATTATTATTTTTTGTCATTAATTAGTTAGTATTTTTTAATCTTATATTCTTATTTTTAGCTTTATTAATTGTTTGTTTGTTTTAATTATTTGTTTAATTTTTAAGTTAATTTGTTATTTATATTTTTCAATTCTCTTATTTCATTATTTGTTAATACTTTATTTTTTAAAACTTTTATTTGCATTTTGATTGCTTTTTTTTTTTTAAAATAATGGATCCAAATCAATATCATCATTTTTCTACATCACAATCATCTGCACATTTTGATTCTAATATAGATTCAATCTTAAATTTAATAAATAATGAAATAGGTAATGAAGATGAAAGTCCTAGTAGGCCTAGCAATAGTGTTTCACAATCACAACCAACTTCAATTATTAATCTTAACGAATTTAATATAAGTGATGATGATGTTGAAACAGTGAATATTATAGCTAAAGCAAAAATATTTATACTTTGGAATCTTTTTGAAAAGGATAATGATAATAATAAGGCAATATGTAAAATTTATAGGGTGATATATGCACATAAAAAGGGGGGAGGGACAAGAACATTAGTTAGACATATGAAAATGTTATATAATGATTGGTTAGAAAACCTATTTAAACAACAACAAATACATACTATAAGAGGTTAAATTATTGGTAATTTTCAATATGATCATAGAAAAAATATAAATGGATTTGCTAAAATAATTGTTCAAACTAAATTACCGTTTAATTTTGTAAAAAACTCACATTATAAACAATATATACAAAATAATTGTCAACCAGCAGGGAAAAGAATTTCTAGAACAACGTTAAAAAATTATATAATAAAGATATATAAAGAAATGAAAGAGTATCTAATTGCTATATTTGATTTTTGTAATTGAAAATTTGCTCTTACTTGTGATGGTTGGATTGCAATTACTGATGAGTCTTATTTGTGCATTACATGTTATTGAATAGATCATGATTGGTTAGTACAAAAAAGAATTATTTGTTTAAAATTATTTGAATATCCTCATGTAGGTAGTAGTATAATTAGAATGATTACTCAAACATGTCGTGAATATATGATTTTAAATAAAATTATTTCTATTTATTTATATAAAGCTTCAAATAATGATTCCGTCATCACAATTTTAAAAAATACTATGAATCCTATGTTAGATGATATTTTATTTTATATTAGGTGTGCTTGTTATATACTTAATTTGTATGTTAAGGAATGATATAGATATGTTGATGATATTGTTAATATAATTAAAAATATTATTTTATTTATTAAAACTTCCCCAACTAAGTAATAAAATTTTAAGGCATTATGTCGAGAATAAGGAGAATCTTTTAAAAAATTTAGATTAGATTGTAAAATTAGATGGAACTCAACTTTAGATATGTTTGAAAGTGTTATACCTTTTCAAAATCAGCTTATTAAATTTTGTAAAAGTAATAATTTTCAATCTCCATTAATTGAAACTCATTTTGAAAATTGTACTAGACTTTCAAAATTTTTATTTACTTTCAAAGAAACCACTGAACATTTATCGGGATCTTATTATCCCACTACTCATTATATTCTTCCAACACTTGCTAAGGTAGTACATATTTTTTGTGAGTATATGGATCTTCCTCAATATGATTATTTTATGAGAAGTATGTTTGAAAAATATAAAAAATATTATGAAGATATTCCTATTTTATATTGTATGACATTGTGTATGGATCCTAGAGTAAAAACGGTTGGATTTGATAGTAGTATTGAATATTTATATGAAATATTAGATTTTGCTAAATCTCAAATCCTTAGACAATGTATTATAAAAGTTATAAGAGATAAAACGGCTAAAACTCTATCTGACATGTATAATTTGTACGAGTTTGAGTCTTCTTATTCTAATTCTCCTAGTTTAAGTAGACAAGTTTCATCATCATCATCCAGCAGTTATTTTCAATCACCATGAAAATCTACCTCTTTAATTTCATCAGTATTTAATCCATGGAGTATTATGAAACATAAAAAAAGATTGTCTACCACCTACAACGAGATGACAATTTATGAGATGCAGCCATTCGTAGGAAATGAGGATCAACATTTTGATATTTGTGGTTGGTGGAAGACTCATGTAAGTTAATATTTCATTTTATTTAAAATGGCACGTAATCTTTTGACATCACCAGTCTCTACAGTGCCATCAGAAAGCGTCTTTAGTGAGAGCGATCGAACAATATCTCGATTGGCACCTCAAACTTTGGAGATGTTAATGTGTTGTAGTAGTTGGTTTGCAACTGAAGATAAGACGGTTAATTCGTGGATTATTGATAATGATCCAGATGATGAATGGGGTGAACCAAGTAATTAGTTTAGTATTCTTATAATTAGAAATTTAGGATAAGTAATATTATGTATTTAATTTTATTTTTAAGATATTTATTCTATTTTTAAATTTTAATCATTGTAATATTTTTAAGAGGTTTAGGCATCAAGTTCACCTATTATGTAATCTTTATTTTATTAATTAATAAAATAGATAGGGGTTCAAGCCAAACCCCCTACTATTTCAAGATGGAAGGAAAAAAAAAAGAATAAGTTCACGGACCGACCTACCTAGCCCTCGAGCCTCACGGGCCAAGGGATCGACCTGCCCTCCTCTGGGACCGACCCACACACCACGCATACATGTCTTTGGATTTGGCCCGAAATCATGCAGATCAGTCTAGGTGCTAAGTGTGGTCACGGTGAAAGTTCAAAGTATACCCCACTTCTTTTTAGAAGACTGTAAGTCCTCTTTCATTTATTGGCTAATATATAGTACGTACGTAGGTTGGCTCTGCTTCTGCCACGGACTTGGATTAGTTCTGTTTTTGTTTTCTTCCTAAGTCTTACCGTTTTGTCTACTGTAATTCTCGATAAACAAAACTCACAAAAGAAATGGGTGGAGAGCAGAACATGCAATCCAAGTAGGTAGAAGTGTGGTTACCATGAAAGTTCAAAAGATGCCCCACTTCTTTAGAGCAGACTGAAGTCCTCTTTCATTTAATGGCTAATATATAGTAATTAGGTTGGTTTTGCTTCTGCTCTATATATAGCCTATTCCTTCATCTGCTGATTCCAAACTACCTCATCATCACAATTTGTTTTTAGTATATCCTCCACCTATACCTCTTCCATACATTTCCCTGCAGAAAAACAACCCCAGAAAGAACTTTCTGATATTTAGCTCATGGCTTCAATTTTCTTCTTGCCAAAAACCATGCAAATGATTGCTGCTACAAAGGCATATCATCTTCGAAACATACTTGTGTAAGCGGTTTATTATTATTGTTATTATTTTTTTTAATGGACAGTTTGATTCTTGCACGAAAAAATTTCATGGCTTATCTTTCTACAGATCCATGCAGTTTTTTTTTTCTCTCTTTTCTTATGTTTTCGTCATATTCACCCATTTTTTACAGTGCAAAAGTTTGTAGAACATGGAGTTCTTTCTTGATCCGAGTCAAAAATGTTTTTTGAAGAGGGATTTGGCACGGTTATGGTTTTTCTTTTTGAAGCATGCATGTAGAGAACTAGACATGCAGTTTTATATGTTATGACCTAAATATGAGGAGTTCATTGAAGATTTATTATTTCTCCTTTAGTTCGGTAAGAAGGTACTCGGGCCCTGGCGACCGGCCGAAGCCAAAACCGAAGGACCCTCAGACTCGTGGTCTGAAGCCAACTGCAAGCGATGGGGCGAAACTGAACGACAGCAGTGACGTCTTATCCGTCTTGCAAGGTGAGCGAGGCAAAGGAAACAGCGAGCTCGGTGCTAAGACAGTGAAAAGTGGCTGAGGATGAGAATCTGAGATAGTACTGAGCAAACTATAAGGAAGCAGCTGGAAAAGAGAAACTGTGGAAATTATGGATTAGTACGTACTTAATGTATTGTTATGTTTCGAGCAGCGAGTGGTTTTTTAGATAATTAGAAAGTTTCTACAGAGCAGAAATCTATGTACTACTCTTTTAGAAGGTGTTTCAAGTAGCAGCAGATATTGAATGTAGGATTACTACAACGTGGTGCACGAGAGATGATGGCCCTTTCGAGGGCCCATACTCCTTAGAACGTTTGAGTTTTCTGTATTTTCCTCGTTTCTGATGCATGGTCGTCCCAACTCTGTCTGGGCACATATAATCAAAGTCATTTTCCACTTATCCAGTCTTTCCATGCGCCTTTGCTTTATATATGCATAAATAATTGACTCTCCGTCTCAATAATTTCGACCTCTTACCCACGACTCGACAGAAATGAGAAAAAGCTAAAAACCACAAAAGCAAGCAGCCTTTGGTGGCGTTCTTGCTTTACCACTGGAGCCAGCTTTTACAAGTCCAGTAATGGATTTCCCTTTCAGCTTCTGTCCAAAATATATAGAGCTTGGAGATGATTTTCTAAAGATTTGCCTACGTTCGAGAATTTCCCACAGAAATGAAGTGTGCATGTGCTCCCATTTTTCTCGTTTTCGCAATCTTTAATGTCAACATACTTTTAATTCGAAGTTTAAAATTCCATTCCCTTTTCAGCATTAGAATGCCTTGTAAGTGATGACAGCACTGCAGCTAGCAAGTCAACATTGGGGGGAAGAAGAAAATTTTTGTCAGTGTTTCAAGTACTTCAATACCCATAATATGCATGTTTGAACGTGTACTTGCTCCAATAATACTGGGCTGAGATCTCTGAGATGATCATGATTTATTAATTAATTCCCTTTTGCCATTTTTAAAAAGAAAAGTAATTTGTTCAAGTGTCTCCAAGATTAAAGAAACAAAAGCTTATTTATCAGCATAAGCAAAGAAAAAAAAAAAGCCCGATGTTCGGTTCATTTATCAGTACATAATACAGCAAGACACTGTGGAAATCATTTCCTATCACATGAAAGCACAGAAAGTAAGTGGGGAATCAAAGAATGCAAAAGCAAATTCAAAAAGTGGATATCGAAATCAATAACAGTAGAATCATTCCAGAAGACCCTAAAATGGAGGCATTTCTTTATATGTTTACTTGATTCTTTTGGATACATATGATAGTAACATATAGAAGTGTAGCAATGATTTTCTTGTATGGGTGTTAGATAAGGTAAAATAAAAGCAAGTTTTTAAACTTTCCTATTGCAAGACATAAGCTAGTTTTGCATCATTAGAACGTACGAAAGACTTCCTTTGATTTGTAATGATCCACATGTAGCAACATTGTAACAGTAATATTTATGGTTTTTTCTTATAAATTCATGCCGTGTCACTCTCCTTACAAAGAGTTCTTAACATCCATTTAGAAGTAATATGTGTATTACAAATTACAGGTTTTAAAGCTGTATAATATATAAATATATATGTTTATCTAACATCTCATTTTATGATATTTGTAATGTCTTTGTGGAATTAGCCTTTTTTTCATGTTGCAAGTGCGATATTCTTACTGTTCCTATCTTCTTGTAGTTTTCATGCCATAGCTTCTGTGCATGAGAGTAATCTCAACAGTAAGACTATTGTTCCAAAAGTTTAGGAGGAGAATCTGATGTAGGTTTCAGTTCTGGGATTTGTTAAGATACAGAAGCAGCCTGAAGAAGAAGCTCAGAAGCAGACTGAAGAAGCTCAGCCACGGCATTATTAGAATCCTGGATAGTTAAGGTGTTGGTTTGTCCAGCTAGATAGTTAGTTTGTACAACTGGCACTCCATTGTATTTATTCATCACATTTGATATTGTTTTGAGTCCATTTTTTCTGTATATATATAGACCTTATGTACATTTCTGTAATATAATGAAATCCACAAATTTCCAGATTCCTCTTTTGCTCTACACATTACTTCTTCTTCTTTGCTTGCTGTGAGTTGTGTTGATGAATTTCTTCAGGATTGACCCTTTGCGATGAAGAAGCTAGCCAGGTCTTCAATGACTCGAAGAAGGAAATTAATTTACCAAATCATCTTTGTGAATTGTGCAATATTTTTCAAGAAATTTTACATGTAACAGTCGTCAGTAATCCAGATATCTAAAACTAGGACGAAACCAATATGCTCCCACAGTAGCACCATTTTGAAAACCGTGGGATGCACGAGTCATAGCTACCGACAAGAAAATACCTCTTGACGAAGATGCAGAGAATGAGCCCTTCACAGACTAATATTACCTTACCTTTCTGATAAACTCTCCGAATATCTTGAATTCTCTAGAATTAATGGAAACCGCCAAGCAGTGACATAAATTAAGTTAAAGTAGTACACCCCATATAAAGGAAAACAAAGTTCAGTCTAGATTAGCTAAACGAAATCACCCCAAAAAAGGGTTACAACTAAAATAAAAAGAGACTTCTTAGCCACCTTTTAGTATAAAGTGTAACTTTCCTTATATGGAGTGAAAGTGTAACTTTATGCTAGCTTATATCCAATCAGTTTTGAACACCTGATGATGTAAATGTTAGGAACTGCTTATGAGTTTCGAAGCTTAATCTCTTACCAGTTCTAAAGTAGCTTCGAAGAAAGCATAAATGCAAGCAGATCCCTAAAAGGAATAGGATATCCAGTTTTGTTGCACTATTCAGGTAGGCATACTGTACAGAGTCCAAAGTTGATTCTCAGAAAGCAAAGTAACCGAAGACACTACACAGGAGGAGGGATATCCCAGTGCTTTTCCAGCAGAAGATACATAGCAACTGTCAACTTTTTCTCTGTTTTTAATCTCATCATTTTATTATATATTGCCATGGTAAATAAACATATTGTTGGAAAATAAATTGAAAGAGAGTAAAATACCAATCTTTACCAAAACACAACTTATTCCAAAACCAAAACTATTTTATAAGAATAAATTAAAGACACCAATTAAATAATACCTAAAACGAAAATAAGCAAAAATCCCGTAAAGCTTTTTGGCCTGTGTCTTTTGTTTTGTTTAGGTTTTCTTGTGGGCCTCTTTGTTGGTTGTCTTTTTGTTCACCAAATGGGCTGGATTAATTTGGCCCAACACTTATTAGCTAGGTGGTCAAAGTGTCTAAGTCCTTCCAGACTGCAGACTCAGCGGACTCCCCTTAACTTGAAATGAGTGCCAGATCCTCCGAATTGTGAGCATAAATGACCAAAATTTGGCATAACTGGGAATGCTCTTGTCCTCCCGCGAAGGCAACATGCAGGCTAGTTTGGAAGGAAAAGGGCAGCTAATTATGGCAAATCTCTTGTGTCATCAGCACAATGTCTTGTTCAATGCTTTACATGTACATGCCTGAAAAGGAGTCAACAGTGACTCAAATAGCAAGAAAAAAGAGCCGATGAAGTGCCAGATATAGAAGCATAGGCACATATGAGGCTGCCACTAGGAAAAAGAAGTTTATTACTATCATGTTTCTCTCCAACCTTTCCTGCTAAAGATGCTTGAACATACAAAAATAGTTACTCCTCTCGAAGTAGACTTCATTAGCATGAGATTGCATTCAATGTGAAGAATCCATTATAGTGATCCTCATTTTATTCATTTTTCCCTTTAAACTTGGAAGAGTTCAATATCCCTGACAACTTCTCCCAGTGCTGGCAAATTCACAGAACAAACAAATAACTATTCAAGCTTATCAAAAGATACACTGGTCCAGTTATTGTATCTTGCAGTCTCATGCCATTTGGTAGAAGGCACCTATTACTTGTTCTATAGATGGATCGGATTTTGTATAAGACAATGACTGCTTCCTACTTTACATCGCCAAATTTATAGTTCATCTCCCTCTGAAAGCAGTGTAAAGAACTATACTGTGAAGAGTGTCAAACGTTGGAGAATTGAGAACAGTATGTATCTGGATGGAAATTTATGCCTAGGATGAAATTCCTTTATCCTCTGTCCAGCTCACTTGGACTTGTCGTGGTGGAACCCTCAGTTCATGAATTACCCAAAGGTTATGTTCATCCTCAAAAAATACACTCAATTTCAGAGTTATGCCTTCCTGTTGCTGAGAAAAAACAGATGGGTTTACTAAGACCATGGTTTCACAAGCCGCAAGGTCTTTGTGAATAATAAACTACATAACAACAATTGATATTTGTAAAAGACATGCAGAAATTAGATGTAAGGAAAAATTTACATTATCTGAAGCCTTTAAGCAGATATGCTAGGAATTGAAAAGAAAATACGTATCAAAATCTAACAGAGAGCTAAATCCTCACAATGCTATTTGTTGACCTTCTGGATCCATCTGAATGAAAGATGTCATCTAAATGGAAACTTAGTGGCAAAGCAAGTTTTCAACTTTTGCTTTGAGTTTCCCTGCAGGCAATGTTTTGCCACAGTAAAGAAACAACCAAAAGAAAAAAGGAAAAGCAGGTTGAAAAAGCTATTATTTTCCTGAAATGGGATGAAGTACAAAAGCAAATGCAGAAGGAAATGTTAAATGAGAACTTTACATGATCAGCACTTGTTTGCAAGGGTATAACCTGGGCTGTTGCATAGCTACAGCTACAGATGTGCAACAGAAGCTCCATATAAGGCCACAGAGACACATTTAGCTAAAGAAATCCATGAAGTATAGCCTCAAAGCAAATTAAAAATTCAAAGGTATCTGTATCAATATCAGTTTGATAAATAAGAAATTCCATTCTATTGAAACCCCCTATCCCTTTTAAATCACATTATGAGTTTCAGAAAACCTTAGTCGCCTTCAAAATATTCATCTTGGGAATTGAAAACTGGGGCAAATATCTATGTTCACATTCTCATACGTATATATTGAACAAGGCAATGCAAGCAAAAACAAAAACGATGAAATTATCCTTCTGGGTGTACAGAAACCATTACAATTCTGGAAGATTTGCGCGCAGAGCTATGAACATATCAGCATAGCAGCTAGGAATCAAGGGGTTGAAGAATTTCATCATCTGCTTGACTGCTTGTCTGCTTCCCAACCAAGAACACTTCGAAGCTTTTCTTTAACCTCTGTATTGATAAAGGCCATGAAAAGATGATTTTTTTCAATGCTAAGCTTGAAAAAATAATACCTTAATTTTGAGCAAACAATTATTTATATTTACTAACTTAAAGTTCCTTGAATTGCCAATGAGTAAGATTAATTTAATAATCAATATATCGACATCTTGGGAATTAAAGTGAAATAAATATGAAATAATTGTTATGCAATATGGAATCCATTTATTTCCTCGTGAGTTCTTCGAATGGACAGTTAAATCTGAGCTCAATAACTCAATAGTGTCTATTGAATTCCATTTGTAAGTGTGAGGTGGTCACATAGTACTGTCAAATTGAATATGAGAATTGAGGATTTGAATGAGGGGCACTGTCGTCATACTACCGCATTCAAAGTATTATATTAATTGATAGGGATAATTTGTTGGATTGATCATTAATGGATATAATTATTGACTCCAATAATTGCGATTAGACTAAGAGTGCAATTACGTTCTTTTAGTGGAGTAGAAAGTAATTAATAAATTATTTTTATTGGAGTTTAGTCTAATTATATTCGGTCAGATCCCTTCCGTGGCTCCCAATTATGGGATAATAATAAATTATTATTTATTCATGATTTATTAATGAAAATTGCAAAAAAAAAAATCAAAAATCGTATTTTAGATGGAATAGGATAAGTGGAAATAGTTGTATTCAACTATATTTTTCTTATTCTATCAGTGTTCGTATTTTGAGATAGTATCAAATATACATATTAGTGTATGACTCTATTTTCAACATACGTGAGAAATATCGTTGTTTTTCTCTGAGTTTATTCTTTTAGTTTTTGTACGAATCCACCCTCAATAAAGAGAGAAATAAAATACGATTAGTAATTTTCTGATTCAAGGAGATTACATTGAAGAAGACTTGGGGGTCTGAAATATTACCAGAAGGCCAAGGGCTTCAAGAATCGTATTGGTGAAAGCGATATCTACAAAGGTATAATCCGTTTTCACGTATTCTCAAGGTTTAATCTGATTGACACATAAGTATGTCGATCCTATTAACTAACAATTGGTATCGGAGCCTGGTTTTGATATGTATTTATGTGTTAAGATTAAATGTTTTATGTATATATTTAGTTGAGCGGCGTAGGAATAATACATTTATGTTCATGGTGAATGATTTGATTAATTCTATTTAAAATAATTTTATGGTCATAGTTTTTTATTCAGTGAATATGTATAAGTATTATCGAGTCTTATAACAAAAGGGGTGGATTACGTCTTCATGTGTTCCCTTTTGATTTTTTTAATTTATTTTATTTTTATGTTAAAAGAAAAAAAAAAGGAAGAAAAGGAATATAATCGCATGAAAGCCTGGCACGAAGAATCTGGCAAAGCAAAGCTACGCAGAAGGAATTGGACGAAACAAAACTGATGGGCTACACAGGAAGGATCTGATTGCCTTCTGTTGGGCTGAGGTTGTTGGGCCTGCTAGGCCAGCCCAGAGCAATGCCACTGAGCCAGCGCTGGGCTCCCATTCTCTTTATTCAAAATAAAATGGGAGAAAGTGACTAAAGTGGGATTTGATCTTAAGAGTTTCAACTTGGAAGTGTAGCATTCTAACCACTAGTCCGCTGCCGAACATGTGACCTAAGGTTGCTGCAACAAATTAATATTACATAATATTGAAGGTTGACTATTTTGTTAACCAATTAGATTTTCAATTATAATTTTGTAATTTTATTTTTGAATCTAGGTTGGCCATAAAATTATTTTTATTTTATAGTTTTTACTATTTAATTTTGATTGAATTATATATCATTCATGTTAACATGCCATATAGTTTGCATTAACACCGCTCTATGTACTATTTCATTATACATAAATAAATTAATATTTTTTATTAAATTATTAAGAAAAAAAATAAGGTGTGAAATGGTCAATTTTAATTAACCTTTGGCCACCCCTATTAGCGCATTTGTAAAATTAACGTTTGTTTTGTGCCATTTTAAATGGTCTTCCTATAGGAAGGTTACGTTTTATTAGTTACTAGATTGGGCATCAAAATTTTAATTATTATTATTATTATTATTAGTTTAATTCATTCATAATTACCCTATAGGTGATGTGATTGGATTGGAAACTTTATATTAAAAAATAATAATAATAATAATAAATTTTGAATATAAGGGTTACACTTAAATCAAAGACATTATAAGGACTTCCTATAAAATATCCAAATAATGTCTATGATGGCCAAAATATTAATAACACTAACTAATATTGCATTTAGATGCAAGATATATTAATTTTAGTGGGATGATCCAGGTCTAATTATAAGTTATATTGTTATCTCCTATAGAGGTACATATTACTTTGGGATTTTAGGTTATGGATCTTGACCTAACTATAAGTTACATTGTTATCTCCTATAGAGATACATATTACTATAGAGTTTTAAGTTATCATATTTTGATAATAGTTTCTATTACTACTTAAAATATTATCATATTGATCATACATCATACTATTTTATATTGATCATGCATCATGATATGATAAGTGACTCATATGTTTTATTTTATTTAATTTCAGAAGAAAAAAAATGACTTCCAACACTTTATCCCGAATTTTAATAAAAAACCAACTGGTTGAATAAAATTTTATTGATTGGAAAAGAAACCTCATAATTGTATTCACTACTGAGAAACTCAAATACGTGCTAATTGAACCGTGTCCTGCTAAACCTATTGAACAGTCCACGCGTGAACAAAAGGAGACTTATGATAAGTGGTTGAGTTCTAATGAGATGGCTCACTGCTACATTTTGGGATCTATCCCAAATGTGTTGTAGCAGAAACATGAGAACATGACAACCGCCGCAAACATCATGAAAAGCCTCCAGCAAATGTTTGAGTACAGAGGACGTCAGGCCCATCAAGTAGCAATGAGGCTCATAATGAATATGCGCATGAAACCTGGAACGCCCGTGAGAGATCATATGTTAGAATTGATCGCTCAGTTTAACGTGGCAAAGGTGTTAGGGGCTTAAATTAAGCCTGAGACTCAGGTTGACATGGCTCTAGAAACTCTCCCAGAGATGTTTTCACAGTTCAAAGTTAATTATAACATGGACAAGAT
The DNA here is from genome assembly GCA_026120185.1 of Voacanga thouarsii. Lineage (NCBI taxonomy): Eukaryota > Viridiplantae > Streptophyta > Magnoliopsida > Gentianales > Apocynaceae > Voacanga > Voacanga thouarsii. Next base: position 871,695 of record JANUWF010001938.1, read on the forward strand.
GGAGATGTCTCTTACAGAGTTAATGAAGGAGTTGGAGAGCGCCAAGGCAACCCTAAAAGTATGAAGTGGCAACGCTCTTATTCTAACTCATGCTGGATCTTCCTCTTCCAAGCCTAAGGGCAAAGGAGAAAATAGGAGGAAGTAAAATAATAATAAAAGACCTAAGTAGCAGGTTAAAAAAGCAAGAGTGGATGAAAAGCCCAAAGGTAAATGTTTCCACTACAAGCAAAAGGGACACTGGAAGTCACAGTGCTCAGATTACTTAGCTAAACACAAGTAAGGTACTGGTGAGTTATCCTACATTGAAACTTGTTTAGTGGTTGATTCTACAAATACTTGGATAGTAGATTCTGAAGCCACTAACCATGTTTGCAATTCATTACAGAGGTTTCAAGTAACCAGACATTTCAATGAAGGAGAACATACTCTAAGGGTTGGCACAGGATCAGTGATATCTGCAAGAGCTGTTGGAGATGTTTATCTGTATTTTGATAATAAACATTTGGTTTTGAAAGATTGTTATTATGTTCCCGACATTTATCGAAATTTGATTTCGATTTCTTTGTTATTCAAATAAAAATATTCTGTTAAATTTTACAAATTATCAGTAGAGATATTTTTTAATAACTCTTTGATATATCGTGGATATTTAAATAACGATCTGTATATTTTGAAACCTACCAACAGTTCATTATGTCATACTGAAACTAACAAACGCATTAAGTTATCTCCTACTAATGAGACTCTCCTATGGCATCTTAGACTTGGTCATATTAATCTAAATAGGATTCAAAGACTTGTAAAAAAGGGTCCTTTAAGTGACTTAAAGGTGGAACCTTTTCAAGTTTACGAATCGTGTTTGAAAGGTAAAATGACCAAAAGATCATTTCATTCCAAAGGAAATAGAGTAAAGGGAGTCTTAGAATTAGTGCAGTCTGACGTATATGGACCGATTAGTGTCCAAGCTAGAGGTGGGTATGAATATTTCATTACTTTTACGGGTGATTACTCAAAATATAACTATGTTTACCTAATGACTCATAAATCTGATACCTTAGAAAAATTCAAAGAATTTAAGGTTGAGACTGAGAAGCAGTTAGGAAAGAACATTAAGACATTTCGATCAGATCGAGGTGGAGAATATCTATCCCATTACTTTATATCATATTTGTCAGAAAATGGGATTTTATCCCAACTAAGTGCACCTGTCATTCCTCAACAAAATGGAGTGACAGAAAGGAGAAACGAGACCTTGTTAAACATGGTCAGAACAATGTTAGGCTTCTATACACTCAGTATATCCTTTTGGGGGTATGCTATATAAATTGCGACATATATATTGAATATGGTTCTATCAAAGTCTATCCCTAAGACTCCATTGAAATTGTGAAATAGGCGGAAGCCTAATTTAACACACATCCAGATTTGGGGTTGTCCTACATATGTGCTAAAGGGAAAGATTGATAAGATGGAATCATAGTCTAATTTATATTTGTTTGTTGGGTATTCAAAAGGAATAATGGGGTACTACTTCTATAGTCATCAAGATAAGAAAATATTTGTAAGTACAAATGCAATTTTCTTAGAGGACAAGTATATAGAAGAACGAGGATCAAATAGTAGGGTTATTTTGGAAGAAACCAAAAGAAATAATCACAAACAAATGGTTACTGAAACCCATACTCAAGATTATCGTGAAGGATTTGTATCTATGCCACTTAACATGCCAGATTTCAGTAGGAGAGAAATAGATGTTACACCTTCTATATCCACTGGCTCTTCGGCACATAGAGTGGAATAACTTCATGTCCCTGTTCAAAATCCAATCGTTGAGGAATCAGTAAATCTAGTTCCAGTCAACGAGGAGGAGGAAAGTCCAATCGTCCAAGATCCTCCACAGCTTAGACGTAGTGGGAGAGTCATTCGACGTCCCTCTAGATACTTACTTTATGGAGAAACTTTTCAAGCAATCTCTTTTGAGGAAGAATAGGATCCCGCCACGTATAAAGAAGCTGTAAAGGACATAGACGCAGACTATTGGAAAAGTGCAATGGATTCAGAAATGAAATACATGTACACTAACTCCGTCTGGGAACTTGTGGACCTGCCCAATGGGGTAAAACTTATTGGGTGCAAATGGGTCTACAAAAGAAATAGAGGAGTAGACGGGAAAGTGGAAACTTTCAAAATTAGATTGGTTCTAAAGGTTATACCTAACGAGAAGGAATTGACTATGAGGAAACCTTCTTGCATGTGGCCATGTTAAAGTCTATAAGAATCATCCTATCCATTGCAGCTCATTTCGACTATGAAGTATGACAAATGAACGTCAAGACAGCTTTCCTTAATGGAAATCTTGATGAATGTATCTACATGGTACAACCAAATGGTTTTATCCAAGAAGGTCAAGAACAAAAAGTTTGTAAATTGAGTAGGCCCATATATGGGCTTAAACAAGTGTCTATATCTTAGAATATCAGATTTGATCAAGCCATTAAAACTTATGGTTTTGATTAGTATCCTGATGAACCTTGTGTTTATAAGAGAATTATAGATAGTAATGTAATTTTTCTCATACTGTATGTTGATGATATTCTTTTCATTGGAAATGATGCAAGAACATTAACATTGGTGAAAAGTTGGTTGGGTAAACAATTTGATATGAAAGACTTGGGAGAAGCAATATATGTTCTGGGCATTCAGATCCTTCGGGAAAAAAAGAACAAACAGATAGCTTTATCTCAAACTTCATATATTGACAAAATACTGACGAGATTTTCTATGTAAAATTCCAAAAAAGGTTAATTGCCTTTCAGACATGGAATTCAATTATCTCAGAAGCATAGTAAAAAAACTCCTAACGAAGTTGAGTACATGAAACAAGTTTCTTGTGTATCAGCTATAGGAAGTCTCATGTATGCTATACTTTGTACGCGTCCAGACATTTGTCATGCTGTTGGCATGGTCAGTAGATATCAGTCTAACCCAGGAATGAAACACTGGACAGCAGTCAAGCATATATTCGAGTATTTTCACAGAACTCGAGGATATATACTAGTTTATTCAACTCCAGAATTGCTTATTGCTACCTATAGGTTACACTGGTTCTGATTTTCAAATTGACAGAGACCTTCGCAAGTCCATCTCAGGCTCTATTTTCACCTTAGGTGGTGGTGCAGTTGTGTGGAAAAGTATCAGACAATCTTGTATTGCTGACTTTACAATGGAAGCTGAATATGTGGCAACTTGTGAATCAGCTAAATAGGCAGTATGGTTGAAGAAGTTCTTGATAGAACTTGAAGTGGTTCCTTTTGCATTTTAAGCCATTAATTTATACTGTGACAACAGTAGTGCAGTGGCAAATGCAAAAGAACCACACAGCCATCAGCGTAGTAAATACATTGAACGTAAATATCACATACTTAGGGAGATTGTTCAATGTGGAGATATAGAAGTGTGCAAGATTTCTTCTGCTGAAAATCTTGCTAATCATTTTACTAAAAGTTTAACTATAACTGTTTTTGAAAGTCATATAGAAAGTATGAGTATTTCTGACATGTTCCATTTACTTTAGGACAAGTGGGAGAATTTTTGTTAAATATGCTTATCGAGTAAATACAATATTTGTATTTTTGAAATTAAATAAAGCATGTCTTTATATATTTATATGTATAAATTTTGTATGAGCCTGTTTGTCCACGAATTATTTATTATAAATCAAGTGTTTATTTGTTAAACACAGAAAGACTTGATTTATGATTTAATTTGAAATAAATTATCCACGATCTAAAATAAGTTTGGGTAATTTATTTTGGAAGATCGTCTTAATTTTATTGAAGTTTGTCTTTGACTTTGGTAATAAAATTAAAGATATATATTTGATATATTGGATGGACCATCAATATTTATTTGTGGAATAGACCATACAAATAAAATATTAAAAAATTATCGTACATAATACCTTAATTTTGAGCAAACAATTATTTATATTTACTAACTTGAAGTTCCTTGAGTTGCCAAAGAGTGAGATTAACTTAATAATCAATATATCGGCATATTGAGAATTAAAGTGAAATAAATATGAAATAATTGTTATGCAATATGGAATCCGTCACCTTTAATAGATAAGATCATTTTCTCATGAGTTCTTCTAATGGACAGTTAAATCTGAGCTCAATAATTCATTAGTGTCTATTGAATTCCATTTGTAAGTATGACATGGTCACATGGTACTGTCAAATTGAAGATGGGAATTGAGGATTTGAATGAGGGGCATTATGGTTATACTGCCTCATTCAAAGTATTATATTAATCGACGGGAGTAATTTATTAGATCGATTAATTAATAGATATAATTATTAATCCCAATAATTGCAATTAGACTAAGAGTGCAACGTTTTTTTAGTGAAGTGGAACGTAATTAATAAATTATTTTTATTAACAAAATAATTTATTAGAGTTTAGTCTAATTGTATCCGATCAGGTCCTTCCGTGGCTCCTAATTATGGGACAATAATAAATTATCATTTATTTATGATTTATTAATGAACATTGCAACAAAAAAAATAAAAAATCATATTTTAGATGGAATAAGATAAGTGGAAATAGTTGTATTCAACTATACTTTTATTATTTTATCAGTATTTGTATTTTGAGATAGAGTCAAATATACATATTAATTTATGTCTCTATTTTCAACATACGTGAGAAACATCGTTGTTATTCTCTCAATTTTTGCGCGAGTCCACCCTCAACAAAGAGAGAAATAAAATACGATTAGTAATTTTCTGATCAAATGAAATTATATTAAAAAAGATTTGGGGGTCTGGAGCATTACCAGGCCAAAAACTTCAAGAATCGCATTGGTGAAGGCGATATCTACAAAGGTATGATCCGTTTTCACATATTCTCAAGGTTTAATCTGATTGATCCTATTAACTAATAAGCTAACATTTCATAACGAAAGTAACCACCATTTAAGTAGAATTGTGCCGTCCCGAGGAGAGCTCGGCGCCAAGAATCCGCAAGGGCGGGAATAACGTTGGCCGTGTGCAGTTAAATGACCAAAATGCCCTAAATTTAACCTGCCACCAAATCGGGCCTGGAAAATACTGAATTTACATAATTGCCATTCACTCTCTTAAGCCCTTTTCCGGTCCCATAGTCGCTTCCTCTAAACATTGCAACTTTGTTCTTGGGGTAACTGAAAAACCCTTCAAAAACCCTCCAAAGCCACTATTCTCCTCTGCAGACTTATTCGCCAGAACTGCAGAGATGACACCTTCAAAATCTTCGAACAGAAAACCCTCAAAAAGCCTGCACAAGGTATCCAAGAAACCTTTCAAATCGAAACCTAAAAGCAAAGGGAACAACGTTCAGGATTCTGTTTTATCTCAAGAACAGTCTTCAGTTTCCCTCCAACTTGAAGACGACGTTCCTGACTTCCCCCGAGGTGCCCTTGTTTCTGTATCTCACAAAAAATATGCACATGTCTTGAATTCTTGAATGTATTTATGTCTAGTATAAGGATCCCATTAAGTATTTCTGTCAACACATTAGTTCGGGCACAAATTAGTTGAATCCAAAACTTGAGCTAGTGGGGCAGAGTAATTGGCCCTCTTCGATTTCTACTATCAGCTTTTGGACATTAGCGCTTTAACAGAACATTGCCGCATATAGTAATATTTCCAGGAAGCTGGTAAGTGAAGCACTTCCGACACAAGGCTTTTGACGGTTGAGGAGTGCTTCTCGGTCGGAGATAGTTAGTTTATGAGTATTTGCTCTGTGAACTGACAAGGAAGCACCAATTGGATCTAATACGGATAGTCCAACATACCATACCCCAAATGACAGAACTATATATATGCACATTCGTATCTGTCTGTTTCTATATGAAAGTAATATCTTGAATTTTGAATGTCCTGATGAGGAAATATGCAAGGATGCATCTACCTATAAATAAAAAACTAGTTCTTGAGTTATTTTTATTTTCTGAAAATCTATATGTTTAGTTATTCACTGTCAAATGATTCATGTATATGTGTGTATTTGTATATTTTGAATTCTTAAATATTTGTTGAGTTCTTGAATTTTTTTCAATTTGTTTATGCATATATGTTCACAATCTTTGGATTACATATGCAAATTTCTCTTGACTGTTCTTTAAGGATAGAAAGATTCCAGTTTTCTGGAGAATGTGTGCAAATGGATATGAATGAAAGCATACAAGCAAATGGTTATCTTGTTCAGTTGGATATGTGTGCCCTCAAACTACCTATATAGTTAGATGCCTTTCCGTTACCTTCTCTTTATTGATTCTGATATGATTGGTTTTGAAGGTGGGGGAAGTTTATTGAGCAGACAAGAGCGAGAAAAAGTACGATCAGAGGCAGATGCAGAGTTTGAGGCAGAGGAGAGATTGCTGAAGAAGAATAAAAAGCAAAAAGGCATTAAGAAGAGAAGCCAGTCAGCTGAGGATGAATTAGGATCACTTTTTGGTGATGCATTTACTGGGAAATTGCCAAAATTTGCTAATAAGATCACTTTGAAGGTGCTTTTTATTTTATTACTATTATTTTATTTTTAATTCCAATTCCTACAGAATTCCATTTTTGTCTTGGTTGATCAATTCCGTCACACGAGAGGAGCTAAGAGTTTGAATAACTTAAGTTCAGTGTGGATCAGAAGTTTTTACGTCATACTGCTTGCCTTTTTCTGAAAATTTTCACAAGAGGAGCTAAGAGTTTTACTTGTGAATTGGCAGAATTTTCTATACATTAGTTAAATTCTTTTTTCTTCATGGCTTCCTCGCCAATTTGGTTTCTTTGTTTCTTCCCCTTGATTTCCTTATGATTTTCCCATTGGTCATAAGCTATTAGAAAATTTGAAGTTTGTATATTTTCTTTTCTTGTATTTTCAGAATATATCTCCTGGCATGAAGCTTTGGGGAGTAATTGCTGAAGTGAATGACAAAGATATTGTGGTTAGTCTTCCGGGGGGCTTGCGGGGATTAGTTCTTGCAAGTGAAGCATTTGATCCTCTTCCAGATAATGAAATAAATGGGGTACCATTTTTCTTCTATTTTTGGTGTTATAGGTTCTCCTTTTCTCATTTTTGGATTAATATAAATTTTCAAGTCTGTATCATAAGTTGTTTATTTTGATGTCTGGTTACCAAGGGTTGTGTTTATTTTCTTTCAGGAAGTGGGAAGCAATTTTCTTTCTAGTGGATATCATGTTGGGCAGCTTGTTTCCTGCATTGTGCTACAACTGGATGATGATAAAAAGGAAAAAGGAACCAGAAGAATTTGGCTCTCTATGCGTCTTTCCTTGCTGTATAAAAGCTTAACTCTGGATGTTATTCAAGAAGGAATGGTATGCAGCTTTAGCCTTTTTGTTCTCTTCATTCTTTTAATCTTTTCTTTATTCAGGGTTTTTGTTTGAAAGTGCTTCTTACTGTTTCCTTTGTCCTGGTTTTCCATTTTGGGTACAGTGAATCACTAGAGTCCATGTAGTTGGATAGTCTATCTAATTCCATTTAGGTTTGAACTTACCTATCTATTCTGTTAGGTCAAGAAATTTAGTCAGCCAGCAGTGCAGACAGGCAGTACTTAGTGCTAAGCACCACACTTTGGTTATGATAGAATAACAACAAGTTGACTTGACTGATTAAATCTCTTGATAATCCATATGCCATCTGTTCGTGACGAGAACAATTTTGATTTGTTTCTTTTAGTCTAGTGATATATAAATTAATAAGTGATAGAGTTTCAAAACTTATTCTTCAATCACTTGTGCCACTGTTTGTCTATGCAAATAAGCTAGAATAGTGGTCTATGTTTAGTCAAAGAGGGGGCCTTATCCTTAGGGGACATGAATTGGACGGTGTCTTTTGAAAACTTGAATACATGATAGTTTAAAGATACACATTAGATATAAAGACATCTAATTCTTTTCTTGTTAGGTCCTACCTATTGTGACTAGTGTGCGCTATAGCAACTTGGGGATAAAGTAGGAAAACAATTGTTCGCCTTAGAATGAAACATTGATTCTTCAAATTTAGTTAAGGGTTTATTACAATTTATCCCCATTAAATTGAGAGATAGTGGCACTTTAGTATCACAAGTTATAAAAAAGGTACAAGAGGTCCATTGACCGTGACGATATTAACTAACAAAAGTTACTTTTGCAATAAAATGTATATTTTGCCCATACTAATTATAAGATCTTGACTATTAGATCATGATTTTGTGATCTCACCTTAATACAAACAACTAATATTTATTTGTAAAACTGTCTTTGTAATTTTAGAAAAAAAATAAAAGTTATAATACTTTTATTTTTAATTAAAAAGCCATAATATTTTGATTAAAAAACTCTTAATAGGCTCATTTTGTTTTTTTGTTATTTTCTTAAGAAACACCATGGGGATTGAAATAACTCAAGTCATGATGGACTCAATTGTAACCTTGTGCTAATCATTTTCCTTTTTTCTTTTCCTTTCTTCTTTTTTATCATGAGAGGAAAAAAAAAGAAAATTAGCATTACAATATTTTTCGAGCACAACCATATTAAAATTTCTTTTTTCTATGAAATGTTGAGTTTAATTATAATTATTCTTGAAAATACGACCTCTTAAAACTTCGTATAATAGACACAATTAATCTTCATATAAATAATATTAACTTTTCTAAATCATATACATACAAATTAACCGATTGTATTGCAAAAAATTTGGAATGAAACTTGAACATGGGTAGATGAGTTGGTGGGATAATAATTGGTGGAGCAAAAGCTGCAAAATCAGCATAAAATATTTAAACTTGAGATTCTAAGGAATAAAAAAAGACAATTGATGTGAGCAAAATAGACATTTTATTAAAAAAGTAAATTCCGTTAGTCAATACCATAATTGACTAACGGTCAATGGACCTCTAGTCAACTTGTGGTACTAAAGTACCACTACCCTCTAACTTAATGAGGGTAAATTGCAATAAACCCTTTAGTTAATATTAATTATCTTTTTCCAGCTTCATTTATTTTTTCTTTGCAACTAAAAAAAAAAAAAAGTCGTCTATAATTTCCACTGTAGCATCTTAGCCCCTCCTCTCTCTTGCTTAGAAGGAGCAAGTGCCAGCTTCATTGTGCATTCTGGTTTGCTTCTTCTTATCACATCGACATGCATGAACTTTTACTTTTACTTTGACTCTAGGTTCAAATCTTTGATGATCTATGATTGAGTTGCACCTTTTAGTGCATCTGAATTTCCTCTGCCCAAACACAAGTAGATGAATTTATGGTTTGTCATGGTTTGAAACATTTTGGATAAGAAACTGATCACAGTTTCATTGAGATGTGCTGAACACTTTTCCTGTTTTGCCGCAATGAATGTCAACTATTGAATAGTCTGTTTTCCTGTGTGACAAACAGGTTCTTAGTGCATATGTGAAAAGCATTGAAGACCATGGTTATACACTTCATTTTGGATTGCCTTCCTTTACTGGATTTTTGCCAAAAGGCAACCAATCTGGTGAGTGGACGCAACTCATGTTTTGCAGTTTTTTTTGCCTTTTAAAAAGTAAGGAAGCCATGGAGGCCAAGTGAAGTATATGTAGTTTTTCATCTATATGAGTTGCTTTTTGATGCACATACTTTCATGATTTTCTTTGCTCAATCGGCTTTAACAATTTTTCTGTATAATTCATAGTCTTTTGGCACCCATTCTTCTAGTGAGTTTGTGAATGGAAATTATAGTTATGTTGTCCAAAAGAGATAGGGTTTGGCTATTTGTTGAACAGGAACTTTTTTCGAAATTTGAGTGCAAGAAATGTGGTAAAGATATATCATGGTTACCAACTTATTTGAATTTTCATGCTAAGTACCTCTAAATTTATCAAGCAAAAGTTACAGTCCTTTAACCAGTCTCTTGTCTACTGTAAGCAATGTGATTAACAGAAAAAGAAAAGCAGTTGCTGGTGGAAGACAAAATGAACTCTTTGGCTAGAGTCTTTTAAACAGTGAGATATGGATTTTAGTTAGTGTCTATGGTTAGAGTAATCTTGTCTTTCTTTTCTTTCTAGTTGCTTATCAAAAAATAGTGTGTGTGTCACTGGATAATATCATTGGAATATCTCAAGAAACATGTTGCTCTTGAGGAATTTGTGGAAAGAAAGATTTTTAGTACTCCAGGGGTAATCCATTTCCTGTAATTTGATTCACCACATAGGGTCTGACTATTATTGGCTTCTTTTTTGGGCTGTCTTTATTAGAAGGTTACATTTGCGATTTCCAACCTTTTTTTGCAGAAAGTGGGGATGCGAAGGTGGGACAGCTTATTCAAGGGGTGGTTAAAAGTATTGACAAATCTCGTAAGCTGCTGTATTTCAGTTCTGACTACAATATTGTGTCAAAATGTGTGGTAAGTTAATAGTTGCTGCCGATTAAATTTCCCAAATTTATACAATCTGATGAATTGTTTTGTCATTGAACCTACATTCTTTCTTTCTTAAACAGACCAAGGACCTCAAAGGTCTATCAATTGATCTTCTCGTTCCGGGTATGATGGTTGATGCTCGTGTGCGGTCTACACTAGAAAATGGAATTATGTTATCATTTCTTACGTACTTTACAGGAACTGTAAGTTTTGCTGGGACAATGCTAAGCATTTATTCTGATATCATGAGTGAGAATGCTCCATTGAGTTTTATCTATAGGCGATTGACTAGTCGTGGTACTTAATTGTTTCCCAGGTTGACATATTCAATTTACAAGAAACTTTCCCTACTTCAAGCTGGAAGGACACTTACACTCAGAACAAGAAGGTAATACTTAGAAGTATTGCCTATGTTTCATAATATAGGTCTTTTTGGACTTATGCACAAGAATTAAGGATTTCAAAAAACAAGACACTTGAGTCAAACTACCTAAAATTCCCTTTGTTAAACTACTTAGGACACTCGCGAGTATAGTCTTTAGGATGAGAGAGACAAGCAAGATGAAATGAAATTGGGGTGGTTTTGGAAGAAGATCATTAAAACCCATTGAAATCCACAAAAAGACTTTTTGAGAAGAGAAACTGACTCTAAAAAGGCTTATATTATGAAATAGAGGTAGTATCTTTTACCTTTACATGATGAAAAATAATTCAAACCTAAGTTGCTAATCTTAGCTCTGTTTTATACCACTATGAGGTATGTATTGGAAGTTGCAATAATTTGGTGGTATTGGAGTATTATTGGTAGATTATATATGTGTCGTTATCATGAAAGGATTTTTGCTTCTGTACTTGATCAATCATGTAGCCCTACTTTGTTTGCTGATTTACATACATATCCTTAACTTCTGAGCATTACTTCATTGTTCTAATTTAATCTGGGGATGTTCTATCATTATTTCAGTTAGGTTTTCCTTTGTATTTTGACATTCACCCTCACTATCTCTTTGTAGGTCAACGCACGAATATTATTTATTGATCCAATGACTAGAGCTGTGGGTTTAACTTTGAATTCGCACTTAGTTCGAAACAGTGCTCCGCCTACAGTAAGTGAAGTTGATTATGACAAATGTTCTATTAACTTTCAAGCTTGCCAAAGCTTTCTTAAGTCAGCTTTAGGGTGTGATTATGGATTGCATCACTTAGTTATTTGTTGGTTCATTATCTATTATTCGTCTGTGGTGAAAGGAAACCATGAGACTCTGACAGTAATTTATCTTTGAACTTGAAATAAATCAATATACAAGTGAGTTTTGGAAAATATTTCGGTGCCATTAAAATTTTCATTTATTTGAGCACAAGGAATTAAGGGTGTAGTCTGCAGGTCTCGCATGCTTTTGCTGCAGTATTATCTTCGAAATATGGGAAGTATTACCTTGCCAAATATCATTAGTGCAATTGCACATAGCTAGTCTCAGTCTTGAGATAAAGGCGCTTCTCTGGGTTAGAAAGTTTGCCCAAGTAGTGCAACCCTCTTTGGCAGCTTTTGCTAGATCCTTAAAGGACAAGACATTCACCAGCAATTGAACAAATTCATACACTTGCATCGCTTTTCTTTTTCATTGTGCCTTAACTTGAATCCAAATGCCTGTCTCCCCTAATGTTGAATAGCCATTAGCTCTATTTGCTTTATCTCTCTCTAAAAATTGCAAAATCATGCATTTGCAGTTGGTCAAAACTGGTGATATATTCGATAAATCGAAAGTGATTAGAGTTGATAGAGGCTTGGGCCTTCTGCTTGAAGTTCCTTCTTCTCCAGTACCGACTCCTGCATATGTTAATGTAAGATCCTTGGTTTTACTTAAATTATTCAAGAATATTGCTGTCTACTAACTTTACTTGTAGTGTCATTCTACTAACTTCATCGTAAAATGTGATATCTCTTTTGAGAATGTAGGTGGCTGATGTGGCTGACAAGGAAGTCAAGAAACTTGAGAAAACTTTCAAGGAAGGAAGCCATGTACGAGTTAGGGTTCTTGGATTTAGGCATTTGGAAGGTCTTGCTACTGGAGTTTTGAAGGTTACTTTCCCTCTCGCATTCAAATGCCACTGTTTTGACATTGTGTAAATTACTGCATGCTCATATATTCTTTTGGTGTTGTTGGGGGGGGAGGGGGCATACGAGTTCATCTGCTAGTAAGAAATCATGCATGGGTGCCCAACTGAAAAAGTAGAAGAACACTTGCTGATAAAGAATTAAGAAAAATGTGATTGAACGAAAACTTGGGTAAGATGATTATAAGAACAACTGGAATCTGGTAGGAGTCTCTATAGGTTAACAGGTTTTCTAGATTGAGCTGGTGAAATTAAAGAACTTTAAACTAGAGTAATGTTCTATACTTAGCTTTCAGCAGAAGATGGGAAGGGCACAGTTTCTTCCATTGAGAGAAGTAAAATGAAATAAATTTTCTTTTCCTCATATTTTTGTCATTTGGATCTAGGTAATCTATCATGGATTTTGGATTATTTCCTTTTGGTGGAGAAATTAGAGTTGCAATTGAGCTCTGTAATTCACCTTATTTTCTGTCTTATTTTTTTCTTCTTATTTTCCATATCTTTCTTTGATTGAAGCAGTTTTTTGCTTATAGGTTGGACAGTTTAGGTTAAATTTGAATATTCATTTCAAGTTCCATTATTTACTATTGCTATTTGGTAAAATTGTTGAATGGCTATGGCCATGACATGAGCACATGGCAAAAGCAGCATTAAAGGGCCTATGAAGTTTGAGTTTGTAGCTGTCAGCTTAGGATGATAGATATGGTGGGATTAGAGTTAACAGGCACAGGGAAGTTTCAAAGTCCTAAAAGGTTAAACTGGAGAATTGTGTAACTTCTGTGGGCAGCATGATTTGCGTACAAAATTGTGTGCAAATTAATTGTATGAAAAATTGTTCTGCTGTTAAAGTGAATTTTTTACGTCCACACATTGTTGAACTTTTCTGATAGTTTTGACCTTCCACACTTAATCCTAGTTTTCCCGAACATGCACCCCTTTGTAAGTATCATACTTCTTTTCCCTTTCCTGAAACTTCCACTAGTTTTAAAACAGCAATTGGTGATTGGGAAGCTTCTATAACTTTTGTTACAGTTGAACTGTCCTGCTCTTGCGTGAACGAAAAACTTCTACAGTGCCTTTTGAATATTAAACTATTTTCTTTTGGCATACATCAATTTGTGAACTTCTCCTAGTCTGAAAGCTTGGGCTTAGAAATTTTTGTGGCTGACCTCTTTTTTCTTCCTTTTCCCACCTTTTCTTAAGCAGACGAGTGCATTTGAAGGGTCAGTTTTTACTCATTCAGATGTGAAACCTGGAATGGTGGTTAAGGCTAAAATCATTGCAGTTGATAGTTTTGGTGCCATCGTGCAATTTGGCAGCGGTATGAAAGCCCTTTGTCCTCTTCGACATATGTCAGAATTTGAGATAGCTAAACCCAGGAAAAAATTTCAGGTTGTCTCAAGATGGATTCTTACTAATATTGTAGTGACTAAACAATTCCCTTTCTTTTGTCTCAAGATGGATTCTTACAATGGTTCTGTTCTTGTTCCAGGTTGGAGTTGAATTAATTTTTCGTGTCCTGGGTTGCAAGTCCAAGAGGATTACTGTCACGCACAAGAAAACACTTGTATGCTACTTTTTGGTTATAAATTCCATCATTATTTTAAGAATCCAATTTTGTTTTTAATTACAATCTGAAGCACATAGTTCAGAGCTTAGGAGAAAACATCTTTTCTACTTGGGTTTCTGAGCTCAAAGTGGAAATTCTACTTGAAGCTGGCATATGTAGAGTAAGCTAAAAACATATCAGGCCATATGAGCTATTAACTAGTAATCCATCAAGATAGGTACCTGCAGAAGTTTCCATATAGATGTGTGCACACACTTCTTATTAATCATTTTGCAACTCATCATGCTCTAGGCTACTGTTTTGTTTGCAGTGAAATGGATTGACTTTCTTCTGAGAACTAAGATCAGTCTACACCCATCACAAGTGTAACATGACTTACCCTGGGGGATAAGATTTTATACAAGTAGAGGTCAAAATTCTGCCTTAGGATTATTTTGTACATAGGAGGACCTCATATATACAATTTTGAGATGATTGAAGCCACTTACCTGTCATAATATAGTATTCTAAGTTACACACCTTTCTGAAGATGTGTAGATGCGATTATGATGGAAATTAAAAGTAATATAGCCAGTATATATGGCCTAAATAATGTAATATCTTTCCTTGTTTCAACAATGTCATCAAAACAACATAGAGGCAGGTTTAAAGTTTGGATGATTTTATTAAAAAATTCTGGTCAAAGTGAAATATGTATTTGTTATTGTAAGAAAATAGAGATCAAATTTTGATCTTATTAATAAATTTTTTTCGGATAAGTTTGTTTACCAATTAAGTTTTTGGTGGTAGTGATGAAATGACTGTTAAATAATACTTTTCCCTTGTCCTCTTTTGCCTGTGTTATACTATTCCTGTACCAATGAGTTTCTCCTATGTGAGATGGACTTTCTGCTTATTTTACAGGTGAAATCAAAGCTTGAAATTCTTAGTTCATATGCTGATGCTGTTGAAGGGTTGCTAACCCATGGATGGATAACAAAAATTGAAAATCATGGATGCTTTGTTCGGTTTTACAATGGAATACAAGGCTTTGCACCTAGGTTGGTTCCCTTGCATATGAATGCCATCTATCTGGACTAGATGATGAGTTATATTTGTCACATGGTATATTTTGTCAAAGGCTTTATGGTTTCGTCATTATTGGAGATTGCCTCTCCCCTACCTCAGTGAATAGGTTATCGCACTTTTGACTGGCACTGCTCCTTTTGGCTTTTGAATTTTTATCGCTATCCTAACTGTTATGGATTAACTGTTCTGAATTCTTCTTCAAAAGTGCTATTCCACCTTTCTGCCATATTGGTGGGAGAAGAGAAAAAGTTCTTGGTGTGGGGGGGGGGAGGAGGGGGAGATGGAGGTTTATTTTCCTTTTCCTATCATATATGTTCTTTTTGTATGTAATTGGAAGTCTAACATATAGATCTTTTTCCCCTTTTCTGCAGATCTGAACTTGGGTTAGATGCCGGGAGTGACATAAGTTCAATGTATCATGTTGAACAAGTTGTAAAATGTAGAGTCACTTGTTCTAATCCAAGCTCTAGGCGAATTAACCTTAGTTTCACAACAAAACCAAGGTTTGTTACTTTTAATGTTTTTGAATTGGTTGATTTTCTATGATTGGTCTTGGTGATTTTGTAAGAAAGTGGTTGGAAGTTAATCTTTTCTGGTTTCTGTCCTCCTTACAAGTTACAATAGAGAATGTTTTCTTTGTAATTTATTTTTGAGATTTTTATGTGTCCTTATACTGTGGTCTATTATAAGTAAATGGTGGTGGCAAGATCATCATCTATTGAAGTTTTTCTTCAAAATTTATCCTTAATGCATCTCTCACTTTTCCACTTTCATCACAACATGTTCCAACTCATTCATAATTGTAGGCTTTTATGCTCTTAAGCTAAGCTTATGTTTGATATAATTCCTAATTACTACCTCCGTTTCACAATATAAGTCGTTTTGGATCTACAAAGTTTTTTTACAATATAGGTCGTTTTACAGAATTCTATAAACATTTATTGTTTTTTTTCCAACTCTACCCCTCTCTACAATCTCTCTCTTTCCACTAATTATGATCCAACTCTCTCCAATTACCAAGGTAGATAAAGAATTAATTGGGGGTGTTTTTGAAAGTTTAGTTTTAAAATTATATGGAATTTAGGACCCTTAATTTTCGTGCACAAATCTAAACGGCTTATATTGTGAAACGGATGTATTATTAGTATTATTATTATTTGCACATATTATGTCTTTGGATTAACTCTATCTAATGGTGTTACAAGCCGCGGGGGTGGGGGGGGGGGTGGGGGGACAATGTTCTGTGAATATTTTTCTATTTTGCATTTGCTTTGGTGTTTTTAATCTGTTTTTACTTGTTTAGATTCCTGGATGGACTTTGTAGGGAACTTTTGACAGCTCTTGTGTACTTTTTGTTTGCTTTTACCTAAAAGTAATAATCTTAGTTATTAAAATCATGATGTATGTTAACACTCATCCTGATTCAGACTAACGTACTATATTTTTGTGTTAGATAAACACATTGCACATCTGCTTGTCATGACAAATTTGTAGCATTCCCCTTATTACAATCTCATTATTTATTTATTTTGGTCAGTATAAATCCTTATTGATCTGGAGAACTTATTAAAACCACAGGATCCTTGGGGATACTGCAGTAAATCTACGAAGTCTCGTCTCTGGAGTTGTTGAGCGTGTGACACCTCATGCAGTTGTTGTTAAACTTAATGCTAAAGGTGACATAAAAGGCACAATTTCTTCTGAACATTTAGCGGATCACCAAGGTATGCAGATTTTTGGGTAGCTTCTCAAGATGCACCAATTTAAACTGTTTTTCTTCTGTTTCCTTTTCTCTTTTTTGGATGTATTGTGATGAATTTTGGCCATGCAGGGCATGCATCTTTGCTAAAGTCTGTCCTGAAACCAGGATATGAGTTTGATCAGCTCTTGGTTCTTGGTATTTTCAAAACCTGTTCTTCTACCATTGGTCACATATGCTATGTTCATTAACAGTGTCATTTTTCCTGTACATTTGTTATGGTTGTTCTATTGATGCTTTTCTAATTCATCTACATATATGGTACCTAATCCTATGGCCGTAAGTTATATATTCAATTATTCAACAGCATGCCTTATTCATGGATATATAGCTTAATTTTTTCAAGAGCTGCAAAAGTCTAAAGTTAGGAGATTTGTGTCATCAATTTATTGCTCATGATTTTGGTGTTCTGTTAGAGTGGTCTCATCTCAGTTTATGACAACATTGCTTTGTATCAACTCACCTACTAGTTTAGCATCGTCTCACATCTCAGTAGTTTATGATGACCTTCTATTTACAGCATCCTTGTGCAGTTTGATATCCTTATGTGGACAGCGTGGGAGTATTACCTATGTTCATCCTTCAATTTCCTTTTCCTTTCTAACTTCCATTTTCTCAGTTAATGAATGACTGTTGTGCCAAGATTTCCAAAATGCAGACATGTTAACCAAATTCCCACATACTTTTCCTACTTTTGCCAATTGTGATTGAAGTGTTGGGATCTAGCCACACCCCCACACACCCCACGGCCCGAAACAACCAAAAAAAAAAAAGAGTGACTGAAGAGTTGGCAATTGTCTTTTGATGATACTAGTTGGCGCCATAATACAGTTCTCTTATTAGTTATTAACGAAACTTTTTATGATTGATAATAAATTTGAATTTTTGCTTCTAATTATGGCAGATATGGAAGGCAGCAATATGATACTCACTGCTAAATATTCACTTATTAACTCTGCCCAACAGCTTCCTGCAGACATCTCACAAGTTCATCCTCATTCAGTGGTGCATGTAAGAATTTTTATTTCTAGATTATTTTCTGCCTTTATCAGCAACCACTATTGCTACTATTCTTTAATGCAATTCTAAAAATCTTTGTGATCAGAAGTATATTGGTGATTTGTTCATTTTTCTAAAAATCTTTGTGATCAAGCTTCCTTCTTCTTCTGTCTTTATTTATTTATTTATTTATTTTTGGAGGGGGGTGGGGGGGTGGGTGGTGTGTTTGGGGTGGTTGTTTGCTTGTTAAGTGGAAATGCAAGTAATGACAGATCTTCCACTTCATCATTGGGAAATGTTAACTAGTTAGTCTTTCGTCTAACTGGATTTCTATATGTTTTTCTGTAAACTAACATTTTATACAAAATTTTATAAAGATCATCAGTCTGTCCGTTAACTTAGTTAATACTTCCTTGTGGAGTCTGATTAACAATGAGCCCTTCAATACAGGGATATGTGTGTAACTTGATTGAAACTGGTTGCTTTGTTCGCTTTATTGGGCATTTAACTGGATTTGCCCCAAGAAGCAAGGTACATTGGCTACTGTCTTTTCTCAACTTTATGCTTGTTAGCTCTTGCATATGCACAGTACTGTTTTCATTTGTGGGTTAATATTGTTACCATCTTTGGCATAGGCTGTAGATGACCGTCGATGTGATCTTTCTGAAGTCTTCTACATCGGACAATCTGTTCGCA
Source organism: Voacanga thouarsii (assembly GCA_026120185.1). Taxonomy (NCBI): domain Eukaryota; kingdom Viridiplantae; phylum Streptophyta; class Magnoliopsida; order Gentianales; family Apocynaceae; genus Voacanga; species Voacanga thouarsii. Next base: position 890,333 of record JANUWF010001938.1, read on the forward strand.
GTAACATTGTTGATGTAAGCCAAGAATGAGCCGAGATTCTTTTGTTAAATGATGGTCACATTTTACAAATTCAATTTTGAGTTTCTCCTGTCCTCTCTCATATTCCAGGTTAATAGTGAAACCAGTAGAATAACGCTTTCTTTAAAGCAGTCATTGTGTTCCTCCACAGATGCATCTTTCATTCAAGAATACTTTCTTTTGGAAGAGAAGGTAATTATCTGAAATCACTGCATCAGAAAGATATGAATGTGCTGAAATTCTATACCTGTAAATTTTCTCTGGTTCAAATGTCAATAGTGTTCTCAAATATTACATATTATTGGAATGGATGCACACCCATTTGCAGTAGATCACATTGAAAAATGGTTTTGTCATTTTCTTTGTCTATTTCTTTGCTGGTCAGTTTCGCCACGAACAATTCCAGGTGGAATTGAAACTAGCTATGGAATTTAAGTGGAACAGAAAAACACAACACTCTAAAACTTGGGCCAAAGTCTTCTTAAGTCACTATTTTTGTTGCTCACTGAGTGGTAGACATTGATGGTAAGGTACTTTATTTAAATTTTTTTGGGGGGTTCTGAATATATTATCTCACAGCCTGCTTGATGTTGCATGAGTAATAATTTTAATTCTGGATATTGCTTTTTCGTAATTAATTAATTCAGATTCATTCTACTTCACAACCCAGATTGCCAGACTGCAATTGTTGGATTCTCAAGTTAGCAGACTAAATTGGGTTAATGAATTTGTTGTTGGTACTGTAATCGAGGGGGAAGTTAGTGCAACAAAGGATTTTGGTGTTGTTATCAGCTTTCAGAAGTATGAGGATGTTTTGGGCTTCATTTCGCACTACCAATGTAAGTTCTGCTTATCTAATATTAGAAGGTGGGTATTATTTACCAGTACCAACTCTTTCATAAATAAATTCTTTTTCAGTGGGAGGCATCACTGTGGAATCTGGCATGACTGTTCAAGCTACAGTCCTTGATGTTTCCAAATTGGATCGCCTTGTTGATTTGTCTCTCAAACCAGAGTTTGTAAATAGGCCAAAACAAGAGAGTTCTGATATTCAAGCTCCAAAGAAGGTTCTCTTTATTATTGTTCTTGGACCAGCTCAAAACAAATGATGAAACCAATTATTCATGGCACTCATGTTTCTTCTGCATGATTGCTTGAAACTGATTTTCTCATCTATTTATATGTTTATTACGACTTCATCTAAATAGTTTAGTCATGCACAGCCTAAAATTTCTGCCGTTCTCTTTTGTAGATGAAGCTAGTCTATATGTTTCCTTGTCCCCTTCAGGTCTGACCTAAAATTCTACAATGCAGAAACGGAAAAGGGATGCATATAAGGAGTTGGAGGTGAATCAAACTGTAAATGCACAGGTTGAACTTGTTAAAGAGGATTACATGGCAAGTACCTTTTCCTTCCTTCCTTTCTATTATTTTATATTATTCTTCCGAAATGGTAGTTCTTTTCCTTGCTGACCTTACCTTGCACTAGTTATTCTGATTTGGAAATAGTTTTTGTGAGCTATAAGTATCTGTTTCTTTTCCCCTTTGAATATTTGGTCTTTAAGTCTACAAGGGAATTTGCTGTTTTCATATGTCTCAAACCTTAAAAGGAAACTTTTTACAATATTGTACACACTTCAGGACCATGAACTACTATTTCTAAACATAGAATATCTGTTAGTCCACCTGTTTCACATGTTATGTAAACATTTTCAGCACAAATGGGACATGGGGAGTAAATATTAAGACGAATTTTGAGCTTGAATCTTCTTAAAATTCAGCAGGTATAAGTATTCTCCTACTAAGCTGTAGAAGAGTGAAAGAGAACAATGTAAAGAAATTTAGAGTACTGAGATCTGTTGCTATTTAATAAAGTGTGTGCTTTAGGGAATATAAATGAATTATATGTGATGAAATACTTATCTTCCTGCTCATATCATGATGTGTAAGCAGGTTCTATCAATACCTAAGCACAGTTTTGCTTTGGGCTATGCGTCAGTTACTGATTACAACACTCAAAAACTTCCTCGAAAACAGTTTTTCAATGGACAGAGGTAGAGTATTTCTGAACATTTTGCTCCGGTTTTGATAATTCTTCTGACACCTTATTTGTGCTATGCAACTGTCATCACAACAGAAGCAACAGTAATTTTAGAAGTTTAATTGTATTCATGTGGGATTTAAGAAGAGAGAAGGTTTGCAAGTAGAGTAATCCAATTGTTGGTTGGTGTAGTGTGGATTTATCATGAAACGTCCTAAAATTTGTGTAATATACCTAACTAAAGGGGCCTAAATTAATGCATATGCATTAAACTTCCTTCTTTCATCTTCCCCTACCTTCCCTTCCCCTCTTGATCCCCTTCAACTGTTGGGGATCCCAATAGCATCAACTTATTAGTTTGGTATTATGTGGTATATTGTAATAATTGTGACATTATTGTCACAATATAAATTGACTATATTTCGTATTTTGACTCAAATATTAGAAAGGTCACCTCAACAACTTTGACTATGTTGCATTAACAGGGTGAAACCACCCTGATTAAATGGGTTGATGTGGACTTTTTACCTGTCATTTCAAGAAAAAATAATGTAGCATTTTTGTGCATATCTTTGGTTGAAATCTCATAATGCTCGGAAGCCCATATGTTATATGAAGAAGGCAAAGCAATGGCCACTGGAAATTTTTAAAATTGAAGGAAATACTACCTTTGAGAGCAAACCATATGTTTATAGGGGGTAACAACTGATCTAAGGCATCAAAGAACTAGAAAACAACTGGATAAGTTATTCTGGAGCTTTAACAAGGATATTTGTTCCAATTATCTGGCTATTGACAAGTGGTTCGTTGATTAGTTGATATTCTAGAATTGTGGCAGGATAGTTATTTATCATTCGCAAGCAATCTATAATGAACATTTCACTTGGATTTTGAAATCATTTGATTTGTGCAGTGTTACTGCCACTGTTGCTGCTCTTCCTTCTCCATCAACAAGCGGAAGGCTGCTGCTGCTGCTTAAGTCCGTCAGTGAGGACATGGATTCATCTAGTTCTAAGCGAGCAAAAAAGAAATCTAGCTATAATATTGGTTCTCTTGTTGAGGCAGAGGTAGACATTTGTGCTTGTTTTAAATTTAAGAAAACTAGCAAGAACATTGGTTTATTTTTATGACCAGTTTCATCATTTGTTTTTTTATATTCAGATTATTGAAGTTATGCCTTTTGAATTGAGGGTAAAATTTGGATCTGGTTTTCAAGGGAGGATACACATAACTGAGGTAAATGTTTGTCGATATCTGTGTTGACATGACTTACCATTTGGAATTTCAATGTTCCTCATGATTACCATGGATGAACTCTGGCATTTTCTATCAGCAGGCTGCTGATGATAATCTTACTGAAGATCCCTTCAGTAGTCACAGGGTAGGGCAAACACAAATTGCAAGAATTGTTTCAAAGTGTAATAACAAGAGAAGCTATCAATGGGAATTATCTATGAAACCCTCTTTGCTAACAGGTGACCTATTTGTAATGCTTTATAACTTACGAACCTCCAGGCTGTAGCTCATAGTATCTGAAGACATATATTTCTTCTGAATAAGTTATTGTTGCTAGGCACTAGCCTTCCTTTGCCATCTTAATCCTGCTTTTGATCTGTGTAACTCAGCATTTTCAGCTTTTAAAACCTATTTATGCATTTGTGGGATTTTGAAAGGAAGCACCCAAGTTGCCTATGGTAAAAGTGACCCTAATATCTTCTTTATCAAGACTGCTCAAATGACCACTAAGATATATATATATATATAACATCTTGTGCATCCTTTCCATATGAATTTTTAACCTTGTGTTTGGTCAGTCTGCTAATCAAATTAAATCCCACTATTGAATTTGTGTGGTTATGAGCTGGCAATGCATAGGTTTATTTTTATTGAACAACTGCTTAGATTAAACAGCTTTTTAATATTTCATCTAGTGGTAAGCCTAAAATTGTTTGATTTTTCTTCTTTTTGCGTTTGAATATGAGATCCGTGTTATTTGCTCTTTCCGCTTCGGTCTGATGCAGGAAATTATCTTGAAGTTACTTTATACTAGCACTCTACTTCTGGCATCATGCCGAAACCGCAACTTGATGTTATATGTTTCTTGTGGTCTTGTGGGTGATATTGATGTGATTTACCGAAAAGTGATATGTCATTGTTTGGCATTCTATGGCCTTGGTTTTTGTACATGATTTTGAGTATTGCATGTGATATGCAATTGGCCAATTGCATGTGATCATGGACTTCAGAAGTGTAGCCAGCCTTGGTAGTATACTTTCATTTGAGGTCTTGCACTGGGAGAACTCCTGTGCACCGGATTTTCTATTTTTGTATTTTCTGTGGAAATATGCTTTGTGCTGTCTTTAATAACAGCCTTAAGCATAATCCAACTTCTTTATCTAGGCTCTGGTGAGATGGAGGATAGGCATTTGATTGAAGACATCAATTGTTCAATTGGTGAACGTGTTTCTGGTTTTGTGTATAAAGTGGATAAGGAATGGGCCTGGCTGACAGTATCTCGAGATGTTAATGCACGTTTGTACATTCTAGACAGTTCTTGTGAGCCTGCTGAGCTCAGAGAATTTGAGAAGAGATATTATGTGGGAAAGGTTCTTTCTGGCTATGTCATAAGGATAGATAAGGAGAAAAAGTTGTTACGTTTAGTCCTACACCCCCTGGTTGTCGATCCAGATGAAACCGTTTCTATAGCAAATGGTGCTTCAACTGGTCTCTCAAATGAGAATACAGCACCCCATATTAGAGAAGGTTGTTCTGTGGGTGGCAGGATTTCGAAAATCCTTCCTGGTGTTGGTGGTGTGCTTGTTCAAATTGATCAGCACTCATACGGCAAGGTTCATTTTACTGAATTGGCTGACCCAGGTATAACTGATCCGCTCAGTGGATATCATGAAGGACAGTTTGTGAAATGTGAGGTCCTAGAGATCAGCCAGTCTGTGAAGGGCACTGTTCATTTTGATTTGTCTCTCAGGCCAAGTTCAAATAGTATGCAACACCATATGTAAGTCTTAAAAGTCTTACAATTCTGGATGTCAATGCATTCTCTCAACATGAAATGATTCTTGAGTAATCCTACTGATTCATATGCTAGAATGTCATGCTGCTTTACTTTACATTTTCTTCCCCCCCCCCCTCCCCTTTCTCTTTCCACCACCACACCAAAAAAATCCATCTCCTCCTCAGGCAAGCATTTTGTCCTAATGCCTGCATGGTAGAATTCACACTATCCTGCGTTAAGGATGTTGTCATTGAAAAAGCTCCTCAGCTTCATGCTTTCCATTAAAGTTTTTATTTAACCAAAAGCTTTTTATAAGCCTTGACAAGTCTCATGCACCCTATAATTTTCTTATTGGAGCATGTTTCAGTAATTCAGTCCTCAGCAAAGCAAGATTGCAGTTTAATTGCTCTAGTGGTGATTTCGTTCTCTTTCAAGTGTTCATTATCCATTAAAGAATGCCTATTGAAGCAGTTCATGCTGTCATAATTTTTGGCACTCGATTTTGGCTTTGAATTTTGTTTTTTAAAATTATTTTTGCTATGATGATAGGAAATATTGCATTCAGCGCTTGGAGAAGATCGAGGATCTCCATCCTGATATGGTTATTCAGGTACATCACACTTCTGGTGCTCTTTATGAACAGATTCAGATGCTGGTAATTTAGAATATTTTACTTATTCCAAACTCCAACCTTCCATTGAATCCAGCATTGATGTTCATTGCTCCACAAGAGTCATCTGTATATCTTCTTAAGGATATCTCTCCTCCCACCCACCCACACACACGTGTGTGTGTGTGTTTTGGGGTCTTCATGTAGTTTTGAATTTTCATTCCACTTCCTTCTGCTGAAACCTTTTGAATGGTCAACTGTGGCTGTTTATGTTTGACTACTTGTTTCTGTTTTACTCCAATAAAGAATGGATTTTTCAAATCACACCTTTTCTTGCTTATTACCTTATTAATGTGTTCATATTTAGTCCTACGCTTGTGAAAAGCCCTTCTGGTTGTGTGTGGGCAATTGCTGTAGATTTGTAAAAAGTTCCTATCATTATTAACATCTATAAATTTAGTTGACTAAGATAAGTGTGTTCACTAGAAACAGAATTAGTTGTGCCTGGCAATCCAAGATGGAAGTGTCCAGTTCAGTTACTTTTCCGTGAAAGAGGTTGAATTTCTTAAAAGTAAATAATCTGAAGTACATTGCCGTTTTTTAGCAAATTCACCTGTAATGATATCAAACAAAGTTTGTTTAATGTGTCATCTATAGCCTTGGTTATGGTTTTTGGAGAATTTAGTCTTTGCCAGTTTAATTTAAGATAATTGCTGTATGAAAATGTTTCATCCATGTTCTTGTTCCTTTTTGTTATTGTTGTTTGGAGAACATGCCTGTCTATTGAATCAGTTGGCCTCATTTGTTGATCTATTAGGTCATGCATAGTTGGAGTATGCATGTAATCATTCTTCACCTAAATTGGTAGATAGTTTCTTGTCTAATAGTACCAGGAACATGGGTTTATGATATGTATGTATTTTAATATTTGGCAAAATATATTGAATTACATTCTGAGGAGGTTTTTCTCTGTGTCTATATGTAGGGCTATGTTAAGAACGTAACTAATAGAGGGTGTTTCATAATGATTTCACGGAAGCTTGATGCAAAGATCCTACTTTCACACTTGTCTGATGGCTACATTGAGAATCCTGAAAAAGAATTCCCCATAGGGAAGCTTGTGACTGGCCGGTAAGTACTTACTGTTAGATTTTCATGGGGCTACTGTTAATGGCAATATACTGAGACAATAGATGCAGGGTGGTGTCAGTGGAGCCGTTGTCCAAGAGGGTTGAAGTCACTCTAAGAACATCAAGTGCAATCAATGTTCCGAAGTCTGACAAAAATGCTTTAGATAGTCTTGCTGTTGGAGATGTGATTACTGGAAGAATTAGACGTGTTGAGAGATATGGCTTATTTGTCACCATAGATCTCACAAATGTGGTAAGTAGGCATACATTGTTTCGCTTTCTCTGTTGTCAGTTATTATGCAAAGCATGTAGCTGAAGTTCACTATACTTGTTCATTGCACCACCTGATGCTTTTTTATGTTACTTTTATCATATTCTTTTTGAAGTGCCTTTTAGCTGACTGGACCTCAATATTTCAGTGGCTTTCACATTTACTTTAAATCAATTGGGAAAAAAACAGAATGCTATCTTTCTGAGAGAGGTTATCTTTCAAGTATGTTGGAACGTAGGCATTATGCATTTTTAATGGTCTCTTTTGCTGCAGGTTGGATTGTGCCATGTGTCAGAGCTTTCTGATGAACATGTAGACCACATTGAAACAAAATATAAAGCTGGAGAAAGAGTGACAGCTAAAGTGTTGAAGGTAAATGCAGCTCAGGAGTAGAAGATAATGTGCAATACGCGCCATATTTCTTGTCAAGAGAGGTTAAAGCTGTACAACATATATTGTCTACGTGAGGCTATGCTTTCATGTCTAACAAAGCCTGTGTGTTTGCTATAGAATTTTGTTCTTTATTTCTAAAAAGTGATTAACGTGCTTCTTTTCAAACTACCAATAAATGGCAGACAAAATGGTGCATACGGAAACTATGCTTGTTCTTTGAGCCAAATTCATATGGTAGAAAAATAAAATTTTTGAGAAAACAAAGGTTAAATTTAAATAGTAGAGTTGTGCAGCAGAGCTATCTTCTGCAAACAGCGATCATGAACATGATTGAATAAATGTAAGTCAATGTGAAAAATAATATTTGGTAAATCTTCTGTTCCAAGCATCATTTTCCTGAATGCCACAGCTGTCAACAGATGCGGCACTTGGGAATATATTATTTCTGGGTTTGTTTACTGGATTAGAATAAACATATCTTTTATTACTACAACCACTGGTATAATTGACTGTTGATCAGGTGATTAGCAGCAACTTTTAGTAAGGAATTTGGTAGAAACAGAACTTTGTTCATAAGAGTAGTCTGAAGCAATAAAAAATATAGTTTAAACTTCTGCTTTCCAACTTTTTCAGGTGGACAAGGAAAGAAACCGAGTTTCACTTGGGATGAAGAATTCATATTTTAACAGTGAAATGGATGTTCAAGAAACTTCAGAACTAGGATCCGACAATGCAATTGATGAAAATAATGATTTTGGAGCCTCTGAGGCACTAACTTTGCCTGTAATTGAAAATTTTCACATGCAATCTGAAAACGGAAAGCATCCTATTCTTGCTGAACTGGAATCTAGAGCTTCAGTTCCACCACTGGATGTACCTCTAGATGAGGTAGAAATTGCAGACATGGATAATATGGTTAATCCCGACCTGAAGCATTCTAGTGGTGCAGATATTGCAGATGAAACAAGCAAGAAACGTGCAAAGAAGAAAGCGAAGGAAGAGAGGTGGTCTCTTCAACTCCACATTTTCACCTTTCTGCATTTTTTTTTTTAATTTCTGATTAGTGCTATTCACTAGTTATCTAGTTTTCTCATATGTTGGCATACGTCTCCAGCCTTTCTTTTCTGCTTTCTATTACTTGATTAGCTAAACTCACTAATTAATTATTTTTCTCATCTGTAAGTTTTTATCCTGATATTATTAAAAGTGGCCTGATCTTGATGTTCTTTTATTGCAAAATGCATCCAAATCAGGGAACAAGAAATTAGAGCTGCTGAGGAAAGACTCCTGGAGAAAGATCTCCCAAGAAATGCAGATGAATTTGAGAAGCTGATTAGGGGTTCCCCAAATAGCAGCTTTGTATGGATCAAGTACATGGCATTTATGCTCTCTTTGGCTGATGTGGAAAAGGCACGCTCAATTGCTGAGAGGTACTTTGGTGCCCATTTCAATACGCTTTGTCTGTTTTAATGCTTTTATCCTTTGTCTTGGGGACTTTAAGGATAAATATTTGGTACATATTCTGTAGAAAATGACGTGAGAATGCACCAATTGTGTTATTATATGCGTATGACTTGTCAAGACCTGGAAAATCTATGTTGCTAAATAACAAGAATTTGCGTAATATTTGTGGTTTGAATTTCCAGTATTGTCTAATGAAATTCTGACTCCTAAAAGGTCCAGTATCCTGTTAGTGGGCTTACAGGTTTTCAATGCTTAAAGGAGACCTCTAGCTATCTTGTGACCTGTTTTGCTTCCTTTCACAGTTACCATCTCCGTGGTTCTTATATTCATAATGACATCGAGAAAGAATTTCTGGTTGCACTGACATGCTTTATTATTTTCATTTGAAGGGCCTTGAGAACAATAAACATCCGAGAGGAGTCTGAGAAGCTGAATATATGGGTTGCCTACTTCAATTTGGAAAATGAATATGGGAATCCTCCTGAGGTATTCAATCTGAATCCTCCTTTATTGCTTTTGCTGGTTTGTTTCTTTATTTATTTTTCTATCATCCTTTCCATCTTACCCATGGAATTCCTCATTCAAATTCCTCTCTTTAGGAGGCTGTTACGAAGCTATTTCACAGAGCACTACAGTACTCTGACCCCAAAAAGGTGCACCTGGCCCTTTTGGGAATGTATGAGAGGACTGAGCAACACAAATTTGCAAATGAGCTTCTTGACAAAATGGTGAAGAAATTCAAGCATTCATGCAAGGTGCTGAGATTTAGAAGTAAAATTTTGTGGAGTTTTTTTCAATTTGTTTTTAGATGTGTTGTTAGTATTGAATAATATTATGGAACTTCTAACTCTGTTGATATTCAGGTTTGGCTAAGACGGGTTCAGAACTTGTTGAAGCAAAACTCTGATGGCATACAGTCAGTTATAAATCGGGCTCTTTTGTGTCTTCCTCGACATAAGCACATTAAATTTATTTCACAGACAGCTATTCTTGAGTTCAAGTGTGGTGTACCTGACAGGGGGCGGTCGTTGTTTGAGGGAATGCTCCGTGAGTATCCTAAGAGGACTGATTTGTGGAGCATCTATCTGGATCAAGTAATTATCTGAAGCCCTTTCTTCTCTCTCCACTAAAAAAAGGGAGAAGAATTAAACAAAGTACTAGTTTTATATACATGCTCTGATATCTTACAAAGTTAAATTCAATTGAACAGGAGATTCGACTTGGAGATGCAGATGTGATTCGTGCACTTTTTGAAAGGGCAATAAGTTTGAGTCTTCCTCCTAAAAAGATGAAGGTAGAAGTTTTAATAATATTGATCTTCTATAGGTCCTTATTCCAGTACTCCAAATGCAATTCTCTTTCAGCCTCTTCTGTCATTTTCCCCTGTGATTTTCTTTTTTAAAATGCTTGAAATCTGCGCCATTGATCTATTGCAGTTCTTGTTCAAAAAGTATCTCGAATATGAAAAATCTGTTGGTGATGAAGAACGGGTTGAGTCTGTAAAAAGAAAAGCAATTGAATATGTTGAGAGCAGCCTGGCTTGAAGTTAGATCTTATCCTTGCTTTATGACGCCTGGTTCCGTGCTCGGAAACAAACTTGGAGACACTGCTGCTCCATGGGGAAGAATCGGCATGGGAATTCTGATATTGCCATGTTCATCATACAGTGTTGAAGCTTTCATTTCAGAAAGTTGCATTCTAAAGACTGTTGGCATGGAGCTTTCTAATGCTTCTGAAGAACTAAATTGGTGGAAATATTAAGAGGAGATTGTTTTATGTTAGAACCAAAATTGGAAGTTGAACTCAAGAAAGGGCTGAAAAACTGCACGTGGATGCAACGCCAATTCAGGTTTGCTGCTTGCAAAGATTTTTGAAAATCTTGACCGTGGCATGTGTTAGCGGTTCACTTCTTGAGGAGTTTTGTAGATTGTATACTTGGATAGTTACCTTATCCATAGAAAATCATATGTTCAGATGGTTTGTAACATTATTGGAGTATTCCAAGTTTTTTACTATTATTTTCCCTGATTTACATAAAATAACATATTGGGTGTGTACATCTTAAAGCGATTAAAATATCAGCTTCTTGAATATGAAAACGATATATCTGGAAATAGATGTGTTTTTTCGTCTCTACAAGGCTTTGTTGCACTTTTTTTCCACCCACCTGGAAACGAGTTGACAATTTAAAGCCTTCAGTCTGTGAATAAGATTGTTATCTGTATATTTTGGCTACTGATTACGGTGTAAATGAGAACTTTCTTCAGAACACTCGAAACCATTGGATAAGCAGTCCACTGAGGAAAATGTCCTGTTTTCAGAGTATAAATCTCTGCATGAGCACCCAGCCTCCTCATGTAATATGCGACTGAACAGTTCTTGCTACTTCAAGCGTGATTCCCGGTCTCATTCTCCGTAGCCTTGCTTCAAACTCTGCTATTGCAGCACTGTTGTTCACATCAATGGCTTGGGACGCAAAATTATGAACCCATCCTGGGAAATTCTCCTGTATGTTTCCTAAAAATCATGTTTACCTGGGCTCTAGTAAAACCACCATTGTACCCTGATGCATTGAGATACCTGGCACAGAAGAGATTGATGAAGCAAATTTTTAGAGGGATAAAAAGAAGGCTTAAAAAAATAATAATAATAATGCATCATCAAATTAGAAGGTTAACATTCGGGAGGAAATAAGCTTTCTTCTTTGCATGCGTGACTATTTAACCATAATGTTCCCGTCCGCTAGAAATCAACGTGCACGAGAGAGAGAGACCTGGGAGATCCTCCTAGTAGAATGGGATGTTGGAAGAGATCAGGCCTCTTTGTTGCAGTTATGCATCCAATCATGGCAGACATGCAGTGTCCTAAATAGACTGTCCTGTCTTCTTCACTTGGGGCTGATCGAGGATGCAAGTCAAGCCCGCCGTATATCCACCGAACTGCGAATACCTCTTAGGATCATAGAGCTTGGGACTCACTTTGGGCGAAAACTCCAGATCAAAGACCACCACCTTAAAATAGAATGGCTAAGGCAGGGATTAGGGATTGCCAAATACTCGACTGCTCCAAAACCATGAGACAGAACAAGGGTTGGCTGCCATTTCCGTGAACTCTTGTGTTGAGAGCTTCAAGGATTCCTCCGCCACACTTTCTAAGTTCATTCATGTTGTCCACCACCAATGCAATGCAATAGAATATATTGAAAGTAAGATGCTAAAGACACAGTCGTCTCAACGGAGATGAGGAGAATGAATCCTATATGTATATATACATTAACTCGGTGTTTTCATGCAGTGACAGGTCTTTATCATGTACAAGAATTCTTGCTATTGCTAATGAACCCCCTCTGCGGGGCAGTGCTCATGTGGGGTTTCACCACCAAAATCGGCTTTTACCTCGCTATCATTTTGTGAATTACCTTCCTATAGCATTTCTCTTTGAATTCAGCACTTCCCAACCATACTATATTATCCTTCTCCTTGCATGCTCGTTCTTGCAATCCATTGATAAAAGGCAAAAAATTAAGTAGCGTAACAAGTGTAAAACTAATTATATATTTTTGGAAGAAAATAAAAATACTAATAGGCACTCACTACAATTAGAAAATATTAATGTGTATGCACATATACATTGTTGGATAGACATAATTATGTCATATGAATGTAACAATATTGTTTTTTTAAAATTTTTTTAACTAATAAAAGAACTTGCAACCGCTACTTAAGTGTGCCTAGAACACGTCTCATAAAAGATTTGAACTCAAAACGTTAGTATAAAAATTTTAATACTATCTATCTTGACCAACTCAAGAGATATCTAAATATAGCAATATAAATAACCATACCATAATAAACAAATAAGCAAAGTAAGAGTATATCAAGTTCATAATCAATTATAAATAGTTGTTACTGTACAACCTACACCATTTAACTGATGTCTCAATTTCCACGGAACCCCACCTGGGAATGGTGACATGGTCACTGTTGGTTGGGGCTCAATATGTTGGCTCGGTTTGAATCACGCAAACTGTAACACCCCATTACTTATGTACCCAAATAGGTGAGATATCGCTCCATCCAAAGGATCAGGGGTCTTTATAACGAGGTACTAAAGGAACGAAAATGACTAGATAAAATTATCGATAATCTTGTTACAACTAAAGTTAAAACGTATACAAGTCTGATAATCTAAAACTTACAATCATCTATCGAAAAAAATACAAAAATTAAATTAAATTAAATTAAATAAACTGAAGGTCATCTCTTATCTCTTCAACCTTCTCAAATCAAGCATTCCCCTGAAAACATGATGTAAAATAGTGTGAGATTGACATCTCAGTAAGTCTCGTGCATGCAAATATCATAGATAAACATTTCGTGCATACAGGTTTAACAAAACCACAAAATCATGTTTACAAAACTTTTCATCAATTTATTCAAAGGAGCATTGCTTATCTTACTAAATCATCATCTCATTATAATCATAAGTAGGGATTAACAATGATTCAACCAATAGTATCACAATTCATATCATGGTTACCACCATGATAGCGTCCCAATGTAACCTTTCAACAATGGGCAGTGGGGAATCCTCCCACTAGGGTGAAATACTCCTCTATCTCTACACTCAACACACCAGTTGTCCAAAACGAATAACTAAAGTTCACATGAACTCATATGCTAGTTCGGACCGGCCTGACTAAGTAGTACGGTCGCCTCTCCAAGTTGAGTTTATCTTCTGGAGGTGGTCTCCGGCCAAAAAACTCACCCTAACTCTTCAAGACTAGCACCACTAGCCTACCCCCGCTGAATACTTAACGCTCCCCATTTAGAGGTAGAATCATTTCCCTTCCAAGTTGAGTTTATCTTCTGGAGGTGGCCTCCTGCCAGAAGACTCACCCTAACTCTTCAAAACTAACACCACTAGCCTACCCCCGCTGAATACTCAACGCTCCCCATTTAGAGGTAGAATCATTTCCTTTATTTTCACAATCGTTGATTACCTTATCTTTGTAAAACGTAGCTTTTCACAATAAGTTTGCTAAAACATTTAGTCATAAAGAAAAGGAATCATTTTCAGTTTAAAAGTTGAGATTTGACAAACTCATTTCGAGAATAAAATGATCACGTTCTCAAACTAAGTATCAAAATATCACAGTACAATTCATCACATTCAACAACGTTCCAATCATCATGTCAATCGTGATATTGACACCATTTCAAATATCATTGTACAAAATTACTGGTAAACATATAATATTTAGCAAAACAGTTATACAGGGACTTACTTGGATATTCTCAATAATCAACCAAAGTAATGCTTGATCTATTGTTCACTTTCTTCCTTAATCAATGTTCCTATGATTAGAAGCCAAATATAAATCCACTCATCATCATGGCATGCACATAATCGAATCTCATCATCAATACAAGGATTTCTAATAGTCGTCTCGATTTTGGTGGTGATTAGAGTTGTGATGGTCAAAATCTTGGAAAGAAAATAGTTTGTTTTTGTTTTGTAGAAGAGAAATTTAAAGTGTGATTGGTGGCTGTTATAGGTTCAGTTTAGGTGTTTTGCTGTTTGAAAGGACAACACCGTGTTTTGGGCTCTTGAACAAACAAGGAAAAAATGGCAGCTTTCACTCTTTTTGGTTTGGTTGAAATTGTAGTAAATATGAGGAGTTTATGACTGCGTTCTAGGGTGCTAAAGTGGCCTAGATAATGAGAGGAAAAGAAGAAAAGTATAGGCTGATTTTTTGTTCAACTTTGGACAGAAATAAGAGAAGAAAACTTAAGGTCTTGTGTTGTGATTTTTAAGAGTAAGGGAAATTGGAATTTTTGTGTGTGTAACTAGTTTTTTGTTTAGCTTAATAGAACTTTGAGAAATAAGAATGGAAAGGTTTGCAAGAGTTGGGATTTAAACTCAAGTCTCCAATTATTAAACACCAAGCTTCAATCACTACAACTCTAATTTCAATCACTCCACTCAATCACAATAACTCTTGTTTCAACTACTAAACCACAACAATTCTTATTTTAATCACTAAATCACAACTCTTGTTCCTTCTACTAATATTCATCTAATACTACGCATAAAACAAAAGCTCAAGTCCATCAAGAAACTAACAAATTAACTCTTACTCACTTACTCCATTTCCCTTCTAATAATACTCATCTAATAATGCTCATAAAACAAAAGCTCAAGTCCACTAAGAAACTAACAAATTAACTCCCACAATTATATCAAAGTAAATAAAATCATGAACTAACCTACTCATAGATCACATATACCTATGAATATGGTTCAAATTATTAAATGTCATATAAAAGTTTATGCAATGCTAAATTTTTCTCATATAATGAAGGTGATTTTAAATGGGGTATTACACAAACACTCGCCAGAGGTTCCTCAACTACCATGCAACAAACTTGCTGCCAAGTTTATTATAAATTCTGCTTTTTGAAATAAATGAGCCGGCCACACGAAAGAATTTGCTCTACCATTGCAAACCCATTTATGAATATAGGGATGCTTTTGTAAAAGGCGAACAAATGCATGTCATGTTTCCATTTGTGATAAGCAAAGGGGAAGAAAAAAGTATTAAATGTTTCAAATGGTCCCTCCCTATTTACAATTGGGCAACGCAAATACTATGCAACAGTACATGTACTTTACAGCCAACACTAACTACAACCACCTCATGCAAAAGGAAAGTCCAGATGGAACAGGCAACTGTGCAAGAGAACTCTAACTGGCTGAGCCTTTCATCACTATGTCGCAGAATGTACAAGCATCTGAGTTTTGGGCGGGCAAAAACCATGAAAATGTCTCTATATGCAAGACAAGAATTTGCCTGCAGCAGGCCTTTGAGCAGCTCGCAGAAGATACTGATATGTGACCTCGTCGCCCGCAGAATGGAATTTTAGATACCCCGCACACTGATAGCGACCAAGATTTTGACAGCATATGCATCATCTGAATTGCCAAACGCATTTATTTGGCAATAGGACCTTCCTCCGCTTGGAACAGAGATATTGCAAGGCCACTCCCAGATGAGGAACCCTGAGGATCAATTTAAAGCATAATGAACACGTTCAAGAAGTCGGACAACCTGATTAACGGTGATTGGCGGAGGCAATTGCTTGGTACTCAGCATTATTTTATTTGTTGAGGAGAGAGGCAAGGCTAACACAGCTTCTTGTTGCATACTGGTGAGATCCAAGAATTGAGCTAGCATATCCCCATCTAGCATCTTCCGTGCCCCACCCTGTTATTTACATGAAGTCAAAACCAGAAAAGAGCAAGTTTCATGAGGAACAACACTGGCATACATTAAATCTTGGACTTAATGCTGGGAACATGAGAAAATGCTCCTGATAAAAACACGAAGCAATGTAGTAAACAAACACCAATGAGTAAAACAAAAATGAAGCCATAGTATTAGAAATGCCAACTTTTATCAAATCCCAGAAATACTAAAACAAGCATTCACAGTTTCCTCTAAACCTTTTGTTTATCAGACTGAAAATTTCATTCAGCCACCTTTTTTTTCCACTCCCAATTTTTGTATTTTGATATCTAGAAGAGGTGAGCCTTTTTTCTTTTCCTTGCATGGTCAGTATCCCAATGATGAAGAAGATATTGACTAATTTCCCAAACCAAAATTTGGACATCATTGGAATTCACTAGCCATGTGTGCAAGTGTATACACACATCGCATAAACTGATTGATGGGAACTGAAAGGTCCACGAGTTCTACTCAATTCAAGGCCAGAAAATTACTATCATATAAACTTCAGAATAATGTCATTTATCATCTTACTCGGGGATGGAATCATGGAGAGCACCATAAGTCAAAGAGAACTCAATTTCAAGAAGTAAAAACCTTATTTAAAAAATCATTATGTCACTCTTACCAAACTTTCACGGCTACGGAAATCATTGTGATCATTTCCTAGGATTGGAGCAGTCAACGGGTGAACCACAAGTCTAGCTTGAACAGATTCTAAGAGCTCATATTCCGCCCTACAAATAGCAAATCCCTATCAACAACAATTTTTTTCTCACAGAAATTCTCAGTAACCCAAAGAAGCATCAAAGTTGTGCAATCAATTTCAATCGAAAATGCAACAGTGACTCTCATACTGAATACTTTAACTCATTATTAACAAATTGCACACACTTTCAGGGTCACAAATGGAAAATTTAATCTCTTACTGACAATCAATTAAATTCCTGTCATTTGCCTTCACAATCATAAGAATAATTAAAGTAAAACAAAAGAAATTCTCAAGAACAGTATCTTGGGAGCGAAGCTAGTTATTAGCTATAGATTTGGAATTTTCAAGAATCACGTTCATTATTTCTTTTATCAACAAACCTATACATCATTATCCCAGTTTTAGTTTCTATATGGTGCTTCTAAATTCAAATAAACATTATCCATTATTCCTTCAAGTTTGCACTTATTATGAAATAATAAGAGGAGAAAAACATTATATGGCCAATTAAAACAAAATATGAAGTTTTTTTTATGCACTTTCAAGCTATATGATGTTTAGAATTTTAACCATGTAATAAGAGTACTAGGGAAATATATCCTATGAAACTGGGAACTTCAAATTGGGGCTATGAACAAGAAAGAAAGAAAGAAGTTAAATTAAGTTTAAGACCTTAAATTATACCAACTATTTAGAACTAAATGACATTCATTTAACATACCTATATCTCCGCCAACATAATCTTGACGAAGTCGACATTAAGATTCAAAAAATATGATTCAGAGATAAAATCTGAAGATATAGACCTAAAGTGTGGGAGCTTCTGGAAAGAGAACAAAAGAAATTAAAGAAAGAAAAGCATTCAAAAATTGATAGCAACTCCATTTTCTCTTTCCTTTGTTCCAGGAATGCTACAGAGAAATTCAAGAAAGCAATGAAATCTTCCACAAACAACTCTAAAGAAGAATACAGCCTTTCATCATCTCTTTCCAATCTTCATTACTTGACAAATAAAAAGAACCAGTGGAAGTTTCCATTTCCTATCAAATGTTCTCATTTGGATATCAGGGACATCTAATCTTCTCATTTTCCTTTAAGAAAACTTTCTTCCATCTAGAGGAGATAGTTGCTTATACAAGCATTGCTCCTATTGGACTTCTTATGTCAAGAAATGTATCAAATAATAAATATTCCTTTTTGCTTGGTCTACCGGCTGCTGCTTAATCATTTAGTTAGGAAACAACCTTTGGAAAATTTTGTTTCAGAGCGGAAGAGCCATTTTCAAAATAAGACAAGTAAATATGACTTCAAACACCCAAGATGTCCATGAAAACAAGAAGTTGAATTTCAAACCTTGAAATAGGGATGAATATTATAACACTCCCTAACAGTGTACTTGCCATAATACTATTTTGAGACAAGTCACTAATAGTATTAGCTACTGTACAGCCCCTGAACAAATCATCTTCTGGAAGCTGATATGAGAAGGATCCCTACAACAGGAGGTACTTCAAATGTTAATCATCTGTGTAATACTCAAAATTAAAAATCATAGGTGCCCGGTAAATGAATACAGCAGACAAGATACAAAATGGCAATTCCTCTAAAATTCTCCTCACAGAAAATATTTAGGAAAATAAAAAAGTTTAAACTTTCAAATGTTTTGAAATGTCTTATTACAAAGCTTCAAAAGACAACATAACTTCGTACTATGAAGGAGGAAGGCGAGGAGAGGAGAAGGGGGGGGGGGAGTAGGTTAGATCATATTTCTCGCTCACTCAACCATGATTTTCTGTCAGAGCTCCTGGCTTTTGTATTAGCGAACATAAACTATTGAACACCAGAACAATTTAGGCACCAATATTTTATTTTCTCAATACATCGGTGATCTAGACTAGGAGTCCTAGTTTGGTTCAATCATAGCTCTGACAGCTCCTCTTTTCAGTATAAAAACTCTCAAAGAGTGATATCCCTTACTGGATGAACATATGGTAATCAGTACCCCCCCCCCCAACCCCTTTTCTTATTCTTCTTTCAAGAATGCATATGCAGACTCTTCTTTATACAGCAGAAATAATACCAAACATTACAGGTTACCTTCCCAATGCTCATTGCTATTTCACCCATATAGTACGAACAACTCAAAGTCAAGTTGCACTCCGGACTTGCATTGTCTGTGACACAAAAAGTAGATATTAAAAAGAATACACAGAAAAAATAAAGGGTTAATGCCAAAAACCTACCCGATACTTTAAGTGGTGCATCAACTAAGCCTATGTTTGGTTAGGGGGAAAAGTAGAAGTACTAGGGTGAAAAGTGGAAGTATCTAAGGAGGGGAAGTGTACGAAAAAGTAAATAGGGAAAACCCCATGTTTGGTTGGAGGTAAATGTGGTGGGGAAGCAAATTGGGAGGGAAAGCTGCATTAGCAAATCTTCCCCTCCAATTTTAGAAGAGTTAGAAAGTAAATGAGGTTATGTATCCTCTCTTTCACACTTTCTAGTGGTTAAAATAATAAATATAATAGATACAATAGTAAATTTAATGCAATGAGGAATCTTTCATTTACTTTCCTTCCATCCAAACCAAACAAGATGGAAATAATTTATATTTACTTCCCCTAATAGAAGTAAAGGTGCCAGTTCCCCCTCCCTCCCTCCCTCCCTCTTTGTGAACCACAAATGTGTAAGTGCCTGAGCTTTTTAACTGCGCCAAATAAGCCTCTCTCATAAATGAATTTACAAATTTGCCTTCAATATTACATATTTTTAAACCCCCCCCCCCCTCCTTTTTTTCCCTTACTCTCTTCTTTTTCTTCCTCAGCCACCCCCACCTGTCCTCCATCTTCTCCTTCCCAGACCCACTACCATCTCTTCTAGACCTAGAAATAGATTCAACCTTCTTATCTCATTTAGCCTTATTATAGCAGTGTCTCATAATCTTCACCAAACATGGTGCCTGGGATTGTTTGTCTATAGCTCTCATATCCAATCTCACGTTCAGGTATTGCTTATTTCTTTTGTTTAGTAGAAAGCTTTTTCCAATTAGATCACCATGGAAGAAAACATTCAAGCATCTAAGGTATTGATTGAGGTGCATTCTGGTGTGCAAAAGCAACATGTTCAATTTATATGCTTGCATCAAAAAATGAGTTGCTAGGTCCATTGCAATAGTTTAGAAGATCAGACGGATTGTCAACAAACTAAACCTTATTTTGCTCATGTTAATTGGGACCAACTCTAGAATCTACTGGCAAGGAAGAAGTTGAAACATTTGACAATATGTATACTTTTGCAGATTGTGTTTGTTTCTTTGAGAAATTTGAGAAGGAATGTCCATAGGGGCAAGGAGAGAAGGAAATAGAAAAGAAGGCAGGGTAAGGCAAAAATAACTAAAAATAGATAAAATTTGGAAATCTACCTGTTAGTGAGGCTTATTTGATGCATTTAAAAGCTCAGCCATAAAATAACAGACCCCCTAAAGAACAGGGTAGTTTTTTTAGGCATTAACCCAAAAATAAACAAATAAATAAATAAAGGCATACAATAGTCTAAAGGTAGAAAGAAAGGGAAAGAAATTTTCAAGGTATGATGTAAACTGTGAAGGGCGAATAATTTCAAGAAGAAATATCATTTAAGAAAGCATGAAATTTTGTTACTGCACAGCGTTGTTTGGGAAATTTTGAAAATTAGATACACTGATTACTAAAAGAAAATTTAGATAATTAACACAAGACATCAAAATTATCTCATGGAGTCACGTTTTGCTGGAAACGAAACATACCTTCTAAATGATTAGAACAAGACAAGACAGAAATACTCCCTTTACGATCTGAAACCACAGCAGTATCAACATCCATAAGAATGCAATCTGCAACTAACCTCTGGACAGGGTCACAATAAAGTTGGTCAAGCTTCTTTGAATCCTGCATTCAATTGAAAGATTTTTGCTTCCATTATACAAGAACAATATTGCAACGCAATATACATATATGTGGAACTAAAATAAGACACAGCAAATTTTGCAAGAAAGCAAAATGCTAAAAATAAGAGCCAGTTATGTAACCGAATTGCAACTGCCACCTACTTCATGATAGGTATAGAAAAGGATGCCATCACGGCAATCACCGACAGCAATTGTGGTGAAATTAGTAGTCAAAGTCATTATCATGAACCGCGTTCTTCCTACAGCCCATCGCCGCACCCTTTGGGGAGTATCATTTGGAAAACTACATACATAAAAC
This sequence comes from Voacanga thouarsii, assembly GCA_026120185.1. Classification (NCBI taxonomy): domain Eukaryota; kingdom Viridiplantae; phylum Streptophyta; class Magnoliopsida; order Gentianales; family Apocynaceae; genus Voacanga; species Voacanga thouarsii. The sequence continues at coordinate 911,514 of JANUWF010001938.1, forward strand.
TGAAAATAGACAACAAACATTACCTTAGACCCAATGGCAAGTCTTTTTTCAGTGACAATAACAGACAAATATAAGAATCTGAAACTTACAGAATTACCAGCAGAAGCCAGAAAATATTGATCCAGATAAGGGCAGACTGCAAGTACCATTCCTGGCCAGATGGTTGTACAAGCTAATCGTAGGTGCCATGCTTCAGATTCTTCAACTTTGACACCATCACAGCTATTGTCATCTGGGCTGCTACAGAGACTACCACTAGATGGCTGTTCAGCTGTGGACCCACCAATCTCACAAAAAGGTGAAGATCGTTGAGAATATGAACCGGTCTTAGAACTGAATGTCATTGAAGCAGCATCTGAGTTTTGCATTTGTTCAATGCACAGGACTATCAGGCGTCCCCTTGTACTGTCACAAAAATAAGCCAAAATCATCCGCACACCATCATCCAACAAACAAACAAACCAAAAAAACAGGCCTAGAAGAATAAAAGCTATCCAATAGCAGGTACAAAATCACAAAAAAGAACCCAAGTCATTCGATTGGCCACTGACATATTAATCAATGCTCAAAGGCAAATACTTGCTTAAAAGAGAGATAATTTAGCCAAAAAAAGCTCAACTTTAACCAGGGATGATGGAGAGATAATAACATAGTCTGATTTTGCTGAAATGTGACAGCAACAAAGCCCATTACAAAGGTGTCATATCTATTGACACTAACCTTTCAGCTTCACCGCTAGGCATTATGGCAGGGCCAGCAGATAGGCTAGTTCCGACCACCAAAACATGTTCATGCCCAACCCTCACCAATTCCATGCATTTACCTGTCTCCCCAGGATCAAACTTAAAAGATGATAACAACGAGCCACTAAGTGGATCTACACAGCATACGTCTGAAGAATATGAATCATTGTGCAACTCAGTCCTCAAAACAAGTAACAATCTGCTTTCACTATGATATAAAACCTTCCTCGGTGTGCCTCCAAGGTGAAACTTCTGCACATTTAGCCTTTTATTGGGCACCATCTCCACCTAAAACACATATAAAAACATTAATTTATCATGCAAAGTTCAGTACAGAATTATGAACAATTTCTTAAATGGAAAGAAAGTATCAATATCTTGCATATTTCAAGTAAAAGCACCTCATTTACTGGTTCAATGAAAATCAAACACAAGATCTGCCTGTACTAAAACCATTAAAGACCATCCCTGCCAACCATCTAGAGATGAAGAGTGGAAGGGGAAGAGATGGAAAGCAAAACAATGAAGACGAAATCAAAATATTTCTACAGAAAAATGCAGAACCTCAAAAGACTGGATCAAATTTTAACTCACCACACACACAATCTTTCATTGAAAGTTCAGGTCAAAAAATACATATAATATCCTTATAGGTTGGTCCAACTTATTAGTAAAAATCTGACATGCACAGGGCCTACTCAGTCCCAGAAACATAACCCCCCACCCCCCCCCCCCACCCAAAAACAAAAAACACCAGGGAAATTAACTTATTGATAGTTTTCAGAAATCCCATTCCAAACATGCCGCAAATAGAAAGATGCACCATAATATTTCCAGAATAATGCCTAAGCAAATGGAAACATAAATTTGTATTGCTGTGCAGAAGAACACAATCTACAACATCAATGCACCATAAAAAAGACGAGGCCAGAAGTAGAGGTTAGTGATGCAAAGCAGAGCTCTCAGAAAGTGGTTTAAAGATGATTAAATATTCCATAATAGCTAAAAACATCATCAACCTAATTCTTACCAAATGAAGACTATTATCTGCAACAAACAGAATGCCTTTGGGGCATTCAATGGAACAGACAGGAGTGACATGCGTAGAAGGTTCGAAAGAGATGGATGTATATGAGAGGCTATGCCTCGCTGTGTGTAACAACCAAGGCCTATCACTTAAAGCAATGATGTCTGCATCGAGAGAATCACTCAGTGGAACAAGAAAAGCAGGAGTAATTCCAATTCGGCGGACGGCAATAAGCTGAAGGTGTACAGGACAACAGTCTTTCGTCCTCTCAGATGAATTCACCAAACAGCAACTTATGCCAGGCAACTCTGACAATGAAACTGCTGAAGTAGGAGGCCACTCAAATCTAAGTAGCATACCATTCCTCAATCCAGAAAGGATGTATGGCCGATCAACCAATACAAGCCTTACGTCTTGAGGAACACAGCCGCTTACGATTGTCCCCATTGTGTTTGTTAGAGAAATGGTCCCTATGGCAAGAACTTGTAGGCCCCTATCAGGTGCAAAAGACAAAACTTCCACCGAAGGTTTATGTGTCCCAATAATGATAGTATTATTAATGTTTACTTCATTGGGAAAAGCATCCATAGGGGTAACATTAGCAAAATCCACTCTAGATGCTATGGATTTATGCTCAAGAAAGCTTTTAGGTATGGAAATGCAGGACAACTCACTCTGCAGTCTTATTTGTTGCATCTGAAATATCTCGTGTTGATAAGCTGAAAAAGACCTGATCCCAAGAATGAACAAAAAACAGGGACTGGATGTTGCTACCACGATCAAATTATGTCCTACTGCTCCAAGACTTATAGTCGTATTATCAGGGGACCATGATGTACAAATTGGAGATAATAAAGGAACAGCTTCTGACTGAGCAGCTTTCACAGGTATACAAAGTCTAACTGCATTTTGATGGATTTGTGCAAGCAAATTATCAGCCACCAAACCACATGCCAAGGTACAGACATAGGGCTGAAAACCAACTGAATCAGTCACATCAGAAAAACTAAGACCAACAGAAAGCACCCTGGTCTCTTCAACAAATGATAGTACTAGGAAAGAATGAAAAGAATCAGCAACTTTCATCTTAACAGCCCATGTGCCAGTTATCCCATGATAAATAGGGGCAGTTTTCAACAACTTGTCCATACTAATACCACTTCGTATAATTCGCAATGAACCCTCAGGTGCCATACCACAGCAGGCAAACATTTGATCACGTTTCTCATCATGGTAATCAACAACTGCCATATCCAAAATTGGTGCAATATTTTGAATTGGGCTTCTGTAATACACACCTCTCTCTTCCAATTTTAAGACCATTCCATCACCCATCTCAATAATCGCTGCCAAAAATCCAGCCTCCACCCACAAGAGTGCTTTGAATGGTAAACCTTTGTAAAGACTATCTGACAGGTTTACTTTCACACCATCAGAATCAGAAAAAATTTCCATCATGAAAAGATCTCCAGAGTCTGCACTGAAAATAATCCTAGGATTATTAACATGTCCAGGTTCCCAACTCCATGAGCATATATAATTCGAACCAGGCTTTATGGAAGTGTCAACATCAATGTCCATCGAGTCACTTTTATGCATGTCACTCAGCTCTAACAATGCAGAGGCTGCAACACTATACATTCCATCTTCATCAATAATATCAGGTATTCTAATTGTGGCAGTTGCTTCTGCAAAATTCTGCTCCTCCACTGAAGTTGGTGTAAAGTTTAAGCTTGTTTTATAAACACAGCACGGACTATGAGGATCCCTAAAATCCATTAAGAGAGCATCACCAGCTCTGAACAGAAAAGCAAATCCATAAGAATTTGGAACTTCAACTATATGATGTGCCAGAGGTCCAGCTTCAGCAAACTGAAACATCACATGGACAGCCTCTTCCCTAATGTTCCATTCTACCAAAAGAAGTTCGTTCCTGAACGACCTTGGCCTGCAGCAGCTCAAGAAAATTAGTAACAATCTCAGAGTAAAATGATTTAGATCATAAAACAATTTTGGAAACAGTCAAGACAAGATCAGACAGCTCCTATAGTACAGCCATTGGACAAGGGGGATAAGACAACCAAACTTAGTCATCGTACCTATTCAGAACAATGGCTACTAAAGGGTTGTGCTCCTTACTTTGTTGACGAAGATCTTTTGAGATGAAGCACATGCTCCATATAGTACCACAAGTACTGGTATCATCTCTACTAGTACTACCATTTCCAGGAGGCCAAAAGATTTGCTGGAAGTATTATATGAAGACCATACATCAGAAACACCAATTATCGCACTCAATTCGATACATCTCTCATAAGACATTATAGTACATGAATTAAGTGGAGTGCAAGCATAGATATAACCTTATCAATGATATCTCTGCCAGAAGAAGTTGACACTGAGAAAAGAGCTAATTTGTCCACATATGCACTAGCAGCAATGAAATGGCCACTGCACAGAAAAACATTGAAGAAACATTTAGAAATAAAATATCCAGAATATCTCAGACCAATTGCTAACCAGGAAATGAACTCACTTGGAATCAACAGCCAACATCCTACCAACTTGTTCCCTCGAGTTGCCAGATGTGGAAAGTTGTACTTGTGATAAAGGGAAAAACCTGATTACAACAAGTATGCAATTGAATATTCAGACAAATGACGAGTATCTTCAGCAAAATTAACCAAAGTGGGGGGAAAACATTTCCAAAGTACCCTAAAACTTGTATTCATCTCAATATGTAGTGCCCATAACGGTAAGAACACGAAAAATAAAAGCTTAAGACAAACAAAGATAACCTGTGCATTTCATTAGAAAAGGTAAGAAATGACAGCTTCCCCGAATCTGAAATTATGACCAAAATGTCTTTGCCCAGAACCTGCCACGGAATTAATGCCAAAGTCATTATTATGAACAGATAGTAAAAGCTTATAATGAAGGATTCATTCATAGGCTATAACCTGAGGACTCTGTGCATGAAGCCTCTCATTCCAGGGGAGGACTGTTAGATCTTTTATTGTGCCAAAAACAGGCTGCTCGCAAACAGATTGCACAATGCCATCTCCATCAATAATCAGCAGCTCTATGGATGTCTCCTGAACCAAGGGGCCATTACTTGTATTGTACATCATGTCTGATATAATAGTAACAATTCGAACATTGTGAACTACTGCAGACTCCAAATCATAGCATTAAGGATCCCTCCACCCCCACCCCCCCAACCCAACAAAATGGGGGGAAAAATGCAATTAGGAATGTTCAATTCGTTAAATGACAAACTTGGCACCAATTTGGTTAGTATTCTAGAATCAAAACGGGAAGAGCTGTCCCTATATCCACTTGGAAATACTAAAAAGTTTAGGAATGCATTTAGAAACATTCAATTGGTTGAACAACAAACAAGGGCCACAATACACTCTTATCAAAATGGGAATGGATAAATAAATAAAAAGAGAGAGAAAGAGTGTAACATCCCGCCCTGAACCATCCCAAAATAGGAGACCTGTACTATCTTTGTGATCTTTTGAGAATTTTCTTGAATTTTATAAAGCTATTTCTAAAGCTATTTTCTTTTATTTTCAAGAAAGTCATTATTTGTGAAATAAATATTTTATGCAAAATATATTTTATGTATATTATGATTGAAAAAATATATATTTCATATATTATATTATAATTGATTTGATAAGAATATTATATTTTATAGGAAGACAAATCCAATTTTGCTACTTACTCTATTTTTATAATAAGATGAAAATTTCAATTTGGCTAAGTAACTTTTATAATAATCATGTGGGGCCCACAACCTTTAATACAGTTTTAGATATTTTAATATGTGGAGCCCACAACTTTTATAAAGTTTAGATATTTATGTTACTTTATATTTTCCATAATGTTCTTATAATCTTTTTTTATATTCTAAAAAGTTCTACAACCTTTTAAAGATTTCTACTTATCTCCATCATTGTACAAAGCTTCCTACATAAGCTTTTACCACAAGCTTCTTACATAAGCTTCTAACACCTATAAGGGAGAAAGAGGGAAGAACAAGATAAGAAGCAAGAGAGAAAGAAAGAGGGGACCAAAATTAGAGGAAGAAAGGAAGAGAGAAAGAAAGAGAAGCAAAAGAGAGAAGAAAAGGAAGAGAAAGAACGAGAGAGGAAGGCCAAAAGAAGGAGAAGAGCAAGGAGAAAGGAGAGAAATGGAAAATAAGGAGGAAGAAGAGAGAGAAAAGGGAGAGAAATTAGAACTTTGAAGGATTGATTACTTGAGGAAATTAGCTTGATAAGGTGGGTCCCTCGATTTCCAATTCCCGTTTTAGCTAAATGTTTTCCGTTAATCTGGTTATAAATATTTTGTGAGTTCCCTTTATTTTACAAATCTTGTTTTGGCAAGTGATTTTCTTAAAATATAAACACGTGCCTACTTGATGATTTTGTGAAGCATGGATATTGTGTGTCCCCGGTTTCTAAATCCCGTTTAAGTTTGTGATTTTCTTAAAATATAAATATGTGTCTACTTGATGATTTTATGAAACTATGGATTTTATGAGTTACTCCAGAAGTTCAATTTTGGAAAAGGGCTTGGTTTGGAAAATATTACATTGTATTGATCTTAGGCTTTATGTCGTGTATTTTATTGCTATGATTATTGGATTGAAATCCTATTATGCGGTTGGTTTGAGATCCTTCCAAGTAGATGGGACGAGATCTCGATGTTTGATAATGAGATCGCAATGTAGTATCGCTTATTACACAGTTGTTGAGAATATAATTCCTATGAGGAGCCATTAATATCCACGTAAGAAAAAAGTTTGTAGTGCATCAATATCAACTATGAGATATCATGTATGTTTACAACTTGTTTTGTTAAAAATTCCATGAAACCTTTTTTATCTGAAAATCAAAAGACTCCCCGAGTGTTTAGCACTCACACGCTTTCCTACATGTTTTTGGACCCTATGGTATAGATTGGTGATAAGAGTGAGCAACGGAAGCGTAAGGGAATAGAAATAGGCAATATGATATATTATATGACATATTGCGAGTTTAGAATATTGTCTGAAGGATTTGAAATCCACGTATTATGGAATTTTCCCATGAATAAATTTCCTCTTTTGAAGTTATAGTATCATTCCACTATAAATTAAGTTATAAATCATTTTAAAGACCCCTTGTCTGGGAGTTCAGATGAGGCGACATACCATAAAGCCCACTATGCCATGGAAATGTGGGGTGTTACAAAGAGACCACCTGTGTGCTACACCAATGTTTAGCAATGGGATCATATGATTAGGTAGTTGAATTGTAAGAAATGTGTTAAATCTGACTGAGATTCACCATATACTTCCAAATAATGGCCTCTTCAAAGTTAATTCATAACATAAAGACAGCTCAAATAATAGGACAAGTGTCACGTAGGATTATGGTCATGAGGAAAATTATTGGGCATGGAATCTTTAGCTTTTTAACAGAGGCTGATATGAGGTTTAATAGTTAATGGTCATTACTTAGATTTAGCCTCCCATTACCCGCTTTAAAACCTAACATATACATAGGCGAACGATTGCCGTTGATTACTATTCCTCTGTGTAATGTCCCCTACAAATACTACATAGGTTATACAGAAATGGGGGTATGAGGACCTTGGATCGCCATTCCTAAAAGTAAAATCCTCTAATCAAATGCCCCCCTTAGTTCACGCTTATCAATTACTGTGTAAAAGTTAAACTAGTGCAGTAGCATTTGCATTACTTAATGGCTCGCCCTTCAACCACCCATGAATATAAGTTACTGAGCTGAAGGGCCAAACAAACAGAAATTATCTCGCACCACCTTGCATTTACCTCGCTATAAATGATGAAAATACCCAAAAACTAGACCTAACACACTGCATCCATGGTTGTCAATTAACATAAAGAATGCTCCGAACAACCATTGCTACCCCTTTTCTGGCCATAGATAACATCCTCACCAGAATCAAAAGTGTGGTGGAGGCACTAGAGAAAACAGGAATGCTAGCACTTGTTATACTTGAAGATTGCACTCGTTTTATACAGCCATTAAATAAGCGTACGAAAAGTAAGGCGGTAAAAGAATACAAGCAGAGCAGAAGAAACCGAAACTAGGAACTGAAATTCGCAGGTGAAGGAAAACGGGAAAGAGAAATAAACCTTGCCGAAGACGACGTCGTTGGAGGAAGGAAAGCGGATGTGGCCCCGCACTACTTGAAGTACAACGCTGCTCCTGAGGACAGTCTTGGCCAGATAATAAGCATGCTTCATAGATGCAGAGTCTGATCGTCGATTAGAATGGGCGGGCCAATCTGAGGAAGACGACGGCGAGGACTCTTCCTCCGTAACCGCCATTTTTTTTTTTTGGGTCCTTTTTTGGGGTTTTGGATTCGATTCAATTGGATTGTGAAGATGCTTGGTAGAATTTGGCAACTTAACGGTCACCGATAATAGCAACGTAAAAATGAATAGGTTTTCATCGGAGTGTATGGAATTGGCCGTATATGGAAATTACAGCAAGAGGCTTCTGTTAGACGAGCGTATCAGAGAAAGGGAAAGGAAGGCGAAGAGGGATGACTCTGTAGGAGAAGCCGAAACACTGCGGCTGCCAGTGAGAGACAAACTTACTAGCACTGGCATTCCATGTGGCTCGTCTAAACACAGTAATAATAAGACACGTAGGCTACGTGAACATTCTTTTTTTTTTTTTAATTGAAGAATAACTTTTACCATAGTAGATATAAGGCTGGATCGTCACTCGGGATATTTAGTTTTTTTTATATTTTTTATAGTTTCAGTTATATTATATATAATAATATATAATTTAAAAATTTTTATTAGAGTTATTTTTTTAAAAAAATATGGCATGAACATTTTATCAAACATATCATTAAAACCTAAAGTAAAACTTAAAAAACAAAAAATATCATAGTCTAATAATGTTATTAATAAAAAACTAATGTCATTAACCCGTAATGTAATTTTTTTCAAACGAAAAGAATTTGAATTTATATCTTGAAATATGTGATAAGTTCTCAATTACTTCTTCTAAGTCCATACTTCCGTGGATCAAAATTTATAAATTCCCATCCAACACCCTCTGATTTGACCTAAGAGATTGCACCATAAGCACCTTGTTTTGAAGGAACATGACTAAAGATCTTAAACAATAATCTAGTATCGGAAGACATATCTCTTTGTATTTGATAAGCCCAATTTTTTAGCTGATTCTTTTCTTCTACAGCAAAATACAGCATATTATTTCCAAGAACATTAAATAAATTTTCATGTTTCTAATGTTATTAGTGGGTTATCTATATGAAAAAAAAAATGATATATATATATATATATATATATATATATATATATTATTGAATCTCAAAAGTGCTTGCAGAAACAACACTACTAAAAACAGTCCAAACTCAAAGAAAGGGATATAGAAGCACAAAAAGAACTATTCTTCTCCCATGCAAATATGCACATATTTGCTGCTAATCAAAATCTCTAAGATACCTATAACACGGAAAATATAAGAAAGTTTAGAACTGGTTGCATGTGCTTTGCATTCAGGGGACATCAAGGCTATACAGATCAACCGCAACTCCTAGAACATAAAGAATATTACAACCGTTACAGATACAAAAATTATAGCAAAAATCATTTATGATATTAGAACACATATCCAAATGTTCTCAAAGATTAGACACCTTACAATCCCGTCCTAGCAGCAAGACCATTGTCTACAAACATCAAGAGTCGAAACACAAACACAGTTGTATAGTCCACCTACTTCAACATCACAATAAAATTTGAAATATCAATGTTTCGCTATTTGAAAATATCACCGCCCATTTTAACTCAAAATGACAAAAATTCAAAAATACTTTCGTCAAATCCAAAAAATATTCTTGCAGAAACAACACTACCACCTTATTTGGTGAATCTTTTTTCATCAAATCGGCCAGGAGAAATCTAGATAGTGTTATAGTCGCCATCATTGAAAGCCCAAGCTCTACACACAGTTAGACCAATTTTAGCTCCAGCTTGTAGCATTGCTCTCACCCTTGGTTTGGTGGATTCATCCATAACTTTGTCCATCATCCAGTAAGAGTTCCAACCATTAATGTTAGAAAACTTGGCCATCCATAAAGAATTGAGTCCTATTGCTCACAACAAAACTTAGCTTTGTCTCTATATTATAATTGACCCTCGATCCTAAATGTCATATATGGTATGAATACCTTGCATCTCCCACATTGAATTTTTAAGACTTTCCACTACTATTTGTGTCTCATAAATACAATGCCTTGTTTGGTTCTTTAACATAACAACACCAACAATCTCTTCTCTCACATATAAATAAAAGCGGGATGTTTGAGTAGTGTTCGGAAATTAGGCAAATTTGGTCGAACTCCGTTATCAATTCCAGGTGTGTTCTTTCTTTATTTTTGCATTTATTTATTATTGTTATTTTAGTTTCTTTTCAATTGTAATATAATATTCTATATTATTTGTCGGGCTTATTTATAGTGTTTTGTATGGTTCATTTGTGTGTATTTTACTATTCGCGTATATGTACTATTTATATATACACAGGTTGTGATAATACACCGTTCACATAAATTCTAATAAGAGATTGAAATTTAAGAGAGACAGTATCTCCTTCAATTTTTCTTATGAACTATTGAATTGGTTTATTTCACCAATTGTTTTAAGGAAAAATTTACCCGATTTTTTCAACAAGTGGTATCAAAGTTGAAGGTTCGTCATTGGTTTGTTTATAATCTTGTTATATTCAATACTGTTATTTTGAGTATGTAATGGCATCGAATGATAAAGAAATAATGAAGATTACTTCAAATATAACACCAGAGACATCTGCTTCCTCATCATCATGGTCGAGGATTTCGATATCAAGTTTGAAATTAGCGGTGATATTTGATGGTACTGGCCATTTCGGCATGTGGCAAGGAGAGGTCTTGGACTCTCTTTTCCAGTAGGGTCTTGACATAGCCATTGAAGAAAAGAAACCAGAAGACATGGAAGATAAGGATTGGAGTATCATAAATCGGCTGGTGTCTGAAATAATTTGATTGTACCTATTCAGATAGCAGAAGTATGCTTTCAAGAACGAGACTTATGCATATAAATTGAGGATGGTATTAGTGGGCAATTTTTTTTTTAAAGAGTGGTTAGAATAAGCTCCTTATGAAGAAAAGATTGTTCCGATTTGATTACTGACTAGGTACTTCTATGAATGAACACATCACTATACTTAATTAATTAGTAGCAGATCTATTAAATTTAGATGTGAAATTTGAAGATGAAGATTTGACTTTGATGTTGTTATCATCTCTTCCCGATGAATTTGAACATTTGGAGATTGACAATGGAGGCTGTAAGCAACTATAGAATACATGGAATCTCGCAGAAAAATTGATTATTCGGTTCAAATATTAATTTGAAATTTTAAATAATTCGTATCTTGCTCAAACCAATAAATAGAACGGAGGTTATAGTTAAAGCCGCTAGTAGAAAACCAACATAACTAGTTATAGTAAGCATAAAGGAGCTAAATCAAATATGTTTTTTTATGCATATGTTTATAAAGCACTTACCTAAGTTTCCTTTTTTTTTTTCAAAATAAGAGGATACGCAAAAATACCAATTGAAAGAAGAAGCTCAATTGAAAGTTTGTTATTCATCTATCATTATAGACGGCACTAACAAAGATAAAGTAACAGGTATATAAAATGAAATCGATTCCTCATCTGTAATATCTATCCATCTTGCGATTTCAATCAAGCGATTCATTGAATAACTCTTGGATAAACTAATAAAATAATAAGTAATAAGATGTAACTTCAAACTCTTTTTGAATTAGTATGGAATAAAATTCGAAAAGAGTTTCTATTTTCACCATTTCTTCTATTTTTGAATTCGGAGAATGTATCTTTAAATGTTGTATGTTCTACTTTGTATAATCATGAATAGAGAAAGTAGGATAAAATAAAAAACAAAACAACTACAACAGATGAAGCATTGGTGGCAAGAGGTCTTAGCAAAGCCAATCGAAGGGAAAAAGAGAAAGACCCAAATAAAAAAGCCAAGTTGTTAAAGATGAGTGTGCTTTCTGTCATGAGAAAGGGCACTGGAAGAAGGACTATCCAAAGTTGAAGAACAAAGGGAAGGCTCCGAAAGATGCAAATGTTGTCGAATACAAAAGTGATGCGGAATCAAATATCTCTTTGGTGGTTTCACCATCAACATCATAGGAAGACGAATAGATTCTGGATTCAAGTTGCACCTATTATATGTCTCCCATCCGGTAATGGTTCTTTGACTTTGAGGAATTTAATGGCAGGATTGTTTATATGGGCAATGTTAATTCATGTAAAACAGTTGGGATAGGTTCAATCAAGCTACGGAATCATGATAGACCATCAGAATTTTGAACAAGGTGCGGTACAGTTAAAGCAAAATAAGAATCTTATCTCTTTGGAGGCTTTAGAATCACTAGGTCTAATTGTGACACTGCGAAATGGAATTCTTAAAACTACTTTAGGAGCACTTGTGATGCTGAAAGGAGTGAGGAAGAATAGTTTGTATTACTACCAAGGTAGTATAGTGACTAGGACAATGGCAACTGCAAGAAGCAAGAAGGATGCAGAGACAACAAAGTTGTGGCATATGTGTATGGGACATGCTAGTGAAAAATCCTTGTAAATTCTTGCCAGGCAAATATTATTAAAAGGTACGGAGATTTGTAAATTAGAATTTTGTGAGCATTGTGTGCTGGAAAAATAACGAAAAGTAAAGTTTGGCACTGCTATCCATAATACCAAGGGAATTTTGAATTTTGTTTACTCAGATGTATGGGGATGTGCCAAGACCCCGTCTCTTAGAGGTAGGCATTATTTTGTCACTTTTGTTAATGATTTTTCAGAAGAGTGTGGATGTTTGCTATGAAAAACAAGGATTATGTGATTGGGATTTTCCTTAAGTAGAAGCCTCAAGTTGAAAATTAGACAAGAAAGAAGATCAAAGTTCTCCGAACAGACAACGGTTAGGGATACAAGAGTGATCCTTTCCTGGAGGTATGTCAAGAGTGTGACATAGTTCGACACTTTACAGTTAGGAAAACACCACAGTAGAATGGGGTATCAGAGCGCATGAAAAAGACACTTGTGGAGAAAGTTCGTTGTATGCTGTCTAACGTTGGGTTAGATAGAAAATTTTGGGTTGAGGCTGTGACATACGCTCAACATCTCATCAACCGCTTGCTGGCATCTGCATTAGAAGGCAAGACTCCTTTAGATGTATGGTCCGAAAAACCTATAACAGATTATGATTCTTTGTATATTTTTTATTCTACTGTATATTATCATGTGAATGAATCAAAGTTAGATTCGCGAGCAAAGAAGGCTATCTTTATGGGCTTCAATGCTCGAGTTAAGGGATAACGTTTATGGTGTCTAGAGGCAAAGAAGATAATTATCAACAGGGATGTTACCTTTGATGAATCTGCCATGTTGAAAAATGTAAATCTAGAATGGACTGATGGTACTCTGTAGCAGGTGGAGTGTACGCCGAAGTAGGTAGAGTTTGAACAAATAATGGTGACCCCCAGCAAAAGGCATCACCAATGACTTTCCCGTGACAGAAAAAGAGTCAGATGAGGAAGAGGACCAACCCAAGAACCCCTACAACAATTAGAGTCAATTGCTGCTAGAAGAACAAGACGAGAAATCCATAAACCTACTCGTTTTACTGACATGGTGGCTTATGCACTTTCAGTTATTGATAATGTTCCATCCACCTTTCCAGAAGCCGTCCGAAGCCCAGAAAATGGTAGATGGAAAGGTGCAATGGAAGAAAAAATACATTCTCTATAGAAAAACAAGACGTGAAAGCTGACACAACTACCAAAGGGCAAGAAGGTAATTGGATGCAAGTGGGTATTTGTAAAGAAAGAAGGATTTCCTGACAAGGATGATGTTCGCTAAAAGGCACGACTGGTGGCAAAAGGCTACGCTCAGAAGGAAGGAACTAATTATAATGAGGTATTTTTTTCAATTGTTAAACATTTTTCTACTAGAATTTTGTTAGCCTTAGTAGCACAGTTAAATTTGGAGCTGGCTCAACTTGAAATAAAGACTGCGTTCGTACACGGTGACTTAAAGGAGGAAATCTATATGACTCAGTCAGAAGGGTTCAAGGTTGCTAGTAAAGAAAATTGAGTTTGCAAGCTGAACAAATCGTTGTACAGATTAAAGTAATCACCGAGGCAGTGGTACAAACGATTTGACAAGATTATGAAGGGTCAGAGGTACACAAGAAGCAAATATGATTATTGTGTGTATTTGCACAGACTTCAAGATGGGTTCTACATCTACTTACTCTTGTATGTTGATAATATGCTGGTAGCAGTAAAGAGGCAAAATGAGATTGACAGACTGAAAGCTTAGTTAAGTAAAGAGTTCGAGATGAAGGATTTCGGAGAAGTCAAAAAGATTCTCTGCATGGAGATAAATAGGGACAGACAGAGTGGCAAGCTTTGGTTGACACAGAAGTAGTATTTGAAGAAGGTACTACAATGTTTTGGTATGAATGAAGATTCAAAACCTGTAAGCACCCCGCTTGCTCCTCATTTGAAACTCAGTAGCCAGTTATCTCAAAAAACGAATGAAGAACGAGAGTACATAGCGAAAGTTCCGCATGCAAATGCAGTTGGAAGCTTGATGTATGCAATGGTACGTACGAGACTCGATATTTCGCAAGCTGTTAGTGTTGTGAGCAGGTACATGTATGATCCGGGCAAGGGTTATTGGCAAGCTATGAAATGGATAAAGATACTGTAGATGTTGGTTTAGAGTTTGAGTGGGAGAATCACTTGGTCAACGCATAGTTAGATATTGTGATTCTAATTATGTAGGTAATTTGGATAAGCGACGGTCTACAACTGGCTATTTGTTCACTTTCGACAAAGTATCAGTTAGTTAGAAGTCTACTTTGCAATCAACGGTGGCTTTATCTACAACAGAAGTAAAGTATATGGCGATTACAGAAGTTGTAAAAGGAGGTAATTTAGCTTCAAGGATTACTTAAAGACTTGGGAGTTGGTCAGAAACATCTTGAGGTATATTCTGACAGTCAGAGTGCTATACACTTAGCAAAGAATCAAGTCTTTCACGCAAGAACGAAGCACATTGATGTTCGCTATCACTTTGTGCGGGAAATTCTCGAAAAAGAGGAGATACTTCTCCAAAAGATTCAAACTATGGAGAATCCTACAGATATGCTAACCAAGGTGGTAACAAGAGCCAAATTTGAACATTGTTTATACTTTGTTAATATCTTACACATTTGAGTTGGCGCATGACGACACAAATTTGGAAGTAGCGCAATGATTGTTTTTATTTTTTGTTTGATTGAGAAGATTTGTATTTGGTGAGACTAGAAATTAAGTTAAGGTGGATCAAAACTTTTATATTTGAGTTTGAGATGCAAATCAAAGTGGAGATTTGTTATGACTGCTTTGCATCTCCCACATCGAATTTCTAAGACTTTCCACTACTATTTATGCCTTGTAAATATAAGGATTTGTTTGGTTCTTTAACATAACAACAACAGCGATCTCTTCTCGCACACATAAATAAAAACGGGTTGTTTAAGTGGTGCTCGAAAATTAGGCAAATTTGGCCGAACTCCATTATCAATTCCAAGTGTGTTCTTTCTTTATTTTTGCATTTATTTATTGTTATTATTATAGTTTTTGTTCAGTTGTAATATAGTATTCAATATTATTTGTCGGGTTTATTTGTAATATTTTGTACAGTTTATTTGGGTGATTTTACTATTTGTATATATGTACTATTTATGTATACACGGGTGTAGGTTGTGATAATACACCGTGTACATAAATTATAATAGGATATTGAAATTTAAGAGAGATAGTGTGTTCTCCAGTTTTTCTTAAAAACTATTGAATCGGTTCATTTCACTAATTGTTTTAGAATAAAAATTTACCCGATTTTTCTAACAATATATATACAGGCAACACATGATGTAAAGCCAGGAATTGGATATAACAACTCATTTCCTATTACCATTGTTCTTATGGTTTATTTAACCATGAAATGAAAGAAAAACAAACACCCCTGTATCTATAACTATATCTGATTCTTGAACAAGCCTTTTGGCTCCAAATCCCAAAAATAAAAAAATAAAAAAACTTGAAAACAAAACATATGCCAACATGGTACCTTTTTAAATTTCCAATCAATAAAATGAAGAAAACAATAACTAAAAATATGAGTTTTTTATGCCTTAAATCTCCTCTAGGCTCCAAAAGTTCGATTACAAATTTAAAAATTAACCCAAATGAATTCATCAAGAGAGGGTCTGTTTAAATTCAAGAATGTTATAAAAATAAAATAAAATGAAATAATTGGGTTGAGGTATTGTGGGTCAAGTGGGTCAATATCTTTTTATGACAACACTGTATAGCCAGATCTCTCAAACACCACCCAAACAGTCAATGTTATCACTAACATTCCAACTATCAAGTTCTTATTTCTCCACAAGATCACCACATCTGCAACCAGGGGTGTTCACGGTTCGGGAATTTAGAAATGTCCAACACCGTCTTGAAAATTCGATTTTGTCATATTTTTAGTACTAGTCCCGAATCGTAATTTCGAGACAGGACAGGACAAATATTTTTAGTTCTGGGATGGGATGGATGGATATTCAAATATTCAATTTTAATGGAATAAAAACGGTTCCAATTCAATTTTTAGATTTTTTTTAACATTTTTCACAAAAAATGATGTTATCCACAAATTTGAAAAATATATGTTAATAATTCTCAAATGTTAATTTAAAACAAAATTATAAAATAAAACTGAAACAATATTTATGACACCTTATATAATAATCTATATAATATAACTATATAATCCATAGATACTATATAATATTATACTATATATATATATATATATATATATATCATATAATATACTATATAATCTACTTGTATAATTTATATGTACATAATGTATATAGAATAATATACGTATAATATAGTATATAATCTATTATATACTATATATATAATTAGAATCACTATTATCATTCTTATTAAATATATATATATACACAAACATGACTATATATTTTCAGTTCTAGTTTTGATTCTTCGATTTGGTACAATTTAGGACAATTCCAGAAAGTTTTCATACCATTCGGAACGATTTTCGATACGAGTATTACATAAAAAATTTCGGGACAGTTCGATATTGAAAAAATAAAAAACTAATGATTTTTTTTGTTCTAATTCTTTTCAATCCGGTTATTCAGATCAATTCGATTGTTTTCCAATCCCGTAAACAATCCTATCTGCAATTGCAAAAGGTAGGCTCAGAACAAATTACTTGTTTGCACATGGAATTTCAGGGCAGACACCAAGGATTTGATCCACAATCCAAAAATCCAAAAAATCCACAATCAGAAGAATGATTTAGTAAATTCCAATTGGATTCACTTACCAGGGCTGGCACCAAGGATTTGATCAACATTTATCTGGCTGTTGAATAAATTGATTTGATGAACCCATTTCAGGAAAAGTGGCAACAAAGAACCCCAGAAAGTTAAATATGGTCTAGAAACATAAAAAATCAAGTGAACCACAATATATGTTTGGGAGAAAATCCTCTATAATGAATCAGCAATCAAAACTTTGGAAAGCTAACCCCTCCTTTCAGCTTCACCCTCCTTATCTCTTCAATATTATCTTCGGAGTCTTAGCCATTCTGCAATTGAAAAACACAAACTTGAGGAAGAAATGCTTTATCTTCGTTAGAGGAAATAAGAGGGCTTTTTTGAGTAGGTTGAGTAAAAAATGCCATTGAATATTGCATTATTTAGAGTATGAAAATCTTTAGGCCTAAGAAAAGAAAACGGAGTGTACCAAATGAAGAGTCGGTCAAGCATTAAGGGTATAAGTAGATAGAAATTGATTTGAAATGAGTTTTGTAAAAAGTTATTAAATATATGAGATAAGTGGGGTTCAAAGAGAGATAATATGATGGGTTGTGAGTAAATGATAATTTTTTAAAAACAAAAAATATATAAAATAATACCCCATACGTTTCACGTTATTTGATCTTTTGGCCATTTGCACACAGATTAAAAATGTTTAAATTAATAAATATTTTTAATTATATTCCCAATTCTATTCCTAATAAATATAATGACGAGTAATTAGTTACAAGATTTTTTATCTTTTTATTAAATATAATTTGACTAAACTTAAAGATAATATTGAAAAACATTAATTATTGGTGTATAAAAATATGTAAAGAGCCAAATATTATGAAACAAAATATAAATGTTAAAATGCTAAATAATATGAAACGAAAAGAGTAATATATTTGAATTAAAATTAAATTTTAATTTAAAATAGAATTAGAAAATCTCAATCTAAATAAAGCCTAAAACTTTTTCCACAAAACTTTGGAAAGCTACCCCCTCCTTTCCATGAAATACAAAGCTATCATGCTAACGTTTCATTCTTATCTACTAGGCATGTGAGGCTAGCATAGTTGTTGAAAAAATATGTCAGATGTCATCACTATAATCAACCTCAAGAACAGATGCAACACCATATGATTCCTCTTCCGCTTTTATATATATATTATCTTAACCAATAAAAATAATAGATCTTTCTTCAAAAATTAAGATTGTTAATAGGTTTCATTCAATTCAAATAGGTTGTCGAGTTCAATTTAATTTGGTTGGAATTGTAAGTAAGTAAGAATTAAACAAGTTTTGTTTTAATTACTCTTTTACAATGCTAATATATATGATCAATTTTTATTATTATATTACATATATATTAAATTTGTGAATTTCAATTGTTTCTCTTCGTTTTGAGTATAAAAGTTTTGGGGTGAGAAACTAAATGATGATAATCAGGACACCAGAGAGAGAGAGAGTTCAAAATGATGCTACTAATAACTTGTTCTTATTTCAATTTACTTTTATAATACAATATATATTGAGTTATATTTTGAATGTGAGTATTTATACATTTAAAAGACATAATTTTTATTTTTTTTATAAATTATTTCAAGTTAATTTAAGTTTAATTTGAATTCACATTGACCCCTTCATCTCTCTGAGTGTGTCCATTTTCTCTGTGCAACAGCTTTATCCTTCGCACGACCTGAAGCACTTGGCTAGATCGAAGCTCTGACTTCCACCAGAGCTCCAATATTGGCTAAAGTTCTTGCACTTTTAGAAAATTAGTCATTTTAATCCATTAACTTTTTTGTTTTGGAGGATTAGATCATTATTCTTTATTTTTAACTAGTTAGATACCTTAACAAATATTTTTTAACTAAAAATGTTCTTTCGATCATTATCGTCACTACCTCTGTTAAAAGGCAAGATAATTTTGAAACTTTACTTTTCAACTCATCACTCGCGGATAGAAACATTAGCCAATTTAGTCATTTACATTTTTTGTTTTGGAATGTTAGGTCCATTTTCTTTATTTTCTCCTAATTAGGTCCCTTAACTTTTTTTTTTTAACTAAAAAGGTTCTCTTGACCGTTACTGTAAATTCTATTCCGATTATTTTTTAACGGCGTGGCAATTTCAATTGGATTTATCACCAAATTGTTTTCCACTATTCTTTAGGAAAAAATTGATTCTCTCTAATAATAATAATAATAATAATAATAATAATAATCGCATATTTAATTCACAATTTACAAATATATAATTTTTCTTTAAATCTGCTCTGATCAGAAGTCACTTTAGAAATAATCATCATAATTCAATAATCGAATGTATGATTTATTTTTAAGAAAAATCCACAACTAAACAATAGCCATATGCCAAAATAAAAATTGGGGGGTGATAATTCTGTTATTATTAATCAATAAAATTTTTCCTTAATATCTCCTTCGTTAGTCTTGTATATGGAGATACAGGACTCTGTGTCATGTTTTGCTTATCGATCTTCTTAAATTGGTATTGTTTATTTATTTCTTTGTTATCTGAACTTGATTTAGGACTCTTCTTTGTTTCCCTTTATTTTTCTCAAATAATTTTCTATGTTTGAATCCCTTCTCTATTTCTCTTCTTTTTTTCAAACAATTTTAAAAATTACTAATAAAGCTGGAAGACAAGAAAATTCAAAAACGATTATTGTGTTTGTTTTATTTTCTATTTGTTGTACTTTATCTACTTAAGATTTGGAATATAATTTCTCTTTGTTTCTACAGATATGGTTGTCTATATTTGTTTTATTATAAATTGAATTATCTTATCTAGTTAAAAAAAAATAAAATAAAAACTCAGCATCTCCCTTTTAGGTTGAGTTTGGGGTTCTCAATTGGTGACAGAACTCTAGCGCAATGTACATTACATCGGATTTGGGATTGCGCAGTCTATCCAAATTGACAAAGCCTTAAAAAACGAACGAATCTTAACTAACAATTCAATTGATGGGACTGGGGACCCGTCAACGATATGTTTTCGGGTGAGGACCTTTGTTTATGGACTGGGCTGGTATCAAAAGATGGACAAGTAGACTCTCGTTAAAGCTCAAAGTAGAATATTTTGGGCGGGCAATGTTGGTCTGGGCCTCTTGGACAACTCAGCCCATTACTGTTCAGACTGCCACTACTGGCAGCCCAATTTTGCTCCTATTTCATTGTCCGTTGGCAGAAAAGATATTGTCCCTGACCGTACGGTGACGTACATTAGCGGTCCTTGAACAGAAATCAGCAAATGACAGTTGTTTTGTTGCCGCCAAGGTTTTACGTTTTCATTTTTTAGATCAAAGCGCGTGATCTAGAATTCAGTATTTAATTGGAGCGTGGTTCATACTTAGCTTTTCTGCTTTGTGACGTGTAGGGTGTTAATACAAAATAGATGGTCGGTGGTCTTTTTGGGTGGCTGGTTTGTCCGAGGTGTAAGTGTTCCCCTGGAAAAGAGTTCCTGTGTGCCGCATCGGCACCTTAACCTTATTCAAATGGTTTAAGTCTACAAAAATATTTGTAAAATATATACTCCCTCCGTCCCATTAAAATTGATAGTGATTAACTTGGCACGATATTTTATACAAAAGTAAAAATTAAAATATAATAATATAATATAATAAAAATAAACAATATGTGGATCCCACACTACTTTATGTCAAATCTAAAAAATATAAATATAATATATGTATGATATATTGATTATTTTATAATAAATTGTATAGTAAAAATTTTCCTTTTAAGAAAAGTATCAAATTTAGTAGGACAATCTAAAATAGTAAGTAGGTCAATTTTAGTGGAACGGAGGGAGTAATTTTTATCTATTAATTTAAAATCATAAATTTTTAATATTTAAAATTGAGATTATTTTTATTATTTTATAAAACAAGATAATTAAATATTAATAATTTAAAATATATATATAATACAATTAATTTTACCATTTTATCTTCTTATATTTTTATTTTTTATTAAAATTTAATATAACTTGATATTTATTATTATCAAAATTTTAATTACAATATTACATACTTACAGGGATTATATTAAATTTCATAATTTACTTTTTTACTTTAGTCGTTAAATTTTTAATGGAGTAAGATAGAAGGATTAGTTTGAATAGAAAATAATATTTTGAATATCAAAAGATATAAATAATATATAGTAATTAATAAATATAATTTTGAAAAAAAGAGCAAATAATAATATAATATTTTTATATTTAAAAGTTCATAAATTCCGAAATTTTTTATTCTGTATTTTTTTTTTCTAAATGTATCAAATACCAAAAACCAAGGGAATATATCCATGCACATTAATCCTATAATGTCGTCCATTTGTTTCCTAAAAGCACTTCTGTCGTCTTTTGGATTAAGGTATTGTTCTTCCATGTTCCTATATCCAACCATGTGGAAGACATTTATCAAATACATACAAATTGTCTGGAATACACATTAGAGTATACTATTTTATTTTCGTAATATATATGATTTTAAATTTGAATTTTTTTTCACAATATAGGTTATTTTACAAAATTTTATTAAAAAATTATTACTTTATTTTCAAATATATTCCTCTCTGTAATCTTTTTCTCTTTCCACTCTCCAATTATCAAAGTAGACAAATATTTAATTATGGATATTTTTAGAAATTTAGTTTTAAAATTATCTAGAATTTATGAACCCTTAATTCTTAAGTATAAGTTTAAAATGACTTATATTATGAAATGGAAATAGTAGTATTTATTCAATTTTAAAGTATTTTGTAAATGTTTAGTATCGTTTTAATAATTTAAGAGCCTAAAGAAAAAAAAATAGAGATATAAGAATATGAAGATTCACACTAATCTTTTGAAGATTCATAAATACATAATAAAAATTTTGATTCATCCTATTGTGTATTAATTAAAATTTCAAATAATACTAAGATTTAATGTGCCATATTGATAATATATTCATTTACAATGATTTGCTTGATGTTTAGTCAAGTCACCTTATTTTTAAGAATTTTAATATGTGTAAAATTAAGTCAAACGACTTATATTATAGAACGGAAGGAGTAACACAATTGCCAAATTTCCGCCCATCTTATATGTTGAAATTCAACTTAATAAAGACTTTTGACTTTGTCTTTTTCTTCATAGAATAAACCAACAAACAAAGACTATTCTAAGCTTTCCTTAGACCAGAACTTTTCCAAAATCTATTCAAATATAAAATTTCATTTTAATTTAAAAATTATTAATTGATGTATTTTTTCAATAAAAAATATTATATATTCATAACAAATCATATTCTTTATATTTAACTTCACTCTAAGCTTTATTTAGTTTTATATATTTAATAATTTTGTATTATATTTAAACAATGTTATCTTAATTCAATGCTATCCAACTACATACTATAAATTTGCAGTTAAAAACATTTGATGTGAAAATATGGGCCATATAGAAACATTTTAGCTTGTTTGATTAAAACTACCTTTATATTTCTCTATAGTTTATCTATAGTATTTGCTAGTTGACCTTTTCTTTCGTGTTGGTTATAAGACCTTTTTTGTTTTTTTCTCCGACAAAGAAGATAGAATTCTTTAACTATCCATATACTCCCTCCATCTTTTTTTATTTTTCCATTTTAACTAAAATTTTTATCTTAATTTATCTGTCATATTAGCAAATCAAAACTCTATTAATTATTATTTTTCTACAAATACTCATTTTTAATACAATGAGTATTATGCACTTGTAGTGAGAAATAAAAATAAATTAAATATACTTACAATATATAAAGATTTAGAATTTGATTATTCCTTAATAAAGAGAGAGATTATTTGGGGATAAAATAGAAAATATTAATAATTAATCAAAAAATCTTATTTTTCTTAAAACTTGTAAATCAGTTAAAATGAATAAATAAAAAAAGATAGAGAGAGTATAAGTAATAGTGTCACCAGTGAAAACTTTTTTTTTATGACATACTCATTCCGTCCCTATTTATCTGTCACAGTTAACTATTTCACATAATTTATGAAAAAATAGTTAATCTTTTAAATTCATACAATTTTGTTTATATATTCAAAAAATACAATTGGATTTATAGTTCTCTACAACTATTTTCTTGATTTGTTTGCTTAACTCTCTCTCTAAAATTATTACATATTAATTTTTCAAAACTATTTAATACAAATATATAGTAGTAAAATTAACATTAATGACACTTAAATTTTTTTAATGTAATAGATAAATATAGGCATCAAAATTTTTTATTTGTGATAGATAAATAGTGATGGACGAAATGTTTAAATGAATAACTACTTCATTATTTCTTACATTATTTATTGAGTAATAAATATTGTCATAGTACTTAGTAGTATCACTTACGTAAAAGATTTAAATACATTTTTTATTTTATTGAGTAAGGTTAAATTAAAGAATAAAAAATATATATATAAAATATTGGGCTTCTAATTTTCTTTTGTTTATGTAATTCAGCTGAAACTTCCTCCTGAAGTCAAGAAGGAGACACGGGAAATTTTTACATGGACCCGGTCTACGGTTTCACCTGTGGACCAGGTCCTCCCAAGTGAGACACCTGTCCATGTGTATTATTTTATTCAGAATTCAAGTTTTTTCTTTTCTTTTTTTTTTTTTCATTTTAATCGTTTAACCCAACCAGGGTTAAACCGATGCCGAATTCTCTGGCAAAAATTTTGCAAAAGTCCGCCATTTTCAAAAAAACATCAGATTTAACTTTGTAAGTCTCGAGATTCCACGCACTGGCCACTCTCTCTCTTCCTTCTCTTTCTGATTCTCTCTTCCAGCCGGCTCGCCGCCGTCGACTTATCCATCCTTAATCTTCCATTCTGCAAATTGGACTACAACTCTCATTTCCGTTGCTGTACTCACGGACCCAATGTAGGTGCAATGCAGTGACCAAAACACTATCTCAAAAATTTTTCACTTGCCGGCTGACCTCCTCTCCCCCCCTTTCTTTTCCGCAGCTGTTCAATGTGCCTTCAACCGATGTAGTAGGAGTCTTATGCTTTATCTGACAACGTGCCAAGCGCTGGTCCAGATTTTGGTTCGATTTGCAGGTCCAACATTATGACCAGATCAATCAAGAATACTTGCAGGTTGAGGTTAGATTTTTTGCATACCTGCTTTTTCAATTGTTGCTTTCAAACTGTTCAAAATTAGATTGCAAAATATTACACTTTTTATGTACCTGTTGGTAATATGGGTGGAGATCTCTTGAAAGCAGTTGGTCACAAAGTTTCTACACATCTGCCCAAGTTCTGCAGATAGCTATTTTTATTACTGTTGTGGGTATTATGTATCGTGTTGGGGGTTGAAGTCAAAAATCTGTTCAAAAGAAGAACATGTTTCTGTTGGATGTGTGTTAAAAAATAATGTGTGTTAAAAAAATGTAATAATGTGAGATTTGAAGAGGTTTAGCAACTCCCATCCATATCCACACTACTTTTCCTTTTTAGATCAAAGAACGTCAAAGTCCCAATCAGACTTATAGTGAAAGTTGAAGAGGTTTAGCCAAATAATCTTAAACATTTATCTTATTGTTTAGGGCTATATTTAACTATTGCTGCATGTAGCCAATCAAGGTAGCATTGGATATTTGATGTATGCAATCATCTAGCTTAGTAGTCAATACTTTAGTATTAGATAGTGCGGATGATGTAGATGGGTTGAGGTCTTTAACGGTCCCACTTTAAAAAGAATAGATAACTTGGTATAGGACTATTCAACTCTTTGCCTTACAGATATTTTTGTTTGAGATCTGATATGAGCAGCCTTGGTTGGTGAGAATGGTGGCTTTTTCAATAGTAGAAACATGTTCATTAGACAGATAAATAGTAATCATGTGCATTGTATTATGATGTAAGCAGTCATGGTATTACTAATTCTAGAGAATAAGAATTGAATTTCAATAATTTTTCAATACATTAGTTCTTGATGCATCAAGTACTAAACCACTGTTGAGCCTATATTGCATAAATTTTCATGTCTTTCTATACAATGACTATTTTTATACTTTATGCCAATTATAATGTAGGATCGGTAAAAGGGAAATTATATAGTAGGAATATTGTTTTTGTTTGTTTTTTAAACAAACATTTTGTTGTTAGAACTTATCCATCATTTTCTTGGATATCAGTTTTACTTGGAATTTTGGTAAATTTGTAGAAGTCGTTCTCTAAGAGAATGATTTCTATTATTGGCTGAATTTATTTTTGTCCAAAGTTTGTTTACTAGTTGTCTATTTGTTGCAGGTTTCCATCAACATTTGAAAAAAGAGATGAGTAGCTACGGAGATAGCATATATGTTGACGATGGCTCATATGAGGATGTTCAGTTTATACAACAAAATGTACCCGAAGATGACACGGAAGAGGTTCAAGTATTGCATGAGACAAGCAATGAATTTGAAAATCAAGATGATGGTCGTGATGCTATTATCCAAGAATTGGAAAAAAAACTAATGAACACTATTGTAAGAGGCAGCATATGAATTCTATTGTGAATATGCCCATGCATGTGGATTTAGTGTAAGGAAGGGAAATCAATACTATGTGCAGGGGACAAAGAATATTAGATCTAAAGTTTTTTTTTGTTCAAAGCAAGGAATCAAAATATGAAAATGAGACTGGGTCTTCTCTTGAAAGGTTGGAGACTAGAACTGCTTGCAAGGCATTGGTCCAGTTTGAGGTCGATTGCAATGGAAAATGGAAAGTAAATAAAATACAAAAGGACCGCAATCACGAGATGGCCAAGACTTATGAACTACATTTGCTAAGATCAACCCGGCGTGTAACAGATGCCCAGGGAGACACATTAGAGTCCTTGGTAAGCTTTGGAATCAAGACTTCTCAAGCGTTCTTTTACTTGTCAAAAGATAGTGGGGGTATTGAAAATATTGGTTTTTTGAAGAAGGACGCATACAATGAACTCAATAATAGAAGAAATTCAATAATTGAAAAAAGAGATGCTCAAAGTCTTGTAAATCACTTCAAGCAAAAAGCTAATCAGGAGAAAATGTTTTATTAGGATGTAGAATTGGATGACGAAGGAAGAATTCATAACTTTTTTTGGAGAGATGGAATATCTCAAATTGATTTTGATTACTTTGGTGATATTGTTGTTTTTGATGCCACCTATAGGACTAATAAGTACAACTTAATTTGTGCACCTTTCATTGGAGTAAATCATCATTGGCAAACTATAATATTTGCATGTGCATTTTTATCTGATGAGTCTTCCGCTTCATTTGAGTGGGCATTTAGATCATTTTTTGAGTCGATGGACAACAAGCAACCTGTGACCTTTATGACTGATCAAGATAATGCAATTATGAAAGCTGCAAAAATAGTGTTTCCGGACAGCCAGCATAGGTTGTGTTTGTGGCATATTTGCAAAAATGCTCCATCATATTTGGTGGCCTCAATACTGAAACTGGTTTCCAAAATTTGTTCCACAAATGTTTGATGGGATATGAGACCGAAGAGGAGTTTGAGCAGATATGGGCCAAGATGATTTCAGACTATAATTTATATGACCACAAGTGGTTGGAGAGATTGTATAATATTCGGGATAGGTGGTGCACTGATTTTTCCAATGAAACATTTAGTGCGGGGTTCAAAACAACATCAAGAAGTGAGATCACTAATTGTGTATTAAATGAATGGCATTGGGAGTAGAACATGTTCATTGACAAAATTTGTGCTTGAATTTGAGCGAAAACTTGGAGAGTGGCGCCAAAATGAAGCAGAGGCTGATTTTACTTGTGCACAAGGGAAACCTCCACTTTTAATACGATCTAGTGTTATGTTACAACAGACTGCCCAATTTTATACTCATAAGCTGTACAAATTATTTGAGAAGGAATTTATGGGCATATGTGTTTCATCTAGTGAAGATGTTGTTATGGTTGAAGAATCAATGTACAGCTTAAAAGTGACTGTGGAGACCAAATGGGGCCACCAAACAAGTAGAGTTGTTCTCAACATAAAAGATGGATCAGTACAATGTAGCTGCAAGAAATTTGAAAGCATGGGAATACTTTGTACACACTAATTGACAACTTTGAAGGTAAAGAATATTGCCAAAATCCCAGATTTATATTTCCTGAAAAGTTGGGGCAAAAATGCTAGAAAGCGTGTTAGTGATGTAGAACAAAATAGGATATTTAGTATGTAAGGTACTGATTCGGACATTATTTTCACAAATCGAACCATGAAGTTTAATGTGGATCTCACGAGACGAGTAGGCTTATTTTGTGGCAAGCACTAGAAAGTGCTAATCAAAAGCTTGATGAATATTGGAAAACACATACATTGAAGGATTCACAATATGGAATTAGGGATAATAGAGCACTGAATAATAAAAGTTTGGCCTGTGAAGATGGAAATGAATGTGACATTGTTGTTCAAGATCCCAATCGAATAAGAGCGAAAGGTAAAGAAATGGGTGAAAGACTGAAGGGCCATTTTGAGAAGCATCAAAGGAAATCTTCACTAAGGGAAGGCGATTCCCAATGTTTTACTGTCTTTTTTAATGAAATTGTTTAATTTCTCAAGGTTTTTCTGTTTTTTAAATTAATTGTTTTTCTTGTTAAACGCAGAAAAAAGAAGGAAAACACAAGCTGCTACAGCAAGGGGAAATAGAAGCCAAGATACTTCGGACCATATCAATTTGCCATTAAATGAAGAAACAAGCATAGCAGCCTCCGATATACCCAATACAAGCTGGAATTATGAGGTTGTCCTGCATTCGTTTTTATTTTGGTAAATAATACTTTATACTGCGTAGAATTAACTTTTATTTGTTCTCTTCTCTTGAAGATTCCTGCTTCTTACCCATCATTCACATCCATGTTACAAGCTTGTAAGGTGGAATGGTAAAAATTATACATTGTTGAAGCTTCGATTTTCTTCAATAGGAATGGTAAAAATTATACATATGGAGCGATATGTTTGAATCATTTATTGTTGAATCTTAATAGGATGTCACAAACAATGGCATTTTGGATCGGGACCAAAATGATGCTGACTAGTGTTCTGCTTCTATGCTGCCTAGTGTTTGGCATTTTGGACTGTATTGTTTAATATTTAATGGATTTATATTTATATGTGCTTTATTTCCACTTGGTTGGGTGTATTGGTGATTTTGGATTGGTGTACGTCGTTTCTTAGCTACTTAAAGACTAAGAACTCCCTTCCTTGGATGTCTTTTTACTATAGTTGATGATGAATAAAAACCATAGACCTCCCTTCCTTGGATGTCTTCGCATGATAAGAACTTTGAATGGTCTTTGGCTGTTGTAATGGTAAGCAGCTATCCTTATTTTAGACATTTTCTATTGTCTTTTGCATTAGCTTATTCATTTGATTATTGCTGGATTTTGGCATTATTATCAGGACAGAGAGCCTAACCAACTGGAGCTGCTCAAGGGGTAAAAGGGAAATCCAACTTCTGTTGCAGTAGAATGATGCTCTGTTGCAAAAATGCTGAAATTTCTTGAATTGATCACTTGTTGCAGCAAAATGCTTTTGGGGATGAATGCCTTTTGGGGGATGGATGCTGCAGATGTTCTAGATTAAGTGCTGTTGTAATCTTTTACTACAATGTACATTGAATTTAGATTGATTATAGTGATTACATTGCACTGTACATGGCTATGATTTGTAGCTTGACTTTAGATGTTTCTGCAGCTGCATATGTTCATGTTTTGATATGTAGATTGACTTTACATGGCCATGTTTGCAATATTATGATGTTCAATCTCTCTTTTTATGAAGTTGTTCATGTTTAGATGTTCTGTTTCTGCAGTTATTTCTGCAGCTATTTCTGCAATATTTTGATGTTCAATCTCTTTTTATTATTGAGTTGTGCATGTTTAGATGTTTTGTTTCTGCAGCCGTGTCATATTTCTGCAGCTGTTTCTGCAGTATTTTGTAGTATTATGATGTTCAATCTCTCTTTTTATTAAGTTGTTCATGTTTAGATGTTCTGTTTCTGCAGTTATTTCTGCAGCTGTTTCTACAATATTTTGCAGTATTTTGATGTTCAATCTCTCTTTTTTATTAAGTTGTTCATGTTTAGATGTTCTGTTTCTGCAGCTATTTCTACAGCTGTTTCATATTTCTGCAGTATTTTTGCAGTATTTTGATGTTCAATCTCTCTTTCTTTCTCCTTCTTTCTCTTCTTAATCTCCCTTAACTCTTCTACACAGCCCTACAAAAGGTCACAGAAACTCAATGCAATACCAATTCAACAGCATTTCACAACCACAACACACCATAAACCAAACTACCAAATGAAATACCAATTTAACAGCATTTCACAACATTTCACAACCACAACACCATAAACCAAACTACCAAATGCAATACCAATTCAACAGTATTTCACAACCAAAACTCAATAAAAACAACCAATCTCAAAATAAGAATTCACAACACAATCTCAATAGATTAAATCAAAGGCTAGCACCAACTAAATTTCATCAACTAACAACACCAACACAAGACACACATTTTTTGCAAATGTAACAATTTACCAACTTCTAACAAATTAAATCACAACTCCCCAAATCACCAACTTTTACCAACAATAGCTACACAACCCTACAAAAGGTCACAGAAAAAATCTGCACAAGACATTTTGCTCCAATATAGTAAAACCCCCTCAAAACTTCTGTCCAATATCCATAAAACTGCACAACACATTCTGACCAAGATGTGTCTAAACTGCACAACACCATTTCAATCAATCTCTACTGGCCAAGCATTCAAAAAAATAAAATAAAATAAAAAATTCATACATTATCAATTGATCATAGAAACAAATTACAATATCTACTGCCCAACACACAAGGAATCTGCCAAATTTCAAAAAAGACTGATTCATATATTATCAAGAGTTGTCCCTTACAAATATAGTACAATGAATTAAACATCCTAACTAATATTCAACTCTGTACATCTTTGACCTAAGTTGAATCTATCATCCTTTCTTCAACCATCTAGAAGGGGGTTGTAGGGGTAGAGGTGGATCAAATCGTGGAGAAGATACCCGATTGGAATCACTTTGGTTTGCTGTGCTGCTAGAAGCTTCTTTGTGTGCCTTTTTATAGGACAACCATGCATGCTCAGCTTCTTCAACTGATGCAAAAGACTTGAAAATATTTCCTTTATAGCCATTGGTTGCTTTATGGCAGTCTACCCAATCTTCAAATACATCATGTTGTCTCCCTTCAAAAACGACATAGAACTTTTTTGGAGGCATAATCTGTTTCAAAAATGAAAAAAGGGTAAGATCATCACATGTTAAAAGTTTCTGAAGACAAATTTATGCATAGATTCCTGGACTAATGGCTAATAGAGGATATAGATAATATCACAACAGAGTTTAACAGAGGAAAAGTCATAAGATCACCAGCAAATCCACAATATATATCAACAAGTAGTTGATTAAATCCACAACCTCACAATAAAGAAAACATAAAGCAAGAGGGAATGTGCATTGCTCTTTACAAACAAACTTGTTATCCTTACTGCTTCCTCTAAATGTCTTATAGCTGTGACTATTTTCTCTACTCAAGCTACAGTAGTTCTCCATTGGAAGATAATCAGGACATTACATGTTAAAATTTTCTGAAAACAAATTTATGCATAGATTCCTGGACTAAATGCTCAAGATTGATTCTTTTTTTACAAGCCATTTATAATTAGCAGTGGCATCACAACACTTATATGCTGCCCAACTTTTAAGTTAGATCAACATCACTTCAAGCCATTGCGATACCACAAGTTATAGGATAGCTATGTAATAATAATAATAATCAAGACACACACTGTCCAAGATCAAATGTAATTCCATGTTTAGATTGGATCCTTCATTCAATTATGGTTAAAAAATAATGACTTGCAATGATTTCAACCCAAGAATTCCTTAATTGTGCTGAACAATTATCCTGGAGATTCTTCTTCAGTTTTTGTTTGCCGAGCAATTTCAGAGTGCATTTTGCCAATCTAGATGCAGAATCGCACTGTACAATTGAATCCAAATCTGCTCATCCTTTAAAGAGTTCCAACCAAATATTTCTGGCTCTCATAATGTGCCTTGTCCGAATTGTCAATTGTAGGCATCTTCCAATGATATGAACATAACCCCAAATAACGAATAAAAGACAATGGTTAGCAGTGGCATCTTCCAATGATTAGAGCTGTAAACGAACCGAACGTTCGCGAACAAAAGCTCGTTCGAGCTCGTTCGTATTCGAATAAGGTTCGTTCATTTAATAAATGAACGAATTCGAACATGAACTCGAGCTCGAATAATAAACGAACGAACTCGAACATGTTCACGAACATATTCGAACGTTCGTGAATATATTATATATATTTTAAAATTAATTATATTATATTAATTATTTTATTTATATTTTATAATATTAAGATTTATTCTTAATAAATCTTATATTATAATATTAATATTAATAATATTTATTTAATATTATAATATTCAATTATTTTTAATTAAAATTTGAATTATTATTTTTATAAATTTTAAAATAAAAAATATAAAATAAACGAACTCGAACAATTCGAACTCGAACGTTAATCAAGTTTTTTTGAACTCAAACTTAAACGAACTCGAACATTATCAAACAATAATTGAACGAACTCGAACATGAACTCGAGTTTGAATAATAAACGAACGAACTCGAACAGCGTTCGATTATATTTGAACTCGAGCTCGAAAATGTGATACTCGATTCGTTCGTGTTCGAATACAGCTCTACCAATGATTGCTAAATGCTCAAGATTTATTCGTTTTTTTTACAAGCCATTTATAATTAGCAGTGGCATCACAACACTTATATGCTGCCCAGATGTAAGTTAGATCAACATCACTTAAGAATAATAACACCACCACTAAAACACAAATAAAAATGATAACCTACCATGCATGTCTTTCTAAACTATAGACAATATCACAACAAAACAGAGGATAAATCATAAGACCACCAGTAAATCTAAACTCAAGTTTCAGTAGTTCACCATTGGAAGATAATCAGAACATTGATTCCTTTCCGCTCCCAACTAAAATCCCACTTTGAAGTTGCAAAAAATAAATAGATACATAAAATTTATCTACAATCAAAATTTTCGTTTTACTTGGAAGCTACTCAGAGAATAGAAAATTATCTACAATCAAAATAGAACAGAAAATTCCGCAAACTCAGAGAATTTTGCAACTAATTGGCCTGTTTTTTCTCAGGCTCCTCATTGAAGACAAACTAAAACTTCTCGTTCATAAAAAACAAGCAAAGACATTCTGCTAATAAAGTATAATTTTTTGATAAATCATATAATTTAAACAGAATTTTCATGAATTTTCATAAAATCCTAGATCTCAACCATAAAATCCTTTCCACTCCAAGACAAAATTTAGTGAGGAAGTTACCTAAATTTTGACCTCAAAAGGGGAGTCCAGGCTATGCGTCCACTCCGGTCGACATCACTGAACCCGTTGACTCAATGACAGAAAGAAGCAGAAAGAGCGCAGGAGGAAAGTGGCCGAGCGAGGTCTCTGCCTCTACATACAGGCGGGTATTGCTGCTGCCGTGAAAGAGTGGGAGAGAAAGGATGACGAGGTCAGGCGGCCAGAGGTCAACATTACCGTTGATAGAGGACTCAACCACGGACAAAAACAGAGAGGGGGGAGGAGGGGGTGAACAGTGGCCTAGAGCATTCAGATCTCTAGGTTAGCGGCGGACATTGTTAGCGGCGGACATCGTTAGCGGCGGACATTGCCACTGCCGTGAAAGAAAGGGAGGTAGGGGAGGACGACGATCGGCGTGTAGAGAGAGCGTGAGTGGGAAAGGGAGAGAGGAGAGAGAGAGAGTGTGTGGCCGAGTAAGTGAGGAAGAGAGAGAGCGTGGGTGATTGGAATCCGATGATATCGACCGGATTTGGCGAACTTTCAAAATTTTTGCCAGAGAATTCGGCATCGGTTTAACCCTGGTTGGGTTAAACGATTAAAATGAAAAAAATAAAAAAAAAAAGCTTGAATTCTGAATAAAATAATACACATGGACAAGTGTCTCACTTGGAGGACCTAGTCCAGAGGTGGAGCCGTAGTAGATCGGATTTTGGCGGCCCTGCCCATGCTTCCTCAGCCAACGGGGGAGGCCCAAACAGCCCTCGCATCCTGCCAAGTGCAGCTTCCGCCCTCTACCCCCCTGCCCTCCGGGATGAGGCTCTATGTATGTCCTATAAATATAGGAGGATTAGAGAGTTTGTTAGATAAGCAAGGACATCTACGTATCTTCGGGGAGTATAATCTATTTCAAAGTGTCAATTCAGATAGGAGAGAGAGAGGGAGAAACTAAAGCCATTTGTGTTTTGTTGAAAGTTTTTCCTCAACCAAAAATTTCATCTTTCAAATCTTTTCCCGAGCATCCACTTTCTACGCTCTCTCTCCCGTTCTTATCATTCCATCAGCCTATCTGGGCTCCCTCCGTTTTTTGTTGAACGTCTTGTTTTCATTGCATATCTTGATATAATCTTCTTTAAAACCTGTAACATTCTCCATTCAGATCATTCAGACAAGGTATAAAAATCTTTTCCTTTTCGAGATTTATTGCTGTTCTGCATATAAATGATGTGAAATGTTGGTATGTCGCATAAAGGTTGTCTGCTTTTGGCATTTATTTTAATAGGATTTGATTTGCATAGGATTCTTGTTGCCTTAGAAAGAATTTCTATTCTTGTTTGTGAGACTCGAGCCTCATTTCTGTTCTTGCTATATACACGTTAAAGCCACCTTTTTGTTGGTGGGTGCTACTAGGTTCTCGTTCTTATTGCACAGATATGTACATGAACAGCCAGATCTTCTATCTTGCTACCTTATCGTGTTTCTTTTGACATACTATATTTATATATAATCTTCGTCTGAAATTGCTCGAATCCCCGAACATCAAGGTTTTTGCATTTTGCTTTTGTCTACTTTTGTTTACAGGTTATTTTATAGTAATGTCATTGTTTGACCTTTGTCTTTTGGAATAGGCTGTGCTGCAATTTTTGATATTTGGTGGTTTTCAATTTATGCAGATTAAATTCTTCTCTGACATCTAATCGGACATCCCAGTCCTATGTGCGATATGGGTGTGACATTTTCCTGCCCATTCGCAAATATTGATGACTTAGATGCTCGATTTGAATCCTATTTGGTTAGACATATAAATTTCGAAGGTGAATATGCGAGAACCGCATTACGCTCTCTTAGTTTCAATGGTCGAGATTCCGAATCTGCAATGAAGAAGTCACTTGGTTCTGGAAAAATGATAGTTGAAGGGTCTCTAAGCTTTAATGGGCGGGGATTGGAGACCAAGATCTCACTGATGGCTCCTCCCGTGGCCTCAGAAAACAGAACAATGACCAGATCAGAGACCAGTAAGACGAAGGTGGTTGTCCCTGACAAATCACCCTTAGCAGGTAGCATGTCTGAGAAAACTAGCCCAATGCTCTTACCAGGATGTAGCCAGAATAGAGACCTGGCAGCTGTAAAGTTGCAGAAAACATATAAAAGTTTCCGAACTAGAAGACAGCTAGCAGATTGTGCAGTTTTAGCCGAACAAAGATGGTTCGTATTAACGAATAATAATTGACTCATTTGATAAGATAATTTCAGTCTTTTAAGTTAGTTGCACGTAAGTAGCCGTTTTAGTTGGATGTTTTGATTTATATTCTAAATTCAGTTTTTCTTTCTCTAAATTTTCATTTAGATTTTAATGGTGTTATTTTCAGGTGGAAAGTATTAGATTTTGCTGAACTTAAGCGTACGTCTGTTTCATTCTTCGACATTGAAAAGCCTGAAACTGCTGTTTCACGGTGGTCAAGAGCAAAATCAAGAGCAGCTAAGGTAGTTCATTATAATTGGCTTATAGTTTTTAGTCCATCCATGTTAAGGTTCTAAAAATGGTATATTTTTCACCAATGTCAGGTGGGTAAGGGTTTGTCAAAGGCTGAAAAGGCACGTAAACTTGCTTTGCAGCATTGGCTTGAAGCAGTAAGTTCTCTTTCAAATTGAAGTAGGGACAAACATACTGATTCTTTCCTTATTAAGCCACGTTCTGATTCATTTCCATCTCAAATTAGATTGATCCTCGACATCGCTATGGCCATAATCTGCAATTTTACTATGTCAAGTGGCTACAATGTGAGAGTAGACAGCCCTTCTTTTATTGGTAAGGCTTTTCTAAGAATAACAATCTCAAGTTCATCTAGAATTCCATTTCATTTACTAATTTTTTAATAAAAAAAATCTTTTTTCTATGTAAAACCTAAAATTGCACAGGCTTGACATAGGAGAAGGTAAAGAAGTAAATCTCGAGAAATGTTCTAGATCTAAACTTCAACAGCAATGTATCAAATATCTCGGTCCGGTGAGTTGACTTACTTCTTTGTTTAAACTTCCTAGAATGATAATCTTTTTTTTTTTTTCGAACTCTGAAAATTGTTCAAACAACTGAAAAGAAGCCAAAGAAATATGACTTAACACAAAATGTTTTGTCCCCTCAGATTGAAAGGAAGGCATATGAAGTGTCTATAGACGATGGCAAGTTCCTTTACAAGCAAAGTGGTCAGCTTCTCGACACAAGAGGTGGTCCTGAGGATGCCAAGTGGATATTTGTACTTAGTGTATCCAAGGTCTTGTATGTTGGGATGAAGAACAAGGGCACCTTTCAACATTCAAGTTTCTTGGCTGGTGGTGCTACATTGTCTGCGGGGAGGCTAATAGTGGAAAATGGCATTCTAAAGGTACAGAGATAAGAAAATTCAATTCTTCAGCTGCTCCTCTTAAGTTATTTATCCTGGTGGTTGTTCTTTATTTTCTAATCTTATCTTTTGGATGAAATAGGCTGTCTGGCCTCACAGTGGGCATTATCTCCCAACAGAAGAAAATTTTGAGGAATTCATGTCATTCCTTAAGCACCGCAATGTTGATCTCAGCCTTGTGCAGGTAGAACTGCTAATCTTGTCTTTGTATAATCAAATGTAAAACTGCGGTCAAATGCTGATTTATGAGCCTTTTCAATAATTATTTCCTTCTCTCCTATCATGCAGAGAGCCCCAACTGGTGAAGAAGAAGGCACCATTCTCAGAAAAGCGAGTAGCATTAGCCTACATGTTAGCAAGTCAGAACCAGATTTGAGCTGTGCAAGCAAAGACAAGAATGACAAAACCACAGATGACATGGGAAGTGATATAAGCAAGAAATATAGCAAAGATACTGAGAATGCACAACCAATCATATCAAGAAGGTCTCGAGAACAGCAAAGAAAGATTGGTTTACTTCAAATACCAAAAAAGGAGGATATCTTGCAGTTGTTTATGAGGGAAGAGCAAGAGAAACAGCCAAGGCAAAGATGCAGAAATGCTTACACTGTGGAAAGTTCATCATCGGACGGATATGAAACAGCAGAAGAAGATGTATCAGACTCCGATGAGGTTTCAATTACCAAGCAAAACTTATTTGATGAAGATCCCGAAGAAGACTACGAAGAAGACATCCCCAAAGAAAAGATTATGAAGAGAATAAATTCACATAAAGGAATGAAATCCTATCAGTTAGCGGATCAGTTATCTTGTAGATGGACCACTGGAGCGGGGCCAAGAATTGGATGTATGAGGGACTATCCTTCAGAGCTTCAATTTCGTGTTTTAGAAGAGGCTCATTTATCTCCAAGGAGTTCACTGTCATCTCCCAGGAGATCCTCAAATCTTACTCCTAAGAACTACCGAAGAGAAACTCTTGGCAAAAGTCCACTTGCTTCATAATTTTCCAAAGTGACGGTACAATAGACGCCAGATAGAGAATCCAAGGCAGAGGTGTCTGGGAAGGGAGAGCTAGCACAGCACAGGAAACCCATGTTGAGGAAGTCTCTTTCCGTGGTTTTTTTGTTCTCCTTCCAAACTCTGAGTAGTAACTTTTTTTTTTTAATTTTTTTTTAATCATTCTTTTTCAGAATTCTTTTTGTAGATCATACAGGGGATATTGATCGCATTTTGTTAGAATCCTCCTTTTCGAAATTCTTTTGCTGTATCCTACACAGTAAATACAAACAAAGGCTTCTAGCATATTCTCATCCTTCGAGTTGTATTTGACAACAGTTATCTTCTATAAATAAAATGCAGCACTCTTAAGTGTGTTTCCTCTACTTTTTTAGAGGAAGTGCACCCTTCTTTTCATGGCAGTTACATACAAGTTATATTGAACTGCAAATGATCTTTCTTGTTCCAGTAACTTCATTTGATCTTGACACTGCACGATCAATTAAGAGTGCAGTTAAGTAGTGTACTGACAACCTAAGGTAATTGGTATCTTTTTGATGGATGAACACCCCTGAATTGTGATATAAACCATGCAGTAATCTATAAGGTAAGTAAGACGCAGGTTGCAGTTGAAAATGTAGTCGCAAATGCTGTCCGAGTGTACCACTATTGCCTTTGATGAGAAAACGAGAACGAAATTTCCATAGGGACTAGGAAGTGGAATAAGCATCATGGGCCAACTACAACTTGTGTTTAACTTCAAGTTTGGCCTCGAAACTCCTCCAACAAAATGACTTTTTTGGAGATTATATGATTTGGATGTGTAGTTGACTTGGAAGAATTCAATCCAGTCTCCAGAATGAAATTTCTATTCTGGGACCAACTTTAGAACTTATAGTAGAGTCAACTACAAAGCAAGAGGGGGTTCCTTTTCTGATACCTTTCAAATTTCCACACGGTGTTGGAAATCCGAGGATTCAAAATGGATATGTTCTAGATAATGGTCATCCAGCACCGACCGTCTCGGGGATAAGCTTTTACGTAGATGACTTGTCTAAAGCTATGTTTCCACAGCAAGAGGGGAAGACATCCAACTCATTCTTCGATAACAATATAAAATACCCTTTCCAAGAAGGGAAACTTCCAAGATTTAACAATGTGTGTGCAAGACTATGACCATGACTGACCCAAATACCGTGTCTAAGGTTGACTGACCCGGTAACCATCCATACCCCTCATGCCTAAGAAGGGTTTGAAAATCAGTGCCTTGACAGAAAAGAGTTAAGAGGGAACCAAACCAGTTTGCTATTCATCTTGATTTACCATTTTTTATTAGAGAATAACATAGCCCAAACTGAGGTTTATCACAATTGTGTAAGCATAAAATGCATCAAAAAAGTAGGTACCATTGATATATTTCTTTCCTTACGTAACATCATTGCAGGATCTATACAATATCATTTACATGTGCACAGTTACAAAATCCATAATTTTGTGCATGAAAGCATTGTGAGACACGCTTTAGATGAATGTTTTTGTAAACCGCAACTAGAAGTACAAGAATTTTCCTTTTAACCGAACTCTTGTCAACTGTATCCCCTGTCAGTCTGAGTTCTTTAACTTCTAACCAGCAGCCACTTGAGAACTCCAGGCACATTTGGAGTAACATCATCATAATACTAAATGCTAACTCCATTAGATGAAAGGAAATATAATATACTCGGCATAAAAGAGATTCCATATAAACCGATAGAATGCCGAGATCTCCTCCTGCAAGAAGCAATCATAATAAGGATCCTTAGAAGGAAGGTAAAAAAAAAAAAAAAAAGCAGGACGACCTATAATGTGATTCATAATATGCAGGTAAAACCAAATGACAGTCTGTAAGGTAATAACAGATATCCTAACAATATTCTCTGCTTCGGATGATTCCTCCAGCAGTACAAAAATGGGTGATGTCTTACAATTTTCAGGTGCAAATTTTGACTGTCAACCATTTTCCAATCAGTAATGCTCTACTTTTGTACATTATATTGTATTTCCAATAATCCGGATCAACCAATCAAGTCCTTTATCCACAATGTGAATCCTTTTGCAACACTTAGATGATGAATAAATCTGGAAAAGCTAGGGGAGACCAGAGACACAGACACAGAGGCTCTAGTTCAGAAGAAAGATTAATATAGGAATAACATTCTCTCCTTAAGATGATTGCACGTTATTGCTCTATTCATCAATTTTCTATAACAACGGAGAACAAGGAAAAGAAATAGTCAAACAAGAATGGTTACCTTTCCATAATTTGCTTTCTCCAATATCCATGTCTGCATAGACAACACAACATGCTTAAGTAACAGAAATATGACTGGAAATGAGAATAGATACATAAGAAGCAATGGGTTTTGTTCCTTATTCCTAGTTCCAATTCTATTACCCTTATTATTCCCAAATTTGAATGCAAATCCAAGCTAAGTGCGTGCAGACACCCAGAGCAAGAGAGAAAGAATGCAAACTGAAGCTCTCTCTTGCAATTATTGACATTTAAAGTAGTACCTGGAAAGTTAAACTCAAAGCCAGTATGACATGTATGGGTATCATCAATCTGCACCTGAAAGCCTGGATTATTTCATGGAGAAGATGTGCTTCATATCAATACCCATCAAGAAAAGAATCAGCTTCTTAATATTATATTTCTTTGGACCTAAAATATAATAATATTTAGCTATTGCAAACCGGAGGAGCAGTTGTCACGAGAACTCTCAGGAGGCAAAATTCACCTGAGGCATGTAAATTGCTGCCAAGACAGCACCAATGTAGTTTATCAATAGAAGTCCCGAACCAAGAAATGCAATTTTCCTCACACCAAGCTTTGTTGCTAGAGTAGATATCTGAAACCTACAAAATGAATGGAAAGAAAGAGAGTATTGTCAAGTCTAAAGCAACAAGGGTTGCATTGCATATATTCGGGCAATGGAAGACTAACTGCAACTTAATTCTAACAAGTTAATAGCTTTTTAATCTACCATGTTCAAGCATCCATCATTACAATGACTAAAGGAAAATGAGCTTCATACTTCAGTGTGAAGTCAATCACTTAAAGAGGTGACCATACTCTGTATTCAAAGCATCCGATTGCAATCCAAATTTATGATAGAGATGATGATGATATCAACTAACAAGTAAAAAGCAGTGAACTTATATAAAAGACTTACTTGCGATCACCCTCGACATCTGGAAGATCTTTAGTTATAGCAATGACCAGTGCAAATAATGTCACAAAAGTTGTAATGAAAGCCACAGGAGAGCTGGGAACAGAACATTTATGTAAATATGAAAATGTCAACATGGAAGGGTAAAAGAATTACATATCCAAAACAGCCGAGGTACATATTTTCCAAAATGAAAGCATAAATGCTATTAGATAAACTGAGGCATCTTAAACTGCAAACCAGACATCAGGTTCATATATTCTGAAGCTAGAATTGCATTAATTGAAAATATTTTCTCTAAATTAACTTTAGGTAACTTCATTGAGTGAGGACTTAGTCAGAGTTACTATCGCTCTTTACATTCCAGCAGAGTTTTTATTTTTATTTTAATTGATCTTTTCTGTCAGGGGAGGGGGGCATTGATGGTGGATAATATGTGTTGACTCAAACAGAAAAAATATCATTCGTTAACTGACCTCCATTCAAATGTTAGCCCAAGAGCAGCTCTTGTAGCATAATATACACCATAGTTAAGAAGAAAACCACGAACCTGCAAAATATTCATAATGACTTCACATATAAAGACATTAGCTGTCCTTTATTCAAGACTTGCATATTTCTTGTATCCCCATGAAGAAAGCTGATATTTATAGGGTAAAATAGTGAAAAGTGAACAAAGACTTCGGTCATACATAACATATCTAGCATAGCTGCAACTTTCAAGATTATGATTTGAACTTTATAACTTATGATTTGACACAGGCGAATTCTAAGGTTTCTGCAAGATATTAAGAAGTTATGTTGAGAATATCTTATTGCTTGTTTGCTGCTATTGCATTTACCACCATGAGCCAAGGGGCAAATATTAATTCAAGCCTTCACCTGTAACAGAATACTGTCAGGATAATGATACAAGGAACTGAATTAGATGATTGTCTGATTTAGAACTAATTGATTCAAATGCTGTGACATTTTTGGCACCCTTCCGAGAAAAGCTTTTCATTTTGCAAACTAAAGACTTCTAAATGATATTTATCACTTTATCCCTTAAAACTTGGATTTTGTTTCTAACAAATACTCCTTCCGTCCCAACTAAATTGACCTACTTACTATTTTGGGTAGTCCCAAAACAATTGACACTTTTTTAAAAGGAAAGTTTTTAATATATTATACATTATAGAATAATCAATATACCCCACATATATTACTTTTATATACTTAGATTTGACATAAAGTATTATGAGACCCACATATTTCTTATTTTTTATTATACTATATTACTATTATATTATAACTTTTATTTTTACATAAAATATTGCGCCAAGTCAAACACTGCCAATTTGGAGGGGATGAAGGGAGTACTTTCTTTTATCCCAATAACTGATAATGAACTCATAGCGGTCATCACTTATATGAAGCTTCAACAACTTAAATTTCCAAGTTTAAAAGCTACTAGAATATTTAGCAGATTCAACAACTTAAATTAAGTGTTTCAGCACTACACAACAAACTTTAGATCAAAAGAGGTGGATAAAAGACAACTGGCCGTACCGTAGCAATAATAAGAAATGCTACTACCGGATGTCTCTTCATGCGAAATGGAGGAACAGAATAAATAGTGCCAAGGAAAAGGCCAAGGGTGTAAAGTTTAGTGATGAAAGGACCAAAGTTCAATCCGACAATTAAAATGCCAGTTGCAGCAAACAGCAGCACAAGTAACCATGCAGATCGAACCGAAAGATCACCTGCAGCTATAGGCAGATAAGGTTTGTTTACCCTGCAATTGAAAAAGAGATTCAATAAACCAAAGCAATGAATCAATTATGAACACAAGCCTAAAACACCAATACTTTTTATGACTATTTCTGTTTTCAGGACTCAGTTTGCCATCTTCTGGCCACAGAACACCATTTTTCTGTACATATGCCCCGCTATGCCAACATACCAAGACACTCGAAGGTGAATGTTCTGTAACCGAATAGCACAAGCTTTCAGACACTGGGTTTGCCCTTCGAGATATTCAGACACTAACGCTTTGCAGAAGGCTTCCCCAATATTGGGAAATACACATTCGTGCATATTTGTTTAATGCACTGGTTACTGTTGCTTACTTGTCTATGCCAATGTCATATATCTGATTGATGCCCACTATATATCCATTGCCGCACAAAAGAGCAAGAAGACCAGATAAAGCCTTCAAGAGCAAAGACCACTTTATCAAGTTTGGGTTCTCAATTAGAGCTCTTGTTACCAGTGAGCTGCCAACAGAAAACAAAGAGACTAATATTTAACAGTAAATAAATATTACAGCTGCAGAATTCACCTCTAATACATAGTGATACATAAACATCATAACTTACAAAGATCCCAATGCTGTTCCACGAATGGTGTGTGGCCTCAGAAACCTCCAAAATGCATCTCTGAACTGTGAAACTTTGCTTAGAACAGGATCCGAGGATCCAGCAGCACCAACTTGAGAGCAAGCCTGGCAATACAATGACACTGCCATGTAATGCCAATGATAAAAAATTTTCTTCATTTATGCCTCATCTAAGAAGGCCAACAATCTCATTTATACCATATGCAAACAGCATAACTGAACTGTCAATTTGAAAGGCCACAAACTTTAAGAAAAAACTCTAGTCCTACTGCACCTCAATTTGCTTTCACCATTCAATCAATGAATATGGAATTAGGTTGCGCACCAAGGAAACTG
Source organism: Voacanga thouarsii (assembly GCA_026120185.1). Taxonomy (NCBI): domain Eukaryota; kingdom Viridiplantae; phylum Streptophyta; class Magnoliopsida; order Gentianales; family Apocynaceae; genus Voacanga; species Voacanga thouarsii. Next base: position 954,633 of record JANUWF010001938.1, read on the forward strand.
GAAAACAATGATTTTTTTTTTTTAATAGCATTAAATAAGATATGGCCTTATTAATTCAGAAACATAAGATGAGAACATGATCCCCTGCTTCAAAAGGCAATTCCGAGCCTTACACTCATCCACATAATAACAAAACAAGTGGCTGACATTTGCAACTTCACCAATATCTATTCAGCTTAATTAAATTGCCTCTTAAATCCGTGGCAGTCCTGAAATCCAGAAAATATATGTACTGAACACATGCATCAATCAAGTGAAAGAGTCTATATACAAATACCATAAAGAATAGCGGCACAAGAATTCTAAAGATCGTCCCTTTTTTCTGTAAGTAACTTAGAAATACGCTGATATGAACCCAGTGGAATTGTCTGTGCGTAAAGCGTTTAAGGAAAGAGAAATGCACAGTTAAAGACAACTGAATTTGCATTGCTAACAGAGAAAATTTTCTTTAGCTAAAAACAGGCTCGAATTCTCCTTTCATCCTTGTGAAATTGAAAACTTCTGCTTATATACAATGGGAAATTGAAAATACCGGGACAGAGATGCGCCCGTAATGCCTAGTCGAGGCAGTCCCTGAGAATGGTTTGTAACTACAGAGCCCAATTGCGAAGGACAAGTTCTTGGAAGATTTAAGCCCCCAATTAGCAGCTTGGCAGGTGGACCCAAAGAGTGCTTTTCTGCAGCGAGTTGAATTTGCTGAAGCAGAAAGAACTGAAATTTGAAGGGAAGAGGAAGATGACATTGCGAGCTCCATCTCACGGCCACGAGGGCGCTTGTAAGGTCGCTAAGTGGCATAATCAGCCGATGGGGCTCTGTTGTTTGTTATGTTCTTGCCCCCGTGCCCCTTACACTTCTTATAAATTTCACATCACCCCCCGACGAAACTGAGGTACCGTACTGTGTATGATCGCTGGAATTGGAACTGGAACGAAATTTTCATTTTTTTTTTAGAAAAAAAGAGAGATTAAATTAGTTTTAGGCTCCATTTAATAGTGATGAACCAATCGCTGAATTATAAAAGTAAAAAATATGATCACAGTTCTGAAAGTCGATTTGTAATTCCTTCTACACGATTCTAACAACAAAGGATACAAATAATTTTGAAAAATAAAAATAAATAATTTTTTTTTTCATATCTATATATTCCTCATCACTTATCTGTTTTCCCTTTATATCTTTTCTAATCTTAGTATTAAATTTTTTTATATTTTTAACTTAGTATTTTTTTTAAAATTAAAAAATGTTCCACATTTTAAATAAAATAATTATAAAATTTTAAGTTAAAAATTATATCATAATTGTAGAATTTATATGAAAAGAAAATTTGTCGAATTTTTTAAATATTTTAAATTAATAATAATCAAATTTATTTTTTATGAACATTAAATTTTGAATTATATAAAAATAAATAAAATAAAATTTGTATTTAAATATATAAAATCCTATTTACTTAATTTTTATTTAATATATTTATTTGAAAAGAAAAATATATAATTAAATTGTATAATAATATAAAAAATATTTAAAATAATTTTAATTATATATAATATTTTATTTTTAAATTTTTAAATATTTTATATTATTTTTTTTTAATTTTGAATCTATCAAATAAAAAAATATAATTTGAATAATATTTTGTGAATTTATTTTTTTTAAAATTATATTATATAATATTACCTTTTTGTCAACTAACTATCCTTAAACAAGTGGTCCAAAACCCAGACCAAATATCCCTCCATCGGGCGCAAAATGCCTTCAGTGCAAAATCGTTGTTGGGCTTATACAATGTCATGGGCCACGAAGCCCAAGATTTCTTCTTCCTTTATATACCCTCAGTGCCGATTAGGGTTTTGCTTAGTTCCTCTTCAGCGTTCTCTGCTCCAGCTTCTGCAGCCTCATCTACGCTACTTTGAGGTCTATTTCTATCTTTATTCTTTCATTGTTGAAAGGGTTTATATATAAGCCTCGATTTTGATTTTGTGTTTGTATTTTTTTAGCTGGTGAATAGGAACAGAGGAAGCAATGGCGACAGGAATAGTAGCGGCTGCAAGTTCTGATGAAAAGAAGACACACAGTGATGTCTTGCTCTTCAACCGCTGGTCTTATGACGATGTTCAGGTCCGCTCTTTCTCCCTATGTGTTTTTCATAATTCTTGTATAGGTATATTCGATTTCGTCATTTTGTCTTACAAAGCTTACAGTACTTTAGAACAGAGAAAGTCTCTCTCTTTTAAGAGATTGTTAGATTAGGTTTTTAGTGCTTCCGATCTATTGTATTGAAATATTGTGCTTATTGTATAAATTGTACAATAATACCATTAACTTTATCAGATTTTTAAGCAAGTTTTTGTTTTTATACTAGATTTTTTTTTTTTTGGGAGCAATTTGAAATGTAGATGTTTTGTTGATTCTGTAGTTTTTGCTTTCTTTTTATTACTTGCTTTCAGAAAAATCTAGTGAGGTGGTTTCATATAGTTGGATGGATTGATTAGGTTGAAACTTCCTTTGGAATTATGTCCTGTTATTAGAACTAGAGATTTTGGAATTTATTTGCCATTTTATTAAATGCTGATTTAAGCTTTTTCTGGTAGGTTACAACTTCAATTATTCTAAAGTAAATGAGGCAGCTGCTGCAGTGTGTCACAATATCTGGAATTGTTAATTTAATGTTTTAACTCTCTGTCTTTGAAATTAAGTGTTTATAGACTTTAAACTGACCGGCATCCATATATATGAATAGCTACTTGTCTTGTATTTTATTGTTTAACATTCCTTTTGTTATGAGTAGTCCCAGTTATCCTGAAACTATTTTTTGGGGTAATTTCATTTCAGACCGTGAATCATTATTTTAATTGGCCGTGTTATTCAATATGCTTATTGTCAGTTTCTTGGAATTCTAATCTCATTGAACTAAGAAGCCAGTTTGGTGGATTCTGTCTTTTTACATGATTTTCTTGATACATGAGCCACTTTATCATGTTGCGAATATTTATTATTGGAGTTCTTCTTATCTTACAGATCAGTGACATTTCTGTGGAGGACTATATTACTGCAACTGCAGCCAAGCACGCAACATACATGCCCCACACTTCTGGCAGGTACCAAGTTAAGCGCTTCAGGAAGGCACAATGCCCCATTGTTGAGAGGCTGACCAACTCTCTCATGATGCATGGCCGAAACAATGGGAAGAAGCTCATGGCAGTTCGTATTGTCAAGCATGCTATGGAAATCATTCATTTGCTGACTGACCAAAATCCCATTCAAGTCATTGTTGATGCTGTCATTAATAGGTAAATACTTTGTTACTGCTTGAAATAGATAGGCCAAAATATGTGAAAGCATTGTGCTGCAGAGCTGTTAACTTTTTGTAAATGATGTGTAATTGACCATTTCTTCTCTCACTGTTTTTGGATGCATAGTGGTCCAAGGGAAGATGCAACTAGAATTGGTTCAGCTGGTGTTGTGAGACGTCAGGCTGTTGATATTTCCCCACTTCGCCGTGTTAATCAGGCTATTTATTTGCTAACAACTGGTGCTCGTGAAAGTGCTTTCCGGAACATCAAGACCATTGCTGAATGCCTTGCTGATGAACTCATGAATGCTGCTAAGGGTTCCTCTAACAGGTATCGAGTTTTATGCATTTGCGATGCTGAATAAACATAGTTATGCTTGTGTAGTGAGATTAGAAATCTTATTTGCATAGATTATTAATAGTGAACTCAATATCTGCAGCTATGCTATTAAAAAGAAGGATGAGATTGAGAGGGTTGCCAAGGCCAATCGTTGAAGGCAGATAATGGAGACACTCGCATCAAGACAGTTTTGTTTGTTCTTTCAGTATCTGTTGTCGTAGAACTCTAGAAAATCATGAAATATTGAAGTTGTGAACAATTCCTTAGAATGTACGGGTTGGATTTTGTCTGGTTTGTTTTTGTTTTGTTCGTAAAAAATATGGTTTTGCTTCTATCGTCAGATTTAAACAGATTCTATTTATTTCGTAGCATTTGGCATTCTCCATTGACCCCTGTTTAGTTGTTGCGTAGTCTTTTGAGTGCTGGGTGATCTTTAAGTATTTTGCTAGCTCTACAGCGAACATGCTTGTGCTTGTTGATAATTTTTGAATGTTTGGTCTGTTGCGAGCGAATCATGCATTGGAATATAACCACACCGGGTTTCCATTGACGTGTGGCTGTTTTCTTGAGTAGAATTCTGGCCTTGTCTTTTCTCATTTTGAAGAATGTTAGACCGAAAGCTGTGAGGGGATCGTGTCCAAGTTCCTCAAAGCTCGTACATAGCAGTTCCAATGCTATATCTTGAACCACTCGGCCATCTCTTCATATAATGATTATGACGCCAAACCAGAGTGAATAACGGGTTATTCCTATTATTATTATTATTATTATTATTATTAGGTTATAGATTATTAATTTGTCTACTTTAGTTTTTTTTTCAAAATTTCAATTTGAATTTTACCTCATTTTCTTTATATATCAATAACTTGAATATGGAATTCAAAGGGATCAAATAGGAAAGGATATTCTAAATTATAAAACTATAATGAAATATACGATCAACTATCATATATCGAATTTGAAGTCTCAGAATGAATGTGAATTCATCATATCATTGAAATAAGTAATATTCAAATACCAAATCTGACTTCTATAACCTCCAAAGTCTCAGAATGAATGTGAATTTGCCTGATCATTGATATAAGTAATATCTAAATACCAAATCTGATTTCTATAGACCTCCAAAAGGTTCCTTTCGTTAGTGTCTTTATACATTCGTCTATTTCTATTCTTTGTGGTAAAAGTGTCTTTATACACCCATTTCTATTTTTTGCGGTAAAAGTCGTAATGCCAGAAGAATCATTCATTACCGCAGGGCATAGAGGGGGAGGTCTTATTTGATTGAATTTCTAAATGGGGCACTATGTGGATAAAATATTTATATATCCAATCTATATGTACATAAAATATTAATAATATTTATTTAATGTATATATATTTATATTATATATATATATATATTACTATATTTCTATAATTTATATTTATATATATTAATATATATTAAGTATATCTAATATATACATAAGTACATAGAGTAGATTTATAGTCGTTAGTGGCTTATTATTGAATAATAAAATAGATTTACCTAGTAAATTTAGGATAAAGTGTAATAAATTGTTTCGAGATCGAATCTAATTACTTTTCTTTCATTGAATGAATTGATTTCCATCAGAATAAAGTTCAGTAAGGGACGAGGTTGGTAGACTTTCTAATTTTTATGACAAAGTCCACAAGCAATTCTAATTTATGTAGAAATACTTAACATTCTTCATCATGACGAGACTTTCAGCTTTTAGTTTTTGTATTCTCAAATTTTCTTCTGGGAATTCCTAAAGAGAGAGAGAGAGAGAGAGAAAATGCTATGATGTCACAGCATAAATTATTAAACATCAATATTCTTTAAAAAAAAAAATCTTGAAGGAGAACAATAATAAAATGGAGAAACATTTGATGTTGGAGCCGTTAGCTTCTAACCTAACAAAGAATAAACAAAATGAAAATACATACGCAGAAAAGCCTAGTTGTTCTATTTTAAGTGAGATGAATTTTCTATCATAAAGTCAAATTCATCAATACTGCCAAGTTATTACCAAACAGGCATCTTTCTTTCTTTTGTCTTCATATTTTTTATTCTTTGAGGATGGACAATACATAATGGCATCTTTCAGTTGAGACAACCTTAATATACTCTTATATATGTGGACTAAAATTGGAGAAATGAATAATGCCTATTATCTGAAAAGGACTTTTTGTCTTCCATTTTATCTAGAGCAGCAAAACATCTCTGCCTTAAAACATCGGAAGCCATGGAATGTTATTTGTCTTGAACATATACTCCATTTTGTGAGCATATATGCAATAGATTTCAATACGATATTTATCAGAGAAACTGACATACGGCATTAGTTGTAATTAGCAAAAGCCCTGTGGAATCATGGAATAAGCCAGAGCCTTAGAATGACTAGTAGTGTTTTTGTAGAGATGAGATGATTATCCAATGCTAATTTATGTGATTAAAGAAAGGGAATGCCTTTTTGGATGATGTAATAAAGGAAGAAGCCAATTGCAGCGTGCACGGTAAGTTATTAAACGTTTTGTGTTGATCATTATCTGCATGACTTTATCTACTACGTTGGGGTTATCCAGAGGATTCCTAAGCTCCCTCCAAGTGGCAAGCCTCGGTTCATTCGGGATGATCGATCCTTTCTCATCTTTGACCTGCTTGGACACGGGAGAGGCGAAAAGGGCTATGATCTCTCTGCAATACTAGTGAGAGCAATGACTAGAGAACAAAAGGAAAACGTTTGATATAGTTTTAGCTTTAATTCTTTCTGTTCCTTCACAAATTTCCTCGTATTTTTCAGCCGTGTAAGAGAAAATTTGTCTCTTGAGCTTTGATTAGACTGTGATGTGTATGGCTATTCCTATTATAACAAGTTCTTTTGCATTAGGGAATGAGTGCTTACCGCTGGTCACACAGTCAAGACTCAATACTAAATGCAGCAAAATGTGACATGATTCTCATGATCCACATAGGGCAAGAAGAAAGACTTGAAAAACACTGCAGAATAGAAAGAGGTATCTTTCATGGCGGGGCCTCTCCGATGGATCAAAAAGGTGTGGTTTGTCATTATTTGCAATTGGATCTGGTCCAAACAACTGCTGGAATGTAGAACTTTTTTGCCCGGGCGTACACCTTTGATCGGGTCAAACCAATTTATTTTATACTTCCAGGCTTCAGGAATACTAGGTCCTTGTCCAGGAAATGAAATAGTATCAACTTAATGGCAAGAAATGGATTGCCATATTGGTTAAATGTTCGCAAAAACAGTACGTTCAACAATTCCACAACCATATTGGAAGTTTAAGGTGGTTATGGAACACATTTGCCTCGCCATAGAGTACCAAACACAGAGGAGTTCTTGAAAATTCAGATAGTATCCAAGAAGAGAAGTTCTCTATTAAGGACAGTCATATCTTCCTTCCTTTTCTGTTTTCTTTTCTTTTGGATGGGGGATGGGGGGAATTTTTTATTCAGGATGGTTGTTTATATTAGTAGACGTCAATTCATTAAGCAAACAAGCATAAGAAGACAAGGTCAAATTAATCTGTTAAATTTACATCATTGTATCATAGAAAACAAGGACCTTCTCATGTATATATATTTTCTGACAACAAGAACAAGAACATCTAGACAAGTCGTCCCCAAAAGCTGAGTTGCAAATACCTACTATCAGCTTTCCTTGGAGCTCAGCCGACTATAACTTCTCATTCCTCATTCACTCCTCCCCTTACTCTTAAACCTTGATGGAAATTCACTTCCAACAACAGCCAAAAGCTGCTGTCCCAAGGAGCAAAACAGCCAAATTTAAGGGCAGGAGTAGAAGCAACACTAACAACAAGTATGTTGGGGTGAGACAAAGGCCTTCAGGGAGGTGGGTTGCTGAAATCAAAGATACAACGCAGAAGATTAGGATGTGGCTTGGAACTTTTGAAACTGCTGAAGAAGCTGCTCGTGCATACGATGAGGCTGCTTGCCTCTTGCGAGGTTCCAATACTCGTACAAACTTTGTTACTCACGTCTCCCCTGATTCTCCTCTTGCTTCCCGAATTCAAAATCTTATCAACAACAGGAAAAATGCAAAGCAAAGTGGACAAGATTCAAGAACCACAAAAAGTAGAAATGTCAGTGCTCCAACTCGACGCAATAGCAGCTGTGTAACCAGTAGCAGAAGCGCTTCTAGTCCCGCCCGCAGCTGTATCAGCAGTAGCAGCGTTGACTCTGTTCCCCCGTCCTGTGAGAAAATACAAAATAGCAATCTGTTTGATGATGCATACAAGCCTGATTTGAGCAATTGCTCAGATGAACTTCATATGGGGTCTTCTCAATCTTGCATATCGTGGGGTCATGAACAAGGTTTTGATCGTCGGTTCCCGTTCACGCAAGACCAATTGTTAGACCTGTCCGAGAATGTTGGTTTGCCCGAAACAGGTGACTTGGAGTTTTCAGAATTTGAGCGCGTGAAATTCGAAAGACAGATATCGGCATCCCTTTATGCTATGAATGGTGTGCAAGAGTACATGGAAACTGTGTTTGATCCTATTGAAGCTCTTTGGGATCTTCCTCCTTTGTGTTCTTTATTATGCGAAGATTGATTCCGTAGCCATATCTCCTGCACCCATATCTTTTGCCTTTCTTTTAGTTGTTCTGTATTATCTTCATATTATGTCGTGGAATATTTGGGGCAAGCATGGTTCCTGTTGCCAGGAAAAGGAAATTTAGCCAAATATATATATATATACACACACAAAATTTTCAATCTGATGATGGTGGCCTAAAAATGATCTCTTTATTCAAACTCCAGGACAGAAAATTGTTGCCAACGGCAAATATCAATTGGAGCTTCCGATAATTAATCTCCGCATGGTATAAACAACTACTTTCGGCCGGTATCTACAAGAGTGCTAACCTCTTACATCATCTATCCTTCTTTCAAGCTGTATAGGTCCTCGGAAAATCATTTTGTAGTTTGTGGTGGGCAGGAAGTCCCATTTATCGACTTCTTCTGCTCCTGTAAATCTTCTTGAAACGTTGAAAAGGGTACAAGTGTTCCATGTAGAAACTTTCTTGAAATATGATATTGTACCAGCAGTTGCTTAGAAGTCCTTAATTTTCTTTGTAAGGATACTTGGGATTAGATTTGAAAGTAGAAACTTGTTAACTCACCTACTAGAAGCGCAGCAGTCATAACCGCACAACATTTTCCAACTCCATTGTATCAAATTCTGCTAAACACTAGCTCCGTTACATACTTCTCTAAGCATTTTGCTAATTTATCGTGACTTTGTGGTGTTCCGATCTCAAGTAAATACCGACGCAGGTGAATACTCACAACACGACCTCTTAACAGTGTTGTTGTACCTAACCACAATAAGAATGGAAGAGCTGTTAAGCTCTACAAAGCCGAGCGTCATCCTTTGTCGCAAAGTTTAAAAACCTTCACGGGCTCAACAGATGTAATACAACATGCGAAGAATTATAGATTCCACCCATTTCTTTGGATTTGCACCGGCATTTATCATCACTTGATTCCTATGTGCTATATATAGCTAACAAAGTAATGACTTCCAATTTCTCAAACCATAAATAACTTAAGCAAATATGACGAGGGGAGCAAAAATGAAAAACAAACCAATAATTCATTTACTACAACATATTACAAATGAAATTGTTCAGTCTAAGAAAGACTTCCAATCTGCTAATATATTAACGATTAACAAGCATTTAGTCTTGTGCAAAAAATACCATCCATAAAGTAACAAAAGCTACCTAGTATTCTTCCCCTTCCTCTTCCTCATCAGCTCCTTCTGCTCCAACTTCTTCATAGTCTTTCTCAAGGGCAGCTAGATCTTCACGGGCTTCAGAGAACTCACCCTCCTCCATGCCTTCACCTACGTACCAGTGGACAAATGCTCGTTTCGCATACATAAGGTCAAATTTGTGGTCGATTCTGGAGAAGACCTCAGCCACAGCTGTGTTATTGCTGATCATACAGACAGCACGTTGGACCCTTGCAAGATCACCTCCAGGCACCACAGTAGGAGGCTGGTAATTGATTCCACACTTGAAACCAGTGGGACACCTGCAGCATGCCCAGATTTATTAAGAAATGAAAGAAATGCCAGAACTACCGTTATTTATTTCCAGATCTGAAGCAAATAAAACACCTGGGATTGTATTAAAATAATTCAACAAGATTATAAGAGGGAAAAGAGTTCTTGGTAGTCATTAAGAAAGCATGCCTAAATAACTAGATGAAAAAAAATTGACTGATCATACAAAGCTTAAAAGCCTAATTTGTCATTATTTACCTGAATATATTGGTTTCAAATACATTAAAGGCATAAGTAAAATCAAGATCCAAAAAAGGTATAGCCTCAAGATTTCAGAGATTTGTGTAATTCAGGACAAATACTCACCAGTCAACAAACTGTACAGTCCGCTTCGTCTTAATAGTAGCAACAGCAGCATTCACATCCTTTGGGACAACATCTCCACGGTACATCAGGCAGCATGCCATATACTTCCCGTGTCTGGGGTCACACTTGGCCATCATGCTTGAGGGCTCGAAAACAGCATTCGTGATTTCAGGTACTGAAAGCTGCTCATGATAAGCTTTGGCCGATGAGATAACTGGTGCATAGGAAGAAAGCATAAAGTGGATGCGTGGATATGGAACAAGGTTGGTTTGGAACTCAGTAATGTCCACGTTAATGGCTCCGTCAAATCTCAATGAGGTGGTCAGAGACGAAATAATCTGGGAGATCAAGCGGTTCAAGTTGGTGTAAGTTGGTCTTTCAATATCTAAAGCCCTTCTGCAAATATCATATATTGCTTCATTATCCAAAAGCACCACAACATCTGTGTGTTCTAGGAGGGAATGTGTAGAAAGCACACTATTGTATGGCTCCACAACAGCAGTTGAAACCTGCAAATCAAGGAAGAACCTGTTAGTTAAGAAAGCTCACAGAAATATTCTGAAAGAAATGTAAACACGTAATTCCTGCACTGCACCCGTAGCTAGCTGTTTTACAACTGTAAGACAATGATAGACATGCAGAATTCAATTTGCAGTATGTGGGGATGATCACTCAAGTGCTCAGGAAAACAGGTCCAAGAAGCAATCTTGGAACAACATAAAAGAGCAATTCCCATCTTGCTATCATGTTTTTTACGTTGACAAATTTCTTTTCTCTTAACTCTTCTACTTTTTTCTTCATGTTAGTTTCTGGTTTCCACTCAATCAATCTATGATGCATTAATTCAGAAAGCTGGGGTTTAGGATGTTCAAGTCATTCAATGACGAAATGATTACCTGCGGAGATGGATAGATAGTGAAGCCAAGTTTGGACTTTTTCCCATAGTCAACGGATAAGCGCTCAAGAAGTAAGGACCCCAAACCAGAGCCAGTGCCACCACCAACAGCATTAAAAACCAAAAACCCTTGCAAACCTGTGCAATTGTCTGCCAACTTCCTCACTCGATCAAGACATAGATCAATTATATCTCTGCCCACTGTACACATTAACACAAGCTCGTTACCATTTGGGCCATTTGAATCTCATCAAATGACATGCAATGCAGTAAGCCTCTTTCAAACACTATACCTGTATAATGTCCTCTGGCAAAATTATTGGCAGCATCTTCCTTGCCAGAAATAAGTTGCTCAGGGTGGAATAGCTGTCTGTAGGCCCCTGTCCTAACTTCATCAACCACAGTGGGTTCCAGATCAACAAATACAGCCCTTGGAACATGCTTCCCAGCACTAGTCTCACTGAAGAAGGTATTGAAAGAATCATTTGCAATACCAACTGAGGTGTCACTGCAAGTAAAAGGAAAACTAATCAGATCCAAGCAGGAAATAATAAATATGAAAATAGTGCTGATTAGACATCTCAATTCTCATCCTTATTCCAAGAAATTGAGATATGATATGAACCATACGTTTCGTAAGGATCTTTATTTTCCAAAAGAAGTAAAATAACCTATACAGAACGCAAAACCAACTTTATATCTTGGAATTCAAATAACCACTATGCGTAGCTTATATTGTTTCATTCCAAATTGAACACACTGCTTTCTTTTGCAGTCCATGTCAAATGATTGTTTTTACTTTAGAATGTTATTTCTTTCAAATATTGTACAAAAATGATAACGACCCAAATATTTTTCACTTTCAGAATGAAGCTGGTGCAGATGGGGTATGATTGTATTCCTGTCCAATTCAATGCCAAAAGAGGAAAGGAAGAGAAATACTCTATTTCTTCTGAGATACAAGAACACTTCTACTCTCTTTTCCACAACTGAAGACGGTAAAGATTGCTTAGTTAGATTGTAGATTGTTGAAAATGCTTATTTTCATATTTATGATGCCTATGGAAAGGAATATTAATACAAACATAAACCAGAGTTTCTTCAATCAGGGGAACTAATCTGCATTTGCAAATAAGAACCAGAACAATCATTTTCAATGAAGAACTCATCCGACATTTTGTATCCAGTAGTGCCCCAAATTTGAAACCACGGAAGATTCAAGGCCATAGAAGAAAACATCAAAATAACTGGGAAATAGAAAAAGAAATACTACAATTCTGATTATCATCCTGCATTACTCAGTGAATTTGTTAATTAGTTCTTTCTTTCATCATTTCCTTCCTCCATCTGGAATGTAAATTCACAAAATTTGACCACATACGACAATTAATTTCTAGGGCAGAAACGAAAACAGCTATTCCCATCACAGAAGAACAGAAACAAAATCCAAAATTCAACTGCATTTGCCAACAATGTAAGGAACAATCAGGGGCAGATAGGAGAAAATGCAATTCAGACTCAAACCTCCAATTTTAATGACGAATGCAGACATTAGGAAAAGAAGAAGGCTAAATCTCAAAAAACATATGTAAGAACGAGCGCTGGGAACTTACCTAGGCATCATTCCATCGGGTTGAATGCCGTGTTCAAGGCAGTAAAGTTCCCAGCAAGCATTCCCGACCTGAATCCCCGCCTGTCCAATGTGTATGCTTATGATTTCCCTCATTCTTATCGTCCGAACAAGCGGGATGGGATTTCAAATTCTCCCTGTCTGAGAAGAGAAAGAGAAAGCCCGGACAGGAATTGAGATCCGCAAGAGAGGGAGAGAGGGAGAGAGAGATCTACAGAAGAAGAGAAGTTAGAGCAGAGAGCCGTTTGAAATGATGAAGAAAATAAATTAAATGGGAGGATAGCGGATATTTAATGGATTAACCGAGTTGCATAAAATTTTGGAGTCCGCGATGGTAGGCGGGTTGTGGGGTCTACCACTTGGTGACTAGCTAAGTCGTGGGTCTTTCCAGCTGGGCATTTGTCGGTTGCTCCTTTGAGGCCCACTTCTGGGAACCACTTTTGATGCGCTGTCACGGGTCGACTAGACACTCCGGATCTTTTTTAGGTTCGAATTAATTGCTATCCACTCTTTTCTTTTCTTCTTCCTTTTTTTAGTATCCTGTACACTTGATTTGTTATAGGAATTGCTAATTTAGTCGTTAAATTATTTTTCATTTTTTCTTAATTTCTAAATTATTTTATTTGAACAAATTTAATACTAATAATTTTTCAATTATAATACATAATGTTATTTAAAGTGTAAATGAATAAGAATTAGTTTGAGATAAGTTTTGTAAAAAATTAAACAAGTAATGTCAGATAGGGTTCGAAGAGAAAGAATATAATGTGTTGTAAAAAAATGACCGTTTTAAAGAAATAAATATTATATAAAATAGTAATATATTTCAATTAATGTAAAATTTTAGTCTAAAAAGATATTGAAAATTTGGTATCCATTTAGAGCCTTATTAAGTTTTGTATGATTGGCTAAGAAATTTTAAATTTATTTTAAAATTTTTTTATTTCTAAAATTTTTTATTTTTTCTATGGATTACTACTTCCGATATCTGTAAATTATTATTTAGAAATATAGAGAGTTTGATAGGGACATTGTGCATACGTTAAGTTAGTTTGGTTGGTTAAAATTGAGAAGTGCAACTGATATCCTGTATTACTTTTGAGTCTAAAGAAAAAATTTTGTCGAAGACTAATTTTGTTATTGGTACAAAATATTGGATAGTCAAAATATCCAATATTTAGAAATTTAAGGTAGTTGAGATGTGAATGTCAAGGTGTATGTGCGAGTATATAAGAAAGAATAAATTAAGGAACGATTTAATTCGGAAAAAAAATAAAAAATAGCATTTATTAAAAGATAAAATGAAAAAAAATTACTTGTGATGATTTAGACATATATATATAGAGAGAAAATAAAAAAATGTCTTTATTACGAGAATAAAAAAGTGGAATGAACTAATTTATATGTTTGATCATACATAATATTATATTGATTTTTAAAGTTTAATTATTGTTATTGTATATATATATTTTTTTATATTTTTAAAATCATCATATATTCATGATATATGTATATATTCTTTTTTTAATTTTGTTTTAAATATATTTAATAATTTTTATTATATTTAAACAAATTCCCTCGAAACCAAGCGCATCATCACGGAAAAGACAAAAATTATGCAGGTAAAGGCTGAGAAGTTGGGAGTGGATAAACCATTGTTGAACATAGCGGCGCAGACGAGGCGGGCCTGCAAATGTTTACAGTGAAAGCGGTGGCGATCATCTCCGGCGACAACAGTGTTAAGGGCTCTATCCAATTTCTCCAAGACTCCCACGGTACCTCTTTCTGCTTTTCACTTCTTTTGGTTTCTTATTCCTTGGTCGCTGTCTCCGGCCACTCCAACCCCCCCATCTCCCCATCCCTTTCCTGAGATAGAACTTATTTGAAGGAATTTTATGCACCGTTACAGGGGTGACCCACGTGAAAGGTAGAATAACGGGATTGACTCCAGGCCTTCATGGCTTCCATATTCACGCCCTTGGTGACACCACTAATGGCTGCAATTCCACTGGTACTAATGCTTCGTCATTGTTAAGGCATGACCAAAGGAATACAAGCATAATACTATGTTATTCAAGATTCAATCTTTTCACTCTCTTTCATTTTCTTTAATTTACATAATTTAGATGCTTACCTGAACTCATATAAACGTTCTGCCTGTTTGTGGTCAGCTTTGAGAAGGATAGCCTCTTTATTCAATTTATTAACTAAATTACATAATGAAGAGTCCGACATCCAGCCTTTTACTTGGTTGCAGCATGTGTGATAATAGAGAACTTGCATAATCATCTTAGCTTTCTATTCTGGTGAATTTTCAGGGTTGGTCCTACGGCTTGATACCTTTCATCTTAAGTGTTTAGTTGTCTCATGAATGTATTATTCATTTTGCTTGTTTGATTAACTGTCTTACTTCAGCTTTGTGGTGGCTTTCATTGTCCTTCAAATGCAGAGGATGAGGATTTTATGCTTTTGAAGAATTTTCTTCTTTGGATTACTCACCGCGTTTGATTGTCAAACTTGGCATTTTTCTTTTTGACATAGACTATGGTTGCCAAGTGCTATTATGTGATGTTATTATTAGAACTTTATTTCTAAGTAGTATAGAGTGTGACAAGTATTAAAGACAACTGCATGCAAAAACCATGATAGCAGCCAGATTCCTGGACGAATCTCTGTGTCTGGAAACATAATTGAGAAGAGGAAAGATGTTTTGCCACATAACTACCATATAATAGAAGATCTATACACTGTCAATAGGTGACCATTCTGCATTCAAATAAACAAAACAAACTGTCATTTCCCCTCAAGTTTGTAGTGCAAGTAACTCATATTACTTCCATACCCCCCCCCCCCCCCCACCACCACCTTTTTTTTTTTCCCCCACATTTACATGCCACTTGTTTAGAGGGCAATTTTTAGAAAGCGTAATATGGAATAACTTGTGTATTTTCTGATCTTCAGGACCCCATTTTAATCCACTGAAGAATGATCATGGAGCACCAACTGATCAAAATCGTCATGCGGGTGATTTGGGTAATATTATTGCCGGTGCTGATGGTACGTGAGAGATTCTGGTTTCTTATTCATGTCAAGCATATAAATGTGGCAGATGCTAGTTGAACTGTTCCTGTGAAAATCTTAATTAATTGGTGCACTTGCAGGGGTTGCTGAGATTTCAATCATAGACAAGCAGGTATGCTGCTGTCCGGGTGAAATCAGTCCTTGATATATGATAAACATCTTTCAGTTGTTACTCCTAGTTGTCATAAGCTTATTTACTGGTTCCTATGGCATTCTAAGATTTGCTGCCCTCAAAAAAATGAATTGATGCTTATGTAGGCAATTTGCTTTACGCTTCTTTTAAAGCTACAAGTAAAAGAATGCTGTTGAAAAAGTGCTTTATTATTGTTATATTATTTCTGGCAAATATTTTCTTATAATGAGATGCAGTCGCGCTATTACTTTTACCATTCTAAAATTCCTTTTTTTTTTCTTTTTTAAAAAATTTCTTATAGATTCCGCTAAGCGGTCAACATTCTATTTTGGGAAGGGCAGTGGTTGTGCATGCTGATCATGATGACCTTGGAAGAGGTATGAGATATGAATCACAATACTATTTGTATCATGATACCTTTGAAAATTCTGCAAAATCTAATATGTTAGAGCTCTACAGAATTTTCTGTTACCCTGGCAGAGAGCACTATTTGAAGTCTTTTCTTTTTGAGTTCTATTCATAAGGTTGTATGGGTTCATTTTCAATTAAACTTTTAAATCTAATATTTTAATGCTCTACAGAATGTTCTCTCCCCCTGGCAGAGAGCACATTTGAATTCTTTTCTTTTTGAGTTCTATTCATAAGATTGTATGGATTCACTTTCAATTGAACTTTTAAGCAGTTCTTGTCACTATAGAATTCTGAAGTACAGTTTGAGTTCTTGATGATTGTTGCCACCATGCATACGGCCTTGGGTCCTCGCTGCAAGCTTCCATGAGTATATTTCCATTTTGCATCAGACTCTTTTTTCAATCAGCTATGCTCATCAGTACAACCGTAAATAGACTGGAAATATTGTAAATATTCTGTCCTACTGACCATTGTCCTTTTGGCTGATGTTACATGCATTTTCGTTCTTGTCTTTGCATCCAAGATACCGTTCATGTTGATATCACAAAAGCACACAGTATGGTGAGATGCTAATGGTAGGCAGTAACTGCACTTCCATGTTGCTTGAATTTTTCCACGGTGTAGCTTAAGAGAGGTGCTATAAGCCTCTATTTGCATTCAAATCTTCAATATAGAGTGATTAGTTTCTCTGTTTTTATTGATGACAATGCTTTCAAGCTCTTGGTATGTTTTATGTTGGAGCTTTAGTACATTGCAATTTTGACTGATCAGAGTTGCATGCTACAGGGGGACACGAGCTAAGTAAAACAACTGGGAATGCAGGTGCTAGAGTTGGATGTGGTAATTCCTTTCTTTTCCCCATCTCTCTCTCTCTCTTGCAGTATGGGAGGAAAAAACAAGGGTTTCCTAAAAATGACACAGGGAGGCCCTTCTCTACTTCATTTTAGATATTTCGTTCGTCAGGTTGCTAACATCTTTCACTTACACCTGTGACAGGCATAATCGGGCTTCAGTCATCTGTTTAGCATTTTTACTGCTTGCTTGGGACCATCTGTTTCTAGTTTCTATCGATAGATACATGTACTTTAAGTAATTTTGTATTCCCTTACACCTTAATAAAGAAAATTAGTAATGGTACCTTTTTGAGTTAATCTGGCTATGCAACCTCATTTTTTAGACTGCTTCACCTAATTTAGTGTGCTGGGTATATTTTGTTAATGAGCGTATCCACTATTCAATTACAAGTTCCATAGCCATGAGATGTATAGATATGGTTGGAGCCGATCTATCTAACAGTATTGAGCACTGGTTTCAATGTAACCTCGACTAGAATTATAATTTATGGCACACGGGATCGCTAGGCACCAAGATCTTGCAGTTTTGAATATTTGAACTGAAACTTGCCTACAAATACAGCCAATCTGGGACCTTATGAAAGCCTTGTTGCTGTGAGCTTAGGACAACAATTCTGGGTACGCTCGGGGTACCTGAAGGTACAAGTATAAATCGTGAGCCAACCTCATTGCATGCGATGATAGGCTAAGATTCTGCGATCTCTTTATATAGAACTTTCCTCACTTTAGTGGTCTGTTTTTGCTGCATACACACGTTTTGAACCTACAACATTCGCATAATGCCCTCACTAAAGTAAAGAGCTCACTTTAAAAAAAAAAAAAAGTCACCATTTTGAGTAAGGTGTAAGCTTGTACTTTCCTGCGCTGGATTACTTTATGCCCAGCTAGCAACTTGTTCGATGTTTCGTTCACACACTATGCACCCAAGAACAAAGTCCAAGTGAAATTCCAAGAGTCAAGTCTCAGAATGAGAACTGCTTGTGCATGATCTAGCCAACACAAGGGAAAAAGATTCTCAAGAATGTATCTAGTAGAATGAACTGCAAGCTTTTCAAGAAAGTCACAGGTGTATCTTCCCTAAAAACATATATAGACGCCACATCTTCTAGAGCAGCAATGCCATAAATCTGTTAACCCCAAATGCTAGTCAACTTGAAGTACATGATTAACAGCATGTCTTCAAAATCCTCACACAATGCACCTGCATAACGGGGCTGACAAAGTTAATCTAGGATGCAACTTCAATCGAGCACTGACTAAAAGCTTCCGCTGACTTTCTCCTATCCTCTCAACCAAGTGTTCCGGTAAGATGAATTGTCACGTAGAGATGCATCATGGGGCTTGTATTCCATTACATAGCTGTGAGGAAGCTTCAAGTGTCGTTTAATTGCATCTCGCAGTGCCATTACAGCCTTGAATCAATGATATCAGTGAGTCAAATTGTCTGGCTTACAGAGTGAAAGCAACAACATGGAGTGTAGATCGTAAGCTCACCTGATGATCTGAAGCGTTGTGGTTCCATACGCTCAATATATCCTCGTTGAAGCGAATGCTCAAGACAGCACCGCAGATGTTATCACCATAATCAAGTTGGTCACCAACTAATGCTAATACCTGCATGGATAATCCACCAGAATGCAGCCTCTTGTCAATCCCTCAAAATTCATAGCAAACAAATAACATAAGTTAGATTAATGGGCAGAAGATAAATACATTTATTTCAAGTCCCCATCATATATTGTCTTAATTCCTTATCAAGTCTGCATCAAATCTAGACCTGCATCCTGGACTAAACATATGTTTTTCCCCAACGCCAATCCTCCACCAACACACACACACACACACAACACAAAAGGGGGAAGAATGGCCAATCTAATTGACTGGCATCATTTGTGAACTTCACTATTAGGGTAAATTATGCCTCTCCCAAGATATGCCTCAATCCCACATAGCTCCCCTCTTGTTCGCAAAACTGCTACTAAATTCCTGTCAATGTGTCAACAGTATTAACCACAAAAGGTAAGGGATCATTATGGCCTTTTCACATTTCGTAGAATTTCAACAACTTACTATCTTGGCCACTCAACCGTTTTGAGGTTTCATTTTATACAATAAAGGACTGGACTAACAAATTATGCATTCCATCCATCTTGGGCTCTTAGCAGGTGACAAGTATAACACATGACAGGCATCTGATGTACCAATGGGCATCTATGTCTTTTGAAAGTAATGCCATTACAAGCAACCGGGCATCGCAACTTCACATTCAGTGGTTCAAGCAGGAAATAAAATGAAATGGCCAGGCAAACTGGCAAACTGGCAAACTGGAAAGGAATGAAAAGAAATAGGGGTTCATCTAAGTTCAGGATCAAAGAAGATAACTTCACATGTAAACTTACTTGGAGGTCATGACAGAACAATTATATGATACTATATGTAATATGAAGCGAAAAAATCAACTAGCAGAAAGAAGTGCCTTAATGTAACATTACAAATTGGGTAGGAAAATGTCGATGCCATCAATGGCATTTTAAAGACCTAGTAGTCTGAATAAATCAACTTAAATAAGCCCAGAACAACAGAATGCCGACAATGTAATCAGATATCAGCAACAAGCAAACAAGAACAAAAGACAAATGAATGAGGTGGGGACTGGAACACAACTCCATTAACAAACATAGGCTTTACCAGATCTTCCCAGAAACGTCCTGAGACAGCTTTCTTAAAGCGAATAATCCACTTCCCACCATTGCAGTTGGCAGAATCCTTTCAAATATAACACAATTCAGAGGATTAATAATAACTGCAGATTATAAAATTCACAATGAAAGGAACAGAAAGCAGAAAAATAAAAAACCATTTACTAGGCCATCCACTTTGCATACCTCCCACAACGGGCGAATACCCTCCTTGAAAAGATGCAAATCAGTGGGGCTTGGTAATGATGAAGGGCGAACCAGGTGGCAATAGCAAACCCAGAAACCTTCAACCTACAGATATTCAATTTCAATATAAGAATAATACACAAAACAACAATGCTGCATTCAAACTTAGTAAATGCTAACAACAGAATATCTCATGGGCCATAAAACAAATTCCCGTGAAGAACAGGGTTGCAGATGGAGCTTACAGTACTAAAATCCACTATCTTTTTGATGTTGTCCTCGTATGATGTCTGACTACGAACTCCAGGTGTCCGGCGAGTATACCAAAAGACGAATTTATTCTAATAATCACATCTAAAGAAGGTGAGTGACATTATAACAGCACACATATAAGACCAACTGGTATATCTTAGAAATAAAAAATGTTGATTATCCATGGGACTTAATAGCCCCAACGGAACGGATTAACATCAAATAAGCCGACTTTTCTTCTCTTTTTTTCTTTCGGGAGGGAGGAGGAAATCATCATTTCAGTAACCAAATTCAAATCCTCAAACCGTCGAATCAATAATTAAGGAAATTTATGCTTATGCCATCTAATAAATCAAGCCCAGGCCTACAAATCAAACCAAGATAGAACAATAAGAAGAAAGAACACTACATATTAACAAAGCAAATGTCTCATCTCTTCTTCGCATTCCATATATAAATCTATAGAGCATGTTCTCATGGTAAGCACCCCTAACCTTCTCATACGGCCAACACAAACAATCTCAAGAAAGTCTAGCCCTTTGTTTAAGATTTCATTTCCCATTATATATATATATATATATATATATATATATATATATATATATATATATATATATATGGGCTAATGACAAAGTTGTGGAAACTATCTCTAGTTGAAGCCACCAAAATCATCAGGATAGCCAGACTTGCATTGTAAATTGAGGTAAGCATGCTTCACTAACTTATAACTTGTCGTAACAGTAAACAAAACTCCCCTATCGCCACAAATTAAGATACTCCACAAAATGTCTAAGTTAAAATGATGCAATCCAGAGTCATCTGATATGCCTGAATTAACTAACGAAAAAAATTCAAAACTTTATCAACAATAAGTTCATAGAGAGAAAAGTGATGGATCAAGAAAAGTAATCTAAAACAACTTAAACACAATCAAGAGATAAACTTAAAATACAGAGGTATACATAGATAGGGATGTAAGAATAGAAAACCTTGAGAGGGTGGAGACCAGCTTTGATGTCGAGAGCTATGCGTTCACGCTCTTCGGCTTCTTTTTCTTTATCTCTACCGAAATTGTTGCTATCGGCCGAGATGGACTCCGACTGATTGCTATTACTAAAATCGGAGGCGACAACGTTCCTGCTCTCCGAATCTTTCTTGTCTGCTGCCACAACTTCCATCTAAATAGTTTCCTTAGAAAAAACTCTCTCCAAAAAGAAGCCCTAGAAGTCTTTCTGTATCGGTTTGTTTTCTTCTTTTGAGTTGAGAAACAGGATGGTTGGAGCATGTGGGAAAGACTACGAGCACATATGATTGGAGCTCCAAGGCAGAATCGTCAACGAATTGTTTTCTCATCCTTGGCACTACGCTTTTTTTTTTATATTCTACTTCTTAGCCTATCATCGCAGAATCGTCAACTAATATTTTATATTTTATATATAAATATATATAATATTTTATATATATTTATTATAAATATTTTTTTTTATATTCTACTTCTCCCATCAGTTAAATAAAAGTTATATTATTTAACTTTTTTAGTATTATTTATATAAATTAAAAATATTAAAATTAATAAGTTTTTATATTTTTAAATTTATTTATAATAAATATAAAAATAAGTAATTATTTTAAAATTTTATTTTTTTATTAAATATATAATTTAACTAAAATTTAAGAATAATATTAAAAATATTAACTATTATTATTGATTAATATATTATGTACAAGAGTCAACAATTAACATATCATATAATATAAAAAGTTAGAAATAATAAAATTATATATATTTTTTATCTCAAATTATTTATCAAATTTAACTGATTACGTAAATATTAAGAAAAGTAAATTTTTATTTTTAAAAATTAATTTATTTTTTTTATTTATTAAAAAATATTCACATTTTAAAATTTTAATATATTTTAAATTATTTTTTATTTGTTATTTAAATAAAATTATTTAATATATTTAAAAAATAGAGTATTATTAAATTAAAGATAAAATTAAAATATTTATTCTTAATTTTTAATAAAATAAATAAATAAAAATAAAACAAATAATTTGAGCACAAATAATTATTACATTTTCATAAGCATCGCCGACGCTCCACGGGATGCAGCGCTGACTCACAGAGCTACCGACTAAACAAGATAGTTTTACTAATAATGTACTAGTTGTAAAAAAATTTAATAGAAAGCGGGTGCAGTTTGGCATATCGGAGGGAGAAAGCGTGTGCTTAGGGGGGGAAAATGGGACGATTTCATTTTGGTCAAGTTCTTCCTTTCTTTCTTTGGTTCTATCTTTGTAGTTTGCTCCCATAGATTTAGCCAAATTTATCTCCCTCACCACACTTGTTTCTGTTCTACCTTTTCTATTGTCTTCATCTCCATCTTCATCTTCTTCTTGAACGGTGATAGAGTCTTGACTCATAAGGATGAGGTATCTGATATTCTTTTGTATCTGTGTGGTTTCATGGATACGGTGTGAGGCATCATCGGCGTCGCCTTCTTTATGCCCCGGCCTTCCTAAACAATTGCCCATCCTTTACGACCTGCGCTCTCAATGCCCTCTTTCCCTTCAACCCAATCCGCCTCTCGAGGTAGGTATTCAACATTTTTATGTTTATTTTTTCTCGTTATTGTGCTTGATCGGTTTATTTCTTTCTTGGTCAATTTTGCAAGGATTGCTTATTTATGTCTTAATCTGATTTTCTCGAACAATAGTTTATGGAAGTCTTGGTCTTTGACCCAAAAGATTGCTTTTTGATATGGGATTTTGCCTTCGTCTCATTTCTCTGTTCTGGGTATTCTGGTTGACTTTGTATTCCGCCATACTTTTTGATACAATTGTTTCTTCATGGATTTGTTATTAGCTTTTGTAAGTGGCGTTCCATAAATCATCTTATCTGGAGTTTGCCAGAACAGAAGAGTCGTGATAAATCGGAAAAATTGAAAAGGAAACTATCATTTTTTCGTATCAACTTCTGTCCATTTGTTTTGCACAAGCCACTTCTTCTTCTTAAGATCTGGCTATACTTTAATCATGTACACATGATATTATGGTTTTTTTTTTTTTTTGGGTTTAAGTTTATTGCTGAGGATTTTATTTGTCGATTCATCTTTCTACTGCATCTGCTGAAGTAGTCTTGTTGTTAATGTCAAGATGACAACTTTGTATTATGTCTACCAGGCACCAAGTCTTTTTTTTTTCCACACCCCACCCTCCTCCCCCCTCTTTTTCTATTATGCTGCTGATACGGTAATAATTGAGCATATGAAATGAAAGCTCTATTTGTCAAGATCATAATCTTGGAGAATTTACATCTTCACGAAGTAGCATATGGTTTTCTGCAATTGCAGAGACCGATCCAGTCATTGAGTTAACTTTTTATTTATTTTTTTTTTTGGGGGGGTTGGGTTTGGGGTTGTTGGGGGGGGGGGTTGGGGACCACTTATTGATTGGGTTGGATTGGAAACTGGCTTACCAAAGGGCTGCAGGTTTTAGTACCCTTCCTTTCTATTTTCTTGATCTATGTGAAACTTGGTTCTGCATATTTCTCGCCCAACCTGAACAATGAATTTAGAACAGGGTATTGTTCGAGTATCTGGTTGTTTTGACATGAGGGTTCTCTATGTGATCAATCACTTCTTACACCAGCTTCTATTGATGCCAAAATCTATTTAGGTCAAAAACCGAACAGTGTGTATGAGAAGTATGCTTAGTCATCTTAAGGAGTTTTCAAAAAGTTCGTATTCTGTTGATTGAAGTAGGAATAGACTAGTTACTCACTTAAGGGTTCTAAAAGGAAAAAACTTTAGTTTCAATATTCTCACACCTGCTTGCTCTTCTTAAATCAGATAGTCCACTTGACAGCCTAAAGTGCCAGTTTGCCATGTTTTCTTGTCCTTCTGTCCCATTTATTAGCCACTAGCATTGTAGTAGATTCTGAAAATCAGTAAGAATTCCTAGTATGTTCAGATGGTGTAAATTCGTATTCCAGCAATCTGCGGCAGCATCGTAGTTTCTTCACAATTCGCTTATGCATAAACAGTTGTTCAACATGTTAACAGCTGCGCCAAATTTGATGTTTTTAATTTGGATTCTCTATGGCCTTACTTGGGTGGTCTGCTAATTGATCTGCATCTTTAATAAGGTTCTAACCATTAGTGACTTTTCTATTATTTGAATCTGAATTTGAGTTTTGTACTTCTCATTTTCTTCTGCATTGCATTCTGCAACCCCCCCCCCCCCACCTTTCTCTTTCTTTCTCTCTCTGCCTGATAGTGTAGAAATTTTATTTTAAAGGAACCAAAGGCTGTATGCATATAAGCCTCCACTGTCAGTTTTGGAGAAAATTGCTATGTCAAAGTATTAATCACCTTGAAGAATCAGAAGTAACCTATCAAAATGCTATGTGCATTGTATGATGTGTTTTTTGGATATTGCCCAAACTGGAGTTGTCAACTTCACCAGTTATATGTGGCACGTTAATGCTGCATGAAAAGTTATCCAAAGGGATTTTCACTTTGCTAGTGGATTTTGCATTTTTAGTATCACATTTTCTTCTTCAGGTTTTGTTTTATGAGATTACAATGTTTTCTCAACTTTTAGGTGAGTGGTGATACCGTTGAGAAGGCTTTGGCCTCCAAATGGAAGAACAGTTATACCAGTGTGCTTTTTTATGCTTCTTGGTGTCCATTTTCTAGGGATGTCCGCTTGACATTTGAAGTCCTAAGTTCCATGTATCCACAAATCGAACATTTTGCTGTAGAACAATCCTCAGTAATGCCCAGGTGAAAATTTGATTGTTTTCTCATCCATTCTCTTATTTTTACCATTTTCTGATTGGTCCAGAAGGCAACAGCACTTTCTCTTACCCCATACTGTAGTTGCTGTAGTAGAGATGATTTTTTCTTCCCCCCCTTTCCCCCCTCTCTCTCCTTTTTATACTCTAGTCCTGTGGCAAGCATGTATCTGATCTATTAATTTGCTTTTGTTAAAGATTTTTGATCCCTTCTTTTTCTTGTCTGCGGAGCTAATACTGCTTTGGATCTTGTTTCAGCTTGTTTTCAAGATATGGTATACACAGCTTACCAGCTATATTAATGGTGAACCAAACATCTCGGATGCGATTTCATGGTTCTAAAGATCTTGCATCTCTTATAAATTTCTATAGGCAAATGACAGGTATGTTTCCCCCCTACAAAATCAAAGTAGCTGGAGAGTTTTCTCCTTGGTAGGGCACAATACTTCTCTTTTATTTGGATCCCATGCTTGGATCAAATTGGGGTCTGGTCTTGTATAAAAATGTCATTTTTTTATTCATGCCAATATGGTTTCCGTCTGATGATGCTTTCTAGGTTAATCAGTTAGTCCTATCGTGAATTCATGGCCCTATATCATCATTGCTTGGTGTAAGTTTATAGCATAGTAATATGATTTGCACAATTGGTAACCTTCACCTGATGATGCACACGTGCTTCTGTCATAATCTTTGAGGAATTACAGTGTAGTCACTGTAAGAATGAAAGTGTTTTGATCTGCTTCGACTATTTCTTGGATATGCTTTAAATTATTTTCTTATGAGTTGCTATTGGTGATTCTAACTTTTTGTTTGGAATATAGGACTTGAACCGGTTCAATACATTGCTCCAGACCAGTCAGGTGGGTTGGGAACAGGCGGAAACTCCATTATGCAATCATGGATTGGGGCATCTATGGATGAGATAAAGAGAAGGGAACCTTATTTATTATTCTCTATTTTCTTCCTCTGCTTGAGGGTAGGTTTATATGTATTTCCAAGGGTCCTATATAATTTCAGAGCCATATGGGCATCTTACCAGCCCCAACTGAATTTGGAAATTTTTGGAGAGGCTCGTCAAATCTTGGGGCGCATCCTTCATTTGATTGATGTGAAGAGGGTCTGGACCAAGTTGAAACTTTGCAAGAGCAGGAACTTACATAGAGGGGCAAGGAATGCCCGAGTATGGGCATCATCTTTGGCTTCAGTTTCTTTAGGTAAAACTACGACATCTAGGATCTCAACCTGAGGAGAATGCAGATTCAAAAGGATGATGCATTTTACGAGGTTGTTAACAGGAAATCAGACCCAAGTTTCAAAATGCAACTCTTCTGCATGCCTCCGACCGCTTTCCTTTCCTGGCTCAAGCAGTTGACATCCCCTTTGCCTTCTACGTGATTTTTGTACCTTTTGTTGTCCTGAAATTTGTTAGCCAGATTGATAGGAAAAGCTTTGTGCTCATAGGAGAGGACAAGCTACTTTTCATTATCAATTTTCGATCCTATCTGTGCTGGGAAGATTAGGTAGTGATTGCCCTTGTAAATGCCATAAAGATAGATATCGTGTATATTTTTGTTGTGAGAGAAACATCTCCATTTTACGGACCCGTGAAATGGAGAGTGCTTTTTGTATCTTTTGCAGATGTGTATTGTTGACTATTTTCCCCTCCATTGTCTTTGCTCAACGTGAGCATTGCTCATCTCTATTGCTGGTAGAAGTTGGCTATACCCAACTGGAGAACTACTGTATACCTAGTCCTAATTGTAGTCTCTTCATAAGCGTCTATAGAAGAGGCCCCGGAAGAAACGGTTCGATTGAAAATAATGGTTCAAAAAGCAACATTCAAGCAGAAAAGATGAACGCAAGAACTTGAAATTGAGAGGATGTGTGCATATCCAGTTGTTTCTGTGAAAAATAAACGGGTAAAGGAAAATGCAGAAGAAAAGCATTGAAGTGAGGAAGCGTGTGCATTCAGTCATAGAGATTTGGTGGGTCTGGAGTAGGCGAGACTCCGCATGCGTGCTGTGCCCCTAGAACATCTATGGCGTATTGTCAACACAAGGGACAGTACAGGAGTTAGGAGCAAATCAGTCTATTGTAAGTTGAACCACGACATTCTAGCAGGTTAAATTGGGTGTGGAACCCTGTGGTTTTTACTAGATGTTGGAACCTTCAGTGACTTTCTAACTTCGCCTACAACCTTAAATAGCTTCCAGTGGAAATTCAGTAACACAAGTCAAAAACCATTTGGCATATATTCAAAAACACACGAGAGATATGGAAAGACATTTTGGCATCACTTTGGCAGCATCATGTCTTATCCTATCCTGTATTGTTGAAGCCCGGTCGGGATCTTTAGACGTGACCGAGTACGGAGCAAAGCCTGGTGGCAGTGCAGACATCAGCCAGGTACTTCCTCTGATCTTTTCTAGCACATATACGAGTTTCAAGTTGCCGGCTTTGATTCTAAACCCATGAGTAGGTGCGAGTTTATGCTCAATAACACTTGTCAGACAGATCAGAGATGGCATACAGCTGAAAACAAACATGAATTAAATACAATATGCATGGGTCAAAAGTTCCCTTTCTAAAGTTTAATATTAATTTTCAATTACATTCTCAGGCTTTATTGAGTGCTTGGAAGGAAGCATGTGCATCTACAACACCAAGTACAATTGTAATTCCAGCAGGAACTTTTCTGTTAAACCAGGCAAAACTTGAAGGTCCTTGCAAGGCCCCCATAGAGCTTCAGGTAAAGGGAACTGTGAATGCTGCTGCAGATCCTAGCCAATTCAAGGAAGGCGAATGGGTGACTGTCCAATATGTTGACCTATTCACTCTATCCGGCAAGGGAACCTTAGATGGCCTCGGAGCCCGGGCATGGTCCCAAAATGATTGCAAACGAACTGGCGACTGCAGCAAACTTCCAAATGTATGCTACTTTCTTAATTCCTATATTCAGACTTCGATCCTAGTCAAATTCCAAACTGCGAGATTGGAATGTTGATATTTAGCTTTTACGAGATGTCTTGCATCACAATGAGACTTTCTTAGTTTTGTTTACAATTATTGTAACGTGAGTTGATCCTTAATCTGCCTTGCTTGTGACCTGAATACAGAATTTGAGCTTCAACTTCCTCACAAATTCTACAATCCGGGACATAACGTCCAAGGATAGCAAGCTATTTCACGTTAATGTTCTGGGATGCAAAAATCTAACTTTTCAGCATGTCACAATCACTGCACCAGAGAATAGTCTCAACACAGACGGTATTCATGTTGCCAGTTCAAAAGGAGTTAATATCACAGATTCTACCATAAAGACTGGAGATGATTGTGTTTCCATTGGAGACGGTGCTGAACAAGTGGATATTAGCAAAGTAACGTGCGGACCTCCTGGCCACGGCATCAGTGTGGGGAGCCTTGGGAGGAACCCGAATGAAGAACCTGTTGTAGGTATTTCTATCACAAACTGTACCCTCGTTGGCACAACAAACGGTATCAGAGTGAAAACGTGGCCGGGATCAAAAGATGGGGTTGTTACTGACATGAATGTTGAAGACATTATCGTGCAAAATGTTTCTAATCCTGTTTTAATTGATCAACAATACTGCCCTTATAACAAGTGCACCTTGGCGGTGAGTAAAAATACAAATATTGTCAATTGTAGGACAGATGAGTTTCTTGATTCTTGTAGAAAAAAGACTATTGGTTTATAAACCTGGTAGTGTATAGCGATTCTGCTAGTCTCTGAAAAAATAGTTGTTCTTCTGGCAGATGCCATCGCGAGTTAAGATCAGTAAAGTTAGATACAACAACATTAGAGGTACTTCAGCAACTCCAGAAGTTGTGAAGTTTGTTTGCAGCAAGGGTTTTCCATGCGAAGGTGTGGAGGTTGGTGAAATTGACCTATCCTACTGCGGGAATGAAGGTCCGGCCACCACCAATTGTGCCAATGTGCAGCCAACTTTTACTGGCAAGCAGAATCCACCAGTTTGTGCTAAATCTGCTCAACCTTCTTAAGAAAGATAGGCGCAAATCTGCAAAATGAATTGCTGGTTAATGAAAGCTTGCAACCCAATCCGACTAAAGGGTGAAAGATTGGTACATTTCGGAATTAACGTATACCAAATGGTATGCAGGAGAGAGAGGGGGGAAAAAAATAGTTCCTTTAATTTTTTTTTTCTTAAAAAGGTGAAAAGAGGCAATATTGAAGCTGAGTCGTGAACGGTTGGCCATTTGATGGGGACATTTTCATCATTCAAACGGAGTTGACTTGACCATCACCATTGCATTCGGCTATATGCACTGAAGTTTGAACGACACTACTCCCCCAACCCAGCCCACTCCAACCAAACCCATCAAGGAATTCACAAACAAATAAATCAAAAGAAACAGTAATTCGAAAGTCCCTGTTTTGGGTTTTTGTTCTTGTTCTTGTCACTTTATGAGGTGATTTTTTTTTATATGGTTGCACCTTCAGTCCTTCTCCTTAGAGGTTGTATCTGTGTCAGGATTTCTGCTGCTGCCGCTTCTTTTCTTGCTCGGTTGATTTAATAGAGATAATGGTCGAGGTATCGATGGGATTGAGAAAGGCGCGTGCCTTTCTGATGCTTTCGCTTTGCTTCTCTGTGCGTTCATGGCTACGCTGTGTCGCATCTTCATCAACGCCGTCTATGTGCTGCAGCTCTAGTCCCCAATCTAAACCTCCTTTCCTTATCCCTCTTCTTTCTGTATGTCCTTCTCACCGCCTCAGCTCGCCTCTCCGGGTAAGATTATTGCTTCCCTTCGCTAATTTTCTGCAAATTTTTTTCTTTTTTTCCACCTTGTACAGAGATCGTTCTGTAGTCATAAATTAAATTGTGTATTTCTCCGAACTTTTAAGATGTTTGTATGTGTGATTTCATTGGTTTTTAGCTTCCGTGTTCTTAAAATAGCGAATTTTCCTGTGTTCTGGTGTCTTAGCTCTGCAATTCATTCAATTGAATGTTTTTAGAGATAATTATACATTGTGCAGTTTCTGGTGTTGGAAAAGAGAAAAAGAAAATTTTGGAATAAAGATGTTGACTTAAAAAAAAAAAAAGAAAAAAACTTCATGTATCCCTTTTGATGCTTTGTGAATTTCTTTGTGTATATTTTTGGTATATATGCTAATAGGAAAAGTAATCAAATTTGGCCATTCTTGGCCCCTTGTAGTTTTGAATTATGGCTTGCTCCTGAGACTTAAATCGGAAGTAAGAGGGGTAACTTTTTGGCTTTTGGGTTGGTTAGCATCGCGCCTTTCATTATGAGATTTTTTTTTTTTTTTAAAGGTGACTAGCCAGCTTGAAAGGCACTACTTTTTGTCTTAGCTGGACTACTTGTTCCATTAACTAAGATTGGGGATATTACTTTGTTCAGATGATCATACATAATTTTGTTCTCTCTAGTAATATTTTACTAAGATATTTTGTTGCAAAAGGTCTTGTAATTGATTCCAGTTACCTTATGCAGCTACTGAATTAGTTTTTGTAATTTACTCCCTTATCTTCTCCCCCAGTCACCACCCTCCCCCCTCAACCAGAGGAAAATAGTTCTTGGTATTATTAAGACAAAAAATCTGGAGGAAAAATTAGGTATAGAAGGCTCTCTGATGAAAATATTGTTTATTAAATGCTATAGTATTGCTTAGGACTTAATATGCTAGGATAAATTTATAGTATGCTCAGGAACTTACAAGAAGTACCTCTCAGAATTTCTTCTTAATAATGTATTACTTTTTGAAGGACATATGAGCATAAGCTATTTACAATTCTGTTGCATGTTCCATTTATTCTGTCCTTATCCAGTGATAATTTGCAATATTGAAGCAGTTACTGTCAAGTTGAACCTTTTGCTTTAAATGCACCCCTGTACCTGTTGCGAAAGAAATTTCTTTATAAGTTGAACTTGAAGCTTGAACAAGGGAAAGAGTACTTGCTCGTTCTAGGCTGGTTGGTTATGGTTAAGGATTTAATGCCAGTTTGTGGAAACTGAATGATGACAAGCTAAAATAATGTAAGGCTGCAAAAAGTTTCCGCTGATTTATGACTTCTTACTCAGCCAGAATACAAAAGTGTTTGAGGGCTTCATAGCTATTACTGTATGAATAATAATAATAATTATTATTTGCTGATAAATTTTGGAAACGTAATTCTATATGCCTCACCAATTATTGCAATTCAAATAATGCTATGTGTCCAATTTCATTTGGACGGTGACACCTATCTTATATGTCTCAGCAATTATTGTAATTCTAATTATGCTATCTGGCAAATTTCAGTTGGATGGTGACACCCTTGAGAGAGCATTATCTTCCAAATCAGGGAACATGTATACTGCTGTCCTTTTTTATGCTTCCTGGTGTCCGTATTCCCAGAATGCCTATTCTACTTTTGAAGGTTTAGCTTCGATGTATCCACAGATTGAACATTTAGTTGTTGAAAAATCTTCAGTCATGCCAAGGTAAGAATGAATTTACCTTCTTTAATATCTTAAACATCCAACTGTCGCTATGTGTTTTGGAAGCAGAAGTTTCTATGCTCAGTTGCCGGAGGGAGTGGGAACAGGAGAGTTATTTTTAACAAGAATAATCAATATGATGGATCCATTTATATGTTGTTTTTCTATACTATTTTTAAGAACGAAAAGAGAATTTAAATACATGCCTATTTGCTCCACAAACATGAAAGCCTTGATTTCTAACTTTTCTTGTTTGAGCTTCCAGTCTGAGTTTATTATTTCTGACATTCTGTTCGGAAAGGTCCCATAATTCAAGTTTATCTTGCCTACTAATTGGGCATACTTGGATCTTTTACAGTCTATTTTCAAGATATGACATACATAGCTTACCAGCTATATTATTGGTGAACCAAACATCCAGAATGCAGTTTCATGGTTCAAAAGATCTGGACTCTCTTGTAAAATTTTACAAGAAAAGCACAGGTATGTGATTTTAATTGTCTTTTTTGTGAGTAATGGTAGCAGAACTCCCTTTGTTTCTCCATTGATATTTTAGATGACAACAGATTTTTCTATTTATTGCTGTGCTGTTATAGATTCTTGGTTGTTTCCTGTGGTTGAGGATTCAATTCAAACTATTTCATTTGGTGCTTATTATTGGTGTTTCTTTCCTGGTTGTTTTGAACGTAGGATGTGAGCCGGTTAAATACATAGCTGTGGATGAGGTTCCCAGGTTGGAAAGTGGAGAAAAGTCTATAATGCAATTGTGGATTGGGTCAAGGATGGGTGAAATATGGAGAAACGAACCCTACTTGTTGTTCTCTATGTTTTTCCTTTATTTAAGAGTGGTAATGTATTTAGTCCCAAGAATCCTATTTCATTTGAGAGCACTGTGCGTATCTTACAGACCCCATCTGAATATGGAGATTTTTGGAGAGGCAAGCCAAAAAATAGGACGCATCCTTCATATGATTGAGATTGAGAGAATGTGGACTAAGATTAAAATGTGTAAGAACAGGAACTTCCGCAGAGGAGCCAGGAATGCCAGAGTGTGGGCTTCTTCTTTGGCTTCAGTTTCTTTGAGTGAAACTTCAACTTCTAGATCGTGATTCTTAGACAAATACGTGATCGAGCATGTGGATGTCAGGATTATAGATTGTTGAGTATCACGGAGGCCTGGGTTCGGCTCTGCTCACCCTCAGCCTTCCCTTCAGGGAGCCTCAATGCAAGAGTGATAGCAAGGGCTTCTGTCCCGAGTTTTATGTGTAGTCAAATCCCCCATCCCACGTATATGGGAAAGTGATTAGGTAAAACATTCTTGTAAGCTCATTATGGGCTTTGTATATTGTGTTACGAGAAA
This sequence comes from Voacanga thouarsii, assembly GCA_026120185.1. Classification (NCBI taxonomy): domain Eukaryota; kingdom Viridiplantae; phylum Streptophyta; class Magnoliopsida; order Gentianales; family Apocynaceae; genus Voacanga; species Voacanga thouarsii. The sequence goes on from JANUWF010001938.1 coordinate 987,467, forward strand.
AACTTTGATTTTGATAGAGCGGAAACAGTGAGAATGCCTTGAATGTCTCTCACACTAGTTTGGACACACACTCGCTCTCTCTCTGACTCACCAGATGCTTGATTAGGATTGGAAACTAAGGGAAAATTGGCATTGGATGAATACTGATTGTAGGAGTTGCTATACCATGGGGGTACAATTGTTAGATAGATTTGAGTTTGTCATTTTTGTGCATGACAGGATTGGATTAAGACCTGGATGCGAACATTCTTATTTCCTTTTACGTATGGTAAATATAAAGGGTGTGCTAAGTGTAAATTACGGGAGAATTTAGAGAAAGGTACGCTGGAGACTAGTAGTGGCAGGCCACTTGTTTTCATATGGAATGCATATTTTTGTTAATTATAGAGCACTTCCCTTTCAAATGAATTAGGTAGCAACTTTCCAACAATGTGGTCCGTGGGAAGGTTGAGTTGTTGAAGAAACCACTTCCAGTTCCTGTGACTTTGGCCCAACACGTGAACAAGAATATACTTGTGGTCCGTCCCCTCTTTTGGCCATATATCAATGCTCTTGGAAAACTGACAATGTGGAATGAGCCCAGGCTGCCCAGTGAAGGTTCCCATATTCCCATTTTCCCCACAACAAATGGCAGCATCACCATTGTCTTTGTATATCCTTGAGTGCAAGCAAGCATCACCAGCGGAACTTGCAAAACTCTAGAATGATCCATGTAAACGGTGAAATGCCAGCTAGAGAGGCCCATTATTAATGCAAGCACCTAACTCATATTATATTCAACGATAAAAACCAAAGAAAAACAAGAGGGTTCAATTTGAGTTCTTCATCCGTTTCTGTGCTTTCTTTTCTTGGAGGAGAGTATCTTTAATCAAAGAAGATGAAGTATACTTAGCAAACGCCATGTCTTTTGGGGTTGTCAAAATCCGTTTTATCAAGTAAGCTCGTGACGTGACACGATAACAGATTCAATAAAAAATGCCTGCCTGTAGCCATTTGTATGGGGTGAAAACTTTCACCTTTTGACCTTTTGCTTGTCGTAGCCCCCTCCTCCTCATCGACTCCGTATCGTTCCAAGCAAATCCTCTCAAGCGATCTGCATCTCTTTTTTATTAGTATTATTATTTTTTTCAATCTTTTAACAACTATTTTATGATATCAAATACCAGGGTGTTACTGTAATTGGGAATCTTGTTGAACCTTTAACTCTACAACTCATCAAGAAAGGTACAAAAGAGGAAAATTTCAGGCCAAAAAATTAGTGACTTCTAGAGTTGCAAGTCATCTGCAACTTCTAAATACTGATTTTTAGAATTAAAGAAGATCATTTACAACTTTTAAAAAGTGATTTTTAAAGTTATAGATATTTTTATTATTATTAAAATTTTACTTCTAATTTTTAATCAAAATCGTAAAATATTAACTATATACTCTCTCTGTTTATAAACAACTGACTTAATTATAAAAATTACGCAAAAATTGTGAAATTTTATTATAAAAATAATTAAAATATTTACTATACTCTTTAAAGTTCTTACTTCATTAATTTGAATCACATAACTTCTTTAATTACATTATTCTAATATCTTTCTCTCCTGATATACTTATATTTTTTGTCTCTTTTTTTTCACTTTTTATTTTTGAGTCTTCTTTTAACGCATATCACTTTATTAAATTATATTTTTAATTATTTTTATAGAATAATGTGATTTTATTGTTAATTAAAATAATTTTGAGAAAAAAAAAAAAAAGATAAGGGAGAGAGAGAGAGAAATTGCTTGATAAAAAATATCAAGATGCCCAATCAGGGTCTGTCTTAGGTAGGCCCCCTGGGACCACGCTCTACTGCTAACCTTTTTAGAGGATAAGCTTCTAATTACATCATACATCTCTAGAAGGGTGGTTCATTCTTTCACTCTCCCCCCGTACTCGGAAGAAGACACCATGAGGTGGTCTGCTCCGACTAGAACTCTGCACTACACTCCGAGACATGTAAGCCTCCTTCTTTGAATCTCACTAATTCTACACGCGAAACTTCTTCGCCGAATACCCTATTTTAACCCACTCTAGCTCTCCCCTCTTCCTTGTGATTCCTTTTTTCTCCTGTGGAATGGAGGATCTCGAAGGGTGGGAAGTTCTTCCTGATGATGGATTTCTTGAAATCCATGATGATGATGGGAAACAGATATTCTCAAGAAAGTTTGGCGCTGGATCGAATAATGTTTTCAAGAATTACTTTATTTGTCCATCGTCTAAGTCTCCCCAATTTGTCGACTCAACAGAGCGCTCGAGAGTGCCCAAAAAACTTGTAACTGTCCCAATTGAATTGGAGCCAGTCCCAGATCATGAATTCGTGAGACAACTGATCACTAAGGATTATCCAGTTGATATTAAAATCAGCCCATCAGCCACGCCGGAGAAGATCGGAGCTACCGATATGGCAGGAGCAACGGAAGCCGATCAAGATCCTGTTTCGCAAGTTTCCTTCAAGAAAATGAAGGAACCTGAATTCGTCGAAATGAAGATGGACTCGCCAAAGTCCAACTGTAGGGGGATCAAGTCTCAAATTGATGCAGGCACTTTTCAATTTGACGACCAAGGTGAGGCCTTCATGAGTGATAAGGTTTCCTCCCCAAAATTCAGATCCGAAGAAGAGCAGATGATGAAGACAATCAGCCTGGATCCAGATGTCCCAAAGGAGGTTACTTGGGAAGAAAATTCTGGTGGTCTCAACATATGGAAGTGGAGCTTGACTGGGATTGGTGCTATTTGTTCATTTGGAGTTGCTGCTGCTACCGTATGCATCATCATTCTTAGTGGTCGCCAAAAGAATAAGCGGCATCATGATAATCAGAAGCTTCAGTTCCATATTTATGCTGAGGACAAGGTATAATACAAAATTTTCACAAATTTCTGCGATGACAGATGATGCTTCAAAATATTCTGTGGTTGACGAGGACAATTGGGATAAACAAATTAATTAACGAGATTTGAACGTTTCTGGTCAACCATTGAAGAATTATAGTATCATCTTGTTAGAGAACATATAAATATACATACTACTGGTAATGAGGTGCGCATATTTGCCTTTGCTGATCCGAGGCTATTGATGTTTTTTTATGTACTGTAGAGGTTGAAGCAAGTGGTTCACCATGCAGCCAAGCTGAATGAAGCCATTTCAGCCGTGAGAGGGGCTACTCTGCCCAGAGCTCATATCACAATCGGTGGCTATTATGATGGTCTCTAAGAGAGCAAATAAGATAACAACATTTGGCTCAGTTCTTAAACCTTGTTCCGTTCAGATCCTTGGGATCCAATATACAGGATATAGTACTGGTGGTATTTCTGCATACAAGTAGTGTGTAAACGTCCCTGTCTGTACAAGATTCCGTATCCCATTTCAATGAAGATTCCTTATTATTGTTTGAGCACAAAAGAAATACAACTTGTTATTGAAGAAAAGTACTGGATGGTTCTTGCAAGCGTGATTGTAATTTGTAATGTGTTTATTATGAGAATCGAATTTGGGAGCTTTGTCTACTAATGAAGCACTTGCTGCACTAAGGAATCTGTTGCCTTCTTTGGAAGAAAGGACGGTGCACGACAAGTGCCGTATTTGTTTGGTATTCGAAGAATTTTGCATTTGCATCTAAAACAAGAATGATTTCTGGAAAGGAAGGGGTGATGGGATGTTTGTAATGATACGTTATTTGAAAAAAAAAAGAAAAAGAAAACGAATATTTTATTTTCATTTAATGTAAAGTTTTTGTCATTAAGGATAACCATCAATTCTCAGAAACATATGGCGGGTGAGAAAATGGCGAAATTAGCCTCTGCAAATTGAAAGGTTTCATTCCAGCTATTGATTGCTTGTATTATTGGTCTTATTGTTTAAGTTGGGTAATAAAATAATTGGAAATGTCATTGTAATTGTTATGGAGGGCTGAAAAGTCGTATTAATTTTAGGCTTTGAATTTCGTACACTAAATGGAGACAAATTTCTTGACAATCAATAAATTCTGTTTTATAAATATTTTATATTTTATCTAAGACTAAAAATAGTAGTTTTTTTTTTTTTAATGGTTAGGGATAGAGTCGGCTGCACGGCACAATGTAGCGAGATAGGGAGAGGAGAATGAATTAAGTAAAAGATTTGAGCATTCAGTCATATTTCAAGACATATTAATTAAAAAAAAGAATAAATATTAGTGCACTTTTCAATAGAAATTGGGCATCAAAGATATTTTTTTCGTCTCATAACATAAGTCGTTAGGTTTTGAAATTATTTTTATATTTTTTATTTATTCTCTTATATTGTTTCTAAGACATTTAAATAGGAGTATTTTAGGAAAAAAATATATAAAATTATCTTATTTTAAAGAATCTTAATATATATAAAATTAAATCAAACGACCTATATTATAAGACGGATGGGGTAACACGATAGAGCGGCTAAGTAGTAGGAGTAATACTTCTAATAATAATGTTGAAAAATTTTTAATGAGATATTTTAGTGTAGTAAAGAGACAAAGAGAGCCCTGCAAAGAAAAGGACTGATTGAAAACCAAAGACACGAAGTGATATTGATCGTGTTAGGAAGACTTTGGAGCTCCGGCAGCCCCTCCCCCACCGCCATGTGTGGCGTTAACACCAAACAAGTGTTCCGTCATCACCACACAATCGTGTGTGTGGGCTTCACTGCCAACTGTCTGTCCTCGTGTATGCATTCTCGCCTTTCTCAGAAAACGTTAGAAATGGGTCTTCCTCTTCCTATACTAAAACAAAATTTACCACTTTCGAACAAGAAAAATCCATAAATGAGCCCCAAAAATTTTCCAGTTTTGTTAGTGTAGAGAAAGAAATTATAAATAGCAACTTCCAACTTCCATTATTAATGTTATTTTAGTACAGTATCTTTTTGTTTTCTTCCCGAAACGTCCGTCATTAATGGATTAGAGAGAAGGGCTTGCTGCTGATAAATGCTGAGACATGGAAATGGTTTGGTTTGTTTCTACTCTTAAATTCCAGAAAAAGTAGGTCGTAAGCTTGGGCCAATACCTTCCTTCTTTACAGCTCTCCCAGCCCAGGGCTTTCAGGCCCTTTGGGCACTCAATGGGATTAGATCAGCCCGTCGAATCTCAATTCCAAAACTATCTTCATGTTCCATTTGTTACTTTGCTCCTATATATATATATATATACACATACAACTCACGCTGTTAGATTGAAATAAATATGATAAAACTTCTATTAATATGAAGTTTAATTATTAATAAATTTATTAAAATTAATTATTAATAAAAATAATAATATATTATAAATATATGATTATTTTTAAAAAATAAAAATTATTTTTAATTAAATTGAAATTTTAAATGGAGTTTAAAAAATAAAAACATATTTATTAATAATGAAGTAGGACAAATGATGATTCCAGATCATCTTCCCCTCCTCTTCTCCACCCTCAAACCTTTCTTTCTCTCTTCTTATTTTTTTTCAAATAAATTATTATTATTAACTTAACAATAAAATAATAATAATAATAATTTAACAGTCTTCTTTCGTTTTAAATAGTACAAACTTAAAAGAATTTGTAATAATAATAAAACTTCTATTAAAAAAGAAAAATAAAAGAGAAGATGCGAGAGCGGTGGAGATGGGCGTAGAGATTCTTCCCTGTTTGACAAAGCTTATCTCTTTAGAGAATTCCTCGTCTCATCAATGCTCTTCAAATAACGGTTCAAACCCAATGCCAATATTCTAAGAATTCAGCGACGAGTGCAAATTCAGAAAAGATAAATCAGGTTTTGCGTGTTGAAATGACCAGGATTTTTTTTTTTTTTAAAGGGCTTTAATAGGAGGCATCAGTTTTAAAAAGCTCGAATTTTGGAGCTTCACGGTTAAATCAGCCCAAAAATATGAGTTTATCATCATCTGCCTCCAAACCGACCCCAGGAAAGAAAGATAAGATTAAGAAAAGAAAGGAAAAGAGAAATGATGAATGTGCCGGATCGAGACAAAAGCGAGGCCAATAACAAAAAGAGCCCGCTTGGTCAGATGATCGACGCAATTTCATCTTGCTGATCTCAGGAAGGAAGCATCTTATCATTTGCATAATTAAACGCTCAAGACGCCACTTAACCAGCCTTTTTCCCCTTGCTGTCATGGTATGGGTTCGAAACTACATTTAGGTCAGGAACAGGGAATGCAGTGTTCCTAACCCTCAAACTGATTCAGTGAGAGATTATTCATTCAATTTGATCGACGAAACTCCGATAGGCAATCAAATCAAATCAAATATCTCCATTGATTTGCGCCTCCGTTTGAACCGGAGGGCGTGTGTGTTCCAAAGTTCTCCTTGCTTCCGGTTTATCTAAAGGCAATTACAAGGTCGAAACAGAGAAACAAAAACAGAGAGAAAGAGATTGAGCTAAGCTTCTTGCTTGGGTTGGAGGGAGAGAGTGAGGTATGCCATCATAGAAGAAGAGATGGACCGTGTGCTGCTGAAGACGAAGGGAGGCCAGGGTTTTAAGGGTGCTGTCGTGAGGGATTAGGGTTTTCATAGATGGTTATATATCCAGAACATTCAGCTGCTAAAAGTACAATAATGCGCCACGCCCTTTTTCTCCCCTAGGTGTTATATATATATATATATATATATATATATATATATATAACTTTTTAACAAAAACTCCCTCAAATTTTTATTTAAAAAAACGAAGCAAACAAAATCTTTTTTTTTTTTACTTTCCTGAATTAATAATATATCTATTTTTTGAAAAAAATATAAATATAATTTTAAGTTTTATAAAGAAAAATAAATTCAAGCATTAATATTATTATCTGTTTGAAATAAATACTAAAGTTGTTAATATTTTACAAATAAAAACAATATATATCATGTCCATTTTGTTGTTCAAGTAAAATAAAAAAGCCTTTGACTTTTCTTTCTAGGCCAAAAAAAGATGTTAGTATTATAAAATTTGGGTAGTATTAGAATAAAATCTACCAACTATACACTAAGAAAATTATAACTATTCTTTGTACAAAAATTTCTTCAAACTTCTCTCTTTCTTTTCTCTTACAATTTTCTCTAATCTTTCTTTCACTAATCTTTTTTTTACAAAAATAATGGTGTATTACAAACTTAGAGAATAACTTTATTTATAGAGCTTTAATTAGTGGAATACATCATGACATACATCATCTTCCACTAATCTTAATTAGTGGTGTCTCCATTAAATGGTGGACACCCATAAAAATCTTCTCTAATAATTCGCATAAATCCATAATTAGTGGAGTCTCCAATAATTTTAAGATATTCATAACACTCCCCCTTGAATGTCCATCTATTACATAAATAATATGCCTCGTTAAAATCTTATTAGATAAAAATTCAGTGGGAAAAAAATCTAATGAAAGAAAAAGAGTACACTATTCTATATGTCTGTTTATTACTCCCCCTGATGAGATGATTCATTTAAATCTTTAAACCGACGCATACTGCTTTTATATCTCAACTTTTCAAATGTTGCAGTCGGTAAAGTCTTCGTGAAAATATCTGCAAGGTTGTCACATGACCGAATTTGTAGCACATCAATTTCACATTTCTTCTAGAGTTCATGAGTAAAGAAGAATTTTGGTGAAATATGTTTTGTCCGATCTCCTTTAATATATCCTCTTCATAATTGAACTATGCAAGCTGTATTGTCTTTATAAAGAGGAGTTGGAATATCTTTGATCGATGATAATTCACAACTTTCTCGGATATAATGAATCACGGATCTTAGCTATACACATTGTCGACTTGCTTCATGAATGGCTATAATTTCAGCATGATTTGAAGAAGTAGCTGCTATAGACTGCCTTATAGAACGCCATGATATAGCAATATTTTCACGTGTAAATAGATAGCCCGTTTGAGAACGTGTTTTATGTGGATCAGATAAATAACTAGTATCTGCATAACCAATCAATGTTGGGTTAGTTTTATTTGAATAAAATAATCCGAAATCAATTGTACATTGGAGATATCGAATGACTTGTTTAATTCCATTCCAATGTCGTCGTGTTGGTGAAGAACTAAAATTTGCTAATAAATTGACAACAAAAGCAATATCAGGTCGTGTATTATTAGCAAGATACATCAATGCACCAATTGCACTGAGTTATGGTACTTCAAGACCAAGGAGTTCTTCATCAGCTTCTTGAGGTCGAAAAGGATCTTTATTCACATTTAATGATCGGACGATCATTGGAATATTCAATGGATGTGCTTTATCCATGTAAAATCTTTTTAGTACTTTTGCTATATATGTTGATTGATAAATTAATGTTCCACTTTTCAAATGTTCAATTTGTAAATCAAGACAAATTTTGGTTTTACCAAAATCCTTGATTTCGAATTCTCTTTTTAAATAATTAATTGTTTCTTGGAGCTCTTCAGGAGTTCCAATAAGATTAATATCATCAACATATATAGTTAGTATCACAAATTTAAAACCAGATTTCTTAATAAAAATACATGGACATACCTGGTCATTTTTAAATCTCGCTTTCAATAAATATTCACTAAGACGTGTGAACCACATGCGCCTAGATTTCTTCAGTCCATATAATGATTTCTGCAATTTGATGGGGTAATTTTCACGGGGATAATGTTTATATGCTTCAGGCATATGAAATCCTTTGGGAATTTTCATGTAAATATCATTTTCTAAATTTTCATACAAGTAAGTAGTGACAACATCTAATAGGCGCATATCTATCTTTTCATGAACTGCCAAACTGATAAGATATCGGAGTGTAATACCATCAACAATAGGAGAATAAATTTCATCATAATCAATACCTGATCTTTGTGAAAAACCTTGGGCTACTAATCCCACTTTATATCGAACGATTTCACTATTTTCATTGCGCTTTCGCACAAAATATCCATTTGTAGCCAACAGGTTTTACACATTCTGGTGTTCGGACTGCAGGTCCGAAGACTTCACGTTTTGTCAGTGCATTTAACTCCGATTGAATCGCATCTTTCCATTGCAGTTCATCTTTTATATGTCGACATTCATCAACTAATATTGGTTTAGGATCATCATTATCCTGTGTAACATCAAGAGATATATTGTATGCAAATATATTATTAATAACAGTTTCTATCCTATTACAACTTTTATCGGAAGTGGTATAATTAATAGAAATTTCAGTATTACTTTCATCAACTTCTGGTTCTTTGTCATTAGTTCTCTCTTGGCCTTTATCATTTCTTTTTTCAATATGATCTTCTTGATCATTTAATCTTCTTTTATTTCGATGATTTTTATCTTTAGAACCAAGAGGTTGGCCACGCTTCTAGCGTGTTTTTGACTCAGCAGCTATAGGTATAATATTTTGTTCTGTTGGAACTTCAATTCGAATAGGAGTATTTATAATTGGAATATGCTAGTTTGTAACTATTCTGGAGTCAACAAAAGCGTCTGGCATTTGATTTGCAATGCTTTGCAAATGAATTATCTTTTGAACTTCAAGTTCACATGCGCTTGTGCGCGGATCAAGATAATTTAATTATGTTGTCCAAGTAAGATCATTTTTATACTGTTTTGGTTCTACCCCTAATTTAGGGAATAATGATTCATCAAAATGACAATCAGCAAATCTTGCTGTGAATACATCTCCTATCAGGGGTTCAACATACCTGATAATAGAGGGAGAATCATATCCAACGTATATCCCATTTCTTCTTTGAGGACCCATCTTTGTACGTTGATTTGGTGCAATTGGAATATATACAGCACGCCTAAAAATTCTTAAATAAGCAATATTTGGTTCTGACCCAAAAGCCAATTGCAAATGAGAGAATTTATGATAACTAGCTGGTCTTATGCGTACAAGTGCTGTAGCATGTCCCCAGGCAGATGTTGGGAGATTTATTTTCATTAATAATGGTCTAGCAATTAATTGTAATCGTTTAATCAAAGATTCAGTAAGACCATTTTGTGTGTGAACGTGAGTTATAAGATGTTCAACGTTAATCCCAATTGACATGCAATATGCATCAAAAGCATGTGATGAAAATTCACCAGTATTATCCAAACGGATATTTTTAATGTGATGGTCAGGAAATTGTGCTCGTAATTTAATTATTTGAGTAAGTAATATCGCAAACGCCAGGTTGCGAGTAGATAATAAATATACATGTGACCATCGGGATGATGCATCGATTAAGATCATAAAATATTTTAACAGTCCACATGGTGGATCAATAGGTCCACAAATATCTCCGTGAATCCGTTCGAGAAATGTATGACTTTCAACTCCTACTTTTATTTGTGATGGTTTAACAATTAATTTTCCTAGGGAACATGCAGTACATGCGAATTTTTCTGATGTCAATATACTTTTATTTTTTAAAGGATGACCATGTGTATTCTCAATGATTCTTCTCATCATGGTAGATTCCAAATGACCCAACCGGTCATGCCAAATGCTAAAAGTAATAGGATCAGTAAATTTCTAATTTACTAGATGATGAATTTCAATTGTACATATTTTTACAAAATATAGGCCAGTAGAAAAAGACGGCAGTTTTTCTAATACAGATTTCTTACCAAAATGTATTTGAGTAATATAAAGATGCTTAATCCCATTTTCCTCATTTGTTTCAACATGATACTCATTTCTGCGGATATCTTTAAAACTCAATAAATTTTTTTTCTGAATTTTGAGAAAAATAGTGCCTTATCAATAATAATTATTGTTCATTTATGCAACTATATATTAGCTCTTCCGAAGCCCTCAATCACATTTGTACTACCGTTTATCGTATAAATATTTATTTCTCCTATTTTGAGATCAGAAAAACATTTCTCATTTTTTAGTATGGTGTGTGTAGTTCCACTATCAATAATGCATACATCATCATTAACAACAGCCATTTGTCTTTTGGCTTTGGTAACGGCAGAAACTCGTGCTTAGTCTTCTGGCTTTTGTAACGATAGAGACTCGTGTTGATAACGTGTTATAAAATTTGAGTAGTGTTAGAATAAAGTCTACACACTAAAAAAATTCTAACTATTATTTCTTTCACAAAATAATGGTGTATTATAAATTTAGAGAATAACTCTATTTATAAAGTTCTAATTAGTGGAATGCATACATCATCTTCTATTAATCTTAATTAGTGGTGTCTCCACTAAATCGTGGACATCTATAAAAATCTTATATAATAATTCATATAAATTCATAATTAGTGGAGCCTCCACTAATTAATAGAGCTTTCAATAATTTTAAGATATTCATAACAGTTAGGCTTTTTTTTTTTTCCCTCTCCCTTTTTTTGGAAGAGACGTTAGACCACGCCGTGCTATTTTATGTGAAATTATTTGATTGAATAAAATATTTAAAAATGTACTAAAACAAACCGGCTAATGAGCATTATATTATTATTATTTGAAATGATTACACTGCGGGTAATGCTGATTTAAAATTTGAAAATTCAAAATTTTAAGATTCAAAGAATGGTGTAACGTCACTTTCAAATGAGGAAGAAAGTAACATCACCCGCATATTATTTCATCACCTACGCGTTCCAAAATAAGTATGCAATTTGCTGCCGAGGGGTTGGGTTTTGGGACCAAACACAACAATAACCAATCCAGCTGGCACAAGCACCTAATCATCAAATTTTATAATATTTTAATTTTATTTTAAAATATAAAATTACTAATTATTTTTTTTATTTCTATTTATTTTAAATTAATTATATAATTTTTAAAATTTTTATCGATTAATAATTATCATATTTTTAATATAAATAAAATAAAATTTTTTATTTAAATTATAATATTATTTTTAATAAAGACTACTCTCCCTCACCCTCTCTCCTGCCCTTTTATTTGTTTTTTTTTCCATTTTCCTCTGTTTATAAAACATAGTAATCCCTTCCACCGACAAAATTGCCCAACCCCAGCTCTGCTGCTCTCAGTGCATTGCAGTTCCCACGCCTATTTTGCCCACTTTCTTATCTTTTTATTTTTAATTAAAATCAAAGCTCTAGCTGAGTCTAGCTACCACTATCCTTTCATTCTGTGCTTTGATAGGGGGGGAGGGGCCTCGTTATAGTTATTCCATGGCTAAACAACAATGTGCCGGAGGAAGAAGATTCAGCTGTAAAGAATCACCACTGTTAATCGTAATATGTATACAACAAGAAAACAAAAATCAGAACAATGGCGAGACAAATCGAGTACAACAAATAATAACAATATGTCCAATAAACAAATATCCATAAATGAGTAAATAAATAAAACAAAAACATCAAACAAAGAATCTCGATCCACCTCTTCTCATCCTCTACGCACCAGGCTAAGAAGAAGACCGAGTCAAAAATACAACTCTACAGCAATCTCATCTCGAAAGAAAAAATTATGCAAAGCGGTCCCCATCAGAGAAAGATGGTTCACTTAGAAGAGCATTCCCATTGCAAGAGCTGCCAGAGATGAAAAGACGGCGGGTACGAAACTGCTGGCGTCTGAGACCGGTGCCGGAGCTGGGGCCTCCGCAGCTGCCGCATTTTGAACGCCCGACAAGGCCATCAACATCATCATCATCATCGCTGCAACCAAAAGCTTCATCTTCATTGCCTCCATTGCGATAAATGCACAAGGAAAGGGAGAAATTGCCTGGGAACAACAATGGCAAATTGGCAGTAGAGAAAGAGAACCGAGGAGGAGGCAACGAGCAGAAAATTTCAAGTGGTTCGCAGTCGGAGGAAATGGTTGGCTATATAAAAGCGGGACAGGACGGGCAGGGCAGGTGCTGCCCGAAGAGACCGTTGGCAGGGAAAGCACACATGGGAAGGGAGCTTTTAGTTTTGAGGCTTTTGCTTTATCAAGGGCTGCCCGTTCGTTGACAGGGTGTCCTCGAGGTTAGGTGCCGCACAGCTGTCGCCAACGGTTTCGTGGCTGTTTTGTGGGGTCCATCCATTTTGGACTGTCTCCTCGACAACCACTCTTTCAGATTGGGAGCCTTTGAGTGGGGGACCTGTAGTTTTATCATTTTATAATAATAAAATTACAGAGATGGGTTTTATGGAGTTGGACGATTCTGCACTCGCGTTTGGGCATGTTCTGAGGCTCTTTTTTGCCAAGACGAAAGGCAATATAGACATTTAAATCTGTAGATATTTTTGTGGGTGAAAATTATGCGGAAACAGGTAAAAGAAAAAAAAATGTTGAAATAATTCTTGGCATTTACGTTCCTTTAGGGTGAGTTTGGTTTGCAGAGAAGAAGGGGAAGGAAAAATAGGGACGGAGGGTGGAATATTTTACTTCTATTAAAGGAAGTAAATGTAATTATTTTCGTCCTGATTCGTTAGAATAGAAGGTAAGTAAATATGATTTATCTTTCGTTGTTTAGTTGTAAGGTATATAGGGAGGAAATAATTATTAAATTATTATTATACCCTTAAGGCTAATTTATAAAAAATTACAAAGTATGATAGAATTGCAATAAAATAAATATCTTAGGATAAGAGGGTCTTTTCACCCTCATTTACTTCCCAAACCTTCCAAAATGAAGAGGAAGAAAAATTTGACACACATATACTTCCCCTCCCCTATTCACTCTAACCAAATTAAGTAAATCACCCATTGACTTCTTATTTTACCTCCCCTCCTCTTTTTATTCTCACTTTCACTCCAATCAAACACACCTTTAGGTTTATTCTTGTTGCGGGTGCTTTGGTTCAATTATTGATCAGTGGGATTGAGCTGAATTGACAAAACGCATTCAGCAATAAAAGAAGATTCTTTTTTTTTTTTTTTCCAATAATGAAAACAAAGTACTATGTGAAGGGACAACTCAAAATTCTTGAATTTGCGCGGGGAATCAGCACTCTAATGGCCTAACAGATTTGGCTTTGGCAATAATTCGAGGATGGCTAAATGCGACAATGCACATTTATTGATAAAACCTACTACTACGATTGTATCAATCTAGTAGAATTAAAGTATAGTAATAATAATATTATTATTTTTTATAATTATATATTGTGTGGTAATTATGCAGAGGATAAATTATCTCATTTTACAAAAATAATTGAAAAGAGAAAGAAAAAAAAGATAAGATAAAGATCGGTGAGTGAATGTTTTTAATAAAAAATTTAATAAAATATTATTCATTGTAAGTAAATAAAAAATAAAAAGGAATACACAAAATTAGTTGAAAAAGATTGCACGCAAACTTTGAGACGAACAAGACTAAAGAAGAGGGTAGATTAGAAGTAAGAAAAAAGATACCATTGAAATTGGCGACCAAGAAAATGGCCAGAATCTGCATATATAATATTGGTGGAAAAGGTCGTTCGTGACATCTTCTCAAAATCAAAGGACTAAGAAAAACACTCATTTAGCATAACTAGCCTTGAGAGTGAGATATCTTTATCATTAGTTGGATATTTTGTACGTATTCGAATTAATAATTACACACACATTTAACAATATTTGACTCCTTAAATTCCAAGTACTACTAATCAGGAGTAGCAGTGAAAGGTGAAAGAATTTCGATTTATGGTCTAAAATTCAAGGAGTGATATGAATATGAAGAGAAGTACAAATGGTTGGAAAGGTTTGTGAACCGATTTAGCGAGGACTCAATAGACAGACAGTGCACCACAGCGGAACTTCCCTTCAATTTGGGTTGGTTTTGGTTTTTCTTCTGCACATGTTACATATGCTGCTTGAAAATTAGACCAAGGGAAAGATATGCAATAGCAGCAAGAAAGTAGTATGGTGTACGTTGTTGGTTCGTGACATTCTGCTCCAGAAAAACCATTTTTGATGGGGTGGTAACACTGGACAAACACGAAGAGTTGTTACCAAGAAAGTGTTGTAGTGAGGCAGGTCAAGATACTTCACTCACTCGGTAATGCTAGTAGTTGAAACTCGTTTACACCCCTAGTACGGGTGCATGATGCAATGATACCACAAACGAAGGGAGGGATTCGTCACAGCGCAGTAAAAGCCCAAAGCACTAACATTCGTCTTTGCATTGCGTGAACATATCTTAGCGATATCTTGATACTCAGCAATCTAAATTGATAATTGCCATATCAAATCTTGTTAAATTTAAAATTAAATACATCTCATAATTTATTTTATCTGCTGTATAACTAAAAGGAATATCTTCCCAAGAAGTGGGAAAGAAAAAAAAAAAGAAAAAGACATTTGCATTGTGTGTAATGGGTATTGGGCCAAGTTGATGATCTACTAGTGTCACCTACGCCGAGTCCAAAACGGGACAAGGAAAAAGGATAGCAAAATCCAAAAGATCCAATTGTGGCGGTGACATAGTAAGACCATTTAAAAGGGTCGTGGGACTGTGGGCTAATAATAATCTCTCTCTCTCTCTCATCCTGCTTGACAGAAAAAAGAAAAGGACAAGGGCCCATCTATCAGACCCGCACCGCACTCCTCCCTTTCTTTTGGACTTTCTGCCTTTCAATTGCCTACAACTACTCTAAAACGACGCCGCAAACATGGTTTCCTCCATAACTCCATTCCCGCTGGCTCCGCCTCCCTCCGTCCCAGCGACGACTCCATTTTCCATTTCCTTTTCCTCCCCACACAAAAAAAAATACATACATATATATATATATATATATATATATATTATTTATTTATATTTTTCTTTCCTAAGGGTAGTAGTACTCGAACCAAAGGGCCTCCAATGTCTTTGTTTCGCCACATGCATGAACCGTTAGATGGAGATCCTACGGCTACGATTTATGGTCGGTTATCTGTTGGAGAGAGAGTTGAGATAGTATAAAGGAGGAGGCAAAGAAAGGAGTAGCACTTCGTTTCAATATACTACGAAGAACACAACGGAGACTCACACGCACGCGGAGCATCAAGAAAAGGAAGAGGAAGACGAGACAACCCAGAAGAAGCCTTCCCTCAGAACCAAAACCAAACCTATCTAAAAACTCTTGAAGATTTAGGCCCAGATATAGAGTGTGGAGATTTTGATACCTGACTCATCTTTGTATTCAACCAGATAAAGTCTGATAAAATCATTTCAATTTTGCCTTCTTCCCCATGAGAGTGAAATTTTGCTATTGTAAGGTGATTTTTTCTTCCATATTATTGCTTCTTTCTCTTTGCATTCTCATCTTTCTTCTTCGCCTTCTGCGTATGTACTCATACATGAAATGGCATCTGACAATTCTTCGTCCTCCGGGTTATTTGCAGGCTACTTTTTGAAGGATTCTCTGCCGAATTCTTTGTCTGGACCGCAGATCTCGAGGTAATTGCACTTTATTCTTCCTCTCCCGCACTGTTCTGGAGTTTTTCTTCATCGGATTTGCTGGAATTATGCTAAAAATCTCATCTTTTCCGACGGTGTCTTTTCTTTTCACAGTGAGGCACATACAGACGGAAAGAGGGAGAGATGGAGAAGGAAGACATGAATCAGAGGGCATTGACTATGACGAGGCCACCGGAAGCAGAATTCATCTTGCGGTGGGGTACAAGGAAGAGACTCCGATGTGTGAGAATCAGAAGCAGCAGCAGCCCCCCTCACCTTCTCTCGCACTTCTCATCTGATTCTTCTGACCCTTCTCCTAACACTAGAATTCGCCGCAAAATCAGTTCTAGGTTCCTATCCGTTTCCAATCAAGACAAGCAATTTCCAATACCTCTACCACCCTGCCGACTGACCAGGTACGTACTAAATTTCCACGCAAAAGATTACGCCGTGGACAGATGGATGAAAAGAGGGAAGGAGGAACCTCTTTAAAGAAATCAGTTTGATGAGATGTTTTGGTTTTTTCCCCCTTCTTAACAGGAATTCTGAAACGGCGGCGGTGTTGAGATCCGAGAACCGTAGAGGGTCACCGGAGAAAGAGGAGAGGTCATATACGACGAGAGGGTCAGTATCATTTGTGGGGAATTTGGAGGAAAATGGCAAGGTTTATCAGTCGGATGGTCACGGCCATGGTGTTGCAGGAGGGGATGAAAATGCTAATATTAACAATAATCACAGAGGTGGTGGCCTAGTATGGCCAAAGCTTTATATTACCTTGTCCAGCAAAGAAAAAGAAGAAGATTTTATGGCCATGAAGGGTTGCAAGCTACCTCAGCGACCGAAGAAGAGGGCTAAAATCGTTCAAAGAACTTTACTTGTAAGTCTCCTCCAAATTTGGTTTCTTTGAAATAGTTTTAACAATTTCTTCTTGGTATTTTGAGGTTTTTGTCCAATCTTAGAAGTATCGACTGTTAAATTTTCTCCATTTTGATTAATCTTTGCAGTTGGTGAGCCCTGGGGCATGGTTAACAGATATGTCGTTGGAGAGGTACGAGGTGAGGGAGAAGAAGACTTCTAAAAAGGTACTATTTGCCGAAACTTATCTTCTGCTCCCCCTTCTCGTCTGGTGGTGGTTTTGGGCGCTGGGGAGTTGGGCTAGCGCAGGAAGGGGTAGTGGCGGCTGGGTGTCTTTTGGAACTAAGTACCATGTTGGGGGGAAGACGTGTTCTTTTCTGTCTAAAGGAAAAGGAAAATTTGGTAACACTGTCTGCACAGTGTACCCCTTAATTAGTTCAAGCAGATCTGTTTTTGCTACTCTAATCCCGATTAGAGCTCGTCCTTAATTACTAAACCCACCCCACCCCCGCCCCCCCAAAAAAAAAAATGGAAAACACCAGTGGAATAGGGGATGAGAAAACTCTAAAGGGAAAGCTAAATTAGTGGGGTTGATGAAATTACCAACTGAGCTTCGGTCCCTCGAATCTGGGATTGCTTTATTATCTGTTCTTTTTGTTGGTGCCCTCTGAATTTTGAGAGGGGCTGATTGGTGTCGAAGCCATTTGTTCTTTTATCTGTGTATGTGCTAATAATAGGGTCTGCTGGTGTGGTTTTGGCAGAGACCTAGAGGGTTGAAGGCCATGGGCGGCGTCGACAGCGATTCGGACTGAGGAAGGATTTGGCTGTTGTTCCTCCTCTTTATCAGAATTTTGATGGCGAAGCACAGGGATGGATCAGAACATATAGACTAGGGGCTGACTCCCTTGTAATGAATGAGGAAGTCTTATATGGAATTTATTGGCTAAAAATCTCAAATTCTTTTTGTTGGCTTCTGCGCTACACAAATTCTCTACTCTCTCTACCAAATGTTTATTAGTAGTGAAGAATGATGAGTTCGTTCAAAATTATCGGTAGACGAAACAAAAGAGCGCATCAATGGGGATTAAATATGTAGAGAAAAGTGTTTTGGTTGGCTCCTCACCTCACTACCATACATGTATGGCATTTGGTGGTTTGGTCTTGGTTGCTGACCATATATATCCACTCCTCTCATCAAATGGGCTAGAATTGGACGGTCTTTATCATAGTAGACGTGACTACAGGAGAGGACAGGATAGTAAGCGCTTACTATTTCTACGCGCACACACACGGCACGGCTCGGATGCTTGCATAATACTAGCAGTAATTAAGTAAGTTCATGTATTGTTTTGTTCAAAAATGTGCACACACCTCGAATCTCTGACCTGCCAAAACATGATCATTAGATCCATTTGGGATTCATTCAAGGAGCTTCTTTGAAATCAAATTATGAGTGCCATCTTCTACGTGCCCAACGTTATTAACACAGAAAAAACCACAAAAAAAAAAGCTGTGTAAAAAGTGACCGGATGGGAAGCGGGGTGGGGGAGTACCAGTAAAGTTGTTCCCATTTTTGTACGAACTAAACTTCCCTTTCCCTTTATCGACAGGGATAAGCGACTTTGTCTCCTACTAACATGTACACACTTTCTATTATTAAGATTAAGATCTCCCACCAGTATAATTTTTGTAAGCAACAAGCACTAGACACGAAACAATTCTGTAGGAAAACACTGAGAGAAACCTCCCAATACAAATCTATCTCTGTTTTATTACTGTTACAAAAACCACAGAAGTCATAAAAGGGCCTTGGTTTCTTCTTTTCCCATTTCCCCACATCACAATTTAGATACTTGCGTCCCCCTGCAGAGAAGGAATACTACAGCTGAAATCAATCAAAAGTTATACTATGGCTTCAATGTCTACTTTTGCTGAGCCAAATTGCACACTGTAAAACAATCACTTCTGGTAAATTAGCTAGCCCCAATTCCAGAAAATGGTCCAAAAGTAAATAATGTTAAGGACTGTCTATTCAAAATATCTAGAGAAGCAACCATAATTCGAAGCACATATACCAGATGGGCATAAGTTTCATGTGTAAATATACTAGCACAGGAAAAATCTGCACAAGTAATGCTGAATTTATTATGCACACCATTTTGTCTCACAAGCATGCTCCACGCAAAAAGCATGCTCATCCACATTCAATTTTTGTTAATTTTGTAAATAATCAGCATTGGATCTGCAACAACGTAAATTCAGAAAATTTTACTCTCTGGATTGAAATGCTTCTGAAAATTGGGAGGAAGATTACCTATTTGGAAGGGCAAGTTTTAAAATAATATATTTCTTTTCAAATACTTTGTGAGCCATTTTGCATTTCAGAAATCAGCATTTCCAGTCACAGGATGCAAAGTGACTTCTGATTTATTCACAGCGGAATAGTGTTTATGCATCGCAGTTACACAGCTTAGAAGCCCTCAAAGCCACATTATTAGGCTCACTAATTCAAAAAACTCTACCTTTTCTTTACTGTATTGCTCTTAGGATCACTTGGCTCGAGTCCTAGCAGCTTCAAGCATTTCAACTATGAGAGTTTTCACATCCCTGAAAAACAGAGGATCAAATGTTAAAGAACAAAAGACCAACAATATAAGACGGGTTTGGTGGACAAGAAGTATGCCAGAATAACCCTGCTTTTCCAAATTAAAAAGATAATAGAACATAACATTGGAAACAATGGTAGCTATTCGATCAAATTCTGCCTATTAGGACTTAAAACAAGTCTGCATATTTTTCTTTTAGTATTCAAAGGGGCACAAACATTGGTGTCAATTCTATAATCAATAGCATTTTATTGATATGTAAATCACTCACTTTCTCTCAGCTGCACGTCTTGTAAAAGGAATTCGAAGCTTGAAAGTGCTCCCTTGGTAGCCAGCCTAAAGAAATCACAAATGAAAAGAAATTAAAAATAATCTAACATGGTGTTTCGGCAAAATAAATGTTAGATTTCCTGAGATAACATTCAATCAGGTGGAGCAAATTGGAAAGAAGACACAAACACCTTGACTTCTACATTTTTTCCTCAATACAAACCAGGAAATGAAGAAATTTTATAAATGTAGATGGAATAGAAGATTATCACATCAACCTCACCTTAACATTGAATCCAAGGCTGTCCACATCGAGCATGTAAGCAAATTCAACCTGGAGAACAAAGTATACATAAATCCAGAGTTATATTCATAAGATGTACAGCATTGTTTAGATAAATAAAGGAATTAATACACCAAGACAACTCTAAAAATAGGAAAAAGGGGGGGGGGGGGGGTGGAAAAATCATTCCAGTAGCAAAAAGCAGGACCTTTATACCAGCCAACCCATCTCTGCAAGGATTTACTCTCAGCCACAAGTACTGATCTTGAAAGCATGCCAGGAATAGCAAAAAACAGAAATTCATTGAAATTTGTGTTCATAACTAATGCTGGACCTAATAGAGTCATCAATGCATGTTGATTCATAGCTGCAACTCTCATTTATTCCTCTTCTTTTTTACTGGAAATTTGCTCGGGTACCATAATTGTGCTGGATTGAGATATGGTGATCACATGCATAGTTACAACCAGCAAAGTATGTACTAAAAAGAATTTCAGATTACCGGGATAGATGTTGCATGCTGCACAATCAGTTTTGTCTCTTCTGCATGATCCTTGTTCATGTGGGACTGAAAAGCACACTAATGTGATAAAATTGCACAAACAGAAGACTAAATGAAGAACTGGACTACATAAGGACCGTATTAGAAACTTATACCGTAATAGGCTTTGAAAACTGATATATAGGATCCACTTTAGCTACCCTAAATTCTTCCTTGCTAAATTCTGAAAGTAATTATAGAGGAGGACGAGCAGTGGTGGTGAGAATTGAAACACAACAAGACACTTTACAAACCATGTCCCAATAAGAGACCAAATAATTCATCTTTGACAGATTATTTGTGCGTGCATGTGTGAATAAAAGAAGAATAGGCAGAAAGAGGAACACAGGCAGAAAGAAAATAGGAAAGAAAAAATTATGCAGAAAGAAATTGAAGCTCAATTATGTATGAACCTCCTGATCCCAATGTAGCAGTTGCAACACCAGACACATATTGTACAACTTTGGGTTCAATGCGCAAAAATTGGAAATCACCAAAGTCCACCTTGTAGAGGTTTCCATTACTAATAGTCAGTGAACAAGTGATATTGATCAAAAGGAAATAACATGTTTCAGGATCAAAAGTGAACAAATTACCCAAAATGCATCTGGATGCCTGGCCAGGTATGCAGTACGAATAGCTTCTCTATCTTCGTCACCTGCCTACATTATTGGTCACAAAAAACTTCTAAACTTTTGCTCTAATAGAGCTAGAATCAGCAATTAGAACTTTAGAGCAAGTCAATAAGTGAATAAGTGAAGAAGTGAAGTTGTAGAACGGATGAATCACCAAGCTAAAGTTATCACTTACAGGAACAGCATCACCTTGCACTGTGATAACTAGATCAGTCCTATCCTCAGGATCTTTTGCTACAAGCAATGAGCATTTTGGGTTTGCCAGGAGGTCCTGCACCAAGCAGCAGGGTTTAACATACATGTGGCAGACAAAGTCCTCAAGGTTCTGGCTTCCACAGTAAACCAGGTAACATTATTCAACAATTACCTGAATTTTGCACCTTGACAGAGAAAATAACAGTACCTCAGCCGGACATTCAAAGTTAGCAAACCAAATTCATATGTGAACAAAAAGACAAGTCTTTACACACTACTACAGTCATTCTTCAGATACTGAGAAGAAATTGCAAAACTCCAGAGAACTAGGTATACACCTTTGTATGAACTGCCAAATCACTCACTGCAAGGATTGGAGATCCATAAGCATCGCAGGCGAAGTCAACCATGGAACCAGATGGATAACCTTCATGGTTCTACACATGATAGAAAGATTATGATTATTAAATAATCCAGAAATTGTACAAAAAAGATCATTCCTGTTGTGACACTACACGATTAAGTGCATTTAGAATGCTTTTCAGCATTAAGAACCTAAAAGTTCATGTCATTGGGCTTTGGCTATTTCACAGGACAAAACAACCTTTTCTAGACGGGTTAACCAATGCTGCATGTGTTTCTATTTAGAGAATCTAGAATGGATAAGACACCCCATTGGCTCCTATGCTCAAACTACCGGGCCAAAATTGTGTAACTCAAGATGCATAAGAAATAGTATTTACAGTTTGTAACTCAGAATCAAGTAAGAAACACTATCATACATCCTAAGGTACCTTAGGTAGTCAAAATTAGAACTTGTGCAGATTGCAAGTGCCTAGGAATATCAAGTGCAGATGAATATACCATTAAAAAAATCTGAAAAGTTAAGAATGCATATACATCGTCCCAATGAATCAGAGTGTCTGTCACTATAATGGTAGTGGAATTATATGTTATCTTGTCATATTTCGTATATAGCCCCTCAAATTCCACTACTAGCAGTACAGCTCACTTCAACAATCACAGAGAGAGAGAGAGAGAGAGAGAGACCCAACATCTCAAGTTATTGCACTTATTTGTCTAATCTTTATGTGAATTGATGCAAACCAAAAACAAAATTAGAAAAGTACTGGTGATTCTGTACCAGAGAGAAAGTTGAAAGCATTCCACGCAAGCTGTGATCAAGAACCGTCCTAATTTCCTCAATTGGAGGCAGCCTGGCAGCCTTTTCCTGCGAGTTTTTTGTAACATAATTGCTTGTAATCAAATTGTAAACTAAAGAAAAAACTCCTAATTACATACCAACAAATAAATTTGAGTCATACAACAACCATATCAATAGTAGTGATACCTGATGAGCCTGAATTAATTGAAAGACAATCGCTTCACCACTAGCATCAGCAGCTGATACGTTCTAAATGGATAAGAAAGAAACGAACTTTCAGCAATCCCAGAAAGGAAAAACCAAAAGTCCATTGAATACTGAGTATCGTACTAGAATTGGCCTATGCCTATGCAAGAAAAAAAAATTCAAGAAAACAAGAACCGTAAAAAATTCTGAGTTAGGGGTGTCGACGAGAAGACCTTGGAGAGTGAATCAATGGTAGAAGAGGCCATGCCAAACACGGTACGCCGACGAGGTCCCGGAGTAGGATAGACGATTGAGAAGGGAAAGAAGGCTGTTGATTTTAGTTGAGAAAGGAAACGGAGCGAACGAGAATTGGACGCGAGGGTATAAAAATTGGAAAATGGAGACAGCGAAGAGCAGCAGCGGAGAGTGAAATTGGGAGCTACTAGAAGGGTCTTCATTTTCGTTGCTTTTCTTGCTTCCCACACAGGCTGAGACACCCACGCCTCCCCCCGTTTTTTAAAGTTCGGGTCCCTGCGCCATAAGGAACGGTAGCCAGTAGTAGTTAGGGATGGCAATTTTCTCGTTTAAATAGGTGATCGGTCCGGCCCAATTTGGTTAGGTCGAAGATTCCTTAATTTAAACGAAAATAGATTAGGGACGAGTTTCATTCATCGGCCTGCCAACCGATGATAAGAATTACATGATCTTCGTCCTCGACCTGGCCCACTATTCACACATATATATTGGTGAATTATATATGTATAGTATATATATATATTATATAAATTATATATACATATATATATACATACATATCAATATATATATGTAAAAGTAGATTATATATGTATATAAAATAAAATAAAATAGAAAAGAAGATAAAAAATAAAAAAAATTATCAATTATTAATTTTACTCTTACTAATCTAGTGATATGATAAATACGTGAATTATTAAAAACCACTACAGAAGTTTTCTATATGATTAAAAATTTTTGAATAAAAATATATTGGAGGCAAATTTTTTTTTTAAAAAAAATCTTTATAATTATTTTCGGACTCAAATGGGCCCCCACTTCCCCGTTGAGCCGAGACCGATGATTATTTTGTCTCCGGTGGGCCAAGGGCGAGAATCCCTGCCTTTTCCCGTGGTAGGGACGGACCGAAGATAGAGATACAGGAACATATGCGGGAGTGGGGCCGGGATTTTTAGTCTCCGATCCGACCCGACCGCATTGCCATCCCTACCAATAGGAATGTATATTGTTACAAAAGGAGTGGAAATAAAAAGAAAATGATATGATATGTTATAGCTCACCTCGACCTCATTTCAATTTTGTCTCTTACAGTAAATTACGTATCTGAACTTTGAATTACTCTCTCTAGTTCTTATTAAGTGTCACATTTTAAATTTTCACATAGATTAAAAAAATACACACTCGTATATAATTCTTTAGTTAAAAACTATTTATTGGGTAATTTTATATTAAAAAATAATACTAATTTGATAAATTTTAAACCAATTAATGTGAGAGTTTAATGGATCAATAAGAAATAAGGGTAAACTTGAAAAAAAAAAGTAATAAATAGCTTCTTAATTTCACAAAGTGACAAATAATTTAGATTAAAAAAATGATAAAAATTTAACAGAGGGAGTATTTTCCTATCTGCTTACATTCACTCATTCAGCATCCATAGATGGAAATTACTCACTCGATGGCATTGTGGAATTGTGTTCTTGGCCCTAAGTGCACGTGCGTGGTTAATGAGGCAGTTAGAGGGAGAGAAAACCGTGTAATATTATCCAGAGCCAAGTCCTCAAGCGGAGCAACTGATCGTCAAAAGTTTAAGTTGTTCAAATTGTTTCGTCTCCAAAAGACTTAACTTTTGGAGAATATGGGTGGAGGGGTACTTAATGCATGTAAAATAGAGAAATGGACTCCTTTATGAAGGGGCACGCTTATCGCCTAAATGAAAAAATGGCAAACATGGCAAAACATTACCTTCTCCACCTTATACCTTGAGGTTTGAGGCTGTAAGAAGGTTGCCATATTAACAGGGAAAGATTCTAAAAAAATAAATAAAAACTGACAAAAATGAGTGTGTTCCCTCACCAACAATATATATATATATATATATATATATATATATATATATATATATATATATATATCACCCAAGTCTGAGTTCCAAAAAACCAAGCAATCCGTAAAGGAAAGCAAGAAAGAATGACTGAATGACAACACCATCACTACATACCAATGCTAATATCGCACATGAATAACGAAATAATCAAATTACAAACAGTACAAAACAATAACAAACTATGCATTATATATGCAAAAGAAGAGAAGGGAATGCTACGTTCAAGCAGACAAATCATTGCTAAGGCATATACCTTCAGAGCTCGAGGGGGAATGAAATATCATTGTAATATCCTCAGAACAAAAAAGACTATCACAAGAAGTTTGGACAAGAATCCATCAAAAAGAACTTCCGAAGCACACTTAAGCAAATCACTTTACAAAGGCACAAGCGTTGTGCAGAGCTCTCTACATAGCGAAGGGTAGTAAAAAGGTTGGAGTTTTTTCAGAATTTTTCTAAATCTTAAATCTTAATGACCAATAAATGGTGACAACATCACGTTCACTCCTTCTTCCCACCCGCTACCTCTTACCCTTTCTAAAGGAAAAGGGGAAGACCAATGTGGTGCCTAGCTTGGCTTTAAGTATCGTAGGATAAAACTGAACCAATCTAGGTGCTCATATCTATCCTGCATCAAACTACTAATGACGTTCAGTTGCCAAAAATCATTTGCATCTCCATAGAGGAGTCAAACAAACTCAAAAGTACTATCATTAATGAAACACAAACAAAACCATTCGAGTAAAAGAAAAGTGAGCCAAGCAAACATGCATACAATCAGCCAGAGTATATCGCAGCTACAGTAATCGACATCTGACCAACAAAATCAATCTCAAACAGTTTCCTTTACCGTCTTTCATGTTTTTCGTCTATCTAGCAATTGGAAAACACAATGTCACTGCAATCTTCAATCACAGCTTGGATACAAGCATTACTACAACTCCAACAAGTTATATAAGATAACACATCATAATTCTTTATCCCATGTCTTCAACCATAAAATCGGCCCGCAGATTCGGAAGCATTAATAATCAAAGCAAAAACTATGAAAAAGACAAGAAAAGAATAGCTAAATGAGGCATGCAACAGATCCGCACAACCAAAATCATTAAGCAACAACGATCGGAAACCAATCACCCCACCAACACAAACAGAAAGGTCAAATCTTTGACGGATCGTGATATGGAAAACTCACAATTTTTACAACTCAGTAAGATTATGAAATTACCCCCAAAAAAAATCAATATTAAGCTTCTCTGTAACGAAAAGAAAGAGTCCGGGTCCGGGATACTGAAAATACTGTACATGGGTGGCTCTGTAAATAAATGCCTGTAGGATCAGCCAATCAATCAACGAAGGTGTGGATGCAAATCGTCGATGTCAGAGCCGGAAGATGAAGATGCTGTTGATGATGACGAAGAAGACGATGGTGAGGAGAAGACATTCAATAGCGAAGGGTCCGGCAGAGGACAGCAAAAGAAAGTCCAGAGACAGAGAGCAAGGCGGCGGATCTGTTGAAAGGGGAAACAGAAGAGAAGATACAGGACTTGGTCACTGGGCAATCTCTCCGGATTGCAAGCTATGTATTGGAAGGCATTCGCCGAAACATTGGCTACCCGCACAACCAGTGGGCTATTGAACACCATGGCTCACTTTCTCCCTCCCTTTGGCTGTCCTCCCCTGTCTTAACTGCTCCAAAGATCAGCAATTCTTGTCTTTAGTTTTGTCCTCGTCCTCAAGGCAAAGATGTTTCCTGGGTAGCGAAGATAAATGGACACTAATTATACTAGTCTGATTATACAAGTTAGCCATTTCGCGGGGGTGGTGACGGATGAAGTCAACTTGTGGGGGGCGTGCGTGAGTAGACTTGCGGAATAAGACGAGGATGTCACGTCACCGGCTTCTTGGGGCAGGGCGGAGACGGCGGAGCTTTTGACCAAATTGGCTCAATATACCGCTGAGATTGGAATGGGATATTGAAGTATCGCCGTGCGAAGTGTTAACCGATTTGAGTTAGATATTTGGACTTGGACCTCGATCCCACGATTCGAGGAGGTCCGTCACCCATGATAAAGAAAATAAAATTATACTATCCTCATTTCATAATATATATTATTTTAAATTTAAATTTTTTTTATTATATAAATTATTTTATAAAATTTTATAATTATTTATTATTTTTTTCACCTTTATCTCTCTTCAATCTCTTTATTTTTACTAATTATGACTCAATTTTTTTAATTATTAAAATAAATAAAGATTTAATTAAAAGTATTTTTAAAATTTTAATTTTAAAATTATATAAAATTTAGAATCCTTAATTCTTATATATAAGTCTAAAACGATTTATATTATGAAATAAAAATAATAATAATTATTGTCGGTGTCATATTTAATAATGATTTTTCAAATTTGAGAGTCAATATTGTCCCGATTAACTATTACAAAAAAGCAAAAAATAGATTCTTTTTATACAAGAAAAGTGTCTTTTTTTTATTATTAATTTTAAAAATCATTCAACTGGTTTCAATTTCTTTTAGCACATTCACTTGCACTTTTGTTTTCAATTCTTTGTCTTAACACGAACTTCAAAATGTGGTCCATATTCGAATGAGTGTACTTAAATAGACCAAATATACAATCAAATATGTGTTCAGATTTAATTAAAAATTTTTAAATATTTGAATTCAATTTTGAAGCTAAAATTTAAATTTAAATTAGAGCAAAGCCTGAATAATTGAATTACGACTATAAATGTACTTAAATTGTGAACGCATTGAGTTTTTATTATTTCAATTAAAGTATAGTTTTTAATTTTGTAAAATTAAAAAATTATGAACCTAAAGATCAAAATTGTTATTTGTCTGAACTGAATAAATAAATTATTAATATTTTACAAATAAAAATTTATATTAATTTATTTTTTGTCAAAAACAAATTTATATCAATATTTTACTAATCTAATTTTACTCTAATTAACTAATTCACGCGTCCATTTTGATCTATGCACAAATGAAAGAATATTGTTTCTCACTTCTTTCTTTCTTTTTTCCCCTTTTGAAAAGTGCCATCTAGTATTTTGACTGTTTTCCATCCTTGAATATGTCACAAATAACAATTATTGCAGTTTTTACTTTCTTGTCATGAATATAGATCGAGGGATTTCCTCGCGTCTAGCCGATCCTATTGGACCTCACATTTGACAGTTATGAGATCAAGATTCAAAAATTTGATTCAAATAGACTTAACACTTTTCAGCTTAATCTTAATATTAAGAGTGAATCCTTTATACGTTTACCGGACGCAAAGTATTAGGACACTTCGTGGTGCGACAGAAGGGTGGGCAGTAGGTTGCAAATTTCCGGGTCATTCTATGTGATCATGGGGAACTACTTCGGTCCCCCATTCAAATCCTGTACCAAGTGATGGGGAAAATACATGGTTGAATCATTATTTAATCAAAAAAAAAATCAGATGTCAAATCAAAACAAAAGAAAAAGAGCGAGAATAGGGTGGCCTTCCCTAAATGGGCACGACCCTTGGGATTATTGGCCACCCAAAAAAATCACTGCAACCATTCTTTGTTATGTTTACATATATTTATATCTCAGCTTTATCTTATCCAGTTTTCATGCATTAAAAAACCAAGATAATGTGAGATTGGCGAGAAACTAGCGTTAGCGGCACAGTAATTTCGAGATACCAAAGTTTGATCTGGCAGGATGTTACTTGCTCTGCTAGTAATGCCATCGTCAAGCCAGAAGAAAAAGGAAAAGAATTGCTTAAGCAGATGACTTTGACCTAAAATCGCGGATGAATTATGAAACGTTATTTAGGTACCAATCTCACCAGCTGCTTATTTGGCTTCCAGTGAATAAGCCCTCTTTTATGAAAAAATGGAGATAGGCATTGAAACAAGACCTAAGGCCCAGTAGCCATCAACTTTTGACAAACTGGCCTTTTCATTTTTGTTTCGAGTCAAAAAATTTGCTAATGGCGATCAAGAAAAGCAATCAGAGTACTAATCCTCAAATCAAACTGCTGCATTTGCACATATAGAGAGACAGGAATCTACAGTTTTAATTTCCTTCTCAATTGATGAATGGAGAGAGACATCAAACTACAATTAGGCAAACAACTCAACTCATCAGCTTAACCTATTTAAGCAGGCATCGTCAAAGGTCTAGTAATCACACTGCACTTTCTCTTTCATGCGAGATCAACTCCTTACTGTTGGTGCCAATTTGTCAAAGCAGCCACCAAATCTGTCCCGGCCAATCCAGCATGCTCTGGGCTGAAAAACATAAGGAGACAATTTTTTTTTTTTTTTCTGTACCGTGTTAAATTAACAACCTTCCTAATTAAGAATAACCATTATGATGGATCCAAGAGAAGAAAACTCTAGTGAATCACTAAGCTCGTAGAAACCCTCTATTCTCCAAGTAAGATACGACTTTCCCAGCCATCTCATTTGGAGGAGGGCAAACTCCATTTTTCTGCTGTATCTCGATCTGCAAAAGGGAGGAATGTGTACCATCACAAGGTAGTTGATAAAAGTTCAGAGGGGACACAATTTCCTCATGCCTCAAATTCTAATATCATAGTTAAATCGGTTCATCATTTAAAGAGATATTATCAATGGTTCCCTCATAGCATTCCACAACAACGCACCTCACAATTCAAAGGAGGTTCATAAGGATCATCTATTCCAGTAAAACCTGCAAGATAAGCATATCAGTTAGAGCTAGATGAAGTTTCAAACTTATGCCATAAAATTAATAAAAGTTTCAAACACTAACTGATTGATTAAACCTGACAAAAACCATCCTGTTATCATAATTGGCATGTGTGGTCAGCATATAGAAAAGTGTTGGATGTATTTTAATTCTGTTATTAAAAAAAATAATACAAAAGTTCTGTCTGCCAATAAAATGTACTATTATATACTTAGAGAAGCACACAATCCTTGTTTAATGGCTTTCAAAAGTAATGCTTTAAAAAACTACAGTTGCATGTAACGCAGGGACCCTGCCACCACAATCATGTCCCAGAGGTGAGGAGAGCAAATGTCCAGCCATCATCCTTTGAACACAGATTATTGTATTTGTCTTTTCATTTCTCCATTCCCTTCACGGGACTGGTGGACATTTAATGTTTAAAAATTATAAAATCTAACAAAATTTAAGTAGCCCGTAGCAATGACCCCATGCAGAAAAAGAAGAAAATATACCTTTAATCTTTCCAGAGCGTGCAAGCTTGTAAAGGCCCTTAGGATCTCTTCCCTCGCACAATTCTAGAGGCATATTCATGAAAACCTACAAGTATACAAGGTTAAAACAGTAAGATGCAGCACAAGTAGTCCGACAAACTTGAGGAGTACAATGATGACGAAACCACACCTCAATGAAATTTGCATCTGGCAGCAATGCACGGCAAGCATCCCGGTCCTTTCTATAAGGAGATATAAGACTAGCAATGCAAATCAAGCCAGCATCTGCGAATAGCTTTGCAACTTCGCCTAAATAAATGGTAAAAAGAAGTTACAATAAAAACACATACATGGTAACAGAACAAACATTTTGATTATTTAAAAAATAATAATAAAAAAAATCCCAAGAGAGAGTGTGACTATCTGTCTGACCAAAAGGAAAATCCTTCCTAATTCCTTTTCGTTCTTTACCATCAATAAGTTCAACTTTTATCCAATGCAAGCACATCAAGTTTTGAAGCAATTATTAAGAGAAACAAGTTTCTGTGAATCTTTAAAGAACAATCCAGAAGCATTTTACCTCTTGTCTGAACAATGAAGAATCTGGATCAATTGAATTCATTCTATGAAAACACACTTACCAACCCTACGTATATTTTCCGTCCGATCTTCTGGCATGAAACCAAGATTCTTGTTTAAACCATGGCGAAGGTTGTCTCCATCAAGAATGTAGGAAAGTTTTCCTCTAGAATGTAGCTCTCTACCAAGAGAATATGCAAGTGTGCTTTTACCTGCATGTTTTGAGAAAAGGCATTACACACTTTAGAGAGGCAGCTTCAGACTAAGACGTCAATCCCATTAAAGATTTAGACAAAGTTTATCTGAAGATTAATTGTCAAGGAATCTGGAAACTAAACAAATGGACATTTAAACACAAAATGTTTCAGAATGTAACAAGTAGTAGTGACCTGATCCACTGAGACCTGTGATCCATACAACACATCCCTTTTGATTAAGTAGCTTTTGCCTTTCTTCCTGCCCAACTGGACATTCATGCCAGAAGATGTTTGTTGAATTGCCCAAGGTGGACATCAAGACACAATACTCTAATCTTTCCTATTGAGAAATAAGCAGTCAGACTCAACCATTTTAACTAGGTAGCAAAAGGAGATCCTAGATGTTTTTCAGAGAGAGAACCTCAGCTAAGAAACTTCATAATGATGGAAAGCAAATTAGAGATAAAATCTTACTCAGAGAAGGATAGGACCTTGGGCTAAAAATAACCAAAAAGTAGTGAGAGATTCTTTTTATAGTACCTCTTTCCTCTTGAACAACTTTCAGGAAATATTAGACCACTTTTCAGCTGTACATCTTAGTCCCGATACTCAGTTCGAGATTGATTGTAACATAATTGGAGTTAGCTGACTTCCAGGGTTCCAAGTGAAAATATTTCTAGATGTTCCAGAAACTTGACTAGTTATATAAGATTGGAATTAAGTAGCAGTGTCACCACAACAACAGAAATACCCATAGAATAACTATATGATAGTAGTGCATTGCAAAGAACGATAGAATATGATATCTTTGTTGCAAATAGACGCTAATGTTAGTACCATATGACTTTGTTATCCTACGATCTGAAAGAGTTCCTTCAGGTATCTGACAACACTCGTTAGGTTCCAACAGTACAGCTTGCTGGTTTTCTACTTTGACATCTAGCTCAAACCTTTAGATTATGAAAAACCACAGTGACAATCCTCCAATGCTTTTACAATATGACAGTGCAAACAAAATTCATCCCTTCCTTGTACTCTGAGAACAACATTACATGGTGAAGATCACCCTGATCTAGCATGCAAAATGCCAATAGTTAGCTTGAAACCTTTGATAAACATATCATGGGGCTCCTCAAATGTTAAGCTATTGAGACAAAGCTTCCCCGCAGTTAGCCATTGTTTGGGTAGTGTTCAACAGCAAATATAGAACAGCAGGTTTCACATTTGAATTTTGTATCTATTGTAATGTTCTGCAGAAGCTCACATTCTACAAATGAAAAGTTCTCCACAACTATAGACAATCACGAACAAAAGGATTAAAATGCAGCTATTTTTCAAGTCTAAATCCACAATGTGATCCATATTCCAAATGAAACCGGGAGAAATGCCATTAGATCATAAATCACTTCGGCATTGCCAAAAAACCAATCTTTTTCATTGAACAGCAAAAAAAAAAAAAAAACCCTTCAAAACACCATATATATTTTCACAATAAAATGGAATCCAGCCAGGTACCACAAACAAGCATAATAAACATGCAAACCAACTATTTAGAATCACAATGGATAAATGAAATAAACCTCCAGACACGAAAAAGGATCCGAGGAAACAGCTATGAGCAAATGCAAATGCATCAAATTTCCTACAACACAATCAAAATAAATTTTAAAAAAAAAATCGAGTACCTTTTGAAGCGAGAGAAAGGATGCAAAATCCCAAGTTCCAGTACACAGGGGCGAAGAAATCCCTTGTGCCTCTTTATGCAAGAGAAGAAATGAGAAAACGAAAAAGGGCAGTCTGAAATGGGAATTAGTGGTCGATTTTCTCGTTTCTTGAATGTGGACGTTTTTGTGGAAGGGAAGCTGTGTGACATCATTAGTAGTTAGTGTACTGTTCCATACTAGGAATTAGAGCGAAGCGTGCAAACTACTTTTCCTCGAGTGTGTGCGCCCATTTACTGACGCATTTGATTTGCCTTTTCAGTTTTCACCGACCCACTACTACAAGACTAGTAACGGAATCCCGCTGACGACTGCCGGGTGATGCTCGATCGGCCAGCTGGGTTGCCGCGTGCAAGAGCCTCAGAAGTGAATGCCCAACGGCAGAGTCCCTTTCTCGGTTGTCCAGTGATCTGGCGAATTGCAGTTTGGGTTTCTTGGACATAAACGCTGGATATTGTTAATTAGCCCAAATTAAAAATTGGGCCAAAGTCATTAGGCCCAATCCGTATGGCATGATTTGCTCTTTCAGGTCCAGGTTCAGGGGAAAAAAAAAAAGTTCCAAGTTTTGACTCCTCGGCCTCTCCGCTGCAGTGAGCTCCAGTGCTCCACCATCCGCAACACCTCGAGGCCAGGTCTGGCATCCAAGAATCAAATGCAGGCATTTATTTTATTGGGGCCTACTGCGATTGACGGCGGTGGAAGCTCCCCCAATCGAAATCTCTTGATTAACCCATGGTCCTACTGCTGCTGGGGATTCAACTGCCGAAGTGGCCAGCCAAGGCTCAGTCGTCGACCTTGGGGCTCAGTTACTGCTTCAGCTGCCGTGAACGGCCAGCAGCAGAATCACTACGCCGTCCTTGGCGTCTCCTCAAATGCTTCCTCGTCCGATATCAAAAGAGCCTATCGTCTTCTTGCTCTTAAGGTATCTACCTTTACAGACGATTGTCTTTTGTATCTGTGAACTTTGGTGCGGGACAGGTGATAAATTATTGTCTTTCTGATTTAGATATTTAAAATTTTTTGGCCTGCTATATAAATCCAATACTATAGTTCGTGAATTAAGATGGAACACCCTAAAAAAGTTTTAAAAAACTGATCTTGTGATACTTCAACTAGCTCTCTGGTACTTTATTTGGTTGCTGATATGTATTATCAATAATTAATGATTTTTTAGTGATAACGTACTCTAAGATAACAGTGGTGCAGGTTGAAGCAAAGAAATATGTACTAATCTGATAGACTTTAAAGGTTAGAGCCTTTTTAAAGAAATTCATCTATCGCAAAATAAGTTGCTATAGGATGTAGAGAAGAGAAGAAAAGTGGTGGGGGAGAGAAAAGAGAAAAGGCAGAAAGCAGTAAGAAATTTCTCCTGAACTGACGTTTTCAAACATTATTTCAATAATGTACAAGGATTGTGTAGCAGATTTTGATGGATGTATCTTACGGTTAGAAATTCATAAAGAATGATCCCTTGATGGTAGAGAGCATGAAAATGTGAATGGATTAACTGCCAACTTGTCAAGATCATTTGAAATTTATAGCACCTAGTGCAGAAGCCAAGGAGCACAATCAGAATTCGTAGTGTCTATGCTGGTAGCACTGTTAATAGTACGATATAAGAGATCAAAAGAAAGCATATTAAGGTAGACAGACACTATTGAGATCATGGAAGTCATTGTGCTCAGCCCTTTTCTTTCTCATGATGAGTAAAACTATTGATCCTTCAGTGGTCTAAGAGCTGCATAAGTTTTCTCCATTTTGTGCCAGGATTTCTACTGGGTGCTTCTGCAAATCTATCTTGGTTGATAGAGTGATAACATTGTAGGAGAACTTGGAAGCAACCAATTTATAGATCAAGGAAGACCAATCTCGACTTAAAATACCGCAAGGAAAAGAACAAAAGGGGAACACGAACTTTATCAGACTAGTAATTAACAAAAATAAAATTCTAATTCTTGTCCATTGACATGAGAATTGGCCTGTAATTAAAATGTTGGAGATATATAGGCAATCTTAACTTTTTGAAGAAATTTGTGCATTATCTAATATTAATTAAGACCACAAGGCCTGAATTTACATGCTTTCACTTGGAAGAACTTGCTATTTTCGATTCAAGAAAGTGAAGGAGGCAATGAAAAATGTGTAGGAAAAAGTAATTGAAAGGTACTTACTTTTCAGGAAACAGGCATGAAAGAAATGATATATTATCAGGGTTCCTAACTTTTATTGTGTTGTTTTCATTTCACATAGTTGTTGCTGTTTCATGTTAATATTGTGCCACGTAATAATCATGATAATAACCAATTTGCATAATGGTCATTTTCATAGAGTTTTCAGTATGAATGGATTTTTTAAAGTTTATTTAAAGCCTTATTGAAAGAAAATTGGTAAATGTCTTTGTTCATTATTTTTACCGACTTGGTGGTTCTTAATTTTCTCTGTACTTAAAATGCACGAATCCATGAGTTATGTGGTTGGTGGAACTATGAAATTTGAGAATTGGGACCTTTTGAAAGTGGACTACAAGAGAAGGGTGCAAATTGCGTGATCTCCCACAGCGGTCATGCTCTACATTGATGCTAGAAATTTTCAAAATTTGACACCTTCAGATACCTAACGTGTCATTCATTCCTTTGACCTGAGATTTGTTCTATGAATGCTCTTTGTTAGGATTTGTACTCATTTCAGATAATCATAAGCAATGCAACTGAGACTACTGCTAACAGTAAATAGATTGCGACTGCAGTATCACCCTGACGTTAGCAAGGATTCAGGTGCTGATGAGACTTTTAAGAGCATCCGTCTTGCATATGATGTGAGTGACTTGATTCCCTTTTTAATGTGACATGTGGACGTTTTTTTCAACCAACTAAACATAATTACTTGACCTGGTCCATATCCTTCTTATCTCCTTTTTTTTTTTCCACTTTATTGGGTAAATAAAAGCTAATAATGAAGTTAACTGTAATATTTTCCACTGATTGCAGGATTTTAGAACTAACTGCAGCATTTTAAAATCTTATGACCAGAAGAAATTCTTGGTTTTATACTTTCATGGCTCTGAATCTATAGAAATAGCTCTGTTCCTGCTTGCTTTCCATTTCTTGGACTTGGAAAAAAAATGCACTACTATTACTTGCATCCTGTTGCAGAAAACTTTCTCATGGCGATATTTCTGAAAACTTGGTTAGAAGCTGCAACAGTTTGCTGAAAATTTGTGATGGCAATTGGAAATCTGTGTTGTTGCAGATATTGTCCAATGAGACGTCAAGAGGTCAGTATGATCGAGCACTTCGGTATCAGAGGGAGCATAACAAGCCCTTGGCATGCCAGAGCTCAGATTATGACGGTGAATATGAAGATGAATTAAGGATCTATAGATGGGCATACCTTAGGCGAAAAATGCAACATGAAAAACATTGGCAACAAAACCAGCAGAGATATTCCTTTTATGATGAACCAGACGAGGCATCAGATGATGCTACTGAGGATGAAGAGCGAGGCTCTTTTGTGGAAGTCCTTAAATCAGCCTTTCTGACCTTGTTTCTAATGCATACTGTCGGTATACGGTTATCGCTCACATTTTGTAGCCTTTTGGCCTTTGTTGACAGAAAGCTGGACGCTGGGTACAAGATTGGTTATTTAATTGCTTGGATAGTTGGAGGAAGAGGTGGCATTTTACTTACACTGTGCCTTTCGTTTGCAAGTTGGGTTTGCGGTAAAACCAGCAGCAGCCTGGTTGCTCTGATAGTCGTGGCCATGTGGTTTGGCTCGAACCTGGCAAGATTCGGTCCACTTCCACAAGGTGCTGTCCTTGCATTGTTGTACATGTCCATCAAGCTACAAGTTGATGTAAAGTGATTTCCGTTGCTTCTGTTAAGGGGATCTGTTCTTTGTGTCTGTAAATATATTCCTCATAAGAAAAGCAAGGTCTTTGATGATTCGTTCAGAATCCTGAATGTATTGGAGGATAATCGCTTGTTCCTCAGCTGTACATGCTCTAGTGCATATTTAAACTTGAGAATTTCTGATCCGGCTTAATTTGATGCAGTTAATAAATGGTCAAGAATTCTACACCATGTTGAGATGATCCAAATTCCTGCTGTACATACAATTTTACAGATGGGCATGTTTGGGTTTGAAACATCTTGTGATTTAATTTCTATTGAATAATTATCAATGTTCGACATGATAATTGTATGCTAAGCTACACATTGCAGTCTGAAAGTGCCATCTATATATTATTGAATGGTCAATTGATACCCGAAGGAAAGAATCAATCCAATAATGTAATATCTATAAAATTTCATCTATTCTCTTGCATTCTATCCACCGCCAATTATAGAAATGGAGATACATACTAAGAATAATTCCATAATAACTAAGTGCTCTTTGCTTTCCGTATCTCTTTGACATTCCTCCACAAGTATCTTCCGCTGGCCATGTCAATGAATAGCCAGAAGCCATTCTGCATCGTCTGGAACGTACTCTTGGTAGGCAGAGAATCATGAGAAGGCGGGAATGGAGTACCTTGTATTTCTTGTGCTTCTTGGGAAGAACGAGCCGTCCTCCAGGCAACATAGGCGGCCAATAGAGCAGAGAAAAAGACCAATAGGAACCTCATGGGACACATGTTGAGATGAGATGAGACAGCAAGTGATAGAGATTGTAGGATAGGAAGCCCAGAAAGAAAACAACAATGGAAAGCGGATAGGGTAGAAGAGGGTGTTGAAGGACAAGAAGCCTACTTTTTGAGAAGGATTTTCTTCTTGAATCTTGGAAGGAAGAAAGGAAGGAGGAGGAATGGAGGATGGTGTGAGAGAGGTGTTGACTATGGAGGGTTGTTAGAGGACTAGTTTATAAGAATAAAGAGTGGTAACATGTTTGAAAAATCAGAAGGCGTGTTTGCTTTGAACGAGTAATGGAGTATTGGTTTTAAAGAGTCAAAGGGGACCTTCTTCACCAATTCTCAAATTCGGCCATTTTGTGTAATTTTGTCATTTTACTCCGTCGTCTTCTATTAGATCAATCAATGACAGCCAAATATTGGTTGGGCAGAATTTGAACGGGTCCAAAACCATTTTTTTTTTATTAATAGGCTTCTGTTTGTATATATTTATGCATATATATTAAAGTTGTTATACAATTAGGGTAGTGTTAGAATAAAATCTACACACTAAGAAAATTCTAACTATTCTTTGCACAAGAATTTCTCTTCAAACTTCTCTCTTTTTTTCTCTCACAATTCTTTCTCCAATCTTTCTTTCACTAATCTTTCTTTCACAAAATGATGGTGTATTACAAGCTTAGAGAATAGCTCTATTTATAGAGCTCTAATTAGTGAAATACATCATGGCATACATCATCTTCAATTAATGGTGTCTCCACTAAATGGTGGACATCCATAAAAATCTTCTAATAATTCACATAAATCCATAATTAGTGGAGCCTCTACTAATTAATGGAGATTTCAATAATTCATAACACTCCCCCTTGGATGTCCATCCATACATAAAGAATATGCCTCGTTAAAACCTTACTAGATAAAAACCCAGTGGGGAAAAAAAATCTAGTGAAGGAAAAAGAGTACACTATTCTATATGCATGTTTATTACTCCCCCTGATGAGATGATTCCTTTAAATCTTTAAACCGACGCATACCGATTTTATATCTCAACTTTTCAAATGTTGCCGTCGGTAAAGTCTTCGTGAAAATATCTCGCGAGGTTGTCACATGACCGAATTTGTAGCACATCAATTTCACATTTCTTCCGGAGTTCATGAGTAAAGAAGAATTTTGGTGAAATATGTTTTGTCCGATCTCCTTTAATATATCCTCCTCGTAATTGAGCTATGCAAGCTCGCATTGTCTTCATAAAGAGGAGTTGGAATACCTTTGATTGATGATAATCCACAACTTTCTCGGATATAATGAATCATGGATCTTAGCCATACACATTCTCGACTTGCTTCATGAATGGCTATAATTTCAAGCATGATTTGAAGAAGTAGTCTGCTATAGATTGTTTCGTAGAACGCCATGATATAGCAAGTATTTCCACATGTAAATAGATAGCCCGTTTGAG
Source organism: Voacanga thouarsii (assembly GCA_026120185.1). Taxonomy (NCBI): domain Eukaryota; kingdom Viridiplantae; phylum Streptophyta; class Magnoliopsida; order Gentianales; family Apocynaceae; genus Voacanga; species Voacanga thouarsii. The sequence goes on from JANUWF010001938.1 coordinate 1,026,439, forward strand.
AACGTGCTTTATGTGGATCGGATAAATAACCAAAGATCCGCATAACCTATCAATGTTGGACTGGTTTTATTTGAATAAAATAATCCGAGATCAATTGTACCTTGGAGATATCGAAGGACTTGTTTAATTCCATTCCAATGTCGTCGTGTTGGTGAAGAACTAAATCTTGCTAATAAATTGACAATGAAAGCAATATCGAGCCGTGTGTTATTAGCAAGATACATCAATGCACCAATTGCACTCGAGATATGGTACTTCAGGACCAAGGAGTTCTTCATCATTTTCTTGAGGTCGAAAAGGATCTTTATCCACATTTAATGATCGGACGATCATTGGAATACTCAATGGATGTGCTTTGTCCATGTAAAATCTTTTTAGCACTTTTGCTGTATATGTTGATTGATGAATAAATGTTCCACTCTCCAAATGTTCAATTTGTAAACCAAGGCAAAATTTGGTTTTACCAAAATCCTTGATTTCGAATTCTCTTTTTAAATAATCAATTGTTTCTTGGAGCTCTTCAGGAGTTCCAATAAGATTAATATCATCAACATATATAGCTAATATCACAAATTTAGAACCAGATTTCTTAATAAAAACACATGGACATACCTGGTCATTTTTAAATCCCGCTTTCAATAAATATTCACTAAGACGTGTGAACCACATGCGCCCAGATTGCTTCAGGCCATATAATGATTTCTGCAACTTGATGGAGTAAACATTATTTATTGGATGTTGAGAAAAATTTGCTTCCACATTTTTATTTTTCAATGAAGCTTGATACAATTCAACTAAATGCTTAGCCGTACGACAGTTTCGTGACCAATGACCTTTCATGCCACATCTATAACATATATCCTCATGCTTTTCTTCAATTTCTTTTTCTTTTCCCTTTTGATCTTTTCTGTTCCACTTCAGGTGGCAAGTATTTCTCACAGTTTGATTATAATTGTGATAAGAGAAATATCGAGCGTGACTACGACCATAACCACGACCACGGCCACGGCCACGGCCACGACCACGACTATAACGATGGCTTCTGCTGGAGCCAACAGCATTCACTTCGAGAGTCTTGTAGAGCCGATTGGTCCGGCTTCATGATTTCTCAATAATAACTCATTATTTTTCTCTCGCAATGAGGAGGGCAGTAATTAAATCTGTAAATTTTGTATACCCCTTTTCTCGATATTGTTCTTTGCAGGACAATATTCGAGGCATGAAAGGTGGAGAATGTCTTCTCCAACATATCTTCATCGATCACTTTTTCTCCGCATAATTTTAATTGAGATGTAATTTTATACATTGCGGAGCTATATTCATTCACGGTTTTAAAATCTTGCAACCTCGGGTGCAACCATTCATACCGTGCGAGTAGGTAGTACGACCATCTTCGAGTGGTCAAATCTTTCTTTTAAATTTACCCACAGGCCATATGGATCTTTTTCGGTAAGATATTCCATTTTCAAATTTTCATCGAGATGACGACGAATAAAAATCAAAGCTTTAGCCTTGTTTTGTGCGAGATGCACTATTATTTGCTTGAATAGTTTCACTAAGGCCTTCGACATTTAGATGCATTTCTGCATCGAGAACCCATGACATATAATTTGTTCCGAAATATCAAGGGCTACAAATTCGAGTTTTGCGATGTTAGCCATAGAGATCAATAAATGCGTACTGTCTTACGGCTTTAGTAGCAGCGAAACTCGTGCTTAGTCTTCGGCTTTTGTACCGGTAGAGACTCGTGCTGATAACGTGTTATAAAATTAGGGTAGTGTTAGAATAAAATCTACACACTACACACTAAGAAAATTCTAACTATTCTTTGCACAAGAATTTCTCTTCAAACTTCTCTCTTTCTTTCTCTCACAATTCTTTCTCCAATCTTTCTTTCACTAATCTTTCTTTCACAAAATGATGGTGTATTACAAGCTTAGAGAATAGCTCTATTTATAGAGCTCTAATTAGTGAAATACATCATGGCATACATCATCTTCAATTAATGGTGTCTCCACTAAATGGTGGATATCCATAAAAATCTTCTAATAATTCACATAAATCCATAATTAGTGGAGCCTCCACTAATTAATGGAGATTTCAATAATTCATAACAAAAGTCAATTATTAAGTTGATTTCATGCCCTTAAATTAAAATTATAAAACAATTCTTTTTAAAGAATATATAAATATTATTTTTAAATTTTATAAAAATTTATGGTAGTATTTATGAAAATGAAATGCATGAGGTAGGCAAATGGTGGGTGGCATCTAAATGGATTTCCATTTTTTTTTTCTTTTCTTCCTTTTATCAGGAAAAGATTCCTGCTACGATTACTAGTCCTATCCTAGTGGACATTTTTGGTGGTGCTTTCTCCTCCAATGAGAACGTCTTCCTTTCTATTGTTTTTCCCAGTCAGTGCCTCAAATTCCTCCACCCCCTTTTTAGAAGGGGTTGGGTTAATGATATGCCAAAGTGTGGAATAATAATATGCATCCACTTTGATCTACACCTACTCATTTTCGCCTTTTTTTCAATAGTTATTGCCTCTTATTTATATGCATGAATGATTGAATTAGGAGTTTGATTGTATATAAAGGTCTTGGTTGGGTGCTTCAAGTCATAGCTATACTCTTAATTAATCCCACATCAGTCCAAAAGAAAGGTCTCAATGCTTCAATTTACTTACTCCCTCAGTCATTTAATATAAGTCGTTAGATTTAATTTCATACATATTAAAATTTTTAAAAATAATGTGACTTTATATTTTTTTCTTCTTAAATGTTTTGGAAACAAGAGAAGAAAAAATAATACATAAAGATAAAAATATAAAAATAGTTTTAAAACCTTCCTCAAAAATCCCTAACGACTTATAATTTAAAACAACAAAAGTAGTCCCTAGTAACTTATATTACGAGACTTATATTATGAGACGGATGATGGAAGATATATAATCAATCAAGACAAGGTGAAAAAATTTAGAACATCCCTTCCTTGTCTGCCCACGGTCTATTGCTATTTGGTTGAATTACAAATAGCAAATTTGTTTGGAAAGATTTACAGATTGGTCAATAATTAGATGGACTGAGTACCTCTTCTCATGAGAAAAATCTATTCCCTGTGAACCAATTTGAAAAGGAGAAAATTCTAAACCTTGCAGCCATTAATGTGGAGATAGTATGGATGCAGAGATATAGAATCAGAACGGGAGAACAGTATACAATGCCTTGCGAAAAATCCTAAAGAAAGGTAAGCAAAATTTTAATACAGCATATAGAGAATCATGCAAATTTGGTGCCGGCAATTTGCAGTTGATGGAAGCTTCGCAGCCAAAGCATACACAGCTTTACAAGCCATTCAGATTGGGCGCAACTTTGACAATTCAAAAATTATTTTTGAAAGGAATGTTGTCAATTTAGTCTTAGCATTAAAAGGGCATTCATTTGGAGAGGCAAGGAGTTCATTCAGTAAGGTAAATGTTAAGAGTAAAGCACAGCTTTAATTGAACTAGCATAGAAAGCTGCAGACATAAGTATTAAAGTTATATTTATATGAAGCACTACTAATTTATGCCGTCTAGTTTAGGAATTGCCCTTTCTATGTATCTATCAAATCAAGAACTCCCTCAGACCTTAGTTGTGGGCTTTGCACGTAAAAGAAGGAAAAGAGCTTCCGGGGGTATTTGCCGCAGTGGTGAGGAGATGGTTTCGTTTTCGTGCATCAAATCATATGAACTCTACACTCTACAGAAGCTGGTGGTGGTGGACTGGTGGTGGTGGTGGGGTTATACCTTTATGGCCCTCCTCCCTCTTCATTGGCCGCCATTCGCAATCCAACTCAATTCTCACCTACGGGGCCAAAACTCCAATAATTTTGGAAAACAACGTGAATTGCAAAGCAGGAGTCAGGACCACAACCTCCGTTTCAAAATGGAAGAAGAAAAACTAACGTAATGAAAATACTCAACGTTAAACGGCCGGTTTCGATCATGATTTGGCCGTCACATAAGAGGAGGGGATGCCAAATGCCAATAGGGACGGATGGATGAACAATCAAACATTTAAGGTCAAATTGAATAAATATAAAAAAAAAAAAAAAACTAAAAGAGATAGTAGTAATAATTAATAATATTTTTAAAAAAATTTAATTTTTTTATTTAAGTATTGAATTTTACACTGACTCCTACTCTTTTTCTTCTTCCTCTTCACCTTTCCTCCCTTCTCCCGGGCCTACCCCCTTGTCCACTCACCAGAGGAGCCTAATTGAAAACCTACCTTAGTCTGTGTGGCCGCCGTGAGGGCCAAGGCTGGTTACTACTTGGGAAAAGATTCCATATCTAAAAGCATGATCTTCTTACCATTTTAAAAAGATCACTGTAAAAGGAGTATGAATCAATTCCTAAAAACGCATAGACTATTTCAGTTGCAATTGCGTACAAAGAATATTGTATGCGTCAGTATCACTATCTCTATATATACGTATATAACCAATTTGGATCGGGTCTTTATGTTTTTAAGCCCAGTTTCTTAATCCGTCCGTATATGTGGAGTTCGCGCTGGATTCGAACGCTACTTGCAGTCGCTGTGTCTGGGAGACAAAAGGTTTAGTGCTTCCCCACGTCTGAAATTCTTCCCTTGTTTTATGGTTTCTCTCTTGTTTCTGGGATATTACTAATGGAAGATGATGAGTTTGATCCTGGCTGGTGCTAATGTCGCCGTAGGCCTTATGGACATCCCTCCCCTCCATCATCATATCACATCATATCAAATCGGGGAAGGCATGGCATGGCATGGCATCACATTCATATTCTTGTTCTCTTCGAAGATATAACACACACTGATGGATGCATATCCATCCACTCACATCTTGTATTTCAAAAGCAGCAGTGATCATATTGTTGTCATAAACATATACATATGTGTGTGTCCAAAAACTTTGGGTCTGCCTACTCGGATTCCTGAATGGGGAATTGATTCTGATTCTGTGTCTTGTCTTGCATATAAACCCCAAGAATTGGAGCTCACACTAAGCATAAAGCCTTCGGAGTGCCTGTAACTCATCAGTCTTGCTCTCCAACTTCTCTGTCCCAACTCCAAGGTATGAGAATTCCAACAATGCCTGCCTATTCTGCATTCCGAAATTTAATCGTTTTTTTTTTTTTTTTTGGCATGATAGTATGAACTATGTTTCAATTCGTTATGATCCCTATTTCGTTCCTATTTCGTTCCTATTGGGTTCTCAGTTCACGTATCACAAATGATCAAGTCCTTTTCCTGTATTCTCTGGTGATAAATTGGACTTTTGCAACCCCTGCTTCTTTTGCCTGAGAAAGCAACATTACTAGCATTGCTTTCTCTGCATACACTTGCAGTGTTATGGATGTTCTACACTTGTATTCCCCCGCTTTCACACAGAAAAATCACAAGGTGGGATCTCCTTTTCTTTGCAGCGCAAGAAATAGTCTGTGTGTTGCTTTTATGTACATTTTTGGTTCTTATACTAGTACACCTTGCTTCAGTCCGGAGAAGGAGAACCTGTTTAGATGTAACATATTAAGCTCACCAAATATAGATAACAAAAGTAAAGAAAGAAAATTAAAGCCTAACAGAAGTTTTTTTCTTGGCCCTTCTTTTCCTCGGGGAGGGAGTAACTAGTGACGACTGAGGAGGCATAATGGGAATGAGGTCCGTAAGGAGTTGAAACTGATAAAGCTTTTGCCCAGGGCAGGTATTATACCATGAAAGTGAGACTGTTCTTTTAGTTTCCGATGGTAGAGTGTAGGGTAAAGTGAGTGCAATTAAAAGTAGGGTCTGGTCTTTGGAATTGACAAGCACCAACTCCAAGTGGTGGGGACTGGCCTTTCCAAAGCATTTTGCCACTCACCTTCCCAGATTTGTTTTTTAGTGTGAGTTTCGGATGTTCAGCCCGACTAATTCCCTGAATATGAAGAGTTGTCATATGAAAACCCTTAGTTATTCGCAGCGGGAATTGAACCGGTGACCTTGAGAACTAGAAAAAACAAGCTCACCGACTGCCCCAAGTCCAGCAGGCACCTTCCCAGTTTCTTTAAAAGAGGAAAGGTCGAGTTTTGTGCCCTCAATTTTCCAGAATAAGAATGGGATATGCCACAGTTAAAGGATCAAATCAAGGTTTTCATTTGATCAAATGAAGTTAAAGCTAAGGTTGGGTGAAACCTCTCAGAATTCTTTGGTCAAAATTGCTTCCTCATCAAATCAACCAAAGATTGTCCTCTACTACCCGAATATATAAATTGTGAAATAAGTGTTTATTTTCTAATAATGAACACTTGTGATATCATATTAGAATGCAAAATTAGTTTCAAAATAATGATAATTTTTTAATACTTTTATATTTAAAATTATTTGTAATTTTATGAAATTAAGAATATATTTATTTGTTTTCAATTTTATCTTTATTATTTATTACTTCAAAAAATTTTACAATCTTTAAAGAGAATAATTTAGTTTTTTATTTAAAGTTTTACAAAATTTGTGCGATTGCTACAATACGAATAATTATTTTTGAAATAAAAAAATATATAATATTTAAGAAGTCAGCCATAAAAGAGGCAAACGTACGCGTAAGACACAGGTATAATATTATCCACTATTGTAGTGATTAAAAAAGGTCATAGCACCATAGTGTGGCATTCGGTAACCACTAACGAGGGGATTTATGGTGATAGGTTATATAGATTATATTTTAATCAATAAAAATAAAATATTTCTTTCGTCTTAAATTATTTATTTTATTTTTTATTTTAAATTATCTGTCTTCTTAAAAAATTAAAATTTAATATATTAAGTTTGTCTTTATTTAATAATACTTTATTTTTTAAATATATTAAATAATTTTTTTCAATAAATTAATTGTATTTAAATAATAGGATAGAGAAACAATGTGGAGTATATTAAAAATTTAAAATTTGAATATTTTTTAATAACTAATGAGAAAATAAATTAATTTTTAAAGATAAAAATTTACTTATCTTAATATCTACATAATTAATTAAATATCACAAATAATTTAAAACGAAAGAACTATATGAATAATAGATATTAATATTATCATTATTTAATTCATGAATTAAAATATTAATATATATAAATTACTAACCTCTATTATCGTAAACCTTCTCTTCACGCGGAAACGGAAAAGGGGTGTGAGAAGAAGCAAAGCAGGTTTTTAATTAACGACGGACACGTGACTGTGCTTTAATTACTATATATATACAACAGCACCACAGTTGACGAAAGCTGCCTCCAGAAATAGTCATTTTTTACGGTGAGATGCGAATACCGTCGCGGAAACACGCTAGATGGATAAGTCTGCACATACTCTTTCCCCTCCTCCTACTGATATGAATATTGAATTTGGCCTCCCTTTCTTTGACTTGTTGATTGATCAATCGAGTGTCCGATAGGCCACTCTGTTTATGTGGATAGAAAGTTTAGATGAGTGTACAAATCACTATCTAATTCACAGTCAAATGTTCCTCCTCGGGTTTAAATCGCGATCGGATTACCAGATGAAGGAGGTACTATATTTTATGTCTGCTGAGATCTATATTATGTGTCTTTGGTGCACGTTTTCTTTCAATAGATTAGAATCATTTGCCCTTTTCATAATTCATCTGTTCAGACCATAAATAGCAATTGACATCCTATTGTTACACCCATTCGTTGCATTTCATTCTTTGTTTTGCGTTTCTTGATTTCTGAGAGGCGATTCAGCATCCTCCTTGAGTTTTTGATAGTGAAAGTCTGAAAGATCTGATATTTATTCCCCTTTTTCTTTTGAAGTTGTTAAGGTAGCTTTTTGAAGAACCATGAATGCTTTGGTCGCAACAAACAGAAACTTTAAGCTGGCAGCTCGTCTCTTGGGCTTGGACTCGAAGCTGGAGAAGAGCTTACTGATCCCGTTTAGGGAAATTAAGGTTGCCCGAATGTTCTTTCTCTATCTTTCTTTATCAAGTACTATTATTGGTCCATTTTCTCCTCTAAGATCCACATATAGACGACAATTATACTGTTTGCTGTCTGCCACTCCTGAGCATCTCTGTCTCATTTTCCCCCTTTCTCTTGACAATATGGTTTAGAGTTTCTCCGGGCTAGAGGAAGTTTGGTCAGAACTTTGTGTTCTATGCCCTCTTTTGTCCTGCACTTAGCTTACCCTGCAACCAATGGCTAAAAGCTCAGTCATTCTAACATCACTATCTGATTCAAATACCACAACATTTCCAGATAACTTGATGTTGGTCTACACCATGAAACAATGCACTGGATTTCATCGCTACAAGAGAGCCCGTCTTATTATCACATATCATTTCATTCTTGTGCAATTCGCTCATGTGCATCTTGCTGAACTTCTTCTGTAAAACTGCAGGTCGAGTGTACCATACCAAAAGACGATGGCACGTTGGCGTCTTTTGTTGGATTTAGAGTTCAGCATGACAATGCTCGAGGGCCCATGAAAGGGGGAATCAGATACCATCCAGAGGTTGTTTAAATCTCTTTAAAATAGACATAGTATTGATATGGTAACTCTTGTTTGATCTTCTACAGTAATTTAGCTTTTTGTTGGATATGAACATAAATTAGATTCAACGGTAGCAACTCCTCATTGCATTGATATTCTGTTCTTATTCCCAGTAATCAGTATTGCCACTTCAAGTGTTCACTGAAATTTTTCTATGTTTAATGTAGGTTGACCCTGATGAGGTGAATGCATTGGCGCAACTAATGACATGGAAGACGGCAGTAGCCAATATACCTTATGGTGGGGCTAAAGGAGGGATAGGATGCACGCCAGGGGACTTGAGCATCTCTGAGCTAGAGAGGCTTACTAGAGTTTTTACTCAAAAAATACATGATCTTGTTGGGATCCACACAGATGTTCCAGCACCCGATATGGGAACAAATGCACAGGTACTCCATAAAGCTTAGCTGGTTCAAAATATGATTGAAAGAGCTAATTGTGAATTCGAGGAATAAAGGATATGAGGAAGCAGTTCCTAAGCGAACTAATTCACCGGGGAAACTCATACAAAATGATTGATTTTGAATCCCTCTGTATATCCACAGACAATGGCATGGATACTAGATGAATACTCAAAATTTCATGGTTATTCACCTGCTGTAGTAACTGGAAAACCAATTGTAAGTAATCCTATTACTTCTAGTATATATCAAGCATGATCCATTATATCATGACGAATTCAAATGCTTTTATACCAGGACCTTGGTGGATCTCTAGGCAGAGATGCAGCAACGGGAAGGGGAGTACTTTTTGCAACAGAAGCCCTGCTTAATGAATACGGGAAAAGCATTGCTGGTCAACGAGTTGTTATACAGGTAATACCAGTTCATCAATCCATAGGTTTTACCTTAATTATCCAGGTTTAGAATCACTCTTTCCACATCAAAGAAATGTTTGTGTGATATGAGTTTGCTAAAAGCCCTTATAATTTCACTAGACTCATAACTGCCCAATGTAAGTTTGCTCAAGCAGAGCCATTTGATTTTCACTAGTTAGGTATCTAATGACGAATTGATCGTGGAAACTTTTTCGTGGTACCAGGGATTTGGAAATGTTGGTTCCTGGGCTGCACAACTCATCAGTGAGCAAGGTGGGAAGGTTGTTGCAGTAAGTGACATAACAGGAGCAATAAAGAATAACAACGGACTTGACATACCAAACCTGCTCAATCACGTAAAAGAAAACCGCGGAGTAAAGGGTTTTAAAGGTGGGGATGTTTTAGATCCCAATTCAATTTTGGTTGAAGACTGTGACATTCTTATCCCAGCAGCTCTTGGAGGCGTGATCAACAGGTTCTTCTTATGGCCATAATCACAGATGTTTCAAACCCCATTATCCAGTTCACAGAGATTTTTCTTACTTACACCAACCTCTTTTATCAATATGCTTGAAGGGATAATGCAAAAGACATTAAAGCTAAGTTTATCGTTGAGGCAGCTAATCATCCGACTGATCCAGAGGCTGATGAGGTTAGTACGTGCCTAGAAGGATTGTTACTATCTGAGAGCAAAGCATTTCCACATCATAACTATCATCTCTTTGTGCAGATCTTGGCAAAGAAAGGAGTAGTTGTCCTTCCAGACATTTATGCAAACTCAGGAGGCGTTACAGTCAGTTACTTTGAGTGGGTTCAGGTATTGCTTTTCATCTGTACCTATCCCAGCTAACACTCTTCTAGAGAATCTCGAGTAGTACTCATCCCTTCAACAAATGTCATGCGCAGAACATCCAAGGATTTATGTGGGATGAAGACAAGGTGAATGCAGAGCTCAAAACATACATGACAAAGGGCTTTAAAGATGTCAAGGAAATGTGCAAATCACACAATTGTGATCTGCGCATGGGTGCCTTCACCCTGGGCGTTAACCGTGTTGCCCGTGCAACAGTTCTTAGGGGTTGGGAGGCCTAAGAGCTGTTTTTTTTTTTTTTAATAAATAAAAAGAGGCTTGCCCCTTCGAGAGGTCCTTCATTTTTAATTCCGAGTCTTGTCTTCATTACTAATTCATCCGTAAGTTTTTTCCTTAGGAGTTTTCCCAAGATGTTTTGCAGTTTGTTCCTTGTTAGCTGATTCACTACTTGTTACTGTTCTTTTTCCAGTAAAAGAAACGAACCACCACCTACCATAGCTATAGAAAGTGAAACCACAAAGGAGGAGGATTCTAATTAGTCAGACGTTGATGAGAATTTCAAATAAATTACAGTCTAAATTCACAGAATAATGAGCTTGAACAACTTTGATCCAGAGCTAAAACTTGGGACATATGCAGAACGACCTAGACAAACTTGCTCTTCTTGGCCTGTCACTGCATGAAAACGAAGCATCCAAACAACAGTGTACTTCCGGAAACCACAGCAGACTTGGGGATCACAAAGTATTCCCTTCGTAATAAAAAGTAATCTACGCTCAGCATCATTGAACGAACAAATGATTGAAAATACCAAGAATAGGACCGTGTGCAACTAAACAATTTTCCTGCAGCGTTCCAAATCCAAATTATAGCACACAAACACCACAAGCGAGGACTAAAAGGTACTTTGAATACATGATTGTGGATACAATTTCCACATTCTTTCTCCAAAAGCCAAGGAAAAGCAAAGGCAATCCTAAGGAGAGAAAAAATGAATGTATAGCTTACCAACTAGCGCAAAATAATTCCATTTAACAACCAGACAGCCGCCACAATGTTTTTGAATGAGATTGAAAGCAAAATTTTGGTTAACAACCAAAACCAGAAAACAGCACGTACAAGTACATACTTCCTATGATCTACCTCTGCCTCTAAAGCCACCCCCACGACCCCCACCCCGAGGACCACCCCTAAATCCTCCCCGTGGAGCACCTCTCCCACGAAAACCACCGCCACCCCCTCGCCCTCCTCCTCGTCCACCACCTCTTCCTCCACCACGTCCACCTCTAGCGGCTTGTGTCTGTCCCCTGCAAAAGATTGATCAAGATCAAACTCATAGGAAAGTGTTTCAGACTGTAATTGACTCGGCAATTCCTTCAAAAACTTGTCAGCCTATTGTCCATCATAGAAACTTGATCACTTTCATGTTGGTTAACTTATTTGCCTACAAGCCCATTGCCGTGCGTAACATACTCTTGGATGGATGGGGCTGGAATGAGAAAATATTTAATGTATTTGACACAAGCAGAAGCAAATACATCATCATAGTCATGTGCATTAGCAGAACGATGATGAAACACAACCTTAGTTGAAATATAACTCAATGCTCTTTGTGGTGCCAAAAAGAAACTCGGCAGAATCAATTATCAGGGTCAGGGCCTTTAAAAGTATGTAGATATGGATTTATATGATAGGAATATTGCTTTGCATCCATAACCCTGATAGCTAAGATAACTAACCATCTAGAACAAAGAAATTTCCAAACTAGAATTATGCCTCAATATTTCACTTGCTTGCCTTATAAAAATAGGATAGCACGCTTAAGGCTACTTTATTTCTACACTTCCCACCAATCCAAAAATATATTTAGATGATATATGAAATCCTTCTTCCATGTTTATGTGATATTAGAATTAGAGGGTGCTGATAACTTTTCAAATATAATACAATAAACCAGTCGATTATCATATTGGAACAAATAACATCACAATTCAGCAGTAAGACCCCCTAATCCTTAACCCCACCCCAGTATAACATATATGTAGAGAAAATGGCACTAGGCAAGTCATATTAGAAATTAAAGAATTGAAAGGCCTACTTGGGCTGTGGCAGAAATCTGGAGAGTGGCAAAAGCTTGGCTGGATCGATGTAGAACTTATCTCCGGCTGAATACGATGTGGCCACGATGCCCTCAAGCATTTTAATTGAGAAATACTACAACATCCCATAAATAAAATATATAAGATGACATCTAGAGAGTAGAAGTAACTACTCTGAAGCGCATAAATTTGTTTGAAACATGAAGAAAAGGAGGCTAGAGAGCTGACTTACCGACTCGTTAATGGGTCCGAAAATTTCATCTACTTTGCCAATCTGAGTCTTATTGTGGAGGTAAATAGGAGCATTGAAATATGGAATTTTCTCATTTGTTAGTTTTGTGACAGCATCTCCTTCGCATGCATGAACAAATGCTGAGACCTCTGCATTATGTGCAAAATGCACAATTAAAGAGATATAAAGAAAAATAAGGTAATTTGAAGGGCATCTGCGTATATGATGCACGGAAAGATAGATATAAACGGCAGAAGAAAGAACTGACCTACGACTTCGGCAGGAGGCCCTTCATCTCGAGGGGGTCCACGGCCACCTCCACCGAATCGACCACCACCTCTGCCACCGAATCGACCACCATCTCTGCCACCCCTAAATCCGCCGCCGCCGCGCCCTCTGGGAGGTCTCATGCTGCTTCTCTCAGTTCAGTAATTGGAAGAAGGAAAGATGGGACAGCGGAAAGGGTTTAGGGTTTAAGAAAGCGGGATGTGCATTTTGTCCCCCGGGTGTAAACTGTAGAAACAAATTTAACTATTTCCTTATTTACCCCTGAAAATGCATATTGGTTTTAATTTATTTATTTTATGATTTAAGTCGTGAAATACGAAGCTATTAATGCAATTTACAGGCAAATAGCTTTGCAGTACATTAACGACTGACACTTTGGGCCATATATATTAGCCTTAACGTGTAATGGCACCATTGGATCCAGCTCTTAAGCCCATGTAAACAACTTTCATTTGTTCAAAAGTCGTCTGTTGCCTACTGCTCCATATAAAGCGACCCAAAGCCCAGAGCTAAAATTATTTACCGGCGCCAAACTGGGCTGTCAACATTTTTTTATTTTTATATTTTACTGGGCTCATATCTTAATACAGTAAAGAAGAATAAAAAAAAGTGTTGATAGGGTCATTTTTTACCCGCCAAAAACTAACTGTGATGTTTAAGACTTGGTTAAAATCAGGCAAAGGTCACACCCGCCTTGTCGACGTTTGTTTGCTTTGTTTAGAGTTTGTACACAGCATTTGTAATAAGAACAATAAAAAATGACAATGAATGAAATTTAAGCGATAAAAAAAGTAATAAACATGATATAAATGGTATAATTATTGAAGTAAAGATTAGTTTTCATTTAATAAAAAATTTGCAGGAAGTATTTATAATAAGTTTAGGTAAGGGAGAATACCATAGATGATAACAGACAAAGTTTATTTCTATCTAATTTTGTTTTTCTGGTCTCCTATAATAGTCGTGATAAACTTTTTCCTTATTACAATAGTAGAAGTTGATTTTACAAATTAGTAAGAAAATTTTGTCTATTTTCTCTACACTTATGTACAAAGAAATAGTTTAAGAAATTTTATATATATGGCTTTCAAGACCTTAAAAAATTTATAAAAATATAGAAAAAGTCTATTTATAAATACACACAAGAAAACAAAGGGAGTCGACGTTAGTCACAGCAGACCGTCGACCTTTCAGCTATGCGTGACATTGGACATGGTCTCAGTTAGGAATGACAATTTTCCCACTTAAACTATGGATCCGGGTCGGCCTGGCCCGGTTGGGTCAGAAATTCTCCGATTTAAGCGAGGACGGACTTCATTTCTCGACCCGCCAATCGAGAACAGAGATTGCATGATTCCTGCATCCGGCCCGATCCACCCGGCTCGCTTTACATACATATATATATATATATATATATATATATATATATAAATATATATATGTTATGAATTATTGGAATCTTTATTAATTAGTGGAGGCTCCACTAATTATGGATTTATGTGAATTATTATAGAAGATTTTTATGGATGTCCACCATTTAGTGGAGACACCACTAATTAAGATTAGTGGAAGATGATGTATGCCATGATGTAATCCACTAATTAGAGCTCTATAAATAGAGCTATTCTCTAAGCTTGTAATACACCATTATTTTGTGAAAGAAAGATTAGTGAAAGAAAGATTAGAGAAAGAATTGTGAGAGAAAGAAAGAGAGAAGTTTGAAGAGAAATTCTTGTGCAAAGAATAGTTAAAAATTTCTTAGTGTGTAGTGTGTAGATTTTATTCTAACACTACCCTAATTTTATAACACGTTATCAGCACGAGTCTCTACCGGTACAAAAGCCAGAAGACTAAGCACGAGTTTCTACCGTTACCAAAGCCAGAAGACAGGTACGCATTTATTGATCTCTATGGCTAATATCGCTAAACTCGAATTTGTAGCCCTTGATATTTCTGGAAAAAATTATATGTCATGGGTTCTCGATGCAGAAATGCATCTAAATGCTGAAGGCTTTAGTGAAACTATTCAAGTAAATAATAGTGCATCTGCACAATACAAGGCTAAAGCTTTGATTTTTATTCGTCGTCATCTCGATGAAAATTTGAAAATGGAATATCTTACCGAAAAAGATCCATATGGCACTGTGGGTAAATTTAAAAGAAAGATTTGACCACTCGAAGATGGTCGTACTACCTACTTGCACGGTATGAATGGTTGCACACGAGGTTGCAAGATTTTAAAACCGTGAATGAATATAGCTCCGCAATGTATAAAATTACATCTCAATTAAAATTATGCGGAGAAAAAGTGATCGATGAAGATATGTTGGAGAAGGCATTCTCCACCTTTCATGTCTCGAATATTGTCCTGCAGCAACAATATCGAGAAAAGGGGTATACAAAATTTACAGATTTAATTACTGCCCTCCTCATTATAGAGAAAAATAATGAGTTATTATTGAGAAATCCTGAAGCCAGACCAATTGGCTCAACGAAGCCTCCGAAGTGAATGTCTGTTGGCTCCAGTGAAAGCCATCGTTATAGTCGTGGTCGTGGCCATGGCCGTGATCGTGGTCGTGGTTATGGTCGTAGACACGCTCGATATTTCCCTTATCACAATTATAATCAAAGCGTGAGAAATACGGCCACCGAAGTGGAGCAGAAAAGATCAAAAGGGAAAAGAAAAAGAAATTGAAGAAAAGCATGAGGATATATGTTATAGATGTGGCATGAAAGGTCATTGGTCACGAAACTGTCGTACGGCTAAGCATTTAGTTGAATTGTATCAAGCTTCATTGAAAAATAAAAATGTGGAAGCAAATTTTTCTCAACATCCAATAAATAATATTGAGGATGATGATATTGATCCTGAAGATCTTAATATCAATATTACCCATAAGGATGTCGGATTTTTTTGAACACCCAGACGGTAGGATAGACCATTTAATTGGTGATGTCAGTGTCCAGAAGAACTAAAGCCTCACCCTGATATTTTTGTATTTTCATTTTTATTCTATTCTAATAATATTTATGTTTACATATATATATTTGTATTCAGATGGCTGTTGTTAATGATGATGTATACATTATTGATAGTGGAACTACACACACCATACTAAAAAATGAGAAATATTTTTCTGATCTCAAAATGGGAGAAATAAATATTTATACGATAAACGGTAGTGCAAATGTAATTGAGGGCTCCGGAAGAGCTAGTATATTGTTGCCTAAAGGAACAACAATTATTATTGATAAGTCACTATTTTCCTCAAAATCCAGAAGAAATTTATTGAGTTTTAAAGATATCCGCATAAATGGGTATCATGTTGAAACAAATGAGGAAAATGGGATTGAGCATCTTTTTATTACTCAAATGCATTTGGGTAAGAAATCGGTATTAGAAAAACTGCCGTCTTTTTCTACTGGTCTATATTTTGTAAAAATACGTACAATTGAAATTTATCATCTAGTAAACCAGAAGTTTACTGATCCTTTTAGCATTTGGCATGACCGGTTGGGTCATCAGGATCTACCATGATGAGAAGAATCATTGAGAATACACATGGTCATCCTTTAAAAAATAAAAGGATATTAACATCAGAAAAATTCGCATGTACTGCATGTTCCCTAGGAAAATTAATTGTTAAACCATCACCAGTAAAAGTAGGAGCTGAAAGTCCTACATTTATCGAACGGATTCACGGAGATATTTGTAGACCTATTGATCCACCATGTGGACCGTTCAAATATTTTATGGTCTTAATTGATGCATCATCCCGATGGTCACATGTATGTTTATTATCTACTCGCAACCTAACGTTTGCGAGATTACTTGCTTAAATAATTAAATTACGAGCACAATTTCCTGACCATCACATTAAAAATATCTGTTTGGATAATGCTGGTGAATTTTCATCACATGCTTCTGATACATATTGCATGTCAATTGGGATTAATGTTGAATATCCTGTAGCTCATGTTCACACATAAAATGGTCTTGCTGAATCTTTGATTAAACGATTACAATTAATTGCTAGACCATTATTAATGAAAACCAATCTCCCAACATCTGCCTGGGAACATGCTATTCTACATGCTGCAACACTTGTACGTATAAGACCGACTAGTTATCATAAATTCTCTCCTTTGCAATTGGTTTTGGGTCGAGAACCAAATATTGCTCATTTAAGAATTTTTGGGTGTGCTGTATATATTCCAATTGCACCAAACCAACGTACAAAGATGGATCCTCAAAGAAGAAAGGGGATATACGTTGGATATGATTCTCCCTCTATTATCGGGTATGTTGAACCCACGACAGGAGATGTATTCACGAGCAAGATTTGCTTGATTGTCATTTTGATGAATCATTATTCCCTAAATTAGGGGAGAACCAAAACAGCATAAAAAGGATCTTACTTGGACAACATCATTAAATTATCTTGATTCGCGTACAAGCGCATGTGAACTTGAAGTTCAAAAGATAATTCATTTGCAAAGCATTGCAAATCAAATGCCAGACGCTTTTGTTGACTCCATAAGAGTTACAAAATCGCATATTCCAGCTATAAATGCTCCTATTCGAATTGAAGTTCCAACAGAACAAAATATTATACCTATAGCTGCTGAGTCAAAAACACGCCAGAAGCATGGCAGACCTCTTGGTTCTAAAGATAAAAATCCTCGAAAGAAAATATGATTAAATGATCCAGAAGATCATATTGAAGAAAAGAATGATAAAGACCAAGAGAGAACCGATGACAAAGAACCAGAAGTTGATGAAAGTAACACTGAAATTTCTATCAATTATACCACTTCGGTAGAAGTTGGAATCGGATAGAAGCTGTTATTGATAATATATTTGCATACAATATATCTCTTGATGTTACACGGGATAATGATGATCCTGAACCAATATCGATTGATGAATGTCGGCATAGAAAAGATTGGTTGCAATGGAAAGATGCGATTCAATCGGAGTTAAATGCACCGACAAAACGTGAAGTCTTCGGACTGCAATCCGAACACCAGAAGGTGTAAAACCTGTTGGTTACAAATGGATATTTGTGCAAAAGCGCAATGAAAAGAGTGAAATCGTTCGATATAAAGCGCGATTAGTAGCCCAAGGTTTTTCACAAAGACCAGGTATTGACTATGATGAAACTTATTCTCCTGTTGTTGATGCTATTACACTCCGATATCTTATCAGTTTGGCAGTACATGAAAAGATAGATATGCGCCTATTAGATGTTGTCACTGCTTACTTGTATGGAAATTTAGAAAATGATGTTTACATGAAAATTCCGAAGGATTTCATATGCCGAAGCATATAAACATTATCCTCGTGAAAATTACTCCATCAAGTTGCAGAAATCATTATATGGCACTGAAGCAATCCGGGCGCATGTGGTTCACACGTCTTAGTGAATATTTATTGAAAGCGGGATTTAAAAATGACCAGGTATGTCCATGTGTTTTTATTAAGAAATCTGGTTCTAAATTTGTGATATTAGCTATATATATTGATAATATTAATCTTATTGGAACTCCTAAAGAGCTCCAAGAAACAATTGATTATTTAAAAAGAGAATTCGAAATCAAGGATTTTGGTAAAACCAAATTTTGCCTTGGTTTACAAATTGAACATCTGGAGAGTGGAACATTTATTCATCAATCAACATATACAGCAAAAATGCTAAAAAGATTTTACATGGACAAAGCACATCCATTGAGTATTCCAATGATCGTCCGATCATTAAATGTGGATAAAGATCATTTCCGACCTCAAGAAAATGATGAAGAACTCCTTGGTCCTAAAGTACCATATCTCAGTGCAATTGGTGCATTGATATATCTTGCTAATAACACACGACTTGATATTGTTTTTGCTGTCAATTTATTAGCAAGATTTAGTTCTTCACCAACACGACGACATTGGAATGGAATTAAACAAGTCCTTGGATATCTCCAAGGTACAATTGATCTCGGATTATTTTATTCAAATAAAACCAGTCCAACATTGATAGGTTATGCGAGATCTCTGGTTATTTATCCGATCCACATAAAGCACGTTCTCAAACGGGTTATCTATTTACATGTGAAAATACTTGTTATATCATGGCGTTCTACGAAACAATCTATAGCGACTACTTCTTCAAATCATGCTTGAAATTATAGCCATTCATGAAGCAAGTCGAGAATGTGTATGGCTAAGATCCATGATTCATTATATCCGAGAAAGTTGTGGATTATCATCAATCAAAGGTATTCCAACTCCTCTTTATGAAGACAATGCAGCTTGCATAGTTCAATTACGAGGAGGATATATTAAAGGAGATCGGACAAAACATATTTCACCAAAATTATTCTTTACTCATGAACTCCAGAAGAAAGGTGAAATTGATGTGCTACAAATTCGATCATGTGATAACCTCGCAGATATTTTCACGAAGACTCTACCGACTGCAACATTTGAGAAGTTGAGATATAAAATCGGTATGCGTCAGTTTAAAGATTTAAAGGAATCATCTCATCAGAGGGAGTAATAAATAGACATATAGAATAGTGTACTCTTTTTCCTTCACTAGATTTTTTTGCCACTGGGTTTTTATCTAGTAATGTTTTAACGAGGCATATTCTTTATGTAATGAATGGACATCCAAGGGGGAGTGTTATGAATTATTGGAATCTTTATTAATTACTGGAGGCTCCACTAATTATGAATTTATGTGAATTATTATAAAAGATTTTTATGGATGTCCACCATTTAGTGGAGACACCACTAATTAAGATTAGTGGAAGATGATGTATGCCATGATGTAATCCACTAATTAGAGCTCTATAAATAGAACTATTCTCTAAGCTTGTAATACACCATTATTTTGTGAAAGAAAGATTAGTGAAAGAATGATTAGAGAAAGAATTGTGAGAGAAAGAAATAGAGAAGTTTGAAGAGAAATTCTTGTGCAAAGAATAGTTAGAATTTTCTTAGTGTGTAGTGTGTAGATTTTATTCTAACACTACCCTAATTTTATAACAATATATATATATATATATATATATATATATATTATATGTATATATAAATAGATTATATAACTATATATATATACACATATATATAGGTGAACTATATATAAGTTGTATATGTATACATATTATATAGATTATATATATATGTATATATATACACACACACTATATAAATTATTGGTAGATTATATATATTATATATGATTATATATGTATGTAAAGGTAAATTATATATGTATATAAAATAAAATAAAGTAGAAAAGAAGAGAAAAAATAAAAAAAGTAATCAATTATTAATTTTACTCTTATTAATCTAGTGATATGATAAATACGTGAATTATTGGAAACCACCACAAAAGTTTTTTATATGATTAAAAAATTTTGAATAAAAATATATTGAAAGCAAAAAAATTTTTTTAAAAAAATCTTTATAATTATTTTCGGGTCCAAACGGGCCCCCACTTCCTCGTTGGACCGAGACCAGGGATCACTACTAGAAACTAGGCAATCAGTCACGGAAATTAACCACAGAAACTAGAGTAGGAGATCACCCACGGATCAACCACGGATTAGCCACAAAAATTTTTAAAAATTTGATTATATATTGATAAAAGATTTTCGTGGCTGATCACCTGCGAATCAGCCACGAAAATATTTTTTCAATATATAATCAATATTTGATAAAAAATGTCGTGGCTGATTCGTGGGTAAATCAGACACGAATCAGCCACGGATATTTTCGTTGCTGATCAGTTATGAATCAGCTACGAAAATCTTTTATCAATATATAATCAATTTTTTAAAATTTTTATGGCTGATTTGTAGGTGATCAGTCACAAAAAGCTTTTATCAAATATTAATTATATATTGATAAAAGATTTTGTGGCTGATTCACCAATTTTGTGGCTGATTCGTGGGTGAATCAGCCACGGACATTTTCGTGGCTGTTCACCTACGAATCAGCCACGAAAATCTTTTATCAATATATAATCAATTTTTTAAAAATTTTTCGTGGCTGATCAGTCACAAATCAACTACGGATTTTTTTCGTGATTGATCTCCTACGAATCAGCTACAAAAATCTTTGATCAATATATATTTATAAATAAATATTTAAAAATATTTATATATAAATTAATAATTATTTACATATAACTATTTATATATAAATATATAAAAAATATTTTATATATAAATATAAATATAAATATAAATATTATTAAAAATAAATATTTTTAAATATAAATATTTATATATATAAATAAATATTTATATATAAATAAAAATGCATATTTATTTTATATATTTTAAAAAATATTTATATATAAATATTTATAAATATTTATAAATATATATAAATATTTATCTATATAAATAAATATATTATATATATACATATGTATATAAATATATATATATATTATGTATGTATATATTTGAAAAAATTATTTGATAAAAACGATAAAATAATTAACAGTATATAAACTTTTAATTATATAAATATACAAAATAATTTATTATATTGAATAATATGGTTTCATAGTAAATTGAGTATAATTGTTGTATTTT
Organism: Voacanga thouarsii; assembly: GCA_026120185.1. Classification (NCBI taxonomy): domain Eukaryota; kingdom Viridiplantae; phylum Streptophyta; class Magnoliopsida; order Gentianales; family Apocynaceae; genus Voacanga; species Voacanga thouarsii. The sequence goes on from JANUWF010001938.1 coordinate 1,047,847, forward strand.
GTAATAGTATAAAGATTTTAAAAAAATATATAAAATGAATGTTAGGAATGGTTTAAATGAAAAAAAAAAAAGAGAGGCATGTCCAAACAATTGAACATAGCCCAATTGGTTAAGTCTCAACTTCTCATATGGGAGGTCATGGGTTCAACTCTCAAAGGACTCAAAACTTTTTTCAATTAATTTAAAGGTTACAATCAAAGTTGCAATTGGTCGATCAACCGCGCCGTATGAGGCAAAATCGAATCGCATAATCGAAATTTCTAATCTCCGATCCATTGCCATCCCATCCTTCGGTTGGGGGACATCTGGGCGTTCCCAGGCTCAACCAGGCAATCTTGGTAAGAGTACAAAAAATCAATCATTTTATTTTTTTTATATAAATTCAAAGATATACAAGCATTTCATTGATCATGCTTACACATGTGTACCACCATAGGTCAGTTTGTGATGGTGCCAATACAGTAATTAATTCTCACCCAATACATATATATATATATATATATATATATATATTTATTTATTTATTTATATATGAGTATTTTTATAATTTCACTTGCCAATAATAATAAAAATTTCTAGTATAATAGAATATATAGTAGATGGATTGGTTCGTAGGAATTAAACATATACCTTAGATAATTAAAATTTTAAAATTGGTCAATCTCAATATATAATTAAGAGGCTAAGAGCTAAAGTAAAATCCCAAGAGACAGTGATCATCCATGGATCTTATTTACTACTCCCTCCGTCTCATAATATAAGTCGTTTGAAATTTGTTTTACTGTTCTAAATTATAAATCGTGGGGACTTTTCAAGAATGTTTTGAAACTGCTTTTACATTTTTGTCCTTATTTATTATTCTCTTTCCCCGTTTTCTCTCTCATCTCTTCTCTTATTTCCAAGACATTTAAATAGAGGTGTTTTAGAAAGAAAAAACATAAAATCACCTTATTTTCAAAAATCTTAATATGTGTGAAATTAAATCAAACGACTTATATTATAGGATGGAGGGAGTAATGTTATTATTAAAGGCTTCTTTTAATGAAGGGGTTGCGTCCATCCAACATATTCTCAGCATTCTGTAATTGAACAGGATTTGATAATAATTAGTCAAAGAGTTAACAGTTTAGGTGATTGCTTGCTTTCCCCGAAGACGGAGAAAGCTGAGGAAGACAAACTATCAATTTGCATGATGGGAAGAACATGGGAAGCATTTGGAAGCACTTCTAATTCACATACAGTACTGTGCTGTGCTGCACACAGACATGACCAAACATATCCCCGTGTATATATATATATATATACCTCTGCTACCCTCATCCATGTAGATTCCTGGAAGCTTCACAACAGGAAGAAGAGAGTATACCCCGGCCTATCTCTGTTTCTATATTTATATATTATGCATACAGCTAAGAAATTGCGAAGACTTAATTTGATGATAAAATTCTATGTGTCTAGTCTATGTTCAACGCATGTCTACGCATTTATATTACTGTGGTACGTACGGAGTGGGAAGAAATGTATGAAATAAAAGCCAATCACTATTATTAGTACATAAATTTGAAAAACCCAGGACGTTCCAACTTCCACGTGCAGCTCTAGTTTCCAATGGTGCAATGCAATTGAGCTGCTCTCTGCTGCTGTTTCTTTGGTTTTGTCCTCTTCGCTACGTGCATTTTAATTACTACATTTCAGCCAACGGCTGGCTAATAGCTGTAACCTCCCTCCATTCCCTTCCGCCTTCTTTCTAGCTATGGATAATATATTGGACGGATGCATGCATGGTCGGATCATGGATGGATATATATGTAGGAAATGCAGGCTACAGATGCTGAAATATATATATAGTAGAATTCAAGAAAGATACTCCTTGCATTGCCCTTGCCCCCTCAATCAGTACTCGTGTCATTCATCACTTAGCTGTTCTTCCTTGTCCTTTTCTGTGTCGTCGATCGGCATCCATTTACCATCTCAATTCTCAAACCTCAACTAGAAAACTACGCAAGTGGATATAGAACTACTCATTTTAACTTATTTGTTGGCTTTCTCATAGCTAGATTGGATATGTAGTTACCCTACTCGCTACATAGGTATAAAAGAGAATTTACACCGTAGAAGGGGGGCCAGTAGGGTAACTAGTCAAAGTGAAAAATGAAGTAAAAGTGGGAGGTAAATCATTGTGATCGGTTAGGAGGAAGAGAAGCATTATAATGCGTTGGGGAGCCCTCGATGCATGAGTCCTTGTTGGACGGAGCTGATTAAGCTAATCATCAAATTAAGACTACTATTACTAGTAATTCAAAGGAGGCAACAATGGCTGATCACCCAAAGTTCTTCCGACAGCCCTCATTATTTTTCTTTAATTAATTAATAGCGCTTGCAATTTTAATCCAAAATTAATGTTCCGGACTTTACGTTGCAACAATCATTATTACAACCTTAATTTAACATAGCATATAGTAGTAGTAGTAATATTCTTCTTCATCTTCAAGTGGAAGTGACATTATTAGGACATTTTTGGCCGATCAATTTTCATACATTCTTAATTAAGCTCTTACATCATCAAAAAAACAAAAAGAATTCATACTAGTATTAGTAAGTGCTACGTGCAAAGCAAAAGAGGCCAAAATCTGACGGCTAAGAATAATGGGCTGAGAGAATCTGATGCCACAGAGAGCTTGTCCGGAAGCTGCACTTCACACCATCCCAACCGGCAATCACTGTCTTCTCCTCCTCATCCTCAGCCATTTTCTTCAATATCACATTCACACGTGTTACCTCTTTTGCCGCTGCTTCTCAATTCTAAATTTCTCATCATATATAGAAACTCCTTCTAAGTCCTAAGCAAAGGAAACTCCCCTTGTCATTGTCCATATATCTATGATCACCTGTCCATATAAGGCCCCCCCTTCCTTTGCATATAATATTAGAATTTCACTGTTTAATTAATGGGGTGTAAAGATTATTCTATTCGTTAAGAATTAATTCCGCAAATTATTAATTATATAACCATCAGACAAACCACACTATTATATATTAAGTTTAAGTACTAACCCCTAAGTCCAATAATTAAAGGAGCAAAGACGTGATTAGGAAAGCAAATGGGGAGTTTAGATTATGCCTCTTTATGTTAGAAAAAGAAAAAGAAAATGGGAATGGAGTTTGTTCCATCCGACAATGCTGTGTGGGCGACATTGTTTTATGTGGTACGTTTGGACCATATTCAAATAGGATGGGATTGATGGATCAAATATGTTTGATTTTGATTCTTTTCTCTATCCCCCTTACCTACTGCCTAATTTGGCTGTGTCCCTACACAAATATCCTGTTCTGTCGAATTCTACTATTGTAAATTAGACATAAACATATTTTTTAATATAAATTTTATTTTTTAAAAAACAAATAAATATATATATTTAGAAAAAATAAAATAAATAAAGAGACGTAAGAACGAACGAAAGTAGAAGAAAGAATAGTGGGTGTTTTGGATGTTCTGTCGTACAGGTGCAGCTGTGTTGTCGGGGTCAAAGAGCGAAGACTAATACCGTCGGTGATCTTTGAGGAAGACACCAGCAAATAAGTAAGGTCCCAACCCTGCCCCCCCTCTGCATAACTATGTCTTTGCCTCAGATATCCTTCCTTCATAAAAAAACCCTCCAGTTTGCATATGCTCTCTCTCCCGGATGGATCATAAGTACTCTCCATTACTGCCTCTCTTCCTTCTTAACATTGCTTGCCCTACGACTGTTTACTATTCTTGTGAGCTTTCATTCTCGTCGGCACCTTTCCTTTAATATGTACTCCCTCCGTCCCATTAAAATTGACATTGGTTGACTTGATACGATATTTTATACAAAAATAAAAATTAAAATATCATAATAATATAATAAAAATAATAAATATATAGGTCCCACAATACTTTATGTCAAATCTAAATATATAAAAATAATATATGTGGGGTATATTGATTATTTTATAATAAATTGTATAGTAAAAACTTTCCTTTTAAGAAAAGTGTCAAATTTTTGTTGGGACGGATGGAGTATAATTTAAAGAAAATAAAAACAAATCATATATAACTACAATGATAATAATATTACTCGTTTTTTTCTTAAAAATTGATTCGTTGACTATGAAAGATACTAGGAATCTGGATCGAGTTTTTTCCTTTTATATCTCAAAAAATTTGCATAAGATATTTCTCTAAAAAGAAAGAAAGGAAAAAAAAAAAGGAAATGCACAACTCTTGTTGGGTTGCATGAGATGATAAACGAGTACGGTAAACATAAATACTTGCCCTTTTGTCCTGCCAACCAATGAAAAGAAAAGTTGAAGAGATTGATCAAAGTCTCTCAATGTTTCATCATTCTGTCACTGAAGGAAGTCATTCAATTCGAAACCAAATGAAGATGGAATGCATTCATGTTTCAATGGAATCGAATCTAGCCACCTTGTAACTAACAAAAGAAGGGAAAATGGATAAGCATTTGAAGCAGCATTAATGAGACCTCTGGATTTGCAGTGAAAGTGATCCACTAGTTTCTCAACGACCTAAACACAGAAGTTGCATCTAAGCTAATTCAGCAATATAGTACCAGCAGTTCTATATAATGTGCTTGTGAGAGCAAAATATCAAATGCAATGGGGTCTTTGACATTAATTAATTTTCAAGATTGGGGAAAGATCTACACACATTTATGAAGCTTAGGTTGTGACACATTCCCATCTATCATCTCAAATATATGTAGCAATAGTACTAGTGGAGCTAAAGACGATCGATCCGTGGTGATAAGAGAAGTGGGGAAAATAATTGACTTGTACATTTTAGGCTTCCTATTTCAATTTCAATGTCGGTACACGAAGCCGTACCAAGGGAGAGTAGAAACAAATGAATAAAGATGAGGAAGAAGAAGCAAAGCAATTAAAGTCCCACCACATCTCCTACTGCCCTACATAGATTTTCCATTGATTGTTACGCCTCAGCCACTGTCCCTCCTCCTTTTGTTTTTTGAATGTGGTAACTTTGACCCATTTAACTTCATGCATGGACATGGACTTCTAACATTCTCTATATATGAGTGGTAAATTATATTTTGCATGTTGGATGTTCGAGTGTTGAGAGAAGACTAAAATCTAATCACTTAGGTCATGATCGATAATGTCAAAAGATAAAAATATACACTATTTTTATAATATTGAAAGGTGATGTATTTATAGGCTTGAAAACTAGTACAGTGCTTTTGTAAGACAAGAGAATTAGTTTGGAAGCAAAACAAAGGTTTCATTGTGAATTTAAATTGAAGGCAATTGAAACTTGAAAGAACTTTTCTTTCTTTATTTTCCCTCTTTTGTATAGGTTGATAAAGAAATTACAGTTGGAAAATTAAACCAACAAACAGCACTTTCGACCAAACTTAACAATAAAGCAAAGGAATCTCTTGAATTACTATAAAAATATTAATGCTCATTTTCATATAGGCCCCAGAAGACCAAAATGAATGAGAGAAAAGAAAAGAGATCCAGAAAGGAAAAGGCAAAGATAAAAACCTACTATACCATTCCTAGGGTGGGTTTGAGTTAGAGTAGGAAATAGGGATATACATATACATATAATATAAAGGATGAGCAAAGTCAAATGCTGAAGCCGCCAATAAGCAGCAAGTAATTGGCCTCCCGCTTCCACTTCTCTCTTTCCTCTAATTCTCTTTCAAACGAAAGAAAAAGAAACTCAAAAGATAATCGCCAAAGGAATGTTCGTTCCACGTTAATCATCTCTGTCCCACCCTCCAAAGAGGGAAAAAAAATGGAAAAATCATCTCTTGTCCCTCTCCTACCATTCCCACACTGTTAAACAAAGCAAATACTCCTACCTCCCTTTAATTTTCCGTCAACAAATTAACTAAAAGAAAAGAGCAAACACCCCCACGCATGCAAATTTCCGTACCCACCGCCCTTCCACCTTCCTTCTGTACTCTCTCCTCCATTACCCCGTTTCATTATATATATAACATGCCACTCCCTTTCCTTTCTTCATCTCACATTTCTGACTATCTCTTCTTCTCTTTCCATTCTTTCGGCAGTCGCTTCACTTTCAAAGGAATTTACTACTTTTATTAACTGTACTAAAATGGCTGCAGTTTCAATGCTTGATGATTTTGACTGCAACATGGGCGTTGACAAGCTCACCTACGAAATCTTCTCCATTCTTGAGAACAAGTTCCTCTTCGGCTGCGATGATCCAAAGCTCTCTCTGCCCAAAACCAAACCCCACGTGCTAACTTCGTCCCCAGGAAACACGGGAACAGTACGAATTCTCTCCATTGATGCCGGTGGCTCCACCGACGGTCTTCTCGCAGCCAAGTCTTTGGCCCATTTGGAAGCCACTCTTCGCAGCAAGTCAGGAAACCCGAATGCCCGCATCGCCCATTTCTTTGATGTCGTCGCTGGGGCCGGGGTGGGGGGCGTCCTCGCGGGCCTCCTGTTTACCCGTGGCAAGGACGGGGAACCTATGTTCTCTGCCGACGAGGCTCTGAAATTTATTATCGAGAATGGCGGGAAGTTTTCTAAGCCAGCACCGACGGGGATGTTGAGGAGGGTCTTCCGGGCCTCCAACTCAAAGACCGGGAAATTGTTCGTGAAGGTGTTCGGCGAGTTGAGTTTAAAAGATACGTTAAAAGCCGTTTTGATTCCCTGCTACGATCTCACCACGGGAGCACCGGTTATGTTTTCGCGCGCTGACGCGTTGGAAATGGACGGATGCGATTTCAAGATGGCTGAGGTGTGTGGGGCCACGATTGCCAATCGAGCAGTGGAATTGAGATCGGCCGAGGGAAGAAAGAAGATCGCGGCCGTCGGTGGAGGCATAGCCATGAATAATCCCACGGCCGCAGCCATCACCCACGTGCTCAACAACAAGCAGGAGTTTCCATTTTGCAAGGGAGTGGAGGATCTCGTGGTTGTTTCGTTGGGCAATGGGGAAATGGACTGCAGTGCTGGAAACCTACACTGTTCCCCGACAGCATACGTCAGAATCGCCGGAGATGGCGCTGCCGACATGGTATGTACATTCAGCATATTCATATACGTATTAAGTATTATTCCCGTTTGTTTTCTTTTGCTTAAAATTTTAAAATTATATACACATACGCACCGGCACTGATAAAGTAAAAGCAATAATTGTAACGTTTATTACTTTAATAACGTTCATACTACTACTATAAGATATGCATGGGGATTTTGATCCCACGTTAAAATAATTAAAAGCACAAATATAGAGCGGGTGAAGGATATGATAGTAATCATTTTGTTGTAGTAGTACAAAGCAGCAGGCAAGAATAAGGTAGTAGAATTTATGGTTAAGAAGCATATATATATATATATACATATAGAGAGAGAGAGGGGTCCCAGTATTTATTGAGTGGCATTGAATATTGCAAAGTAGTAGTGGTCATAAATGCTCCTCCAAAGGGCCATTCCCTATTCAATCAATGGTGGCAGCCAAGCCCGATACATATTTTCACCTACCGCTAGAATCTTTAATCACCGGCATTTGAATATATAATTGCTCCCCCCTCCTAATAAAGTTAAAATTCTTAAATGTAAATTGAGTTATCTATTTTTAGGTTATAATTGCTGATGAATGTACGTGTAAAACAGGTTGATCAAGCAGTGTCGACGGCATTTAATCAGGCAAGTAGGGGAGCAAATAACTATGTCAGGATACAGGGAAATGGAGTCTTTGGCAAGAGAATTCACCGTAGCTGTAATAATCAAAACATAGACATGCTGGGCGTGGCAGAAGCAATGTTGGCACAAAAGAATGTGGAATCCGTTTTATTTCAGGGAAAGAAGTTGGTTGAGAGTACAAATTTAGAGAAGCTGGATATGTTTGCCGGCGAGCTCATGAAGGAGCATGAAAGGAGGAAAACCAGCGTTTTACCGCCCGTGATTCTCAAACAGGCGTTGCCATCGCCGCGAACATCTTCAGCCACCACTCTCTCCACCGTGTCTTCGTGTTAAATTCCAACTAGTTAGGTTAACACGATTTGTCAAGTAGCTTAATTAGTTTGAGTATAGAGATATATATTGCCACTCAGCGATGCATTGAGACATCCGAGTTAGGATTTGAAGAGCTACAAAGCTCGCCCCTTTTCCCCTCTCCTCTTTCCTCACCCCACCCTCCCCTGCCTTTTTTTTTTTTTTTTTTTTTTTGGGCGTATTGTTGTGGGTGCTTCAGCTCTGGTTTAGTATTATGTAAATTTACAAAAGCAGTCTTGCTTATGTATATTGTTTGTATTTGAGATGGCATTCTCTCCAGATTTCCAATGCTAAATATGTCAAGCTTGCTAAAAGTTTTTGCAATACTCCTTTTGAGTTTTTCTTTTAAAAAAATTGAAGAAAGAATTAGTCCATTCTCATAATTTCAGTTTTCTCTTATCTTTATATTGTCAAAAGGCTGTTGTTTTACCTAGGAAATCCAGCTCTCCCCCTCCTTCCCCCAACACCCAAAACAACATTTAATAATATAGTCCCAAAACATACAACACAACAGTATTATATAAATTTGTAAATGACAGTACATTTATGAAGTCATGAATTTAATTCTTGATTCTACGTTGCATATTTTACGATTTACATAATATTTCATAAGATTCCAAGGCAGAAGTAGTGAGAAATGAAACATTAATTTAAAAAAAAAAAGAATATCTCAATATAAAAAGATATTATTTTGACTTTTCACCCAATAAAAAATCAAATCTATACTGTGACAAAAGAAACCTAAAAAAGGAACAAAAGAAGATAGTCAAAGAAAACAAGCGAAAGAGACAAGTGAGGAACGACAATTTTACATGCTAGCTGGTGGAGAAGCCCCAGGACCAAAAAGTTGAAACTAACAAAAGAATAATAGGGCGCGACCACAAGAATTCATGATAGGGCGCGACCACAAGAGTTCATGCGGCCAAGGCCACCGTCCGTGGCCTAAACAAGCTCCCCCCCAACCGACGCAATGCCACGTTGAATCTACACTAGCTTTCTGGTCCAGACTCCCAGCAGCCAGAGCCACCCACTTTCACTCAACCTCCCTGTATTATATACTATTATCACCTACTACTTTACTAACTTGTTTATACTATTATCTCAAACACTAAACTCTTTAATAATGGAATGACCACTGCATACCATATTAAATTTTCTCTTGGCTACAGGAGTTTAGGCTACATAAAACGTCATATGCGGAAATGCCATTTTGCTCTTGGCTCTCTACCCCTAAATCAGCAAAACTTCTAAAGCGCCACTCTCATTCTTGTAAAGAAAGGCTCTTTTTTTTTTTCTCTCCCTCCCCCTTTTCTCTCTTAAAGAAAGAAAATCGTTCCCACTTTCTATCATCATTTTTATCTAATTTTCGTTTGCTTTTACCCCCAAATTTTTGTGGAAAGTACCCTTTTTGAAAATTACTTTTTCCTAAAGCTCAAGAACAAGAACCATAGAAAAGAAACAGCAAGCAAGACAACTTTTTATCCCTCCATTTTGCCTTGTCTAAAACTGGGAGGGAGAGAGAGAGCAGATATCAAACATAATTGTCTTTATTTCCCCACAGGCAGAAAAATCTGGATATAAGAGAATAGATCACTTAAATAATGCGCTGAAATTTTATATGGCATAATAATAATAATAACAATTTTTAAGGGTGGTACAAAAGATGCTTTGATCTATACCCGGCGGCTCAACCTCAATTGCCAGTTAACCACCACCACATATCCCCGAACATCAGATCAGTCTACAAATTTCTGTCCTCTCCCTAATGTCCCTTCTTTCTTTCATGACTTTGGTGACTTTCTGAATCTTGATGCTCTCTTGGGAGTCTTCTCCAATTTACAGCAGCGCAAGGAAAGACTTCACAACATTTAGGAGTCAAGCTGCCAATTGAAGAAAGACTAAACCAAATGTCGAAACTCATTTTTCAAAATTTAATGTCTACGAAATTTCACAAAACACAGACGTAATACCACCTCCGGTGGGCCCTCAGCAGACTGTGCGCCCATAACAGATTGAAGCAATATACAGATTTTTGGACCACTTCTCCTGCCAAATAACAGAAAGAGCTTGGTATAAAATCCCTCAATCAAGAGACTAGAAGGAGTGCTGGTACCACCAAAATGCAAGTCACTAGTCAAATCCTTCTGCTGTATTTTTAAATGCTTTGCATTGGTGCACCCTTGAAACAACAACAATATAGCATCTGCAAACTTAAACCTTATAGTTACCTTCACATGGGTACTTGGGAAGGCAGATGTGCGCAGGGTCTCTTGAGTCTCATCCATCATTTTACGTCTTGGTATGCTCAGTATAAAGGCTGCCTGGTCAGCAGTAGCAGCCATAGAAGTTATACGGTAACCACTCTCCCATCGCCGATGGATCCCTTCACTGGGATACAAAAAATCAAGCTCCACAACCTAGCACAAAAAAAAAAACAACGTAGCAATGTCAGGCAGTTGAGGCATGGTAAGATGCTTAAAACAAAGGTATGGCAAAAACATATTTTTCATTGTATTGTTTAAAGTAAGGCACCACCTGTTCAGAATATCCAGAGTTTCTAGACATTACAACACCCCAGCGACTTCCAGCAGTAGTCATTGATGTGACATGGAAACCTTCTTTCCATTTCTTATTAATCCACTTGAAAGGAAAAGATTCACTCACTTTGTATGATTGTTGGGTGTAAGGAGTTCCTAAAGTAAGGCAGAAACAATTATATCCGTTAGAGAAACACCCATTTAGAAAATGATGGTACTCATTGAAACAATAAAATAGCCCAGGGGAACTATTCAGTGGGATTGAGAGTAATGACTCATTCAGCAACCATGCGGTTTTGGTTAACAGCTTTCCGCCCATCTCTCACCCCATTAGCCAAATTCATTCCCTAGTCCCATTCCCAATGCATCCTGCTGGAACCCCCCCCCCCCCCATCCCCATTTCCCCACTCTTCCCACCAAGTAGTCAGCCATCAAATTGTACATTCTTTAGCATCTGTGCAAAACAAGTCCTAGAATTAAGGATGCTATACTCAATTACCACTGTGTTGCAGTTCACCCTTAAATGAAGTATGAAAAATTTTTATCTACCCAGCATAGTTGTAAAACATTCCCCCTAAACCGCCCCTCAAAACTTCCAAAGAATATTCAGGTAGTTCAAAGTAACACATAGATCTAGCCAAACAATTTACATTGAAGGAACAATCACATATAAAGAAATACTTTGCTGACCAACCTTTTGACATAACCACTAAAGAACTCCCATTAGCAGCACCAGCAATTGAGCTAATGTAGTAGTTTTTCTCCCATTGTTCCATGATCCAATCCTGATAGAACCAGAACATTGTCCATTTAAGAGAATATGTACTCAAAATGGGGAGATGTTGGGTAAGAAAAATAATTTGAAACTGACCTTGTGAAGAAAGATAGCTGAAAGCTCATAGACCTGTGAAGAGAAACTAGTTCCTGCATCCATGATGAGGGCCCAAAGATTAGCGGCTGAAGCCACACAGCTAATGTACAGACCATCTTCATTGCCCTTATCTACATGCTGGCGGAGTCTTGAGTCAGCAACATTGTAATGGTATCTGGGAAGCCAATAGAATGCATAGTTAGTGCTGAGAACAAAGGCGCAGAAGTTGAAATGTTCAACAAGCCATTAGTAGTTATGGACCAAGGAGCCTTAAATTTGTGCAACCAGTAGAACCATAAATAACTTATTGAAGTAATTTGTAACAAATGATATAATGGTAAATGATTTAGTTTTGCGTGCATACAAGTTCTACTTGTTCATATTCATTAGTAAAGTAGAACATTTTAAGTGAGGCCTGGAACAGAGATGCACAAAAACCACAAGTTAAAATGTTTTCTTATGTGGAGAAAACAGATGCAGGACAAACCTTTGAAGAGAGCAAGCAAACATTTTGAGGATTTTGGATGGTTCAGGTATATTGAACATCAGGATCAATGGTTACATCTCAAATTGTTCTCAATTAAGAATTTTAACTTGGCAACAATAAAGAAGTCATGGGTCAAGTTAAAGGCAAAATCAAAAGCTATATGCAGAATATTTAACCGTGAAACAATGATAAATTTTAACTGTGAAACACTATTAAATATGCAATGAAACTATATGCAGAATATTTATATTTTTTGATAACTGGAATTATTACAAATTCTGATATCAAACTTAGACTATAGCAACCATGCACAGAAACCACCCAAAAGAAAAGGTCTTGTGCATTCCTGTTATGTTGGTAGCCACTCTTGAATTAGCAACAAAATAAAACTGGCCAAGTTTAATAGGTTCCAGTTATAGTTTCTGAAATCAAACTCTTTAATCATTTTAAGAAATATGATTTAGAAACTTCTTTGTCAAGATTTCCCCTCATGTGTCTATCTATCAAAGATATAGAGAGAAGGGAGAAAAAGGAAAGGAAACAACCAGAAGCAATCCACTTCTGTAAAAGAGCCTGATTTTATCAGTATATTTGATGTATAACGTTATAGTGGATGAAGGGGAAAAAGAAAGGAAACAACCAGAAGCCATCCAGCTTGATTTTATCAGTATCCTTTGTTGTATAACATCGTGGTGGATTCGGTGCTGCCTTAACAAACACTAAAAGATATAAAAGATCTCCTATATAGCTCTCATATTCTAAGAATAAATGAACGATGTTCTAATACATGGAGGGGAATTGAGTCTTACATGGAAAGTTTTTATAAATCCATATCACCACAACAGGACGAACTCATTCCCATTTAATAACAAATGCATGACAATATTTCTAAAATCATATCGGTATTTTCAAGTCATAAAAATCGTCACAGTTTCCTAATTTCTCCAACACACTTTAATGCTCTTAAATTAGTATCAACCGGAGTTTTTGGAATAACTACAATACAAGTACAACGAAGGTCTACCCTAGAACCCATATAATGTAATGACCTTATTTTTGGAAATTTAAAATATTTGACACTTTATAATGCAGAAACCCCCATAATAACAATCTTTCTATCTCCTAAAATCATTACCAAAAGAGACTTGTCTTTTGTGCCCACTTTCCAATAGAGAATAACAGAATAATCCACTTCTTTGATATTGTTTGATACATCAGGAAAAAAAAAGTATACAATCTGTGTAAAGTCATTAAGTTCAAAAGGAAAGCAACCATAAGATGATGTACCTCTGTTTCATTGGTCGACGTGCATTATACACTGAAATCCACTGGGTGGCAGGGCTACCTAATCGTACTTTTTTCTTTGGTTGCTCATCTTCTTCCAAATTTATAAGCAGTCTTCCACGCTTCTGCCCAACCTGACCACATGACATACGTTGCAAACTCAAAATCAATGTTATCACACATATACACTGCATGTATACTTAAAAAATCAAAGGACAGTTTAACCTTGAGAGCTCCATCGATTCTTATTGGTCTCATTGTAATGCATGGGTCAATGAGACTCTCAAAGAAAGATATCAACTTGGAATAGTTAGGCTCCTCATCAAACTTCATGTTTGTCACAGCTTCAAGAAACTGTTTAAAGGGAGCAGGGCAAAAGCAGCACATCAACTCTGGAGAAGTGGCCATTTTCTTTTTACAGACAAGAAAACTCTTGTTGTCACCCTGTTCATGATCAAGACAGAAATAAGAAAATGGAACATTGTAATTCAGTAGTTAGAAAGTAAAGTGTGAAACAATAATGTCAATCCACCTGATAACCTTGCCACGGTAACCTTCCCTTGATTAGAAATATCAAAGTGTATGCAAGCGACTCTAGATCATCCCTCCGACTTCCTGTTCGACCCAAATGTGCATGCACACTTGCATATCTTATTGTGCCCCTGCAAAAAGGAGGTTATGAAAACTTGCACAGCATGCTTCACTTAGTTGCCATGTTGAATTTAAAATACCTAAATATGTCAGGCCTCTGGTCATAATCCACATGCTGACCAGACGATGCATCCTTCCATCTAGATGCTGAAACAACAAGTAATAGAAAGCAGGAATGTTTCAATAAACAAATATGGCACCAAATATACTTGCATGGGCATGATAGTTGATAGTAAGAGAATAATAAGAAGACAGGATCATACCTAAACCAAGATCAATGAGATATAGCTTCTTCTCATCCGGAGTACCAGGTTGACCAAGTAAAAAGTTCTCTGGCTTCACGTCCCCATGGACAAAACTGCATAAAGGGACACAAGCCATTAGCAATCAGCAAAACTACAATACATGGTAATACAGAAATTCACCATAATAATCTTAGCGTTGTGACACCCTCGAGGACATTATAACAGAAATCAATTCACGGGAAAGGATCAAGTGAACTCACCCTTTCAAATGAAGCTTTTCAAGAATAGAGATTGCCTCCACAGCTATACAAGCCACCATATTTGGTGACATCCTGTTGCAGGTGCAAATCATTAATGCAAGCATTTAGTACAGCATGCAGTACAAAGAAACATGATTCTCATGCTTTCAAGAGGTTGAACCCTGTCGAAAAGATATGTTGCATTGTGTGTGTGTGGGGGGAGAGAATCAAAATCTTACGACTGGCCTAAAGAATTCCAAACATCCCAAAGACTCGGCCCAAGCATGTCCATAACCTGCAATACAATCATTAGCAGAGATACCTGACAAGATTCATTATCTTAGGGGTAAACATTGACACACTTACCAGGATGTAAAAATCTCCTTGACGACCCTTGTAGTGAACCCATGGGATCCCATAACATCCATTCAGGGTGCTGTTCATTACAAAAATAGGGCAAATTCAAAGAGATGTGTAAGAATTGGAAGAACAATGAGATGAAGTACAAGCAGAAAAGTGCAGTGTGTGGCTTACTTGTACACCTGCCACTCATAAGGAGGACCATAGTTGCAGCCCTTACTGTTCCGGTGCTCAAACTTCAAAGCAACCTGCAAAAGGAAAGTTAATTTATGTATACCCATATTCAGTTATGAGAAGCACAATCATACCTCAACTGCATCTGGCCCTGTTCTCTCAGTGCCACCACTAACCCTTCGGCCAACATAGACTTGGCCAAAGCCACCCTTGCCCAACTTCCTCTCTGTCTTATATACAGGAGAATTACCAACTTGTACCTGTAAAAAATTGACACATGATTCTAGTATGATAATTACTTACCAACAAGCAAACCTAATGAGATGTAGCCTCTATATTTGATGAAAATTTATTAATAAGAAATAAATGAGGTCGTTCAAAGGAAGCAGACAAGTGTGCAAAGTTTAATAACTCAATAACAAGTATTTCCAAAATACAGGAGAAAGTAACAATTAAGTGAGAATATACCCTCTCTGGAACAGGAGTTGTACTCGATTCTTCTTCAACTCCCATTATCTTGTCAGCGCTCCCACCATCCATTGCAATATCTTTGTCAGCAACTCCTTCAACTCTGTTGAAAGCAGGTTCCCCGGCCCCAGTGGCAACAGCTTGAGGTAAAGCCTCACAAGGTGGCTCTGGGTCTAAATCTATCAACCTAATACCACGGCCTCTACCAGTGACAGCTGGCCTCCCAGGTGTCGCTGCTGAAGGGCCCTTCGCTACTGCATTACCTCTACCTCTTCCACCACCTCTCCTCCTGGTTCTGTTCTGAGTGGGTTGTAAGATCCAATTTTCCTCTTGGAAAGTGGGTTGAGGGGCAGGCTGCTGGAGATCACCAAGCCGTTTTGATCTCCGCGCTCCACTACGCAGCTCTGGCATCGTCACCCATGCAAATCACGTCCAACTCAATTCCCCAGCCTTTCCTTTAGAATCTTCAGTGAACCGGGGATGGAAAAAAAAAAGACAGAAAGGCGGAGACATGTCAGCACTAACAGAAAATCAAATTAGCAAACCATAGAATTGCTCTCCATACAGCAATGAATATTACCCATAAAGTAAAATGATGCTGGGAAAGAAAAGAAAACCGTCTGCTAAATTGAGAACATAGGATGGACCAACAAAGACGGTATTTTTGCACATGCAGAAGGGACGGAGCAGGCAAAATAAACCACTCAAATTATTGATAATGGCAATCACGGAAGCAAAATCTTTCACTTTTATTTGCCGAGATTTGATAAGAAGTAAAATAGATGCCTGAGAAGCTACAATGTACAGAAAATTTGACACAGATGCATGTGAAACTAAAGAAACACTCTGTATCAAAAAGTTACCAAAAAAGGTCTTGAATTAGTGCCTGAATAAGAGTAGCATTGCAGAAAATATAGCTTACAAGATTTCTTGAACCATTTTAAAGACTGCAAATTTTACTTTAACAGAAAAGGTTCCTTATTTGCAATCGAAGAATAATTCCAAGTAAAAAAAAGAAAGCTATATACCATAAAATAGTATTCACGAAGCACATAGAAAATTAAAGTAGGCAAAGAATCATCAAGAACAAAAAACAAAGGTGAGCACGCAGTCCGATCCTGATTACCACATAACAACTAGTCTAACAGATCATCGAACAAGTTGGAAATTCATCCTACGGGTTGTACATTGAAGAAAAATTAAAAAATTAAAAAAAGACAGTTTTACAGATGGATCGTACCTCAAAAGCAGAAAAACTCATGATCGGTGAAGGTTTTCCAGAAATTTTTTTTAATCTCCAAACGCCGATCGATATCCGATCCTGGTATCGATTCAACTAACTCTTCATCAGTAGAAAACAAAAAGGAAAAATTAAGATGTTCTTCAAAAGAAATGAAAAAAAAAAAAAAAAAAAGCGCTAGAACCTTATCTGAAGCCCGAGCTCGCCTGTTAGGTTTGTTCTTAAGCAGTAACCGTTGGGTGATGAGGGGAGAAAAGAGAGAGAAAGATGCTGAGAAAAATGGATTGATTTGATGAATGAAAAAATCAAAGAGAATGAGGGAAGGAAGCACTTGTATTTAGGTGGAGATTTAGGGGTGCGGTGCGGTGTGTTGTGGTGAGTGGCGACTCTCTCTCTCTCTTTTTTTTTTTTTTTTTAAGTTTTTCTTTTCTCTATCGTATTTGTGTTGTTTGTACTCCTTATATATATTACTACTCCCTATTATTATCTCCCTATTTCCTTTTTTGTGTTTTCTGTATATATCTCTCTATGTGTTGTTTGGTCATTCTACGGCTGCCTATCAATTTTTCCTGTACTTTTTCTCTCTATCCATATCTATACCTTTCTTTCACCCCTACACACCCACACACATATACATACACGTATATCTACATATATATACATATATTTTTTTTAATACATAAAAAAATTCTAATAAAAATCAATATATATAAGTCATTAACACCTTTTTCTTTTAAAATATTTTGAATAAATTTACTTTGTGTGTTTGAATTACATTTCTATCTTAATTCAAAATCATAATAATTTAAATAATTTTTATTTTTTAATAATTATTATATACTCACAGTATATTATATTCTTTTTTAATTTTATTTTAAACTTCGTCAGACCTCACATATTATATTTAAACAAATGTATTTGTAAGCCATTTACCCCTTTATATTTTTAATTACTGATCAAGTCAAATATTAATATATTTCTTTAATTCTTAAGAATAAAGTTATTATTTGAGTAATACTATTACATACGTAATTTTTAAATAATAAACTTAATGCATTAAATGTTTTTGTCGTCATGCTTTAAAGTTTAAACTTCATATTTTTTTTAACACTTACAATGTTTGACTGCTATCTTCTTAATTATAGGCTTATTAATTAAACTTTTGATACTTAGATGATGAACTTTTATTTTTTAAATTACAAATTAAATACTCATAATTTAGTGAAATAATTACTTTTTTTTTCTTTTACGTGGAGGGGGGGGCAATTTATTCGCAAATTTAAACAATTGCAAAAGTTTAGATGTATACGGTTGCAATACTTTTTTTTTTTTTTTTGTGGGGGCGGGGGGGGAGGGGTAGGGTAGAAGACAATCAGTATAAGTCATACTGTTTTGAACTGCTTAGGTATTGGCTCCGTAGACTGAAAGGTCCGCGGATTGGCTCATATTATACATATCAAAGTGCCATTTCCAGCCTTCTAGGTTTTCATGACGAGTAGGTAATTCCATTTCCTCTTAAAACAAGAAAAATGGAAATTGTAAGAAATGCTCTCAAAACAGTTCTTTTAAAATATTGTATCATACTATGAATATTATTAAAACTAAAATAAATAAGTACGAGGGATAAAAGTGTAACATAAAACTCTTATTTTTCTAGTTACGAATATGAATAAATCAAATCAAATAAATTATGAAGCAAAATTATTACTGTTTTCGTCTCTATTTATCTGTCACAATCGAAAAATTTTGATGTCCCTTTTTATTTGTCACATTGAAAAAATTTAAGTGTCATTAATGTTAATTTTACTACTATACCCTTGTATTAAATAGTTTTGAAAAATGAAAGTATAATAACTTTAGTGAGAGAGTGTTGAGCAAATAAAGTAAGAAAATAGTTGCGGAGATATTAAATATAAGAATACTTTTGGAATATATAAATAAAGTCGTATGAATTTAAAATATTAACTTTTTTTTTTTTAATTGTGTAAAGTAGTTAACGGTGTGACAGATAAATATGATCCAATGAAGTATATACCATAAAAAAAATAACAATTAAATTTAACTGTGAATCAAATATTAACTCCTTTGTTTTTCCCCTTTCGTTCAAGGAAATAGGGAAACAATAGATAGATTAGATTGAAACAAAATGGGTTTGGGTAGATGTGGGAGAGAATTGGAAGATTCCTTGATTTTGAATTGTTTGGTCAGAGATAAAAGACCATTGAATGTATGTTTATATCCCCCACTTTATAAATGTATATGCTCGTGAAATTGCTAAATAAGTTATAAATTTCACAATCATTTTGGTTATTTGCTCACATTCATTCTTCTCCCTGCCATTTTATGTGATCATGGGGAACCTTTTCGATCCCCCAATCTAGTCCTATATTATGTGAGAAGGCAATTGCCTCCTTTTCTACCTCTCCTGGAATACAGGGCTAAATTTTTATTTAGAAAAAAAAAAAAAATTGTTTGGTGATGGCAATTGCATCATTCGTTCCATATGCATAGTTCGGTGTCGCCATCTCATGCTAGAATAAATAACGAAGCATATTTTGCTTTATTATTGGGAATATAGTTAGTATATGGAAACCCCATTATTAATGCCAAGAAAATTTGCAGCCACTCATGTAATGGATGAATACGTTTTGGTTGGTATTGAATAATTATATATTCAAATACGAGGTAATGAAATTAATTCATGATAATATATATATATATATATATATATATATATATATATTATCATGAATTAATTTCATTACCTCGTATTTGAATATATAATTATTCAATACCAACCATATATATAAAGAAGATGTTTAACTAATGTACTTAAATTTACATAAAGATGTATACTTTTGTATTACATATTTTAAAAAAGAAATATTTGTAGTATCTTTGATAATTGAGGGATTGGCAAGAGATCGGGGGAACTCAAATGCTACCTATTTCTTCTATGGTATTTATACGCAAGCCAATGAACCACAAAAAATTTATGAATTTGATATTGATAATACTTAATTTTGAAATTCTGTTAATCTTTTTTAACTTGTGACTAGAGATGATAATTTATTTGCTTAAATTCAAAATTCAGTCCGAATTGACTCCATGGAGATAAGGCTCGCATTTCGTAGCTTACCTTACCAACCAAGGATCGGGTGGGGTCGGGTGGGGTGGGGATCATGCAGTCTCCATCTCGACCCAACATTATTTTTTTTATATACATATAATGTGTACGCATTTTTTTAGAAATATATATACATATAATATATAATACAAACACACACATATATATAATATTTCATGTTTATATATGTATATAATATATTTATTAAAAAGTATAATTTTTTATAAATTTATACATGTGTATAATATATTATGTTTATATATGTATATAGTATATTTATTAAAAAGTATTATTTTTTATAAATTAATACATGTGTATAATATATTATGTTTATATATGTATATAATATATTTATTAAAAAGTATATTTTTTTATAAATTTATACATGTGTATAATATATATGTGTGTGTCTAATTACATATAAATATATAATATAATTAATATATAAGTAGATAAGTGTGTATACATAAAAGAATAATCTTAGCTTAGGGAATAATACTATAATGGAAGATGGCTAAAGTTAATATTTCATAAATAAAAAAAATAAAATTTTCCACAGTTAATTATTTCTTCTCCTCGAAAGAATAAAGTTTATAACACACACACACACACACATATATATATATATATATATATATATATATATATATTCCATATACACATACAAATTATAAAAAAATTATAATTATATATGAAATATATATAAAATTAGTATTTAAATAAATAAGTTAAAATACGTGTATATATATAAAGTTAATTACTTGGAGTTTATTTTAGAACTTTTATTATCATTTTATGAATAAATTGTAGAGTTTGTTATGATTTAATTTTGTTATAATTCATATAATTTAGTTATTTAATTAATCTAATTTGTTTAGTTCATTTTGTGATTCATTTATTGTGATTATATTAAAATTGTAAATATATTTTTCATATTTTACAAAATTTATTTTATTTTTTTAACTTTTAAATCCAATTGAAGAATTTTAAACTCCATTATTTGTTAGGCTCCCATTTCCTTACTTCCCACTGGGATGGGACAGGAGATTATGTTGCCAGTCCCAGGGACATAAGCTAAGTGGTTAAGATAGGAAAGTTTAAGGCTTGAAGGAGGCAACATCTGGGGTTCGAATCCCCTCGTGGGAGGGCTATTTTGTCGGCCAAGAGGTGCATATCCCTACTTATCTTTGTTCGTGGTTGTGGAACTGATTGGTGCGAACTGGTGTGGGCGTCCGATTTTATACCTTTCGAGGAGATTATGTTGCCCCTGGTAGGCTGGGGATTGGGAAGAGAGAGCTGGGTAAGCTAGGGAATAGAGGGCAGGGCTAGGGTTGGGATTTCCAACCCCTGGCTTGCCTTGGTTGCTTCGTTGCCATTCTTACTTGTGACTTTACAAGACAATGGAAAAATTTTAGACAAGAGAGATTAGTAGACGTCCTTACAAGAAAATCACCTATACAAAAAGAATAAAAATTTAATATCATGCAAGGAAAAGTCGTTAAAGAGCACATTAGAAAATAGGAGTTATTTGATTTAAGTGTGTGAGTTTTGGGTGGTTTTTCATCAAATTCTAACATATCACTTATTAGAGTTGTGAATTTAGATTGTAGGATTATGTTTAATCTCTCTATTTTTTAATCGAACACATCATATGAGATAAATTATTTTTTAGATTCATCAAGCTAAAATCATAAAGCAATAACAAGTACTTATTTACAGGTTTAATATTGTGATAAACAATCTCATTCCATCTATGAGAGTGATATGTTATATTATGTCTATGTACCAATTGGAAAAAAACAACCAAATTTGGGGACAAGGGACATAAGGACCTCTCAATCTAGCAGAATGTTATTCCTTTCGTGCTTGGGCTTAGGGCTAATGATAATAGAGTGGACATTGCTCTTCTCTTTTGAGATTTCTAATGTGATTTATTATTTACAATTTATTCATTGCACTCGTAATTTTTTTTTTCATATCATCTAATCTACCACCACTTTTGAAGGCAGAATCTAGTGGATAAGAAGAAGTCACACGCATGGCATGTGATAGAATATTTATGGGCAAAATAGTCAAAACAAGAGGGGAGGGAAAAAAACCCATATAATCTCTCTATCCCAGCCTAATCATTCTCCTTTTCCCATAGTTGCCTTCTTTTTCTTCTTACCCACCAGTCGCTTCTCCCGCGGCCCTTCTCCCACCTTTTGTTTTCATTTAACCTTACCTCACATATCCCTGTTACCCTTTTCCTTTCCTACATATGTCCAACATCCTTCCCCTTATTAAATACAGCATTTTCCTTCTTGCCTGCCAACTGCCTTCTTCCCATCCGCATCCCAAAACTACCATTATTTATATCATTTAGAAAACCTTATATCTCAAACCCACCCCAACAATAACAATAAAAAACTAAACCTTAGTCCCAATAAATTTAGGGTTGACTATATGAACTAATACTAGGCTAGTGTGGTCATCCATATGAATCTTCTCTCTCCACTTTCTCCTATCGACCGTCATACTTTCATCCAAATCCAATAAAGACATATTTCTCCTAGTCACCTCTATCCATATTGTTTGAGGCCTGCCTCTACCTCTGTCTAACCTATCCTGTCTCCCTCCCTCAATCCTCCTAACAAACGCATCCCTCGGTCTTCTCTATACATGTCCAAACCAACGCAAGCGGCACTCTCTCATCTTCTCCTCAATAGATGACACTCCCATCTTTTCCCTAATGGTCTGATTTCTGACTCTATCATTTATAATATACCAACACATTCACCGTAACATACGCATTTCATCTACTTACATTTTGTGAATATGGCACATTTTAACTGCCCAACATTCCGTGCCATATAGCAAAATAGGTCTTACGACTGTTTTATAGAACTTTCCCCTTAGGCTCAATGGTATATTACGATCACATAAAATACCAGTCGCACTCCTCCATTTTAACCACCCACCATAACCCGGTGTGCAACGTCGCCATTGAACTCTCCGTCTTTCTGAATAATAGATCCTAAATATTGGAAGCAATCACCTACCGGTATATCTCAACCATCCAAAGTTATACTCCGTTTTACTCCTACTAATTCTGAAATCCTTGTATTCTAATGTCTGTCGCCACAACTCCAATTTAGCATTTACACCGGATCTAGTCTCATTAATCAAAATAATATCATCAGCAAACAATATACACCATGGCATAACCTCCTGTATAGTACCAGTCAACTCATCCATAATGACCGTAAAAAGGAAAGGGCTAAGCACTAATTTTTTATGCACCCCAATAGTAATAGGAAACTCTACAGTCACTCTGACGCAACTTCTTACACTTGTACATAGTCTCTCATACATATCTTTAATGAGAGTAATATATTTTAGTGAGAAATCTTTATTGGCCAGCACCCACCAAATTACTTTTCTAGGCACCTTGTCATAAGCTTTCTCCAAGTCAATAAATATCATATGTAAATCTTTCTTTCTTTTCCTATAATATTCAATCATCTCTCGTAATAAATGAATTGCATCTGTAGTGGAACGCCTAAGCACAAAACCAAATTAATTATCTAAAATCTATATAATGGCCTTTAACCTCTATTTAATCACTCTCTCCCAAAGCTTCATAGTATGAATCATGAGTTTAATCCCACAGTAATTAGCACAATATTGAACATCTATTTTATTCTTGTACAGAGGAATCAGAGTACTCTTCCTCTACTATGTAGACATCATATTGACTGTATATATCTTATTGAACAGACTTATCAACCACACAATACCTATCTCATCTAAACACTTCCAAACCTCGATTGGTATACCATCTAGTCATACGGCCTTTTTTTTTTTTTGTCTCATCCTTTTAAGGGCCTCTTGAACTTCATGCTTCTGAATACGAAGAATACATGCACGGTTAATCTTTTCGTTCAAAATCGCGAGGCTACCCACACTCGAAACTTGAATTTGACTCCTGTAAAATAACTTATCAAAATAGGATCTCAATCTCTTATTGATTTCTTCGTCTTTAACCAAAACTCTATGGTTATCGTCCTTCACACATTTCATCACACCAATATCTCTTGTCTTCTTTTCCCTGAAACACGCCATTTTATATATATTCTTCTCACCATTTTTAGTATCCAAATTTTCATATAAATCATTGTAAACTGTGGATCTTGCTTTTTTAACAACTTCTTTAGCTTTTCTTCTCGCAACCTTGTATTTCTCAAAATTCTCATCACTCCTGCACTTTCCTAAATTTCTATAGCACTCTCGTTTACTCTTTACGGCTTCTTTCACTTCGTTGTTCCACCACGACACATCCTTATTTAGTAGTACTCTTCCTTTAGATTCACCAAGCACTTATTTAGTTACTGTCCTAATACATCGAGCCATCTTTCTCTATATAGTATCTAAATCCGAATCCATATTAGAAGATCAATCGTCCGCCTGAACTACCTTATTAACAAATGTTGTTCTTGCATCCCCCCTATAACTTCCACCATTTGATCATAGGATCAACCCGATGATTCCGCTACTTATCATTTTTCCTAAAATTAAAAATCGAGGACCAACAGTCTGTGTTGTATAACTACACTCAAGCCTGAAATAACTTTACAATCCGTACAACCATTGCGAAACCTACGCCTCATAATAAAGAAGTATATCTGATTAATTTAACCTGCTTCGAAAAATTACTACGTGAAAATCTCTCTTCTTAAATCAAGCGTTTGCTATAGTCAAATCATATGCCAAGACAGAGTTTAGAATAACAGTTCCTGCTTCATTTCTAACTCTGAAACTCTGACCTCCATGAACACTCTTAAACCTGTTCTGATCAGTACCCACATGTCCGTTAGATCACCACCAATGAAAAGCTTCTCTAAACATGGTGCATTCTGTACAATCTCATCTAAATCATTCCAAAACTGTTGTCTAACCGAATCATCAAGTCCCACTTGTAGCGCATACGCACAAATAACAGTAGTAATCTCGCCCCCAATCATGATCTTGATGCTCAAAATCCTATCATTCTTCATTTGTACTTCAACTACATTATCAATAAATTTACGGTTAATAATAATAATCCTAACTCCATTTCTATTCCTAACTCTACCTGAATACCAAAACTTATAACCCCAAGACACTAATACTCTTACCTTCTTATCTACCCATTTGGTTTCCTAAAGACACAAAATGCTAATCTTTCTTCTCTGCATAACCTCAAATAATTCTGCCAACCTACCGGTCAAAGAGCCTATATTCCATGAAGATAGACGGATCCTATCAATATGGACTGTCTTTTTTACTGTACACCCTTACATATTTGACACCGTATCCGGGGACTGACATGGCGCGTTGCTTTCGAGCAACGATCTAGCAACCCTCACATATTTATCACTACACCCGAGTTTATGAAGTACAACGTGTCGCTGAGTAGGGAACGCCCATATGAAGTCAATCGATTGGTTCATCTCATAGATGCGATTATATTTTACATTGATCATTACAAGTCTTACCACAACTCTCATTCTTTGTTAGGGCTTGAGACCAGCAATGAACACCGCAAACAAAGCCCACAAAACTCACAGGCAGAGTTATCTCAAATCCACCCCACAAACTAATAAATTAAGATAATATAAAGTGAAATTGAAACGTACCTAAGAAGGAGCTGGTGGAGCAAATAGAGGGTCATAGTAGAGCTGGGTAGGAAGAGGACAATTGCGATTCTGTAGGGTTGGGGATGGTGGGGGGGGGGATGACTACATGAAATAAAGGTTGTGAGAGTGTAGATGTGCGAGCATGGGAAATAGGGCAAAAAGATGGGGAAAAAACAATTGTAGTGCTCCAAGGCTAGGAGGAAGGGTAACGAGGGTAGGAGTAGGAAGTGTGAGGATGGAAAGAAAAGCAGTGGGATTGGGTTTGTAATGCCATAAGGGGGGGTAGCAGGGGCCGGGGGTGCAAGCAAGGGGTGTGCAGTCGTTGCATGGATTGGTTAGGGAGGAGCATATTGGGGTTAGGGGAGAAAGGTAAGGCATTATGCTACATCGATGAGGGAGGAGCATATTGGGCTCTCGACAATAGGAAAGAGAACACTGTTTATCAGTATTGGGGAAAAAAAATTTTAAAAAGTGGGGAAAGGAGAAGGATTATGCAAGAGAGAGAAGGAGGACAAATAATTTGTTTCAAATATTACCTATAAGGATTTTATCATGTACTATATATGCATGTAATTTCTTATCCGGATTCCAACGTCTAAGGTAGTGGGTAAAGTTATAAATTAATCAAATATTCAAGAATAAAAACTCGTTCGAACTTATTTATATTTAAATAAGATTTATTTAATTAATAAACAAAATAATTCAGACAAAATATTATATTCAATTAATAAACAAATGTAGTCGAACATGTTCATGAACATATTATATATTTTTCAAAAATAATTATATAATTTATACTTTCATTTATTTATTTATGTCTATAATGTTTTATAATATTTATTTATAATATATTTTATAATATTAAATATAAACAATTTCGAACAATTTGAACTTGAATACAAATGAATTCGAATATTATCAAACAATAATCGAATGAATATAAATACAAGTTTGAACTCGATTAACAAACAAATTCGAACAATATTCGATTCTATTCTAACTCAAATTCAAAAATTTGATATATGATTCGTTCGTATTCGAATATAATTCTAATACTAAAGTAAATCTAATTGACCTAAAACGATTAGATGGTATAGAAAGATAGGAAAAATGTTTTGAGTATAATTTATAAAGAGTAAACAATTATGATTATCCATAAATTTTTTTTAAATATAACTTTTTATTTTTTGTCTTTTAACTATTAAATGATTTTTTCTTGCCTTCAAATTATTCTATCATCTCTAACTATTAAATGATTCTTACTTATTTTTTCATCTCTAACTGTTAAATGATTCTTACTTATTTTTGAACTCTTAAATCCTTTAGATATTCGCAAACCAATGATTAACTACAATTATAATAATTACGTGATGTGCATATGATGTTTTTAAGGTTACTTATGTCATTTCCAATATTTATTAAAATATGTTATTTTATATTTTTAATTTAGAAATATTTTCCTTTTTGTTCTTTTTATTGCCTCTATTATTCATTTACTAGGTTGATGTCCCATGCGTTGCATGGGTTATTATGTTATTAAGGTTCAATGTATTAATATTAAATATATATATATATATATATATATATATATATATATACCATTCATATTTCTCATCCTAATCCAACATGGGATTGTGACATTATATTTCATCTTCGACTTTTATATATACATATATATATATATATTTCTCATTTATCAAACTCAAAAGATGAGAGCAAACAGGAAGGAAATTCCCTAGAGTCGCAAAATTGCTCAAAAGAGAAATTGATCATCATTTTTCCTTTTTCATTTTTTTTTCTTTACTTGCTCTGATACCAAATGTCACGTCCCGTACTCGCGGATCCAAGAGTGCGATTATGGGTCTGACCACACCCACGGTCAACTACTTGGCCGTCGTCCTCGTTAGGCCAAAATAGATATTCCAAATTGACAATAGGTACTTAGATCCATTTTTACATACCATTCACACTTCTCGTTCCAATCCTATGTGAGATTGGGATATCACAACTTTTGTAGGCATGAGGACTCAAAATCATGTCGTTGAGAAGATAGAAATAGAGATCAAGGATGGAGAGTAATAAATTGATATTTGGGTGAAGAAAATTGCACAACAGATGCTTGATACTTCAAATTTTGAAGGTGGTTTTCTTCTTTAAATTTGTATTCTAAAGAAGCAAATTAAAAACGAAGCATAAATTTAGAACTCTACAATATTGGCTAAAAGATACTGTGGATTCCAATATCATCGCATGATGAATGCAACTCAAGAATGGCATTTATTAGTTGGAGAAGAAGATTCAGTGAGAATATTACCGAAGATGAGATGGTGGTAAGGCTGAGAGTGACGGGTTGCATTTGAAGAACAAAGAAGGAAGAAGGGAGGGAGACGGACAAGGATGAAGGAGGAGGGAAAAAACAAAAAGAATAAAGAATATAAAAGAACGATATAATTTAATAAAATATGAAATAATTAAAATTGTCACGTCCAAATAAAATTGACAATTAATTGATGAAAGAAGAATAATATGTCGATATGTGAATGATTCGAAAGTTTAAATTAAATTTTTGAATAATTTAAAAGTTTCTATAATTATTTGCTTACGTATATATAATTTTTAACGAACAAGAAAAAAATTTGAGTTGAAGTTACAAAAAAATACAAATAATTGTGGTAGTGCTATTATTTGCAAATTATTTAAAAAAATAATTGGAAAAAATATATAAAAGAGGAAGAAAATATCCGGTTTTGGAGTTGGAACCGTGGTGCTATTTGAATCACACCGCTTCTAGAGTTGGAGGAAAAAACTCAAGCACGTTTGCATACAGTCAGTCACACACGCGAACTTTCTCCCCCCCTCTTCGTCCCCAAAACCCAAACCCCCTTCTGTTCATCTCCAGTCTCCGCTGCTGCTTCTGCCGGCGGCTGCTATTGCTAACCCCTTCCCCAAGCCAACCTATTTTTTTTCTTCCTATTTGTACTCCATTAAATTTCTATCTTTCTTATTTATCAGCCCCAATTTGCCATTTACCTCTCCTCCTCCCCATCTTATTTCGATTTCTTCTATTTTCTCTCTCTCTCTCTCTCTCTGCGCGTATACTTATTTTCGTAGATATTGGTTACACACAGGGGAAAGGTTTCGTCTTCACCTTCCATCTCGGTCATGGCGGCTGTTACTCCACCTTCGGATCGTATCCTTTCTCTTCTCTATTTCGTTGACTGCGTGTTTCCTCTTTAATTTATTTTTTCCGTCTAATCTTATTTTCAGGCTCTTGGTTTTCATGAACGCTCAGCGGGGCTGTTTGGTTTAGGGTTTAAGCAAAAATTTTCAAATTTCTTTTCTTTTCTTTTTTCCCAACCACAAGTAATCCTGGCATGGCATATGCAGTTAATTTGGTAATTCTGTTTAAAGTTTTTTCCTTTAAGTTTGGATAATGAGGCCAACAATATTTGTCGTTAGAAGTTTAATCCGGGTAGTTGTTGGCTTATTGTTCTGAGTAGCGAAGGAAATATTTTTATTTATTAGCTGGAACGGGTGCTGTCATAGTTGTTGGCTTTATTTTGAGTATCTGTTTCGATTGTTCTCCTTTAACTTGTGCCAATTCAGAAGCGGCAGAGTTGCTGCAGAAATTATCATTCGATTCCCAGCAAGCTCCAGAGCCTGCAAAGGTGGTGTACCCTTTAGTTTATTACAATTTTAGTATTCAATTCCAAAGCATGCTGCGTTATTCTTATTTCTTCTTTCCGTTTCGTTTATAGACTTCTACTGTCCAATATGCTCCTGTTGACACTGGTAGTCAAGGAAATGGTCCAAATAAGCAATTTGATAGATCTGCAACTCCTTTTGGACCCGACTTTTTGGATGCAAGCACGTTCCAAGATCCTAATGGCTACGCATCTTCAACCTATTATTATGGAGGAGGTAATGTATGGGTTTTAGATTGTTTCCTACACATTTTTGCATCTGGTACTAATTAAGATGATTGGATTGGATTGGGTTTTTTTTTGGGTTCAAGTTATTTACCCTTTCTTTTCCTCTTTTTGCTGCTGCAGCTTTCAATGGTTCATCAGTAAATGATTGGGAAAGTTATTCAAGCCCTAATGGTGTTGAAATGCCTCATGTAAGTTTGACTTTCCTCATTTGTGCTTTATGTTACTGTTTTGCTATTTCTTATGATTTTGGGGAGGCACAGATAATGAATGGGTTCTCTTACCTGTTATCACTTAGAATAAGCTAAGAACTTTGTCAGAAATCACCTCTCATAGATGTCATTTGAGTTCTTTAATCTTCGAAAGTAAAGCAGGAAAAGCATGTAGACAATTGACTAAAGAAATGTGCCTTTGCTCATGATCAGCAGTCTAGCTAGTTCCTTCCCCACTTTTTGGGGTCCTTTCTCTTATCATTTTCTTAATTTGTGGTAATTTTAACCCTGCTCGGGTCTACGTAGAGTTTGTGACTCCTTGAAGTGCATGCTATTGGGAGATATGATTCTGCTTTTGATTTTGACTCATCTTCGGCTAATCTGCAGGGTATTTATGGTGACTACCAAAACAGCTATGGCTATGCACCTTATGTACCATATTCCTCAGCGGGTACACCTTTGGGGTATGACAGTCAGCTGTATGCTCCCCAGCATTACCAGTATCCTACATCTTACTTTCAGCCTTCTGGAACAGACAATGGGGCTTATGCATCTATCCGAGCCAACACTTCACAAGCAGATGTTTCAACTTCTATTGCTGCTGACCAAGCGCAGTTATCAATGGGAACAGCCAAAGGGAATCAGAATGCTGTTGGAAATGCTTTCAGCAACCGAACCAATTTATCAAAGCCTGTTAGATCAAATTATCAAAAACCCTCTGTAAAATCAAATGATTTCTACGGATGGGGAGGCTTGGCATCAGGTATTTCCTCCATCTTGGTTACATGGGCAGAAAATTTGGCAATCATCTGCTTTACTTATTTAATTTATTTCCAAGTATACTGTGCATGTTCTCTAATATTAGACTTGCTCTTTGCAGCAAGCTCGGTGAACTCTTCAGCCTTTTCATATGGCAATACTTTTGCTTCAGGAAGAAATCAGAATCTGCGTTCAGTTCCACATCTTATGGTATGTATTACCCGTGCCTCCTTGAAACATTTGTGTGTTTTGTGTGGGAAAGAAATACTAATACAGTGTTGTGAGAGCATAATATAGAGAATGTCTCCTAGTTAGCAATTTCTACAAAGTCATAAATCTTTTGGTAAATTTGGAAAAATACCTGTCATGTTTATGGAAGTTGCACAGTATATTGGGCTTTAAATGACTAGGAATTGTTTTCATTATTCTTTTTGGCCAAAGCAAAACAATGCTTGTGTTAATTTTGCAAGTGATGTCACATTTCAGCTGTATGTCCATTAGGCATTGTCTAAACTTGCAGTAGCTGTATGTCCATTGGGTTTTCTGTTGTGCCTTGTTGACATGAAGATACGGGGTTGTTTTCTTACTAAACTGCTAAATGCAATTCCAATTTCTAAAGCAAGTTGAGTCTTTAAAATAACTGATTTGTTGAGATATAGGTTTATTACCTTCTTACAGGGTCTGCAACATCCACAAGCTGCAGGAGGAATGGATCAAGCTGGTTTCGTGAGTCGAATGTACCCAAGTAATAGGATGTATGGACAATATCCTGCTACGTACAGAAGTGGTCCAGTATATGTTTCCAGCAACTACGATTCTAGGGTGAATGGGCAAGGGTGGTTGGCTGTTGATAACAAGTACAAGTCCAGGGATCGCAGCACTAGTTTCCTTGCTTATGGTAATGGAAATGTGGATGGCTTAAATGAACTGAATAAAGGGCCTCGTTCAAAAGGCTTTAAGGACTTAAAGGACTCTGAACCTATTACTTTAGCGGTTAAGGGGCAGAGCCTTCCATTAAAGGGGAAGAGTGACGAGGATAACTTGCCACTTTTTCCAGACAGGGATCAGTACAACAAAGATGATTTCCCTGAGTTACATTCAGATGCCAAATTTTTTGTCATAAAGTCCTATAGTGAGGACGATGTCCACAAGAGCATCAAGTATGGAGTCTGGGCTAGTACGCCAAATGGAAACAAAAAACTTGATGCTGCCTATAAGGATGCTCAGGAGAAACCTGGTGGATGTCCTGTTTTCCTTTTGTTCTCTGTGAGTACTTAATTGGTGTTGTTCCTCTATATTGATATTGAAGCAAACCTCCTGTTTGTTGCTGTGTGGGATTCCTTAGTTCCTTCGTGTCTTATTCTGCAGGTCAATGCAAGTGGTCAGTTTGTTGGTCTTGCTGAAATGATTGGACTGGTTGATTTTGAGCGAACTGTTGAATACTGGCAGCAGGACAAGTGGACTGGTTGCTTTCCTGTTAAATGGCATATAATTAAAGATGTACCTAACAGTATGTTGAGGCACGTTACACTTGATAACAATGAGAATAAACCTGTAACAAACAGCAGGGACACTCAAGAGGTTTGTCTTAAATCTGCTGTGTTGCAAATGGCTATGGTGTTTTTGTTCTAATATATAATTCCTTCTCCAGGTGAAGTTTGAACAGGGCATCGAAATAATTAAAATATTCAAAGGTCATTCAAGCAGGACATGCATTTTGGATGATTTTGAATTCTATGAAGGACGGCAAAGGACAATGCAAGAGAGAAAGGCCAAGCAGAAAGAGTTTGATAAGCAGGCAAGTTAGTAATCTTATATTGAGGGTTTTATGCATTGCCATTGAGATGATGGTATACTGCCTTTTTGGAGTCCAAGAAATGTATTGTTTGATGTCGTGTTGCTATTTGATCATGATCTGATTGAGTTTGTAAAACATTTTTGAAGCAGGTTGACGATATGACAGCTGAATGTATTGTTTGATGTCATGTGTTGCTGTTTGATCATGATCTGATAGAGTTTGTAAAACATTTTTGGAGCAGGTTGATGATATGACAGCTGAGGATGTTGAGAAAATTGGGTCAAGTGGCAATCAGGGATTGAAAAGATCTCTCGATCCAGGTTCATCTTTGGGTGGTGACTCTACTGTTGCAATAGCCGCTGGGGCTGGAGTTGTTGAATCCAGTGAGGAGCTGAGTAATAGACTTGTTACAAAAGCAGAAGACTCTTTTAGCAGTTCGCTTTTGGATATTAAGAAAGAGAATAAAGCTATTAAAAATGGGGCTCCAAAATAGTTGAGACGTATATTTTGTTTCTGTTCCTTGTTGAATATCATAGATGAGGTTATATGAATTTGGCAAAGCTTTTTAGGCTATGCAAATTTAATTTTCTTTTAGTCCCTTTGGCTAGTCAGTATTAATAATATATCGTACCATTGCAAGACAAGTGATATTTGACGAGCAGCATAGTATTTTGACTGCATTTTTGCCTTTTATAATTTATTTGAAAGATGAGTTATGGAACTTTCCTTGCTCATATTTCTCCCTTGGATCCTGATGTCGTTGGTATAATGCTGTTGTTTCCCTGTACTCTTAACAAGAATAACTCGAAACACTTTAGGCTAGTTTGGGAGGGATGATTTGGAGAAAAAAGGAGGGATTTGGAAGGGAGGTGAGGTAATTGAAGATGAAGATATTGGGGAGTTCTATAAGGGAAGAAAAGAAGGGCGGAGTGATGCTGCATCGCTGTTCCCTTCAGAATTGTTTTTCTCCAACTGCAGAGAAATGGGGTAATCCGAACAGAAGGTTTCAGAACTGACAAGATTATTTAATTTTTTCACTTAAAGAAATTATTTTAAAACTTTCTCATAATTAATTTTGTAAAATAAGTTTTCTTTTTTAAACTCTTAAATAATATTAAATATAAATTATTTTACTTCATTTTTTTGTCTTTTCTTTCATAATTTAAGAGTTATTTTTTTCTCTCTCTCAAATACTGGCAAACTATCCCAAAACAAAAGTGGAGGAAAAATCTTTCTCTTGTGTCCTCTCCTCTGCCGCTTCAGAGACGAGGTCAGCATTATTTTATCCAGATGAACATGAACACGGGTGTGACATATAACATTATTTGTGCTCATGATTGTCGTAACTGCAAAATTCTTAAGTTCATGAACACAACTAGAAAATTTTATTATTATTATTGTAGTATATACTTTAATTAGACACTCATATTTAAAAAAAATAAAATTTTATTTATTCAAAATATAATAAAATATCACATTATTATGCAAATTATATTTTAAATTTAATTGGTATGATAACTTTTAAAATTTCTCTATTGAGTTACAACTAAGTCAAACACTAAATTTTTAGTTAAAAATTAGATTGCATGTAGATAGCAAATAGATTGAAACATGTATATTTGAATAGAATAAAAAATTATTAAATATGTGGTGTAAATATGAGATAATGTATTATGAATATATGGTAAATTTTTAAAAATTAAATTATTTAAATTAAAGTGATTTTGATTTGCGACGGGAATGGTTTGGGCACTTACAAATAAAAGCAAAATAATTAATTCGGGCCGGGTCGACCCTATTGGACGATCCACAGGGTACCGGCCGAGTTCTAGGGCTTTCCTCAGTTTCCCTCTCCTTTTTCTTCTACTGTCTACCACTGTGCAAAACCCAGACTCACCCTTCTGTTTCCTCTGGTATTGAGCGCGGAGGGAAGATATATAAACAGCAGAAGTGAAAGGGGAAATTGTCGCTGGTCGAGTGACGATATTTGCATCAATAAGAAGGGTTTTGTTTGATCAGAAAAGCAGAGCAGTTGGAAAATGGTGGGTTTAGGGATGCAGCCATACGGCATACAGTCAATGCTGAAGGAGGGCCACAAGCATCTCTCGGGCCTCGAAGAAGCCGTCCTCAAAAACATCGACGCCTGTAAACAGCTCTCCCAGATCACCCGCACTTCCCTCGGCCCCAACGGTAAGCATATTAACACCTTTCCTTCACTTTCTGCTCTAGGCCTCAATCATTTGGAGGACTGCAGAATCCTTTTTTGCCTTTGGAGTGATCTTTTGTTCTAGGGTTTTAGCCTGTTATGCTTTTGGCATACTCAGGAATTATCTTCAGATTTCGATTTGGAAAAACAGTTCACTGCTTCCTTAGAGGTGTAATGATGCTACCACTACCTGTTTTTAGGCTCATAAGCAATGCTGTCTACACAATTGACAGTTGCATTCTCAGGAAAATGTTGAAAATCTTCAGTGCTAAATAATCCCTGGCTTCTCCCGCTCTGAATTGTTCAGGGCGTTAACTAGTGCTTTTAAGGAATTAATGGCGTTCTCCAGAGGTGGATATG
The DNA here is from genome assembly GCA_026120185.1 of Voacanga thouarsii. Classification (NCBI taxonomy): domain Eukaryota; kingdom Viridiplantae; phylum Streptophyta; class Magnoliopsida; order Gentianales; family Apocynaceae; genus Voacanga; species Voacanga thouarsii. The sequence goes on from JANUWF010001938.1 coordinate 1,082,488, forward strand.
ATAGATTCTTGCAGAAATTTCCATGGAAAGTTGAGAATAAATTGCAACTGGCCCTTGCCTTTCCATGTATTTTCTTGTCTTTTTGGAGGAAAGTTCTTGCTTTATTGTAACATGTTTTCAATTTGTTCAGGTATGAATAAGATGGTCATTAATCATCTGGACAAACTTTTTGTAACAAATGATGCTGCCACCATTGTTAATGAGCTTGAAGTTCAGCACCCTGCGGCGAAGATTTTGGTCTTGGCTGGGAAGGCACAGCAGGAGGAAATCGGAGATGGAGCCAATCTGTGCGTTTCTTTTGCTGGGGAACTTCTCCAAAATGCTGAGGAGCTCATTAGGATGGGACTACATCCCAGTGAGATCATCATTGGATACTCTAAGGCAATTAATAAGGTTTGTGATTCATGCAACATCTAGTAGGTAAAATGTGCCTGACACATATGTGTTGGCAAATACAATTCCATTTATTAGTTTACCTTCTTGTGTTTCAGGTGGTTGAGATCCTAGATGAATTGGTTGAGAAAGGTTCTGATAACATGGATGTCAGAAACAAAGATGGAGTAATTTCTCGAATGAAAGCTGCAGTTGCTAGCAAACAATTTGGGCAAGAGGATATTTTATGCCAGCTTATTGCTGAGGTAAACTATCCTCATTCTGCATTTGTTGGTGCATTTGAACTGTGATGCCTTAAGTTCTCAGTTGCAATCATTGGGAATGCAGGCATGCATGCAGGTTTGCCCAAAGAATCCGGCAAACTTTAATGTGGACAATGTCAGAGTTGTAAAGCTCTTGGGTGGAGGTCTGCATGATAGTACCATACTGCGTGGAATGGTATTAAAAAGTGACACTGTTGGAAGTATAAAGAGGATAGAAAAGGCTAAGGTAAGTGTTCTATGCATGATGTATTCTTTTTTGGGATTAAATAGTTCTTACATATGATACGACTCAAGAACTTTTTCTTGCTTGTCTGATTTTTCAATTGGTCTGGCTTCTTTTACTCCCCTCCTAATGGGTTAATTTTATCCTTTCTTCTCTGTCTCTTTTTTCTCATATGCTGGAGGTAAGTGCCGTGCCTCTCTTCTGGGCTGCTCTACTTGGTCTTGGGTACTCTTGGTAGATTGTAATTGCATGTTGACGCCAAAAGATAAGATGCTTTCCTTTGGTCAAGGATTATGTTTACAAGGGCCTAAATGATTGCTAATTGTCTAGAGATCTCCTGCTGTACAATATAACTAGAAGGGCTATTATTACTTATAGGCTGTTATCTTTTACATGAAATACAACTGAATTTCTAGACTAGAAATATAGTTAATGTGAGTGGCTCATGCCTCTTAGTTCTGGTTATTCTAATTGGGAACTAGTCAAGGGTTCAGTCTTGTATGGTTCAAAATTGGCTTTGTCAAGATCTGGAGGACGCGAAGGACGAATTAAGTAGAATTTGACTGGTTGAATATCTGTAGCTCATCGTTGGTTTTTTTGGGTCCTTGAAAATCTTATGAAATTTTCAAAAAAATAAATTTCATATTTCAGTTCGTTTCCATTATGGTTGAAATCATTCTTTCTCAGGATTTTGAACTTGAAAAACAATGATACAGGTTGCTGTTTTTGCTGGAGGTGTTGATACGTCAGCCACCGAAACAAAAGGAACTGTCTTAATCCATAGTGCTGAGCAGGTATACAAACAAGCTTTTTGTACTTTAGATCCTATATAAAATAACGCCTGCTTGTGAACAAGATAAAAGGCTTTCTCTTGCAACTTATGTGACTTACACCTGGTTACTTACTGCTTGTAATTGAATTATGTTCTTATTTGCATGTGATATCAATATACACGTCTGTGTATCCAACATGTGTTTGATACCACATTGACAGGAAATTGTTACTTTTTGTTTTCAGCTGGAGAACTATGCAAAGACTGAAGAAGCTAAGGTAGAGGAACTCATTAAAGCTGTTGCAGATTCTGGTGCCAAGGTTATTGTTAGTGGAGCAGCTGTTGGAGAAATGGCACTGCATTTTTGTGAGCGTTACAAGTATAGTTTTCTTTCACCCTCTTTTCTCTTCGCAACTCTCAAGTTATGTATATTCCCTGTTCATGGGAAAGACACGAGACGTTCTGTGCCTAATCTGACTGCGTATAAGATGAATTCCAAATCTTCCTCCCCCCACAACAACAACAAAAAACTAAGCCTTAGTCTCAAGAAATTTGGGGTCGGCTACATGAACTAATACCAGGCTACGTGTGGTCATCCACCTAAATCCTCTCTCCACTTCCTTCTATCGACCATCATACTTTCATCCAAATCTAACAAAGACATATCTCTCTTAATCACCTTTATCCATGTCGTTTTAGGCCTGTCTCTACCTCTGTCTAACCTATCTTGCCTCCCTCCCTTAATCCTCTTAGCAGGAGCATCCTTTGGTCTTCTCTGTATATGTCCAAACCAACACAAGCAGCTTTTTCTCATCTTCTCCTCAATAGATGCCACTCTCACATTTTTCCAAATGGTCTCATTTCTAATTCTATCTTTCTAGTATACCCACACATTCACCGTAACGTACGCATTTCAACTACTTTCATTTTGTGAATATGACACCTTTTAATTGCCCAACGTTTCGTGCCATATAGCAACATAGGTCTTACGACTGTTCTATAGAACTTTCCCTTTAGGCTCAATGGTATATTACGATTACATAAAATACCAGTCGCACCCCTCCATTTCAACCACCCGCCATAACTCGGTGTGCAACGTCGCCATTGAGCTCTCTTTCTTTCTGAATAATGAATCCTAGATATCGGAAGCAATCACTTACCGGTATATCTCTAACATCCAAAGTTACACTCTGAGTTATATTTTTTATAATACTGAATTTGCATTCTATATACTCCGTTTTTCTCTTACTAATTTTGAAGCCCCTAGATTCCAATGTATGTTGCCACAACTCCAATTTAGCATTTACACCGACTTTATCTCATCAATCAACACAATATCATTAGCAAACAACATACATCATGACACCGCCTCTTGTATAGTGCAAGTCAACTCGTCCATAACGACCGTAAAGAGGAAAGGGCTAAACGTGGATCCTTGATGCACCACGATAGTAATAGGGAATTTTGCAATCACTCCAATGCAATTCCTTACACTTGTACATGCTCCCTCATACATATATTTAATGAGAGTGATATACTTTAGCAATACACCTTTCTTGGCTAGCACTCACTAAACTATTTCTCTGGGCATCTTGCTATAGGCTTTCTCCAGATCAATAAATACAATATGCAAATCTTTCTTTCTTTTCCTATAATATTCAATCATCTGTCGTAGTAAATGAATTGCCTCTGTAGTGGAACGCCTAGGCATAAAACCAAATTGATTATCTAAAATCTGTACAATTCCCTTTAACCTTTGTTCAGTCACTTTCTGCCAAAGCTTCATAGTATGACTCATGAGTTTAATCCCATGGTAATTGGCACAATCTAGAACATCCTCTTTATTCTTGTACAGAGGAATCAGAGTATTCTTCCTCCACTCTGTAGGCATCTTATTAATTCTATATATTTTGTTGAACAGACTTGTCAACCGCGCAATACCTATCTCTTTTAAACACTTTCAAACCTCGATCGGTATATCATCTGGTCCCATTGCCTTTTTTGGTCTCATCCTTTTAAGGGCTTCTTGAACTTCATGCTTCTAAATACGACGAATACACGCACGATTAACTTCTTCATTCAAAATCGCAAGGCTACCCACATTCGAAACTTAAACTTGATTCTCGTTAAATAACTTATCAAAATATGACCTCCATCTCTCCTTGATTTCTTCGTCTTTAATCAAAACTCTGTGGTTGTCGTCCTTCAGACATTTCACCACACCGATATCTCTAGTCTTCTTCTCCCTAAAATGCGCTAGTCTATATATATTATTCTCCCCATCTTTAGTATCCAGTTTTTCATATAAATCCTTGACAATTGTGGACTTTGCTTTTCTAACAGCTTCTTTAGCTTCTCTTCTGGCGACCTTGTATTTCTCAAAGTTCTCATCACTCTTGCACTTCCCTGTGTTTCTATAGCACTCTCTTTTACTCCTTATGGCTTTTTTCACTTTGCTGTTCCACCACGACGCTTCCTTATTTAGTGGTACTCTTCCTTTAGATTCACCAAGCACTTCCTTAGCTACTGTCATAATACATTGAGTCATCTTTCTCCACATAGTATCTGGATCCGAATCCATATCAGAAAACCAGTCATCCGCTTGAACTATCTTATCAACAAAGGCTGTTCTTTCATCCCCTTATAGCTTCCACCACTTGATTCTATGGTCAACCCGATGATTTCGCTGCTTACCCTTTTTCCTAAAATTAAAATCGAGGACCAACAGCCTGAGTTGCGTAATTACATTCTCGCCTGAAATAACTTTACAATCTGTACAGCCACTACGAAACCTACGCCTCATAATAAAGAAGTCTATCTGACTGGCATTTAACCCATTTCTAAAGGTCACTAAGTGAGAATCTATCTTCTGAAACTAGCTGTTTGCTATATAGTTAAATCATATGCCAAGGCAAAGTCAAGAATATGAGTTCCTACTTCATTTTTAACTCGAAAATCCTGACCTCCGTGAACACTCTCAAACCCGCTTTGATCAATATCCACATGTCTGTTTAGATCACTACCAATGAAAAGCTTTTTTGCACGCGGTACACTCCGTACAATCTTATCTAAATTATCTCAAAATTGTTGCCTAACCGAATTATCAAGTCCCACTTATGGCGCATACGCACTAATAATAGTAGTAATCTCGCTGCTAATCATGATCTTGGTGCTCAAAATTCTATCATTCTTCCTTTGTACTTCAACTACATTATCAATAAACTTACGGTTAATAATAATAATTCCGACTCTATTTCTATTCCTAACTCTATCTGAATACCAAAGTTTATAACTCCAAGGCGCTACTACTCTTGCCTACTCACCTACCCATTTGGTTTCCTAAAGACACAAAATACTAATCTTTCTTCTCTGCATAACCTAAACTAATTCTATCAACCTACCTGTCAAAGAGCTTATATTGCATGAAGCTAGACGGATCCTATCACTGTGGATTGTCTTTTTTACCCTACACCCTTGCATATTTGACACCGTATTCAGGGATTGGCACGGCGCGTTACTTCTGGGCAACGACCTAGCAACCCTCGTATATTTATCACTGCACCTGGGTCTAGGAAGTGCAGTGCGTCGCTAAGTAGGGAACGCCTCCACGAAGTCAATCGATTGGTTCATGTCATGGATGTGACTGAATTTTACGCTGGCTGTCACACGTCAATCGATTGGTTCCTCCCCCCCAATGAAAGAAAATCTCCTTTTAGAACAATGGTATCTTTCTAAACGAATTATGTTTGCGCAATATAAGAGAGTTGGGAAAGACAATAGTTATCTAACTTTGCACAATAGACAATGCAGAAAAGATGATAGGTATAGTATGAATAAATTTAGTTACCATACATTTTCCTCTTTTTGTTATTAAACCTATAGCTGATTGATGGCTTGAAATATATCTATTACCATGCCTCATCCTTGCTCCACTTGGTCTCTCCATGGCTCGTGAACTTAATAGAGGAATTAGGTGGGTTCTTTTTGTTGCTTCCTTACGTGGTAGCTCTAGTTTCTGGTTTACTAGCTTTTCCACTATGCTTGACAAATTTCAATGGCATGAAAATGGAATTACTACGCTTTTGTATGTCTTTTGCTTTGCCATCCTGTAGGTGTGATTCACATTTTCTTTTCAGATAATGCATGAAAATTTTATTTATCCTCTTGTACATTATTTGTTTTCCTTTTGGTCAATGTTATTACTAAATCAATTTGTGGCTTGTACCATTCTGGCATGCCTTTAGTGGCTGCTGCTGCTGTTGCTGTGGTTTTATTAATGCTTTCTCCAAGCCTTTTTTAGTGAGTATGATTATCAAATTGCAAATATCTCCCTTTTACAGGCTCCTGGTGTTAAAAATCAGCTCTAAATTTGAACTTCGACGATTTTGCCGAACCACTGGAGCTGTTGCTATGGTGAGAATGTTGGAGCAACTCGATGTTAAGTTCTGCAATGTTGTTGAATTCCTCCTTCTGACAGTTTTCTTTTTGATATTGAGAACAGTTGAAACTTAGTCAGCCAAATCCTGATGATCTTGGATATGTTGATTCTATTTCAGTGGAGGAAATTGGTGGTGTTAGAGTATGATTCAGTGCATGTTGCTTTTCTTTTTTGGTTTACATTTCTCAGTTATTGATTTCTAAACTTTTAAATGTCGAATAGGTCACCATTGTGAGAAATGAGGAAGGTGGAAATTCTGTATCCACTATTGTTCTTCGAGGAAGCACTGATAGTATACTAGATGATCTGGAGAGGGCAGTCAATGATGGTGTGAACACCTATAAGGTTTGATTTGTTCAATGTGAAGGAATAGATCTTGTGACCAGTTGCTTTCCTGCTCAGACCCTTCTTTATTTTTTCACCTATTTGGAATAGTTGATTTTATTGTTTCAACTGGAATGGGGATATTATAATGATGGACTTTTATACCAGGCAATGTGCAGAGACAGTCGGATATTACCTGGCGCTGCAGCTACTGAGATCGAATTAGCCAGAAGACTGAAGGAGTTTTCTTTTAAAGAAACTGGGTAATCACATGTTTCTTTTACATTCCCTTAATACACCTAATGTAGGTTGTGGAGGCTATTTGAATATCATCGCAAGATGTGTTTGCTACTTGCTGTATGAAATAACTTCCATGTAGAATTTGATGAGTTAGAACTTTATCTAAATAGTGTTAAGTCTTCCCACTTGACATTTTTAGTGCCATTCTTGGCATGTTATGCTCTGCATAAAGTGCTGTTTCCCACCAGTGCTGGCTGTTGTATAAATGTTTCTGAAGATGCAGTTGTATTGATCTCTATTAACTTGGTTATGGTTCACTTTATCTTTCCATACTGGTTCAAGTCAAGCATCGCGAATTCATTTAAAACCAAAATTTTCTCTTGTTTCCTTGCAGATTAGATCAGTATGGAATCTCAAAGTTTGCTGAGAGTTTTGAAATGATACCTAAAACTTTGGCCGAGAATGCTGGCCTTAATGCGATGGAGATTATTTCATCTTTATATGCTGAACATGCAGCTGGAAACACCAAAGTAGGCATTGACTTGGAGGAAGGTGTCTGCAAGGATGTCTCAACTGTTAGCATATGGGATCTGTTTATCACCAAGTAAGTTGCCTTTTGGAATTACAGAAGTGTTCAGATAATTACAGAAGTGTACAGAAGGGATAGTGATGGGTCCTTGTGCCTGGGAATACCCTTGGTTAAAACCAAACAAAAGAAGTGTTCAGATATTTTCCTTTTGGAATAGTTAAGAGCGAAATAGCATTATGTTCTTTTAAATAACAATCCTGTCCATTATACTGGCTGGAGTTGTTGGCATTTCTTTGTACCTATTTGTCAATATGTACATGCACACAAACATGGTCTATTGTAGGGCACATTGGTTTTCTCTCTCTATCACAGCTGGTACAAATGCAAACAATTAAGAGCGTAAACAATGGATAGTAGGATAAGTTTCCGGACAGTAATTTGGGCTGATTTTACAGCCTGTCAATCAAGTAATGTCATGGTCATAACTGTGCAAGGAAAATCATTTAGCAAAGAAAACTTTTGAAAATTTGGAATGCGGTTAACTTCAAAAGCTTGGACAGGTTTTTTGCTCTGAAATATGCTGCTGATGCTGCCTGTACGGTGTTACGAGTAGACCAGGTAATCACTTTCTTGCTACTTGCCTTTTTACTTGATATTAGTATGGATAGATCTCTGTTTGAGGTATATGATTTTCATGACTTAAGCGTGCTGATGTAAGATTCAAAAAGATTCCACACACACATCGCACTATATAGCTTATGAGTTAAATGCAACATGTAATGGAGTACTTAAAACAATTGGTATGGGGTGAGGAAGCACGTTACAAAAGTATGAACAGCTTTGGTTAAAAATAGGATTTAGAAAAAAACCTTAAAGTCAATAGTTGAATAGCTTCTTCTGGGAGTGTTTGGTGGGGGTGGGTTTTTTTTGGGGGGGGGGTTGTGTGTGCTTTTCGAAATGAAAGTATTTATAAATGGCAAAATTGAGAAAGCCATTCTGTGAAGACTAGGACAGAATTTGTTGGCAACTGAAAGTTGAAAGACTCCATTGCTTTACTGGGAAAGTGAAGCTTGCCTTCTTGTCCAACTTTCTTCCCCCTAATGGTTATTATCACTTTCTTGTTTCTTTGTTGCATATCTGCTTCTCTCCCAAAATTATGCTATAATATTGGTGTAGTGGAGGTCTATGGAGATCTTAAGATATTTATTTGAGAAACTGTTGATGTAGTTTCATAGTTCTCAACCAAGGGGGAAAAAAATTATATGTTTGCTTTTGTTTTTTGCAGATTATAATGGCAAAACCGGCTGGTGGTCCCAGGAGAGATGCACCTGCAGGGATGGATGAGGATTAGGTTTTGGTATAATTATTTGAGATCTCACTTCTTATTTAAAGTCCAAACTTTCAGAAGTTGAAATTTTCTTGTTTCTTTTCATGATGCTTGGCAGTCCAAAAAAATTTTGTTAATTTTACTTCGTATGTATATGCCACTGCTGGATTGACTGGTAATTGTTGTCAACGTTGTACTTGTGAGTTGTATCTGTCAATCTCTGGACCATATTAAACGACATTCTGGAAATGGAATGGATCTTTAAAAGGTTGACATTTCTTTGAGACTGAAATTGAACTAGTGATATAATCTTTGTTTTTACGATTGTTGGTGGCACACACATTGTTCTTATTGTTAGGCAAGGTAACTAAAAGAAGTAAATTGACACTCACGATGTCCCTTCCCCTTCTAATTGAATTGTTTTGAGAACGCTTCTGTCTTTTGCTCCACATAAAATCTGCTTATTTCAAAATAGCGGGGATGGTTATTTATTTATTTTTTTTTGTTTCTCAGTGTATTAGGAGAAGGAAAATATGAATCAAAATATAAAAACATTACTTGATATGGAATGTATATTAACCAATAAGAGTGAATGATTCACAGAAGAATAATAAAGTTTATTCTACAACACTACTAATAAGCTAAAGCAGTCGGAGGATGGACCAACAACTGCGGTCGTTGCTGGTGTGGCCATGTAATTTGTGAACGCCGACCTCGTCTCTTCCTCCACGGGTAGCCTTCTATTCTATCCTTTTCTTTCCCTAAACCAAACTTAACTAAAGCTTCTTGGGCTACTACTGCTGCTCTTACCACTCTTCTAGCCACGAGATTGGCCGTGAGGGCATTAAATTCTACGGATCCTGTGACCGTCCGGTGGTTGAGCTCCAAACTTAGCTAAAGCTTCTTTGGCTCCTATTACTGCTCTTAAGTCTTACCTCTCTTCTTGATCACAAGTTTGGCCATGAGTGCTTTAAAGCTTCCAATACCAACTGGTCACTTCACTTCTGACAAGCCTAAAGTTTACTGGAGGGACAATGGCTTTGAGGAAGTTCCCATACCCTTCCTGCAGATGGGAAGATTTCAACCAACAACACCACATTAGGTGGGAACAAAATTGTAATTTTCACAATCATCATCAATCCACAATACGCAACATGTCATTGCAAATAAAACAAAAATAAAGAGGATGATACGCCTGTTGAAGGTAGAATTCCAATAGCCTTTCCTCGGATCATCAGCTGTATGAATTCCCATTTCACTTTTCTTGTCCATTATGGGAGAAGGTTGCAAATTAGCCTCAGTAAGGAGATCTTCCGTCGATGATACTGATTCTGATATTTCGCATAACTTTTCAGAGTCAGAACGAATAGGTGACTCCCCCCCTCCATTGATCTCTTGGTCCTGACCCCTGTAGAAGCCATTTTGTTCATCTTTTAAGGTGGGTGTCAGTTCGAATTGGCATGAAGGACTCCTGAATCTTCTGTTCTGTTTGTCATAGATGTCGGGATCTTCATCGGTTGGATCCTGAAGTGAGCGAATCAGGTTTCTTGGTGTTGTGAAGATCTCGACATTCTCAACATTAAGATGACGTGGAGATCTCTGAAACCCAAAAGACATCAGCTAGTGAGTGGGCATACAAAAACATGAAATGGCAAATAAATCGCAGAATATTTATGTAGTAGAACTCTTACTTTCCCCGCTTGCCTTTCAAGTACTTAACATGCAGATTTTTACACTAGAATTCAGGCAAAAGCCATACTTCAAAATTAGACACAATCTGCACCAAAAGGCGTCTCGCAAATTCTACATGTTACACCACTATTAGTTATGGACTTTTGAACGTTCATCATATAAAATAATGAACAGTGAGTTACATTTCTCTTCTACAATGAGAACAAAATATTCAAGTAAATGTGACTGCTTGGAGGCCTTACCTGAGGACTGGGAGTAGTGCTTCTTGAGATATCAAGACTCTCATTTTCTTGCAGGAATCCAGGAAACCCATCTGGAAAATCTCCTGAATTATCTGAAAATTCATCATTCTCAGAGTTCTCGATAACACTTCCACGGTTCATCTCTGAGAAAATCCCACCCTTGAGAAATATATTTACAGCACCATTCACATCCCTTGTCCACGGTTTTCGATTTACACTCCTCCGATCACAACCCGCCTCAGGAGATGCTTGATCTGTTGCTATTGGGTAGTCAGACACAGAGTTGCTACCAAAAATTGAATCAACCGTCTGTGATTCAGGTGATGCAGTTAAAGGCGATTGATCTCCAGAGCCGCATAAATTTCTTCTCCTGATGTTTCCTCTTCTATCAAGATTTGAGCCAGTGATTGAAATTGCATCCGTCCTAAATTTTGAGCCTTTCTCGGTGCATATTTTTCGTGCAGTTTGCAGTGCTTCAAAAGCAGCCCCGCTCACATAAGCCATTTGATCTGACTGACAATTCTCCATCACCTTCATTATCCATTCCAACTCGGAAAATATACTAGCAGGATCCAAACACTTCATTAAAGAGTTTAGCATATGAATGGCAGACAACCGTTTCTGAGAAATGACATCTTCATTCAGAATCTGTATTCCAGACCGTATTAACAATCTTGCATATGCTTCAACAGTCAAACTATTATGCTTAGCCAAAGACATTACTAGGGCCATGTGGGAATTTATCTGCGAGTGCTTGTCCAGGGCCGCAGCAACACCCTGACACACCTCATTTACCACCTCATTGGAAGCAAACCTCCAGCTGTCACATTCCAAAAGACCCTTTAAGCAAAGGGCAGCACCAGAAGATAGGCTCTCATCATCACCCAAAAGACAATCTGAAAGAGGCTTGCAAAGAGCGTGTATGATATGTCTTTTCTTGTCTTCTGGAGTCGTTGGGTCCATTCCATATTTAGCAATTGCAGGGACCACCTTTGCGCAAGCTTGGTGAAGACGGAAAGATCCCCCACTGGACTTCAGGGTCCTGAGAATTGTGGTCATGATGTCATCAATTTGAGGAACAATTTTCTGTCCATGAACGCGAGCAAGTACCTCATATAGGGAAATTGTATACTCCCCGGAAGATGAGCCAGTTTCCTTGGTCTCAGAAAGCTGAGCCAGAAAGAAAGGAATAGCCTTGGAATCCAGGCCTTTGACATATGATTGGAGTGCTTTCATTGCTGATTGTCTACTGTTAGCATCCTTGTCAAGATTTTTCAATTCCCTCCTTACTACTGGACTAAGACTTGTCCTCATTAGCCTTCGGCAAATTCTTCAAATTGAGGGCAAAAGAGGATATCAAAAGAGCAGAGACCTGCAAGTTTACCTGAACAACTCTAGAATATAAGGTGTTGAAATGGTATAAAGCATTTATAAATGTAGGAAATGAAGGCATCGGTGGCAGACCAGGGCACAAGTTATGCAGCAGTCGAGAGGAGTCAGCTAATAGTCCATTAAGATTAAGCTAAAAAAAACCCTTGCGCATCCAAATCCAATATTCGAATTTGGAGACAAGTCACACGAAGGAATGAACTTCTTTTTGAGGGCAAATTTTGGAAATAGGGTAAATTTTGAAAAAATTGAGAGTAAAAAAAAAAACTAAAATTTATGTTTTTATTAAAAAAAGTAAAATATTCCGAGACAAATAACCGGTTTTGGAAAAAAATTTTGGGGGGTCTTCCCTGCTTGGATCCGTAATGAGAACCCAGAAGAAGAGGAAGGAGCAAAGAGATGACGGAAGGCATTACCTTTGTGTGTAAAAAATAAACAAAAAAGGGGTTGATGGTTCCTTCTTTCTGGTCTCTACGTCGTTGGTGGCTCCCAGAAGATAATGGTCTTTCGAAATTAATTAGAATTGTTGTTTCTGTCAATGGTAAGAACATAAAAAAGAAGGCCCTTTTAAAAGATGCTGAGAATGTTGATTCTTCCCCATCTTCTCCGATTCAATCTCAGCTCCATTCAATTACCGGCGGGGTGTCCAACTCAATTGCCTCAACCAACTTACCTAATCTTCACAGAATTCCAGCTCACCACCTGAGATTGTTTAACATCATTATTCGGTCATTTTTCTTTTGGTAAAAATTGTTGTCATTTATTATGAGAGAATTTATGTTTACAACTATTGTATTGTATTAGCATATTAGAGGACGGATAATTTCATGTATGATAAATAGAATAAATAATTTATTAAAAAATAGTGTAATTCTATTGTAGGCTTATTCCACGAGGAGAGAGGCAAAATATATAAAATTATGAAATAAATGTCTCTAAAGGAGTAACAAAGTTAATTGGATAATGCGTATAAAAATCGAAAGATCGAAAATTTAAATTTTTTGTAAAGATTTGTCTATTTTCTTTTTCGATTTTTACTGATAAAAAATTCGGAGATGAATTAAAAAAATTAGTTAGATAAAAATCAATAAAAGTTTCACAGCAGCGAATCCTGTAGGAACACTAACCGGGTAAAGTGGTCGGAGGACGGAGTGTTTGTGGACTTTGTGAACGCTTCCTTCATGGCTTCTTCTTCTATTCTATCCTTTTCTCTCCCTAAACCAAACTTAACTAAAGCTTCTTCCGCTTCTACTACTGCTCCCGCCTTTCTTCCTGATACCCTCGATCGCAAGTTTGGGCGCAAAGGCATTAAATTCTACCAATCCGGTGACATTCCGATGGTTGAGCTTACCGTGAGGAATGGAAGCTCTTTGAAGCTTCAGATACCCACAGCTCACGTCACTTCTTACAAGCCTAAAGTGTACTGGAAAGATGATGGCTTTGAGGAAGTTCTTTACACCCTTCCTGCAGATGGCCAGACTTCCACCCACGCTAAAGGCGGTGTTGGTTTGGTAATCAATGATGCCTCCGATCCCAATTATAAAGGCTCCCTTTTCGAGGCTTCTGAGTGGATTGTAAAGGATGTTGATTCCGACTCCATTGATGCTCTCCAGGTACTTTCTCATTCTCAATTTGCTCAAACATTATCCACAACCTTATCACATCTACAACTCCTCTGGCCAACCACACAGTGGCAACATTCACCTGGTATAGAGAGGTTTCCTGACTGGCTTTGGGGAACGAATTCGCAATCTCAAACTCAACAAGTAAACATTTTCCTCAATCTTCTTTGTGGAAGGAGAAAATTTGTCGCATCACCCTTAAAGAATTGATGCAAAAGTTGACACATTTGCTAATTGCTACTTGACCATTTAGCCCAATTCAAGATGAACATTCTGCGATTGGAAATGATCATATTTAGCTAACTAGTGACACATTGCACACCTAAAGAATTGCTTCTGTGAGGTGTATTACCCTTGGTTCGCTATAAGTCAGTATCATTTGTCCATTTTGAAATTGTCCCAAAATGGAACTGCCGAATACTATTCATAGATAATCTCAACTATCATGGTAAAAAAAAAAAAAAACTAGAATATGAAATTAATGATTATGATGTTAAACTTCTGCTTGCAACCACTGGGATAGATATAATTACTGTTTCTTCAAGGAATTCTTGTTCTAATTCCGGATAGGGACATCATTTATACATATTTCATCACCAATTATTGCTCGTAAGATGTTTAGATCCTCTGATATTCACTAATCATTTTTCCATGACTCTCACTTACTGCAGGTTGAATTAAGCTGCAGAAGCGGTACTCTTGATATCACTTATGTTGTATCACTTTATCCCCTGAGCATGGCAACAGCTGTTATAGTGAAGAATAATGGTCGTAAAGCTGTTAATCTAACTAGTGCTATTCTTACGCATTTTAAGTCCAAGAAAAGAAGTGGAACAGGTGTCCAGGGACTCAGGACCTGCTCTTACTGCACATTCCCACCTCCATCTTCGCAATATGAGATCTTGTCTCCACCTGAGGCTCTGAAATCTGAGGATCCTGGTTTGTTCTCTTTTGGCTGGGAGCCTGAAAGGAAACCTGGCGAGTGGTCTATACAAGATGTGCCCTTTACCGTTTTGAAGCACAAGCTCAGTAGAGTATACAGTGCTCCACCGGCTGAGAGAACAAAAGAATTTTATAGTACCATCCCTTCAAACTACGAGATACTCGATCAGGTAACTTCAATAACATGAGTGTACTTGTGATTCTGTTATGAGAACTGGAATTCTGATCTGATCAGTCCAGTTTTCCCTTACATCTGATGCCACCGCAGTCACAACTTCATAGGCCTATTTGAGGATTTGTGTGTCTTATATTCTCGAGGATGGGGCAAGGCAAGCTTGGGGCTAGCTGCAAGCACTAATTCTTTTCATCAATCTCAACCATTAAATGTTTCTATTTCTTTTGATCATCATTAAATAACTAAAAGATGGTTACCTAACACCTTGGATAGAAAGAAAGGAGAAAGATGACTTGAAGATGCACATTTCAGTACATTTGATAATTTGACAAGCGAATTATGTAGTTTAACTTTCATCTCCTTTGTGGTAATGAATTCAATTCTTTTGCTGATTCTTTCCAGGGACGGGAGCTCTTCTTCAGGGTTATAAGGATGGGTTTTGAAGACATCTATTTGTCCAGTCCTGGTTCATTCTTCCAGAAATATGGCAAAGATTACTTTATCTGCACTGGCCCTGCTTCAGTGCTGGTTCCGGTGTTGGTGAATCCTGGTGAAGAGTGGAAAGGAGCACAAGTTATTGAGCATGACAACTTGTAGCCTCGTTAATTAAACTACAATTGTTTTCTGGACCACATTTTTCTCTGATTCTGTTAAAGCACAAAATATGTAAATTGTAGCAAAAATATATTAGGTGCCATCTGCTCACTCTTTTCAAAACACCAAGATTGTTCTTTAGTACGTGCCCTTATGGTTTTTCTATGACTATGGAGTAGCCGTCTAAAGAGATGTCAAAACAAAACTTGATTAAAAAACTGAGTGATTTTTCCTTCATTTTGTCGTGGGATTTTGCTCTATAGTACTAAATCATTGTATAAACATCTTAACCCGTCACTGAGACTGATAAATGAACTCAAAAGAACAAAATGAATAGTTTCAGTCTGCCAGTAGTTCTTGACTAGTTCTGCCAGGAAGGATTTCACAAACGCTATGAAGCAACTAAAAATATCAGTTCAATGTAGGTGAACGTGTAAAGGAGGAACATGAAATAAAAATCTAATGCATATATCTATGGACTTGTCATATTCCAAAAAGTGCACAGAAGAAGAAACAACTGATCCAAAATATCTTGCAAGTTTCAACCACGACCAACCAAAGGACCAGGAGGAAAGATCAAAATACAAACATTTCCTGACATTATCCAAGCACGGTTCGGCAATTTTGATTCAGAGGAAAAGGATAAGGAGCCTTCCCTGCCTTTCTGGTTTCTTCTCTCCGCATGAATGCGAGTTTGAAAAAGATAACGCAATGTTTGATTTCGCAATAGATCCCCAGTGACGTAGAAGCCAAAAATAGCATTTCAGCCTGAGAAAATCATGGTAATTTCTTGCGGCAATCTCCTCCCACCCGACTTCTTTCCTCTTTCTCCTATAAAACAGGTAGCGAAGACCATTGATGTGCAGCCTTCTCTTGTATGCAATCCTACCTGTTACAGTATCAACAAAAGAGAGTCCAGGTTGCCAGCAGTTGCTTCTATCCCCTGCCCACCTCTAGACGCTGGCTCTTTAGAGAATGAGTTCAGTGGCCATGGGGTCACATTTTCGGACATTAGTGATAGTTGTGTTGTAAAGATGGCACATGAGAATGGAAGTGTAGCTAAAGTGATGCTGCCCAGTGGATTAATCACTTCGTACAAACCCTTGATGTGGCATAGGGGCACCATGGAATTGCTGCACACTCTCGTCTCGGAGGGAGAGAATGGTGAGCCACTCATTCATGGAGGTGTGTCATTGGCCTTTATATGTGATTCTGGTGGAATTTCATGGTCTCCAAGCACTTGGGCTCTTTGTGAAGTTAAAGGAAATCCTCAAGAATCGATCCAGGTTCGTTGATAATTTATTCATTGAGGAAAACCATATAACAGGAATTACTCATGGAAATGGGCTCTGTTTTCTGTGGGGATAGGACAATAGTTTAGCTGAAGCCCCCGTACTTCCTCGAAAAGTTGGCTGCTTGGTTCTTTTAGGGGCACCAACTTCGTTTCTTCTGCATAAATATATGCCTTTGCTTTTCTCGTGTCATTTTTAGTTACATAAAGTTGAAAATATTCCGATGCAGGTAGAATTGCTTAGCAAAAATATAGAGGGCAGTGTTGAAGTTAAACATATCATAACACTAGAAGAAGATCTCTTGCGTTCTGAAATCATAATCTGCAACTCAAATGCCTCACCTCTCAAAATGATGGGCTCAATTATAAGTCATCTAACGGTCAGCACGCCAGAAGCTACTTATGCGATTGGTTTAGAAGGATCAGATTTCTTCAGCAGACCACCAGTTTCGACAGATTTTAGCCTTATTCATCCCAGCTTTGGCAAAAGAAATAACCAGAGTTCTAGGAAAATCAACGGTCCTATGGCCTTCATGGACTTCTTTTCCAGCTGGGGAACAAGACAGAAGAAATGTGATGATGAGTCCGGGGGAATGATGGAAGAGACAGACGAAGAATTGGAGGGAGAAGAAGAGGATAACTACAAAAGTTTGGCACAGGAGATGAGCAGGATATATACTAGCGCCCCACGAAGTTTTACAGTTATTGACAGGGTAATATTTCTGGGGAAAACTTTATTCGTTATTACAAATCATGCCATAGACTCGTTCGTATCTGTTATCTAATTATTTGAAATGACTGACAAAACAGGAAGACGGAAATTTTCTTTTCCAGTTTTATATGTTCTGCCCTGCTGCATTGCTTGTTCTTTCTGTTCTAACAATGAAAGCACAGTGGAAGCTCAATTTACTTGTGGTTCCATTCAATAGTGGCAAACTAAAGTTAATTTAGTTTTTTTCTTATTGCTGCACAGGGAAGGAGAAACTCGGTGGCAGTAAGAAGAGATGGTTTCAAAGAACTTTACATGTTCAGTCCTGGCTCAACCCACGATTGGTACGGCAAATATGCTTATATATGTGTAGGTCAGGCAGCAATGCTTCAACCGGTAACCTTGGGATCTCATAGTAAATGGAAAGGAGAGCAGTATCTGTGCAACCCAAACCTCTAAGCTAGACATATCCGAGTACTGCGCCCCACAAATATGTACTCACGGTAGCAGTCTTCAAGATTGCTGCACAAACAAATGTGCTAGTCTTTTTTCTTCAGAATGTTGGGATTAGTCATTGGAAAGAAACATGGGAGGAAAGTAGACCTTTCGAAGAAAGGCATACTGATAATCACATTGTCAATTATTCAGGCATAAAAGTATGAATAATATTCAAGTACAAAGTCGAACAGATTTTCTCTAGGATATTTTAGTTGCTAAGTACGAAGAGATCACATGGAAAAAAGAGCAAATTCAGAATTATTTCAGTTTAAAGAGATTGCAGGCATAGTGAAAAACACAAATTCTGCAGTATCATCACCAAAAACATCTCTAATGATCTGCTAAACAACAGGTATTGAATACCCATGGTAAACCACCATAAATTAGGTGGGGACAAGATTGTAGCCTTCACCATCACTATCAACACACAAGAAGCAACAAATTGTTGCAAATAAAAGAAAAATAGAAAGGATGATAGGCCTTTTGAGAGTGGAATTCCAATAGACTTTCTTCTGATCATCAGCAGTATGAGTTCCCATCTCGCTTTTACTGACCATTATTGAAGATGATTGCAAATTTGCCTCAGCAAGGAGATCCTCTGTTGCCAATACCGATTCTGAGCTTCCACACAACCCTTCTTCCGAACCAATAGGTGACTTCCCAACTTCATCGATCTCTTGGTCCCTATCCCCTCTATAGATGCCATTTTGGCATGGATGACTTCTCAAATTTCTGTTTTGTTTGTCAGAGATGTCGGAATCTTCAAGTGAGTGAATCAGCTTTCTTGCTGTTGTTGTGAAGATCTCGTCATTCTCAACATTTATATGATATTGAGATCTCTGAAACCCAAAAGATATCAGCTACTGAGCATACCAATAAGTACCCAAACGGAAAATTAAAAGTAAATTGCAGAATTATTTAAACTAGGAGTCTAGTATGCAAGTTTTTTCACTAGAATCTGCACCAAAAGGTGCATCGCAAATTCTACATGTTACACCACTATTAATTATGGACTTTATGACAAACTGTTCTTCATACAATAGAACCATAATAAGTTCATTTCACCAATGAGAACTAACTGTGAATGCTTGGAGGCTTTACCCGAGGACTGGGAGTAGTGCTTCTTGAAATATCAAGACTCTCACTCACTTGTAGAAATCCAGCTAACCCATCTGGAAAATCTTCGGAATTATCAGAAAATTCATCATTCTCAGAGTTCTCAGTAACTCCTCCACTGCTCATCTCTGAGAAAATCCCACCCTTGAGAAATATGTTTAGAATACCATTCGCATTCCTTGTCCACAGTTTCCGATTTACACTCCTTCGATCATCATAAACCAATGCAGGAGATGCTTGATTTGTTGATATTGGGGAGTTAGACACAGAATCCCTACCAAAAAATGAATCAACTGTCTGTGTTTCAGGTGATGCAGTTAAAGGCGATTGATCCCCAGAACCCCATAAATTTCTTCTCATGTTTCCTCTCCTATCAGAATTTGAGCCAGTGATTGAAACCACATCCGTCCTAAATTTTGAGCCTTTCTCGGTGCATATTTTTCGTGCAGTTTGCAATGCTTCAAAAGCAGCCCCACTCACATAAGCCATTTGATCTGACTGACAATTCTCCATCACTTTCGTTATCCATTTTATCTCCTTAACTATACTTTTAGGATCCAAACACTTCATCAAAGAGCTTAGCATATGAATGGCAGACAGCCTTTTTTGAGAAACGACATCTTCATTCAGAATCTGTATTCCAGACCTTATTATCAATCTTGCATGCGCTTCAACAGTCAAACTATTATGCTTAGCTAAAGACATCACTAGTGCCATGTGCGAATTTATCTGAGAGTGCTTGTCCAGGGCGGCAGCAACTCTCTGACATACCTCATTTACCACATTATTGGAAGAAAACCTCCAGTTGTCACATTCCACAAGAGCCTTTAAACAAAGAGCAGCTCCAGAAGATAGGCTCTCATCATCACCCAAAAGACAATCTGAAAGAGGCTTGCAAAGAGAATGTATGATTTGTCTTTTCTTGTCCTCTGGAGTTGCTGGGTCCATTCCATATTTGGCAATTGCAGCGACCACCTTTGCGCAAGCTTGGTGAAGACGGAAAGACCCCGCACTCGACTTCAGGGTCCTAATAATAGTGGTCATGATGTCGTCAATTTGAGGAACAATTTTCTGTCCATGAACGCGAGCAAGTACCTCATATAGTGAAATTGTGTGCTCCCCAGAAGATGAACCAGTTTCCTTGGTCACAGAAAGCTGAGCTAGAAAGAGAGGAATAGCTTTGGAATCCAAGTCCTTGACATATGATCTCAGTGCTTTCATTGCTGATTTTCGACTGTCGGCATCCTTGTCAAGATTTTCCAATTCCCTCCGTACAACTGGACTAAGACTTGCCCTCATTGTCTTAATGTACGTCCTTGAGAAGCAAAAAGCAACTCACAAAATAGCCCTCTGTAATGCTTTAAAATTCGTGGAGCAAAAAGCAAAGCAGCAGTTGAACAAGTTAGATAATAGAAAAACTGAGGTAGTGGAGAACGAAAGGATAACCTACTTGAAAATGAGTTCGATTTTGACCCTTATAAAGAAAGCATAAGATGCTGAGAAAAGCCGCTTGGGATGGCTGCAAGAACGTCTTTCTCAACGTGCTGTTGAGCCTTTCTTTTGAACACACTATAATCTCAATTACTGTGAGTTTCTGCAACCGAATACATATATCCAGGACCAGAAACGGCAGTTCAATCGCATTACTAACATTAACCAATCAGGATACACTTTTTATTCGAACCAACCCAAGAATCAAGCATTCAAATTCGGAAAACCCAATTGTGCATTTCGAATTTGTAGAAAAGTCAAAAGAAAGAAGAGAACTCGACGTTGCCAGGAAGAGAACAAATCCGGGGAAGAGTATAGGAGATGATAACATTATGAATTTTGAAATTCTTTTGAGGGTAAAAAGTAAAATAAGATTTTTTTATATAAAAAAATTGTAAAATTTTTTAGAGGCAAATGAAGGGTTTTGAACACCTCTTCCCCGCTTGGATCCGTGGTAATCAGACCCCGGACGAGAAGGAAAGAACAAAGAGATGATGGAAGTTTACCTCTACGGGTAAAAAAAAGGGTTCATGTTTCTCACCTGGGGTTCCTTCTTTCTTGTCTCTCTATGTCATTGGTGGCTTCCAAAAGATATGGTCTTTGGAAACTAGAATTGTTGTCTTTGTCAATGGGAAGAATATAAAGAAGGTCCTTTAATTGATGTTAGGAATTTTGATGATTCTTCGTCTTCTCCGATTCAATCTCGGGTCCATTCAATTACCGGCTACAACACAGAGGGGAGTCCAGCTCAACCTTGTCAACAAACTTACCAATATTCCCGCCCAATCTTCCGTTCACACTGGCAGCAGCCGCAGCACTGCAGCTTGGCACCTGGGATTGTTATACCGCAGTCATTCAGAACTCTCAAGTTGTATATTTATTCTTTCTAGTAGTTTATAGTTCATTTCCGACCCGGTATCACTGTAGTATTATTAAACCATATTATCCTTGAGGAAATTTTTTGATTATGCATTACAATACAAAATCATGGCATAAGCTAGTTTCAGCATGCTACCTTATCAGTATTTGAAATGGAAGACAGAAATTTTGTGGGTTTGAGTTGGCTATGTTGTGCCAGCTGCTGTATTGTTTCTTTCTGTTCTCGCAACTACAGCACGATTGAAGCATCAATTAACATGTAGGATATTTTACTCTCTGGTTCCATTCAATAATTCCAAACTGCTAATGGAGTTTATTCCCTATTTGTTGAACAGGAGAGGAGAAATCGGAAGAGATGTTTTAAAAAAATTTATGTCGAAAACTAACTCTATATATATGTATGTATGTGTGTGTACACCCCCCCCCCCCCCCATTAGACACATTGGTGTACTGTGTCCCTCAAATATGTTCCCACGGTAGCATTCTTCAAGATTGCAGCAGCCAGCAGATATAAATCTGAATAGTTGCAATGGTGCATTGGAATGAAAAAAGAGAGGACAACAGATTCTGAAGAACGGCATATTGACAGTCACATTTCCAATTATTCAGGCTTAATAATTATGCAAAATATTCAAGGACAAATTTTCTCCAGAACAAGATACAGTATAGTGGGTACTAAGTAACAAAAAGAGCATATTAAGCACCATTTCAGTTCAAAGAAATTGTCTGTTTACTAAAAACACAAATTTCACAGTATCATCCCTAAAACTTCTCTAATGTTCTGCAAAAGCAGAACAGGAATTGAATACCGATGGTAAACAACCATAAGTCAGGTAGGAACAAGATTGTAACCTTCACCTTCATCATCAATCCACAAGAAGCAACAAATTGTTGCAAATAAAAGAACGATAAAAAGGATGATAAGCCTTCTGAAAATAGAATTCCAATAGCCTTTCTTTTGAACATCACCAATATGAGTTCCCATTTCTCTTTTGTTGACCACTGTTGGAGATGATTGCAAATTAGCCTCAGCAAGGAGATCTTCTGTTGATGACACTGATTCTAAGCTTCCACATAACTCCTCAGAACCAATAGGTGAGTTCCCATTTCCATTGATCTTTTGGTCCTGACCCCTGTAGATGCCATTTTGTTTGTACTTTGAGGTGGGAGTTCTTTCAAATTGGCCTGAAGGACTTCTAAATCGTCTGTTCTGTTTTTCAGAGTTGTCGGAATCTTCATCGGTTGAATCCTGAAGTGAGCGAATCAGCTTCCTTGGTGTTGTGAAGATCTTGACATTCTCGACATTAATATGAGATCGAGATCTCTGAAACCAAAAGATAGCAGCTACTGATTGAACAAATAAGTTCAAACAAATACAGAAATTGAAAATAAATTGCAGAAGACGCTTCATGTATTTGTTTTTCATTTTCAGAATTGATCAATTTATATTTGCTTCAAAAGTTCAAGCACATATTTCATAAAATAAAAGCAACTTATATTTCAGCTCTATCAGTATGTTTTCTTACTCTACCCTATAAACTACTATTTGTTATGGCCTTTTCTGACAGTTCATCATGCAATAATGAAGTCTAAGATCATCGCTACAATAAGAACAAAATATTCATGTAACTGTTGAATGCCTGGAGGCTTACCTGAGGACTGGGAGTAGTGCTTCTTGAAACAACATTTCTGCCATTTATTTGCAAAAATCCAGCAAACCCCTCTTGAAAATCTCCGCAGTTATCCGGCAATTCATTATTCTCAGAGTTCTCTATAGCACTTCCATGGCTCATCTCTAAAAAAATCCCATCCTTGAGAGAGATGTTTACAACACCATTCTCATCCCTTGTCCACAGTTTCCGATTCACACTCCTTCGATCACAACACAACTCAGGAGATGCTTGATTTGTTGACATTGGGGAGTCAAACACAGAATCACGACCAAAAAATGAATCAACTGTCTGTGATTCAGGTGATGCAGTTAAAGGTGAATGATCTCCGGAACCCCATAAATTTCTTCTCCTGATGTTTCCTTTCCTATCAAAATTTGATCCAGTGATTGAAATTGCATCCCTCCCAAATTTTGAGCCTTTCTCAGTGCATATTTTTCGTGCAGTTTGCAACGCTTCAAAAGCAGCCCCGCTCACATAAGCCATTTGATCTGACTGACAATTCTCCATCACCTTAATTATCCATTCCATCTCGGATGATATACTTTTAGGATCTAAACACTTCATCAAAGAGTTGAGCATATGAATGGCAGACAACCGTTTCTGAGAAATGACATCTTCATTCAGAATCTTTATTCCAGACCGTATTAACAATCTTGCATATGCTTCAACAGTCAAACCATTATGCTTAGCCAAAGACATCACTAGAGCCATGTGGGAATTTATCTGAGAGTGCTTGTCGAGGGCAGCAGCAACTCTCTGACACACCTCATTTACTACATCATTTGAAGCAAACCTCCAATTGTCACATTCCACAAGAGCCTTTAGACAAAGGGCAGCTCCAGAAGATAGGCTCTCATCATTACACAAAAGACAATCTGAAAGAGGCTTGCAAAGAGAATGTATGATATGTCTTTTCTTTTCCTCTGGAGTTGTTGGGTCCATTCCATATCTGGCAATTGCAGGGACCACCTTTGCACAAGCTTGGTGAAGAGGGAAAGACCCCGCACTTGATTTCAGGGTTGTGATAATGGTGGTCATGATGTTATCAATCTGAGGAACAATTTTCTGTCCATGAACGCGAGCAAGTACCTCATATAGGGAAATTGTATACTCCCCAGAAGATGAACCAGTTTCCTTGGTCTCAGAAACTTGAGCTAGAAAGAGAGGAATAGCCTTGGAATCCAGCTCTTTGACATATGACTTTAGTGCTTTCATTGCTGATTTTCTACTGTCAGCATCCTTGTCAAGATTTTCCAATTCCCTCCGTACAATTGGACTAAGACTTCTCCTCATTGTTGACTGTATTTCCTTGAGCAGAAAAAATCAGCTCACAACATAGCCCTCTTCATTTCTTAAGTTCATAGGGCAAAAACAGAGCAAAAGAGCAGTGAGTTACAAGTACAGAACAGCTCTAGAATGTGAGATGTTGAAATGAAACCAAACTTCTAAGACATTGTTGGCAGGCAAGAGCATACAAAACCACAACTCAAGCAGCAGTTGAAACGAGTAAGCTAATAGAAAACCCAAATAGTGAAGAGCGAAAAGACAACCTAATTGAAAAGAGGAGTTTGAGTTTGCCTAATATATAACCCAAAAAAAAAGCCATTTTTGAGCATTTCAAGAGACTCACGAAGTAGGACCACTAGTCTCGGTGCATGTGAGATTTTGAGAGAAAGGAACTTAAATATTGAAGCAAGAAAAGACGTTCGGAATGGCTGTATAAAACGCCTTTCTCAAAGTTCTGTTGCTTTCTGTTAAACACATAATAATCTCAATTACTAGGAGTTTCTGCAACCAGATTACATATACCCAGGGACAGAAATGGCACTTCAAAAGCTTGAATTGGAAGCCTATACATTCTACTTGCATAAATAACACTAACCAATCAAGATACAACTTTTATCCAACCCAACCCAAGAATCCATTAAGAATAGGCTAAAATTGAAAAGAAGAATCGAAAAAACCCAATCGCACATAAAAAGAATTCAAGATTCAAATCAACAGAAGAATCGAAGGAGAAAGAAACAAACTACCCCACCCTCCCTATGACAAAGAAAGAACAAACAGATGAAGGAAATCGTACCTCTAGGTGTCAAAGTTGACCTTGTCAGTTCCGGCTACTGCTTACTTCTCTCTACGTCGTTAGTGCTTCGAGAAGATCAGGGCTCTAGAAGTTTTTTTGGTTTCAATCAATGGCAAGAATAAAGAAGGTCCCTAAAAGAGGAAACACATGAAAAGATATTAGCAAATTTGTAGAACTATGAACGGCCGTATGCATAACGAAGAACGAATTTATACCGTGAAATGCTACCGTATAGTAAAGGAAAGGATTTTCTACTTGATTTCTTGAACAAAAGAATACGAATCCGGAGTGGTTAAAACAGAGTACAAAGAGCAACGGTAGTAGTAGCTGGGTCTCGTCAGATTTGTTACCGTAAGTCGTAGTAGTAGTAGCAGCTGGGTCTGGTCACTGGTCACTGATCACTGGTGGGGTGGCGTTGGTAGAGGTGTAGCTGTCGCCTGTCGGGGAGAGAGAGAGGGGAGACTTCCGTATCTTCGGGGCTGTCTGATTAGTGAGCCCTTTTGAAATTTTAGGGTGTGGGAGCAATTTGCCCGAAAGATTTTGTTTTGAATTTTGTTCAAAATTACGCCGCTATCCTTTCCCCGCTCTCTCTACTTCGAGATTTTTGGGGTTATCTTTTGCATGGACATTATTACCCCCAACCGTATAAACCCCTTTTTTTTTTTTTGCCTTGAAAAAATTCAACTGCTCTCAGTGTTTTTTTTTTTTTTTATTGAAATTAAAAGTTATGCATATACGACATACAATTGTAAGAAGTGTATATTTTAGCTATTAAATACATATTTGAAAAGATTAGTAATAAAAGTATTAATTTTATAAATATTTATGTATACAGTTTAAAAAGCAACTTATAGGTGTGAAAATTTGGTTAGTTAGTTATTAAAAGGAGAAAGTTGATGGTGATTGGATTACTAAATTATTGAGGTGTCATTTGGAATGTTATTTTCTTGGGATATTTATCTAAAAATCAAAATTATGAGACAGTGCTATTCTGTGCGCACCCATCAATCTCACCCTACTATTTGCTCTTTCTCGGAATATCGCTCCTATCCGTTCCACCAAGTCACCAATTGAATGGTGTTTTTGGAAAAATGAACACAATGAAATCAAAGCTGGCATTCTTTAAGAATTGATGCAAAAAAAAATTTCTCACAGCTTGGTCATTCTTGCCAAACTATGTATAACTCGTATATGTATAATATTACTTACTTGTTTAAATAATCTTATATAAAATAAAAATAAAAACTTTTTAATGCTCCAATATTTAAGACTTGAATTCTTAAATTATGATACCATATTCGTTTGTGAAATAAAAAATAGGACCATAACATTCGGAACAGGATGAATAGCTCCTCAGTAGGGATTAGGTTGCCCGCCCTTTTTTGGGCTTTGTATTTATTTGCCTTCTACCAAGTAGTATGACAGACGGACACACAACTCAGAGGGCACAAACACCAATCCACAGCAAAGGGACCTCTGAGACTAACCATGCGCCCACCATCCCGTCCAACCGGAAACCAAGGGACCGATTACATGCATTATAACCACAAACTAAAAAGCCTGATATCAGGCGCCTTATTCACTTACAAAGCAAAAGCCCTGGCCTGCTAATCTTGTGACTTCCGTTGAATAATCAACATTTTACCTTCTCCTCCTTTTCCCCCTCTTTTTGGTTGGCAGGTATATCGTTTCACTACCTTTCATCGTTTTAAGACAAACTTTCTTACCTTCTCAACCTTCTCGCACGCTTGTCTCCGTCTTAGAAAGATGCATTAAAGGAAGAACACAAGCTGGGCCAACGCAATCAAATAGTACATACTAATTTATTTAACCAAAGAATGAAATTTACAACATAAATAAACAAATTCAAACCAAATAAACAAACAAATTTGTAATTTGTAATCCCATCTTCAAAAAGTTCACCTTCAACATTTGCAACATAAATAAACAAATTCTAACTACAATATTACTACTACTACTAACTACTAGTACTACTAACTATAGTAGTATATGGCGAGCGTTCTAGGAGGCAAATAACATGCACTTAATGAGGCAATTGTCTGCAGGTAGGACAATACCACTTCCCTTTAAATCTTGTCTCTGGTGTCAGACCAACACAGGAGTAATGGAACCACTCACCACCTTGGCACTGTAGAAGTATCATAAAGGAAAATAAGTTTAGTACAAAAATACATTGCACACAGCTGAAAGGGTTTAATTCCTTAAATTTCTATGTAAATCTCAATCAAACAAAATCCTTAACAACAACATGAACCTTGTTTGGAGTTAAACCATCTTACAACAAACATTGGCCTAATTTTTCTTTTTCTATACTCTTCCCTGTAGATTATCAACAGAAAATATGGCTCTTAATTGAAGGTGCATTTGAACATTCATTCCAGAAGGTTCAGTACCAAGCATAGATGGAGCAAATTCTGACCATGTCAATGAATGAAAAAGAAATGTTCACCTTTACTTATTATGGGAGAACAAACATTCTAGATGAGAGTTTGGTGTATTTACAGATTCTTTTCCATCCACAGTTCTTAAATTTGCATCAAACCAATGCAAAAGCTGCAATATACATTTCATTGATTATCTAATAAACCAAAAGTTACTTCTACTATACAGTTCTCCCACTTAACTTGCAATGCTGTAATTCTTAATTTCTTACAAGGTAATGGATTTGAAAAGTAAAGTGAAAAGAGCAAATAAGACAATAAATAAAATGAAGTGACAGGGATTTACATTTTCATTATCGCAGGCAATCATATCCCCAAAAGACACCTGAAACATCATAGATTCAGCATAATAGTTAAGGGCATGCCAAAATCAAATTCCAAACCATAGCACTAAGTTCAATGGATACAAAATGTTAAAGTTGACAAACAATTTATAAACAGTAAAATAAGTCAGCAATAGCCAGAACCTGATTGCACACACAATAGGTAGGTTCATTTGGATCAATAGGCTGATCAATATCAACTGGGGCAGCAAAATCCTTTTTGAGGCTACCAGGGGGAGGCATGAGCTCAAAGTCTCTATCGCGCTCCCGGTCCCAATCCCTATTATTGTAATCCAGCTTCCTAGATTGAGGAGTCCCAAAAACTGGTCTACGCTTCTCATTTTTGGGGACTAAAGGCATGGGAGGAAGGATTGCTGGTTCATTTGCAGGTAATTTTCCCTCTGGAAGAATCAAATTAAGAGCATTAGCAGACCAGCCACCCGCAGATGAATTGAAAATCAAGATTTGGAAGATAATTCAACTTTTACCCAAACAATGTATCTGCAATTTATCTGATAGCTAGAACACCAATATGATAATTGGTACAAGCATTATTTGGCATTATTAGATTAAGCAACATGCAGAAGGGAGGGGGAGAAGAATTCCAAGATTTCCTGGCCAAAATAATAATGGTCTCATCCACAGTGCCATAATTATTTCACAACCTTCTTTAGGCCTGAGTAATGTTCATACAATGTAAATGGTAATTTCTTCAAATTCATTGGAATGTAGGGAAATTGGTTATTCAGAGAAGCAGAAGCCGCACCTTGCTTGAGATCTTCGGCAAAGTTGTTCAGATCCTCATCAAGACGTTTTATGTGGCTGTCTATCTGGAAACGGTACAATGAAATATAAGTTAAAAGCTTCAACTTTCAAAATAGCTCTAATTGCAATTACAAATTAAAAAAAGCTAACCAAATATGAATATTCAAATTCAAAGTACCAATATATGAAACGGATTAACTTCTTCTCACCGCAAACAAGGCTTGGGGAAGGAAAAAGAAAGAAGCAAGAATCTAGGACAATAACCCCCCCCCAAAAAAAAAAAAACACCCTTCCTTACCGCAATTGTTAATTTTTTTGGGTAGCCCCTAGCGGGTTAAATGAACACATATATTGGTTGATCAATTTTGGACTCCTAAATCAGGTCTGCACTCTTTCCCGTATCATTTAGTGAAGCTGCTTATTTTTATGCATCACAAGGCCCTTACAACAAGGAAAGCCCTCAAAAAAGGTGTTATAATCACACCAACACTCATAAAGTAGACAAAGCAACAGAAACAAAACTACAGTTATCCTCATTGTCTAGCATAAGCAGCAAGCCAAATAACCACCCCAAACAATAAGTAAAGAACAACCCAATTCAGATAAATGAGAGTAATGGTGATATTATTGAGCTTAAACAGTAACTCACGAGGTCATGAGCTTGTCGTGCCAATAGAACCTTTTCGGTACACAGGCTCAGTGCATTGTCTTGGCTCGCCTCAATCTCCTTCCTCATTTTCTCAAACACCTCATCATCATCATCATCATGATATTTGTGATTCCTATTTGAAGCCAACCCCAAACAAAGCTTTGTCTGCTGTCTCGCCTGATTTATCATGGCTTCCCCGCCCCCCCCAATCATGCAAACAATTTGTGCATAACTAAGTCGATTACTCATTAAACAAAACGCTGCCCTGTATTCTTCAAAAGAAAAAGGAAACGGTAGTGACGGACGTACCTTGGGAGCGCTCATCCAGTTCTCTGATAGTATTGAGTAGCCTCTGAAGCTCAGCGGGCAAAGTGCTGGAATCTATTTGAGTTCACAATTTCCATATGGCCAAGTAAAGATTATATTTTGAAAATGGCCCGCAAAAAAAACAAAAAAAGTAGTAATAATAATTACGGAGCATTAAGGGAGAGCAGGAGGAGATATTTGTACTTACACTCTAAATAATCGTCGACGAAGACTCCCGTCCGTGCAATCGCCATTGGAGTGGTTTATCGTTTTTCTTTTCGTTGGGGGTGGAGATATAATTTCGACTGATCGCCGTTGTTTGCTAGGCCAATCTAATTCTATAATTCTAGGGTTCTACTGGCAATGCAAGTATTTCGCAAATCAGTAAGCACAATAGTAATCTCACTCTTCACGTACTTGTCCCAATACGGATTTCAGAGCCAAAACAGCTCGATTTTCCAAATAGCTTCCAGATTGAACCACCAGAAGGAGAAGAAAAGGAGGCAAAAAACAGAAGACTAGGCTAGCGCCTACGGACTGTTACCGTTTTGTGATTATTGAAGATTTATTAATTCAAAATACGCAAATTTCTTAAGTGGCCCTTGATTATCTTTATAATTCTTTTCTAGTCCTCAAACGTTTATGTTGACATCTTTTTAGTCCTCTAATCATTTTCAGTTTGGCCTTTTTAATATATATTGCCAAACAGAAAATGGGGAGACAATAATATGAATGATCGCAACAATTGATGATTATAATAAATTTAATTATTATTTTATTGATTAATAAATTTTGTTACAACATGACTTATTAAAATATTTGTAACAAATTATACAAGTGTTAGTGTTTTAGACAAGAGACAAGAATAAAATACATTTTGTTGTCTTTTTCATTTTTGGTTTGGAACTTAAAAATTGCTTTGCTTCTTATATTCAATGTTATACTATGATGGAATTGCTTCAACAAGTATGACTTCAGTTTATTTCAATGGCTTTAAGCTCTGCCATTTTACGTGTTTTTTGTTTTTTAGATTTTAATATTTCATTTTGATTTAAAATTAATATTTAGGAGATCATTTGATATTATCTTGAAATTGCAGGATTTAGAATTTTTAATTATAAAAATTTAGAAACAAATATTTTTTAAAAAAATCATAATTTATTATTGGACCGACAAACAGACTGTTGCGCATATTATTGAACAGCAGCACTCCAAACATATTAAGGAGATGCCCGTCACCGGTGCTCAGACGTAGCCACCGTTCACCCGAACAATCTGGCCATTCACCCACTCTCCACCATCACCAGCCAAGAATCCCACCACCGATGCAACGTCCTCCGTCTTGCCTAGTCTATCCATCGGGCTCTCATTTATCACCCTCTTCACCATCTCCTCCGTCTTCCCGGCGAAGAACATTTCCGTCGCTATGGGCCCTGGTGCCACACATTTTGCAGTTATTCCCGTTCCTTTCAGCTCCTTCGCCAGTATCTTCACCATCGCCTCCACTGCCGCCTTTGACGCCGTGTACGCCCCGTAACCAGGCTTCAGTGCCGCCACCAGTGACGTCGTTAGGCATATGATTCTTCCTCCTCCTCCTCGCTTGACTCTGTTGGCCGCTTCTCTGCAGCACAAGAACGCCCCTCGGGTGTTCACGCTCAAGATGTTATCGAAGTCTTCGAGGGTGGTGTTGGAAATGGTCGGGTACTTGGGGTCGATGACGCCAGCCGAGTTCACCATGATGTGGACTGTCGTGTTAAAGGCTGACTCCGCAGCATCGAAGAGGGACTTCACTTGCTCTGGGTCGGCAACGTTGGCTTTTACGGTGATGGCCTTTGGAGAGCTAGAGCCGGCGTTGTTGATTTCGGAGGCCACGAGGTCAGCTTGGGATGAATTGGAGGTGTAATTGATAACGAGCTTGGCACCGAGTGAGGCTAAATGGAGGGCGATAGCACGACCAATTCCACGGGAGCCCCCCGTGACAATTGCCACTCGATTTTGGAGTGGAAGGGTTTGGGCGTTGGAGACTATGGTTCCTTCGGCCATGGAGCCTGCTGGTGCTACCTGATTCCAAGGACTTGCTCTGCTTCTTCTTCGGGGATTATACACTACACAGCGGGAGGAGGAAAGCGATGCAATAAAATGAAAAGGTTGGGCCAATTAATAGTAGTTGGAGCTCAGAATGACGTCACAGCTGAGGTCATTCAATGCGCAACACTTGGCGGCTGGCGCTGCTTACTGAACTTCCTGGCAAGTATCAAGTACGTAATGTAAACAGTGACGATGAGATGAGAGCCTGAGAGCCATGCCTGCCCGGGCTTCTACCGATTCCAGTTTCCTTCGCGCATCAATCCCACCAGTGTAACCGCAGTTAACTTCTCTGAGACCCCTCCGAGCACCACAAGACAGGACCTTGTGCTGTCTCCCCATCTTCACCATTTGTCACCTGAACATTAATAATATCAAGCGAGAGCAACAACTTACACAACATCACAGTCTTGTTTGAAATTAAAGAATATAATGGTTCTATGTCATCAAAGGAAAGAATAAGGAATCTCACAGACTACGTGCCGACAATCAACAGGAAATTAACCTCTGGAAAAATCATTCTGTTGCACCATTTTGTAGCCATTGCTATCTCGAAATCAATGGGAAGCAAAGAAAATAGCTACTTACTCTGGCATGAAAGGAACATACAATTCTCTTGTGCTGTCTGTGTTCTGCAAATAAGTTATTTCCTTCTGATTATTGTGATCAATGCTTGGAAAAAGAGGTTAAATGGGAAAAATATCTTTGCACTAATGAGAAGCTGATTCAGTGTTAAGCTTGTGTGTCAGATATGCAGACAAGCGAATATTCTTAGGTTGCTTGTGAAGATTGGCGGAAGCCTGATGGCTTTGACTAGAAAAAGGCCGCTCCAGGTATTTTGGAGAGACCATAGCTAGAAACAGTTAAAGGGAAAAAGGGAAAATATGCATCTTATTTTTACTAACGAAAAGGAAATTTAGTTCTGGAATCTGAATAAAATGTTGTAATGTCATGGAACAAGAAACATCATTGTCGGGGAACAGTTAAGTGAAAATAACAGAACAAACATAAAGAATAATGATAATAACACAATGTATTGCGGGAAATAGCTTAAGCCACAACCTTGCTGCACGTAACTTGCTCGCTAAGCAGAGATACAGTGAAGAAGCTTTCGGAAGTACGAGAACGTGCCTGGTCTAATTATCACAAAGTCTTAGAATGCATACTTCATGCTAGAAAAAAAAGACTGAAACAGAAATAAGAGGCACTTTGATGACATGGCACATGCAAATCCCAGATTGTGTTGTCATAAATCAGAAGCAAAGCATGCCGACAATTTTTCACCTGAACTCGTATCAAATTTCATATGGATAAAATATGATTTTGAGACGGTGAGTACTGGTGATGGCTTTGAGCATAGAAGATAGTTTGAATTAGTGATGGCCCAATAATACAAGTATCCTTGACAAACGGAGCAGCAATTGAAATTTGACATTATATCCTCTATTTAAACGGTATTGATGGATAAGTATTCATAATGTCGACACTATTTTGGAGATATATACTAGAATTTACCTACCTGCTCAAGCAAAAGAGAAGAGGTACATGTTAAAGCTTGCTGATTCAAATCTGTGGAAGGTCACATCAACAGCGTACCTGGAAATGGAAAAACAAGTTATGATCAATCATGCATCATAGCAGTGAATAAGATAGGAAGCAAGAAAATCTCAGTATGAAAAACTAGTTGTTCTTCATAATTTCTAAAATGGTTTCAGGAAAGAAGAGAAGAGAGGATTGTTTTGCTTTGTGGTGGTGGTGGTGGGGGGGCGTGTATAACCATAGAAATTAAATAGCTCATTGTTCAAAGAAAAGACTAAGGCAAGCAGACATTTAGAGGGCATAGAAAACTTCAAGTAAACTAGAATATCTAGTGTCTGTTAAATGAGAAGAAATGATTTTCCATCCATTAAGTTAGCTGCCCCATGGGAAAAAGCGATATTTATTCTGTATGGAAAAATATGGAAAAGTAGAAGTAGAAATAGTATGCGAAAGAAGAATGCCTAAATAAGAATTACAGTTCTTCTAACATATAATTCTAAGTCAGTAGGCATTATTCTGTATGCAACCTCAAAAATTCAATTTCCCTAGGTACTAAAGTAGTATTGCAATTGTTTTGTTCCTCTAGGTAACGTAATCAGTATTACTAAAACACAAAAATATTTTGTTGAGCACAGAAGGATTTAAAGACGACAGCAATTACCATCATGGAAGGAACATGCAAAGGCAAATTAAGGAAAGGGGAAAGGAGATGCATCAGTTAATACAAAAGCAGGGTATCTGTAGCAGAGATCAGAAATAGGCTTCTAGTTTTGGCTGCATCCTGAGCCTTGGAAATTTGACTCCTACATAACCCAGACAACTTTCTTCCAGATGAAGCTACCAATAATCTTTGCATGAACATACGCCATCTTTAAAATGATGAAACCGGTATGCATCACGCACAACAATAGCCCGATTTGTAACCCTTGAAACAAACTTAATCCAGTTATGGCAATCATTACAAACTCGAAGATTCTTCATTACATGTAGTGGAATTGCATCAGACAAGCTTAGCAGTCCAAATGCTATAGCCAACTTTTCGCTGTGGACAAATGTAGTAGGGTCCTTCTGCCCTTTCTCCAAATCGTTCCAAAGGCTATGCTGGTCCTGCACATAACCAATTGCAGACACCCGTACATTGAGATGCTCTAGAAACTCGTATATCTGTTCTGCAAGAGGGTGAAGTCGATCACCAACATAGAATGCATGGACTATATTTTTAACTTCAAGCCAACTACGGCCGGGCTCTTTCTTTACACCTTTGTCTTTCATCAGTTTCCTTGCACAATTGCGGTAATCCCATTTCCCAGTAACAGCATACATGTTTGCCAAAAGAACATAAGTAGCTGAATCTTCGGGTTCTAATTGTAAGAGATGGTGAGCTGCCAATTCTCCAATTTCCATGTTCTTGTGAACTGTGCAAGCACTTAACAGTGTCCTCCAGATCATGGCATCTGGTTCAAATGGCACAGTCTTCACAAACTCTCTTGCGCGACATAAATGACCAGCTCGTCCTAAAATATCTACTACACAGGCGTAATGTTCTGGTTTTGGCACTAAGCCATGCTTTTCACTCATGGACTTGAAATAGCTGAGTCCCTCATCCACCAACCCCACATGACTACAAGCTGACAAAACACTCACAAAAGTGACATGGTTTGGCTTCATGTCTAGTTTTTTCATTTCTTCAAAAAGTTCAATTGCTTCATGGCCACGGCCATGTTGAGAATAGCCTGTAATCATAGCATTCCAAGAAACATCATTTTTGAGAGGCATTTCAAGAAACTCTCTTTGGGCATCATCAAGGCTTCCACATTTTGCATATAATGTAATCAATACATTGGAAGCTTCTATTTCTGTATCATACCCTGCCTTTATCATTTTGCCATGAATCTGCTTCCCTTGTTTTATGCTTGTTGTATTAGCAGCTGCACTCATCACAGACCCATATGTATACATATTAGCTTCTACTCCAGCTTGGTTCATTTGAGAGAAGATCTTTAAAGCTTCTTCCCAGTGACCACTCTGTGCAAACCCTGATATTAGCCCATTCCATGAGATACTATCTATGTTGTCATTCTTGTCAAATGCCAAATAAGCTTCCTGTACTTTACCACACCTAGAATAAAGGCTTAAAAGCGAATTATTAATTGAAAGATCCATTGAATAGCCAGAGATGATTGATTGGGCATGGAGTTGTCGTCCTTGATTGATAGATTTAATCCCGGCACATGCACTGATAGCACTAGCAAGTCCTATGTTATCTGATTGAATGCTTCGATCTTGCATTTCAATAAAAAGTTTAAGAGCTTCAATGGAATAGTCATGTTGAGCATAACCAGCTATTAGTGCTGTCCAAGAGACAACATCTTCCTCAGGAAGACGCCTGAGAATTTTCATTGCAGTATAAAATTTTCCTTGTTTTGCATAAAAGTCAATAAGCACACTACTGACGTATACATTTGGATGAAAGCCATTCTTTATGACGTGGCTGTGTAGTTGCTCTCCCAAGTTCAGAGCCCCTTCTGAAGTACAGGTTCTCAATATACTTGGATATGTGTATTGATTAGGTTGCAGGCCTTCAACCTGCATCTGTGTGAAAATTCGAAATGACTCATTGAGGTCACCTTTCAGCCCATAAGCAACTAGCATCACATTCCAGAGAACCACATTTTTCTTTTGGGTTGTATGGAAAAAATTATGAGCTGTTTCAATATCAGAGCATTTGACATAAAGGTCAAGAAGAGAACCTTCAAGGATGATATCTGAACATATTCCTGTCTTGATTGCATAAGAGTGCAGTTGTCTTCCCTTATGAAGAACCCCTACTGATGCACAAGCACTCAAAAGGCTTGCCACTGTAACACAGTCAGGTTGTAAGGAGTCAATCTGCATATTCTCAAATAACTCAAATGATTGTTCAATATACCCTTGTTGAACAAGCCCAGAAATAAGTGAGTTATAGGAGACTCCATCTCGCTGCTGCATTTTGCTGAAAATTCTTTCAGCAGAGATTAAGTCCCCACAGCGAGAATACAATGTGACGAGAGCATTACATACAAAAATCTCCAATGAAAATCCCCACTTATAGATAATAGCATGAAGCTGCTCTCCAAGCCCATATAACTCAACTTTTGAGCAGGCACTTATAACATTTGA
Organism: Voacanga thouarsii; assembly: GCA_026120185.1. Taxonomy (NCBI): domain Eukaryota; kingdom Viridiplantae; phylum Streptophyta; class Magnoliopsida; order Gentianales; family Apocynaceae; genus Voacanga; species Voacanga thouarsii. The sequence continues at coordinate 1,118,681 of JANUWF010001938.1, forward strand.
AAAAATATATGGAGTAGGGATGACTCCCTGTCTACGCATCTCATTGTAAAGGAGGATACCTTCTTCTTCACGCTCATTGCGAGAGAAACCAGATATCATGGCAACCCAGGAAACACTATCCCTCAAGAGCATACAATCAAAAATCTGCTTAGCAGAATCTGCAAAGCCATTCTTTGAGTATAAATCAATCAAGGGATTACAAACAAGTAGGGTTGCAGCAAAACCACATCGCACAACCTTAGCATGAACCTGTTCGATGCAGTATAAAGCAACTTTACTAGCACTGCATGCTCTCAGGACACCAGCAAATGTTTCAGCATCTGGACAAACATTTTCTGTGAGCATTTGTGAAAAAAGTCTGAAAACATAATTACTGGACTTTTTGCCAAGAAAAGTGGTTATCAATTTATTCCAAGTTGATAGATTTCTACAAGGAAAATCATCCAAAGTTCGCAGTACAGAGAGTAAATCCCCAGTGGAAACATAAACATCAACAAGCCAGTTGGTGATATCCATGTCTTTATGGAAACCCAATTTAAAAATCTTTCCCTGCAGCTTCTTAGCGACTATTAGGGACCCAGAATTCTTCTGATATCCATCTATAAGCTCTGTGTAAGTCCTAGAATAATCACCAGAGGATACATAATGTTCCTTTGAATGGAAAATACTGGCTGTTCCCACATTTCTTGCACTCAATTCTATCAAGTCCTCTACAGTTTCTTTAACTTGAAAACCATACAAAGCTTGTGAAGCCGCGATATTTCCAAAAGCAGCAGAATATAACTTAACTGAGGTTTGCAACCAAAAGCTCTGCAAAATTATTAATACATGTAGGAAGAAGAAAATCATACAAATTTACAGGAGAAAATACAAACCCAAAAATTGAAATTTAAAAAAATAAAAAACTAAAACAAAGAAGACCCTTTATTATCGGTGAAGTAAGAGAATACAAAAAATGATAGGTTACCTTGGGAAGGTGACGAAGAAGCAGGGAATTTGCGAAGATCCCGTAATGCTTTAGTGGTTTTGGAATCATATGAACCAGCGATTGCTCAGAAGCTGCGACCACCAAGCTCTACAAACAGACAGGAGCAAGAAATCGACCGCTGTCGTTCCTTCTCGTACGATTTCGGGGTAGAACTGCGCAACTGATGTTAGTTTTTGAAGGCAGGGTCGGCCCTGACCTCCAGACCACGCCTCTTAGGAAACGTTGGTACAGAAATCCCATGGTAAGTCGAAAAACTTGATGCTCTTTTTTTGCTAGATAAACTTGAAGCAATTTTGTCTTTAAAGATGCAAGGTGCAATTTTTGTTCCATATGATATGAATAGAGCTCAAATTTTATTTTTTACTAAATTACTTCTAAATAATTAAATTATCATATTTATCATACTCTATTTATTTTCAAAACACGTTTATTATCATATTTATTATACTCTATTTGTTTTCAAGACACATTTTTTTGTTTAAATTCTTTTTAAAAATTTTAAATTTTATTATTGACCAATAGAATAATAATTATTATTAAAAAGATCATTATTTCACTTTTCATTCCCAATCAAATTAATTTATTTACTAATTTAAAATATTATATAATTCACATATCAGAAAGGAAGCCATTGCATGGCGCATAAATGCAGGTCAGATTTCATCTGCTATACATCAATGTCCAAGTCTTCCCTGCTTTTCTTTGGCCATACAAGGCAGCCATCTCTCCCCTCTAAGCCTTTTCAGTTCTGCCACTCGTTCTTCCTCTCTTTTAACAGCTGCCTTGGCAGCTGATTCTCTAGCTTCCAGTTTTGCCAAAGACTTCTGCTGTGCATCTTTCGCCGCAGCTATTATACTGTTTCCATCAACAGCAACAGATTGAAGCTGGAGTTTAAACTGGCAAGGAAGCGCCAAAGGAAACGTTCAAAAAATGAAAGGAATGATAAATAAAGAAAAAAAAAATACAAATTGAACAATAAAAGCTGTACTGCCTATAAGTAATCAATTCACACATAAATATGCACACCTTCTTTGAATTTTCATCAATCTCTTTTCCAGGAAGTATTATTGGTTTCTTATCAGGTCTTTGAAATTTGTCTGCAAAAGGGGATTGAACTATTAGGCAGTGATACACAGAATGCACGTTGAATACACAAGCAAGACAAGCAAATCACAGATAAAATTAGGATGTACAAAATATGGAAATCCAGAATGATAGAATAAATAGAGAAGCACACACCTTCTAAATTAGTGCTAAGCACTTAGCATCAAGGTAATAGTAAGTTGAACAGGACAACTTAAGTAGCACCATAATCTTTAGTTTGGTATTTTGCCAAGACGAATCAAGTTCTACTCTACCAAAAGAAAACCAAAGGACCAAAAGTTTATTGAGATGACTAACCTAGATGATCAAATACAATTCCACGAGGAGCATGTTTGAATAACTGAATTCCACCTTCATAAATCACTGTCTCTTCATGTGGAAATTGATCTGTACCACTCACCACTTCTATAGTCCTTTCTAACATATCATCCAGAAGTTGCTGAGCCTGCCATGTTTTCTAGCATGCGTCAGAGGTATCATAATTAAAAAAAAAAGAATAGTTAAGAAATAAAAATGTCAAATTAAAGATAAATAAACATCAATGAGGGGAACATATGGCTCAAATTTGTATCCTGAAGGACATCATTAACAATGTTCACCCAAATCTTACCTCTCAAGAGTGCATAAGCTACTACCCCACCCATTTGATAAACAAAAGTTTCTCCTGGTGAAATATACCTAATATTTCCATTTCAAATTCTCAAATTTCCAATAGTAAGATAGAAAGAGAGCTAAATCTATCCTTTATCACCCATTTGTTTCAGCTGGCAACCAAACCATGACTTAGTCTGAAGTAGAATAGCTTTACGCAAAAACAAATGGCAATAGCAAAGGATTTTTAGAACATATATGATGATAAGTGACTTGTTCCTGAGAAATAGCTCCACTTATTATCCCATCACAGGATGGTCCGTCACAATCATAGAGTCACAGAATTTAGATTTTTTTACTTTTGAAACACGAATAGATGTGATCTGAACTAGCGAATGGATGGGAACTAAACTATGCAAAACATAACATTAATAGTCAAACAATAATCAGCAGAACATAAGAGGTTGAGAATTGGAAGAGCTCCATCGTACACTTGAGATGTTTCCACACAGTGAAAAAATGGCATCATACTAAATCGTGATACTTCTCCGTGAGATTTTTCATGATCTATCAGAAAACTAAAAAATGCCCTACTCCTTTGCAAAACAATCATGCCTGGCATTATGGTTCCATATTTCCGGAAAAGACAAAAGAAGCAACCTTATCCACACTCTAGAGGTGCCAAATAAACCGACTAAGAATCAGTAACAATCAATTTATCCTCGTGTCTACGAGATTAGCATTTGAACTGGATGGCCAACAGCTAAAGTAACAATTATCTAATCCTGATTAACAACAAAAAACAAACAGAATAATTCTTAAGAAACTAGTAAAGGAAAACCAACAGAATACTTTTAGTAGATAGATGAAATAAGAAAATATTAAACCACCAGAGGGACGATCATATTGTTCCTGCTCGGAATAAGATTAAAACTGGATTAAATTTAATCAGTGAAGAAGAAGAAGAGACTCTCGTACCTTGAGCTGATAATATTTGACATTTTGCGACTTTGGTTTGTCTTCTTGGTTTTCTTCAACGGAGGGATTGGGGAACGAATTTGCAGTGGATTTAGCGCGAGAGCTGCTAAAAGCAGTTGTGGAGGCAACAGAATCAATGGCGGCTCGCCACTCAGCATCTCCATCTTCCTCTCCACTACTAGTACTGCCACTGTAACTCATCAAATCTGTTTAGCTCTTCTGTGTTTGCTACTTCAACGGGGAGACGTTTGCTTTCTCTTCCTAATGACGGAGAAGGGAAAAATGAACCTTTGGAAGCGCATCCGTTACCTTCATTTTACCTTTTTCCCTAATTCCAAGTATGGGTCTTAGAATTACTAAAACCATAACTAAGCCTAAATATTGTAACTTATTACGTTTGGCCTCTTTACTTGGGGCAAAATAACACTTGGACCCCTTCAATTTTCATATTTATCCCACCGCCACCTATGCAAACCCTCAAATCACACATTATTAATTATCAAATAACTTTGAGTTCCCCTTTCAAGGGAAGCAACGCATAGAATTTTCAACCTAAAAGAAAAGAAAAAATACTTTTTTTTTTCCCAAATACCTTACAAAAATTTAAAAAATAACTATTTAAGATTAGTAAAAATTTCTTATAAGAATAACTCGATTTTAGACGAATAAATTGGCCTAAACAGCTAAACTATTAGTGTAGGCATCAAAAACCTTGGTACATTAACCAAATAACCTTCTTTCTCAAATAGACTCTATACAAAACAACTATAAAAATAAATTTTAATTTTCAAATTCAAATTCAAAATTTTCCCAATAAAAAATTCGACAAAACTTACCATCAATTATCCTCATCTTTTTTACATTTGAGTGAGGTAATCTTTTGGAAGGCATTCAAAAGTTGAAAGAGTTTACTGAATTGAATATTACTGAATAAATCAAGCATGTTTTTGAAATTTCATATCACACCGCAGAATGCACAGATTAAAATACCGGTGGAAAATTGATGCATATATTAGAAGAAACTAATGACAACTGCAGGGAAAGGAAGCGCGATGGTCGGTGCTTCCTTTCCCTGCAAAATCACAAAGATGGGCGGCTGATTATTTAGCAGAGCATAATACTTGCATCGGATTAACGAGACAAAACGTTTGACCATCATATATTCACACCTTCAATTACAAATAACCAGCAAATTTTGGAAAGTGCATCTTCACATGCAACATTTAGATGAAAGCCCCACGCAAGCCAGTGGCCAGATGGGCAATACACAGTTCTGCTAGAGTTCATCTTCGGATTCCGCAGAGGAGAGTAAGCGTGACAAGTAATCAGACCCTTGATTCAGGATTGGATCTGATTTGCAGGGTGGAACAACTCTTCTACGCATTAGTGTCTCTATTACTGGATACTTCCTTTTCCGCCCACCCCTTGGTCTTGATCTAAATTGTTCATCAGACTCTTCAAAATCTCCCTGAAAATTGAACCAATCACAGAGAGGCAATCAGCTCTCTCACTTGCCATCCAAGGCAGAAAGTTGCCCTTATAAGATTGCTATCAATTTGTCGTAAAGGCAGCTTCAACTAAGACACTTACATGAGTATAGAGGTGGCGTGCCGATCTCTCATGATGATCTCTAACGTGCTTGAATGAAAATTTCATGCCACAACCAGGGAAGTTACAGTGGAAAGGCTTATGCTCCAAGTGCACCGCTTTGATGTGCTGATTGAGGTTTGACATCTGTAATCATTTAGATGGAACATATTCATCAGTACAATACTATACTATTCATTGCAATATGGTAGACTGATTAAGAAAACTATATCTTCAAACTCGTTAAGGAATATCCCTCCACAATCACGGAGAAAGTCCTGTCAAAGCTAATGGCTCCTTACAGTGGAAAATGTGCGAGGACAACCATCAAAGCTACATTTTATTCTCTGAGATGAAACACCAGCTTCATGCATGCGGAGGTGGCGCTTAATGTTCTTCTTCAGCTGCCTGGTCCCACATTTCTCACAAATAATATGTTGGTGGCATGAACGAACATGTTCCTTAAGACACTGTTCATTTGTAAAATATTTCATACAGCCAGGTTCTGTACAGAATGCCTCCACAGTCTCCAACTTAACTGAATTTCACAAAGAACCTCCTTTCAGATTAGAGACTAGCTAACATGGATAAGTACCTCAGCATCAAAAGTAACGAAACAAACATATAACAAAGTATTTACGCATAGGACATACCATGGGAATCCTCATGTTTTCGCAATTTCGAGGCAAATTTGAACAGCTTTCCACACCCAATTTCGGGGCAGACATACTGCTTTGGACTCTCTTCATCAATAGATGAAGGCTCCTTGTGAAATTCTTTCATGTGTCTATTCAAGTTACCTTGAAAAGCAAATCTGCGCTTGCAGTTATCCACAGAACATTCAAACAGTTTCCCCTCATGCTGAAGCAGGTGCCTCGTCAAGTGGTCCTTTCTTCGGTAGCTGGAGTGACAATCATCCACTGGACATGTAAAAGGTCTCTGTGACAGAAGTGAAAATACATGATACTTATGTTTAGAATCCATTGGAATATTACTAGTCCATTCAGAAGCAATAAAGCAAAAGAAAAACCTCAAACCTCGACGCTAAAGAAAGCGTGATTGAGGCTTGCTTGATGGATCTTCTCAGGAGGTCCCCCTACCTGATACTAATCCAGCCAAGCTTAACATTTGGCCTCTCGCATTTTGGAGTTCTTTGTGTGGGATCCAATGCTTCACGCCTAACAGCAACAAATCCAGGAACCAGAGCAAAACATATCAGTTAACAAAACTCATCAAACAAGTCAACTGGAGCGAGATACTATTGGAGGCAAATAGTCACAAACCACACAAAACTGGCACGTATTGCTATATTTTCACCAAAATCAGATTTGGCCCCGAATACCTTTTTCGTTTTTAGGCATCCAGGTGAGAAATACTTTGGCTGAATGATCTAACAGAAAAATATTCAACAACAAAAATAATTTGGCAGACTGAAAGAGAAAAAATAATCAGAATTATATGAATTACCTCGAGTGAGTGGCTTTGCATATGCTGCCTCAAGTAAGCAGGCTTTTTAAAACTAACACCACATTCATGACAAACATTCATCTTTGAACCACCGTGTGTTTCCCCCTTATCCTCTTCCACCTGCTTTACCTCATCCTATTTCGAGTTAAGAAAAAATTACAACTTTCACTTTCCCTTTCCCCAACCCCAAAATAATAATAATAATAAAAATAACAACGAAATACAGAAGAGCCCGTTTTCCCAGACCAGACCAATCCCAACCCACAAGATAAAGAAATTAGGGTAAGGTTGAACGGTGAAGGAACCTGATGGTGAGAGAGGATGTGAGCGGAGATGAGAGACTTCTTGGATCGGCATATGCCACAGTATTCGCAATAGTATCTGCGTATATCTCTGAATATGACTGATCTACTCTCCCCTTCTACCATATTTCTATCTCACAATCGAGAGATGAACATTGGCACGGAGCTCCGAGCTTGGCAGGAAACAGCGCCGCAGCATTCAGCTAAATATCAAGGGAAACACAGAAGATGAGTTGTAGCTCTGCTTTGACCCGTTTTAGGGTTCAGAATTTTTTTAATTAAATAACCTTTAATTATTTAGCATAGGCTTAATTATAAATTTTTTATATTATTTTACACAGTATAATTAAATATTTTTAAACCAATAACAAACAGTGTCATTGAGGCCGAGGGCTGCAAATCTATATATATATATATATATATATATATATATATATATAAAATAGGAGTTACAAAAGTTTTCTGTTATGACATTTGGCATTCCCCTGTATTGATATTAGGTACTCTGAATATATATAGATTTTTTTTTAATATTAGGATATATAGATTTTTTTTTTTAATATTAGGATTATCTGAATTCAGATAAGAGAAGTTCAATGAATTCAAATAAGATAAAGCTAATCAGAATTAATAAATTCAGATGAGATAAAACTAATCAAAATTATCTAAATTCAATGAATTTAGATTTCTGAGGCTTACTTCTCCTATTTAAGAAGACATCTTTCAAAGGTTAACTGAATAAGGGAAAATCACCATGGCGTGGGTGATGTTGGAAGCATTTTTGCCTTTGCGAATCATTGCGGGCATGCTGTGCATTATGGGCAATGCTCAGTATTTCATTCACAAAGCCACCCATGGTGTTTGTTGAAATATGCTTCCAACATAATTAAAACAGATGTGGGATTGGAAGGCATCAGAGATTGTTGTTGGAGCAAGAAGGGGCATGAGTTTGGGGCCTGCAGGGATTTTTGCAGGTGTCAGTGAAGGCAAGGCAATTTGGTAAGCAAGAGTCTACGATTACACCTATTCAAAATAGGCAAAAGTCCTGCTTTTGGAAGCTGCAAGATATTGATGAAGAGAAGGTAACTAAAGAAAGGAGAAAGAGCCTAAGCCTTAGTCCAAAATCCAGAAAGCCCAATGCCAAGATTCAAGCTTCAAGGCAGGCTGCTACAACAATTGCATCAAGGAAGACTCTAAAGAAAGAAGATGCAGTTGTAAATTCCATACACCCAAAGAAGTTGTTTAAAGACCAGTAAGAAGCCACCGAGACTAGGCAGGGTTGTTGCAAGTCGGTATAATTAGAGCACAAATCAGGCGCCAGCAAGGTCTTTGCCAGAAAATGATCAGGATGAAAGCAAGAGATGTGATAGGAAACGCTCTTTATTAGCTGGAAAGTCGCGTGCTACACAGTCAGAAATCAAGACCAAGGATCTTCTGAGATATATAAAGTCAGTCGTTGTGAGTGAGGACAGCAGCCTGATTGTTGGCTTCAAGTTGCTTTTCTAGCTTCACAAATCAAAATAAGATATTACCACCAGAAGTTTGTCACTGACACTTCGATTTAAAACCTAAACAAAATCAACAAATAGAGCAGTCATCAAGCACATCCATGCCCTCTTCCTGCGAGTATCGAAATCTAATATAATAAAACCAAAATCCTTGAATCATAAATGGCAGCACAAAAAATAATATCTACAAAATCATGCTACTAGTGGGCCTGAATTAAACCAAAATCTGTTAATTAAACCAAAACCTTATCATAACATTAACATTTTAACAACTACACATCTTCACAAAGCTACGCACTTTCAATGAAGAAGCAATTTACCCATACACAATAAAATGCCATTAGCCCACAACGAGTGAAAACACAAAGCATTTACAGTTTAATGCTACCTGTCAACAACAGCCATCGGAAACTAACTTATCAAAACAAAGCTCAAGCATCCGTGGTAGATTCAACGTCTTCAAAAACAATGCAGAGAATGTGAGTCGCATAGGGGAAAATTTAACTAGAGGGATGGAAATGTCGATGGCGGAGTGGCTTGAGGTTGGGTTTTAGAGGGCTAATTGAAGTGGTGGGAGTGACGGGTTGAGGTTGGGTTTCAAATGTGGAGTCGCAGGGGGTGAGGGTTGAAGAAAGGCTAGCTCCGTACAGTGAGAAGAAAGGGATTTGAAGAGCAGTTGACCATGAGAAGGCAAAGAAATGCTGGGATTTGGAGAGCGGTGTCCAGGATGAGTTCTGTTAATCCAAATTCTTAGGAGCACACAGTGGAGTTGCAGAGAAATATGCCGGCAGGGGTAATGGCCACAGTTGAATGAGTGAGTGAGATAAACTTCAAATTAATTATCAATCAAAAAATATATATCAGAGCTGATGTTTAATCCAATCAAAAAATTTTTGACTGTCGGGTATGTTTCAGAGCCAGAAAACTCAAGTAGATCTCAGTGATTTTGGGAAACGAAATTGATGAGAGAAAACAGAGAATTCAAAAATTAAACCAGAGAATGAAGTAGAAATCGAGAGTTGCATGGATGATTACTAGATCAACAGTTTCATTCTTGATCTCTTCAAGACTGATATTCTTATCTCCACCCATGTTGGTGGCAGTCTCAACAGCTTCACCTCACGGCAGAAGGTGCAGCGGCAGCGGCGGACAACGAAAGTTCAGCCTCCAGCAAAAGCAAAAGAGTGGAATTAGGAGAGGATGAGGATAGAGAAAAAGAGATGAAAACGAAAGATACTTCCTCAACTGACCCTTTAATTTCTCCCCCTCTCCCTCTCATTCTGTCCCTACCCCTTCGGCCCTACACTTAGCCACAAATCTATTATACACAAAACAAAAATATGAAAAATTAATTATTTAATTATTTATAAAATTTTTATCTTTAATAATTTTTTCCATCAATATAATTCTTAATAAAATTATAATTTATTAAATAATTTTTAACTTTCTTTTCTAATATAAGACATCAAGAATTATATTTCCACCCACACAAAAGTGTGTTTTAATCTTTTTTCCCTAATTTGAGCAAGAATTATATTATTAAATTTTTGCCATTGCGATTACTTGACCAAGTTTAATTTGAAACAAAAATTCTTTTATGTTGAATTGTTTTAGACTGGCAGCAAAATGGATAAAATCCTTGACTAAATAAGAATGAGAAATTTTAAATAATAAACGGTAAGAAGATAGATTGAATTTATCATTTTAATTTTTGTTCTTTTTAATTTCTCATTTTTCATCTTTTTGAGAATTCCATATCTATACATTTCATCCCTCCAAAAATTTGAAATTTTCTTTTTAAATATTATGGTTATATAATTTGATTTTAAAAAAAATTAAAGTAATCTGAATTTTTTAATTTTTAAAATATTAGAAATATCTTCTTATTTAAATTATTTTTAAATGTAAAAAAATTATTAAAATTATCCCGTACAACGTACAGGCATCGACCTAGTTTAAAGTAAAAAACAATAAAATTTTTAAACTAAATAGTCAATGCGAAGTGTTAGTGGAGCACTGCTGATTTTTTTAATATTATTCAAACAGATATTTGAAATTTATATATTAATTTAATTTAAATAGATCTATATTTATATAATTATATTCATTAGCTTAATTTGACTATCCGTATTTAATGTATTAATGTAAGTGTTGAAAATATTGTTAAAATAATTTCTTTTTTGATAAATTGATAAATTTAATCCCTAAACTTTTTTATTTTAGTATAGTTGGTCCCTATTCTTTTTTTTTTACTTCATATATCCTTTATCTTTTTTATTTTGTCACATGAAATCCTTCTAACCACATTCTGACATATCAACCCGAAATCAATAGTTCAACTCTGATGTTGACCCATTAATAAAGGGCAAATTTGGTATATTACTGTACACCTTAAATATATAATTGAAAACTGGAAGAAAATCAGGGGCTAAACTTGGTCTTCCTCATCGGAGGCAAATTTGAAGCCTCCTCGCTACAACTTAAAATCAAGCCACATTCGAATGATGCCAAGTGCATTTGAAGAGTAAGATGACCAAAGATCAAGGTGCGAAGAGTTGAAAAGCAAATTCCTCGATAACCCACCAACTTTCTACAGCTGTGAGCTTGCAACTATTATTTGGACCTCATGGACAGATCAAAATCTAGCAAGGCAATCTGTAGCCTTTGAAAACAATGGGGTGAGTTTTTAAAAAATATATGTAGTGGTTGATACTTTATGATTTTTTTTTTTTTAATTTGCAGGTTGGCCAAAAATGTCGGTTGTTTCAGTGGGTTGATCGTCCAGTGACAAAGCAAAGGCTATCATATCATACCTGGCCTACTAAGAAGGATAAGGAAAATGGAAGTAGAAAGGACCTCATTTCAAAGAAGACGAGTAGCTTTCAGGAGTACTATAATTCTGTCTTGGTTTTTGATAGTCTTGTTGTGGTTATCAAAAAACTAGAACAAATGTTGGTTTGATGAATAGAGCTTGGAATTCTTTGATGAATAGAGCAAATGCTAGTTTTTTATTATATATTCTGAACTTTGAAAGAAATTTATGTCTATGTTTTATTGATGATGGTGTATTAGACTATATAAGTAGGCATCATCTATATGCATTAGATTATGACAGTTGCAGGGTTACCTTAACTTGTTGGAATTTATAGTATTGTAGCTTGTTGGAATTTCTAATATTGTAATTATGTGTATGTTGTTTTTGTTAAACTTGACTATGAATTCAAGTTCAAGTTAGATTCCAAAAGCCTCTTATTTTGCCTTTATTAAGTAGTATTTTAGTAAAAACATAAATGATATTTAATAGATGGTGGTTGATGGGAGTTGTAAAGGATTAAATGTGAAGTTAACATGACAATTGTTGTTAATGATTCACAGAAGATTTAGAATGAAAATTTCATATTTCCATAGGTTTATAGGCACCCATGCCCTAACCACTAACCATCTGCTTGCAGCAAATTGCTATCTTTCAGCCATACAATCACTAACCATCCATCTGATGCCTAACAATAAGCAAGATCTAAATGTCACTAGCTTCAGCCCAAAAAATGTACAAAATAAGTAGGTATTTGCTCAAAATGCCTAATCTCAAAATATGGATATCTACTTCTATTACTTCCCAAAAAAGAGCAACATACAACTTTTACATATGATCATAAAACCCATATCTCAATCCAGCTTCCTTGTAACCATGTTCATTATACTTATCTTATACTGTAGATATGAACCCAGATATGGGTACTTAACTCTGTTGTGGCCAACTTCTCCACACTGGCTGCATCTTGTTGGTCTCTCCTTACCTTTTTGTTCTTCTTAGAACTCTATAAAACATAAAGTAGTTTAAGTCAGTAAAAGTGCAAATCAACTAAATAAAAGCATAACAATATGATTATAACAGTCATGAATTGTACCTTATCATTTTCATTAACCTCTTCATGGGACTGATCATTTGGGCCATCACAATTAGTTGATGGACTTTTGTGAGTTTTACTTACTGGATCTACACAAGCTGAAGATCCATGAGAACATTGGTCTGACTGGGTTTTCTTATGAACAAGGCTTGGTCACATGGAAGCTGAACTTGGCATTTTCTTCTGTTATACCTAAGTTACCCATATTTACCATACTTGTTTAAATTATGGCCATGTGTGCTTTGAATTTCATATGGCACACTTTGGACACTTTCACCATGAAGATTGTTTTTCGAGCCCAAGTGGCATATCTATTTGTTCAACAGTGGCTTGTGTTTGAATTGGACACTTTCTTGCATTATGTCCAGGTTTTTCATATTTTCTACATTTGTTAATACTAAACCCAGCCCTACTTATCCTATGAGATCTATCATCAAGCTTCTTGTTGCTTTTTTCCCCACTCTGGCCCCTTTTTTGTCTTGGACCTTCCAGGTAACCTAATATTTCTAGTGTCATAAATGGCTTTTTGTTTGAAGCAAGCAAGTTGTTAGGCCCATTTGTGGGGCAAACAATTGATCCATAAGCCTTCTTATAAGTTTCAATACTGTAACATTAATCCACAAAATCCTCAGGGTTTTCTCTTAACTTCGCTATGGCAGCTACAACATGCATACAGGGGATGCTTGATATATCCCATTTTCTACAAGAGTAAGTTCTCATCCCTATATCCACTACAAACTACTCATCATTTGATTGGCTTACTTGGAAATTAGTATCGTCTATATAAGATGTAGACCTATTTGTTGAAGCCTTCTTTACTGTTTCCAGTCTCTTGACAATTACTGGGAAAATATTTCCTTGCCATCTTGAAATCTACTTCCTATTCTTTCGTTGTTTCAGCATGATGTTCACCCTTATTCTTTCTAGAAACATCAAAATCGACTTTGACCTTGCATGTAGAAGATGCCTATTGAAGGATTCACAGTGGTTGTTCAACAAAATATCACATTTGGTGGTTTCTCTGAAGTGAGATCTGCTCTAAAAGTTTAGACAGGTGTATGCTTTCAACCAATTATAAGTAACCTCATCAAAGTCTTTTAGTGCATGCATTCTGCCTCAAATTTGTTGAGGTATGTTGATTTAGCACATTTCCATAGTTGATCCTTCAATTTGTCTTCTGGATGTGATTTTTGAAAATTGTTAAGCAGGTGGCGGATACATTGTCAATGTTAAATTTCAGGCAGTAACTGTTGAACAACTTGAATTAATCCCTATAAAAATAAACAAAACAAGTAATTAATTATTCTCTAAGTCCAAAAAGAGGGAATTAAAATCAGTTTCAGGCACTTTTCAATACCTTCTGTCTGTCAGACATGAACACCACTCTTCGGGTTTATATATTTCAAGATCTTCTATTAGGCCTTCAATAAACCACTTCCATGTTGATGTTTTCAGCTTCGGTTACTACATAACCCACTGGGAAAATACCATTATTTGCATCAACACCTACTGTTGTTAACAACATCCCTTTATAGGGTCCCTTTAAAAATGTCCCATATAGGCCAACAATTGTTCTACATCCAGCTTTGAATCCTTTTCTAATTGCATCAAGGCATACATATATCCTTCGGAATACATCATTTTTGGTGTCCTCATTCTCTACTATATCAATGAAAATTGTTGTCTCGGGATTGCTTCTCATCAACTCTTCACAATAACTCCACAATAACTTGCATTGGTCTTTATATTTTCCTTCAATTAATAGCTTTATCTCTTGTCTTGTTCTATAAACCTTCTATTCTGAAATGTCCAAAAGCAAATCTTTGTTTACTTTGTCTTGAAACCTATCCACCTTGACTCCATTCACAAATCTAAACTCATCAATGTATTTAGCTGTAAAGTACTTTGCATTTGCTAGATGGTGATTCAAGCTCCTTGAACGATTATACTTATCTTGTAAAGTTCTTATTTGAAATGAAGGAGTATCCCCCACCTTATAGCCATAGACTGTCCACTTACAGTTATGTCCTTTACAACATGCCCTCACCTTTTCTTTATCATTCTTCTTGAAAAAAACTTCTCTACCATACATGATTCTATGGTCTATTATTGTAGTTTTAAGGTCTTTTTTGGTGTTAAATAGCATGCCTACTTCAAAAACAGGATTTTGTCCATTCCTCCCATTATTAAATCTCACTGTCTTAGCCCTCTTGTTGCCTGGCTGCTCATCATCACTGGTAGAATGTCCATCAAAATAGTCATTGTCTGTATCCTGCATGTTGTGTTCCTCTAGGCCAAGTTCAACATTCTTGTTTACATATTCTTCATTTTTACAAAAAGCTTACTTGTATATCCATGTTCTTCGTGGACCTTTGATACTACCTGTCTTTTTTTCATGCTTTTTGTTTGTTCTTAGCTAATTTCTACAATTGTTTATGCATGTTCAGCAATCCAAGTTATGGTTACATCATCAAGCTTTTCAATATTTACTTCCAAACTTGCCACATCATCAGAATTTTACACCACTTTGGTCTTCCCATTCAGTTTACTAATTTCTTTATCAATCTCATCATAATCATCCTCATATCTTTGATTAATGAACACTTCAAACAAGTCATCATTATCACCACTTAGAGGATACTTTAAATCATCAAAGTATTCACCCTTGGAATAAGTGACATTCATCACATCATCTGATTCTGACTCATCACTCATCAAATTCTGTTCCTCTCCCCTATTTTCAGCTTTAGTCATTTCAACTTTTGTCTGTCTTTTCAACTCACCATGTTGCTTCTCATTATTACACACAATAGGGACTGCAGAACTAATAATCTCATTTGGTAGCTCAACTTCAATCTCAATGGCCTTATCTCCTATTTGAAGTATATTTTTTATTTGTTCAAAAATTGCTGCTTGTATATCCATAGAAGTTCCCCCAATTGTAGAGTCAACATAAGTTGATGAAGTAGGAAGTTTAAGCTCTTCTATTCTCTGAGAAGGTAAGTCTATTCCCTTAGTAGGCAAGTCATCATTGATCAAGGTATCTCTTTCAGCTGGTAAGCTACTATTGATCAAGATTTCTACTTTAGCTGAAAAATTTAACCTATGTCTAAAGACATTCAAATTGTCCACTATAAACCAATCCTCCTTCATCTCTATTGTATTAAACCATAGATATAATTGCACTATCCATAATATGTAAACAAAGTCATTTCACATTAACAAGTAACACAACATTTATGCAAGCATGAACCAGAGTAGAGGGACTTACAAAATATGGATAGCCTTTAGAGATGCAGAATTTTTCTAGTGCATTTTTCAGAAATAAAGGAGCATAATATAGGACATAGACTCCACAATCTTCCCCATTTATCTGTTGTGAAACCTAATAAATTATTTGACTCCTAATTAGTACAACAATATCATGCCTTATATAAGAAAGGTAAAAATGCATATAAACTGTAAAAGTGTCACTTGCCTTGGGTATCACAAGAGGAATTTTTATCACTGTACTTCTATCCACAGGCCTACCTTTTGTTTTAAATATGTCCAGCACAAAACTATGCACAATATAGAAATATAATTCTAAATATTACAGTATCTAATTGCTTCATATTAAAAAAAAAAGAACAAAACCAATAAGGCAGCCTAATATGCGCTCTTATTTTAAGCTCAAATATGTGTTTTGTAGATTGAAGGGAATCCAATAAGACCATGCATTAACTCCTTGACTCCGATTCTTCATCAAAGTTGCACAATATCAATAGAGACCAGTAAGACCTATATAATCACATATAAAAACAACCTAATTAACAACCTATGAATGTCATTGTGTCTATTAATCTCTTTTACCTTAAAATGGACAAAAATTATAATAAACCTAAGCCACATACCATAGAACAATAGGTACAGTAATGCATTTCATGGAAAGAATATCTTTTTTCTTCATCCAATCTAACTCTTTTTCTTTATTGATGCATGTATATATGTAAAACTATAATGAGTCAATATGTATAAATGTAGTTCTCTTCTCATCAGGAAGTTCATTCCATATTTTCTTGTAAAATTCACTACTCCCATTAAAAAACTTGAGGGCAAACCAACAACTTTATGGACATGTGCAAATTGTAAAGAATCTTACTTCAAGTAGTGCTCAACAATTTACGCATCCTTTGCAAAATTCTCCCATATTGGCTGCAGTTCCTTGAACAGCTCTGACTGTGCACACAAAGCTTTGTAGCTTCTTTGATACCTTTTCTGTGCATCTTTTATAAAGATGGCAATATACCCGCTTAAACTGGGGACCCAACCCGGCTCGGCCTGATTGGACTGGGGATTCCCCAATTTAAGTGGGGACGAGTCTGGGGGTAGGCTTTATTCCTCGATCCACTAATCAAGGACGGAGATTGCATATATTTTACATTATATGTATTTTAATTTTATATATTATATTATATATATAGATTATATATGTGTGTTGTATATATATATATATATATATGTATATAAAATAACAAAAAAAAGAAGAGAAGAGGAAAAAAAGAAAAAAATATAAATTATTAATTTTACTTTTACTAATTTTGTAATATAATTAATAAGTGAACCATTAGAAACCAAAAAAAAAAAATGAAATGATTAAAAAGTTTTGAATAAAAATATATCGGAGGCTAAACAAATTTTCTAAAAAAAAATCTTAAAAAAATTTTCCAGGCCCATGCGGCCCCACTGGGCTGGGACCGGGGATTGTTTTGTCCCTGACGGGTCAGGGATCCCCACCTTTTTTTATGGCGGGGATAGAAAAACAAGAGGTATGCGAGGGCAGAGTTAGGATTTCTAGTCTCCGACCCCGTTGCCATCCCTAACTTTTTAGCATTACCTTGAATCTATTCCAGTTTCGTGTGTTTAGACGGCGGTAGTACCCCGTTGTTTTACGCATTTGAGAGGTTAAAGTACCGGGGCAAAATTGTTGATGCATTTACCCGAGTGAAAAATAAAATGCTAATTTTGCCCTTTATTAATGGGTAAACATCGGAGCTGAAATGTTGATTTCGGGCTGATCCGCCAGAATGTGGTTAGAAAGACCTAATGTGCCAAAAAAAAATATAGAGGACCTATAAAGTTAAAAAAAAGAATGGGGACCAACCATGCAAAAAATGAAAAAGTTTAGGGACTAAAATCACCAATTTGTCTTCTTTTTTCATCGCTACAATTTTTACTCAAATGACTTTATTACTCTTTTTAAAGACATGTAAGTGTCTTGCATTATATGAAGTTAGAACATGTTTTATTTTTTTTCCCTACGAACTAAAATGGTAGTTAAATAATTATAAAGTTAATAATTTTAATTTTGAAAGATATAAGAGAATACTGATAATACAAAATATAACAATTTAGGAGTATAAACTGAAATTGTAAGGGTGTGAATTTACACCCCCTTCTTGTTTATATTTTTTAAATAAATATTATTTTTTATTTTCGATAACTAGTTTTTTAATATAAAGAATACAAATTTTATTAACCCATTTAAATTTAGTATTAACCTTTTTAATTCTAAGGTTAAATTAGTAACTTGACAATGCTCAAATGTTATATACATATATGTACAGAAGGAGTTGGATATATATGTAATAAGAAAAATAAAGGTATTATAAACATGGCCCAACAATTAGGGGGAAAAAATAATGAGATAGTTACATGAGTTAATTAATATTGTTACTTTTCTAATCAAATGTATACACTAAATGTGAAGAAGGGATAGAAGAGTCTTAATATATATTTAAAGAAATTCTTTATTTTTTTTCTCTCTTCTCAACCTTTTAATTCAATTGTCCATATTTAATTGAGATTTGTAAAATTTATAATGAATGGACAAGACTTTATCAGTAACATAATATCACCCTTTTGTGAGGTCTAGATTTATTTGGTCATCACAAACAATTTGGTAAATTTACATAATTATTTATTTACTTTCATATTTCTTCTCTATATTTTGTATGTCTCCTCGTGTTTTGGGTGTGATAGTCTCATCTTATTCCAACGCAGTGCAAACCCCTTTTTTGCCCTTCTATTTTGCTCCACTCTTAGTGTTTTTTTGGAAAATTCTCCTCTCCTTCCTCATTTCTCCTCCTTTCTATGGGTATATTATGTTTTATTGCAAGAGATTACTAAAAAGATTGTTGTTGGCATTAGTAAATTATTTGAAATTGGGAGCATTCTATTATCATATTAGACGGCAAGGACGTCCTTCCTCCTGGACTTGGGTGGATTTCGGTTCTACCCAACTGATATTGGGCAGATTATGTACTATCTGAAACAAAAATATTGGAAAATTGCAAACTAATGGGCACTTGCTGCTGTGACATAGATCAATGGTGTAGATATCGATACAGATCGCTTTTTGTTCAATTCTTCTTTGCTTATTCACATCAGGGTCTTTGTCTATTAATGATTTTCGTGAGCCTTTCTTTTTGTCAGTTTTTTTTTTTGTTTTTCTCGTACATTTATGTGAAAAACTGGGAGTTGGATTGAATTATTAGATACGGATTCCTATTGCTTCTGATCTGGTGAGGCATTATTTTGGTAACTTGCAGTTTGATTTCGGAGCTGTAAAAACGGCTTATTTGATTGTAGCCATCTAGGATTTTGGTTTCGTCTGCCCAGGGAATATATCTAAGTGGCCTCTGTAATCAGGTTGTTCTTAAACAAGAATTGTATTATTTACTTATTCAAGTTCCAAGTTTTCTTTCGAGCACCTTGTACCCTCTGCTTTTTATGTATTCAACGAAGAGGAAAGGTTATCTTATCTTGATTTTACCATCTTGGGTAGCGATGTCAGTGAAGAAGATTAATTTTCCATTTATCTTTTAAGGGTTGGGTAGAATTGCACAATCAAAATATACAAGCACCATCTCTCGTTTTAAGGTGTAACTTTTATTCTACTAGCATGCTCTCTTCATCACTTCGTGTTGCCTGTAGAGTGCTTTAATTTGGTTTTCAAGTCAAATAATAATCTCCATAGCCTTGGTTATCAATGGTTGATGTTGTAAAAAAGTAGAATTATCAAGAACATTTATAGGAATAAACAAGAGTTATTGTGCAGAAGGATGTTGATTTACTATGATTTTGACCTTGCTGTGTCTCAAATTAGAAAATTCGATCCAAAACCCTTTATAATTTAGATTAGGATAAATGGTAAACATAAAACCTTTTTTTGGGGGGTTAAATATAACTAATGAAAAATAATTGGTGGATTTGGATTCTATCATGAAGGCCTTAAAACATTCTCCATGAAGCATGATCTACTATTTTTTCTTTTATTATTGTTTATAAAATTGATAGCCCTCTTATATTGATCAAGGCTACAATTGTCTCTATTTATTTGTTTTTCATATTAGTTAGCATTTTGTACAAATTTTTTTCCTAATTAGTGGTTAAATAGATTGATCTATTTTTATTTCCGCACGTAGCATTTTGTTTTATAGGTTCTTTTTTAAAATTATATGCATATGCGGGGTTATGTGATAAATCTCTTTGATTGCATGAGCAAATCCGCATCGACGGTGTGTTTTTTAATGCAAATTTTTAATCTGATTTTATCTATCATCTTCTTTATTCGCTTATTTTTTGTGTGGAGAAATAATGAAATGCATAACTGAATCTATATATTGGAAAACCATATGAAATGTGTTTTAGGTACAAAAGGAGACTGTTTAAGTAGATTTTGAGATATCTTCAGTGGTGATGATGGTTTGGCCTTCAGTGGATTATTATGCACTGAAGGTGATTTTAAAGATTTGGCATTTTAATTTTACTTCAAAATTTACCTTTTATTCTATTATAATTGAGAATAATTTCTATTTTGTTTGTACTTGATTTGCTTATTAATAAATGAAAGAATCATAAAAAGGATAAGAAAAGAAGAAAAGCCAATCCTTTTGTTTACCTTGTGCTATTAGTTTTTTGCAGGGTTTAATTTGTTGTATTCATGTGCATTAAAAATTTAAAATTTTCCAAAATAGCAATGCGAGTACGGAAGTTGTTTTTTTGAGAATCCAAAATGGAAATAATAGTTGAGATTTTGAATATTTATTTGTACTTTGGTGGTTATAGTCCTCCCGTATTTGGAATTCAAGAAAATAGTGCTCATTTCATTGTTGTGAGGTATGGTAAGGATATTGCAAATACTAAATATTTTGATTGGATTAGGTACTTCAGTTATATGTGAATTTGATTGTTTCCTAGTAATATAATAACTTCAGTAATAATAAAGAGTCTTAATTAGACTGAAGTGGATGTAAAAGAATTTGGTGCATAAGCAATATTTGGAATTCTTCATAGGCATAGAAAGCATTTGGAGAAGTTAAGGCCATCTTCAGTTACTGAGCTCCTTTTGTGGAATGATTGTGGTCACATTTTAGAAGGGTTGGTCACAAACTTCTTTGTAGTTTATCTCAATGTGAGAGGCTACGAAAGGAAGATTAGCAATATTTTTGTAAGTAGCAAATCTCGTACTTTCCTGTCATGAACTAGAATAGCTAATTCAGATTATACAGAAACAATAGTGCCATTAATGAAAATGGGTCGTTTTTCTTGTATTTAAGGTACGGTTTCAATTTTCGTTGTTTCTCGGAGATCAGTTGGTTGTTTTTTCTCAATTCGAATTTGGATTCTAGATTGTCATTTTCGGGATATTTTTATTATTTGGTTTTAATTTTTGGATTGAGATTTATTAGATGTTTAAACACAGGGTTTCACTTACGGAATTCGAATGATAATAAAGTATTTAGTTCGATATACAGATAGTTCTGCTCTTTGGATCCTCCTTCTCCCATTAAGCAGGGTTGAAAGAAGAGTGTTCAAATTAAATGGCAGAATTGAAACTAGGACTTCTTCTCTTTATTAGTATTGATTGATTTTGGATGTTATTTGAAAAGATGTTAACTTATATGCCCTCTATCTGTTAGTAAGGAAAGTGGTTAATTCAATCTGGTGATTGAAATCATTGGTTGGATTGGATTGGTTGTATTGGAAGCACTTTTTGAAGTGCTAATTACAATATATTTATTTTAGACTGTAATCAAGTAATTTAATGATGGATCAGATAATGTTACTGCTAATAAGGCTGAATTCCAGTAGCATCAGAAGTTAGAGAAGCTTTACATATCTACCCGTGCCACCAAAGTAACTTGTCCTTCTGTACCTTTATTTGTTTAATTTTGTTATTATTTATCTATGTGCTCTGAAAAAAATCAAGTAAATCTTGTGGATACAATTTCAGCAAGCTACCTATTGGTATTGTTGTTTATGCGCCATATTTACCCAGTTAGATGGGTTGTTTACTAAAATTTTAGCAATAGAAGGTGGCAATCAGTAATTTTGTGTTACCGAAATGAGCATTTTTTTCTTTTCCTTTCATTCAACCACTTATTATTATTATTATTATTATTATTATTATTATTATTATTATTATTATTATTATTATTATTATTATTATTATTATTATTATTATTATTATTATTATTATTATTATTATTATTTTAATTATGTTCAATATGATTTTTCTCCTTGGTTATTGTTTGGCTAACTTATCCATATAATGGGTTACTAACTTTTCAAAGATTAGCAGATGCTCCTACATTAGTCCTTGGATTTGTTATTTTCACGTACCTAAGATAATGGAATAGAAATTAACGTATTTTTGAGCTTGTAGATTTCACTCCTCGAATTCATTTTCCTTCTCTGTTTTTCTCCTAAGAAATTGTGAAAAGGAAAAGACTCAGGTACAGTCAATAATTGATACTCTTTATATGCAATGAAACTCTACAAAACTAAAAATCAATCTTCCACAACTGCAGATAACAGGCAAGTAAGTGGCTCTTCTTTGAAAGACTCATTATCATGAGGTATCACATGCTTACTAAGTTTTCCTCTTTGTTTTCTTCCAAATTGTTGACACTAGTGCAAGAGGTGCATGTTCATCTGGTTTTTGATGTCAGTCATAACATATATCCTATATTATGCTTTACCATGGAAGGGAAAATTGTATATTTCAGTGGGTTGTGACTAACACGAGACAATGAGCTAGACTCAACTAATTGACCCCTTTAGCGTAAGTCCTATTAAACTATGGTATAGGTACCAACAACACAATGAACAACATGTTTCATGGCTTTGTCTCTGAAATATCTAGAAGCTTCACCAATGGCTATGTGTTTCTTGATGATTTTTCCTTATCTCAATACATTCTCCAAGTATTTTTTGAGAGTTATTTCTTCCTATCTATTTTGCCTTTTAATCTGTAGGGGTTGTTCTCTTGCTATAAGTAGAAGGAAATGGATGCCAAACTTTGCATCACCATTTCAATATTTGAAAGCTCTAGGAATTCAGTTGTAGAATGGGATGTCCTTTGTAGGGGTGTACTTGAATCGAATCAAGTCGAACTTTAAGATAATCGAGTTGAGCTTTATTATTTTCACACAGGGCTCGAATTCAAGCTCGAGTTCGATTCGAATATCAAATTTTGGCTCGAGCTCGATTTGTTTAAAATAATTTAAAGCTTGAGTTCGATTCGAAATTCGATTATAATAAGATCGAATTTGAGTTCCAGCCCGAACTCGAATTTAAATAATTAATTTATAATATAATACATTATAAATTATATATTAATTAATTAATTAATTAATCAAACATATTCGCGAGTCTAATACTTAGATATTTGAATTCGACTCGTTTTGAGCCTAAATATAAGGTTTATATTCGAGCTTAAGTTTGATATTTCAAATTCAAGCTGAGCCCTTATTGAATCGAACCTAAACATATTCGATAAAAAATTCAATTCGTTTACACCCCTAGTCATTTGTGATATGGTATTACCTTTCCTTCTTGGAACAGTCATAAAAGGTTGGTTTCATTGAATTAAAGTGATATCAGAACCTTGTATTTCCTGTAGCACTATTACTGATTAACTGATCTTATTACGTTATTTTTTCCACATCACTGTTTATTATATTTCATTCTTATAGTATGATTCTATTTTCAATTCGATGGTATATTAATAAATATATATTCCAGCAAAAAATAGCTTTGAGAAGAAAGAAGCTAAGCTTCTCTTTGGCCTACACTAATTTATGTTGGTCTTATAGCTGAACCCTCGTGTTAAAGATAGGAGAAGGTCGGGGAGCAGTGGGAGGAAGAGAGAGAGAAAGATTGATTATGCTACAAGCAATCATCATGAAATTAGGAAGCTTTTGAAAAAGACATATATGGATTTTGAGAGATGTTGGGAATTAACCTAAAAGAAATCTCAAGAGTCAGTATTGTTAGCTTAGGCTTAGCTTGATCGGTGTGTGAATCATGTACTAATAAAGGATGAGTTTCTGCGGCTAAGCTTTTCTACAAATTTGATGTTTTACTTTTCTTTTTATTACATGTTTAGTATTTTTCACTAATATTTAAAAAGAACTTCAATGCTTGGTTTTTCATTATGTAATATTAGGTATGTCGATTTCAGGATTTGCACAACTTTGAGAGTGATCCTGTACAAAACCAATAAACCAAAAAAGGATGGATTATTTTGTGAACGAATTTTTGGACCTATAAAAAGTGAAATTTGTGCTTGTGGAAATTATAGAATAATCGGAAATGAAAAAGAAGACTTGAAATTTTGTGAACAATGTGGAGTCAAATTTGTTCATTCTCGAATATGAAGGTATCTAATAAGTTACATCAAACTCGGTGAAGAAGGTTTGACATTTTAATTCTACTTAAGAGAAATAATTTTAGGCTAAAAAAGAAAAAGATTAACATCCAATAATAGACTAGTCATGTATAGAGAGCCTAAGTCATTTGTCATTCATGAATAATCATTATTTAGATGAAATTTGGACATGTAAAAATCCAGAAGATGTTAATTATCCTTTCATTTTCTTGTGTAGAAAACACTCGTGCAACCTACCCCATCGATACATCCAAAATGCAAAAATTCTGTGTGTTGGTCCCCATCCAAAGAATGTTATACTCTTAGCTTGTGATGCTTTTGGTGTTCTTCCACCGATGAGCAAGTTAAGCCTAACACAGACTATGTACCATTTCATCAATGGATACACTGCTCTGGTATATTATGCATCTTTTAAACTATCTTTTAACTTAACTGAAGCATGCTCATGATGTGTTCTTACAAACAGAGGAACTTCTATTTTCATTTCTTTATTCCTTTCTTTTGATTTCTTCTAAAAATCGAAGTTCTATGCATTGAGATATATTATATATATAGGTTGCAAGCATAGAAGATGGCATAAAAGAACCTCAAGCTGCATTGCCAGCATTCTTTAGTGCAGCATTTATAATGTTGCATCCTACC
The DNA here is from genome assembly GCA_026120185.1 of Voacanga thouarsii. Taxonomy (NCBI): domain Eukaryota; kingdom Viridiplantae; phylum Streptophyta; class Magnoliopsida; order Gentianales; family Apocynaceae; genus Voacanga; species Voacanga thouarsii. The sequence goes on from JANUWF010001938.1 coordinate 1,143,472, forward strand.
AAGCATGCTGCCATGTTAGCTACAAAAATGCAGAATCATGGAGCAAACAAATGGTTGGTTAGATGGAAGGTAAGGAATAAGCAGTTGTACTGGTCTGTAGCATCATCTTTTTCATATATTTGAGATGCTAATGGGTAAGTTTTCTATATTTTAGACAGGTAGTCATATCAAGTTAGTTTACACCTACAAAATGATTGATAAAATATAATTCGGGAGCTTTTTGAAAGCAAAATACCAGAAGACTTGGATTTTTGGGCTTGAAATTCTAGAAGAGATTAAGAGTGTACCTTTAGCCATTCTAGATCTTGCAAACACTGTTAGTAACCAGATCTTTTTAATCTCCTAATTGCATATGAACTGCAAATCTCCTATCCATTGCTTCACCATATTTTTAGTAATATTCTTCACTAATAGCTATAGTGGTGTGATAAGAAGGCCTATGATGACATAATGTTGAAGCCGACTAGTCTTTTGAAGAAGAATTTTGTGAACCATAAGATTGGAAAGGGTGATAATATTTGGAATAATATTGAATAAATTACTATGGGAGTTTCTTATTATTATATGATGTTTGTGAGTGTATTCTATTTTTTTCTATATAAATTATTTAGAGACATAAGTAGTTAATAAGAGTTAAATGGAGACACCAATTAATCAGGAATTACTCTTTTTTCTTTTCTTTTTTTTTTTTTTTTGTAGACAGTAGAAACTCTATGAAGAAAGAAACTTGAGATACTTTTCATTGGATTCTTTTTTTTCAATAAAAATTTAACATATTTGTATTTAGATATCTGTTGTATATTGTTGTATTCTTTTCTCTATTATCACTTTTTGTTTGTTTGAAATCTCAACTAATGCTGACAAAGTTTTAATCATATGAAGGCAAAATATGTTCATTGATGAGAGTGTAATCCCTATCAAGGTTTGCAAGAATGAATATTTGTTTCTCCTTTTATAATTACTGTTAGAATATATGCCCTCTATACTAGTTTATCTTATTTAATTATTAAATTTATTAATAAAAGAATTTATTCTCAAAATTTATTTGTGAATTTACATTTTATTTGTGCACGATTTTCATTTGGAAAGGACCAACTGCATTTAAGTAAGTGATCGATGTAAATGGTGGTCTTCACAGTAAGGTATGGATCACGGGTTACTTAACACATAAATGTTTGTTCTTAACCGATTGATGTGAATGGAAATCTCATCATATTTAGGTTATTATGTTATGAATTCCAAATGGAGAATGGTTTACCTTTAGCCAGTAAGTAGTCTACTCACTTCATAGTATGAGCGTATTTCGAATACGTATAACATGACCTGTAATAGTGATTTCTAAAAGTACTATTTAGAAGAAACCCAAACTATTATTGCTACAATGTAGACTAATATTGTACCGTTTGAGTATGAGTTGGTGGTCTGATGAAGTTAGAAGCATATACTTTAATATACTATAGTTGAGATTCTTTTGTAAAGCCGATATACTTGCATGTTAGATATATGTAACTAGTTAGTTAAGATAGACTTGTACAAGATAGCTTTTGCGCTATATCGCCCCCGTGACTGTTCAAATAATTTAATTATCCAGGGCCCTGGAGAATATAACTTTGATGTTTACTTTAGGGTAGCTCCCTTAGAAAATGAAAACATTCCAGGTATCATGGATCATTGAATTAGAAGTCTAAGGATAGTAGATGTCTATCAGAGAGGTGTTAGTACACTCATCCTCTCTAAATGTACGGTAATGAGTAGAGGGATATTTTAGTCATTACACATGTAGGTCGAAGACTTTGCTAACGTAACATTATCATTGGAGTCAATATTTTTTTATGGTAATATTATAAAATACTAGGTTGATGCCCGTGCGTTTCACGGGAGTATAACTTTTGTTAAATTATTATTTTGCATGGTATTATGTAATCTTTAGCGTCAAACTTGCTTGGTTTACAAATTTGACTCCAACATAACCAATAGTGCTCTAATGTAGGATTTATATAACTTCTATTGGTGTTGGGAACAATGAAGTAAAGGTCACAAAAGCAACCACATTCAAAGATAATCCACCTCTTATTTCCAAAGTTTTGCGTGGTTCATACATTTCTTTTAACTATGTCAAGGACTCCAACAACACAGAAAGTGGAATCTGCAGTATGGTTGTTCCAAAGGTGCACAAAAATCATAGAATTATTTTAAAAATCTAGGAGTATCAACATTTCTATTCTTGACCAAAACATTCCTGGTCACTAAACGTTTGGTATAGAATAAATTCTCTCCTTGAATAAGCTTACTTACATGTGCAAACCCAATTTTCAAAGCTTTCTAGAAAAATGAAAACAAAAAAGGATGATCAAATTAGCAGCACAAAAAATTAAGATACTGGCTGAGACACGCTTGACCTTGGATATCAATCAATTGTGCCAGTATCATGACATACGCGAACCGCTTTCTTGTTCTATTTTTAATTAGAATTTTGCCTGGACCCTCTAAAAATACAAAGTATATGCCTGAGACATGTCCTAATCATAATAATTTTTGGAACTCACCAAGTGCCTAGCAGACAGAACCTTCTGCAAAGCTCTCACATCAGCTTGAAAACCCGAGGAAGCCCGAGGAAGCCATCACAGATTTTTCTGCTCTGCAAGTCGTAAAAGAATACAATTAAAAACCCAAGCATTGTAACAAAATGGAAACTTCACCAACCAGAGAAAAAACATCCATACATATCAAACACAATATATATATATATATATATATATATATATATATTGTTAATAATGGGACTCATAACATATCAAAGAGAACCTCACATCTGGTATCTGCATAGAATTCATAATACAAAGGCAATCACTCTTCTAAACACCAAAAAAAAGGGGGCGGGGCGCTAAACATCCTAAACTTCAGCCCCCCTGAATTCTGTCTAGTTCGATGCCAATTGCCCCAGTGCTTCAGCCAACGACACGGTAATTAAAATACACAATATAAACATTCTTCAACTTCCTTGGAAAGTAAATACCTCAAAAGCCTACTGACTATTGATCCATGTGTGCTCTATTAGATCTCATGCTAACTCATTTGTGTGGGCATTTGACTTCTCCCTCTGTTTTCCTTATTCTCAACTTTTTTTTTTCTAGGGGAAAAAAAAGGCATACATACTTTTTGCCCTCAAATTGAATGCCCTGAACAGACCCCAAACAACTGATGGAACTTCAAAATAATCCAAAAATTGATTCTTATCTCAAACAATTTTACCTCTTTTCTACCATTGACTCTAGTGGAACATCTTGCAAAGTATATAGTCTTGCATTCGTCTATTACTTCTTCGTCTGTTGGAGGACTGTGAAGTACAACAGTGCAATGGCAGGCCCAGAAACACTACTAAGAATACTCAAATCGTCCACTTACCGTAGCCATCACTAATTAATAGAAGTCAATAAAGGACACAAAAAGAGGCAGGTGAAGAAATTACCTTGACCATATGCAAGGTAAAAGCCTTGTTGGTGATCCTTCTATGAACAGCCCACCTTTGTCCGTTCAACGACAGAAGTCCATAGCCTAAGAGAGGCCTGGCAATCAGGCTAAAGGGAATCTTCTCCATGCAGCTACTATAAGTCAGCGTAAGCTCTTTAATCATGTCCGGTTCAGCTACGGCCAGTCGGGGCTTATTCCCCATCCAAAACAGGAATGTCCTCCCATATATGGTGGCGATAGAGGATCTGGCAGCGTCCAGGTCTCCTTCTTGTTCTTCTGTTTTTTCAAAACCATCATATTCTTGCTCAAAAAGCCGCAGCCCACAAAGCTTCAGATCAAAAAGCCACAGCCCAGAAATTTTCTCTTCAGTTTCTTTCATAGTTTGGTCAGCCTAAAGTCACAACTCCGTACATGAATTCATTCTTCTATAGCATACAAAATGTAACAAAATCATAAAACCGTAGTAGGGGCCCTGGGTGAGGCAATTCTAACCTGCCATTTGGCTGTGCCAAGAGCCATATTAAGGTCTCTATGAAGCTCGTCTGAATTCCAGAGGCCTGAAGAATCCTTCATTGCGTGAACCCATGTCCGATAAGTAGATTCCATCCTACGAAACATCATACAGGATCCCAAAACGGAAAGTGAAATCCCAGATCTGTAAATTATCTAGCTTTAAATTGAAGGTGGAAAATTTCCAATCCCTCAATAAAACCAAAAATGCGATAATCTATGTATTCGCCTCGATTAAACTCAGAATGGGATAGGAAAGAGAAATGCTCAATGAAGTGCTCAAAAGACTTACTTTGTTTGAAGAGGAGAGCAAAATAACTTCGTAAAGGCGGAGCGGATTTTCGACCCGAATCCTTATACCCGAAGAAGGAGACTTTTCAACAAAAAGATTGCAACAGTGGGGGTGGGTACGTTATCTGAATTCAATAAATTCAGATAACTCAGAAAGATTGCAACGATGGGGGTGGGGACATTATCTGAATTCAATGAATTGAGATAATCAGAATTTAATGAATTCAGATAACTCTGCAGTTCCTATTATATTCAAATAACTCTAATATTAAAAAAAATTACAATTTCTTCACCAGCAAAAAAATAATTCTAAAACAGTACCAAGTGTTAATATAGGAGCATGCCATGTGTCTCAACAGGAGACTTCCGCAGCTCCTATATATATATATATATATATATATATATATATATATATATAATGTAAAATATAGCTATTTATATAGTAGGGGTATTTTGGTCATTTTAGTAGCCAAGACGATGTGTCTTTTAGTCCCCGAAATGGCCCTTAAGTCCTGACAAATTTGAGTTAAGGAATTAGTCTTGATAATAATAGGTTTTATTTTATTTAAATAGTATAATTTATTATTAGACTAAAATAAAATAAAAGGTCCAAAAGAGAGTATATATTTTATCTAACTTAATTGGTTAATTAATTATTTAAGGCCCAATGTCCAAATTGAATAATTAAAAAATTAATCTAGATATAAATTAGATAAAAGACCTGATATTTTATAGTTGTTTATTTGGACTTGCTAATTATTTATTGGGCTGTTTAATGAAACTAAAAAAATAAATAATTGAGATTTATTATTTATGGGTGTTCAAAATCAAAAGTAAATAATTTTATCTGACCCAATGAATAAGACTAAGGATGAAATAAAATTTTTAAAAAATAATTATTAAATTAATTAATTAAAATAAAAAGTAAATAAAAAAAAACAACACATGATGAATCTCGTGTTGTTTTGCATGAAATTTAACAAAAGAATGGCTATTTTCTCTTTTCACACTGTTGGTCACACTCTCTCGTGGATTGCAAAATTGAGATCAACAGGAAAAAGCATTTTGGTGGTTTGGTGAGTTTTTGCACACAGAAGCAAACACATAGAGACTAAGCTTGTGAAGTATTCATAGAAGCCAAAAGTATTGCAAATCCAACTCTTCAAGCTTTCACCGACAGTGGAACGAGTACCATTTCGGAAGATCAAATGTTTCGCGTGAATGAGACGCAGTCGACGTTTACAAGAGCGTGATCCAATAACTTCAAACATCCTTATACAGACATCTTCTTTAGTGCGAAAATGGTCATTCAATCATATAGGTAAGTTTTTTGTTTTGATAGCATGTTTTCGGTTTGATAATTTTTGTCATTTTAAACCTTCAATTACCATATCTTATTCATTTATTGGGCGATGTATGTATTAATTTTGTTCTCACATTTTTAGTTTGGGCTTAGCTTGATTTGCGTGTGAATCATACACTTATAAATGATTAGTTTATGTGATCTTTTATTTAATCATTGGGTAAGATCTCCGCATGTAATGGGGAGTGGTTCTCTAGTCCATTACTCATTCTGTCCACAAATAACTGGCATAATTATAAAAAATACGCATATTAGGAAATTGTGAAATTTTATAGTAAAAATGATTAAAATGTCCAATATACCATTTGGAGTATTTTTATTATCTTTCTCACTTCATTAATTTGAATCCCACCACTTCCTTAATTATATCACTCTAATAATTACATATGTCTCTCTCTTCTCACCTATGTCATTTGTCTCTCTCTTCCCACTCTTTATTTTAGAGTCTTCTTTTCACCCATATCACCTCATTAAATTATATTTTTGACCATTTTTATAAGATAACATGATTTTATTGTTGGTTAAAATAGCTTTTATATTGGTAATTGTAATACTAATTAATTGATAGAAAATTGTGCTAAGGGTAAAATCGAAAAAAAATAATTAAATACAATGTACATTTAGAAAAGTGGACAGTTATTTTTGGACAAACTAAAAATGAAATTATGTCAGTTATTTGTGGATAGATAGAGTACTAATTATGAGACATATCATTCTCAAAATTCCATACTCTCAATCCAGATTAAAGATAATATTGAAAGTAATGAAAAATTTAAAATTAGAATATTTAATGAGTTAAAATTTTGATTTTATTTATTTAATTATTTTATTTTTTTCAAATAATTATTTTTAATGCTTGTAAACATTTAAAAGATCTTTTAAATATTTTTAATTATTACTCTTTCCATCCCATAATATAAGTCGTTAAAGATTACTTTTATTATCCCAAATTATAAATCGTTAGAGACTTTTCAATAAGGTTTTAAAGTTATTTTTATATTTTTATCTTTATTTATTATTCTCTTTCCCTCTCTTTCTCTGTCATCTCTTCTCTTGTTTCTAAAATATTTAAATAGAGGTGTTTTTGGAAGAAAAAATATAAAATCATCTTGTTTTTTGGAATCTTAATATGTGTAAAATTAAATCAAATGACTTATATTATAGGACGAATAGAATATTTTTTAAGTGAGATTTTGTCTATGAGCTTATAAGTTAAAAAAAATATTAAAGCAAGAACATATATGTAAATTTAACATGAATTAGTGGTAACAAACCAATAGCAATAACTAGTTGACGTCTCTACGCTATGCGTGGAGATTCTGCCCGTATTGTGTTTAAAAAAAAAAAAAACATGCTCCTATTCAACTATGCCGACCAAAACAAAACAAATATCCTAAGTAACTTTTTCAAAAGAAGATACACAATAGGTGGGCTCACCATCCTAGCTGCTAGCATTGGTTGCTTGATTTTCTTTATAATAATATGTTGTTTTGACCACAATACGACAGCAATTTTTGTATACATGACTATTTGAAGCTTTAATGCTTTGGTTAGCGGAGCTTGAGCTAAGCTACTGCTCATTGATACAGAATTTTAAAGAGAAAAAGAAAGCCTTGAACCTTTGATACTCTAAGCTGCAGCAGAATCACAAATTGCAAGGTTAGAATGATGAACAAATAGATAAAAGGGGAAAAAATAGGCATGAAAGGTGAAAAGCCAAAGTAAAATTGAAATACAAAGGCTAACAGAAAGCAAGGAAGAAAGAGGACGAATGAATGGTGGGAAAATGTAGCAAATTATATGAAAATGCAGCAAACCAGATGAATTTCACATTTTTGTTCTTAAGCTTGGCAGAAACTTTCAACTGAATAAACAATAGCAGCCCCCTTACCCATGTTTCCATTGGATAATGGAATGCTATATGCAACACAATTCCAGGTCAAAGTGCCTCAATTATAAAATATAGCAAAATATAGCAAGACATAAAAAGAATCGCTGAAACTGCAACTTAGCACAGACTTGATTCTTCACATATTAAATAGTAATATCAAAAGGCAAGTATTGTAAGCAATCACCTACTTGCTACTTTTGTTGAATGTGATCAAATAAAATTGCAATACCTTTTTTTCTTTGTAAGACTTTAGGACTCCAGTGAGCAATGCATCTCTTGTAATTTGCAAAACTCAATGAGATGATAAAATAAGTATTGCTGAGATGATAAAATAATTTTAAAAGTGGAAAAAAGCCGTAATTTGAATCACTCAGATTCATCAAGTTTCATAAAGATGGAATATATCTTAGCAGAATTTGGTCATAACTAACCAATAAAAATTCGTAGGATCTTTAAGAATAGGCATATTACCAAGCAGAACAAATGTTGCAGCACCAAAACATGTAACTTGAACCCTGGTTTGTGAAATGTGTCTATCAAAACAACAAATATTTATTGCTCAATCACCAAAAAGTATCTCCTATAGAATTGGTTATAGAACTCAAATGCCTGCCAAGCAAATACCAACATGAGAAACATCCAATAAGAGTAACTAAGTGAATTCAGTGAAAAACTAAATGCAAACCTAAAAATTCCTGAGCATCTCTAATAAAAGGTTAAGTCCAATTTCAGCAATATTTCATTCAGTGTGCCGAAAAGTAGAAATGATGGAATCCATCACAAGCTTTTACTCTTCTAGGTACGTCCCATATAAATGTCCTAAGAATGACATTCAATTCAATGTTTTAGTTGATTCTAATTATTGCTATAATTAAGTGGATTATGGTGATTGAATTCTAAAGTGGGCATGACAAATTAGTTAGGTAGGTGATACTTCTGATGGCCTTTTGTGATTATATTGGGAACTATATAAAGGTAATTTGTTTCATTTTCCAAATTACCTGTTTCACTGAGGAGACAAAAGGCTCGTTTTTCAAATTGGCTACTTGCTGTGTAGAAATGAAACCTCATTTTCTTAGTGCAGTGTATTTATTAAGGAGTCTACTAACTTCTCAATTCTTCTGCCAAAAAGAACAACATAACCCATCAATTATTATCCATCGTTGCCAAAAAGAATATTAAATTACACAGACAAACATTTAAATAGGATAGAGGACAAACAAAACTTTATTAAAAAAGCATCCAAGATGACCATTTTTACTCACAATTGGTCCATTCTTCAGGATATGCTCCTTGGCAAATTTGCATGCTTGTTTCACAGCAAGGACATCCATACCATCTACCTGTATTACAATAGAGAAATGCAACCTTAACAATATGATGTGTAACCTTATCAATAATTGATCATTCCACAATGTCACAGAATAGTAAATAGTAAATAGTCTATTCATGCTTAATTCTTAATGTAAGGCCATTACAACCATACAAAATACCACCAAAACCAATAGCCACAAATCCAATTAAAAAGACATCCTTTGAGGATGAAAAATTAACGTATAGCAGACCAAAACATGGCATGACCAAATGGGGACTATACTCTTCCAAGATACACTTCTAAAATTGCTTTCTGCCAATAAGAAATTGCTATAGGTTCAGTAGAAAGTCCAAGAATAATTTATTGATTCCTGCTCAGTCAGACATCATAAAAACTTATTGGAGTCTGCTCCACTTTGCTATTCTATTCAATCAATGACATTAAGTCCATACCAAAGGTTCAGTCTACTAATCATCCCTAGAGTTTACAGTTACATACTTGATTAAGATGCAACTCTTTCTTTAAGTGGAAGAATTAGTAGAATATTCACCATGTGGTACAGCTTATAAGCCATTGAAATTAGAACAACTTTACATCATCAGGCACATTATGTCGCCAAATGGCAATTAAGTTATGGCTACCTCATTTGATGTGAAGTCTATAATATGAAATTTTGCTCTGACAAATCCTGAATGCAACAAATAGAATTGAAACTTATCATCAAAACCTACTTTGAAGATTCTGCTGATGACAACTACATAAAACAAAAAGAAGTAAATTTCTCAATCCATGACACATGAAGCTGAAAGAAAAACCATAGCCTTATGAAAGAATGTCATTGAGCAGTTCATCACATGTCTTGTATAGCGCACTTACTCTTTAAATGCTTAAACAAATGATCATTGACATAGCGTGATGTCTCACGCCCACATGACCATCATATACACCAACAAATGCTTCATATGCACCAGAATCAAACAAGCTCAAAGAACCTGACTCAAGCTGGCTTTGATCCTCAAGCAAATTGTTGGCCTAGACAGCATCCATTGAAAATTCACCAGTTCACCAGTCAAGTGTTGTCCGGTGTCTTTGTACCAAAGAAGTCCATCCTGCCAACCTGCAGTATCTGAACCTAATTGCGAATATAGGTTTGAAGAGGGCTACCAACAGGCCTTTAGAAATTGTATTAACTTTGATAACAACCATCAAAGCATCGTGAAATAGGAGTTGTTCTCATCTTTTAGATTTATTTTTCTATAATATAGTCTAAGTAACTATACTATGAGTTTATGTCATGCACGTAAGGGGCTTGATTCTCTCATTTTCATAATCTGGGTTTGCAACCTTCCCATGAAATGTGGGTTTGATCTTAGCTGATCCTTTAGATACGAAGTTCGAGCATCTTCTACCAGCTTATTAGCCTTTCCAACCTCTTCAATCAAAGCAAGTAGTGTCCTGAGACAATCCTTTTTGTTCTCTTCCCAATGCTCCAACCTGCAAATAGAACAAAACTTAATGCAAGATATCACAATAAAAGGTAAATAATATAATTTTGCCTTTTTGTTCTCTTTAATTAAAAATATATTGTATTTGATATAATTTTGCAGTTATGTGGTAATAAGATTATTTCTCTTTATACTTGATAAAAAGGTAAAAATTTGCTGCAACTAAAAAAGCATTCAAGGAAAAAATTATCAAAGATTTAGGAGCTATACATAAAGAATGAAAAGTTTTTTACAAATTGTTAACAATGACATAGTTCACACATTCAATGACATAAAACAAAGATATCTTGCACACTATGCATAGTTAACACAACAAGATGATTACAAATGTAGATACTGCTATTTTCACTATTGAAGGAGAATCTTAGTTCGAAGTTTGGAGATGCAAATTTCTTTTTGATATTTCTTGGTCAATCACGAAGTAAACCTAAATTGAAAAAGGATCACACGCTTAAATATCTTGAAGAAGACCATAGGCTATAGGACAATTATATCAAGAAAAATCCCTAATTTTCAATGTTCTAATACAATCTAATGTTAAGCCCATTAGTCCATCCTTTTCATTTGGCCCCCACATTAGTTTTATCAGTTAATAACTTAGTTGTTGTAGGGAAGTCTTGCCCTTTCCGACCAAAGTGTAAATGAAGGCTGCTTAAGAAGAAACATAGAACTTCAACACAATCTACATTACACATGCAATCACAGGCATCATGAGCAGTCTCCCAGAAAATAATAGTAATCATTTCTTAATCCAATATGTAGCTTGAGTTCCATGTAGACTCTAGGAATACATGAGGGAACCTTGCACTTTAGAAAGGACAAGTTCTAATCAAACAAGAACTTAGCAACTGACTTCACATTTCCATAGGAGTCCACCTGCAATAGTTATTACCGCTAACAAAAAGATTCTAAGAAATTCATTTCAATGTGTTCCTACTTAATAACAGAAAAGAACAAGCATGTAGGAGTACGAGACTATTTTTATTTTCTTGGTGCCTTTCAATGCTAATATTTTTTTTGGGGGGCGGGGGGAGGGGGGGACAGAGTTGAGACAAAAAGCATATAAAGATGTAATAATCGGATCATAACTAAATAGAATGGCTACAAAGCAAAAGTTAGGAATGGAATTGATATGACTGTTTTCTACTTGGTTATCTAAATTGCTTTGTCTAATAGTGGTGATATATATATCTGATTAGCCACCACTCAATCGAGTCGATTTAAACTCCAACACAAGAGGAGCTTAGTTACTAAAGGTGGCCTCAACTTCCCTAAATGCTTCCTATGCCTATGAAGAATTCCAAAGATTGCTCATGTACTAAATTCTTTTACATTCACTTTAATCTAATTAAGACTGTTTATTATTACTAATACTAACGTATAACTGAGAAACAATCAAATTTCATATAACTAAAGTACATAACCCAATCAAAATGCTTAACATTTGCAATATCCCTACCACACCTCACGACAATCAAATGAGCACTGTTTCCTTGAATTCCAAATACAAGAGGACCACAACCAGTAAAATGCAAATAAAAATTCAAAATCTCAACTTTCCTTCCATTCTAGAACCTTAGAAAAACAACATTCATACTCACATTGCTATTTTGGAAAACTTTGAAGTTTGAATGCACACGAATACAACAAATTAAACACTGCAAAAAACAAATAGCACAAGGCAAACAAAAGGACTGGATTTTCTTATTTTGTCATATATTTCACGTTTCTTGTATTTATTAATTAGCAAATCAAGTCCATCCCATGAAACAAAATAAAAATTATTCTCAATTATAACAGAATAACAGGTAAAATTTCAAGGAGAATAAAATGTCAAACCTTTAAAAACGCCTTCAGTCCATAATAATCCATTGAAGACCAAACATCATCGGCACTGAAGATAAACCAAAATCTGCTTAGGCAGTCTCCTTTTGTACCTAGAAATCCTTTCCTATGGTTTTCCAATATCTAGATTCAGTTATGCATTTCATTTTTTCACCACTTGAATACTTCCTCTCACGGGCAAAAATTTTGCTTTAAAAAAACACACAGTTGATGCGGATTTACTCATGTTATCAAAGAGATTCATCACATAACTCCACATATGCATATCCATATTCTCCAATTAAAGCCAATAATTGGGAAAAATAAAAAGAGATCAATATATTTAACAAAATGATATGAAAAAAAAAAATACAGACAAGAGATCGAGTATCTGGGAGATCTCATAAAGACAATTTGTAAATGTTGAGTTAACGAAATGACTTAAAAAAGAACCTTCTTTCCCAATATTTTCTATTTTAGATGGTGTACATCTCAATATCAGTTGGATGGAACTAAAATCCTAGAGGACGTCAAAGCCATCTAATAATATGATAACAAAAAGTGGACTAAAACAATAAAACAGAAAAGTCCATATACTTGGCAGCTACCATGCTAAATTGGATGGTTGAACATGAAAGACAAGGTAAATAACCGCAATTGAGGAAAATTAAATGAACACCCTAACCACAAAACCCATGCCTTCGCTAGAACTTCATTTTATTGTGTTTGAAGGAGATGAAAGAGGTTGAGGTATAGAATAACACACCTCATTTTCATCTGGAAATTCAATACTTCCCATGAAAAGCATGTGTTCTATAAGACAAGTTACAAAATAAGTACAACATAATTATTCTTTACAGCCCACCCTTAAGCTTTAGTGACTTCTTGAGGTAGAAATAGGCACATTATGGTGTGGGCACCAATATGATGTATGCTGCATGGATAGGATGTCCACTATCCCTAAGTATAGCAAGTACTTATGCTAAAGCTAATAAGGTTAGATTAAAGCATTCCTGGTCCAAGATCATACAACAATTAACTAAACAAGAGCCCCAAGATCATTAAAAAATTAACGAATCAAGAGCCCTTACTCTTATGCCTGACTCATAAGTTATATTAAAGCTTCATTCTTACCTTAGTTTGAGCAATTTGCAGTAGGTTAGGTCACGTTACTCAAACCAACAATATCCCAAGTCTATGCTAGAAATTCCCGCCTATTTCCTATAATTTTTTCACTTAGAATTATCTTAAATTCAAATCCAACTATTCTCATAAAGTCAAAATTAGTCTGAGCTCCCAAAAGAAAAAGGGAAAAACAAACCTAGAAAATGTGCCAGACTTTGCGCCTCATAAGGATCTGCAAAACTGCCCATTGAACGCATAATGTTGCCGCTACCTGCAATATCTCATCTCACAAGAATGAGTTCCAACAAAAAACAATGGCCTAATTCTACCTGTAATTGAAAATCCTATCATTCACAAAATCAATACAACAGCTACAAATACAGCAGCCAAAGGAAATCAGAATTACTACTTTTTTTCTCACTAGCGCCTTTTGTTCCTTTGATTTCTTCATGTTTTTCTTCATCCTCCTCACCATCTTCCTTCTCTTCATCATCTTTCTCTCTATCTTTTTCATCCTCATGGTCGTAGTCATCGTCTTCTTGGCTTCTTTCCCACCTTCTCGAATCATCCTCATGTCCATCACCGTCAGAATAAATTTCAAAAGAGTAGAGTAGAAAGGTGGGAGAATACAATCAAACATAATATTCCCGTAGGAAGGAGGGCAGAATTTTCCAGAAGAGAGTGAGCGTAGAGCATACCAGAAAGACAGAAGGGGTTAGTGTGGGCATTCGAATAAGAATCGACACGGTCACCCTCAAAACATAGGAAGAGACATACAAATATAGAGAAAGACAATATATATATATATATATATATATATATATATATATATAATTACCAAATTACCAAGAACGACCAAATAAATCTAAGCCTTACAAGAGAGTAATATAGTACTATTGATAAACTCTTATTTATTCATTTTGAATTTTAAAATCTCAACTAGGGGTGTTCAACCGGTTTTCGGTTCGGTTTTTGGTTTTAAAATTCGATTTTTTTTTCAGTTTTTATTTATTTTTTTCAAAACCAAACCAAACCGAAATTTAAAGAAAACATTTCGATTCGGTTCGATTTGATTTTAAACCGAATTTAAATTTGTTTTTTAGATTCATTGAAATAATATAAATTAAATTTAAACCTAAACAAGTAAAGTTTAATATAAATTACAATTCAAATCTAATATAAAATGTAATATGAATTAAAGTCTAAATATTTTAAAGATCTGGGCCAAACATTTTAGTAGAAAGTTATAATCACGGATGCAAATTGCAAAGATGAAGATCTTAAACTCAATTATTAATGGTTAAATCAAACCAAATTGAACCAAAATAATCGAAATCGAACAGAATTTTTTAAAAAAAATCATAATTTATGAAATTAATTAATTAATTAATGAACAACATTTTAATATTAATTATATATTTTTAAATTTTAAAAATATAATTCGAATTTTCGATTTTTTATTTTAGAAAACCGAACCGAATCGAATTTTACTAAAATCGAACCGAAAACTGAAATTATGATTGATTCGATTCGATTTTTTAATTTAAATCGAATAATAAACACCCCTAATCTCAACTAAATATGAATGCTCAGATTAAAAATCTTTAAAAAAAAGAAAAAAGAAAAAATTATTTTAAAAATATATTAAGAGACTTCTATCTCCACCTCACATTTAATATATACATTTAGAAGAATAAAGATTAGGGTACGAGGGGGACTGCATCGGGCACAGCAATCTTCCTTTCCCAATTCGTCCCCACACTCACGAGTCACGAGTGTTCCACTTACGAGGCCCAATAGGACGCCAGTCCCCGCAAAGTCTCTCTCGCCTCCTCCTTCGCCTTGTTTTCCTGTTACACCTCCGCCAATTCCTCAAGAAAAACCACGACGAAAACACACCCTTTCCCCGGCAACCTAACAAACAAACACGCCCATTCAATTCGCGTCCCCTAAGGTGGGCAACAGAAATCAGCTGATTCTTTCGCATCTTAAATGGACCGAGAAAACCACCAAATATTACTCCCTCACACTCAGGGTACCCGCAGCAGGATTGATTCTGCCGGTGCTTTTTGGTCCGCCAACTTAGCCACAACGCTCACTAGACTCGCTTCTTCCACCTTAAACCACCACAGGATTTTTATTAATGACGGTGATGAAGACGATGCTGACGGCAATGACGAGCCATTGCCACTTAGCCAAGAATGTGTGTACACCAGGCCCTTTGTGGTTCTTGATGTTATATGGAACTTGGCATTCGTGCTGGTTGCTGCTTTTGTGCTTTCGACTACTGCCAGAGAGAGACCCTCCACCCCTCTAAGGCTTTGGATTGCTGGCTATGCTCTGCAGTGCCTCTTGCACGTGGGCTTTGTGTGGATTGACCATCAAAGAAACAATTTTTACGATGATTCTAACGGGCTCCATTGGTCCTCTCTCCTCTGTCATCGCTGGTACATTTCTTTTCTTTGTTCAATAAATTTTAGGGCTTTTGTTCAATTTCATCATAAATGCTTAGTTGTTGATGCAAACCCTAGGAAAACTCCTTTCGATAGAAGGAAATAGATAAGGAATGACAGAGACAAAAAGGAACGATTTTTTTCCCTTGCATCTTTTTGTTAATTTGTCGATTAACAAGCTGTAATCATAACATACATTCTTTTGTGATGAACCCTTTAGCTGTAGTATATTATACGATATGTATATTTCTCGATCAACTGCTGGGTTTGGTTTTGCATATGTCCAACTTTGGCTTTAACGTTAGGTCCTCTTGTATTGGAATTTTTCCTTTTTTTTTTCTTTTGCTGTCTGAGATGTTCATATGCTGCATTTGCAATTTAGTTAAGTGCCACCAAGGTTAAATTCCATCAACTTCCTAAATTTTTCTTGCTCATCTTTCCATCAGATAATGGAAATGAACAACTTTATTTTTTTTCTCTTCTTTTGGGATGATTGAAGGAGTTGGAAATACTTTGGACGTTACTTATGCTTGACTGATTATTTCATCTCAATAGCTTTTGATTTTTCAGAATAAAACTGCAACAGACATTTCTATTAAGTTCTTCTCTCTTTTGCAGCTTCATCAAGAGGCTGGAGTCTATTAACTCAGTGACCTCATCTGTCTGGTGGGTGTTTGGGTTTTATTGGATTGTTATTGGCGGGCGGGCACTTTTGCAAGATTCCCCACGCCTTTACTGGTATGACCTCTGCTTAAAAAGCTTTTGAAAAGACCCTTTACATTTTCATTCCCCCCCTCCCTATGGAAGCTTTGTGGAAAAACATGCCGGCTGAAAAAACTTTCAAAATCCAAAATGCCTAGTATTTTTATGGAAAAGAACAATGAAAAGTCAGTTCTAAGTGCAAGCATATAGGAAGCAGTTCATGAGAAACTCAGAGCTTCATCAATTGAATGCCTTATTTCCATCAGTATTCACTAGCTCTACTTCATCTTTTGCTGGTAGTTTAATACTTTATGTGCTATCCTTGACTGCTGTTAGAAGTTCTTTTGCAACATCTGGAAGACATGTAAATTGACTTGACAGCGAAGAGCTTGTTTTGAGAGTTATAGGATTATTTTAGCCTTTTTCTGGTTCTTTAAATTGTAGCATAGTGCAATTTGAAAATGTGAACATGCACTTTTGTGAATTTGAAGGAAATAAGAGAATAAGACTGTTGGGAATATCTGTTTAGTTGTTTACCCTCCCTCCCTATTACAATGCATTCTTCCTGAGACTGAAGAAACCATTGTAGCTCATATGTGACCATCTTCATCAAATAACCATAGTCCAAAATGTTAGGACAAAACAGTTCATTGATTACACTGAAGCAGAAGTCCTATCGAAGTATCATTTCCTGTTCATTTCATACGGAGACAATGGATGGATAAAAGCTACCTTCATACTGCAACCGGTTCTTAGATAAACAATTCTTTCCAGATCAAAAGGAGACATGATGGCTAATCTTATTTGTAGCAAGAGTCTAACTGAAGTTTTTAAATGATTGCAGGTTATCAGTTGTTTTTCTGGCCTTCGATGTATTCTTCATTATATTCTGCTTTGCAGTGGCATGTATTGCTTTCTTTGCTCTGGTTTGTTGCTTTCCAATCTTGGCAACAGTTGCATATGCTATGACAATTGGTGAAGGAGCCTCTGAAAGTGACATAAGGGCACTTCCCAAGTACAGATATCGTCAGCATGGTACTGAAGGCACATTCAAATATTGTAAGAAGCAAGAAGCTGGTTTAATAGCACTGTCTGGCAGCAATGGTATACCTGAGCTCACTCTCAACTTCGAAGATTCTGTAAGCATCAATGTTTTCTTGAACTATTTAGCTTATCTTTTCTATGAAAGCAATCTACTTTTATTGTTTTCATTCTTTTGCATTATCTTTGAACTGATCTTTTGCATTTTAATTCTTGGTCCTTAATATTGTTTAGCTCTTTTAAGTGGGATTATTTTATTTTTTTGTATGGCTTAATGGAATATGAATTAGTCTGATTCTCCTGGTTAATTTTCCTTTGTTTAATCATTTAACTCCTGGCTCTTTGTTAGAGATGCCTACTCTTACTGTATAATCTATCTTTGGTCATATTGCTTCATGATCATAACCAGGAATTTGCCTCTAACATCTGTTCATGTTTCTTCTTCCTTTTCGTAAGTACTGGAAACATTAATGTGAACATTTGTTTTGTGCATTAAGCTTAATTTAATTCTAGGAATCCACAATGCTCATGCCCACCCCCACCAAAATGTGGTTAAAAAGCTTGCATGACGTATTTCATTTGTTGTGTGTTTTTTTCATTGTTATATTTAATGTTATTTCAATGGTTTAATGTCCTTAGGAGTGCTGCATATGCCTTCATGCATATGTAGATGGGGTGGAGTTATGTACTCTCCCCTGTAACCACCATTTTCACCATCGATGCATTCGTAAGTGGCTGAGAATTAATGCAACCTGTCCCCTCTGCAAATTCAATATTATCAGGGGTGAAATGTTAGTCTGACCAAAATAACCATGGAGGATATACAGTCTAATTGCTTTGAGACTGGCTGGGGATAGAGCAAATCTGGCTATTGTTGGCTGTGATGCAAATCCGCTGCTAGCAAATGTACAGTAGGAAGGGTGAAAACCATTAATCTTTGCAGTCCTAGGTTTATCTTGTATTATGTATTGGTAATTGATTAATATACATAAATACTGAGGCAGAAACGTTTTTGCCTTGGGGTCTGTACTACTGTTTAGTCCAATTGTAAATGTGAAGTTCATTAGATCATCAAGCATGCATGCTTGAACAGTGATTTAGGGCAAGTAATTTATTATCAGAATGAATGAAAAGAGTTGAGAGCCACAAGTCTCTTACCCGCCCTCAATTTCTGCACTTGGTTGAAACTTGAAAGATTAGTTCGCTCAGTGGTAAGGCTTGTGAAGTTTCTCGGCTTGAAGGAATAAGAAAAACGAAAGAAAAGCCCCATGTCTTTGGTTTTGTAAGAAATGTTTTCCTCTAAGAAGCCAGCTTAATTATTTGAAAGCTTTTGTGGTGTGAAGAACTAGAAAGAATGGTGGAAGTGGAGGTGGTGGTGGGTCGGTCGACTGGGAAAGTTTCAACAAATGAACCAACGGTGAAGGAAGACCCGTTGAAATTGATCAAGCTCGGCGATTATAGTCGACTAATGACTGATGGCCACTTTTAGTTAATGAAAATTAGTGTGGAGTTTTTTCATCCAAATGTTGAACATGATTGATTCATCTTCGAAACAGGGTTGGCCACTCCCACCACCAGCCATAATATTCCTTTATAAATAGTAGTATTAATTAATTTATCCCTTCCGCGGGTGGGAAGAATTTCTTTGGCCGACTTCCGTTGTATTAGTATCAGCTACTATTTACTTGGCAAGTGGAAACGGAAACGTAGTTATTGTCATTATCAACGTTTGTTAGTTGCCCTCTCAAATCTTTTACTTCAGACAAGATAGACCAAATGATCCTCAGGTGGCAAGCACTGATTTGAAAGAATAATTACCTCAAGAACCTTGCTACCATTCTAAATGAGGAGGAACACGTGGACAATTGAAAAAATGGTGTATCATCATGCCAAGCCAATACATACTACAAGTGGAAACCCAAGTTGGGAATGGAGCTTTTATGAATATTACAGAAACACGAGTAAACGCAACTTCATCCACCACAAGCACATGGTGCACTTCTATCCACGTATTCTCCAAACGCTTTGTTGCACGTTCATCCTCCTTTCCTGTCAATGACCAAGATTCGGGAATATGCAGCGGGTCACCATTCCTCCCGGCTCACATGGCACCAAAGATTAAGAAGGCCAACTCTGCCTTCTCCTGAATGATTAAAATTTCTGTTCTAGTAGAAGCAGCATAGCACAGTCTATAAGCCCAGGGGTATTGTTGTTTTTTTGGGGTTGGGGGGTCAGTATTTGGTGGGGGTGGAGTAGGAGGATGCTACTCACTTGGCAACATGAAAGCACCAAATGAAGTTATAAACTATTGGAATTATACGATGCTTAATGGCCTCATGCTTACCACAACAGCGTGTTAGTAAGGCTTTGACCCAGCCTAGTTGGTCGGATATTAAGACGTTGATCGCATGTTCGACTCCCAAAGAAAGAGGTTTTTATCCTTCTAAAGAGTTGATCAGCCAAGGCTTAAACTCCACATTCTTTGCCGACTAGAACTCTGCAGTGGAGTGGATCTGGTAACAGTTGCAAATCATGCGTGTTAGTTAAGATGGTGCAAGTGTTGCAACAAAGCATGCCACCTTACCCAAAGTTTGGATAAATCTCGTGTGTTGCATTTGATAAATATGCCCCAAAAAGGAAAAAACTGGCATTCCCACATCTGATGCAGAATTCATCAGGGCATCTGTGCTCTTCACCGATGAGTATCACATAAGTACCCTTTTTTCTTTCTTACGTTCTACTGACTCCTTCATTAGTCTTTGGAGACACACGGTGCGAAAGAATTCTTTGTAAAACGTCACCAAGATCCCATATAAGCCTACAGAATTCCTTTTTTGCCATGAAGATAATGATAGCAATAATTTCCTCGAGTAAAATAGAGTATCTTTTGCAAATGGAAGATAGTTTTGCAGGCCGTGCTTTGGAGAAGCTCTCCTGTTTCAAGGTAAGGCGAAACTACACTTGGTTTTTCTCACTAAGGGTCAAAAATGAAGCACAAGCTCAAAAATTGCAGCTTCAATCAATAGAATTATCATAAAACAAAAACCCGCAACTCAAGTTAACCAACACCAGGAACTCCACAGCCCCATGGAATTGCCATTAACATGGTACAGATGAATATAAACACTAGTCATGCATACAAAACAAGTTTATGATCATCTTTTGCAAATTCAAATACTTTCAAAGAACGTGGCTTGTAAAACAGAAGACATTCAAGAATGACGTTCTCCCTCCAAGGGAGACAGCATGATGCCAAGGCTAATTTCAAAATGATAGTTTTGGCAGTGGCAAGAGCCAGCGTTACTCCATAACCACAATAACATATTGCCATATATGCTCAACATATACCAACGCACCGTAATTGTGAAACATTTAACTATACTTTACTAAATGTCTCCCAACTCCTAATTAAACCTATGTTTAACCTCATGACTCTCTTATCCATATTTAAGAAGCCTACTGCACTAAATTAAGCCCCTCTTCCTTCCCCAAGTTACTAAGGTAAGACTCTAACAAGTTTTATAATTGTTATTATCTTATCCATCAAACTTCTATCTTTACTCCCGAACACAAAACATTGTTTCTGCAATTTGTTAATTCAACACTTGATACGAACAATAAAATGATTTCCTGCGCATACTCCAATGTCCAATCTTCAAATGCCATGAAATCAATTTTAATTCACAGTTCTGTTGATTTCACAACGATGACTCTCTTTCTTTCCATATTGCCTCATGCATACTAATGGGTATTTGCCCCCCCCCCAAAAAAAAAAAAAAAATCCTTATGACTAAATGTTTAATGTTATCTCAACTCACAGAATAAGCTGCAAAGCAAACCTCAAAAGTAGCATCTGACCATTAGATTTTGTCAGCCTTGCCCATAATTCTAGTCCTTTCATTTTCAAGCCAATTGTTTTACAACATTAACGAATTTTTCTGGATAGTCCTCAGTGTTCAGAGAGAGAGAGAGAGAGAGAGAGAGATTTCAAGCACCATACAAATACCTAATAGAGATCGGGTATACACATTACAACACTGTGATACGAAAAAAGTGTGGAGAAACCAGCAAAGACAACTTCAAAACCTGCCCAACCAATACTGAGGAGTAGATATGAGATGCACAAAGAATTAGACAAAATGCAGCAGTAAGTGCATCAGCATGCAGGCATTCCATCTTCATGCTTTGAAAAGCATAAGACTCCAGGACCAGAGAGGCGCTCTCTAAAGAATCTAGAACAGGCTCTCTAACTAGCACAAGTAAAGAAAGAATTGCAACGAGGACTCATCAGACCCTAATTTTGAATACCAAATATTATCAACAATCTTAACGTGACAAAGAATATATAAGTTCATATAATCCTCAAGAAGTAGAATTAAGCCAGTTCACTGAACCAATAACAGAGAAATCCCATGCAGCCATTTTCCAATTCCAGAAACTAAATTGGAAGTTGTGACATATACTCAGTTCTTCAATTATCAGGTGCATTACAAAAAGGTTATCGATAAGAGATGCACAAGCTGAATAGAAATTCCACTGTAAGAAAACGAGTCAGCCATAAACCTGCAAAAATATGCTGAGATGAAGGCTACACATTCTTGTTCTTCTTCAACTTTGAAGGCGGCCATCGGCCCTTCTTCCTTAAACGGCGTTTCCTGACCAGTTTCTTCCTTCGTAGCCTGATTTTCTTTGCCAACTTCATCCTCATCTTTTGCTCAAGCTTTATCTGGAGCTTGGATTCCAGAGGAAGGTTCTCGATTGGCACATTTTCCTCCTCCGATTCTGAAGGAGGCACTGGGCCATCCGAGCCTGAACCTTGAACATCTGAAGATGCCTTGGCAATCAGAGGTCCCTTCTCTATGGGAACAAAGGGGACGTGATTTCTGCATCCAACATATGATTTTGGGTACACACCAAAGGTGGTGTTGCACAGCCTGGAGACTAGCAAAAGGAAAAGGAACGACAGAGAAAAAAAAAACACATCCCAAATTGTCATCCGAGAATAAGAACGATATTGCAAGCATAAATGTTGCATAGTAGCTAAAACTGCAAAACTTTATTCCTCAAGTTTAGAATCCGTAATTATTCCACATTGTGCCTCTGTCTAAAATGTGGAATCCCTCCCTAATCTACCTTGGTGGAAGACCCAATGCAATGCAAGACCCTAACTTTGGATGAAATGCCAAAGACTAACAAGAAAAAGAATAGATTTCAAGGAGAAGAATCACTAAAAACGGCAGTTAGCAAACACCAAAGATAAACCCTGAATATAAGATATGTGTTTTTGCGACCAATTGGAAACGCACACTGACGACAAATTATCAATCCAGAAAAGAAAGAAAAGACCCAGAATTTATACGAGAAATTGGAAACAGATAATCAAAGCATCACACTTACGCGGGCAAGAAATGATTGCAAAAGTCAGGGAAAGGGAGGAAGTGGGAGGAGGAGGGACTGTAGCAGCAGTAGCGAAAAGGACGACAGCCATTGCTTAAAGCTCCCTTCCCGCTGGCATTTCACTCTGGTTGGTCTCGAAGTTTTGGATAAGATAAGAGTAGCGACTTGGGAGGTATTACTTACCGGGCGAGGAGGGTGGAAGAGGCGTATTTGTTTACTGATAGAGGAAAATGCTGCGTATAAGCCTAACTCAAAAGGCCCAATGCATCGATTATTTTTCACAAATGGCCTCAACCAATTCACGGGTTACCCTCGTCCAAAACCATAATGGCAAAATCTGTGCATTTACCGTATGGACCATGCAGGGTAGGTGACACAAGCCCCTTGTTCTGCGCAGTCTCTACCTTCGACTCCCGAGTTTTTTTTTCTCTTTAATGAAGCAGCAGTTGTTTGGACTAGCCATTAAATCCCACCCCCTCCCCCCCCCCACAACCCCCCAAAAAAAAGGAAAAAGTTCGATTTAAAAACGAGTTAAAATCAGCTATTAATTCTCAGTCAAACAAATGCCCACCACTTGCAAAGTTTGTGCAGTTTCACCAAATAATTCCCAAAACGGTACTAAAATCTTTCATCATTCTTAATGCACCCTTCAGTCTCTTCTCTCCCACTAAAGAGTTCGTACTAGGCCTCTGCTTGCTTACAACTAAATGACCATAGAATTGCTTAATCAAATCAACAGACAACTAAACCAAAAATCCGGGGCATGCCAAAACTAAAACTTCACACGTCGAGTTTAAGGCAGGGGAGAATTTCTCGTGCACATCCACCGTCCAATCTCAAATCTGCATTTTCAGCGTCTGCTAGTCGATGCTTTGGTTCTAAGATACAAAACTCAAAGCTGTGGGTAACATCGGTCTTCCACTCTCAATGTCTTCAATTTTCAGTTTGAAGGAAATGATTGTCAGGCCACCAAAGGAACTTTTCCACCCGCAGCCAAGATCTACCGCTCTAGCTACAGTAAAAGGAGGCAGGGTTAATATAGTTGCAGCAAGAAAAGCTAGACCTACACTCGCATACACCACCATCGGGTCCATCCCTCCCTCGATTTAATAAAGATAATTTAAATGATATGGGAAAAAAATTGAAGGAACCAACACAAATCAATAAATTAGCAAACCCCACCTTAAGGACCTGACACAGTCGTACTACCAGAGTCGTATTCCAGTAATACGAAGTCTTACATCAAAACTTAAACAATCAAATATATTTTTTTCTAAAATAATAACTAAATAATTTTATCATTAAATCTTCCCAAAAGAAATTATATCAAAACCCATAAAATTAATTCTTACACTTGTTTCATCAAATACTAAAAAAATATAAGTAGAACTTAAAATAAATAAGATAACATAAGTCACTGAACAAAATCTTAAAATTCGACTCGAGTCGTGCTATACGTCCAACACAATCTTAGTAGAAAGGACTTTCGCATCAGTGATCATCATTAAAATCTGAAAGGAGAAAATATTGAAGGGTAAGTCAACCACATACTCAGTAAGTAGTATTGAATCACTTCCCCCGAATAAAATTTATTACAGGCATTTACATAATATACGTATATGCACACTTTATTAACATTCACATTTACAAATAATAATAATAATAACAACCACTATCATCAAACATTTAGTTTTAATTTACTCTTATAATATATTAAAAATAATATAAACTCTTGTTTATAAAAGAAAACTCAATTTACTTGTAGTAAATATAAATTTTAAACATTTAAACATACTAACCAATTTCTATCGTTTCAAAACTCAAAACAACTGATTTAACTGTTATGAATTATTGGAATCTCCATTAATTAGTGGAGGCTCCACTAATTATGGATTTATGTGAATTATTAGAAGATTTTTATGGATGTCCACCATTTAGTGGAGACACCATTAATTGAAGATGATGTATGCCATGATGTATTTCACTAATTAGAGCTCTATAAATAGAGCTATTCTCTAAGCTTGTAATACACCATCATTTTGTGAAAGAAAGATTAGTGAAAGAAAGATTGGAGAAAGAATTGTGAGAGAAAGAAAGAGAGAAGTTTGAAGAGAAATTCTTGTGCAAAGAATAGTTAGAATTTTCTTAGTGTGTAGTGTGTAGATTTTATTCTAACACTACCCTAATTTTATAACAGTTATCAGCACGAGTCTCTACCGTTATTAAAGCCAGAAGACAGCACGAGTCTCTGCCGTTATTAAAGCCAGAAGACAGGTACGCATTTATTGATCTCTATGGCTAATCTCGCTAAACTCGAATTTGTAGCCCTTGATGCAGAAATGCATCTAAATGCTGAAGGCCTTAGTGAAACTATTCAAGCACATAATAGTGCATCTGCACAACATAAGGCTAAAGCTTTGATTTTTATTCGTCGTCATCTCGATGAAAATTTTAAAATGGAATATCTTACCGAAAAAGATCCATATGGCCTGTGGGTAAATTTAAAAGAAAGATTTGACCACCTGAAGATGGTCGTACTACCTACTGCACGGTATGAATGGTTGCACCCGAGGTTGCAAGATTTTAAAACCGTGAATGAATATAGCTCCGCAATGTATAAAATTACATCTCAATTAAAATTATGCGGAGAAAAAGTGATCGATGAAGATATGTTGGAGAAGACATTCTCCACCTTTCATGCCTCGAATATTGTCCCGCAAAGAACAATATCGAGAAAAGGGGTATACAAAATTTACGTATTTAATTATCGCCCTCCTCATTGCAGAGAAAAATAATGAGTTATTATTGAGAAATCATGAAGCTGCACCAATCGGCTCTACAAAGACTCCTGTAAGTGAATGCTGTTGGCTCCAGCAGAAGCCATCATTATAGTCGTGGTCGTGGCCGTGGCCGTGGCCGTGGTCGTGGTTATGGTCGTAGTCACGCTCGATATTTCCCTTATCACAATTATAATCAAACCGTGAGAAATACCGGCCACCCGAAGTGGAACAGTAAAAGATCAAAAGGGAAAAGAAAAAGAAATTGAAGAAAAGCATGAGGATATATGTTATAGATGTGGCATGAAAGGTCATTGGTCACGAAACTGTCGTATCGGCTAAGCATTTAGTTGAATTGTATCAAGCTTCATTGAAAAATAAAAATGTGGAAGCAAATTTTTCTCAACATCCAATAAATAATGTTGAGGATGACGATAGTGATCCCGAAGATCTTAATATCAATATTACCCATATGGATGTATCGGATTTTTTTGAACACCCGTATCGGTAGGATAGACCATTTAATTGGTGATGGCAAGTGTCCAAAAGAACTAAAGCCTCACCCCGATATTTTTGTATTTTCATTTTCATTCTATTCTAATAATATTTACGTTTACATATATATATTTGTGTTCGTATGGTCGTTGTTAATGATGATATATGCATTATTGATAGTGGAACTACACACACCATACTAAAAAATGAGAAATATTTTTCTCGATCTCAAAATGGGAGAAATAAATATTTATACGATAAACGGTAGTGCAAATGTAATTGAGGGCTCCTGAAGAGCTAGTATATTGTTGCCTAAAGGAACAACAATTATTATTGATAAGGCACTATTTTCCTCAAAATCCGTAAGAAATTTATCGAGTTTTAAAGATATCCGCAGTAAATGGGTATCATGTTGAAACAAATGAGGAAAATGGGATTGAGCATCTTTTTATTACTCAAATGCATTTGGGTAAGAAATCGGTATTAGAAAAACTGCCGTCTTTTTCTACCGGTCTATATTTTGTAAAAATACGTACAATTGAAATTCATCATCTAGTAAACCGTAAGTTTACTGATCCTATTACTTTTAGCATTTGGCATGACCGGTTGGGTCATCCTGGATCTACCATGATGAGAAGAATCATTGAGAATACACATGGTCATCCTTTAAAAATAAAAGGATATTAACATCGTAAAAATTCGCATGTACCGCATGTTCCCTAGGAAAATTAATTGTTAAACCATCACCAAGTAAAAGTAGGAGTTGAAAGTCCTACATTTCTCGAACGGATTCACTGGAGATATTTGTGGACCTATTGATCCACCATGTGGACCGTTCAAATATTTTATGGTCTTAATTGATGCATCATCTCGATGGTCACATGTATGTTTATTATCTACTCGCAACCCGGCGTTTATGAGATTACTTGCTCAAATAATTAAATTACGAGCACAATTTCCGACCATCACATTAAAAATATCCGTTTGGATAATGTCGGTGAATTTTCATCACATGCTTTTGATGCATATTGCATGTCAATTGGGATTAATGTTGAACATCCCGTAGCTCATGTTCACACATACGTAATGGTCTTGTCGAATCTTTAATTAAACGATTACAATTAATTGCTAGACCATTATTAATGAAAACAAATCTCCCAACATCTCGCTCGGGGACATGCTATTCTACATGCCGCAACACTTGTACGTATAAGACCAGCTAGTTATCATAAATTCTCTCCTTTGCAATTGGCTTTTGGGTCGAACCAAATATTGCTCATTTAAGAATTTTTGGGTGTGTCAGTATATATTCCAATTGCACCAAACCAACGTACAAAGATGGGTCCTCAAAGAAGAAAGGGGATATACGTTGGATATGATTCTCCCTCTATTATCGGTATGTTGAACCCCCGACAGAGATGTATTCACAAGCAAGATTTGCCGATTGTCATTTTGATGAATCATTATTCCCTAAATTAGGGGGAGAACCAAAACAAAGATAAAAAGGATCTTGCTTGGACAACATCATTAAATTATCTTGATCCGCGCACAAGCGCATGTGAACTTGAAGTTCAAAAGATAATTCATTTGCAAAGCATTGCAAATCAAATGCCGTACGCTTTTGTTGACTCCGTAAGAGTTACAAAATCGCATATTCCAGCCTATAAATGCTCCTATTCGAATTGAAGTTCCAGCAGAACAAAATATTATACCTATAGCCGCTGAGTCAAAAACACGCCGTAAGCGTGGCCGACCTCTTGGTTCTAAAGATAAAAATCCTCGAAAGAAAAGAGGATTAAATGATCCGTAAGATCATATTGAAGAAAAGAATGATAAAGACCAAGAGAGAACCGATGACAAAGAACCGTAAGTTGATGAAAGTAACACCGAAATTTCTATCAATTATACCACTTCCTGTAGAAGTTGGAATCGGATAGAAACCGTTATTGATAATATATTTGCATACAATATATCTCTTGATGTTACACAGATAATGATGATCCCGAACCAATATCGCTTGATGAATGTCGGCATAGAAAAGATTGGCCGCAATGGAAAGATGCGATTCAATCGGAGTTAAATGCACCGGCAAAACGT
The DNA here is from genome assembly GCA_026120185.1 of Voacanga thouarsii. Lineage (NCBI taxonomy): Eukaryota > Viridiplantae > Streptophyta > Magnoliopsida > Gentianales > Apocynaceae > Voacanga > Voacanga thouarsii. The sequence goes on from JANUWF010001938.1 coordinate 1,171,729, forward strand.
GAAGTCTTCGGACCGCAGTCCGAACACCGTAAGGTATAAAACCCGTTGGCTACAAATGGATATTTGTGCGAAAGCGCAATGAAAAGAGTGAAATCGTTCGATATAAAGCGCGATTAGTAGCCCAAGGTTTTTCACAAAGACCAGGTATTGATTATGATGAAACTTATTCTCCCGTTGTTGATGCTATTACACTCCGATATCTTATCAGCTTGGCAAGACATGAAAAGATAGATATGCGCCTATTAGATGTTGTCACCGCTTACTTGTATGGAAATTTAGAAAATGATGTTTACATGAAAATCCCCGAAGGATTTCATATGCCTCGAAGCATATAAACATTATCCTCGTGAAAATTACTCCATCAAGTTGCGTAAATCATTATATGGCCCGAAGCAATCTGGCGCATGTGGTTCACACGTCTTAGTGAATATTTATTGAAAGCGGGATTTAAAAATGACCAGGTATGTCCATGCGTTTTTATTAAGAAATCTGGTTCTAAATTTGTGATATTAGCTATATATGTTGATGATATTAATCTTATTGGAACTCCCGAAGAGCTCCAAGAAACAATTGATTATTTAAAAAGAGAATTCGAAATCAAGGATTTTGGTAAAACCAAATTTTGCCTTGGTTTACAAATTGAACATTTGGAGAGTGGAACATTTATTCATCAATCAACATATACAAGAAAAGTGCTAAAAAGATTTTACATGGACAAAGCACATCCATTGAGTATTCCAATGATCGTCCGATCATTAAATGTGGATAAAGATCCTTTCCGACCTCAAGAAAATGATGAAGAACTCCTTGGTCCTCGAAGTACCATATCTCAAGGCAATTGGTGCATTGATGTATCTTGCTAATAACACACGGCCTCGATATTGCTTTCGTCGTCAATTTATTAGCAAGATTTAGTTCTTCACCAACACGACGACATTGGAATGGAATTAAACAAGTCCTTCGATATCTCCAAGGTACAATTGATCTCTGATTATTTTATTCAAATAAAACCAATCCAACATTGATAGGTTATGCAGATGTCGGTTATTTATCCGATCCACATAAAGCACGTTCTCAAACGGGCTATCTATTTACATGTGGAAATACCGCTATATCATGGCGTTCTACGAAACAATCTATAGCAACCTACTTCTTCAAATCATGCCGAAATTATAGCCATTCATGAAGCAAGTCGAGAATGTGTATGGCTAAGATCCATGATTCATTATATCCGAGAAAGTTGTGGATTATCATCAATCAAAGGTATTCCAACTCCTCTTTATGAAGACAATGCAACTTGCATAGCTCAATTACGAGGAGGATATATTAAAGGAGATCGGACAAAACATATTTCACCAAAATTCTTCTTTACTCATGAACTCCGTAAGAAATGTGAAATTGATGTGCTACAAATTCGGTCATGTGACAACCTCGCAGATATTTTCACGAAGACTTTACCGACTCGCAACATTTGAAAAGTTGAGATATAAAATCGGTATGCGTCGGTTTAAAGATTTAAAGGAATCATCTCATCAGTGGGAGTAATAAACATACATATAGAATAGTGTACTCTTTTTCCTTCACTAGATTTTTTTCCCACTCGGGTTTTTATCTAGTAAGGTTTTAACGAGGCATATTCTTTATGTATGGATGGACATCCAAGGGGGAGTGTTATGAATTATTGGAATCTCCATTAATTAGTGGAGGCTCCACTAATTATGGATTTATGTGAATTATTAGAAGATTTTTATGGATGTCCACCATTTAGTGGAGACACCATTAATTGAAGATGATGTATGCCATGATGTATTTCACTAATTAGAGCTCTATAAATAGAGCTATTCTCTAAGCTTGTAATACACCATCATTTTGTGAAAGAAAGATTAGTGAAAGAAAGATTGGAGAAAGAATTGTGAGAGAAAGAAAGAGAGAAGTTTGAAGAGAAATTCTTGTGCAAAGAATAGTTAGAATTTTCTTAGTGTGTAGTGTGTAGATTTTATTCTAACACTACCCTAATTTTATAACAACCAAAATTTATGTAATTATACTTGGCAACTTCTTCCAGCATGCAAAGGTGCCTTGGGTCACGAACCAAGACTCCAAACTCTGACAATTTTTTTTTTTTTCCTACCTAAACATTCAAACCCTCTGACCACCAGTAAACATCGAGAATAGCATGCAAGCCGAAAGCAAATACTGGAAGCACCTTTGCACGTTACCCTCTGATCAAAAGCTAACATTGATATATATATATATATATTTTAAACTCCCAAGCACTCGACATTGATGCAACCACTACCGTTCAATGAACTGAATTTGAAGAGCCTTTTCTTTTTTTTTTTTTCTCTCAATATTCCCTTCATCAACCCAGAAATAATCATGAATACAAAACATATTGGAAACATTTGTTCACACAAATTCATACAACCATTATCTTCTTCTAATTGAATTAATTCATTCAGCTAGAAAAATCCAAAAAGACTTAACTCGGCCTTAACGATCTAAAAAGATTAAAACTTCATCTTGCATTAATTCAAAAAAGACGAATTCAATCTTAATATTATTTCAAAAAGGTTTAGCCCACCTTTGAGGTATCATATTCAAATAAACATAAACAGATCCATCGTACCAAATTCATTAAATATATTCATACAGAACCATGTATCTATTTAATACAAACACCGAAATACACACTATACATTAACCAATCATTAAAACCTATATTTTGAAAAAATACTATATTTTATTCAGGAATTTTGAACAAAAAATAACGTTTTATTCTATTATTCATACAAGAAAATCGAATAGATTCATTCCTACTTACTTCTTAATATCGACACTTGAAAACTATAACAGTCTACAGTGTTCTTTTCCTTCAAACTCTAATTGAACTCTCCCATTCTTTCTACGTCTGTTGGCGGCTATTGGAAACAACGATGTTTTCTATAGGTTTTCCTAACTTTTAAATAATTTCAATTAGGTCCCTATTTACTTAAAATATTAACCCAATAAAATTCTAATTCTTATTGTGTTGGGAATTAACCTTAACAAATTTTAAAATATCTTCATAAATAAAAGGCTTCTAAAAATATGGTTTTTACACCAACTGCTTCAGAAGGGAAGCAGAGACCAGAGCGCAGCACCCCCCCCCGCAAAAAAAATAAAAATAAAAAATGATGCAATGAAGAAAACGCTTGGAAATTAGTAGACTAACTTGTGCTCGATTTGTTATTTAGGTGTAGCAAGTTCATTTAGAAATATTCAGAAACACTTCAGTCCATCGTAAACAAGTACTTATACTGAAAAGTGTTTCAAGCCTGTTCTTCACAAGATAGTATTCCTGTTTCACATGTTGCAGACAAGTAACACATCTGCAATGCAGGAAGACAAGGAAAAAAAAAGAACAATTTCAGAATTAGAATGGCCTATGATCTCTATCTATAGTTGAGAGGATACATCTAGAAGCATCAATACAGTAACTTCTGCAGAAATATGACAACATCTTTTGGGCATAACATGGACAGAACGAGTGATTACCCACCAGAAATGCCCCAGGAACTAGACATTCTCATACTGAAAAAGAGTCTGCAGCAAAAGTTTTAATCTCTAAACAAAAGCATTACAAGTACGTTGATATGAATTAATTTCATACTTTCTGTTATCTCAAGACTCTAGCTGTTATGACACTTCAGTAATACAATAATCATTTTCTTATCATTTCAAAAGGGGGGAAAAAAAAGAAAAACTTTTCATATTGTAATAGCAAGGAACACCACAATCTGGATAGAAAAAGTGGTTCCGAGAGAGATATATAATCACATTAGTTTCTTGTCCCATAGAATATCAATTTTGAAAGAATTTTTCAGTTTGGATTTTAAGAATTATTATTGCTTGAAACAAAATGACTGCTGCAGTGACACTCGTGGATAAGAGGGTAACTTTTAAAAGGAAGTCCAACATGCAAGATAAACTAGGGCAAAAGATTTTCTTCCCATATTTATGAGAGTGATATTTGATAAGTGTATAGGCATAATTGATGACAAGATGAACCCCAGCAGTACCAGAAGATACACTAGATCTCAAATAACTTGGATTAAACAAGGAACCATAAGCAAGATCACAGCAAACTAAAAAGAAAAACTAAACAATAAAAGAAAGAAACAATGTGTAATAAATATCTAAACCTATGATGCTTAATTAACAGGATTCCTGAGCAAATGACCAATGTGGTTCTTGGTAAATTCAAGAGTTAGAACAGAGTAGATAAAATATCAACACAAATCAAACTCACCCCTCAAGGTTCTCCTCCTCACAAAAGTTTCTGAAGGATACACATACATTCTTTACTCTTTGTGCACCGAAGCTGTGATCCAATGGAACAGATGGTAAATAAATATCCAGAAAGTATGTCAGAGAACCCCCCCCCCCAAAACAAAATTCTTCATTTAAATAGCCATATCAGTTTTCCTAACAAAAGTAATATAGGTTGAGATGGTATCTAACAGTTGCACATTCAAGCAAAAGACTCCAGCAAATGCCGGATCCCTTTCAAAAGATTATCAACTTGAACAAAAAGATAATATTAGTACCTAGAACTACTACCCTTGAACTGGTGTACATATGCATCAACCTGCTTAAAATCTACAGGTTTTTGTGGGCTGAAATAGCACATATGAATCAGGGTAAAATTCCAATTTGGAGAGAGAAACACTAGCAAAGATAACCCAAGAACAGTGAAAGAGAGAACTTTTACAGTGCAATGGCCAAGTTGTTGAGAAGTTTCTCAGAATCTTCAAAAAATAGAGACATCACTTCTCCCACAAAGACAGGGTTGCTCTCGTCTTGCAATTTCTAAAGTTGCACAAATTGATCATCCAAGAATCCCTTTATACACAACCAAACAGCAACAACCCATCATCAGAGAACCTTTACGGAACAAGACCCTCATATTAAAAAAAAAAAAAAGAAAAACCGAAATGGAGAAGGGACCATCGAAAAAAAAATCATAAACATGTAAATCGATTGTTTTTCTTGAAAACGGTACACTGACCTCACGATATAGAGACGTCATGAATTCAACAAATTGTTTCTGCACCTGTGGTATGATTTCCATACTTTGCTACACAAAATCTGACCTTTACTTCAGTTACTGTCGAATGACTGAAATACAATATGAAAAATTGCAGATCTTGCGGACCTGTCATGTATGAGTAAGGAAACCTCTAATCCAAAGGAACTGGTATGGAAGGTAATCAATCAAATCCAAAGGTGTAGTATATAACTCACCAAAGAATAGCCTAAAAACAAAAGAAACAACGGAGGATGATTGTGCGAATATAATAAGGCTCCAGTTTGGCCTTTAAACCAACATGTGCTTGTGCTCTCAACGAATCTCCAACCTCATGTACCTCTAATATTCTTCAACAATTGACAACTTCTGAAATCTGAAAGGGGTTCACTATTTCATACATATATACATATATATATATATATATATATATATATATATATATATATATGGCCCAGGCTACATCTGATGGTGTTCTGCAGCGATGTGTGATGATGTGCCAGACTTCAGACTTGCCTTTCACTAAAACTACCTCATAGTACTGCAGCTAGGCATACAAGTGAAGAGGGATGTCAAGGTACAAAAGAAGCTCCTCCTTTCCTGATGGAATAGAGCAGCATCCTACTACCATATTTGGTAGGCACATGTTCCACCCATCATAGTCCAAAACAGGAGAGTAGGATAGGAAAATCGCGTAACGTTGAAAAGATGAATGGAAGATGATAAAGCATGCAGCAAGATCTTCATCCCACAAGACAAAATTACTCCATTGTAATATTATTATGCATCTCGAAAGGTCGCCATAACTGTTAAAATCAAACGAAACTCCAAATTAACAACTTTACCTCTGGGTATGAGATCACTAACGCCGTCAATTATGGCGTCGCCGGCTGTATTTACCTAGTTCGGAGACGCGAGAGGCGGAGGCCTGTAAATGCCTATGGTTTCCTCATCCTCGCCAGTCCGGAGAGGTTTAATAACGTTTAGATTAATTGTAAAAGTGGCTCACAAAATTTACAGTTATTACAGATTGAACCCGTTCTTGCAATAGAATAGATGCCTATTTTATAAAAATAAATGTTTATTTTTAAATAGTATAAACATAAAAATGTAAATATTTGATTACGAATAAATAAAGTATCCCAATAATAACATATTTGTAGATGAACTGAAATTATAACTCAAACAAAAGAATTGGGAAAATGAACTGCAAAAGATTGGGAACACTGAGATTTCATCACTGTTGGTCTTTTATTATAAATGTAGTGATCAGCAGTTGTTGAGCATGGCTGCCACGCATATTGGGTTAGGGACTTTGGCCCGTTTACAAGTAAATTAACCAACCAAACATTCTTTAAAATTCCCGGACGAGGTTGACCGTGTCCATATCCGATTGTGTCAATAAATCAATAGAAGTCAAAGAATAGGGAGAGAGGACAACATTCATGTACTTGCCAGCATCCTTCAGCGGACCTTGGACAGGAACCACCTGCATCCGCACAAATCAATAACCCATCACTCCTCAAGGAAAACAAGGAACTATATCCAAGAAATCAACTCCAACACCTAACCCAAGAATATTCCTTTCTGGTTTCCAACAGAACACAGAGGTCCCAAGTAAAATCCTAGTATGGCAATGAACATTTTACTTTCGCTTACCTTTTTTGTGTCCTTGAAGGAATTTTCATCCATCAGATTACTAGATGTCAGTACAGTTTTCCTGCAACCGGTAACTTGTATTGAGCTTGGCTCCAAATTATCAATAGCAATCTTAAGGTTTACGATGCTGCTCCCCAAGTTCACAACCTGGATAAGATGATTTCGTACCAAATGTAACATTTGAAAGAACGTAATCCAAACAACAAATCTCATTTCAGGCATCTCTGTTCAGTGGGATTATTTAGGGCTGTTTTTAACACTGCATAAAGAAATAGCTATACTGTATAAACAAGGATTAAAATTGGTTCAACTGCAGAAAGTGTCCAAACCTTAATTCTTAAATAGCGTTCATCTTCTTGGTCTCTCCACAATATGGCTGATGCTATGAGTGGCGAAGAAGGCTTAGCCTGAAGCGTTGAATTCAGAAGAGTTGCACCATTTGATTCTTTGAAAAAATGCTGCATCCAGTAACTAGGTGTTCCATAGAGATGGGAGGAATCAAATATGATTGCATCTGGGTTCCACCTAAAATCATTACGCTCGTTAAAAAAGCAACACATTTTAAGAGACATAGAGAGAGGATTTTGGCAATACCGCCAATCATTGGCATTCGCGAACAGAGGTGCATTACTTGCCATTTGAACAACATCACTGCATTAAAAAATTTGAATAGTTCATTACTATCATGTCTACAATAGTCAAGAATATGTATAGACTAAGAAGGCAGGCAGCAAAAGAGTCAAAACTGCCAAGATCGGTGCTTTAGATTTGTCAATGTTGTTCTTCAGATTTAGCAAGCATACAGAAATGAGTAACACAACTAAGATAATCTAAACATCACTATGTGCGATTTAAGGATCTAGCTATTAAGCATGAATTTTGCCCTTTCAGATCAAAATTCTTAGAAAAGATTGGGCCTTTGGTCAACTGAATATAGGCTTCTGGGGAACCACAATTACCTATTTCTTTCTAGGCCAATAAGGAATCCTGCTTGAGCAAGTGCAGCTAAGAGATTTCCTCTGCCTGCATCTTTTCCAGTCACAGCATACTCACTTACAAAAGCCTTGCAAGTTATTCAGCAGGATATTGTAAGCATCACTAGACAACACATCACAACTCAACAAAAGGAATGCAGCAAACCTTTGGACCAATACGCGCTGTATGATCAAAATTGTGTGACAAAGAGAAGACAGACTTTGCATCCCCGTAAACCTATCAGAGAAAATATGTGTTCTTTCCCAGTTACCAACAGAAAACCACACGATATTAGGATTAGAATAACCATGGCTCTACAAGAATCAGTGGAGCGGTATGCATGTCATACTTAGACGACTTACATGAAAATCATATAAATCTGCTTTGTGATCCAATGCTCGAGAAGATCCATCACAGTTTGATACTACTTTTATGTCTGGATAAGCACTTTTTATGGCCGAGTAAAACTTGATATAATTTCCTGATTTGTATGAAGAAGCATCAGTTCCCACACTACACAAGATCCTTTTTGTTTGAGATGAAAAGGACATCAGGAACCAAACATGCCCATAGTTATGGAAAACATAGTTGGGAAGTGTTGAACTGCCACCTTGTCTAGCTCTAACAACTAGAGGAAAGCTATTTATTTATGTATACACCGGAGCACAACAATAAAAGCAGTTATAGTAACAGCAACAAAAACAAAATAGAAAGAACTTCATAGAGTTGGTGATAAAACCATGTGGAATGTTTAACTGAAAAACAATGTTTTCTTTTAAAGGTGCATCATTTCTATAAACAGAAAAACACTGAAGAAATATCTAAGAAATATAATGACTGGAAAAAGGCCTTGAGAGTAACATAGCCAACATTTGAAAAGAATTGAAACCGTGGGTGGGTGGATTAGGAGCTTGAATCCTGCCTTTCAATTACTAAGTACAATATCGTACTTTGACACAATAGAGGAATGTGATGGTAAAATCCGCAGAATATAATAAACTTTTAAGAAAAGAAGGAACACATGTTTTCCATTAAATAATTTGACTTGAAACTAAAAGACAGGGGCATCATCAGAATACAGACCACGATAATTTGTCTTCCCACAGTCCTGATTCCCAATTGCAACATATCTCAGATCATATGCTTCCGGATGCCCCATTGCTGCTCGAACAAAACCCCACGTTGAATTGGGATCACCTCTAGCAAACTCAAGACCATCAAGAATTTCCTACAATAGAAGGAATTTAAGATAAACTTTTGAATTAAAGACTTGTATTTGAAGATAAAGAGGATAAATTCTGTATGCAAGCAAGACAGTTAGTCAAATAATATGACAAATGTGTTGCCTTTGCGGAATCATATGAAGATATCAAAACACAAGGGAAGGTAAGTCCACACAGTCCACCCATTCTACAGTTTTTGCATGTTTTGTTACTGAGTCCAGATCACTCACATACAGCACACATAGACATAGGTTATTTATATTTAAATCAAAACCCAAAAGACATAGGTTATTTATATTTAAATCAAAACCCAAAAGACATACTTGCACAAAAGGTAAGATTGTGGAAGTATCGACTTGATCATTGTGGCTGATTCCTAAGCAAACCATGAATAAACAGGAAAGAAAGAAGACTAAGTCATGAATAAAAAAATAGAAAATAGAAAACAAAATAACAGAAAATTTTCAGAATACCACTGTTGAACACCCATATAGGTAATGCACCTAGGTCCTCTGCAAGCTGAAGAAAGATGATCAGCAGAACATGTAACTAGAAGAAGAACTGAAAAGCTCTGCAAATACAGATGCCCAGTGATACCTGGAGAAACTCAAAGAGACCAAGTCCATCATCAGTCCAGTATTGCCAAACATCATTAAAATGCCCAGGTCTCTCTTCCCATGGTCCAACTGTTGCTCTCCAGCGAAAAGCATTTCTCAACCATTCACCTTCAACATAAGAACCACCTATGTCCATACATGGGGAGACCATGTATATCATCAGTTTCTCCTAACCTGAAGATTATTTGTATCCTATGTAATAAAGCTAGTAACATGGATGACAAGGAAAGTATTGAGGAGTTGAACCAATATAGTACATGTGTACCTAGAAGATAAAAGTATTGATCCGACTAACAAAGACTGCTGTGTAGTTTATTTGTCCAAGCAACGTTTAGAGGCTCCAAAAAATTTAACTTATGGTCAAAATCTACCAATAACAATCAGACCTATGAACATTCAAAAAAGAGGAAACTGTTTTTGTTGCTTCATAACATGAAAATATAATTTAGCAAATTTCATGTAAATCAGGGTTCCCTCTAATATGTATAGCTGTAAAACCCACACTTTTTAGAAGCCTTTTATTTATGGAGATATTTTAAAATTTGTTAAGGGTTAAATCTTAATACAATAAGAATTAGAATTCTATTGGGTTAATATTTTAAGTAAGTAGGGACCTAATTGAAATTATTTAAAAGTTAGGGAAACCCTACGATTTATTAAATAGGAAAACTTATAGAAAACATCGTTGTTTTCCAATAGCCGTCAAGAGACCCAGAAAGAGGGAGAGAGTTCAACTAGGGTTTGAAGGAAAAGAACACCGTAGACTGTTACAGTTTTCAAACGTCGAAATTAAGAGGTAAGTAGGAATGAATCTCTTCGGTTTTCTTGTATGAATAATAGAATAAAACGTTATTTTTTATTAAAAAAATTCCCGAATAAAGTTTGGCATTTCCAAAGTATAAGTTTTAATGATTGGCAAATGTATGGGGTGTATTTCGGTGTTTGTATTATATAAGATACATGGTTCCGTATGAATATATTTGATGAATTTGGTACATGATAAATCTGTTTATGTTTATTTGAATATGATGTCTAAAAGGTGGGATAAACCTTTTTGGAATAATGTTAAGATTGAATTCGTCTTTTTAGAATTAATGTAAGATGGGTTTTAATCTTTTTGGACCGCTAAGGCCGGGTTAAACCTTTTTGGATCTTCCTAATTCAGTTAGAAGAAGTTTCGATATCTTTGCATGCTTTTATGAAGTTTGCTAAGTATACTCATATTAATTTTGTTAAATTAATTGGTATGAGTTTTGGAGCAAAAGAAACTAGTTAGTATGTTTTTTTAAATATTTAAAATTTATATCCCATGAAAATAATTTGAGATTTATTGAGTTTGTTTTTTATATATATAAACAAAAGCTTATATGCTCATTAGTATATTATAAGAATAATTTAAAACTAAATATTTGATAATAGTTTTTATTATTGTTATTATTATTATTGTTGTTGTTATTATTATTTGTGAATGTAATTGTTAATGTGGTGGATATGTACGTATATTATGTAGGCATGTATTAAACTTTATTCGGGAGAAGTAATTCATTACTATTTACTGAGCATGTAGTTAGCTCACCCTTTAATATTTCCTCCTTTCAGATTTTAATGATGATCAGTGGTGCGAAAGCCCTTTCTATTAAGACTGTGTTGGATGTATAGCACGGAGTCGAATTCTAAGATTTCGTTCAGTGACTTATGTTATCTTATTTATTTTAAGTTCTATCTATGTTTTTTAGTACTCGATGAGACAGGTGTAAGAATTAGTTTTATGGGTTTTGATATAATTTCTTTGGGGAAGATTTAATTATGAAATTATTTAGTTATCATTTTGGAAGAGAATATATTTGATTGTTTAAGTTTTGATGTAAGGCTTCGTATTAGTGGGGTACGACTCTGGTGGTACGGCCGTGCAACGTCCTGCGGGCGCGGGGCGTGACAATAGCAATCAATGTGAATAGAATGTATAACAGATGTGATATAGAAATATTTTGAAGTGAATAAAAGCTGCTTTCATGCATTACAAGAAAAGTGGCCAAGAAACTTATCAGAACTCTTAGTCATGATATTGGCAGTTTTTTAGGTCAATATGACATTTAGGTTCAGAATTCTTTGTTTGAACTATGGATCACAAAACTGAGTTAACTTATAGTCCCGTAGTTCTGATCTTTTTCCCAGGATGTAGGTTGGCTGCTAAAGCTGAACCATGTTAATCACAGTATCCTTCTTTACTGTTTTTTATTTTTATTTTATAATATATATAAATATATATATATAGAAATTCCCTTACCCCCATTCTCTCCCTAGTAAAGGTATAGACTAAAAGGAACTGCGATAAGAACAATGCATATTTACATTCAGTTGTGTCTTTGGGTTTCTACAGTCTTCACATCTCCACTAAGGAGGCAAAATGCAAATGTCAAGCTCAGAAATGTATGAATAACCTGAACTCAAACAAGATTTCATAAGGGAACAGGGAGAACACTAGATGATTTCAAGAGAGTGAGCACAATAAAAAATTACTCAATGCAATCAAATTCTTTCAACCTGCAAAGGCACATGCCCCTGCTAATTCTTAGTTTTTCTTCTTACTGTATCATAAACTTAGATATCATTTATCCATTGAGTCTAACTTTGTTTTATTGTCTATTTGTCAAATGAAACAACGACAACATGCATTAAAATTTAATTATTCAAAAGTTCCAACAGCACCTGGAAACCTGATGAATCCTGGCCTCAGATCCGCAAGCATTTGAAAAAGATCATTCCGAAATCCATGTCCCTGAGCCAAGAAAAAATCATTAAGTGTTCTCAAAAGCGAAGAAAATTTTCTTCTCAGGACAGCAACTAGAATGACAGTGATTACTTTGTTCATTCATACTCAATAAGAGAAACCCTGACACCATCTTATTTCATAGAACATGAGGGCTCTAAATAATTATGCATATATGCATAACACATTCATTTTCTAGTTTTAACTTTGCACTTTATTTGTTTCTTTCTATCTTTGGCCTGGTGAAAAACATATTCCTCATTATGTTGAAGAGTGTACAGTTTTGAGTGATCAAATAGATAAGCAGATTTGTCACCTAATTTTCCACCTCTTCTTCATTTATAATTTTTAGTCTTTTTCTCTGGTATCTGTTATTCATCCTTCTCTTTTTTCTTTCACTGCAATTCCAATTATATTCAAAGCAAAAGCAAATACAATGGTAAAATTACAAAATTCATACTATGAAAATACTGACTGAAATTAATTGAACTCAAGTTTCAGCCTGAGCTATTCTGAAAAAAGGTGTTTCGGTGGCTTCCTTCTGAAGGTTTTCTTTAGGGATAAATAGACCTTAAAAGATGCATCTGTGATGGTAAGTATGTTTCCCCCTCTTCTGTATCTATAACCAAAGTTGGATCCCCAACACATACTGATAGCCAAACAAATATATTTAGATGAAAAGAAGTGCAGGCACAGAGTGGTTGTTGGTATTTAACTTGAACTCTTTCTTTATTGCATTCGTAAATAGATCACAAGTCAGATCACATTTTATACCTTGAATGTGTCCAAAGGCATTGCTGACACTTGATCAAACCAAATAACACCTTTCCTAGCTGTAGTCAATTGCAGCCGTGCATTGTTGTCACTCCTTCTTGCCTCCAACAGAGCTTCTACCTTTGTCCAGCCAGAGATATCAGCAGCACTGCAAGAGCAACATTCAATGAAATATGAAACAGAAGAAAATGAATGGTGCAAGTAGATAAAATGCTCTAAATAGCAGTATTTATGAGAGAATTGATACTCACACAATGTTGGTAGTGGCCAGTGTTTCCAGCCCACTTGAACCAGTCAATGATAGAGATACATTAATTGATTCTAGTGAACGGACATACAAGAGAACTTTGTATGTCTTCCCTTCTTCAATATTCTACAAAATAATTGAAAATAAAGTATCCAGAAGGGACAGAGTCAGTGTGAGATGTTTTTCCTAGGAATTGCGAATGCAGTGGCAGTTAAGCCCTCAAGCAGGATCCAAGGACACCGTGTTTTGTAATTTAATATGTAATAATTTCAGACTACAACCCAATATAGGACTTAAGACCTTGGTCTTTTGTTAATTTGGAGACTAACAGTTAAGGGTCACAAACAAGCCATCAATGCAGGATGATGAGAGTTTTAATCCATTATTTACACCAAACTGCAGGACTGATCTTTCAACTGAATCCTTGAAATTGGAACTTAGAAAGTATTTTTTTTCAGAAGGCAATGGTATCTTTCTCCTGGAAGCCTCAAACCATCACAAAAAGTTCATAGAAAGTGGTGTGAGATACATAGTAATTGACACATTTCATTTTTACATCAACTTAGAGAAATTGTCCTCCACTGCAAATATATAAATTTAGTTAGGCCAACAGATGTTGCAACTTTTTATCATTTTCTGTCTTGTTTAATAGAAAAGGGAAAAGTGAAATGCTAATGTTGTCAAAATATAGAACTTTTCCTTTACCATGCCCCAGTACCCGGGGTTGTATATGCCAACTCCTTCCCCCGGACAGACATTGGCACCTTCATTTTCACATAGAACCTCCATCCTTAGGGCAACTTTATTTCGATCAAAGCATGAAGAATGATCAGTTGATACCATCAACAAAGATTCATCCCCTAGAATATGCCAAGGATGAATATTGGATGGAACATTCTCTCCCCCAGCTTCAAAACCTAGAATTAAAATCACATTAGAACTTAACATCAGAGTATCAGGTCAGTTTTAAGGAAAAACTTGCTGAGACCAAAGAAAATAAGCCACCTTTCAAATAATATTGAATTGTAAAGAAAAATAAACAGCTCTCTCCAAACTCTGCACAAATGGAACTGAAAGAAACTATATGCTGCTACTAACTTTTGGCGCATGAAATGAAACAGACAGAATTGCTTCTTTTGTGTGTGTGTGTGTTTTGCCTATTACATTTAGAAAAAACAAGGTGTAGCAACTCTAAAAACTTGCAAGGGCACCAAACACCTTAAAACAATCTGAGGTCTTAGAACTCAAATGATTTTATCTGTCCTAGGGTAGCCATAGAAGTAGAGAGGTAAGCTACAAGTATTACATCTGCAATGCTGCTAATCGGTATTGCAACATATAAAAGATTTTAAGCTCAATTGTATGTGACGGAATATACTTCAAGAGAATAATTGTTGATAATCTGCCAGAAGATCAAAGGTCCATTTTTTTTTTAATTTTTTGTTTGCTGGGGGGGGGGAGGTGGTGATGGTGGTGGTTATATCAATTTCTCATTAAATTTCACTGCCTAGAACTTCAAAATTTCTCCCTGCACCCTGAGGCCCATACATAAACATTTTTCAATTAAAAGGAGGTAGGATAATGTTTTATGGTTGCACAAGCACCCAAGCTCAAACTAAATTCATGTCACTGTTATCCCCTTCCATCATCCATAGTCAAGCGAAGAAAAAAGAAAGTAACCTCGGTTACTAACTAGCTCTGCCCACAATCCACCAGCTCCGGCATGATTGATCTCCTGCAAAGTCAAACTTTCGGAAATTAGCATTTTGTTTACTAACAAAATGGATGAAAAACATCACAAGAATGTGTAACATTTTGATTCCCTTGTATGGATGCTATATGCAAGAACTTTAAAGCAGACGCAGCAATAGATAGATCCTGTATTTTTATGTCTATGAACTGGAAAGCGTTCTGTGATTATGAACTGAAAATGGAAATAATAAGAGTCCAACGCACAAAATGTAACAAGAAAGTAGCAAAACATAGGTTGGGAAGGTGTCATTGGGCAAACCTCAAAGGATATACCAAACATGGCCTCGGGTATCTTTCTGGCGGAAGCCTGTGAAGCATCTATATATAGCCATGCTGATTGATTTGAATCAACTCCAGCGGCAGAATAATTGAATGAAGCACACAAGAGAAAAAATATGAAGAACACAACAGCGTGGGCATGATGACCTGAACCCATTTCTTCTTCAGGAACACTGTTTCTGTGTGGCCTATTGAAGAACCATTCAGGAAGCTGTTTGCCTTAATTGTGCGGTTGTTTTGATTTGATTGCAGCATAGCTGTACTTATATGGGATTGGTGATGCCTTACGCAAATTTGCCTTGTCCGTTGTGGATACAAGGAAAAAATGTTTCCTTTGCTTGGTCTCATCTTTGCTTCAACGTAAGCAATTGTGCGCTTGGGGGTCCTCTCCTTCTTTCTTAGCTTTAAAACACAAACCCAAATGCAGGGTCTGTTAGGAAAGGAATCTTTAACTCTTGCTGGAGGAGGCTGAATCCTTGGTTGAAAGTTTTTCCTTTATTTTTTTATTTTATTTTGGTTCCCACATTTTCTTTTTACTATATATTTGTTGGTACTTGATGCAGTACTCATACGAATCACCCATACAAACTGAGCATTATTGAATTTATACAGTTGTTCTGCATTTTCAACTACTGTCACCGTTGCGAAAGAAAATCTTGGCTTTTGGCCTTTTCTATGGGTCAGGGATGGGTGCATCGCTGACTAGGAAGTAGGAGGCTTATCTGTTCATCCGTCCTCCCATCCAACCATAACTTGCAAGTTTCATCGTAGTATGTCACATCACTATCATAGGCGGAAGTCGTATTTTTTATCTTTTAATTCTTTGTCCAATATTATGATTGCTTGTCATGAAAAGAATTTTCAACACTTTCTTTTTGAATTTCTGATTTTTTTAAAATATCATTATGTAAACTTGTATTAAGCATCCAATTCAACCTCTATTTATTTTCTTCTAAAAAATTTTTCAAGCCAAACCCCCCCCAAAAAAAAAAAACTCAAATAGTCCAAAAATGAAACCAATTCCTCAGAAACGAAAAAGGGCGAAAAAAAAAGTTGCAAGAAAGTAGAAGAAACAGAAAAGATTGCTCGCTCATCTGCGGACAGCAATATACTTCCCTGCTCTCAAAAAATGTCGACGGAGCCCTCATCAAGCTTCTATCCCAGTGAAACCACGCCTGCGCAGAATCAGTTGGAAATTGTTGCCGTTCCACCTTCTAACGAGGTAACTCTAATACTACCAGCGCTTGTACCAACATCGCTTTTAGGCCAAGCTTCTCTGTTTTTTTTTCCTTTTTCTTTTTCATTTTGTCTGTCGCATTTTTTGGCTTTACCTCGGAAGAAATCGCGGTCATAAGAATAGCTTGGTGAAGTTTCAAGATAAGAGGCAGAAGATTATTATTGTTATTATCATTATTTTTTGTTTGCAAAAGAATACGCTTTTGTTAAGGTCAGAATTACCAAGAACTATGCAATTCCTCTGTAAAATTGCAGTGTAGAATTCTTGAAAAATATTGTTCGGCAGTGCTTGGGTGGAATTTCGTGGTAATGTAGCAAAAGATGTAATTTTTAGAGGTGCACCGGTTGCGAGTGGCCTAGTGCCCTAACTGAAGGAAGAGAGAGAGAGAGAGAGAGAGAACGGGGAAAAAAATTCAAAGCAAACTCAGTAAGCATCTCCAAGAAGTCCCTCTAGTGCAACCTTTTTGTACAATCTAATGCAAATCACGTACATTTTGATGGAGCTTTCTCTTGCTCATTGCTCATACAAAAACCCAAAGATATACCTCCCGTGCAATTAACCAAAGCATTTTCACAAGCTGACAAACCAAACTTAAACAAGTTATCCGAAAATTTTGCTTTATTTGACAATTAAGAAAAATGGGATGTTAATCTCATTATTGAACTTACACATAACATGTGCATTAGAACTAATAGTTATGCAAGGGCTTCTTGCCTATGATACTTCATTAGTGTTGACTATGTTATGGCATGTTGTCTGAGTGAAAACTTTATGGAGGTCATTACTGCATAAAAGTTTCAGCTTGTCCGCACTAAAGCCCTTTTAATTGACACAGAAGACTCTTGATCTTTCCCAAGAAAGCAAGAACTCTAAATAAGATTTGGACACAGCTAAATTATTAGATGCAAAATATCCTTGCCTCCTGAACCGTAATAAACAACTTAGGAATCTGACTGGCTGCGATAAAGAAGACGTCTAATGAACACCAAGAAGTATTCTTCTTTGCAATACAAGTCATAGATTTTGCTTCAGGCTTCTGAAAGACCATTTTTCTTGTTGATTGCTATTCTTTGCATCATTTACCTTTCGGAATGATGTCATTAACTATTGAAAAGAAGATTGCAAACTTTTTTTAAAAAAAGGAGGGTCAAATTCAGGGGGAAGCATAAAAAACAACACGAACTTTTAATTGCTTCATTCCGTATTATCATGAATAGGCGAGTTTTACTGTTTCGCTTAATGCATGTCAAAAGCCTTTTTGGCCTTCTATTTATTAGTTAATCATGCTTTTGACAGGGTACCATAGTACTTATTTTCCATTTTTGTTTATATTCTGTGTTTTGTTCAAATATTCACATGAATGTGTTCTTCACCAGCTGCACCAGAGGAGCAACACTCGTGTACTGGTGGCTTGTCCTTTATGTTCTTGTTGGTGGTTTTCTCAATTTGCTATTGGGAGAGAATACTGCCTATTGAGTCTTAAAATTCTTAGATGATAGTTTTTTTTTTTTTTCCCCACCATCTATTCTTGCTTGCTGCAACAGCTGCTTATTCCACGTGGGTGTATAGTTTTATTTTTTGCCTGTTAATGCTTGTATTCTGTAATTTCATCTTTCTTGGATAATATTCCATTTAAGATATAAATTCCCAATGAAGTCGCTCTGTATGACAGGAAAAGAATGCTAGTCAAGTTGACCATCGGTTTCAACGTACTGATCAATGGATGCCAGTTTATTCCTGGTTAGAATCATTGGATACAGATGAGATTGTTAAATCAAAAGATATTTTGGACTGGCTTACCAATAACCCTGAAATCAGAGAACAGTTGTATTCTAGACATTCTCGTTACCATTTGATGCATTACATCAAAAAATGCCATGTGAAAATATTGAAGAGAAAAGAGAAGAAGAAGGTATGTTGTCGTTTTTTCCATCTGTTGTTTGAGGCATTTTCCCTTTACATCATTGTACATTGTCAATGCACAGAAATTAGTCTATGAATATATCCATTTCAATTCATATGCACTAGATTTTATAATAGCATCTTGTACAATAGAGAATAAAAATTTAAATTTCAGTGTATAAGTGGGTAAGAATTGGTTTGAGATGAGTTTTGTAAAAAATTATTAAACACATGTGGTCAGGTAAGGTCCAAAGAGAGAGAATATAATATGTTATGAGTAGATGACAGTTCTCGGAAAACGAAAATCACATAAAATAATAATATATTTGAATTAAAGTGAAATTTTAGTTTGGAATTCCAATGCACTTATAGCCTCAATGTGGGTTCTTGATGTTCATACTGAAGTTTTTGCTGTGCTAAAATGTGTCGGTCACTGAATGCTCCATTATGCATAGCCTGATGTTATTATGGATCAAGTAAATAGTATACGTAGCTTGATGTTACTAGAGATCTCATTTTATTATGCAGTTTATCATTCTATTCTGGCAAATGCTGCTGATGTTTGTTGTTGGGTATAACGAGATAATAATTTTTCTTACTGTATTCCAACACTTTGAGGTTGATAACAGCTCCGCTTAAAATAATTTATCTGCAAGTATTTTCTTGATTTTCTCTGCTTCTTTCTGTTTCATTTTAGTGCACTTTTTTTTGCATTAGTCTAGTAACTTAGTACTGGCTTGAATGTGTAGGAAAGTGTCAGTAGAGGCCCATACATTGCAATTGTAACTAGCATATCTACTTTGACTTGGACAGGGAGTAGAGGCTACCAGTAAAGTTTGTTCTGAAAGTGTTCCAAAGAATGGAGAGACTAGAGTTCCCATTCCAGTTCAACATATGGGTAATTACACTTGTTTACTGCTTATATTGCTTACAACAGATCTGTGATCATTTATCTTCGTACTTTGCTTTTCACATCATAGTCTTAGGCAACAGATATTGGTTACCATTCTCCTTGATGAAGGCCAGAAAACAGAAAATGCATCATTAGATAGTCTCTCTCATGAGCGAGTTTATAGGTGTATATTCGCCTTGCATTATATAAGTCAACAGAGAGAGAGAGAGAGAGAGAGAGAGAGAGAGAGAGAGCTATGCAAATCAACCTGAACATATGCTTTGGAGAATGATAGACTAAACTAGAGTACTAAAGATAAAAATATCAGTTTACCATTTTTGTTTGTTGGTTTGAATAGTAGAATGTTGAGAAACACATCAGTGGAGAGTATAACTGACTAATGACAGCAATGTGAAAAATTGGATGGGTTAAAATACAGCAAGGCAAACCAAGGTAGTATACTAGGAACTGCTGGCCACGAAAATGTGAAGTTTGCAGGACTAGTGTTCCTATGCGGAATCGACAACTTTGCAAAAATTTTTTCTGGTGTGTTCATCTGCTTGTGGGATTATTTCTGATAGGAGCTGCATATTTTATCCACCTTTTCTTCTACCTCTTGTACTGCCAGGTTTTTTAGTCGTCGTTGAATCAACATACCATCAGACTGTATTGAGAGTCAGCCCTTCCTTGCAAACCAAAAGAAAGAGGAAAAAATTGTAACAATCAATATTAAATGTCTTTTCTTCACGGTTACCTATAACTTGTATGAACGTGATTACATCTAAATCCTCTACAGTTTTGTATTGTCTTTATGGAATCGACATCTAACATCTTTCCCACAGACTGTATTAACCAATAGAAAGCGGAAAAATTTGCAACTGTCAAAATTAAAGATTCTTTTTCTTTTTTGTAACTTGTCTGTCTTGTTTGTTGCTTCGGTGATTCTTCAGTAACTTTTGCATAATAATTTGTTCTTCTCGTGAGATGCTACTCTGTGTGATTTTGCATCCTCTCTGTTGTGTATTTCAGGCAGTAATTTAAGCAGCCTTCCTGAAGATAATGACATGTATAAAGCAAAACGGAAGGAAGCGCTCCAAAAATATGAGATGTGAGGCAACTCTCAGAATTATTTCTTACATTAATTTGTTAAAGATTCTTTGTTGCTGAGTAGGCAATTCGCTGACTCCTGGATCCAACATTCCTTTCCAGTTTGGTTGAGTTGGAGAAACAACTTTTGTGTTCTTTTCCGAGCCATAACAATGCGGCGGCTTGACGGAAATTGTTCTTCTCACGGGAAAGCGGTCTACAACTGAAGAAGTTCTTGACCAGAAAAACACCAGCAAGGTTTAATTACAAAGTCTGGGAGATGGAGATGGAATCTCAGCTCAACAAAATTAGGTTTTTTTTTTTTAAATAAATAAATAATTTCGTTATTTGAGCGAAATGAAGAATTAATTCATTACCCAATCCAGATGTGCATAGATGAGTGGGGATAGGGGCTTCGAGCAGCATGTTGATCCTGAGGCCTTTTTTCTTTTTTATTTATTTGTGGTGGGAAAGTAATGGAGTTTAGCTGCTTGTTATGTAAATCATTTGCCTGTAATTCGGCATAAATAGGAAATGCAATTAGAGTGCAACCGGCGAGGGGAATGCTCTACCGTCTCCTGTTGCTACAACAACCCATCTTGTGCTCCTTTTGAACGTCTGTTTAAATTGTAGTAACCTTCTATCAGGGATGCCAGTAATCAGGCACGCTAATACTACGACTAATCGTCAAATCGTGCATGCATGCATTCGATCGAGCTGTCGGTACTCGATTCTGGGCGGTGAAGGGATGCCAGGTAAAATGGTAAAACTAGAAGTTTTTTGATGGCTGCTAGAGAGAGAGAGAGATGGATGCGGGTGGAAGTATCTCTCATTTGGGAGATTTTTAGAGGAGAAAGGGAGAAATATGGGATGATTTTAAATCTCTTTAGATTCAAAATCTATTCTCCTTAAGAATGGAGGAAACCAGAGGGCGGCGCAGGAAAAGTAAATATTTAAATTACAATTCTATCTTTATTAAGTGTTTTTGCCATCAGCATCGCGGTTGCAAGTAAGGAAATCAACTGAAATAAGCAGCAAAACTACTCAATGGAGTGTAATTTGGTGGAGAAAATCAAAGAATTGAGTAAAATTTGTGTACAAATTTTGTAAAATTCACTCGTAGAAAATTCTAAACTATGAGCTTTGAAACTTACTTTTTTTTTTTTTTTGGTTTAAATTGTGATTAAAAGGTAGAAGAATGGGAGATTTGTGGTGATGGTAGTTTGGAGAAGATGACGATGAGGATTTTTTTTAAAGAAAATTATTCTTTTAATAATACCTCTTTCCTTCTCTTTCAAATTTTCACATGAAAAAAATAATTTTTTTCTTTTTCTTCCTATACTTCGAAACAACATTCAACTTAAATATCTTGTATTCTTTTTCTTAAAAAAATGTGAAAAGTAGACTAATTAAACATTTAAAAAAATATGAAAAATAAAAATATAATAGGGACTTGGTCATTACTTACGGTCCTTACTTAATTGCTTGCATATGAAAAATGTCAGTGATACCTTACACAACGAACGTCTTCTTTCTGGTCATTTCAGACGTTTGATTACCCGTTCCAATGTTTTTAAATAACAGCAGTACCCATTAGGCAAGAGGATAGCTTAGAGGATGCCGTGGATGTAATATATTAAAAAATTATAGCATTTGGATTGTTATATAAGACACAAGCAATAGTAATTTATTTCCCGACTTGTTTCGCGTTCTTAAAACGAAGATTTTTCGACCGAGGAATCAGATCCTTCCATGAGGACACTGTCCGTTTTTATAAACAAATCAAATGATGTGAGCGAATGGGGAGACAGTCCAACTTCCATATCCATGCCAACACTTTCCATTAAGGTTTTGACTGGTACCACCTGCATGCACATAAATTCCACTCTCAGAAAAGAAGAAATTCATCCGGGTTCATTTGAAGTTCAAAGACTGCTCATTACCTTCTTTGGTTCTAGGAATGAATTCTCATCCATCACATTACTGGATGTTAGTACCGTCTTTGCTGATCCAGTCAATTGTATTGAGTTCTGCTCCAATCCACTAAGGGAAATATTAAGTGTCACGTTGTTGCTCCCAAAGTTCACTACCTGGATTTGGTATTTGCAAGGCATCAACCAAAATGGAGGAAAAGACAAGAAAAATATTCTTTGCAGATCTTTTGTCCTTAGCGCACACAAGAAAATTTTACACAACTGCAGATATTGCATCAAAACTCATCGATGCAACTTTGTCAACATGCATAATCAAAATTCTTTTGTCAACATCGTGAGAAAACTAACAGAAAGGCTTCAGGAGCTCAAAGATAGAAAGGATTTGACCAAACTAGCCCCAGATATGCCAGGAGATTGCAGATAGAAACCTAGAAAAGCAGACTCTTATTCTCACGCAAGCTGCCATTGGTGTGATACAGGAAATCCTCCAAGTATGTCACCAACCCAGGCCAGATGTCGTATTGAAACAGATGTAGAAACTTACAAGAAAAGTAAGGGATTCCGCACAATATATTTTTATTTATTTACAATAGTAATCAGCAAAATGTGTAGTTCAGAAGCTCAAATCATAAGGATGACAAATAAATTTCTGAGAGAACTCTATGTTTGAGATTTTTATCAAATATTGATCAAATTAAATATTAGAATACATTTTGGTTTAGAGGGCGAGAATACTTGTACCTTTACTCTCAAGTAGTTTTTATCATCCATTGGATTTTTCCAAGTAATAGCAGACGCAATAAGTGAATTTGAAGCATTAGCTTGGAGTGTAGAATTGAGGAGGGTTGCGCCATTGGATTCTCTAAAGAAGTGCTGCATCCAGTAACTAGGAGTTCCATACACCTGTGAAGAATCAAAAACAATTGCATCTGGGTTCCACCTAAATAAAAAGAACATTGCATTTTAGGACATTCTCATAACAAATATTTTGGTTCATAGTGTGAGAAATCAAATTTTACCTCCTGTCATTCGTATTCACCAACAAAGGAGCATAACTTGCCATTTCTACTACGTCACTGCATTCATGAAGTCCTTATCAACCAAAAGAGCGATAGTAGCAGCAGCAGTACCATAACCAGAATTTCAGAAAAGTAGCACACGGTAAAAGAGTCCAAAGCATACATATCTGGAGCAATTCTTGAGGTACAATTTTTCTGTTAAAACTTTCGCAAATTTACTGAATTCACCAAATTAAGAATCACTTATAACTAAGAGAAAGATTTCATTACATAGTATATTTAGTCTGGTACTATAGCTTTATTTTCCATGCAATCCCAGGAGAAGATTCAAGAATTTAAAGACTGCAAATAGATTGAGGACTAATTTCATTAGTTTATTTTGCTGGAGAAATTATGATAATTATGAAGAGCTGAAGGATTCATTCAAAGAGGGTATCCTATGTAAGCATGCCAATCTGTTGAAAATGAAAAATACCTATTCTTTTCCAGGCCAATAAGAAAACCCGCTTCTGCCAGTGCTGCTAACAGACTACCCCTACCAGCATCATTTCCAGTCACAGCATACTCACTCACAAAAGCCTGCATGTCATCTAGTGGATCTTAGGATGAATCCTCCAAAACCAACTTAAATATGGCGAGATGAAACTTCCCATACCTTTGGACCAGTGTGTGGACCAGTGTGAGTTATGATCGAACTTGTGAGCCAAAGAAAACACAGTTTTTGCACTGCTATATATCTGATCATGGAAAACACAAAGTCACAAGTGTAAATTGCTAGGTAATGAACCATAAAAATATATGCTAACAACATATTGTAAAGATAAGGAGTCGAGGTTCTTACATGATAATCATAAAAATCTGCAGGGTGATCTAAAGGTTCAGAAGATCCGTCACAGTTTGAGATTATACTGATATCCGGATAGGCATGTTTGATAGCAGAATAGAATTTAAGGTAATTTCCTGGATAATGAGGCAGTAGGAGAATCAAATCCCTTTACAATCTTTGGAGATCAATGTATATAACTTGATTTAGATAGCAGGCAAATGACGCCAAAAGGTAATAAACTTAGCAATTCATATCATAATTTTGAAAAGAAGCAGTGCTCAAATTCATATCTTCTTGTACCTGATATACACTCATGAATAACTTACTACCATCAGAGATCAAACAACATTATGTTTCTTGGAATTTTCAGTGAAGCATCTTTTTTCTACTAGAGCTTAAACGCAAAGCACATGAAATGGAAAGGGATTTAAACATGTTGATCTGGAACTGGATTGCATGTTAAATCAAAATGTACTAGAAGGAGATATGGGATGGAAAACTATGGTATGACTGAGAAAATACGAGCTCTTATCACTGCAATTTGAGGCACTCACCCCGAATAACTGGATTGTAATCACATTTTCACTTATTGTTTTTCTTCCATTAATCCAAACAATATAAATTTTTATTCAAAACTATTACAAATTAGGTAAAGAAGAGCTTGCCGATCAATTTGCTTTTACCAGTAAAATCAATATGCCTGACATTTCCAATAAGGAATTCATAATATAACCTCCAGAATAAAAAATAAATAAATCAGACTCCCTCGATACTTTTCATTTGAAAGTTGTCTGACTTGGATCATTCAGCAATTAAATATCAAAGAGAAGTAAACTGTGAAATCCCCCTATCCCCCAGCACCACCAACAGAAGAACAGCAGAGGTGTTTCTCAATGTAGTAGACTAACGCAGAAAGACACCAGAATCAATATATTTTTAACACCGATGAAATAACTTATATGCTATATTATATGCTATATCATTTATCACTATACCATGGAAGAAAAGAAAAGCCCAATTCTCAAACAAAAAGTATTAACCTGAAAAAAAAATGCCTTACCACGGTAGTTTTTCTTCCCACAGTCCTCATTTCCAACTGCAACATATCTCAAATCAAAGGGTTCAGGGTGTCCCATTGCAGCTCGGACAGAACCCCATTTGGATTTTGCATCACCTCTAGCAAATTCTAGACCATCTAAAATTTCCTATAATAAGAAAGATGCCCAAGTCAATTGTACAACAGTGGTAATTGAAAGTTTTACGAATCCGATGGATGAGGAATGGCTTCTAGAGTAAACAGAAGCACAAGTGTCAATATAAGATTTTTGCTTTATAGCAGTAGTTCTGCTTGATGTAGTATAAAGTGTAGCCTTCGCAGGTTACTCAGTATTACAGCGATTCACTTATAATTGAAAGCATAGGCCAACAAAAGATTATTCTTCATTTGCACAAAATTCAAAAGCAAAAACTACATAAGTAACATGAAAGCAAGGTACAATTCCAGGAGAAGTACTAAAATACTATGCAAGTTCATACACCATTATTCATGGTTACATCGATTGCCCTTGTTCTTTTAGACTGTTACCACATGTTGATAGAAATGCTAATTCAAATGACAAATACATAATCTCAAGTTCACAGTAAGAAACAGTTCAAATTCACTACTGAAAAACAGCAAGCTGATCCCAGTAGATTAAACAAGGACATCATCATTTATAGCCAATTGCATTTCACTCAAATTGTTTCCAAAAATTTCAATTTAAGAACTCGTAGGCACAACACCTATCAATCATTTTCAGAATGTTTATGCTCTTGTATGCTGGCTTTGCTCCATAAATCAATATCCAAATATCTAAAGGAAACACCACAAAACTTACTTGCACAAATGGAAACACGCTAGATGTGTCCACTTCATCATTATGGCTGACACCTGAGAATCATTTGGAGGGTGGAAGATGTATTGCAAAAAGCAGTAAATGAACAAAAACTCAAGTACCACGCAAATATCATATAAGATAACTGGGCAAATGTATTTGTGTGTTCCAAAAGTACCATTATTGAAAACCCATATTGGGAATGCACCGAGATCTTCTGCAAGCTGCAAAAAGGGGGGAAAACACTATATGAAGGAGAAGGGGGGGAAAAAAGAGAAGAAAGTACAGAAAGGAACCAAGGGAATACATTGAAAGTTCATCATAATATATCATGAAGAGAGAACTAGAGTCCAATTCCACGAAAACATTGGAACTTACCTGAAGAAATTCAAAATGGCCGAGTCCATCGTCAGTCCAATACATCCATACATCACCAAAATGCCCAGGCCTCTGTTCCCATGGCCCAATAGTTTCTTTCCAGCGAAATGCATTTCGTAGCCATTCACCTTCAACGAAACAGCCACCTACAAATATATTTACAAACATTGATTGCCTTAATAGCTTCCAAGACTGTAAGGATTCAGTCATATGATTGACGGTAACATTTTCTAACTAATGGATTTTAATACATATTGGAGATCTTACCATTGTCAGAAATATGTCTCTGAAGACTATAGTTCAATTAGAATTTCTTCGTATTCAAATTTTTAACTCTGTTTTGAAATGCATCTACGTGAGTTTTTGCCCTTTCCTGATATGCTATTCCCCCGACTGAAAATTATCCTCCTTGGTAAGGTTCAGCATTATTTGTTTGTGAGCTTGTTCTATCCATTTCCAGTATCCTCTACCCGATGGAATCCACATATGTGAACACTAAATAGAAAAGGGACAAGATGAAGTGCACAGAATAGCCAAATTTGGAAATACCTGGAAATCTGAGAAATCCGGGCCTTAGATCTTGAAGCATGCTGAAAAGATCATTTCGGAAACCATGTCCCTGTGCAAAAAAATCTTTGTTAAAGACTGAAACTATTTAAGATAAATATTACTCATTGAAAGTAACACCCAAAGTTGTCCAGTAAGATATAGAATATAAACATCTATGAAGCTGCTATAGTGGAAATACTTTTAAATTTTTTTTCAAAAAATAGCACTTAACATGAGACCCAAGGCAACTTCACAACAAAAAATTACAACTTGCAAAGTAGAACAGAGCAAAAGTACACACACACACACATAGAGACACAGACAGAGGTAGGCAAAGGGGAAAAAACTTGTAATGCATTATGAGGCAGAGTAAAATACCCAGCAGCCAAAGACTCATTTGGTAGCTAAAACTAATTCTGAGACCAAGACGTAAGACCTGAAATAGAGCTCACTAAATCCAAGGTCCATAAGCTAAAATATCATGCATCCAATATGCAAGGGTTCCAGAAATTACTTTCGCACTCTGAATATTTATCATACACCGTCTAAAAATCAAGTTGAAACTATGCATATGTATTTCCAAAACATAGTGCAGAAAATAAACTTAAAAACCACAAACCTTGTAAGTGTCCAAAGGCATAACAGATACTTGATCAAACCATATGACTCCTTTTCTGCTACTTGTCAGTTGCAATCTTGATTTAGGATTGCTTGTACTTGCTTCCAATAGAACTTCCATCTTTGTCCAGTTTAACACATCAGCAGCACTGCAACAAGACAACAATTAAACTAAATAATGCAAAACGAGACAAGTTTGCATCTCTAGAATATAAACTAGGAAGCTTCATGTAGCCAGCACCGATGCTCACATTATGTTAGCACTAGCCAGAGTCTGCAACCCATTTGATGCAGTCAATGACACAGATATGTTAACTGAACCAAGAGAACGAACAAAGAGAACCACTTTGTAGGTCTTTCCTTGTTCAATATTCTACAAGAAAACAGAAGCATAGAAAAGAAATGATTAGTGGACAAATATGAAGAAGATAACACCCATTTAGAAATGACAGCATAGAAGATCGGCAACTTCTATGCAAGAATAATAGAAGGCATAGTCACTTATCTTTATTTGATACTAAAACATATTATGTTAAATCACATAGCAATGTCAATTACTGTATCACTACAGAATAAAAACAATAAATATTGTCCACTCACAAACAGAAAATGTCATGCATGATTAAACATAGACAAGCCAAATCATCATGAAAACTAAAGCAAATAAAAGGCTAGCACAAGTGATATGTTTCTACGTCATTGAATGAAAGTGCCGATTAGTTTCCAATGATTGAAGAAATAATTTTCTATTGTCCTAGGCAATCTTAAGATAAATATTATGAGGGAAAATTAGGAATATGACATAACTTAAGTAGTTTTACCAAGAATATTCCCAGCAAAACCTCAACTTGAAAGGAAAAATTGCTTATGAACTACTAGACAGTCGAGCATTTTTGGTGTAAATTCTTAATAAATGGTAGAACTCAGGGGGAGGGAGTTGCCCCCTCCATCCTCTAAAATCCTTCTGTAAATGCATACCGTTTCAAATATATCTCTGTCAAAATTCAACCCCAAAATATATGGAGGAATATTTTAGTTCTCCTCTTATTCTATACTCCATTTCTTTTCCCTCCCCAACTTCCAATTCTTACATCTACCACTGTCAATTTTTGTGCTGCCCTTTTTTCCTTTCCTGAAAGAAAGAATCACCCTTGCAATAACGGGAAAAAGATAGAGAAGCACTGATGGTGTATAAGCACATACGCTCAGGTGTATGTGCCTAGGTCTGCTAAGCCTGAACATATTGTGGATTGGTGTTTGGTGTACGGTAGTCAGGTGCTCTAAGAGGCAAGATGGATTGTGGCTCTCAAAAGGAAAATAAAAGCCATTTGAAAAATGCTTTCTAAAAGCAAGAAAATCCTAATCTTAGGATATTCTTACAGGTAAAGTATGTTATCTACGCATTAAGCATGTTTAAGATAATAGGCACTATAGGCTACAATAAAGTGATAAGAGCTTTCATTATATCTTGCATGCCAAGCACCTGGTGCCAACAAATTTGCACATGAAAAACTCAAAGAGGGTGAACATTTGGACTTGTTAGTTTTGAATTAAATTACAAATATGGAAGGAACATCCAAATATTTGGATTTGTCTCTCATAAAATACATGTTTTACAATACATGATAAAGATGTTTGGACCATGTTTGAGATTAATTATCCTTATAATAAAGTCCCAAAGTAAACAGTATGGAAGCACATTTTTGTCTCACTAAATTGAAGTTGCACATTTAGGTAGAGAACTGTTAGGAATGCTCTCTGAGAATGTCAGAAGGTAAAAATTGGCATAGAAAATCAAGTAATTCAAATTGCATTCAAGAGAAATTGAATGGAAAACGGAGATACCCTTACAGCATACTTCTTATGCAGCAGTTAGAATATGTGGTAGTTACCTACCATGCCCCAAAATCCAGGATTATAGATGCCAACTCCTCCTATAGGACATGCACTGGCTCCTCTGTCATCACAGAGCACCTCCATTCGAAGTGCAATTTTATTTCGATCAAAGCACGATGAACGATCTGTTGACACAATTAAAGATGATTCATCCCCCAAAACAGACCAAGGATCAATATTGGAGGGAGTATTGGGGCCCCCAGCTTCAAAACCTGACATTTGATTTTCGTAAGCAATTATGAACATTAGATACTATGGAGTCTCAAATAGATAAACCGTCAAGATAGAGAAAACATGAAATACTTGTCAAGATAATTAAAAACTTTTCAATATATTGATATTCAGGAATCTACAGTTGCTGATCTTCCCACAACGAGAACAGAGGATTAGAGGATAAAAGTAAAAGATGTTCCAATTGTTGTCATTCCTTGAACACAAATTAGAAGCTCAATAATTATCTACAACAATACAGCTTTTTAATTTTGCAACTTCAATAATGGGGCCCTTTGTTTTTTTTTCTCTCTCTCTCTCTCTCTTTTGGGGGAGGGGTGGAGAGGTGGCAAGAGAGAAAGGAAATAGAAATCTTCACAAGGACGAACTTATTCAGAAAGAATAAAAATGTAAGAAGCAACAGCAGGAACAAAGTTAAATGTCTTCCATGTGCCAGATGGCCAGTTGCCTTAAGCCTCATAAATTAAAATGCCAAAGTAATTGATAGTTAAAGTAAATAGAGGAGTTCCAAAAGAAATGATTTGTTGTAAGAAAGAACAATAAAAGCACAACCTATTAGCTACAAAGAAACAATATTCTAGCCAAGCACAGTTCTTAACCCATATTAGAGCACCAATGTTCCTGTTTCAAGGATTTCGAAAGGTAGAGAAGTACAAATGAATCAAGTTAAAAGCATGCCTTATGAGATAAGTTGAATGTTTCATTGTGACAAACTAAATTATTTCTTCAGCATAAGAAAATATGAATTAGCAGTTTTTTCTGCTCCAAAAACAAATGAAATCCAAACAGCCACAAAATTTTATTCCATTGTTTCCCTGATTTGAGAACAACATGCAAAATTTGGAACTAACCTCTGTTGCTTACAAGCTCAGCCCACAACCCACCTGCACCGGCATGGTTGATCTCCTACATATTGTTTCAGAGGACCATTACAACATGTGACCAAATAAAATAACAGCTTCTTTTCATGGAAAAACCAAATTTAAAAAATAAAAGAAAAAAGAGAAATCATTAACCGCTGATACATAGATGCCATGAAGAAAGTATAGACAGAAGCCTGAGGGAAGGCTATAGATTTATTAATGCTAATTACTCAGGCCCAAAGAACTAAAATTCATTTTTCCCCAGGCATGTTTGGTCTTGCCATTGTTCTAAAAGAAGTCCATTTGCGTTTGATATGGCTGGGTATGGAAAGCATGGTGGGGCATTTGACATAATAATACAAGTTCATAACTGAGAAAAGACACAGAATGTGTGTTATTCTTGTTCACAAAAGACCAAAGTGGAGAAGCGACAGACATTTCAATTAAACTGGAGAAACTGTATAGTTCTGAGCTATCCAACTCACCTCAAAGAACATACCAAAAAGATTTTCAGGTATTTTTATTCCTGATGCTTCAGAAGCATTTACGAACAGCCATGCTGTTTGGCTTTCATCATTTCCCGATGCATAACATTGATACAGAACGGAAGAACCAATTAAGAAGAAAAGCAGAACACTAGGTTGGACGCAACTTGATCCCATTTTCTACACTACCTTCAACACCTTGGCACCTGTTTGAAGGTTAAAATGAAGAAGCTATTTCATTAAAGTTTTGGTTGAAACAGAATTCACTTAAGAACAAGATAACAGAAAAGGCTACTTTCCAGGACAACTGAATGTCAGTAAGACCAATAAAATTAGTAGACCTTGCAACAATAATAGTCACTGATAAGCGTACCACTAAAGAATATGGATGAAAGTTGCATCAAATAAAAAAGAAGGAAATGACAAAAGGAGTACGAACAGCAGTACTAGTGTTAGCAAAAAATGGAACACCATCTTTAAGTAGATAATAGTTGTTAAAAAGAGGTAGCTTAATCAGTTACAATTAGCGCAATCAAGTGATTTGGATTTCTACAGAGCAAAATTCGACAAATAAAAGAAAACAGGTACTTTATTCCCTGAAATCAGCCCTCGCACCAAGAAGGCTGATGACTTCTATTGCAAGTCTGAAAAAATAAATCAATAAATAAAAAGGCTTTCTCCTTACTGAAGTAAGATAAGCAGAGGGTAAGAGAGCCACAAAATGCTATTGGCTAAATAATTATTTGGGTAAGTGTGAGAATAAATAATGTCTCGGCGAAGCCATAGGTTCCAATAAGTATAGGACAGATAGCATAATTTGGAAAGTCAAACACTGTGTAAAATTAACCCAGTTAAATGTTGTTCACTAAATACTTTGAGTACAAATAACATTTGTTGGAACTTAATAAGAGCAACAGTATAGGAATGGAGCTGGACATAACCTGCCAAAATGATCAACAGCACTGAAGAGATGTCCCTATGCAACAAGTAGAATAGCCCCAGACACAATTAAGCATAACACGGAATCAATAGCAATAGGAAAGAATTTAGTTCTATGCAATTCTAGAAGGAAAACAAATATAAGGGAGAACGGAAATACAAAAATAATTGAGAATTGCTGATGAAACATTTACCAGCAAATGAGCAGCCGAGGACGTTTTCTTCAAACCTCGGGAGGGTAGTAAATCTGCGACAGGAAAAGAGAAGCTAAGAAGGAAGGAAAAAAAAAAGATGGGGACTTTATGCTTATGAAGGGAAGGCAAAATTACACACACTAACACTGAGGCAGTTTGATTATCATATCATCACTGAGAGTTAATATGACCTGTGCCTTGTGCAGTCATAGAGTGATACAGACTGCGCGAGAGATATATAATAGGGAGTAGCTGTTGCGTGAAGCGCGAAGACAAGAAAGGAAAAGAGATTCTTCTCTCAGCGTCTTGGCGTTGCTTTCACGTAAGCAGAAGAGTAGACAGCATTCAGTTTTCTCGGCCGGCCTCCGCGCCCGTCCTCCCTTGGAAGACACATTCAACGAAGCAACACCAGACAGGAGAGAGAAACCCCCGCTTTTTCAAACTCAGAAACCAATGCATATTCTCCTTATTGATTTCTTTATTTACGGATTAGATGACCTCAGAGGTCACAGCCAAGGGCGCCCTTTTGCACCAATGGTGATTCGAAAGGATTGGTTTTTCCTCTGAATAAGAGTGACACTCCAAGTGGGTCCGTCTTTCCTGAAAACCTCCTTTGGAGCTCCGATTAGTTCGAAGACATCATCGTCCCTCAAGCAAAGCAAATACAAATATCTCGGCTCCCCTTATAATATTATTATTACTACTATGGTCTATCTAGACATGTAGACATACAAACAATCCTCCAACAACTATTGCAGTTGTTGGCCGCTTCAGCCTACGGAGACGAACCAGGCTTTCCAGTTTAGTTTAGTCTCTTTTTTTTTTTAATACTATTAAGAGAGATAAACATATATCTTTTCGTTTTAAATTATCTGTTTATTTTAATTAATTATGTAAAAATTTAAAAAAATAAATTTTTTAATTAATTAAATATTATTTTCTATTTTTGCTTTAAAATTTTAATAATAAATATCTCTCTTCATATTAAAAAATACACAAATTTTAAAATTTTAATATAATTTCAAATTATTCCTCTCTTTTAAACATTTAATTCTTTATTAAAAATAAATCAAAATATTGATAAATATTTAGTTCTCTTTTTAAATTACTATTAATATTTTTTAAGAATTAATAAGATGAGGATTAATATCATAAATAATAAAATAAAATTTTGATTATATTTTAATATATTTAGAAAATAAAATATAAGTAAATTTAAAATATTAATTTTTAATTTTTTAAAAAAATAAATAATTTGAGATAAAAATTAAATTAAAAAATAAATTAATAATTTAAAACAGATAAAATAATAAATTATTTCAATTATCACCCTCAACTAATCTTCCCAAAGTCCAATTTCTTCGGCGGGTGCGACTTTTGCAGCAATAAAACGGATAAGATTGATAATAAAGAATTTTTTTTATAATTTAATTCTGATCTGTATTTTATTATTTTTGAGATTATAAATTTCGTTACAAATTAATAATTATATAAATTTAATTTTAATTATATTCAAAAAAATAAGTGCCAGATTAAATTTTAAACTATAGTGTCTAATTCTCCTCCAACTTTATTGCTTGCGACGCCGATGTGTGTACAATAAAGAAGATATTGCTTAGACGGGAAGAGGATTTGGCTCAATGCTTCTCTTCGTCATCATCAAAGCTTAAAAGGGCGACGTTGCGATGCGTGGACGTAGCAAATCCCATTTCCTCACTCTACAGCAGTGCAGTGTCAGCATTCGATCGCTTTTCTACCTCGGGAGCTTGAATGTTAAAATCTTTTGTTCCAAAAAAAAAAAAACAAATGCTTATTTCTTGGAATGATAGGATCAACAAAAGGCCTTAACAGGCAAATTTTGAATAATGTCATTACAAGTTAAGTCTTGATTCTACATCAACTATTGGACGACAATCTAATGTATATTTAATTCATCTCTTAAATAGATATGGATTATTAAAATTAAATTTATAAATTTTAATAAATATTGATTTAAATATAATAAAATTGAATAGATATTTACTTAATTTATTTACATCTATTTAAATATAAAATAAACACTCTTTAATTAATATGGAATAAAAGTATTTATTTGATTTAAGTAACATTTTCTACTATCCACTATTAATATCTTTAATTAGTAAAATATTTTTTAATAAACAAAAATGTATAATAGACATGCACCACTCATTTAATTCCATCAAAGTGGATTTGACTCCATTAAATTTCATCCAAATCTTGACATTTCTACATTTAGAGATAGCAATTGGGCCATAGCGGATAGGATATTAAAAAATGCCAACCACATCCTTGCCTTCTCATATTCTATCCATTCCTAAATAAGGAAGTGAAGGCCAGCAGGTATAGAGGGAAAAAAAATCCCCAATGCGGCATATAAAAACTTAAAAAAAAAAAAATACTATACTAAAATGAAACTGTTATAAAATTTGGGTAGTATTAAAATAAAATATTTACACTACACACTAATAAAACTTTAACAATTCTTTGCACAAGAATTTCTCTCTTTCTTTTCTCTCACAATTTTCTCTAATCTTTCTTTCACAAAAATGATGGTATATTACAAGTTTAGAGAATAGCTCTATTTATAGAGTTCTAATTAGTGGAATACATCATGGCATACATCATCTTCCACTAATCTTAATTAGTAGTGTTTCCACTAAATGGTGGATATTTATAAAAATCTTCTCTAATAATTCACATAAATCCATAATTAGTGGAGCCTCCATTAATTAGTGGAGCTTCCACTAATTTCTTCCACTAATTTAATATATTCATAACACTCCCCCTTGGATGTCCATCCATTACATAAAGAATATGTCTCGTTAAAATTTTACTAGATAAAAATCCAGTGGGAAAAAAAATCTAATAAAGGAAAAATAATACACTATTCTATATGTCTGTTTATTACTCCCCCTGATGAGATGATTCATTTAAATCTTTAAACCGACGCATACCAATTTATATCTCAACTTCTCAAATGTTGCAGTCGGTAAAGTCTTTGTGAAAAAATTTGCGAGGTTGTCACATGACCGAATTTGTAGCACATCAATTTCACCTTTCTTCTGGAGTTCATGAGCAAAGAAGAATTTTAGTGAAATATGATTTGTCCGATCTCCTTTAATATATCCTCCTCATAATTGAGTTATGCAAGCTGCATTGTCTTCATAAAGAGGAGTTGGAATTTATTTGATCGATGATAATCCACAACTTTCTCGGATATAATGAATCATGGATCTTAACCATACACATTATCGACTTGCTTCATGAATGGTTATAATTTCAGCATGATTTTGAAGAAATATGTGCTATAGATTGTTTTGTAAAACGCCATGATATAGCAGTATTTCCACATATAAATAGATAGCCCGTTTGAGAACGTGTTTTATGTGGATCAAATAAATAACTAGCATCTGCATAACCTATCAATGTTGGGCTGGTTTTATTTGAATAAAATAATTCGAGATCAATTATACCTTGGAGATATCGAATGACTTGTTTAATTCCATTCCAATATCGTCGTGTTGGTGAATAACTAAATCTTGCTAATAAATTGACAGCAAAAGCAATATCAGGTCGTGTATTATTAGCAAGATACATCAATGCACCAATTGCACTGAGATATGGTACTTCAGGACCAAGAAATTCTACATCATCTTCTTGAGGTCGGAAAGGATCTTTATTCATATTTAATGATCGGACGATCATTGAAATACTCAATGGATGTGCTTTGTCCATGTAAAATCTTTTTAGCACTTTTGCTGTATATGTTGATTGATGAATAAATATTTTACTTGCCAAATGTTCAATTTGTAAACCAAAACAAAGTGTAATTTTACGACCATCCTTGATGTCGAATTCTCTTTTTAAATAATCAAATGTTTCTTGGAATTCTTCAGGAGTTCTAATAAGATTAATATCATCAACATATATAGCTAATATCACAAATTTAGAATTAGATTTCTTAATAAAAACACATGGACATACCTGGTCATTTTTAAATCCCACTTTTAATAAATATTCATTAAGACGAGTGAACCACATGCGCCCAGATTGCTTCAGGTCATATAATGATTTTTGCAACTTGATGGAGTAATTTTCACGAGGATAATGTTTATATGCTTCAGGCATATGAAATCCTTCGGGGATTTTCATGTAAACATCATTTTCTAAATTTCCATACAAGTAAGCAGTGACAACATCTAATAGGTGCATATCTATCTTTTCATGTACTGCCAAACTGATAAGATATTGGAGTATAATAGCATCAACAATAGGAAAATAAGTTTCATCATAATCAATACCTGGTCTTTGTGAAAAATCTTGGGCTACTAATCGCACTTTATATCGTACGATTTCACTCTTTTCATTGCGCTTTCGCACAAATATCCATTTGTAGCCAATAGGTTTTACACCTTCTGGTGTTCGGACTGCAGGTCCGAAGACTTCACGTTTTGTCAATGCATTTAATTCCGATTGAATTGCATCTTTCTATTGTAGCCAATCTTTTCTATGACGACATTCATCAACTGATATTGGTTCAGGATCATCACTATTCTGTGTAACATCAAGAGATATATTGTATGCAAATATATTATCAATAACACTTTCTATCCGATTCCAACTTCTACTGGAAGTGGTATAATTGATAGAAATTTCAGTGTTACTTTCATCAACTTCTGATTCTTTGTCATCAGTTTTCTCTTGGTCTTTATTATTCTCTTCTTCAATATGATCTTTTGGATCAGTTAATCCTCTTTTCTTTCAAGGATTTTTATCTTTGGACCCAAGAGGTCGGCCACGCTTCTGGCATACTTTTGACTCAGCAACTACAGGTATAATATTTTGTTATACTGGAATTTCAATTCGAATAAAAGCATTTATAGCTGGAATATGCGATTTTGTAACTCTTCTAGAGTCAACAAAAGCGTCTGGCATTTGATTTGCTATGCTTTGCAAATGAATTATCTTTTGAACTTTAAGTTCACATGCACTTGTGCGCGGATCAAGATAATTTAATAATGTTGTTCAAGCAAGATCATTTTTATATTGTTTCTGTTCTTCCCCTAATTTAGGGAATAATGATTTCACAAGAGAATAATGAAAAAGAAAAGGAAATGTAAGAACATGATGACAAGTAGGAAATGCCAAGAAATCTATTATAAAAATCTCTCTTTTTTTTTCACTATTCCCGGTACCGACTTTTCCTCTTCCTTTCTTATCTTTTCTTCTCCTCCGACCCTCTACCTACCATCTACCTCTTCTTCTTCCTCATACATGCATACATACATACATATATATATATATATATATATGTGTGTGTGTGTGTGTGTGTGTGTCGATATATATCTCAATCATCAGTCATTAGTAAACATCAAAAACAAAAATCACAAAGCAGATATGGAGACTTCTAATTCATTTGAGATATGGTTAAATTTTGACTTGGTTTCTGCAGCAGATTTTGATGTATTTTCCTTTCCAAACCAACCGCTTCCTCCTAATTTCAGGTGAGATACCTTTGAGGGCTTCCTTTTTTTTTTTTTAGTGTGCTTGATAATGAAATTAAACTATCTTTTGGTTTATTTTGATGTAAATCAGTGAACATACTGCTTGGGACCAATTTGATTTGCCCATGCTAGAGATTGCTTTTGATGCTATTCCTCTTGATGCTATTCCTCTGAATGAGTATATACTTGTGCATGATCATTTATACTCTCTAATAGATTTTGAACAAAGTTAGAATATGATTCCAGGTTATCATATATTCAAACATGGGTTTTGAATGGTATTATCTTTACTGGTATTATTTTCTTTTCTAGGCGAAATAATGAGTGGTCTTGGTAACGAATTTGGAGTGAGGACCCATGACATGCATAATATCGAAATTCAAGATATTATTTCAAACGAAATTCCTATAGAGAAGAAGAGGATTAAGAGGCAGAGAGAGAATAAGGGCAATAACTCCCATACTCTATCAAGAGAAACTATTTCGCAATACTTTTACATGACAATCAAGAGCGCGGCCAAATAATTGAATATTGGCTTAACCCGTCTCAAGAACAGATGTAGGGAGTTAGGAATTCGTCGATAGCCTCACAGGAAGTTGATGAGCTTGGAGACCCTAATCCAGAATGTTCAGGTTCTCTCTCACACACACTTATAATTTGCAAGTATGAAACTATGAAAGATTTATAAGTAAATAACCGATGATATCACTTCGATTTATAGGAGATGCAAAATAAAGAAGAAGGAGGACATATGGCTGAGAAAAAGTTGAAAGAAGCCATTGAGATACTGGAATGTGAAAAGAAGTTGGTGGAAGAAAGTCCTGATACGCAGTTGGAGGACCAAACACAGAAATGGAGACAAACATGCTTCAAGGACAAATATAATGAGAAACTTAAGTATAATAAATTTAAGTGGATCATAAAATCCCAAGACTCATTTCACAATAACTTCACGGCTAATTCTGCTGCTAGTCTAGATGCGGGGAAAGAAAATGAGGAGAATGCCGAAGAAGAGGAGCTGAAGTCCATAATTGATAAAATTGTTTGTCTTCCTCTAATACAAATATGGAAAAAGAACAATTACAAACATTCACCCTAAATTTATCAGCTCTATTAAAAAAGAGTAACTACAAACATGTATTCTCAAGTTCACGTGAACACCAATGAGATAAATGAAGGAAATAAAAGTGACTTATGATTTTTTTTTTTTGAACTGTTAGTAGTAATGTAGTATATTGACATCCGAATGTAACATCTCAACAATTTGATGCTTATTATTAATGGAAATATATTTTTCTCTTATTATCTTTTCTGTTCCACTTCAGGTGGTCAGTATTTCTCTGTGATAAGGGAAATATCGAGTGTGTCCATAACCATAACCACGGTCACTGCCACAACTACGACTATAACGCTTATAACGATTATAACGATGGCTTCTGCTGGAGTTAACAGCATTCACTTCTGGGAATGCTGTTGAACCAGTTCATCTGGCTTCATGATTTCTCAATAATAACTCAAATTAAATCTGTCAACTTTGGATACCCTTTTTCTTGATATTGTTACTGCAGGATAATATTCGAGGTATGAAAAATGGAGAATGTCTTCTCCAAGATATATTCATCAGTAACTTTTTTCTCCACATAATTTTAATTGAGATGTAATTTTATACATCGCGGAATTCACGATTCTAAAATCTTGCAACTTCAGGTGCAATCATTCATACCGTGCAGTTGGTAGTACTGTTGGGAATATGCCCTCTTATACTAGTTTTCTGATGAAAATATCGAATATGTTTATAAAAGAATTTATTTGTCAGAAATTATTTGTGAAATAATTTTCTTTATTTGTGTACATTTTCATTTGGAACAGACCCATTGTATATAAATAAGTGATCCATGTGAATGGAAGTCTTTCACAGTAAGGTATGGATCATGGGTTATTTAAACACATAAACAGTTGTTCTTAACCGATTGATGAAGATGGAAATCTCGTCATGTTTAGGTTAGTATGTTATGAATTC
Organism: Voacanga thouarsii; assembly: GCA_026120185.1. Classification (NCBI taxonomy): domain Eukaryota; kingdom Viridiplantae; phylum Streptophyta; class Magnoliopsida; order Gentianales; family Apocynaceae; genus Voacanga; species Voacanga thouarsii. Next base: position 1,211,561 of record JANUWF010001938.1, read on the forward strand.
CAAGTGGGAAATGGCTTACCTTTAGCCAGTGAGTAGTCCACTCACTTCATGATATAAACGTATTTCGAATAAGTAGAACATGATCTGTAGTAGTGGTTTCTAAAAAGTACTATATGGTAGAAATCAAGTCTACTACTGCTACAGCGTGGACTAGTACTCTATAACTTGAGTATGAGTTGGTGGTCTGGCGAAGCTGGAAGCATATGCTTTGATATACTATAGTTGAGGTTCTATCGGAGGGCCAATATACTTGTATGTTGGGTATGTGTGACTAATTAGTTAAGACAGACTTGTACAAGATAGTTTCTACACCATATCGCCCATTGTGGTTGTTCGGATGACCTAAATATCTAAGGCCTTAGGAAACATGACTTAGATGTTTGCTTTAGGGTAGCTCCATTGGAAAGCGGAAACACTCTAGGAAGTCGTGGATCATTGGACGAGAGGCCTAAGGATGGTAGATGTCTTTAGAGAGGTGTTAGTACACTTCTTCCTCTCTAAATGTACGGCGATATGTAGAGGGGTATTTTAGTCATTTCACTTGTAGGTCGAAGACTCTGCTAATGCAGCATTGTTCTTGGGGTCAATATTTTCTTATGGTGATATTATGAAATATTTAAAATGTAAAATACAACTATTTATATAGTATGGGTATTTTGGTCATTTTAGTAGCCAAGGCGATGTGTCTTTTTGGTCCTCGGAATAGCCCGTAAATCCTAATTAATCTTTGGGTTGAGAAAATGATCTCAGTTGAGATAGTTTTATTTTATTCGGAAAGTCTAATTTATTATTAGACTGAAATAAAATAAATGGAGAGAAATTTATTATCTGGTTTAATGGGTTAATTAATTATTCAGGACCTAGATCTAGTTTGAATAATTAAAAAATTAACCGGGACTTAAACTAGAGGAAAATAATTATTACTTAATTATTGATTGGGTTATTTATTTAATTAAATCCCAAGAAATAAATAATTAGTATTTAATTATTTTTTGGGTTCATTTGGGTTTATTAATTATTTATTGGGTTATTTATTTAATCCCAAGAAAAATAATTAATATTTATTATTTTGAATTTTTCAGGTCCAAGAAAAATAATAAATATTATTTTGGCCCAATAGTTTGGACCATAGGATTTTTCTGGACACAGTTTAGAAGAGTTTAGAGTGAAGCAAAAATTTATTTTGTAAATAATATTCGGGTATTAAATCCCGGGAATATTATTTTTATCAAAATAATTATTTTTTGTTTCATGACTCTTGGCTTTCTGTGTGGAAAAATAAAATAAAAGGAAAAGAAAAAAAATAGAAATATATTTTTCGGATGTCTCTTGGCTCTCTGTCTCTCTCGTGTCTCTTGATTTTCCTTCTTCTAGCTTTTGGTTTTGAAACCAAAGGAAGCCAATTGAGAAGACATTTGTGTCTCTTGGTTTTCTGACTTCTGGGTTTGGTGCATATAAATGTCAAACGAGGCAATTGAGGAAGGCAGAGTGAAAAATCCTCTGAGAACTTTTTCTTCTTTGTCCCATTGTCTTTGCTCACCAAAAGAAATTATGGTTGTGTCATATTCCGTGAACTGAAAAGCTTTGCATTCATTTTCAACTGGAGAAGAGAAGAAGAACTGGAACTGGAGGGAAGCTTCAGTGCACTGGAGGAGTTCATCCACGTTGAAGATGAAGTTGTTCTTGAATTTCAAATCATTCAACTATGATCTTCAAGTTTTAAAGGCTCCAAGAGGTATGTTTTTATCCCACCATGCTACTCCAATTCTCTGATATATATTCATATTCTTCATTTTCGTCCACTGAGTTTGCATGCTCTGTATATGTCAATTCCTTCAAGTACGACCATCTTCAGGTGGTCAAATCTTTCTTTTCAGTATTTAGATGTATTTCTGTATTGAGAACCAATAACATATAATTTTTTTTTTCCAGAAATATCAAGGGTTACAAATTTGAATTTAGCAAGGGTAACCATAGAGATTAATAAATGCGTACCTGTCTTCTGGCTTTAATAACGGCAGAGACTCATGCTGATAACGTATTGTAAAATTTGGGTAGTGTTATAATAAAATCTTCACACTACACACTAATAAAACTCTAACTATTCTTTGCACAAAAATTTCTCTCTTTCTTTTCTCTCACAATTTTCTTTAATCTTTCTTTCACTACTCTTTTTTTCACAAAAATGATGGTGTATTACAAGTTCTGAGAATAGCTCTATTTATAGAGCTCTAATTAGTGGAATGTATCATGGCATACATCATCTTACACTAATCTTAATTAGTGGTGTTTCCACTAAATGGTGGACATCCATAAAAATCTTTTCTAATAATTCACATAAATCAATAATCAGTGGAGCCTCCATTAATTAGTGGAGCTTCCACTAATTTAATATATTCATAACAGAAACCAATAAATTCACAAATTAAGAATCTAAAAAACTCACAATAAAATAATACAAAATTTAAAATAAACTCTAAAAAAAAAAAAAAATCATCATACAATATCAATAGTAATAAATTATAATAAATTGTAAAAATATAGTACAATTTTTGTGAGCCCCCGATCTTTTGGGCCATTATCTTTTAAGGGATTTTATTTGGTGAGCTAATTGAATTGTTGCTTTATCTAATTAGTGGATTAGGATCCATAAGACTTAAGAGTTAGTATTTAAAGTTAAGGGGTTAGATAGCAATTATTTTATTAGGGGGTTTTAATTAATTACTTAGCAGAGGCTCAATCATAATGTCAGTTACGTTGTTTCTTCAGTATCAGTGCCGGAATAGAAGAACGAAGAAGAGAGGAGAGGGGGTGAAAAATCTAAGAAGGCGCTTGAGCCATTGACATCAAATCTTAATAAGTTAGCTGTTCTTTTGTTAGTTAAGGTGTTTATAGCATAGGATTGAGATTTGAGATTCTTGAATTGAAGTTAGCGGGTTAGGGTTCTAAATTGGGAAAAATCGATTAGAGGATTAATTGTATTGTTTGGGTTTCAATTGAAGATGAATAAGTGTTTGGTGGTTTGAAGGGAAGCTTTGGGAGGATTCTTGGTGGTTGAATCCCTAGGTAAGAAGATTGGGTTTACCTGTATTTTGGATATTGATTATTATTTTTCAGAAATCGTGTGCGTTTTAAATCCTTTATGAAATTGCTATTTTGATTATATGAAAATGGTATTGAGTATGGTATGATAATTTGTCACCTCTGTATATATGGTTGTGTTGTTGGAAATTATGGTTTTTAAGCTAAGTTCTATACTATATTCTGGTTTATGATTCATGATATGTTGATTGCTTGTGGGTTTACTTTGGTAGGGAATTCCCAACTTTATAAGTTATAAAGCCCTGCTAAGGGGATACAATACATAGAATAAGTTAGGACCCTTCTTCCAATAGGATATAATAATTGGAAAACTGATCGGTTAAGCCAAACCAAGTCTCCAAGCATGAATCATCTTCGTGAATTAAGTTATGTTTAAGTATGTATTATATATATGTTTAAATGGTTTTTGGTGCACAAAATGGTGTTTTCTTTGATAAAGTGGATGGTTTGATTGGTTCTTGGGATTGAGATGTTGCAGGTTGATTTTTTTTTCACTCTGAAAATCGTTTTCGCAGCCCCCAGAGCTCAACCGGTGCTGACTCCCTCCTCTATGCCTGGCGCAGACCTCACTTTGCTAGGCCCCGGTGTCGTCGAGGCGGCACCGGGCACCGACCATGCCTCCCCCACCCGGTGCCAACCCTTCTCTGCTCGATTCTAGTGCCGATTTTCTTCCATACAGGTGATGGTATTTTTCCCTTGATTGATTTGCCATTATTTTCATAGAATAAACAACATCGATTCAGTATTTAGTGTCGATTATGCATCATTCGATTCAGTATGGAGAAAAACTAAGAAATTCATTGTTCCTCTTTCTCTCTCTCTTGTTTCTTTGTGTGATATTATGATATCTTCACTTGGTGCGACCAACCCACTAAGAAGATATTCTAAAACCCCATGAGTTGTGTTCTACTATAACTTGTAAGCTATTTTGAACAATCGTTTTATGAATGTATATGTATATGTAGCATGCTCAATCCCAAGTAAGCCAGATTTTCTTATTAAGCTAGTGAGCTCATTCCTTATTTACCATTTTGTAGGATATCCGTTAGAAGAAGAAGAACTAGACGAGTCGTTTGAGGAAGATTGACAATGATATATGGTTGTTATTTCTAAATTTCTGAAGTATGTTTATTTATTTGAATGGTTATGATATTTTGTTAGACTTTGATGATTTTGATGGATTTATGTCTCTTGTGTATTTGGTAGACTATGTAAATAAATGCTCTTAGATTGCTTAGACTTGATTATGAATTTGAGTTTCCAGGAGTGTAGGTTTATATGTGTGAGTTATTTGAGTATCAAAGTCGTGTAATGGAAGCGTGGTGGATCAGTTTGAAGTGCTAAGCGTTTGACATTCCAATTTGGGGGGTTCTGTCGTGTCATCCCCAGACTCGGGGTGTGACAATTTTAAAAATTAATTCTCTCAATATAATTTCGTTCACTCAATATTCGAGATAACTTGCATAACAAAAATTAAAATATGAGGATCAATTAGTCTTGTACAATTAAATATTTTTATATTTCATTTAAAAAATGAAATATAAAATCATTTCATATCAATCGTATTAATCATAAAAAAAAAAACACTATTTCTCATTAGAACTAAATGTTATTATATATCTTCTAAAAAAAATTTAAAACATTTGGCTGTTTATTATATTTTAAATTATAAAAAAAATATCCTTAAAACATATTAATAATCGATTATTTTTATAAATGTGTGTAGATTTATATATACTTTTATAAATCTATATATATAATATAAACAAATAGAAAAGCAAAACTAATAGTGTATGGGAAGGATTGAAGATAAATCCTCCTCGCCTTTCTGCCCCGCCCTTGTCTGTGGTCAAGGAACAAGGCTTAATCATATTTTAATTCATTCTCTCTTAGAAATTCATAATCCAGTGCAAGTCGGCCCAAAGTGATGCGAGAACATAAGCATCTCAAATTCGACTCTCAAATGAAGAACAAAACATAAGAAATTCATATTAGAAGGCAAGCTAAAAACAACGAAATTTTGTCACAAGAATGTTCACCACAATGATTGTTCAATTGAAGTCCCCCACAAACCCACGAATTTACCCCTTAATTAACCTACAATTAGATAAAAATTCAACCTAAATCCTTAACAAAATAAGCTCAAGTCATAGTGAAAATTATGACTATTTAGAAAAATCAAAACCCAAACCAATCTGACACAACCCAAATTTTTATTTTTTAGGTTAATTTGGTTTGGGTTAGGTTAAGAAAATTAGGAACCGATAATTTGGTTCAGATTTTTAAAATTATAAAACCCAACCCAACCCGAACCAATATATATTAATTAAATTTATTTTAATTTTAAAAATATATTAAAACATTAAAATAAAAAATAAAAAATAATAAAATCAGACAAACCAAAAAATCTCTTTTAGACAAAATTACTTCAAGGTCACAGGCCTCTCTCTCTCTCTCTCTCTCTCTCTCTCTCTCTCTCTCTCTCTCTCTCGTTTGGTTGTTTCTATTGTTCTGTTGCTGCACTGTTGATCTGAAATTTCCAAGTCCACATTCTTCTTACTCTACTACAATGCTACCTATGCAAAGAAACTCTCAATCAAAACTAATTCAAATCCATCTCTAAAGCTCATTAGTCATTACTTCTTATTCCTGGTATATATAGGATAAATGTGTAATTATATGAGTTATCATTTTTATCTAAAAAATGTGTTTGACTTGTATTTTTTATACTCTACATATAGAAATCGAGTTTTTAAGGGTTATCAATTCAAGATGTCAAAAGGGGCATCTCAAAATTTTTCTTGATGGAGAGTATCAACAATGTTAGCAAAGTAAGAAGATGTTTTAAGATCACAGCAACAACAGTTGCTTCAAAGAACATTGAGGTTGAAGTTGACAAGCTACTAGGTCTGACTTTAGGCCAAAAGGCAGGAGATGGTGGAGTCATCATGGTGAGTTTCTTAATGCTTATCTTGGTAATTTGATCGAGCATTGCATTTCTGATTTTGGTGGTAATTAGTTGAAAAATCGCTAATCAGGCTGTAGAAGATGGTGGGAAAGTTAGAAAGCTTGGCTTAAAAGTAGCTTCTCTATAAGCAAGTTCAATTTCATTACAACCTCTTCTCGACAATTTTTTCTTAATTTAGTGGGAAAGTTAGAACAAATGAAATCACACATTCTCTTATTTTTTATCTTTTGACAAATGATCCATTGTTACATCACGAGATTTAGTTCCCTTGTTTAGCTTCTTTAATATGGTAAAAGAAGTTTGGGCATGGAAGATACTGTCCAATGGTATAATTGTATCCTTATATTTGAACTTCTTTTCTACTGACGAACAAATTGGCCATATTATTTTTATAATATTTTGTAGTATTGTTAAGTGTGAGATTTTTACAGCTAAAAATGAATTAGTATCAGATGAATGATGGTATTCTTGTTGCTATTATTTAATGTTTTTTTTTCTATTTTTGAGCTATTACAAAGAACTCCATATGGTTTACAGATAATAAATAAAGTATTGAGATTACTTTGAATCATTCTTTTTTAATTTTGATACTTGACTATATTTATTTATTGTATAATTTTCAAGCTCTTTATGCACTGAAGCAGCTGAGGCATTTGGATAAACAACTCCAATTATTGGTAATTGAAATTTGTCTTCCATATCCAGGAAAATCATAACACCAGCCTAAGAAAATGCCTACGAGGGATTTCCAATATTCATCATTTTTTGTTACCTTTGCTAATAGACTAATTTGTTACTGTATGGTCATGCACGCATATGCTTGATACTTTTCATATTACTTTCTGCTAGTATATCTCAGATGCATATCTTGTTTATAAAATTAGAAATATGTTATGAGTGGGAGGTTAAAACATTCCTTGGTAAATTATATACAAATCGAACCAACCCAAATTGAACACAACCTAAACCGACGGTTTGAAATTTTAAATAGTTTGGTTTGTATTTAAAATTTTCAAATCGAAATATTTGGGTTGGGTTAAAAAATAGAAAAAACCAAACCAACCCAACCCGTGAACAACCCTAGTGAAAATCTGAACACAAAACATAGAACAAAAAAGAATAGAATTGATCAACCAATACTATATCTCCTACCACAAAAAAAAAAAAAAAAAGAACTCTAGTGGAAATTAGCAATTATTAGGACTCCAATTTCATTATAAATTAACACCCAAAAAACTAAAACCTAATAAGGAGAATTGAACAAATGAGATAGTAAAATGTATGCACCGTTCTATGTTTCCTAACAAGAGCTCTAGAACAACAATGGAATCTAAAACCTAAATTAAAAAAACAAGACCAATTAATCATTGAATTTTAGTGACTCTAAAAAAAGGTAGATCTAATTTCTTTACTAGGTCATGAATTGTAGAAAGAATAATGGTGGATCACCCTTCCAAAGGTACAAAATCCTCACACTTTTATCTTTGATATTGTTCAGTAAGTGTTATAAGAATCTTTAAATAGATAAAATATCCTAAGCTAGTTAAGTTGCAAACCCTAACTATTAAGTGGCCCATAAATAAGTTTTGAGATCCTAAAACATAATACAAGTTGTGGAAATTAAAAGTACATCAAAGACAAATCAAACAAAATGAAACAAAAGCATAACACGTGAGGCTGCAATGAGCATGGTTTTACCAGTTTTGTTCTAGTTGAAATTGCCTTCATGTATGGTTTCTTGCATGGGCAAAACTTCTGAAGTTGCACAACTTTGTATTGTGTTGTATAGCTGTGCAACAAGTCGTGTATTCCTTGCAAATTCCTTGCCATATTTGTCTCCAATGATCTCAATGGCCTTTCCTTGATTTACCTTGATCTTTCATGTGAATTGCCGACCACATTGGACTTCTTTTGGTCCTTATTTCATCATTTATTTCTTGACAAACTTCTTGACTATTGGTTTTAAGATTGAAAGTCTCCTTTAAACCGTTTGAATTTTGTGGTTCCTAAGGAACTATGAGTTGGGTCTTAGCCTTTCTTCTTCTTTTTCGGATAGTCCTTCTCCTTTATGCTTGGGCTAATTCCTATCAAATCCTCTTTTTTTGAAAAGATTCATTTTCGAATCAACACTTACAATAGAATTCAAATAAAAGCTTTTGTGTGAAAGTAAAACCACAGGCTTATGATCCTCAATAACTTCTTTATTTCCACTCTTCATAACCAATAATCCACTTTCATTTTACCTTCACTTTCTTTCTTTTTCTCCCTCTCTTGTTTTTCACTCTCTTAATTTTGTGTCTCTTTTTACTCACTTTTATTCTTTTCCTTCTCTCTTATGATGTTTTTATCTCTAATCACCTTACTAAAGGGCAATAGAAGAAGGGTAAATTTTTTTTCCTCTTTGAATATTGCATAAGTGTTTCTCAATTTTTTTTCCTCTTTGAATATTGTATAAGTGTTTCTCCTTTTATTGTGAACCATCTTTCTATCATATTGTCGCAGTCTCGAAGTCATACCTCAGTGTAGTTCGTTTGAAATACCAACTTTTGCCCATGAACTTCACTGTAGTATTCGCTCAACGAATGATCACGAGACGCTCTACAGATTCACACAATGAACCTTACTCCCGACTAGGCTATGCTAGCGCCATCAGTAGGAGGTTTTTCTAGTGTTTGTTTTGTTATCTATGAACAAAGAAACGAGATGGAGAGAGAGAGATAGCTAGTCAGGCGGCTAGGGTTTTTTTTATAAAGAAAATCTAAATACGTCTAAGACTTTAAAATGTTTTAAAAGTCTTATTCTCAATCAACCTCTTTAGATATTACATCATGTCTTTTCCTTTAAATCAAATTCAAAATAGATACCGATATCTTCTAAGATAATTTTTGGTAGTATGCTAATAACTCTATTAAGTAAGATACAAAGAATCTAGAAGCCTTTTAGATACATTGAACCTAGACGTCTAGTTAGATATGATGAATCTGGACATATTTTCAGCTATATCGAATCTGATCACCAGAAAAATTAATTAAATTATTCACTTAATGTGTGATCCATGTAGGTTCATTTAATACTGGTAGTATGCCCAATTACTTTTATATGTAACACATAAGTTATAAGTAGTTTTTAGTAAAACATTATAACCATCCAGGTTAAAATAAAGATCGGTGATTTCTTTAAACTAAACCACAATATAATATTTAGTAATTTTGTCACATGATATTCTGATTAAGTATAAAGTATGGAATATGTCATCCTTATAAAGTTTGATCAACTATTTCTTGACCTCCAAATAAAATGTTCAAACAAACTAGATCAATATCTCTAATTAATATATTTAAGCATGTCCATACATTTTAATAGTTTAACTCATCAAGGAGCTCATGAATAACTCTCTTTAAGATGAGAGGGACAAATTCCTTTATTTTTATTTACATTTCTCTCCCTAACTTATTCTATATCTAATGTTAGTCTTTTTTAAATATCTGATTAAAGATAACTTAAGACTATATTAAGATATAGAATCCACCAAGTACAAAACAATGATGAATTCATATCAAAGGACATATAATATCACAATTTAGAAGAGTAGTACTTATGACATATTCCATGAAGTAGTTTCATTGGAGGTCATGTCTAATATAATGCTCCTTAACATTTATTTATATTTTGACTTGATATCCTATATATATATATATGACTAGTAAAACATAACCATCAAGTCATAAATATATTAATCTTAATTTGTTATTATTTTACCAATAATAATCAATTAAGATTTATTATCAAGTCACGTACTTGATGACCATAAGTAAAATACACTATTTATGAAAATAATTTCCTTGTATTAATGTAAACATACAAGTTGACAAGTACAAATTGCTTAGGATATATCCCCAATAGTTTAGCTTAATTTGATTTAACACTCTTCACTTCTGTATATTCTCTTTTTTTACTTTTGTTAAATTAAGCTCATCCTCTTGCCTTTTCTAAACTCTTAATTTTCTTAATTAAGTTCTTCCCAATTCTCCCAAATTAGTTATACTAGTTAAAGTCAACTAAATTTCAAAAGATTAGCAAGATGGAATGTTCTAGAGGGAAAGTAAAAAAACTTGATAGATGGTAAAAGATGAGACTCAATCAAACAAGAGTTTCAAGTAAAAAGATGCCACACAAACTCAATGAATCAAAGAAGGATATATATTCATCATAACAAGGCAAAGCACCACAAGGAATCAAAGAAACAAAAAGCACTAAGAAATATGATTCAAAAATAAAGAAAAATCAATTCAATTCTAAGTATATAAGGAGATTAGATTCTAGAACTACAACCCACCAACAACAAGTAATATCGCATGAAATTCTAAAAGAAGTGATATATGTAAGTTAAAAAACTCATATAAGGAAAATAGAGGCAATTAGCATCGCTTCAATCAATTGGTAAACGTCTAAGAGAGTTAATAAAATAATGGAATTCAAGTATTAAGATGTTATCATAGTCCCAAAGAAATAATTTTGATAATCAATACTTCACTCAAGGTATTGATTGTAACATCCCTCTCTTGTATACTTTGATTGGTGACTACTTTATATAAAAAGAGTATTTGTATGAAGGCTCAAAACAAAAAATGATTAGTTTAATGAACTGAATGTTTTGGTGCAATAAAAATATTCAGGGACACAATTGAAATTTTGAGATTGTTCTACCTGTAATTTTGTACTTCAAATAATGACGACTTGGTATAGAGCAAGAATTTGGATATAAGTTCAGAACAAAAGTTGATCAGTATGATGAGACGAATATTCTTGTATAAATTAAGCTATCGGGGACAATATCGCAATTTGGAAAGAACTGAGAAGGAATTGAGAATTTTGATTCGCACTATTGAATTAAGTAAAATTTATAGATTCCATTGTTGGGAAAAAAAAAATTTCGATACGGACCGAAATTACAGTTATTTTTTGAGAAAAATTTTAAAGTGCGATTGACATTGAATCAAGCGGCCAAATATGATTGGTAGATGAAAATAAGTGCCAAAATATTATTGGATGAGTGAACTATTTATGAGATTGTTAAATTATAAAAACTTATTGAATAAGCTTAAGAATTTGCTATTTAAATTAAATTAACCAACAGGAAATTAGCTTTAAATGGATAGCCCACAGTGGTTGACTTTGTGACCAATTTTGGTCACAATTTGGACCAAGAGAATGGCGGTGGAAGTTGACAGTTGAAGAAAAACGGGCAGCAAGAATAAGAAGGAAGAAGGAAAGAAAAAGAATGGAAAAAGGAGAAATAGCTAAAAAAAAAAAGGAAAAAGGAGAGAGAAAGACATTTTCAAATAAGGAGAAGAAGAACTTGGAGCTTTTCAAGCTTGGAGAATTCAACAAACAAGGTAAGAGCTTGTTTTTCATGAATTAAAATTGTAGAATAAATTGCAAGGATTATTTTGGTAGTAATTTTGTTGGGAAATTCATGAGAATTATGAAAAATATTTGGAAACATCTATGATTTTGGGGTTGTTGTGTGTGTCGGCAGCTTTGAGAGGATATGTGCTATGTTTTAAATTATGTATAAAGGTGTTTTGATGGTGTTTTAATTGATAGTTTATGGCTGCACAAGAAGGTGTAAGAAATGGAAAGGAAAAATAATTTAATTGTTGAAGAAAATGGAATATTATTGTTATTATTCAAAGCTGTTTGTTTTGTTGTTGTTTAAATATGAAAGGTACTGATTGTGCATGACTAGAATCAAGAAGGATTATGTGATGTTTAGATGATAAACAAAGGCTTGCAATGATTAAACGACATATATATTGTATAGGAAAGAAAAGAGAATGGATTATGTGAAAAAAGGATACAAAAACATAAATTATGTTTTGAAGAATTTCCAAGCAGCTTTGAAGAACGAATAAACTGTATAAATTGGCTTATTGATCTAGAACCCCATGACCTGAAATTTTTAGCTAAATATCTTAGGAATATTTTGGCACCAATTTGAGGGTATTTGGACTTGTGAATAGAAAGATACGATAAAAATACCAAAGGCTGCCAAAATAGTGACGGATTGAAATGCTGGAATTTTGTGATTAAAACTGAACAAAATGGAATAAGTAGTTGATATTCCATGAGTTGAAACTTGTAAAGGAATCTCTTGAGGTTATTTTGAAACTAGTATGACATCATTTGGACATGTGGATTCAAAGTTATGAGCAAAACAAGATGATATGTCAAAGCTGGAAATTGCAAACTTTTCATTAAAGAACAAATAGATTCATGAAGTGATTTTATTTATATTCATGGATGAATGAGAAGTTAATTGGGTATATGAAGACCTTATATTCTTGTGAAGAAGAGGAAATAGAGAAATAGATTACAAGCGTGCAAGGATTATATTTCATTTCAAGTATGGAATGAAATAGGAAACAAAGTGATATCCTTAGATGACTATATATTTGGCCTTATGTACATTGTCGTCGACAAGTATAGAATACTAAATGCGTTATGAATGATTATTATTGTAGGCCGTTCATTGTTAAATATTGGTGACGACTTAGCGAATATTTATCTTGTTGAGCGATAAGCTATTCGAGGTAAGTCCCTATATCCACGCAATGTTTTCAATAAAACTCTTTTATGAGAAAAATATCATAAAGCATACTAGTTTATTTTATTGAAAATATTATGAATCATTTGGAAGTATAATGATTATGTACTATTTAAGCATACTTTATTTTGATAAGTCATACCCATATGAAATAATTTGGAAACCCTGTATGAATTTCATTAAGCAACTTATTATTGCATTTCTTGCGTAAAGGTTGCAAAAGTCATAGCATGAGAATATGATTTTATGAAATATCAAAACAGGCCCAAATTATATGTATTCATATTCAAAGTCATTTCGGGAAAGAAAATATCTTCAGAATGGAAATGTTTTGGAATTGATTGGGCTGTGGAAATGTTGAGACATCACGATAATCTTTAATGTGATGTGATCCTTGAGTACTCAAATGAACTTATACTTGAAGGATTGACAGTGAACAGAGCATGCGTATGGGATGAACAAAAAATTGAAGAAAAACATTAAACATGACATGACAGCAGCATGGACGCATAAAAAACGTACCTCTTGAAGCCTTAAGCCTTGAAGAACAAGGTTGAATCAATCGAAGCTCAAGAACAGCTTCTTTCTTATCCCGTGAATAGAAGCTTTAGTGCAACATATTCCGGTTCTTATTAAAAAATATTCGATATGTTCACCAGAAAACTAGTCTAAGAGGGCATATTCCTAACAATACTAACTTACATGGGTTTGAGAATGGAGTCCAGTTGGTGGCCACCTCCAGACTGTGGTCTCTTATTTCATGGGGTACTAGTATTTGATATTTAGTTATCCTTAACTAGCACCCGTTATCCAAAGTGGAAATGGAGGGATGGGCATAAGACACCCTAGCCAGTGTGGCATATCATGACGATGGTTATTATATGTTTAATCACAGTGTACGCACTGGGTTATTTATACTAATTAATAACGTGAGATTATAAATCCTATACGGGCCAGTATAGCAATATCGGTTAGAATAATATTCCTTCCAAATGAGATAGCAATGCAGAATTTTATATAATTAAATATATTTTGAAAATACGGAATGAATTTTGATTAGAAGCCCAAAACTGATTATTCACCATGTTATGAAGTTGAGAATCTATTTTCCCGAAGAAAAGAGCTATACTTCAATGATTTTATTATAAATTATTTTCAACAAGAGATAATGATTTCTATTCACCGTTCCAACAATTTTAATCATGCATCACAACTACAGTATTATTAAAACTACTCATAGCACACTATGGGACTTACTGAGATATATTATATCTCACGCAAGTTTTATTTATACTTTTTAGGCAGACTTTTGTAAATACCTGGATTTGTATAGAGGTAAGACCTGAAGAAGTTAGTTAATGTATTTTGAACTTTTCTGTGTTATTAATATTCGGGTTTTAGATCCAAGAGACTTTGTAGCTACAGTTTGTACAAGTAAATATTCAGAATATACGATATAATTTCTTTTGGAGTTATTAAGTCTTTGCGTTTGTTATTTATTAAATTGTACCATTATAAAGACACATTGTCATTATGATGGGGCGACATTCGCAACTATTCAGGCATTGTAGGGTGTTACATTGAAAACTCAAGGAATTCAAAGATATAAATAGACAAAATAGAACGATTCCAAGATAGACTAAATATAGATAAGAACACAAGAGATTAATTTTCTGGTAGTAACAAGAAAGATATATCTCACAAAGAACTTGTCACTAAGCAAGGAAATTGTAGGATCTTAATAGTGAAAGTATTCAAAGGCTCATAAATATATTCTCAAGACATAAGACATAATATCAAATACTTACTGTGCAAATTTCGTACTCCAATATAGCTGAACAAATTCAACCTTGTTTCAATTCAAATTCATAAAATTCTTTTACCAAATGATTTTCCAAACATCAACCCACATATAAGCTCAATATTATAGAAAGTATATAGCAAAATTTGAAATCTATTTACCTCAAAAATAGCAAGAAAAAATAGTATCAAATTTCAAATTTTTTGATGAAATTGTTCTTGATAAAATTTGTCTTTCTTCCCAAGGAAATTTGCCTTAATTGGACTTCAATACATAACCACCCTTGATATCATTTTATGCAAGCACAAAAGTGTCTCAAATTAGCTCTAAAACGAGGAGCAAAATACAAAAAAACTGAATTAGAAATTAAGCAAAAAATAGAGAAAATTTGCCACAAGAATGTTCAACACAAAGATTTCAATTGAAGCCCACAAACCCACAAATTTACCCCTCAATTAACTTGCAATTAGATGAAGAATTTAACCTAAATCTTTGACAAAATAAGCTCTGAAAATCTAAGTGCAAAACAAAGAACAAAAAGAATAGAATTGGTCACCCAATCCTCTATCTCCTTCTACAAAAGAAGACTTATAGATAAATTTAGCAAATAGGATCCTAATTTCAATAGAGATTGGCCAACTACATTAACAGCCAAGAATCCAGAACCTAACAAGAGAAATTGAACTAATAGTATAGGGAAATGTAGGCATCCTTACATAGCAATGACACCTGGGCCGGGCCCGGGGACCGGCCCGCGTGGTGTGCAGGTTGGTCCCAGAGGAGGGCGGTCCGGTCCAAGCCGATCCCTGGGCCAGAAGTCCTGGGACCAGCACGGCCCGAGCCCTTGGCCCGTGGGCTTATTCTTTTTTTTTTCCTACTTAATTCGATTAAAAATTTTGATATTCAACTGTTTTGTAATTGTTTTATTGTTACTTAAATAACACAATTTATTAAAATTATAAAAAAGTCATCTTGAAGTGGTGTAGGGTTTGGCTTGGACCCCTATCTGTTTTATTAATTAATAAAATAAAGATTAAATAAGAGGGGGACTTGATATCTAAACCTCTTAAAAATATTACATTGATTAAAATTTAAGAATAGAATAAATATCTTTAAAAAAATAAATATATAATATTACTTATCTTAAATTATTAATCTCAATAATATTAAACTAACTACTTGGTTCACCCCATTTAATATCTAAGTCATCATCAATAATCCACAAATTAGCCGTCCTATCTTCGGTTGCAAACCAACTACTACAACACATTAACATCTCTAGAGTTTGAGGAGTCAATCGAGATCTTCTTTCATCAATTGTTCGAGCGCTCTCACTGAAGACCCTTTCCGATGGCATTGTAGAGACTAGTGGTGTCAAAAGATCACGTGCCATTTTAGATAAAATGGGGTATTGACTTACATGAGTCTTCCACCAACCACAAATATCAAAATTTTGATCTTCACTTTCTACCAAGGGTTACATCTCATAAATTGCCATCTTGTTGTAGGTGGTAGACGATCTTTTTTTACGTTTCATAATACCTCATGAATTAAATATTGATGAAATTGAAAAGGTAGATTTTCATGAAGGTTGAAAGTAACTGCTAGATGATGATGAAGCTTGCCTACTTAAACTAGGAGAACTAGAACAAGAAGACTCAAACCCATACAAATTACACATATCAGATAGAGTTTTAGCCATTTTATCTTTTATATCTTTTATCATACATTACCTAAGTGTTTGAGATTCATCAAAATCTAATGTTTCATATAAATATTCAATAATACTATGAAATCTAACCGTTTTTACTCGAAGATCCATACACAATGCCATACAATATAAAATAAGAATATCTTCATAATATTTTTTATATTTTTCAAACATACTTCTCATAAAATAACCATATTGGGAATGATCCATATACTCGCCAAAAATATGTACTACCTTAGTAAGTGTTGGAAGAATATGATGAGTAGTGGGATAATACGATCCCGATAAAAGTTCAGTGGTTTCTTTAAAAGTAAATAAAAATGTTGAAAGTGTAGTACAATTTTCAAAATGAATTTCAGTTAGTGGAGGTTGAAAATTATTACTATTACAAAATTCAATAAGTTGGTTTTGAAAAGGTATAACACTTTCAAACATATCTAAACTTAAGTTCCATAATCTAAATTTTTTAAAAGATACTCATTGTTCTCGGCATAATGCCTTAAAATTTTGTTGCCTAGTTGGGGAGATTTTAATAAATAAAACAATATTTCTAATTATATTAACAATATCATCAACATATTTATATCCTTTATTAACACACAAATTAAGTATATGACAAGCATACCTAGTATGAAATAAAATATCATCTAACATAGGATTCGTAGTATTTTTCAAAATTGTTATGACGGAATCATTATTTGAAGCATTATTTAAAGAAATAGAAATAATTTTATTTAAAATCCTATATTTACGACATGTTTGAGTAATCATTCTAGCTATACTACTACCTACATGAGGATATTCAAATAATTTAAAACAAATAATTCTTTTTTGTACTAACCAATCCTGATCTATTCAATGACATGTAATGCACAAATAAGACTCATTAGTAATTGCAGTCCAACCATCACAAGTAAGAGCAAATTTCCAATTACAAGAATCAAATATAGCAATTAGATACTCTTTCATTTCTTTATATATCTTTATTATATTATTTTTTAACGTTGTTCTAGGAATTCTTTTCCATACTGGTTGACAATTATTTTGCATATATTATTCATAATGTGAATTTTCTACAAAATTAAAAGGTAATTTAGTTTGAACAATCATTTTAGCAAATCCACTTTTATTTTTTCTATGATCATATTGAAAATTACCAATAATTTGACCACTTGTAGTACATATTTGTTATTGTTTAAGTAAGTCTTCTAACCAATCATTATGTGACATTTTCATATGTAGAACTAATGTTCCCGTTCCTCCTCCCTTCTTATGTGCATATACCACCCTACAAATTTTATATTTATATGTTACCCTATCATTATCATTATCATTTTCAAAAAGATTTCAAATTATAGATGTTTTTGCTTTAGCTATAACATCCGCTGTTTCAACATCATCCTCACCTATATTAGATTCGTTATGATTAATTGTTGGAGTTGATTGTGAAACACTAACGCTAGGCCTACTAGGACCTCATCTTCATTACTTATTTTATTATTTATTAAATTTAAGGCTGGATCTATATTAAAATCAAAATGTGCAGATGATTGTGATGAAGAAAAATGATGATATTGATTTGGATTCATTATTTCTTAAAAAAAAAAGCAATCAAAATTCAAATAAAAGTTCAAAAAAATAAAGTATTAACAAATAATGAAACAAGAGAATTGAAAAATATAAATAACAAATTAACTTAAAAATTAAACAGATAACTAAAATAAATAAACAATTAATATAGCTAAAAAATAAGAATGTAAGATTAAGAAATACTAACTCGCTAATGACCAAGAATAACAATACTTTGTGGAGCTTTTTACTTCTTGTATCCACTATTCCGCTACACAATAATTTTCTAAAATATGAAGATTTTCTTGAAGAATTGAAAAAGTATAACATAAAAATAAATTATATTCTTATACTTTTTGTAGAGAAAATGAAAAAATTTGAGGATTATGAAAAAAAGATGAATGAAAATAAGAGAATTTGAGAGAATTGGAGAGAGTTTGATGAGTTTTTGGTTGAATTGAGGGGTATTTATAGAGTTTTTGGGATTAGAATAGAGAACATAACCGTTAGGGACTAAAATATATATATATAAAATATTTCAGTCGTTTTTTAGGCTGAAATGCAATAAAAAAATGAACGGCTCTCTCGTGTGGGTTAGGGGTTTCTACCCTTGGCCCGGATCTAACCAGGACCTATGACCGACCCTATACCCGACCCGGTATACAGTATCGGTTCAACCTTCGAGCTAGGCCCGACACGCCGGCCCACTGGCCATTGCTACCCTTACATATATCTTAATAAGAACCTTATGACAACTATGGAACCTATAACCCAAAGTAGAAAGATATGATAGATTAGCTTTTGGGTTTTATTGACTCTAAATAAATATAGGTCTAATTCCTTTGTTAGGTCCTGAATTGTATGAAGAACAATGGAGGATGACCCTCCTAAGAAATCAAATTCATCACACTTTGATAAATGTCAATTGTTGTTCAATAAGTGTTATAAGAGCTTTTAAATACATAATATACCTTAAGTTAATTAGGTTGGAACCTACACATCCCCTGCACAGTCCTTGTCAAATTGGTATCCAATAATTTCTGTAGTCTTTCCTTGATTTCCATTAACCTTCTATATGAATTGTTGATAACATTTGGCTCTTTTTGATCCTCCTTTCATCATTCATTTATTGGCAAACTTCTTGACTTTTGACTTATAAGTTTAAAAGTTTTCATAAAACTTTTTGAATCTTGATATTATGTTTTTTAAAGAATCATAAATTGTAACTGGACCTTTTTCACGCCACCCGCCCATCTGTTAGATGGTCCTTCATGCATGGGTCGATTCATATCACGAGGAAATTATGCTATCCCCATCGACATTAACCTAGGAATCATGAATTGGTCGACCTTACAGAAGAGGCTGGATGGAAATTGTACTACAGTAGTTCACCACGTAAGACGGGGGACATTGGTTTAATTAAGAGATTGAAGGGCCAGTTCGTTTTTGAGTGGAAATTCAGGGGGCATAATGGAATTTACCCTTAAATTGTGGTTAAAGAAAGCCAATTTAGTAATATTACATAAATATAACAAATAAAGCTGCCGGGTGTGCCCATCAAAGGCTATACAAGTTACTCTCTACGAAAAATACTCCAGACGGTGCCCCGTTTTCCCTCGGACGTCTCCTTGCTGAACTCTCCAAAACCTCCGGTAATATTCTCTATCCTCCATTTTAAGATCACTACTCTTTTGTTCTACTGCCTCTAATTTTGTCCAGTAAAAGGAAAAACAAAGACTCTTGTTCATCTATCTCTTCCCCATCCCATTTCGTTTTTACGAAATCGTATCTTTTACGCTCCCCCTACCATTTCAAATCACCGAACAATTCTGATTTCATAGAAATGCCTGTTGCTTTCTTTAATCATGAATTTGGTTTCTCAAAAGCTACCTTTTTGCTTGTAAATTTCATGCTTTTTGAACATCATTTCTATCTATTTGTGCTGCTGCGTTTTTAGGGCTTAAGAAAATTGGGGCTTTTCTGTTCATTTCATGGGGATTTTGGTCTCGGCTCGAGATTTTTTCCCTTGTTTTGCTCATCTTTCTCTCTCTGCATTTGCAGGAAGCCTGTTGTGTTCGTGATTGGTCTAAAGTTTGCATCTTTGAGTACTTAGGGAAGCGCCTTTCGTTGCATTAAATGTTGGTTGATTGCATCATGTGAGGGACTATTTTTCTTTCTTCGTTTTTCTTTTTGGCGGTGTATTCAATAGAAGAGGAACTTGTATTTGTATTAAAAATTCAGTTATTTCGTGGTTTGATATCTGAATGAGAGTGATGGAGCAAGGTTTAGGTCCTGAATCTGTTCCTCCATCCGGGTCCATAGATAAGTCTAGGGTGTTGGATATAAGGCCTCTAAGATGTCTTGTTCCAATGTTTCCATCTGCTCCTGGCATGGGTCCTGTTTCAAATCCTCAAGCCACACCTTTTGTTTGTGTTCCTCCAACTGGACCTTTTCCTCCTGGGGTTGCACCATTGTATCCATTTTCAGTATCAAATGGGTCTCATGCTAGCCACCATAACCCCACTGGAGTACCAAATCAACCTGGGGCTTTTAGTTTTGGTAATGCAATACCATCTCCTGTTCCACTGAATTCATTTAGAACACCACAATCTGTGTCTGTGAATGGGGATGCAGGGAGGTCAAGGAGGAGCAACAAGAGCCGTGGATCTCAAGGTATGGTCACTGAAGACGATGTTTATAGCGATTCCCAGAATCAGAGTGACCAGCACATTGGTGGCTTTAGCATGCATACAGAAGACGGCAGTGGTGTGGGCAAGCGAAGGGGTAGACCACCAAAGAAGATAAAGAGAGATCAATTGTTTGATTCCTCCCCCGAGGTTGATGTTGATGCAGAGGCTGGTAAGCTCCTCATGTCATTTAAGCTGTCAGAGCTGGATACCAATAGGAAAAATTGTGGTGACAGGGAGCTAGTTCAGTGTATACTACTGATTTTTGATCTGCTTCGTAGAAAACTAACCCAAATCGAAGAAACGAAAGATCCCGCTCCAGGGGCTGCAAGGCGCCCAGATTTGAGGTCGGCTACAACATTGATGACTAATAAAGGGATTCGCACTAATATAGCCAAAAGGATTGGGCATGTCCCTGGGATTGAAGTTGGGGATATTTTCTTTTTTAGAATGGAATTGTGCTTGGTTGGGCTGCATGCTCCAAGTATGGCTGGGATTGATTATATGAGTGTGAAAGTTACCATGGATGAAGAACCCTTGGCAGTCAGCATTGTCTCATCTGGTGGATATGATGATGAGGGTGATGATGGAGATGTGTTGATCTACAGTGGCCAGGGTGGAGTTCAGAGGAGAGATGGGCAGATGTTTGATCAGAAGCTTGAAAGGGGCAATCTTGCTATGGAGAAGAGCGTCCATCGTGGCAATGAGGTAAGGGTAATTCGAGGTTTGAAAGATGTTAATGGTTCAACAGGTAAAATATATGTTTATGATGGCCTTTATAAAATTCAAGAATCTTGGTCCGAGAAAAATAAGTCTGGCTGCATTGTTTTCAAGTACAAATTAGTCAGATTACCCGGCCAGCCTGCAGCATTTACCTTGTGGAAATCAATTCAACAGTGGAAGGATGGAGTTACTTCAAGGGCGGGGGTTATCCTACCAGACCTGACTTCTGGGGCTGAAAGTCAGCCTGTTTCTCTGGTAAATGATGTTGATGATGAAAAGGGACCTGCTTATTTTACATACATTCCAAGTCTCAAATATGCAAAGTCTTTTCCTGCACCTAAACCTACTTCAGGCTGTCATTGTCTTGGTGGGTGCCAACCTGGTGACCTGAATTGCCCGTGTATTCAGAAAAATGGAGGCTATATTCCTTATAGTTCACTTGGAGCCCTAATGAGCTTTAAATCTCTAATACATGAGTGCAGTCTGAGCTGCTCGTGCCCTCCTAATTGCCGAAATCGAATGTCTCAAGCAGGTCTAAAAGTCCGTCTAGAAGTGTTCAAAACAAAGAACAAAGGCTGGGGACTCAGGTCTTGGGATCCCATACGGGGAGGAGGTTTTATTTGTGAGTATGCTGGAGAGGTCATCGACGCATCTAGGGTAGGTGAACTTGGGAGTGAGAGTGAAGATGGTTATGTTTTTGATGCTACTCGCACATATGAGCCACTGGAACCTGCATCTGATGCTTCAAATGAGTCTGCAAAAGTCCCATACCCACTTGTTATTAGTTCAAAGAATAGTGGGAATGTAGCTCGGTTTATGAACCATAGTTGTTCACCTAATGTGTTTTGGCAGCCAGTTCTACGTGAAAGCAACAATGACTCATATCTCCATATTGCATTTTTCGCAGTCAGACATATTCCTCCGTTGCAAGAGTTGACATTTGATTATGGAATGATTACATCAGACCATGCAGGCCATAGGAGGAAGAAGTGCTTGTGTGAGTCATCAAAGTGCAGAGGCTATTTCTACTGATGGCTAGCGTGGACTGTGCCACAGGAAAGCAAAATAATTGCCTGGTGGAGGTATGAATATCTTCTATTCTTCCTCTAGACTCCATAGATGTTCTGATCAATCTTGCTCCTGTTTCTATGCTCAAATTTACCTTGCAAGGAGTAAGTTTATTATTGGAAAGGACATTATATTTAACCAAGCTAATCTGCAGTGGATGCGTGAGTTGGCTGGTTAAATACTCCCAAGTTGGAATTCCTCCAATTGATGCTTTCGTGTTTCTTATGGTTCTCTGGTTTCATATAAGACATAGCACCGAAGACAAATGTTTCCATCTTTCAGGAGTAAAATGTCCAAGAATATAAAGTGCAACAGTTGGTTTCTGGCTGAAGCCTTTGTGCTGATCCGCCAAAAAGAATTAATTACCGGGAATTAAGCCTGCCAATTTTAATTAGGAAAGAGAAAAATGTATTAGGTTCAAGGTATATTGTTGTCCTTATTCTTTGGTGGTGGTCTAGTTGATTGTTGTGAGCAATCTGTTTTCCTTGTTGAGATTTGTTTTCTTATTTAATAAATTGATCTTTGGATGTTATTGATTGATGATGAGGAAACTAGAAGCATCACACGACCGCACCCTACATTTTGGTTTCAAGAGTCATAGTTCCTTCTGATGAATTTTAATGGGTACTCTCAGCTTCTGTCTCTTCCAGAAAAGACTAGATTTATGTTAGAAAATCTTCACTTTGTTAAAAAAACCTCATTTTGTCAGGTGACATATGCTTTATTTTTGAATTAGAAAATCTTCACTTTGTCAAAAAACCTCATTTTGTCATGTGACATATGCTTTATTTTTGAAATATTTGTTTTGATATACTGCTATGCTTGTTTCTCCTTTAAAATTTTTTGGGCTGCTAAAGAAAGATGACGATTGGTAAACAACAATGGTTGAAAAGTTGAAAGGTTAATTTGGTCTCAAGGTTTGATTTGCAAAAGCTGTTTCTGAATGGACTCTCTAAGGCTTTATTTGGTCTTACTGTTGTAATGTTCCGTGCGCTTAAATGGAAGACAAATAATAGAACTCCCAACAGTTTCCAACTTGAAAGAATTCTATACTGAGGAAAGTAAGATAGACCCTATGATCTTCTTAAAAGGACTCATGGGGGCGGGAACTGCGTTGAATAAATTAATCCTGCTAATTTTCTTCAACTTCTGTTTCCTATTTATTTTATTTAACTTTCTGTGGACTGAAAAACCTGGACACCTTGTCAGCCCTGTTGAATTTCTAGAATTGGCGATTTGAATTTATGGGCCCCAGATATCTCTGTTTGTTTGATGGACCGTGTTTTAATGGACTAACTTCTGTCCAATTTCAGGAAAAGTTTGGAATTTTCACTATGTTATAAATGGCAAATACAGATTTTTTTTGGGTAATAGTTAATTCATTGCAGGATTTTGGCTGTTATTATGTGTAGTGGGAAAATGTTGCTTGTTCTTGATCAAACTTGTTAACATGGTTGCCCTCCTGTTTGTTTCTCAGTTGTAATAATACCCGTTGAAGTTCAGAAAGGTCTCAGATGAAATATTTGCGATCCGCTCAAGTTTTGTGAAACTCTTCTAGTATTTTGGCATCGCAACGCAGGTACACAGATGAAACAGGATGTCGTTTATTGTAGTGTTTGATCTGCCGATGTAATTTGTGTAGTTTGTTGGCGTATCCCTAATTTAGAATTCTAGCTTGTAATCAGTGCAGTAGAGCTCCTGCGTGGTTGTTATTGAGCTGTTATTCGTCTTCTCTTGTTATATATTTGTGCTATGGTACTAAACTTCCGAGGCAGACAAATTGATGCGATAGTGAAAAGAACTGCCTTCCATTTTTAATGTGTCAAGTACTATATTTCTACTTGCGATGGAATCTCGGTGTTCTTTATTAGACGCTGAGTTTGCTCCATTTTGATCATGTACAGGCGAAAAATTTTAACATGGATTAATGGTCCATGTATTAAGTGCATTAATAACTTGTATCTGTACAATATAAATTATATGGTATTGTTTATTAATGCACTTGTCTACTAATTTATGATCTATGGAAGAATTGGTTTATACAAATAGGCATACACAATGTAAGAAACTTGGTTAGCCGTATTCAAGTTAGCCTTATTCCTCGTCCCTGAAGAAAGCTGCGAATTTCTTCGTTTGAAGCATTTTCTTTTTGGGGATTACTTACTAATTCACTGTAAGTCCCGGAGTCCATAACGCCGTAATGATTTGCCCCATACTTCTCCGGCGAAGGATTGATCAGGCCTTTTGGATCAAAATTTTCATTTTCTTTCCTATGGTTCAGGTTCGGATATTGATCAATGGGGCTGCTTTGGTAAGTGGTGTAAGAGTGTTCACTTGTTTTTTTTTTGGGTTGGATTTCTGTTTTAAATTTTGGATGTTGGCTCAGTTTTATGAAATTTTGATAAAATCGAATTGAATCAAACTTTTTATAAAATTGAATCGAATTGAATACACGGTCATGATTGATTAGTGAAAATTTTTAGTGAAATAAGAAAAAAATATATTTTAAAAATAGTATAATTGATTTAAAATAAAAAAGAGTAAAATAAGAATAAATTAATTATTAATGTTTAAAAATATGTACATAGACAGTTAATTTAAAATAAAATAAAATAAATTTTATGAATATTTATTTTAAAATGGATAGAGTAATATTTTAAAATTAATTATATATTTTTAATTAAAAATATAATTTTGATTTTTTATTTTAAAAAATTAAAAATCGAATTGAAATTTTTTTTTATACGAATTGTAAAATTGAATCGAATTAAATAGAGTCAAATTTAAAAAAAAAAAATCCAATTCAGTTTAATTCGAAAATTTAATTTAAAATGAGTAGTGTACTGCACCAGTGTTCAACCCTTGAAATGTGTAGACCGGTGGCCGTGCAATTCTTGTTCCATGGACTGCGTTGCCACTATATGTCATTGACCAGCCAGAAGTATAGCAACTTCAGTATTAGATTTCCAAGTTTTTACATAATTTTTTACGCCTTTTAACTCGTGTTAAATACTACATATACGGATTGAAAAGTGAGGACAAAAAAGAAAGGATTAAAGGGAAAAATGCTCTTAGTATATACTTTTGTAATTATATCTCTCATATTTAAAATTTATTAATAATGTCTTTTTAAATTTAAATATTTTCAAATATATCTCTTACATTTAAAATTCAATAATAATACCATTATTAAATTTAAATCTTTTTAAATATACTCTTCTGTCAAGAATTTAATAGAAGGTTTTATATTTGGCCGTTTAAAATGATGTAATTACATTATATTCTTTATTATTAATGACAAATTGGTAATCTCAATTTTTTCCTTCTCCAAACAATAAACGTTTCTTGATAAGAATGAAAAAAAAAAAAAATTTGTTTTTGTAAATTTCTCAAATATTGAAGATTATAATAAAAAATCATTAGTAGAAAAGATTTTGATTATATGGGTTTTATCATAATATCCATTGAATATTATTATAAAAATCATTAGTAAAAAGGATTTTGATAATCTTCAATGGTCATATAATATTTATGAAAATATATATAATCAAAATATATAACATTGAAGATTATAAAAAATATAAGTAGAAGAGATTTATTATACTCAAGATGACTCTTAGGAGTATATTTTAAATGATATAAATTTAAAAAGTGGTACTATTATTAAATTTTAAATATGAAAAATATATTTAATATAATTTAAATTGAAGAATAGTACTGCTACTGAATCATTTTTACTTTTAACTTGAAAAGAAATGAAAAGCACCGAAAAGGGTGGTGGTACGCAGAGGGAGAGAATCGAAAATTCTCTCTTCCAAAACTAAGAAGAATCCAATTAGATATTGTTCTTTGGAAAGTTTTTAGGTGGTGAGTGTCTGCAAAAAGATAATATATTTCGATCATTCATCTCGCTTCTAGTATTTTCAGTAAACTTGACTTGAAGCCCCGCAAATCTAACGGAACTAGCACAATTGTAATAGACAAATAATAAAAAATAATACTTTCTTCGTTTTAAAATAGATATTATTTTATTTTAAAATAAATATTTATGTATATATTTTTAAATATTAATAATATTTTTATTTTATAATTATTTATTTCAAATTAACTACTAAATTTTTTAAAGCTCTCCCTTTTTTTCCCTCCAAAGCAGATAGAAAATGTAATTAATCAAGAAGAAAGAAGATGAAGATAGAAATAATAGTAGTGAGAAAAAAGAAAGAATGCATTAGTAGTAGCATTAATTTTTAGTTGGAAGTAGTGAAATAAAAAAATAGTTTTGTGTGTTTAATAAGGATAAAATATAAATGTATTTTGAATTTTAATACTTTTTCAATTTCAAAATAAATATTCATAAAAGTTTTCATAGGTAGATTAATGTTATTGAATATAATATTACAATCTAGATAAAATTCATATTTTATGTCAATTAAACACACAACAATTATTAATTGGTAATTATTTTTAAAAAATAATATATTTTTTAAAAAGTTATATAATTAATTTAAAATAAATAAAAATAAAATAACTAATATTTAAATATATATATATATAAATATTTATTTTTAAAAAATAAAAAATTTTATATTTATTTTAAAATATAAAAAATATTATTTTTAATATCATTAATCTATACCTAAAGGATTTGATAGACATCCACTCCATACGATAATAGTGTGAGATAAAATAGATGGATAGAAAATTAAGAATTAATCGCTAAAGAGGGAATATAAATCGCAAGATGAGACGACGTCGTTTCCTGGACCGCTACTCATCCGATATCCGTAGTAGTATTACTGTGTGAGTTCCTTCATCGTCGACGAAGCCAATTATAGAGAAACAGACACCCCACCACCTCTCGCGAAAGATGCGCTTAAATTCAAGAAATCCAACCCTTGCAATTCCAACGTCCTCCTCCAAGGACTCGCAGGCACAGAGAGAGAGAGAGAGAGAGAGAGAGAGTGGGGCACAAAGGCCCTTTCCGATTGATTGAATAGTAACCAAAGGACGTGAAAACAAAGGGGGTCGCTGGTATTGATCGGAAAGTTGGAGAGAGATTCCTTCCTTTCCGATCTCCATGCCTGCTTCCAGCCAGACCTCCATCGGCATTGAAATGAGATAACCTTATCCTCACCTATGGACGTTGTTTTGCATGTGCAATAACAAGCTACCCACAAATCACAACTCAAATCATCAGAATACTCAGAAATGACTAATTCCTCCCCCAGCATCCCACCTCCCAAGCCCAAGAAGCGTCTTTATCGAGTTTGGAAGGGCCGCAATGTAAGAAGCTCCATTTCTTCTCTCTCTTATTATTATTATTATTTTTTTGGCGTTTTCACTCCTCTTTTTTCCAGCAAAACTATCGTTTTCTGGAAGAATGTCGTGGGGATTGCCTAAGTTTTCACTTTGTTGTTTACAAGGTTGCCTTATTTATTCGGTAGAGTGATCATGCATTCTTAATTTGGTCCCATATATTAATAACTGAAAGAAATTGTTGAAGTTTCCCTGTTAATAAATATCTCCGATCCATTGACTTTGCCACCTATGGTCAAGATAGTTCGTTCATTGCTTGGGCTTCATGCATGTACAGTAAATGATTTTTCCCTGTTGGCTTGCTATAATTCTCTTAGCTCTTAGGGTATGAAATGCAAGCGATTTTGAACCCTGTTTGCACATCAGCTCTATGAATTTTACGATAACACTAAATATGGCTTACACGAACGGTAGCCATCCTTTCCCCTTACTCATCAAATCATTGCTTAAGCTGGAGAAATGTGGATAGGGAATATGGAGTTCTTTAGGGAACAGTGATAATCATCTTCATTTGGATTCTTTACTCCTCTTAGTTTTGATGTGGCTGCTGTGATCGGAACGGAGAAAAATGCCACAAGGGAGTCATTAGTCACTAGGAAGTGGTGGCCCTCAGTAGCACACTATAGCATGTGATTGACCCTTGACGCGAAGTTGGACTGTTAAGCTTGAATAGATCTAGTGCCAGTGGGTATCTGAATGAAAGTATACTGAATTGTTAACCTTGTAGAAAAGAAATAGATGACTGAATCAATTAGGTATATTCGTGTTTCCAAATAGTGCGGTGCTTATTATGGTTGGAGGGAACAGAATCATATGGCTGGGAGAATTGACTGTACTGCCAGAACTTTCATATGATCATATTCATTAACTAAATAACAAAATTTCCGGTCTTTTGCTTGTCAGAACTTTCATGTGATCATATTCATTAACTAAATAACAAAATTTCCGGTCTTTTGCTTGTTTGTTCATTTTTGGGGTTGTATTGTTACATTATCATTTAGAAGAAGAAAATGTTATGTCAATCAATATTTTGCTCATCTTTCAAGACACTTCACTTGCTTTTCTTTGACAAGGAAATCTAAAGGAAAACAATTGTATTTCTTTTCTTCTTGTTTCTCATGGAACTTGTGCATCACTGTCATTAGATTTTGGGTGCTTATGCAGCATTTTTGTGTTTAAAATTGAAATTATAGAACTAAGTGTTGTAGTATGCATAACATTTCTTTTCTATTTTTTATTCTTTTTATATAAAAAATTATTTTTCTCTTCATTTCAGATATTTAAGACTTTATTTTTCATGTACAAGGAATATTACATATTTCAGCAAATTTTTTAATTTAAATTTATTTTTATAAATAGAATATGATGTTCTTTTTTTTTTCAAATTCTGAGAAACAAGCTTTTCTCCTTTGCTTTTTATCTTTTTCCTCTTCTGCTTCTGCGTTCTTTTCCGACATATGTTTTAGCCCCTTTCTTTGCGTTTTCTATTTGGAGCTTACTTAATTACAGGGCTTGAGTTTTGAGCAAGTGATTAACTTTTACATAACGTGCAAAGTTCTTGATTGATGTGCTTATGCTGGCACTTTCTCATACATATTGACCTATGCAGTTTTTCATTTTTATGGAAAGACAATTTTCATTTGCTCGGCTCTATTTTTGCAGGACATGTTTTATGGCAAGAGGTATCCTGATATACTTTCCATTGAATTCCCCCTTCTAATTTTACCATTCATAAGTCCTATTTCCAATCATTAGTATCCCTGTCATCACCCGGCTAAGATATCCAGAGAACAGAAGGATCCACGACTCCTCTTATGAACTTTTGGAGATGATTTTGGCTTTCCAGATTCTAGATTACAATAATCAAAAGATTGTAAACTTAATATTCTTGTGTTTTGAAATGGAAGTTCTCTTCTAAATTACATGTAAATTGGATGAAGAAAACTTTCAACTAAACTTTAAATCTATGCCGTGCACATAATCATGATCTCTTTCTTTTGTGTTTCAGAAATTTTTATGCGGAGGGAGGTTGATATTCGGTCCTGATGGGTCATCAGTCCTTTTATCTACATTCCTCATAGGGACTCCAGCATTAACATTCTGTATTAAAATGCTACTCAGGATGCCAGAAGTTGGGTCGTTTTATGGGCACACAGTACTGATTGTAGGATTCATCCTAACAATTTTGGTAGGTTACAAAAAACATGTCATTTAGAGTGACTTTGTATGCATGGGCCTGTTAATGGTTAGACGTGATACTATTTTATTCATGCAGGATTTGACTTTTCTCTACTTCACATCCGGAAGAAATCCTGGAATAGTTCCTAGGAACTCAAGGCCACCTGAATCAGAGGAAGGATCATTGTGTACTTCAACATCTATGGAGTGGATAAATAGTGCAACTCCTGAATTAAAATTACCACGTATAAAGGATGTGCATGTCAATGGCCACACGATTAAAGTGAAGTACTGTGACACTTGCCTACTGTATCGTCCCCCTCGTGCTTCTCATTGCTCAATATGCAATAATTGCGTCCAGAGGTTTGATCACCACTGTCCATGGGTGGGCCAGTGCATCGGAGTTGTAAGTTTATTTGTTTAGTATCTATATATTTAGTTATTTACTTAAAAAGTGATATTTTATTTAAATGCCCATTTCATTTCTTGGTTTTGTCAAAATTGTCAAAAGCCTCTTTTACTTAGATGAACCTGAAATGGAAATTAGTTCCTTATTTTTTTCCTGGAGATTTTGAAGTAAATATTTACACAGATTGATGTTTTATGCTTCTTTTCTTCTTTATTAAAAGACTATATCGGAAGCAAGGGACTGATAATGTGAAGAATTTTATTCTTGATTGGACCTTAGAATGCATCGGGATGTTAATCTCATGTAAATATGTTGGGTATAATAGATTTCTCAATCTATTTATATGAATAATTTGAGAATACAGTTTGTACCTAATACTCTGATCACTTGAAGTAACTTGTTCAATCAAAAGTTCAGTAATAATGTGAACAGGAAGAACAAATATATATGGGCTCTTAACATGAAATAAAAATTTCAGCCTTTTAATTTATATTGTAATAAAGTACCTTCTATATCTCACGGTGTATGCTATTAGACGAAATATGAATGGCTGCCAAATTAGTTGTCCAAACATTGCAATGTTTAGAAAGTTTTCATGAATTGGACTTATATTGCCTAGAGGTGCACAGAGTCATGAAATTTGAAAAATTATCTTTGTTATGCTTACTTTTACTCTTTCACACTGATACTATAATAGGTGTGGACTTGAATGAAATTTCTTGCCTTTTTCTTTTGCAAGAAGAAAGATTTTGGCGGGGCATTAGTTCTTTCATCTCATACTGGACTTTTTCTTGCATTACATTTCTGTTCTTATACTTGCTCTCATGATCTCACCTCTTGGTAAATGCTCATGAGTTGTTTTGGCTTTTATTCTCTGCAATAAGACTGTTTCTCCCTTTCCAGTTCTTGGAAAGTAACCTACATTTCTGTGTTGATTTGGTTTCAGCGTAACTATCGGAGCTTCATCCTATTCATTACAACATCAACAATGTTGTGCATATACGTCTTCACCTTTTCATTGTTGAACATGATTAAACAACCGGGCAGCATATGGAGGAACTTATCAAATGACTTCATATCTGTCATTCTAATAGGATATTGCTTCATTGCTGTCTGGTTTGTAGGCGGGCTTAGTGTTTTCCACTTTTATCTCATGTGTACTAATCAGGTAAGTTCCTTATTCATCAAAGTCAAAGTCCATTTTATGATTTGAAAACTACAATGTTGTGGCATTTCTTCTTGAGGTTTTAGTTCAGGTAAAACCTAATGATGATATATAATCATTTCTACTTAAGGTTTAATTTTCAGATTAAACCTAACAGTGATGGTTGTTGTTATGTTTACATCATGCATTCATCTTAATACGCAACTAAATCCTCTATCAGAATACAGTGTTTATGAATAGCTATTTAGGCTTATACTTCTGCAATTCGCTGAACCATCTACTCTTGTGACTGCTTTTTTCATTTTTGAGGTCAACAGTTCAGATCGTGCCCATTGTACAATCAGTCAATGTTGATTTCTTTCATTTATCACTGCATGCATGATAATACGTGAATTAACTCTGATCCGTACTTATCCACAGACAACCTATGAAAACTTTCGATATCGTTATGATAAGAAGGAAAACCCATATAATCATGGAATAATGAGGAACCTTGGAGAAATCTTTCTGTCTAAGATCCCACCCTCACTTGTGAATTTCCGAGAATGGGTGATCGAAGAGGATGAATCTACCATGGGATCCATATCTCATAAATTTGGTGCTGATATTATCAATCCAAAGGCCAGGTTTGACATAGAAATGGGCGGTGAACTTAGCAAGAACGGTAGTTTTGCCCTTCCAGACATCCTACAGAAGATTGATTACAGCACAATCAATGACAGTTTGATGAAGGAGGGTGGTGGAAATATTGGATTTGATCCTTTTTTTCCCACTATTCCACAAGAATCAAAAAATAAACAATGGAACACCACAAATGGAGAATGTACTGCCGAGGAAGGAGGATCTAATCATGGCTCTCCCAAAGTTTCCTCAGGAAATCTTCAAAACTAGAGGTAGTTTGTTTGGTTATTTGCATTAGTTATCTTGATATAAAGCGTGTCACATATTTTATCTATCTTAGTGTCAGGAACAAATTTAAAAGTGTAATATCCCTGAGTTTCACTGACAGAGGTATTTGTTCAATAGTTGATTTATGAGAATCTTCACGAAATCTTGGTACTTATTTGCACCTTTACTCCTAGTCCGTACCCCAGCAGTGACATAATTCTAGGGTCCTTCAAAACCAAAATTCCTCTAATTCAACAGAATTGAGTATGAAACTTGAAACCTGAATAACATCTGTTGAATGTTTATGATAGCTTTCTCAGCATAGATGACGTTGGGGTCTTTTTTTCATGACCGAAGCCACTTTCCTATACGGCCTGCAGCCTGTTGGAAAGCAGAAGAAACAAATTAACTGCTCATTTTAATTTTGTGTAAATCAGATGCGCTATATATAAGTTTTGGCGAGACAAAGGTGAGGCCATATTGTGTTAGTCACCCGCACATATGTTTTTTTTTTCCCTCTCCTTTTTTATATTTATATTTTTCTATTTTTATGTTTTGTGCCAGAACACCAGCCCCACCTTCTGTTCTGCTTTAGTTTAACTGTTTAAAATTCAAAACTGAGGGTGAGTACTTGGACTTCTTTCTAGATATATGCAAAAGCTTTCGGTTGCGTTGTTTTTATGTGATCATTTATTGCAAGCAAGATTAAGAACATGTGTTACCGTTTTTCTTTGTCAAAAATAGATCAAAAGCAGATGTTTCTTTCTCTTTTCATAACAGAGGTCCGAGAGTTCTTGGTGCTGACTGCATTTTCAATTGCAGAGATTCTGAATGAAATTTAATCAACAGATGTTGTTCAAAGGCCAAAGATGGTTGGGGTTCATCCTATTGTCTAAAGTATTCCTCTGGCCTCCTGTGGTTAATAGGACAAATGGAACCTCCTTTTGTGGCCTCCAACAATGTAATGCTTTGAAAAGTCGAAGAATAGGCTTACAGATGAAAATCTTTGGGTGAGTTGAGGAGGCCTGATGGTGATGGATATGAATTTTTTACTGATGAAGCCTAGGTACAGCAAATTGTGGATGAAATAAATTTCTAGATCTCGATGGTAAGTTTTGTAACTTGACTTGATTTAACTAATTGAGTGAGGAAGGGATAGTGCCGTGTTGTCGAGAAAAAAGAGTGTCTTGCGCCAAATGTAATTGCATTCCATCAAAACATTGTGTATTACTTTTACTTAAATGGTATGGTAGCGGAAGAGAGAATTTTGTTATCAATTTGTTGGGTGGAATCTTCACTCAGGTCATGCCAGTGGTCTCGTCTCTCTTCTATCAAGATCAATGGATTAGTTGATTCGGGCGTTTGTTTGGCTTGTTGGGAGGCACGTTAAAAATTTTGATAGGACTGTATTTATTTTTCGTCTACAATAATACACTTTTGAAGTTAATAATATAGTAAAGTTTGTAATAATCATAATAAATCGGCATCAAGTAAATTCAAAATGAACAAAAAATCACACCAGCAATTCATCATTTGGTTCCCAAAATGGTCGGATGTACTCTGTGGTTTCTCCGCTTTGGCTCTTGAGAAAAATATCATGGAGAGGAAGTTGTAGGCTCGCTGGCTGGAGCTTTGCTTTCTTTTATAATGCTTGCAGGGCCCTTTCTTGATTGTGTCGAGATTTCAGAGAGACGCGACGGCGCCTGCACGTCTTCTCTCGTTTTTGTTTGGTTAACTTCCTCTTTCACACGGATGCGGAAATTCCAACGACAGATTTATTAACTGCAATGTCAAATAATTCCTCTCTTATAATAAATTACTTTCACTCGTTTTGAATTTAAAAAATATTTTTTCACATTTTACAAAATTATATAAAAATTTATTATTTTAACTCTATTCATCTCTTTAATATTTCTCTTTTCACTAATTATGATTCAATTCTCCCTAATTATTAAAATAGATAAAGACTTAATTAAGGATATTTTTAGAAATTTAATTTTAAAATTATATGAAATTTAAGACCCTGCATTTTTATATATAAGTCTAAAATAGAAATAGTATTATTTATGTGACATTCAAGCCTCACCAATTCTATAAGACACCTTTCATAATTATCACTTTCTCTATTTTATATTTTATTTAACCTTTGTATTTTGTTTTATAATATTTAACTCTTTACATATTTTTATACATGAATTATTAATATTTTTATATTATTTTTAAATTTTTAAAATTATATTTAATAAAAAAAATAAAAATTCTCTTAAATAATTACCTATTCTTATATTTATTATTAGTAAATTTAAAAATATAAAAAAGTACTTATTGATTCTAGCCTACGTGTTGATGATTAAAATGTCAAATAATATAAAACAAAAAAATAATAAATTATTTTGTTATGTAATTAGCTTGATAATTTTGAATGATTAAATTTAATTTATAATTTATTTGATAAATATAAAAACACAAAAGAGGTAATGCACTGGAATGATCATCATAAAATAAATACTTGGAAGAACGGGTCCAAAACTTGGAACATCTCTACTTTTTTCCTATGCTATACACTTAATTTAGAAAAAGAAGGAAAAAAAAAAAAAAAAAGAAACGAGAAAAACTTGGGACATCCGCCCACGGGGAACAGGGCAGCTTCTTCCTCCTGGTCTGCATGAAGAGAGAAGAAAGTATATTAGTTTAGTTAAGGACACCTTTCTTAACCACTACTATTACTTTAATGTAAGCTTAATATTGGTCGGCCAGCAATATACACAAAGGAGAACGAGATTGGCAACCCAACAACAAATTATTTCCTGGGAAATTCCGTCTCTGACAAAGCGGGGAGAGAGCAAATGGTAGCTGGTTCTTCTTGGTCAATCCTCCGACAACCCCCTCTCTCTCCCCCTAGCTCACAATCTCCGGCAATGCACGATTCTCCCCAGAAATCAAGAAATAAAATACATTTGCATGACTGCCTTGTCTGAATATTGAGGTCTGAAATTTTCTTCTGGGTTCTTCTCCGCAATTCGAATTCCACTCTTCAAAACTACATCCCAAATAAATACACAATACAGTTTTTGTTATTACTGTATACTCCTTTTCTATCCAACATTATGGCTCAAGGAAAACCCAGTCCCAAGAGGCTTTATCAAGTTTGGAAGGGAAACAATGTAAGATACATTTCCCCTTTTTTCCTTTTCTATAGATGATTTCTTTTTCTTCCTCTTTACAAGGATATGTTTCTTTATTTTTTTCAAGCCAAATATGTATCTCTTCCATACTCTTTTTCACTTTTTATGGCTTCCATTCATGTATACGCATAATCGCACCTCCTCTTTTAGCTTTGGGATGCTAATAATTTGTCCTTGGATACTTCACTTGTCATTTTTGTTTTTTGTCCCGGTTCTACTCTGCATGAGATCTCAGTATGCGTCCTAGTGGATGAATAATTTTTTTAAATCGTACCTTTATCAACCCTACTGCAATTAAAATTTATGATTGGTTATGTTTCTCTGCATTACCTCTGGTCATCCTGTAGATTTATTGATGAAATTTTCACTTAAACATGTTAACTGCAGTTATCAATATAAGTAATTGCATTTCTTTGTTGCTTCTGGTGATCGCATAATCTCAACTGCTGCAGCTAAGATGTTTCTTCCTATAGATATGTGGACTTTGTTAGACTAACTATTTTACTGTCTATTGATTACTCATAGATTTTTTTGTGGTTCTCTGTCTTATTGATTTTTCTCAGCCTGTCTCTTTTGTCTTGTCCTCAACTTTCTCGTTCTTCCTAATATTCTCAGAGATTCTTCTGCGGAGGAAGATTTATCTTTGGTCCCGATGTGGCATCTTTATTGTTATCTACCATCCTAATTGCAGGCCCAGCAATTTCTTTCTGCGTCAAAATCTTCTTTATAATCAGACATCGCATGAGTGAAGGCACAAATGCCACTACTTGGTATCCTGTACTTGCAGTTGGATCGGTTCTCACTATCTTGGTAATTGATTTTATGCTTCAGTAGCATTTAGCACTACTCTTTTCATTATTCTTAACGGTTGTTCTACCTTTCTGTACTATAGCATGATGGACAATGAATATTCACTAATCTTCTAGTTAGATAGGAAGACTTTTTATGATAATGACATAAAACGAAGGACATGACTCGACATTGGACTTGCAACACATGAAAATAAAGTGCTTATATCTGTTTCAACTTGATAGTTTCTGTCATGTGTACTTTTTTGCTAGGATAAACTTCTGCTACCATGTAAAATGGATTTCATTTCTGCACGTTTTCTTCTAAGATCCACAAAACTAATTAGGGAAGTAAAGCTGGTAGAAGGTTTGAGATATTGTATTCAAATGCCTATCTCGACTACAATCTTGTAAATTCCTTTTTAGTGATAGATTCTATAAACTTTCTATAATATTTTCTGCAGGAATTATGTGGCTGACCATTTTCTTAATTGTTCATTGCAGGATATAACATTTCTCTTCTTAACTTCCAGTCGAGATCCTGGAATTGTCCCTAGAAACTCGTATCCTCCTGAATCAGCTGAAACATATGACATAAACACTCCTTCGATGGAGTGGGTCAATGGTAGAACTCCTCATTTGAAACTTCCCCGATCAAAGGATGTGATTGTAAATGGACATGCAGTTAAGGTCAAATACTGTGACACATGCCTACTTTATCGTCCTCCCCGTGCATCACACTGCTCTATCTGCAACAACTGTGTTCAGAGATTTGATCACCATTGTCCTTGGGTTGGGCAATGCATTGGGATAGTAAGTACTGAAAATGTTTGTTCTGATCCAACAAATCATATGGCACGCAGATATCTTTGCTTGTTTGTGGCGGATGTCCAATGTCCATTCCACACTCACGCACAAAATGCATAATTGCGCCTACATTATTATGAAAACAGTATAAGACATGACTAAATTATTATTAATACTAAAAATTGGTATTTCCTTGATTAAACTAGCACCTATGAAGAATATCACATATTTCAGGCATTCTTTGGAAACAATTTGGGATCCTCCATTTAAATAGTCCAGACTATGAACTACTAAAATCATCACCATAGGCAAACTTGAATGCATCTTGTTGTTAAGATATCCATGCCTAACTCAACCCCTAAATGATACTATCTCAGAAGGGGGAGTGCGAAGATCTTAGGCATCTTTGGATGAGAAGGAATTTAGAGTGTGAAATTTGCAGGGCAGGGCATTTGCAGCTGGCCCAACATTAAATTAGGTGGCTCTGACGTCATATTAATAGATCTTTCTGCGGATGTCCAATCTTGCAAATTTCATGCTCCAGATGTCCAGTCTTGGGCATGTGGGGTTGCTAGTTATAAGGCAAAGTGTTCCTTATAAGTTTTGAGTGGTCACTCCTTACGAAGTATCTTTTTGGGTGGAGTTAGGGCCAGAGCTTTTACCACATCTGATCTCTACAATACAATCAGAACAAGGTTCTGACCAGGTTTGCAGTATGCATGCTGCTTCTATCTGATGTGATTCACCTTAAATTTTGTTATAGTATTCATTCAAGTTCAGTCCTGATATGTCAAGGCAGGTGTATATTTCTGGAGTTTGAAGTAGAATGTGTGCAACACTTCAAAGATATTGTTCATTTATCCTCGTGTGGTACTTTAGTTGACCTAAAATTCATCTCAATTTTTCTTTTAAGTGGAATATTTTAGGTGTCAAGTAAGAAATCTATTATTAAATTAACTGATTGTTGCTGCACTCATAAACGGCTGCCTGAAATTTCCAAAGTTCCCTTTGAAATGGAATTAAAGCTTTTCTCTGCACCCCTTTTGTCTTCCTTTTTCAACTATTCATACTTTATGTGTATAGCCTACCGTTCCTTTAAGTAACAAGCCATTCATTTTCATAACCTTGCAGCGTAATTATCGATTCTTTTACATGTTTATATCAACATCAACCATCTTATGCGTATATGTGTTCGGATTCTCTTGGGTCAACATCCTGCAACATGACAGCAGTGTATGGAGGGCTATTTCAGAAGATTTTTTATCAGATTTCCTAATTGTGTACTGCTTCATTGCTGTGTGGTTTGTGGGAGGCCTTACAGTTTTCCACTTCTATCTGATTAGCACAAATCAGGTGACCCATCCTCCAAACTTGTTAATCATTAAAAAAAAAAAAAAAAAGGGAAAACCAATAAGGTTTAATGCTTAGCATTCCTTGCATCACTTTTTTTCCTGCAAGTTTGAAATTATTTGTCTTTTTAAGTATTAGCTATCCATTGAGACTTGTTCTTGTGTCGCTTTTAACTTATTGATCCTTTGTGAACTTATTGATTCTGTAAATGATAGAATGAGGAGAAACAATGCTGGACATAGGGGGAGGCAGGGCATTGCAGCAGCAGCCTCCCCTGGGTGTTTGGAAACTATACAGAAGGCTTAGAACTTTAACATAAATTTCCCTACCTTTTAATGTGTTTCCTATGAGAGGATTATTTATATTTTTCCTTTTATCCCTGTATAGAGATTGTTCCCTACCTGTTAGCAAGTTGCCTACCCTGGGATATATTCTTTTTTCCCCTGTGGATGAGGAAACGCAGTTTCATAATATTTACTAAGGGGGTGCCTCCACAATTCAGGGTTGTCCATCCCAGGATTCTCAACCATTTTTCTTTTTGTCCATAGTATGTAAATATCTTTTCCAACATATATAATAAAGTACTACTTCCCTGATTAAATAGTGACTATATGTGCCAAAGCCAAAGGATTGCTAAAATGCCACCACCTTCCAGCTATTTCATCTGATTCTCTAATTTGCTCTTTTGCTTTGCTCCTTTGGAAAGTAAGAGGTAGGTGTGTTCACTTCTTTAAAGTTTAGTCATGCTGTCATGAATCTTAAATTTTTCCTATTAAATAAAACTTATTTCGAAACTAAAAGATTAAATAAACTTTCAATTTTTTATTTTAAAAAGAATTACAAAAACACACAATCACAAGTCCTTACAAGTCAACACAAAAATATAAGAAAAATACTTGTTTAATATTTCTTATTGCTAAGAATATTAAATTTTATCAGCTAAATTTTCTTTCCAAAAAAATTAGAATTAACTTTTCATTTTATATATCTAAAAACAAAATTACAAAAGTGAAATTATATGGAATGTAAATTTGTCACTTTTTCTCGTGTCCAGCAACAGAAACACATTACAAAGCAAAGCCATTATTTGTGTAATTGTTCTTACTTCTCTCAAAACGCATGCTACATATACACCTCCAAAGAACAGTAATTTCAAAGGATTATAACTTTGGTTCTCATATTTCTCTTTCTCACAGCGATGAGCTGAACTTTTTATCAGCCATTGCTGCCCTTGTTCCCGGTATTTTATCTGCCTATATATGATCCAAGAGAGCAACTATTTCTTTAGAATGACCTGTTTCGAGCTTCTCATACCAAAAGATATCATTGCACAATGGACAGTATCATCCAATCACAGAAATAATTAAATCATCTCTAAAACAAGTTAAAGGTCTTGAATAAATTGGGTTGTAGGAAAGAGAAGCTTTTTAGGCACAAAGTTATCACTTAAAAAATTAAGCTTCCTGTCAAAGTTTCTATATGATACCTCACATGAAATAAAAGCTTTAGTTTTGGATGAGAAACCTGCTTCTCCTTGACATGAAATATATTTTTTTCCTTTGCAGCACGAAAAGAATTTGATCTCCCCCATATTTACTACTCATTATGAAGCCTGCCCTCTTATATTTCTGTCTGCTAGCGGACAGAGAAAGTTTGTTTGTTTTTTTGCTGTATGCTTAAGGGCACACATTGTGGCTTTCAATTATAGTCTAACATTTGCAATTTTGCAGACCACTTACGAGAACTTCAGATATAGATATGATACAAAAGAGAATCCGTATAACAGGGGCATATTCAATAATTTCAAAGAAGTCTTTTTCTCGAAGATGCCACCTTCCATGAATGATTTCCAGGCACTTGTTCAGGAGGATGAAAATATGCTGGTAGAGCTCCCAACTTTGGATGTTGTTGAAGGTGTTATAAGCTCAAAAGAGAAAATTGATATTGAAATGGGAACTAAGCTTGTGGAAGATGGTGGCCTTTCACTCCCTGAAATTTTGCAGAACTTGGATTATGATGAGATTGAGGATAATTTGAAAACTAAGGAGTGGAAACAGAGTAGTGCTGATCCATCTCTGTTTCCTGTTGAACAAGAGTCAAGAGAGTCTTTACTGATCTCCGCCAAAGGAGATGAAAAAACTGATTCTGAACCATCCTTTTTTCTTGTTCAAGAAAAATCAACGGACGCTTTGAACAGTGCCACAACAAAGAATGAGACAAATGCCGAGGAGAATTCTGATTACTTATCCACATCAAGTCAAATTATTACTGGCTCCACAAGTAAAAAATAAAGGTTGCCATTGTTGAATTTCCTTCCACACTATTAGCCACAGTAACTAGTTTCTTTAGCCTCGGACCTTTTACTGACAGTCCATCTTGGACATTGAAACTAGGTAGACAGTGTGCCTATTCCGTAGAAGTTGCAATAATCTGCTCCAAATATGAAAAGCATTTTCCCACTGAAAACTTTGCAAAAAGCCACAACATTTGCACTTGATATTTAACAGCATGTCAGACAGACTATCATCTTTGACAGACATCTATTTTTTCAGTTTGTTTGAGTAGTCATTGTCCCAAAAAAAGAAAGAAAAAAAAAATCAGCAAAGTCAAAGCTAGATTTTTTGTATTTAAATAGTGTGTCAATGATAGACAATTTTCCTTCATGAGCTGTAGGATTTGGTTTAGTTTTATCAGCATAGAATCCAGTACATAAATTACGAACTTCCTTCCCAATACTTTGTGCTGTTTGCACTTATGCTTTATGGATTTTTTGTTTTTTTGTGGTTATTAATTTAATTGGAACTCATGCTACTCTAGGCCAAATTAACTATTGATTCATCTTGCATTCTGTGATACTATGTCTGAGTAGTCACTTGAGTTCAAGTATTTCCTTTCCTCTTGCCATAAATTTTAGAACCTTTTACTGTAATAATCTCTTAAATATACTTCCTCACCATTTAGTGTTTGTTGTCTTGTTTCTTTGTTATTCTGGTAAATAATCGAACCATGACATTTAGAGAATTTTACAGGTCAGTAGAAAAAGATTGGAAATTAGAACAATTTTAGGAATTTAACTCTTCTTAAAATGTCCACGGGTCAGTGATGCCGTTGACTTCAATGTGGCGTCATCATGGGCAAAGGAAAGTACAAAATGCTATGTGAAAGAAGCTACCTCATTTCAGTAACATTTCAAAAATTGAAACTAGGACGTTACATCGTGGCTAATCTCACTTCTAATGAATAATCTCATGGCTTGCTGCTAGAAGCTATCTACTGTACATTGTGATTGAAGCATCTTTTCCAATTCATCTCTTGTTATTTTATCATTGACTAAAATTATTATTGCATGTTAAATTCTGAACAGGTTGCAATGCGCAGATATTTAGAT
Source organism: Voacanga thouarsii (assembly GCA_026120185.1). NCBI lineage: Eukaryota > Viridiplantae > Streptophyta > Magnoliopsida > Gentianales > Apocynaceae > Voacanga > Voacanga thouarsii. The sequence goes on from JANUWF010001938.1 coordinate 1,253,271, forward strand.
GCTTAGACAGGATGTTTCTATTTTGTGCGAAATTAACATACGGTGGTGTAAGGAGGCTGCATTAGCCAAATTCAGACGTAATACTGGTTGTCTATTTTGATGATTGAAATTTGGTGATCGATGATTGCATCAGTTGCTGAAACCTGGAGAATGCCTTGGAGTTGTTTGGAATGCTTGAGCAGATAAGTAGTGGCTTTGATACCTCAGATGAGAGTATTGCAGAATCTTGCGAGGGACAAAAACCAAAGTCTTGAAAGGCGAATACTGTAGATAGGTTGTGTGATTCAGTTTTTTTTGGTCTCCTGATGGTCATTTTTCCTGCACATCCTTGTTGGAGACATTTGATATTGTTACTGGGGAGGGATTCATTGTTGAAGTAAAAACAAAGTATATCTTGTTTGTTGTTCATGGAAAATGTAATGCCATACTGTTCAATGCTGAAGCAGTGGAAAAATAGAGGTGTGGCGCCCGGGGGGTGTGGATGATGGTTTTCTAATGAATGGCTTGGCCTCATCAGAAGTCAATGCTGCCTTGTGTGAAGTTCTCTTGAGCTGCTTCCATGTCCAATTGTTCAAATAAGGCCTTCAAATGGCTGACATGTTGTATTTATTGGAAATTTTTAAATGAACTATGGGAATCGGTAGTAGAACCTTTAAGAAAAGAAAAGAAAAGGGTTGGAGGATACGGATATTGGAAATTGGTTATAGAAGGTTAATTGCACGTCTTCGGGAAGGTGACGCAGAGGGTAATTGATCAGAATGGCAATGGCCGCCTCTGGGGCCATTCGTTCTCGTCTGGCCGTGCGGTTAAGGGTGTTTTAAAATGGTCTAGATGCTATTAGTGATAGTCTTCTAAAATGGTCTAGATGCTATTAGTGATAGGATGCTATTAGTGATAGTCTTCTAAAATGGTCTAGATGCTATTAGTGATAGTCTTCTTATTAAAAGAGAATGCTATTATTATTAATAAAGACGTTATCACTGTTAGCGTCTTATTATAATAATGATGTTATCGGCGTCCTTATTAAAATAGAATGTTAATAGTTATAGCATCCTTAAAAGTTTAATAAATTTTTAAAATGATTCATTTTCTAAACCAATCATTTTTTTATGACTCTATTTAGTTATTAATAAACTTACGAAAGTGAGATTAAAAAGAATTTTTTATTTTAATCATAAAAACATATCTTAAATCAGATAAGTCACTAATTTTGGTTTGTAATATTCTCTTTATCCACAAATAATTGGTATAATTTTTTTTTTAGTTTGTCTAAAAATAACTGTATACTTTCTAAATATAAGTTATATTTAATTATTTTTTATTTTACCCTTAGTATAATTTTTTATTAATTAATTAGTATTACAATTACCCATACTGAATTTATTTTAATTAACAATAAAAACACGTTATCCTATAAAAATAGTTAAAAATATAATTTGATAAGGTAATATGGGTGAAAGAATATTTGGAAAGAGAGCGACATATGTAATTAGAGTGATGTAATTAAAAAAGTGGTGAGATACAAATTAATGAGGTGAGAAAAATAGTACAAATATTCTAAATGGTATATTTTAATTATTATACCCTAGAATTTTAATTATTAAAATAACTAAAATAATTAAAACTACGCAAATTAATTATTTTTACTCTAGAATTTTACAATTCTTTAATATGTGTAATTTTTATAATTAAATCAATTATTTATGGATGGAGGGAGTAATTTGTAAAAATACAATTGATCAGTGCTATTAGTACTTTAAGAGTTCAATTTAATTGAATGATTTTTTTTTTTTATTTGAAATGTCTATGTAACAGAATTAATAGATATTCCATGCTGTGTGGTTGAGATTGAAAATGGCAAAAACCATAACAAGATCATTGTCAAATGAATAATATACCAATAAAAAATTATTTTGTAGTACAAGTACATGTGATTGAAAATTTATTCTCCAAGTTCAAAGTGAGCGTTGTTATAATTTCGTTTATTATATCCCGCTTGATGATAATTTTCACATTTTGGTGGGGACCTTTTATTTCGATAATTCATCTCGCCTCGAAAACGTGCGGTACGCCTCCATTCAGGTCTGTTACCCCTCCAACAAAAAAAGTTAGCATTACACCAGAAATTTTCATTGTTGACAGGGTAGAAGTCATAGTTGTAAGTTGCAACGTACTTCTCTATGAAGTAAATAGACAAAACATATTCCGAAGGCTGCTACCTGCAGTGTCGACAAACTGCGAATGCATACGTGCACGACAATCCAAAAATATTTCATTTTGTGCAAGTACAGTCCCGTAAAGACATTTTCACTGTGTATACATTATTACCTTTCCTTCCAACTCTTACAGGTATCCTTACACTGAATATTTCAATCCTTTTATTGAACTGCATAACCTTGTAACTTCTAATCTTCTGCAAAGCTGCCTGAAATGTATTCCATATCAACGGAGGGAATGGTTTATTATAGTGGGCGGTCTCGGACCAATGCAAATTAAAGTATTTTTTTGATCGATAATGTTCGTATTTTTTTGAGAACACTGCTTAACGATTTAGACAAATTCGTCGTCATACACCCGTATCAATATCCACTGTCATGTGAAAGTGTCCACTTTTCAGGGCCAATTTGCATCAACCAGTTGTAAGCTTCCTAATTGTATTCCCTTATTTCATTCATTACAGATTCGAATTTGGATTTTTTCCTCTCAACCCTATCTTTGTATATTAGTCGCTTCAACTCTGTATTCCTATACTATCAATTGAGATTGACACGAATGTGACGCAAATAGAACCTGTGAACCCCCATCGACTCAATCTATCTAGGTTGTCTCCTCATAGCTGCCAAGATACCAGGATGCCGATCGGGCACAATACAAACAGGTCTTTCGTGCATTACGCAACTGTTAGTAATCTAAAAAATCATCCCCAACTCTCAATTGATTCAGTATCAACAACCACAAATGCTAGTGGAAACACATGGTTATTAGCATCCTAGGTACTTGCGATAACAAAGCACCTGTGTATGCCTCTATTAAATGTGTGCCGTCTATTGAAATCAGTGGATGACAATGCGGAAATCCCTTGATTGATAGCTTGAAAGCCCAAAAACGAAACAGAATATGGTACGACCTCCAGTACTACTATCATGGTGTTTTTAGTGCACTATTGTACATGAATTCAAATTATGTAATACCAACATGTAGTTAGGCAGTACGTTGAATGTAGATGATCATGTACTATATAGCGACTCAACAGTAGCTTTTTGAGCATACCATCCTTTCCGATATGAATATCTAACCTGAAATTTATTATGAACAATCTCTAATGTAGTGCTAATACATGTCTTGGGATCGTCTCTGATGAGATATAGTATATATTGCACAATAAATTTGTAAAACAAGTTTCTGTTGTTGTTTATGACCCATTGGAGACATGTGTGCTCGCCGTTTCAAATCGATATTTTCCATCATCCACTGCTCACTTTCTTATATTCGAATATACCATGCACATGGATTTTGGTCAGTGTTATTCTTGTAAGAGGCAGTCCAAGCTGTGCTCTTACTCTTGATAACTGTAAACTCGCAGCCTTTTCTCACGTGCCACAACTTACGGCATAAACTGCTTGTGACGTATCCCGAAAATGCATTTTGTGTCTTAACTCCCAATTCTTCTCCAACCATTCATCAACGTGCAAGTCATCTCTGGTATAGTAAAAGTCAGCTTCAGGTGTCCCCATACCAATATCTTAGAAACTGGCAAAGGAATGCATACACTTGTCAAGTGCTAGTGAAGCTTGAAGTGTCATGAGTTGTACTTCTACGTCGTCATGATTACTGTCGTTGCTGTTGCTGTCATCATTGTCGTCCGCGAATCCAGCGTCTAGCCCAATATCTCCATTCGAGCCCGAGGGCCCATCGATGTCAAATGTTGGTCCCAACGAATCCATCACTGCAGCATCATTAAATATTGGTGGGTTTGAGGGTCCTGTTTCAGTCTCATTGGGGGTTTTTGACCTGTGCCACAACTGTACAATTCTGCATGTGTATGACCAGAAAATTGATTTAGAGTAGCAGCGGGGTATGTAGACTACTGTGGCAACTAATCTTGAAAGGCTGTTGAACGCATCTCCTCCTGCTGGAGTAGAAAATCTGTGTAGGATACAAATTGTCCGATGGTGTCAGTGCCTTATCCAACCGGAATTGCTGGTGCACTATGTTTTACATTTGCAATGGGATTCGACTTTACCTAAATATGCACATCACCTTCCTTGAAAATAGAGAGCAAGGACAAGATGTTATTTATATCATCTTCACTCTCTAATAGAAGTAATCCCCACTAAATCCTTGTGCCATATACCCAAGGATATCTCATAGATATCTCTAGTGTAGCTATCGCCCTATCGATACTCATGTATGAATGTGTTTTGTCAACTAGCTGGGAAAACCTGATTCTACGGTGTAAGTTTAGCCGTTTTTTATATGGGCCATCAATTATCACTGAATCGCCGAGTTCATATGATATTATGTAGTCCCAGAAGAAACCGAGAATTAATGGTGATTTAAGAGATATGACTTTTGAGGACACAAACAAACTAAGAAATTACTGGTAAGAATTTAAAGACGATGCTATGTAAGTAGTTTCTCTCTAAATGAAGCTTGTACAGCATGATGGGTGTCCATATATATAAAAAAATGACAATTAGTAAGCGTCTTGTATGACGCTATTACACATAGAATCCACCGTTCTTTTTTCCTGAAAAGAACTCTCTTCTGATCAGATGGTACTATGAAAAAGCCACTGAATACGGGAAGTGTCAAGAATGCTATTCACAATAGCATTCTCCGTCGGTAGAGGACGCTATTGTCAATTTTGAACGCAGGGAATCACCCCTACCTGGCACTAGAGAAAACAAGAGGAATTGCAAATAGCATCCTAAGTCGATTTTATTCTGCAAAAGCCTCTGAAAAGCTTGTGAACACGGGGAATCGTCCGGAATGATAAAATAAGAGGATGATATTGCTATTAGCGTCCTATCTTAAGGACGCTATTAATCTTTACTTTTTTTATCTGCTCTAACAAAGCCTCCATGTGAAAGGGAAACAAGCCAGTAAATGCTAGGTTGACGCTTTTATAAGTTGTGTTCAAACCTCTTTAGAAATTGTCAACAACAACGTAATAGCTTCCTATACCTCTTTGTGTTCATTAATTCTTTCTTTATAAATTGTAGACGCTATACAGAGTTCGTTAATTCTTTCTTAGATACAATGTGAGTAATGTGTGATTGATGCTAAGCACTTTTAGTTATTTAATGGCTCAAGTGAGGAATTTGTGTAGAGAGCTGAATACTCTTACTTTGACACAATCGTTCAACATTTCTCTCTAGGCTTTATTTATTTTGTCTATTGAGAGATGTTGACGATTGCGTGAAAGGGAGATTATTCAATGGCCCAAGCTTTGAATTTGTGTTTTAACTCTCCTAGTATGCGAGAAATTAACAGCGAATTGCAATTCCTCGTGTTGTCATCAAATCTTTCTTTCACCTTTTACGAATTGCAAAATCATTCAACATGCCTCTGTACATGACATGTAGAAATTTTAGAAATTCATAAATTATATAGCTTTCATGTGACTTGGATTTAGTTATTTGAATCACAATTATTTCATGGAGCAGCACGAGCTTGTCTTCCACCTCTCCGCTGGTTGGGGATTGCCCGACTGTCAATACAGGCTCAAGGGCCTCTGCTGACTGCTTGCTTCGGAATAGTCGATATATCGGCTTCTGGCATGGGACAGGCATATGAACAAATTGGGTCAATCCCCGCGGTGGTAAGTGAAAGTGCGCAAGTGTCCCTAATCAGGTTGAACGCTATCCTCGACATAGAGTCAGCCTCACGCATAGCCTCAATGGCGATGGAAATGACTCGGTGAAGCCCATTCGACTGTAACAGTCATACACATAACATCTCTGGCAGTCACTATATCAAAAAGGAAAATAAATTTTTTTAAAATGGAAAAAAGCAATGAAAATGATTATTAATATTATCATGACTGTGTATCCTAAACCGGTTATCTGGTAGCCCGCGACCTCACCTTTTGGTGGAGATGGATTACCAATCCGCTATCTAGTCCTGACTCGATACCAAGTTGGGTAGTCCGGTTCTACTCCAAACCCGGGTATGCTGTGCACGACCGTCAGCCAACGCAATGCCCACTATCTAATAAATGAGTGCTGTCGAGACCAATTAGTCGTGTGATTCTCCCTTGTCCCATTCGTGTGCAACTTAGCATCGTGCTCAGAGCTCTGGGGCACGCCTTGCACCATACCAAACTGTCTAAGCACCCGATTGAGGTAGTGAAACTCCACAACGTCCCAATAAATGAGTGCAGTCCGCAATAATCATATATTCGACCCCTCCATATACCCCCGACATGAACTGCAACTCTATCTCATCATAAGGTCACCAAATAAATTGATACATGAATAAATAATAGTTTAATAAACATAATAAACAACAGAATATTATTTATATCTACTTGTTGGTGCTGTGAATACTTACATGATGCGCATGCATGGAGTCCAGCTGGCCCCTGTACGTCACTAGAACGTGCATAGGGGTTCGATGTAGATGCAGCCGCATGTTCCACCTCGCACCGTATAGTGCAAAGGAAGGTCTATGGCCTAGCTCCACCTTGTTAAGGCATAGGACAATAATGTGCTCTCAAGCCCATAACTACATAATTTAAACAAATAACAAGTTAATCAATTCCGAACTATCTTATACTAAAGTCAGATATCCCTATAAAAATTTTAAAAAACAAAAAATTGAACTTACAACAGAATCATAGGGCCACAAATCTCCCTCATTGCAAGATCGGTCACCTCATAGAGGCATCTATACATCCACGCTAGGGTTGCGCTACCCTAACTCAGTTGACTACAAGAACGTAAATCTGTAAGGAATGGAAGAAAACGGAGGGGAAGCAGATGGCCTGATTTGTCCGACAAAAACATGCCACCGATAAGAAGGAGTATAAATCTGCGAGCCCTCTGCTGCACCACTGTATCAGGGGCATCATCTGGAAGAGGGAGCGATAGGTGTGCCTCCAGGGTGGCCTTCTTTGGCCAGTTACCCCTAAACTGCTCGTCCTGAGACCGAAAACCAAATAGTGCATATATGATATCCACTCACACTGCCCGTAAACCTCCCCAATGACTGGGTCATTATCAACTCTAAGACCTCACAAAATGGCAACGTCTTCTAGTGTCACAGTAGCCTCTCCAACCTGTAAATGGAATGTGTATGTTTCGGGATGCCATCTCTCAACTAACGCAGTCACAAGGGCGTGGTTTAGATGAAGTTGCCTAGCACTACAAATTCTCCCAAAACTAGCCAAATCAATGTAATCCATTACCTAAGGAGGGAATGGATACAATTCCCAAAATCGGGAATCATAACGCCTAAATGCTAATGGCATCTCTCACGTCTACGCATGTCATGACCAAATAAGCGAAGATTGATGCTTATCATGCCTAGATATCAATCCCTCATGAATAGGCCTGAGAACAGTATCGCCGCGTACTCGATCCATCCTAAAGGATATGGTAACATAACATGATTTTCCAAATTGTTACGTTATATTTTCTACGTCAGCTATTTTTAATAACCTAGCTACGATCTTGTTGAATAATTCAACAAAATATAAAAAAGAAATCATTCAAAAAGTCCAAAATAGTTGTAATATTATTCAAATGACAATAAATAAATAAATAAATAAATAAATAAATAAATAAATAAACAAATAAATAAATAAATGTAATACTATAAAGGATTCGTAAGGTCAAAAAAACCATAAAAAATAATAAATTAGCATCCTTTAATTCCTAATTGAATTAACACCCAAGATCTAATTTTAATATTTGCTTAAAATGTGTTTTTAACGTTACAAAATCTTACCTTTTTAAAAATACATTATGGTCTGCAAAAGGAATCTAAGTCCTCACAATATTAATTATATATAAATATATATATATATATATATATATATATTCAATTATAATAAATATTTTTCAAATATTTAAAAGTCTAAATACTTTAAAATAATTGTACAATTTTAATTCAAAAATTATATCATGATTGAATTAATTATATGAAAAGAAAATTTATTATCATATAGATACCTAAATCATCTAATAATTAAATTCTATGTTTTTATCAATATTAAAATTTGAAATCAATATCAAGAATAATTAGAAAATAAAATAAAATATAAGTAAAAATCCTATTTAAATAATTTTTATTTTTGCAACTATTTAAAAGAATTAGTATATAATCAAGTTGTAAAAGAGCATGAGAAATGTTTAAAAATAATTTTAAAATTTTTATATGTAACAATCTAAAGTAAATAATTATCATAAAAGTCAATAAGAGGAAGAATTAATGTAACAATCTAAATTATAGCATAACTCTACTATAGCAAAAGTAAATAATTGTATATAATTGTACAACTTACACATTTTTTTGTTTTCTTCATAAAAGTAAATAATTGTAGCATAACTCTACTATAACAAAAGTAAATTCGCTTATGGTTTTTCTCATAAAACCAACATAATGTCTTCCAACAAATAGCACATTTTAACCGTTTTGCATCCAATCCATTTCAACAACTCCACAGAACATCAACAAAAATTATCACCCCATTACTGCCACATAACTCAACCACCAAAAATAGGCCACAAACTAAATATTCACCAAAACAATAACACAAAACTCCACCAACACTGAAAAAAAATTTTCAAAACAGTCAAATCATTGGTACATCAAGATCGAAATAAAAAAACTAACCCAATCAATCATAGAAACTTCGAAGCCTCAACAGCTGATCGTTGGAAGGAAAAAGATCAACAATGCCGTTGCTTTTTTCCGGTGGATGCCGGAGTAGGGCCGCCATCGGTCCAATGGAGAAGGTGAATGCCGGTGATCAAAATGAAGGGATGTCATCGATCCAATGGAGAAGTTGTCCTCATCGTCGGTGCGGAGCTGCGAAAAAATGGGTGAAGAATGGAGTTGCAATCGCAATAGCGAATTGGAAAAGACTCACATATAGGACGCTATATGTGATAGCGTTCTCTTTTTAATATATACATTATTAGTGATAATGTTCAAGTCATTTTAGGACACCTTTAATCGCACAGGCCAGACAAGGACTAATGGTTCCAGATGGGATCATTCTGATCAATGGCCCGTGATGTAGAAGGGATTAGATTTTCATTTTTTTTACTTTTCTTTTGAAATAATGCAAAAATAACAAACCAAATTAATAGTTAAGCACTCGCATTTTGTCTATAGATTAATTTGTGTAGTTTAAACTATATTGCTCCAAATTACAAATTTTATGGTAATGGTAGGCTTATAGTGTTAGGGTAAGATCTTTTACTTAGTAAAAAAAAAAAGATATACTAAGATCTTTCTCTATAAACCAAAAAGAAAAAAAAAATCCGAAATACGGCTTGAATGGAAGAAACATCCACCACAAGTGCTTTGCCAGATTATCAAGACACTACAAAGCTCAAACCACCATGTAATCAAGCAGACACATGATCGATCACCTGCCACGTGTCAAAGCCCAGTTTACCCTACAGATTTCACGGGATGAGATTAGAGGATTTCATTCCAGCAATCCCTGGCAGGCATATCATATTCATTTTCATATATCCTGACCTCATCTTCTTCCATTCACCTCTGGCCTCCGTTCCCTTCTTCTCCTCCTCCCCCTCTCTCTAGGCAACTTCACAGATTTTTACTTCTTCTCTGCTCGCTACTAAAATCGAAACTCGAATGGCAGCAGAAATGGCTTTAGTAAAGCCCATCTCAAACTTTGGCAACACCACGCCTAGATTCCCAAGAGGGGCAAGTACCAAGTTTTTTACCGTCAGAATGTCAGCCACAACTACCCCCACCGGCAGTGCAAAGCCCACTAAGAAAACCGGGAAACAAGCTATTAAGGAGACTTTGCTGACTCCGAGATTCTACACCACAGATTTTGATGAGATGGAGAGGCTCTTCAACACCGAGATCAACAAGAACCTCAACCAGGGTGAGTTTGAGGCCCTCCTGCAGGAGTTCAAGACCGACTACAACCAGACCCACTTTGTGAGGAACAAAGAGTTCAAGGAGGCTGCTGATAAGATTCAGGGCCCTCTTAGACAAATCTTTGTCGAATTCTTGGAGAGGTCTTGCACTGCTGAGTTCTCTGGTTTCCTTCTCTACAAGGAGCTTGGAAGAAGGCTTAAGGTATTTTTAATTTTCTGCAACTTCTGTTCCTTTACTACTTGTTTCCTTGATTCTTCTTTGTGCATTAGCTTGCTCACTTCAAAGAAATTGGTGAACTGCGAGTTAGTTGCGGTTTTGGAATAGCTCTTCTTGTAAGATCAAATGTTATCACGTTCGGGCTGTAATGTTGCATGTAATTTTCAGGTCGGTTTTGGTACCAGAGAATCACATGTTCGTCTTTTTTTCATGAGAAAATGATAATTACTCCCGAATGGAAACAGAACAAGGGCACTTTGTAGTGTATAATTCGTGGCATAAGAACTAAAAGATATGGCTGCTAAAAAAGAGCTTGTACATTTAGAGGCTGTTGCTGCATTTTCATGTGGTTTCCAATAGTCTAGCGGAGGTAAAAAACTCCCATCTTTCAGATTGGAAAAGTTAGGTGGATAAACCGTGTATAGCATTTTTCTCATTTCCTCGGAACTAGATTCTATCCGTTCATCTGGCTTCTTTGGCGTCTGGAATTGCTAGGATATTTTCAGTTACGAGAGCTAATTCATTATTGAACCTCGGTGCTAATTATGCCAAGTTATACTGACCTCTAATTACCAACGCAGAAAACTAATCCTGTGGTGGCTGAGATTTTCTCCCTCATGTCAAGAGATGAAGCTCGACATGCAGGGTATCTCTCCCTCTCTCTTTCTTTCAAATATAAACACTAGTACATAGCTAGTCCTAGAGTGCTAATGCTGTTGGTCATGGAATTCAAATTCTGCAGGTTCTTGAACAAGGGATTATCAGATTTTAATTTGGCATTGGACTTGGGATTCCTTACAAAGGCCCGGAAGTACACATTTTTCAAGCCCAAATTTATTTTCTATGCGACTTATTTGTCTGAGAAAATTGGGTACTGGAGATACATAACTATCTACAGGCATCTCAAGGCCAATCCTGAATACCAATGTTATCCCATTTTCAAGTACTTTGAGAACTGGTGTCAGGATGAGAACCGTCATGGAGATTTCTTCTCCGCATTAATGAAGGCGCAGCCTCAATTCCTCAATGATTGGAAGGCAAAATTGTGGGCACGCTTTTTCTGCCTTTCGGTAATACTGACTGACTACTTCTTTTTGGTTCTCTTTCTGAATATTGAACATAAATTTTTTTTTTTTACCTAATCAGTGCGAGACTTTCATGCTTTACCTTGTTACATTTTCTTACTTCTTGACGATTAAATTTTGCAGGTATATGTGACAATGTATCTCAATGATTGCCAAAGAACAGCATTTTATGAAGGGATTGGACTTAACACAAAAGAATTTGATATGCACGTCCTCATTGAGGTGAGCTTTCAATCACAGCGATTGCTGCAGAGCAAGCTTTCTTGATACTGATTAGTCCTCATACCCAATTGTATACTATCTTGTCATAAACATTTTTACTTTGTCTTTTTTCATTAACAAAGAGAGAAGTTAAATAATGTAATTTAATCCCTTAAAAAAATATAATTTTAAAAAATCTGATTACCATCTCTCCTAATGGAAAAAAGGACATGAAATTCTTCTACAAGCCAGTTGGTATAATTCACTTACCAAGTTGTTGAAGCTATATTATTGTGAAAGTTCATGTAATTGGGATTTTACTGTTGGAAACATTGAGGGACTCACGTAAAGAAAAAGAGGAGGTTTTTTTTTTTTTTTTAATTTAAAAAAAGGTACTTTCACTCCTAAATATCACGCTGAGGCTGATTTTCTAATGCAGACGAACCGCACGACAGCTAGAATCTTCCCGGCTGTTTTGGATGTTGAGAAACCTGAATTCAAGAGAAGGTTGGACAACATGGTGGAGATTAACCAGAAACTGCTTGCTGTTGGGGAGAGCGAAGATATCCCACTAGTGAAGAATTTAAAGAGAATTCCTCTTGTTGCAGCTCTGGCTTCCGAATTATTGGCTACGTATCTCATGAAACCCATTGAATCCGGTTCTGTCGATATTGCAGAATTTGAGCCCCAACTTGTGTATTAACCGTATGCGTGCACATATGAGGTCGTCTTATGTCGTAGAGATACGATGTTGTTCTCACAGAAGATCAGAGTAAGAAACCGAGGAAACACTCTAATGCGAACTGGGGTGGTACATGAGTTTATGAAATGCTGGAATGATTTCTTCCAGGAGCTAATGAAATGCTAGAATGATTTCTTCCAGATGGTTTTTGATCGTCTGTCCATTTTGCTTAATAACAGATTAAGAATACAATTAACAAGACATATCCACAGACTGCAATAATTGGATAACTTAGAAACTTGGAAGTTCTAAATAAGCTCAAAAATTGCAAATTAATAACATTGCTACAAAGTTCCCATAGTTTATCTTGCCAAAACTACAAGACAATCCGAGTTTCTAACCATGCCACAACCAGGGCCCCAAATTCCTGTTCGGGCAGTAACCGGCCTCCATGTAACGCAATTCCACCATCTTTCAACTAGCATGAATAGGAGTAAGAAGCAAACTGATGTTAATCGTCAACACACACGCCAGATCTTCAGCCAGTTTTCTACATGCTAATTTACCAAATACTTACAGATTGAAATACATTAACGGAGTAAGTAACCACAACTAATCTGATTATTCAGTTTTCTTTTTTGCATTCTCCTTTCTCACTGGCTGGATAAATAATCTGAACATCCACACAGCCAGCAGAGTTGCCTCTATAGGTGCAAGCCAGTAAACTAGTATATGCTCCTTGCTTATATGGTCCCCACGAGCATATGCCCAACCCATCACCTGGAAAATGTAATAGTGTCGGTAAAATTTTGAACGCAGAACTAGAGTACCGAACCAGCAACTCCAATAATAATACTTACAGAGGCAGGATTCATGCATCCCCCGGTTAGGTCAGAACCAAGCATGTGAAGAGTCAGCTTGGAGAGACTGGAGATCCAATTTTTCATGAAAAAACTTCCAGGAATCTTGGTAGAAAGTCCAAGTGATATAATTACAATTAGAAATGTCAAAATTCCTTCAGTCAATGCACCTTGATGGACGTCGACAGTGAGTCGTGGGCCACTTCCAATTGCAGGAAATGCCTTGAGGATGAGACTTACTCCAACAATTGACCCAAAGACCTTCAATCAGACAGAATGGTGAAAGACACGTGAGAGGAAAAATGTCTACTTGAGCTTTGACAAGCAAATAAACTATTTATTGGAACAATTTCCGTTTAGATGATTCACCATCACTCAACAATGAGCTCTGATTAAGTTATTAAAGATCCAACTCTATTTAGATCAACTTAAGAGGGAAAAGGCCTTTCAACAAGAATAATGCCCACTAAACAAGAAAAAGTTGCAACCATAGAATACCTTGCTAAATGCTTCCCCTCTCCCACCATGTAACTATAGATGTGCCCAATTGTACACCATAACAGGCAACAAAGCCCTCTCAAATGAGTGTGCCAGAAGAAGGGATAAAGGGAAAAGTTATATATACACGAGCAGATCTTTAAATAAGTTCAAGCCATTTTGATCTTTACCGTATCTTTTTCTCCTTCCCTTCACTATGTTGGCTTCTTAAACCCCATCATTGAATAAGAGATAGCAATCATATAGGAAGATATTTTGAGCATCTAATGCTGGCCTTCATGTCATCCAAAAATAACCTACGTAGATTGCACTTTTAACTCAACTGCACCCTGAACCCATGTTAGTAACTTTACAATCATGGTTAGAGCCTTAAAATTTGCTACTGTCATTAATATCTTTACTGATTCTTCCACTGGTTTACAGTATTTAAATAAGTTTGTATTTGTTAACTAGGACAATTTTGTTGTTGAACAGATGCAGGTCCTAATTTGCAATGAGTTACACCAAGTTGCAGTTGAACCTAACTAAAAAAATCCTCCAATTTTGCTGATTTATCTTTGGCCCCAGCTTGCCCTGGAGAGAGCAGAAAGGGGGACAAGAGAGAGAAGATTATTAAGCTCACTTGGATAAACTTCTTTTCACTTTCAGCATAAGTCGAGGTATTTCAAAATTTTTGTTGGAACTGGAGTGAATTCCAGAAATATTTTCCAACCTAAAAGCAAAAACACCACTTCCTAGGGTGACTCTATGCATTTGAGGTGAAAGAGTGAGAAACATGGAATCAGATAGAACTCTTTGAGAGCAATATCAGAAAACAGGATCATGATTCTTCCCAAGCATAGAAAGGGTCTCTAGTTTCTACTCATCATTCCTGTCCTGGTCACAAGTTTACATATTGTAAAGAAATGCTAAGAAATTGAGAGAAAATTATCTTTTTCATTATACGTTAAGTGCTACAATGAATCAATTATATACAAGCTATGTAAGAAATAAAAATGGCAACTATCCTAAAAAACTGATTACCAAATCCTTTAATTACTGATCACAAAATCCGCTAATTTAAGGGTCAAACTTCCCTAATTTAGTTTGATTCTAGTATTACAATATTTATAGTATTACTTTCATAAAATACACCCATAAGTCACATTTTCCCACATTCCCCCTCAAGCTAGTGAATAGATATTCTTCATTCCCAATTTGGATACAATGCTTTCAAATACTGGACCACTTAACCCTTTAGTTAACACATTAGTAAGCTGATCATTTGTAGACATATAAGATATGCAAATCAATCCACTCTCCAATTTCTCTTTGATAAAATGTTTGTCAATTTTGATATACTTTGTCCGATCATGTTGCACAGGATTGTAAGTTATACTAATTGCAGACTTATTATCACAATAAAGCTTCATCGGGCCCTCCGACTTGATCCTCATGTCTTCTAGAATGATCTTCAACCAAAGTAACTCACATACTCCTTGAGCCAGCGTTCGAAACTCAACCTCCACACTAGACCATGCTACCACATTTTACTTTTTCCTCCTCCATATCATAAGATTCCCACAAAAAAATGTACAATATCCAGTGGTCAATCTTCTATCAATCGATGACTCAGCATAATCAACATCTGTATAGGCTTCAAGCATTAGGCACCCACTTCTCCTAAAGAGAATTTCTTTTCCTAATGTACCTTTAAGATATTGCAACACTCTGTGTGCTGCTTAAAGATGAACCTCTTTTGAACTGTGCATGAATTGACTAATCATACTCATAGCATAAGCTATATCCGGTCGTGTGTAAGACAAATAAATGAGTTGATACGTCACTTTATCTACCATAACATCTTCCTCTGCTATTCCAAACTTTATATTCGGATCTATTGAAGTACTCACACTGGTTTGCATGCTATTTCACCCGTCTCCTTGAGTAGATCAGTTATATACTTTCGTTGACAGAGAGAAATACCCTTCTCTGAATGTGTCACTTCAATTCCGAGAAAATACTTTAGCTTTCCAAGTATTTTAATCTCGAATTCTTTTGCCTAGCACTCACACAAAGAACGTCTCTCCTCATCATCACTTCTTGTAACAATCATATCATCCACATAAACTAAAAAAATTATGACTCCCCCTGAAGACGAGTGTTTGACGAATAGAGTACGATCTCCTTAACTTTGCTTGTACCCTAACTTTACCATAACCTTAGCAAACCTGTCAAACCATGCTTGAGAAGATTGTTTAAGCCCATATAATGCCTTCTTTAACCTACATATTGTATAATCAATAACCCCTTTTCCATAGCCAAGTGGAATGTCCATATATATCTCTTCCTTGAGATCTCCATGCAAGAAAGCATTTTTGACATCAAACTACTGTAAATCTCATTCAAAGTTGGTTGCCAAAGACAATAGACTCTAGCGGTATTCAACTTTGCAATTGAGACAAAAGTCTCTAGATAGTCCACTCTATACGTCTGAATATAACATTTTGCGACCAACCTTACCTTGTATCTTTCCACTTAACCATCAGCTCTATATTTTACTGCATATACCCATTTACACCCCACTAGTTTCTTCCCTACTAGTAACTCCACAAGCTCCCATGTTTTGTTCTTTTCTAATGCCTCCATATCTGCATTCATAGCTTGTTTCTATTTTTTATTAGATTGGAAGGAATGGCAAATGGTTTCTAGGTTACTGAGAAAGGCTCTGTGTGACGGAAAAAACTGCTCAAAGGACAGGAAGTGTGCAAGAGGATATAAAGGTCCTTTAGTGCACTTTCTCCTTGCATACATCTTGCCTTTGCCATATCTAACATCCTCGGGAATAGACTCAATATTAAGTTGAGTAGATACAAGTTCAGAAGAGATTGTGATAGACGGCTCGGATTGAAGTGGGGCATGATTACTAGTGGATGAGGAAGTAGGTTCATTAGGTTGAGTAGATACAAGTTTAGAGGAGATTGTGATAGATTCAGATAGCTCAAAGTAAACTGGGGCATAATCACTAGTAGATGAGGAAGTACGATAATTTGAAACTGAAAGATCTAACAGCAAGTCAAAACCCAAACTTTCATCTTCTCTGACTAATGTTTTCCCCTGAAGAGAAATGTAACACCCCACTACCTACGTAAATAAATAGGCGAGATGTTGCCCCATCTAAAGGACCAGGGATTTTTATAACGAGGTACAAAAGGAATGAAAATGGAACTCAACCGATCACCAAGGAGCCACCTTTGCTTCGTTGTCTTGTCTATCCAAGGTATTTTGAGACTCAATCTCTATTGATTTGAATGAGCCTGATTTTATAGTGATATTATTATGTATAAAGTATAGTATGAAAAACATGAATGGAGGAAATGGTTGAGTTTGATGGAGCAATAGTTGATTTAGGTGAATATACTACTCAATAAAATCCTTTACCTAAACCTAGGCTCTAATACCACTTGTGACACCCCACTACCTACGTACCCAAATAGGCGGGATGTTGACCCGTCCAAAGGACCAGGGTTTTTAGAACGAGGTACAAAAAGAACGAAAATGACTAAATACAATTCTTGATAATCTTATTACAACCAAAGTTAAAATTTATACAAGTCTGAGAATCTAAAACTAACAATCATCTCTCGAAAGAAATACAAAACAAAAATAAATAAACTGAAGGTCATCTCTTATCTCTTCAACCCTCTCAATAAATCATCATCTCATTATAATCATAAGCTCATCACTAAACGTTTTGGCAAATTTATTGTGAAAAGCCACATTTTACAAAAATAAGGTAATCAACGATTGTGAAAACAATGGAAATGATTCTGCCCCTAAATGGAGAGCGTTGAGTACTCAGCGGGGTAGGCTAATGGTACTAGTCTTGAAGAGCTAGAGTGAGTCTTCTGACAGGAAGCCACCTCCAGAAGATGAACTCAACTTGGAGATGTGACAGTACTACTTAGTCAGGCCGGTCTGAGCTAAAATATAGGTCCATGTGGACTTTATTTATTCACGTTGGACAACCGGTGTGTTGGGTGTAGAGATGGAAGAGTATCTCACCTTAGTGGGACGATCCCCCACTGCCCAATTATTGAAAGGTTACATTGGGATGCTATTATGGTGGTAACTATGATTTGGATTGATATACTATTGTTTGAATCATTGCCAATCCCTACATAATGAACTTATGATTATAATGAGATGATTATTTATTGAGAAGGTTGAAGAGATAAGAGATGACCTTCAGTTTATTTATTTCTACTTTGTATTTCTTTCGAGAGATGATTGTTAGTTTTAGATTCTCAAACTTGTATAAATTTTAATTTTGGTTATAATAAGATTATCAAGAATTGTATTTAGTAATTTTCGTTTCTTTTGTACCTCGTTATAAAAACCCCTGGTCCTTTGGACGAGGCGACTAAAATCAGAGGGAAATTTGAGAGTAAGGGAAGCTGGAATTTTTGTGAGTGTGTGTGTTACTGGTTTTTGTTTAGCTTAGGAGAACTTTGAGAAATAAGAATGGAAAGGTTTGCAAGAGTTGGGATTTAAACTCAAGTCTCCAATTATTAAACACCAAGCTTCAACCACTACAACTCTAGTTTCAACCACTCCACTCAACTACAATAACTCTTGTTTCACTTACTCCATTTCCCTTCTAATAATACTCATAAAACAAAAGCTCAAGTCTGCCAAGAAACTAACAAAATTCCCTTAACTCTCACTCACTTACTCCATTTTCCTTCTCATATAATAATACTCATAAAACAAAAGCTCAAGTCCACCAAGAAACTAACAAATTTCCTTAACTCCCACTCACTACTCCATTTCCCTTCTAATAATACTCATAAAACAAAAGCTCAAGGCCACTAAGAAACTAACAAATTCCCTTAATTTCCACTCACTTAATTAGTCCTCCAACAATTATATCAAAGTAAATAAATTCATGAACTAACCAACTCATAGATCACATATACCCATAAATATGATTCAAGTTATCAAATGTCATATAAAAGGTTATGCAATGCATAACTTTCCCCCTATAATAAAGGTGATTTTAAACGGGGTATTACAAGAAAGGTTTATAAAGTAAGATTCACGTTCATTGAAGGTAACATCCATAGAAATAAAGTATTTTCAGCACGGTGGATGATAATGCTTGTAACCTTTCTGTGTGGATGAGTATCCCACAAATATACACTTTATAGCTCTTGGATCCAATTTCATCTAGTTTGCCTCGGTTATGACTGTGAACATGTACAAAGGATGTATATCCAAACACTATAGGGATTAGATTATTTGTGGTATGTAAGTTAGGGTAGAAAGTTGACAACACATCCATTGAACTCTAAAACCCTAGGACTCTAGATGGCAATCGGTTTTTGAGATCTGCTGCTGTAAGAACAGGCTCCCTCTAAAATGTTTTAGGTACGTGGTTTTCAAATAACAACGTTCAGGTCTTTTAAAGGAGATCACTATTTTTTCTCTCTGCAAATCCATTTTGCTGTGAGGTATTCACACAAGATAACTCATGTATTATCCTTTCCTTTTGAACATATGGACTTAGAATTTGATTGAAATAGTCTCTTTCATTATCAAATCTAACTTTCTTGATGATCACGCAAAACTAATTTTTTATAATTGAGCAGAAATTTGTAAAATAATACTGAAATCAGACTTATATTTAAGAAAAAAGACCCCTCAAACTCAAGTACAATCATCAATAAAGGAAATAAACCATCGTGCCTTAGAGACATTAGCAACAGTAGATGGACCCCAGACATCACTATGTATTAAATGAAAAGGAATTGAACTTTTTCATTGTTCACTCGAAAGGGAATCGTTTGTGTTTGGCAAGTTCACATTTTTCACAAGAGGTGGCAAAAGTTACATCTGAAACATTTAATCCGATAGAAAATGAAAACTCACCTGAATATTCCAAAGAGTTGGTACCTGAGGGCTTTTCTAAACTACTAATTAAAGCTCTCACACTTTCTAATTCATCTTGGTTGAGACTAGCTGTTTCTAATTTTGGTGGCTCATCAATTTAGCCAGTAGCTACATTAGCTTGTCCACTTTTGGATTGTCTCCCTTCTTGTTCCGATTCTCAAGTGGGTGGCTTTCCATGAAGTTTCTAGCATTTTGCTCTTACAACTTGTGTTTGGGAGGTTGACATGGTGAAGGAAAGATATGTTAAGCGCTACAATAAATCAATTATATATATGTTGTATAAGAAACAAAAATGGTAACTACCCTAAAAAGCTGATTACCAAATCCTCTAATTACGGATCATAGAATCTCCTAATTACCGATCACAAAATTCCCTAATTTAAATGTCAGACTTTCCTAATTTAGTCTGATTCTAGTATTACAATATTTGCAGTATACTTTCCCAAAATACACCCATTACCACATTTTTCCCACACATATCTCCTAAATTCTCTCTCATCATCTAAGAGTACTTATCCAACAAGAAAGTTTTAATAGGAAACTCCAAAAAAGAGCTTGTTTTAGTAATCCATACTTAAAAGGTCTATCTTCTTTAGTTATCTTTACTAAATAGAGTAGCACAAAGACAATCCTCAAGGTCGAAGAAAATAAGCAAAAACTAAATAAATAAACAATAACTAAAGAAGAACATTAGCTTGGCAAAAGAGTTCTAAATCTTTCTAACTTTCTTTAAGTCCAAATATAAAAAATTGTAATTGTCATGGAGCTGCTAGAATCAAGGATAAGACTTCTTCATTGGGAAGGCAGGAAGGCTACCCCACGCTTCTAGGCAGGCAACATAGAGCTCACTTGCACCATATCGTATCTCTTTAACATTGAAAGGTACCATTTTTTAGTTATTACCATTATATTGGCAAAAGAGAAACAACAAAATGCTCTTTCTCATTTCCCCCTTTGCTATAAAAAATCATATATTGCAGTGCTTGGCTTATCACCAATTGGCCTCCTTCAGCTTTACATTTTAACACTGAATAGGGAATTCCATATTTTTATTGTTTTTGGCCTTTTGAATTGGCAAGAGGGGAGAGGCTCCCAAACTAAGGTGAACTAGAAGTCTTCTACTTGCTGATATCTTAATTCTCTAGAAGTTCAGAGAGTTATACAAGCAAATCATGCCATGTTGAGCCACCAAAACATATTCCAACTATATTCCCACAAAAATCTTAGGTCTAGTTCCTCTGCCCAACATATATTTTTGCCAAAATGAGTATTCATAGCTAGTGGTGGATAAATCAGATTTTCAATGAAAAAAGCAGGGAACAAATACAGTAATTGATAGCAGTGTTGAAATCAGACTACAGTGAAACAAATGAAATAGAACTAAGATTTAATCAGATAACAATTATTTTCTAATTTGTTAGAAAGGAGGACAAACATTGAGGCAGAACATGATAAAATAAATTATTTCTTGTAGTTAAATAAAGGATTGACAAGCCAATAGAAGAACTAAACAAGGAAGTTAATGTTGATTTAGTAAACTTAATATTAGCTCATAAGTCAAAAGGCAAGGAAGAAAGCTTCTGAGTTCTTTTCCTTCTTATCGTGCTTTTATGCACAGACAAGTCAAAATGGCCTAGAGGTTAAGAATATTTTGCCTTCCATCAGCGCTTCAGCTCTTGGGAGAGATAAAAACGACCATTTCTTTCTTTCCATGAATAAGCACTTTCCGCTTTTCATTCCTCATGCGATGCACCTGGGAAGAAACCTATGTTTGTCCAATGTTCTGAAAGAGACACTAGGGTACTTAACATATTCACCTGTATTGGGGTATTGTGCTGATAAGGTATATGTTTTGAGTTTTATTAGTAAATATGCACTTCTTCATCACAACATTGTCACCAGAGACACCGTGGATGTGGCTAGTTACATAATTTTATCACATGTGCGGTTAATCAAAAGCAAAGTCCATTCAACATCATGCATTTATAATGCTATCAATTATATATCTCAATCACAACAGCAATAATCAGAAAGTCTTCAAAATTTGGATCCCCCGTCCAATTATGAGAAGAAAATGGGAAACACCATATAGAAATCAAGCCAGTCCCATCATCACATGAAAGAACTTAAATGGACCAAAATTGCAAACAATATCTGCCACACTTGCCCCTGATTCAGCAATCCTAAAATCCATGAAACAGAGGAACAACCAACAAACATTGACTTGATCTCTTTCCAATCATCCGGAATCCCTTTTATCGTTTCGAAATTGCCCATAGCCCATAGCTCATAGAGCGTTAAAAAAATGTTATTGGGTAGTTAAATAGAATAGAGAAAAGCAGAAATCAGATCCAAGGGAAGGGTTAGAAAGTCCGGCATCCCAAACCCCAAGACCCCAACCCTTATCCCAAAGAAAGAGGGAGAACAAGAAAGAATAACCATTTCAAGAAAATAGATATTATGCAGATGAGATAATTTCTGAAACATGAGTTACCTGAGCAGGAATTCTAGCACCAACACTAAAGAGGAAATGGCTGAAATCGCCAGAGACAGCAGCAGACAACACGGTGAGGGGATTATAGGCAGCACCTTTGGTAAGTTTTGCCAAGTATGCAAAAAAGAACATGCTCGCTACTGCAAGAGCATGTTTCAAGATTTCACCTTTGACATCATGGCCTTGAAAGCCCAAGACTTTGTAGACAAAGATCTTGATCAGCACACTCGACCAGACCCACATGAAGGACACAACAAAATCAGAAACGAGCAACCTCCTCCCAGTCATCGCCATTTTCTATTGGGGGGAGGTGAAGGGATAGTGCATGTGCTTGCGTTCTTCTTGTTCTTTTTACCCCTGGCTTCTAATCTGTGTTTGCTAATTTGTTTCATTTGGTTGGCGGCTCTCAACCATCCGTTTGTGTTTGTTTGCTGTTAATTATACTGAGAATATTTTCTAATCAGCAGCTTGGCCGGACTTTTTTAAAGTTAAGTTTAAGGTCTACTTATTGGAATTTTTTTTAAAAGAAAATAGTTTTATTTGTTGGATTAAAAAATAAAATTAATACAAATCAATTTTATTTATAAAATATTAATAATATTATTATTAACTATAGATAGATTATATTGATATTTAAATTTATAAACTTTTTAAAATTTAAAATTATAGTTATATTACTTTAAGAAAAAGAAAATTCAATTATGCATTTGTATTAGTAACTTTTTAAAAATAATTTGTTTGAATTAAAATGAAATTAAAAAATATATAGGATAATATAAACTAATAAGAGTGAGTAGATAAAAATTTATTTAAATTAAAAATTTTTAATTAGATTGATCTTTTTTTATTGAAATAAATTTGTATTTAAGTACATTCTTAATATAAATTCAATTTAAATATATTATATTGGTCGTTAACATATAAATAATTTAACTTTACTAATGTACTCTTTAATTTGATAAGATCATGTATTTGTATTTATTTAAATATAAAAATATATTTAATAAGGGTTTTATTAATATTTGTTATGTTTTATTATTACATATTTAAATAATATGAGAAAAGTAATAAATTTTTACAAACAAGGGATAAATCTATATATATATATATGTATAAATATATTGAATTTATATAGAGTTTTTTTTTTTAAGAAAATGTGAAGAGTTTTTTTAATTTAAATTTATCTGAATTTAATGAATTCAAATATTGGCAAACATTAAATTTATGTGAAGTGTTTTTCTTTAAAGAAATGTGAAGAGTTTTTTTAAATTTCAAATATCAGATGAATTTAAGGTTTCGGGATTAGTATAAAAGAGATTGGATTAGATGTTTACAATTTTCGAAAAAATGGATATTGTGATTATTTGAGTAGAATGGGTGAATGGCAATTCTCATTGTCTCTATCAGGATGAGAAGAAACCCTATGTCTTAATTTTTTTTTTCTACAAGAAAACGAAACTCGAGGTAAAACCTCTTCCTCCTCCTTCTTCTTTGATGTCTTCTACTCACTACTAAATTATAGAGCAAATACTACGGCTAAACGACGATTTCATAACCATCGTAATTAATCCCGTCGCTTTTGTTCGGCAATGGCTACAAAATCATCGTATTAGCCTAATACGACAGTAAAATACGACGGCTTGACGCAAGGGTCGTTTTTGTTTGCAACGATGGTTTTCGGCCACGATTTAGGCAAACCGTCACTTTTGCTTGCCAAATACGACGGCTACTTGATCGTCGTATTTGTTCCAGCCGTCGTATTTGATTGCCCCAAAGCAAATACGACAGCTGTAGCCGTGGTATTATGCCTTATTTGGTTTGTAAATCATTTTTTATTTGTACGGGATCCTGTACACGTACAATTTAAAGCCAAATCCAATAAAATCAACTCATTCAACACCAAATATAATAAAATACAATCTCCTCATTGCCAAACAACTCAAAAGTAATATCCTCAATAGAGAAATCATAAATATAATCTTCCAAGTACAAAAAAAAAAGATAGTACTACATATGTGAGAAATGAGAAATATCAATAAATCGAACAGAAACAGTAGTATAAATACAAACAAGTAGAAAATCAAAATGTCACTCATCATGACGGATAGGCTCGTCAGGATCACCCGATCTAACAGGTAGAGAAGTGGAACCAACACTAGGAGATGTTGTAAAAGCACTAGATAGAGGTATAGGCACTACATCAAATGTGCTTGCATCCAATCTGAGTGATAATGCTTCCATGGTAGTCTGAAGCACAGCTATACGTGACTCGTAAGCCTCTCGCTCACGCTGCATCTCAGCTCGCATCTCAACCTGCATAGTATCTCGCATACTCTGCATACGTGCCTCAACCTCAATCTTGACGACCTCTTCAACATTTGATGTCGAATTTGATGATTGATCGACTGACGTTGGTGTTGGACCCTTTCCCTTACACCTAACACGACCTCTTGTTTCTGGACCGAACGATCGCTGAAATATATGATCCTTTGCTTCCTCTGTGCGCTCAGACTCAGGCAATGCCTGCCACTCTGTCTCTAATCGGTCCTACAAAATTAAGAAACATTATATCAAATTTATATTAGGTTAATGTAATGTCGTTATCATATTTTAATAACTTAGAAAAATTAGCATTTGAATATAATTTACAATCATCTCTGCAGTCAAACCATCAGCCTGCCGACCGTGCCACCTTCATGTCGCAAGGAACATATCATATTGTGATGTCGGTTGGCCTTGCGAGGCCATCTGTAAAGACGTGTTAGAAATTTTAAGAAAAGTAGATAAATTTCATCTGAATAGTGTATAACATAAATTGAATACCTGATCATGTATAACAGAATGTGGCATTCTTCCTGTGACCGGTGGATATGCCAAATGCGATCGATTTTGTCTATTCCACTCGGCCTCCATCTGTGATTAATTATAATAGTTAACATATAAAAAAATTAAACAAGTTATGAGACATAAAAGTAGTCAACTTCTATGGTACAACCTATGTATTCTCCAAATGCCAGTAACCAACTAACATCCTCCATTGATTTTCGTCAACCCGTTTATCTTGACAAACAATAGGCTCTGTACTTTGCTGGAAAGGAACGTAGTATTTTTGTTTTATCTTCGATTTAAAATCCTTCCACGCTGCACATATCATCTTCATTGTGACACTACGTCCTTCTGGTGGCATCATGGTGTTGTCCTTGTACGAATTTTAACAAATAATTAAATAAACAAAATGTTAATTTTTTAAGAAAACACTCTTAGCTATGTTAGAATAAAATTAGTTACCTGTATTTCTTGCCAAACTTCGTCTTTAAGTCTCCGAGGTATGAAATGCCAATCCCTATAATTCAGAGGGAACCTACTGCTCATGCGTGCAAAATAGCCCACCACCGAACTATAGCGAGATGCATCTAACCCAACAAGCCCTCCGTGTTAGTTAACACCAACATCGTACTTGCGAAACCCTAACTCACCCTATCCGGAAGGTAACTTTCCACCCCCGCGAGAACTCCTCACTGTGGAACCTACAAAATATCAACAGACTTATTAATTGAAATATAGTGAAGAAAGAAAAAAAAAATTACTTCATATTTACTTCATATTAACTTAGCACACCTGAAGCACTAAGGTCTGAGGAAGAAGGTCCTGTGCCAGTGGGACCTACATCAAAAGTGGGTATAGTTGTCGCATGATTAGATTCCTGATCCGTGGAACCTGTGCGGACACTTGTATGTGATCTCTGTCTAACCTCGTATGCTGGAACTGGTGTCTCTGTACACCACGAGGAACTAGCACCTGATCGTGAGGCAGCTATGGCATCCTGCATCGATCCACATCGAGAAAGCTTATTTACCATCTGCAAAACAAAAAAATTTAATATTAAGTAAAAGATTTTAACAGCTGCAGCACATTTAGTAAATGATTAAGTGATTTAAGTACATTTAAATTGCAGGTTGTATTCTTCTTTCATCTAAATCTACTTCCTCCCCAGAAATTCCATCTCTAACCCAAATGGCATCTACTTCGCGCGAAATAGTGCGAGAATCTAACTGCTGCGCAGGAAAAGTTTCTAGATTATGGTTCCTTGAATACACATCATAATTGTCTCTTCTCATTATTGGCATTACCACATGCCAATCTCTTTCTTTAGGACAGCGAGAAAACCATACTTGTTCCGCTTGGTTTGCTAGTATGAATGGCTCATCCATCTCTTTATTTTCCTGGTACAACAAACGGTCCAGATTTACCAAAGTAAACTTTAGTTCATCAACTCTAACACCTCGATGAACATCAACCCAATCACATTTGAATAACAGAAATTTCAATTCACTACTATATCGGATCCTTATAATATCAGCAAGCACTTCATAGTAATTGACACCAGTTGCTACGGGATTCATATCTCTTGGACTGGAATAACTTGTAGTATCACCTTTACACATGATGCCAGAATTTTGGGTTGACTTGTTAGCCTCGTATGTTATTGTACAAAATCGAAAGCCATTCACGTTGCATGCATTGTAGCGCAACCCTTGATTGAAAGGACCATTTGCAAGCTTTTTAACTTCAGTAGGAATATCAGGGCATTCTTCATTCTCATCAACTTATAATAAATATAAGTGTTATAAAGACTAAATGTTCTAGAGAAAAACTTGTTATATTGTCTGTGTTTTTTGCTTACATAATGACTGAGCCAACTGTGAAACGTTTGAGAATGAATACGTTGTCTGTCATGTAGCCGAGATCTTGGATGCTCTCTATTTATGACAGACATGTGAAAACTGCAAATAGACCACACGTGAAAATTTAGAAGTTATAATAAAAGAAGCATAAAAAAATGAAAGATAATGATTCAAAGGAAAACTGACTCTCTATAAGGTTTAAGGATGTTAGAGTTGGCTAAAACCCACCGATGTGCTTGTATCAATGTTAAACAATCAACTATTATATCAATCCCTTTTCCAACTGGTTTACCCATCGGGTTGTCATCATCAACATATCTTGGAGGCCTATTCTCTTTGCTCTCAACATCATCTAAATATCTCGATACGAATGTCATACATTCTTCTATTAAATATCCACTGGCTATCGAACCTTCAGGTCTAGCACGATTACGCACGTAACACTTGAGAGTTTTCAAGTATCTTTCAACTGGAAACATCCATCGACATTGAATTGGACCAGCTAATAATGCATCATCTGCCAAATGTATCGGTAAATATTTCATTATATAAAAAAAACTAGGGATGAATGTCTTTTCAAGAAGACAGAGTGTAACTGTAAAACGATCTTGAAGATACTCGAGATGCCTCTTTTTGTTGACTTTAGAACACAACTGCCTAAAATATGAAGCAATCTCAATCAAAAGTTGCACTACATTCTTGGGCAAAGTTGTGCGGGTTGCTAACGGGATTAATTGCTAGAGTAAAATGTGGGAATCATGACTCTTCAAACCTCTTAAAGTCTTTTTCCTCATGTTTACCCGTCGAGAAATATTAGAACAATAGCCATCGGGGACTCTCAGTTCCTTCAATACTGTAAAAAAAACATCAACTTCCGACCGACTCATTGTATAAGGAGCTGGTGGCAAACTGTATCCAGTTCCAGACAGTTTTAAAATTAGATGTAAAGACTTTCTAATATTCATTACCTGCAAGTCTTGACGAGCTTTGAAGTTATCTTTTGAAGAAGTACTATCACCCAATATTGTAAACAACAGATTATCTGCAAAATTTTTCTCAATATGCATCGGGTCCAAGTTGTGCCTCATCAAATTACTCTCCCAATATGGCAACTCCCAAAAAATACTCTTCTTCTTCCAATTATAAGAATTTATGCCAAACTTCCGTTCATAGTTAGTCTGCATTCTAATTCTCATATCATCTACTGCATATTCTATCAAACAACCCTGAAGATGTGTCAAAATTTCTGTCCTCGTACACCTTTTTGGTGCTTGTCGTAATTCCGTTCCACCATAGAAAGAAACTTTGTCCTTACAGAGTTTATGTGATGGTTGAAGAAATCTACGATGATATAAGAAGTAATATTTACCATCATTAGGCAAACGGTAAGACAAACAATTGATATCGCATATCGGACAAGCTCGCTGGTTATGAACACTATAGCCAGAGAAATTACCATACGCTGAAAAATCACTTATGGTCCACATAATAGCTACACGCAGACGGAACATCTCTTTTGCCTCAGCATCCTAAGTAAGCATACCGTTAAGTCACAATTGTTTCAACTCCTCGATCAATGGTTGTAAAAATATGTCAATTTTGTTTCCCGGACTCTTCGGGCTATCGATGAGAGTTGACAGAATAAAACAAGGTTGCTTCATGCATAGCCAGGGTGGCAAATTGTATGGTATTAAAACAATAGGCCAAGTACTATGTGGTATGTGCATATTTGAAAACGGACTAAATCCATCCGATTCGGCAGTCACTTGCAAATTCCAAATGCAACTTATCAAACTTTTTCCAAGCCTTAGAATCAGTTGGGTGTCTGTAGACTCCATCTTTCACACGACATTCCTGATGCCACCTCATAAGGGATGCAGTTTTGCGAGACATGAACAATCGCTTCAATCTCGAAGTCAATGAAAAATACCTAACACGCTTGCATACAGTTGTACTACCCTCTTTCTTGTACCTTGGAGCATTGCATACCTTACAAGGTTGTGCGACCTCATTTTTCCCTCTGTATATTATGCAATTATTTGGACAAGTATCCCAGACTTTGCATTCCATTCCTAACACATTCGTTATCTTACTAGCCTCATAGTAACTTTGGGCAATTTTCACTCCCATCTCACTAAAAGCATCCATTAGAAGTTCAAGTAGCATATCAACTGACTTGTTCGACTACCCATTCAGGACTTTTAAATGTAATAATCTCATAATGAATGAAAGTGAAGAAAAATTAGTACAACCTGGATACAATTCTATATTAGCCTCTCCCAATAATTCATGTATCTCTCTCAAATCATCAAGCTCTTCAGTTGCATTATCGAAGTCACTAATGCCACCAATATCTTGAAGCATCCCAACCATATCATCCCCATGTTCGTTTTCAGTTGAAGGAATGTTGTTAGGTGTATTGCGAGAATATAAGTATGTTTCCCCATGAATACTCCACTTTTTGTGCCAACGCATGAAACCCCACATTTGACAATGTTGTTTGACATCTATTGCACTATAAAGATACCTATTCTGGCACTTCATACAAGGACAATGGATTTTGAATCCATTAGGTTTGTCTCTTAACGCAAATTCTACAAAGGCATCCAAACCTTTATTATATTCATCACCTAAATGGTCTTATAAGTCAATTCACGATCGGTCCATCTTCTTATTCATTTATCCATATTTTCAGTCGATCTACAAGTTTTGTTATGATAAACATATTCAAAAATGAATGGAAATGAAGGGAAATGAAATTTTTAGTAATAGGTCAAGAATTCAATCCCCATCGAATTAGTGTTCAAATTAGTGTCCAAAATCCTCTACCTCTTAAGGTAGATCAAGTTAACTTTTTGAGATGCACAGTTTATAACTAGTTGGTCCAGATATTATGTAATTTATCAACTTAAAAAAATAAAATTATTTGTAAAAAATTGTCTCATAAAACTATTTTATTCAGATTATTTGAAAAAAAAATTGAAAAATTTTTGACAGAGTTTTCCTTATAAAATGAATATTTTCCAGGCACTAGGCCACCTCAAAATGCGCAATTATGCAATTCAACCAACAAAAAACTCATAAAACCATCCAACCATTCAATCATGTTTATAACAAATTCCTAAGTAAACCTCCGCTCATCCAACTAGGTCCTCTTCCAAAACACATAATTAAGTTATATTTTCTACATAATTAGCACTTGCATTCACCGTGCATGCAGTTGCCAAACACACTTGCATATAACAAATTTCCAAATAAAAAAACTCATTCCACGCATACATTGATATTTTTAGTCAATGTATATCCATCACTTCATGATTTTTTTTTTTTTTTTGGCTATATATAATAGGTCAAATTTGTCTATCCCTTATAATTTTGTTTGTTTCAACTAAAGAGGTAGATTCAACACCTAGTGTCTTAATTTTGTTTGGTCTGTTAAAACTCATCAAAGTATCATCCTTTTGGAAGTAAATCAATCACTTCATCAAAACCTAAGTAACCTAAAACTATAAATTACTAAATTAATTGATCAAACAACAAAATTCAATACAAAGTCATAATCTTTAAAACATCCTTCTAAATACAAAAAAAAAACCATTAAAACAATATTTCAAGAAAAGAAAATAGGAACAAGAATAGGAACTCATAGAAAAGAAATCTTTCTTATCCTATGAAGACTCCTCCAAAATAATAACCTTTATTGACTCATAGGCAAGAACTCTTTCCCCTTGACTAATTGATCTATATTTTCACTCTAGGAATTCATCAATTATGCTTGATCTCCAATGTTTAAGTATGTGTTGTAGTTGCTAAAATTCATCCACAAGAGTTAAATTACATACACAAGTTAATTTGTAGTTAATTTCCTGTTTTGAGTTAAATTAATTTGTAGTTAATTTCTTATTTCGGGGATTCTTCACCGCTTAATTCTTCACTACAAAAGCAGTGAAGAATTAATTTAACTCACTGCTTTTGTCAAGAGAGCAATCGGTAGGGGTTCCTTCCTAGGAATAGGCAATAGTCTCTTTCTGGAATTCTCTAAACCCTACTTATTTTTCTGCTATTTTCGACAAATTCCAGGAAAGAGTTTTCTAAACAAACACAAATTCATCTCAAATAACGATGAAAATATAGGTGAAATTAAGCTCTATTTGTCATAAACTCCCAAAACAAATGCAAGACCATGCATCTTGATGCTCTGATATACAAGCAGCAGTTAGATCTGAAGGACATACCGTATGGTCCCTCACGGCTGAGATGTGGAAAAGACGAGCTGAACGACGCAAAGACGACCAGCTGGAGAAGACGACCTGCCGGACAGCCCGATGCAAAGAGACCTGCCAAAGAAGACGAGCTCCCGGAGAAGACAAGCTAAATGAGGAGAACCGCTGGCGACGACGAGAACGAAGAAGAGAGGAAAGCCGGGGGAGCTGAAATATGAAGACGGTATACGACGATTATTACAACTGTCGTATTAAATACACACTGAATACGATAGTTAGCTAATAACCGTCGTATTAGGGCAACTTAATATGACGGTTAGTAACTATTAACCGTCATATTAAGTTGCCCTAATACGACGGTTATTGGCTAACCGTCGTATTTAATCCAATCAAAAAATAAAAATTATTTACTTTTTAATTTATACACACACACACACACTAACATGACACAAAATTTCATTAACTTTAATTCTACAATATTAATTATATTATATATACTACATAGATATATGCACACGCATGCATATTTGTAATTAAAATTTTTCATATTATGTACTCTATCCATTCACCAATAACTGACATAATTGTAAAAATTACGCATTTTAATGAATTGTGAAATTATATAAAAAAAATTATTAAAATGTCCATTGCTTTCTTATAAGATTGTGCTAAGAGGAAAATTAGAAACAATATTATAATTAAATACAATTAATCTACATATTTTTAAATTAAAATGGACAGTTATTTTTTTGGACAAACTAAAAAAAAAAATAGGACAATTATTTGTCGATGCATGGAAGGACATATTAATCTAATACTCACTAATTAATAAGCATATGTTATAATGTATAAAAGTATACACACACACACGCACACACAAAATATACCCTAGAATAATTAACTAACAAAATGAAATTCAAACTTGATCTTTAATACAAATATAAGAAAACTGAATTCATAAGATGCAAACTAAAATTTATTTACAGGATTAATTATCTAAGTATTAGCTAGATATATTTATAAAGTTAAAACACGTTAATTTAATTATATCAAATTTGAAAGTCATTTGTTTTATTTTATAACATTTTTTTAGTAATACTTATAAAATAGTAATAAAAAATAGTGTATTTACAAATATAAGTATATATCAAATTAAGAACCAAACGTTAAATTTATTAAAATCATTACTAAAATTACTATGACTAAATTTGAAAAGAAATAGATAAAATTCAAACTACTTTCAATTCATTTTATTTTACTTCAAAAATTAAAATACAAAGCATAAATTACAGTAATTTTGACTCATACGACGGTTGTTAAAGCGTGATATTTATAAAAAATAGCCAAAATTCAATTAAAATTAAATATTAAACCAAATACGATGGCTATAGAAACCGTTGTAATTGGTACAATAATATGACGGTTGTTTTAATCGTCGTATTAGGTCGAACTGTTATGACGGTTCCGTCCAGCCGTCGAATTTGTTCAACCTAATACGACAGTTATGCTCAAACCATCGTATATACTGGTTTAATACGACGGCTCACAAACCGTCGTTAAAGATACTCAATTTCGACGGTTTTATGTCCGTCGTAATTGTTGTCGTCGTATTTGCTGATTTTTTTTTTTTTGTAGTGACCGCTACATACACGTCCATCTCGACAGATCTCTATCATTCAAAGTCAACTCCTCCAAATCACTAGTAATTGTTTCTTCTCCTCTCCTCCGCTTTTTTCCTCCATTACTTTCTTAATGATAATAAGGAGACAATTTCGATTTCTGAGTTGCCATTGATTTCCCAGAGGAGAAAGAGGAAGATGAAGAAGAGGAGGACGGGGGGACTGCGGATTCTTCTGTCGAGGTGTTGCAGTCTGATATAATGCTTGCTAGGGTTATGGGCTGTGACGACGTCGTCTTAGGGCGTTGTGAGCATGATTGGCGTTCAGGATTCTGAAAATGCGGATGAAGAGTTAGAAAAGCCGAGTAAAAAAAGTAGTAAAGATGGTGAAACAAATGGCAAAGAGGGAATGTCTGATGCAGAAGAATGGAATAGGAACGAGATTGATGGGTTATTTTGCCCAATTTTGTATGGAAGCTTGGACTAGCGGGGGTGATCATCAAGTTTGGTATATGGAACTATACTCCCAATTGCTGCAATTTTTGTTCTATCATTCATAATCACATGGAACAACAGTAGAGTTGTCATTAGAAATTGCAAAGGCTTCAAAGCTTGAAATTTTTATATTGTCCAAGAAAAAGAATTAGATCAAACTTTTGAAGCCAAGAAAGATTTTTGAAGAGACAATTAGGACAACCTTGATCACCGTGCACTGCCTACACATACTCAAGAGGAACCCCGAAACAGCTGGGAAAGCTTTGTGGGATCTTCTTTACTTCCCGCCAGAGGAAGGTATGTGATTAATCATCTGCTGGATATATTTAGAAATCAAGTGTTTTTACTTTTGAGGGAGTGTATAGTCTTGAATTTTCCTCTGTTTTTTTTAATATTAGGGTAGATTGTTGATCCAAACATGTGTCACATATCTAACTCATGGATAACAGAAGCTGGGCAATGTCAAGAAGGAGGTTATCACATTTAAATGTGCATAATTTGAATATGTAATTTCAGCCTTTAAAAGAAGGCTTAAGAGTTGGTCTTTGGCATGCTTTTTGGAGCATTATGTGATTTTCCATTGGGTTTTGTACTTCATTTTCATATAATCGAATTTTGTTTTCTCATGTGTGGTTGTCCTGGTATGCGAGCAACTTGCTTACATTGTTGCTATTATGTTGTTTGGAAAGTTTTGGTATATATTTATGATGACACAAATGCCTCTTATATTACTTGCCCTCATCTGTTAAGCCACATAGAACACCCTTGCTTTGGTTGACCAATAAATGATTTTACTTTTGGACTTGTTTATTATGTTGTTAGTCCTTTTTGTTTTGGCCAAAGAACATTTTAATATGGTGGCTCATAAATGCCTACTAACTTGGAACTTATATTCCTATGAAGCTTTCAAGTCCAACTGCTATCTGCATATATTCATAGTGAAGTTGTTGAAGTTCAAACTTCTTTTATGTCCGAGGAGGCCATTCTCTATTTGGGATTGATTGGGTTGCTTGTAAAGTATTGTCCTACGTTAAGGAAAAAGAACCTTAGTTCTTTG
The DNA here is from genome assembly GCA_026120185.1 of Voacanga thouarsii. Lineage (NCBI taxonomy): Eukaryota > Viridiplantae > Streptophyta > Magnoliopsida > Gentianales > Apocynaceae > Voacanga > Voacanga thouarsii. Next base: position 1,287,405 of record JANUWF010001938.1, read on the forward strand.
AGAAAAGTTGGTTGTATGTATCTCGGGTTTCTTCAAGAGTATTCAGAGTTTTATGATTGCAGCAGTGTGCAACCTTGCACTTCTTTAAAGGATTGGTTTTTGTGTTCTTAGATATATTTCGAAGAGCCACGCTTATTGAAGACCAGTACTTCTTGACCTTGACAAATGCAAAAGAAGGTTTGTCAATATTTTGTGTTGAGTCAAAGATAGCTTTACAAAACATATGTGCCAGCAACAGAGATGATGCCTTCTATAGGTATATTAAAACTAATACGAATTCCTCCTGGGGCAATTTTCCACTCTTAATTCTGCAACTGTTGCATAAGGTTTGTCTTCTAAATTTTTTTTGTCGCTCTCAAGTAATTCTATCCCAACCCTGTCCATTTTCTTATTCTAAATCTGTTTATGCGCTATTCTAATTTGCAATAACATCAAGATCAAAGATCCTAGAAATTTTTAGCCAATGGGTAGTCCACTCACTTCATAGCATGGGTGTATTTCGAATACGTAGAACAAGACTTATAATAGTAATTTCTAAAAGTACTATTTAGCAAAAGCCCAAACTATTAATGCTACAGTGTGGACTAATACTCTACTGTTTGAGTATGAGTTAATTGTCTGACGTAGTTGGAAGCATGTACTTTGATATGCTAAGGTTGAGGTTCTTTCATAGAGCCAATATACTTGTATATTGGGTATATGTGACTAGTTAGTTAAGATAAACTTGTACAAGATAGCTTCTGCGCTATATCGCCCCTTATGACTGTTCAAATGATCTAAACATCTAGGACCCTGGGAAACATGATTTAGATGTTTGCTTTAAGGTAGCTTCTTTAGAAAGTAGAAACATTCCAGGAGTCGTGGATCATTGAATTAGATGTCTAAGGATGATAGATATTTTTTAGAGAAGTGTTAGTACACTCTTCCTCTCTAAATGTACGGTGATGCGTAGAAGGGTATTTTAGTCATTATACCTATAGGTCGGAGACTTTGCTAAAGCAACATTGTTTTGGGGGTCAATATTTTCTTATAGTGATATTAGAAAATATTTAAAATGTAAAATATAACTATTTATATTATAGGGGTATTTTGATCATTTTAGTAGCCAATGCGATGTGTTTTTTGGTCTTCGGAATAGCCCTTAAATCCTGACAGATTTGGGTTAAGAAATTGGTCTTGATAATTATGGATTTTATTTTATTTTATTTAAGTAGTCTAATTTATTATTGGATTAGAATAAAATAAAAGGCCCAAAAGAGAATATATATTTTATCTAGTTTGATTGGTTAATTAATTATTCGGGATTGAATAATTAAAAAAAATTAACTTAGATATAAACTAGATAAAAGGTCTGATATTTTATATTGGTCTATTTAGGCTTGTTAATTATTTATTGGCTGTTTTATGAAACCCGAAAAATAAATAATTGAGACTTATTATTTATGGGTGTTCAAGTCTAAGAGTAAATAATTTTATCTGACCCAATGAATGAGACAAAGGGTAAGATAAATAAATAAAAAAAATAATAAGGGATAGATCCTGTATTGTTTAGCGTGAGAGGATAACAAAAAGTAAAATACTTTTTGTTTTACTCTCTTGGTTTCTGTCTGGGTTTTGAAAAAGAAAAAGAAAAGAACCAAGGCCATTTTTCTTGAATCCTCTCTCAGTAGCTTTCACCGGCAGTGGTTAAGCCAATGGTCATATTCCGAAAACTCAAAAACTTCGTGTGAATGAAAATAAGTAGACGACTTGCAAGAGTGCAACCGGAGTTTTCTTTGGGAGAACTAGTGGCTTCAAACATTCAACCTGAAGAGGCCCAAATATCTTCTTCGGTGCCAATGAGGAAACGCAGACATAAACAACTTCTATGCGATGCTCTGTTTTCATTTTGTTTTGTAAGCATGCTTCCGGTTTCTTTTTTTTTTTTTTTTTTTGCCATATTATCCTTCAAGTGGTATCAGAGCATGGTTTGGCAAATATATGAAGCATGCTAGACTTAACTAAATAAGAAAATATTTATTTTGGATGTTTTCTGTGAACCTTCGCGTTCCTAGTTTGGGATAGTCTTCTCTGTAAGCTTCGCGAGTGGAAGCATAGGAATATTATATTTTGATTGCTTTCTTAGATATCGTGTAAGCTCAATATTTTTTAAAGGTATAGGCGCTTGTTAAGTTCTTTTATATGTTGTTTGGACGAAAGAGTCAGAAGAAGAAATGCAAAAGCGTAGAAGAAAAATTGCAGAAAAAGTTGGAGAAGATGATACTGTTCATCGACTAGCTGAGCCGCCTGCTTTCTGTGAGAGGAGCCAAGCCGATTTTGCTAGCCGAGGCCTCAACTCCATGGCTTCCGCGAGGAAGCTTTCCTAGCGGAAGAGCCAGCTTCCAAGCGGCATGCAAGGAAGCTTTTCGCGAGGAACCAATTTGCAAATTGGAGTATTCAATTTTGACCGGGTAGCAAAAAACCATTTTGATTTATTTTTAACAAGAAAATTTATTTTTGTCAAATTAAACTTAAGATCAAAATCTCTCGAAAATTTTATTAGAATTTTTTGAAATTATTAAGTTTATTAATTTAAATAAAATTAATCCATAAAAAAATTTTCTCAAATGGTATAAACCTTGACATAGAAATTTTTATGAGTTTAGATATTTTATTTTTGAGTTAAAAGAAAATTTAATTGAAAATTTTAAATGATATTTTTCAAGAAAATCCTTATTTTAAAATACTAAGTGATGGATTTTAACGGTCTCACGGCTTTCATCACGATCCTTATTAGGGATCGTAAGTCCCCTCACGTCACCTTTGGGGTGAATCTGTATAGGATGGGGATACACCAATGTTCTAGAACTAATGGATTGATGTAATTAATGATCCGAGACATGTGCTATGATCGGCCAGTCACGTTAGAGGTTATAGTGCGAGAAATGTCCATAGAAAATGAGAAGAAACTGTCATCCCATGATGGAGTTATCTTTTACATCATTACCTAGAAGGGAAATTAATTTGTAGTGGTTAATACATTTAACTTAAGAAATTGTTAATCTTCCCAAGAAGCTATGTCAATTTTCCTAAGAACTAACTTAAGCATATTAAAAATAATAGTGATAGGGTTAACTATTATCGCATTTAATATAAGGATAAAGTCACAAATTATTTTGTTTTTCACAAATTGAGTTTCTTTTATTTTCAATTTTTCAGAAATGGTTGGTGGGGGTTCTTTTAGTCCTTTGGTCGTTATTCTCCGTGAGAATAAGCTAACGGATCCAAATTATGTGGATTGAAAAAGAAATTTGGACATAATACTCACTGTTAAGGAGTATAAGTATATCCTCTACAAAACCTGCCCTGTTATCGAGGAGGGTTCCACCGCTGAAGAGTGAAAAACTGAGAAAGTATAGAAAAAGGCTATGAGATAGCTCGTTGTTATATGTTGGCTTCCATATCTAATGTGCTTCAATCTAAACATGAGCACATGGCCACTGCGTACGACATTAGTCAATCACTAGCCATGATGTTCGCAGATAAGAGCCAGCCCGTAAGGCAGGAGGTTCTTAGGACGATCATCAATACTAAGATGGTTGAGGGAGCATTAGTTAGAGAGTATATGCTCAAGATGATTGCTGCTTTCGAGGAAGCAGAAGTCTTAGGGGTTGTAATTGACCCCGAGAGCCAAGTGGACATGGTTCTCGAATTTCTTCCAAGCTCTTTTACTTAATTTAAATTAAATTATAATATGAACAAGTTAAACATGAGTTTAACTGAGTTAATGAAAGAACTCCAGATAATAGAGAAGGTCATGAAACCACAATCTAAGGTTATGATTGCTAGGGTTTCTTCTTCCAGAACTCACTACAAGAAAATTGTGAATCTGCCACGGAAAATTTTTCATAACAATCAGCGATGAATTTTGCCACGAAATAGCAAAATGCAAGTAACTTGCGAGGGAAAAAATACCATAGCAAATCCATGACTATTTGCCATGGAATTATGATGGAAATAGTAACAAGTAGCGATACAAACATATTTCGTCGCAAATTGGTAGCAAAAAAAGGAGCCAAAAAATTATGCAAATATTAGCTACCGATTTGCGATGGAAATATTTTTGTGGCAAAATTATGCCAAACATTAGTCACGGATTTGCCACGGAATCAAAAAGTAGTGATAAAAAAATGGCTAAATTTTTGTTGTGTGTTCTGTGGTAAATCCGTGACTATTTGCCACGAATTTGTCACGGAATCACAAAATTGCTACGGTATTTTTTTTCTTTTTTTGTTCTAATTTATTAATTATATTGGTTTGTATTAATTTTTGTTCTATACATTTTAAATAACAACGATGAAATATTTTGTAAGTATCTTGATTTATTTATTTTCTAATGTGTTCATTCTTGAAATAGAATTGAAAATAAGATGTATTATCTTTTTAGTATCAAAATATATGTTTGTATTAAAATTATATATTTTAAAGAGACGATATAATTTTATTTTATTTCGACTGTAACAGCCATTGAAAATTGTTTTGAAGAACTATATTATCGTTGAGAGTACATAAAAAAAATATGTTAGGCAAAGTGGTGATAAAAAAAAATGACTAAATTTTTAGTATGTGTTTCGTGGCAAATCCGTGGCTCATAAAATTGTCACTAATCCGTGGTAATTTCGTGACAGATTGCCACGGATTTACCACGACATTTTTTTTTTGTTCCATTTTATTAATTTGTTTTAAAAACTTCATTGCTTCCACTATTTTAAATTCTTAACTTTTTATTTAAAAAAAAATTAAAACCTGCAGCACAATTAAAATTAAAATAAGTGAATTTTAAAACAAGTTAATATAAAAATATTCATTAAAATTAATTCCCTCTTCATTTCCATCCAATAAGATAAATTAATTTCTCTTTATTTACAGGTCTTGTGTTGCAACTAAGGCCAACATTGATGAAGACTGAAATAAAAATCGACAAGAAAATTCCACATCTTTCTTCCCTCTCCCTCTTCTTCTCCATCGACACATTTCTCTCACCTTCCCCTACCCGCAACCCCCCGCCCCTCTCCCCCCTTTTGCCTACCCCCGCCGTGCCCCCCGCCCTCTTCTCCCTTCCCCCCACCTTGCGAGCTGCCTCCGCCCCCCTCCCCCCACAGATCCTTCCCCCTTCTGCCATCCCCCGCGCCCCTTTTTCTCTTCCCCCCACCCCGCGAGCCCCCTCCCGCCTCCGCCCCCTCCCCCGCAGATCCTTCCCCCTTTTGCCACCCCTCGCCACGCCCCTAGTGCCCCTTCTCCCTACCCCCCACCCCGCGAGCCCCCTCCCCCCTTCTGCCACCCCCCGCCGTGCCACGGATTTGGTGATCGCATGGGAAACAGAATCTCTACTCCAAGATTGCTGAAGCTCACTCCTATGGATTCACACAAGGCGGGAGTGAACAATAAGTTTTGAAATGCTCAATTCTCTTGGGTATGCTTCCATTTTGCTTGATCTATGATAAGTTTCTAGAAGATAAATATTAACATAAACTTATGCTTAAAAGCATACTTTATGCTATTTTCTGAATACCCACCATATTATGCTTGGTGGAATTTTACTTTCTTGGTTACCGCATGCAATACTTCATTCTTTGTGTTTTATCCCTGTAGACTCCCATGTTCTCTATTGACTTATCTTAGTTGGAGTATAGCTCTGGGATCAATTGGCCATTTGAAAAACATAGGCTTTTAAGATGTCTTCAATTTGCAAATGATTCTGTATATGATATGGAAGATACATAGTTCACATTCACTCTGCAAAATATACATTGAATAGGAGGCAAATGCGTTTAAAGCTGTCCTAAATGAAAAAAATCTAATAGTTTTTGATATCGTAACATCTAACATGGTTATGTTTCTGCCTGCACAATCTTCTATATATCGTTGTTATGTTTTCCAAATTGCTAATATTACAAAATTGGCTTGTCTTGGAAAAGGAATTCTGTAATTCTGCATGCACAATGCAGCAGTCACCTTTGTCTTGGAAAGTTGGAATGCCTTAAATAAGATTATGGATGAAAACATCCAGATCATGAAGTGTGTACTATTTACTGCAGCAGTCACATTTAGCTGCAAAAGCTCTTAAAGTATCATTTTGTAGTCATAAATTCAATTGTGTATTTCTCCGAAATTTTAAGATGTTTGTATGTGTGATTTCCTTGTGTATATCTTTGGTATAGATGCTAATTGAAGCAGTTACTGTTAAGTTGAAGAGAAACAGTTACTGTGCGTGTTATAGAAGATTTTGAAAAGAATGAACTGAAAGAGGTATGTATTAACTTCATAGGTCAAAGTGAAATTGTTGTTTTCTGATCCTTCTTTTGGATGATAACAAGATCATTTGAAAGAAAAACCACTGTATATTGTTTTTGTATAGCTCCAGAGTAACAAAAAAAATGAAGATAGATAGTGGAGGTGTGGACCAAACCTTAGATAAATTTATACTCTCCTCAGGCTTCACCACACACACCCCTCCCCAACCCCAACCCAACAAAGGAAAAACAAAAAATAGATTTAAATCAGCTAGTGGACCAAACCTTAGATAAAATGACTTTTTTATTATTAAAATATTATATGAATGGATCTCTGTGAGTGATGGGTTATCATTTCTCGTGAGTGATAGGTGATCATTCCCCATAGGTAATGGGTGATTACCCTTACATTAGTTTTATTGAATAATTGCTGTGACAGTTAATTTTTTTTTTTTTAATGTTGTTGATTTTGTGGTGGTTTAGTGCCTAGAAATGTCCAGTATATAGGGGAAACTCTACCATTTTTTTTTTTTGTCATCTTGATACTCTAAATAAGTTGATTACCCTTAAACTTAATTTTATACAATAGATTTCAATGCCTAAGCATATTCTTAATGTAAAGAAAAATTTGAGAAAGATCATAAACCTGACCTTATGTAACCAAAGCAATCAGACTAACATCCGCATTCTCAAAATTTTTTCCAAATCCCTGAGTTTTCTCTTTTCATATTTGGCCTTAAAATATGCTTGTTTCAGCCTTTTTGTTTGGTCTTCCAACTTCGCATCAGGATTTCTTCCATCAACTTCTTCTCACGTTCCAGTATCTCAATGGCTATTCTCAACTTCTTCTCAACCATATGTACTCCTTCTTCTTTATTTCTCAAACCCTGCAAATCCAAATGGAACCTTTCAATAGGCATTATTTCTTTGTTAACTTTGGGGACATATATTTTTTAGTTCTTCATGCACAAATGTGTGTGAGAAAGAACCTGAATATTCTTGATTAGGGTCTCCAAGCTTATAAACTTCTTGTAAGGCCATTAACGAATTTCCAACTCCCTACATCTTTTCTTGAGACCAGTTTGGCAAATATTCAATTCTTTGGCCACCCGAGTGATTGTTATGTAAAAGTATTTCGAAATTGTTACTCTTGATAGTGTCTTGGAGCTAATGCCCTTCTCCCTTTTGGCTACCTGTTGATTACCTTCTTCTCATAGGGAGTTCTAGGTACTGACTTGGAAGGCACCAAGTTCAGAATGTATGCCACTGTTTCCAGGGCATATCCCCAAAAAGACACTGGAAGAGTAGCATGAGACATCATGCTTCGAACCATTTCCATCAATGTCATGTTCCTTCTCTCAGCTACTCCGTTCTGCTGGGGTGTCCCCAGCGCAGAGAGTTGGGATACTATCCCATGATGTACCATGTAATCCTTGAATTCACCAAGGAGGTACTCTCCACCACGATCCGATCGTAAGGTCTTGATCAATTTACCTATCCGACGCTCCACTTCAGCCTTAAACTCTTTGAACTTGTCAAAAGAGTCAGACTTGCATCTCATCAGGTAAACGTAACCAAACCTTGTTCAATCATCCGTGAAAGTGATGAAGTACTTAAAACCTCCTCTAGCTGGTGTAAACAAGAGACCACACACATCAGTGTGAACAAGACTCAATACCTCTTTGGCTTTATTCGCCTTAGGGGTAAATGGCCTTTTAGTCATCTTTCCCATCAGGCATGACTCATACTGAGGCCAAATTTCCAATCTCAATGAGTATGAATCAACCTCTGGATCCTGGTTAAGTTGATATGAACCAACCTTAGATGCCAAAGATAAGAGTCATTGACATTGGTCTTCTTCTTCTTTATTAAAGGTTCAAATTGAGCATTATTTAATTGATTGTTAATAGGGTTTATGAAAAATATATTCCCATACATGTGCCCAATATATAAAATTTCTCTATCTCTACTGATAGAAATACCGGAATGGAAAAATACAAAATATCATTGATTTATCAAAGCCATGCTATGTGTGGTCTACGGACATTGTTTTGGCATGAAAAACTGTTTTCATAAATTCGTGTTTGTTTTTCGACCTGTCCATGTGTGGCATGACTCCAAGTTTTGAAAGGAACTTCCGGAGCCAGATTGCTTCCTTGGATGTCTCCGAAACTGCCACATACTCAGCTTTCATGGTTGAGTCAGTAATGCAAGATTGCTTGATACTCCTCCATGAAATAGCTCCTCCAGACAAGGTGAAGATATATCCACTAGTAGATTTTCTCTCATCCTTATCCGCTTGGAAGTCTGAGTCTGTGTATCCTGTAGGACCAAGTCATCAGCCCTGTAAACCAGCATATAATCTCTTGTTCCCTTGAAGTACTTGAGTATATGCTTTACAGCTTGCCAATGAACCTCCCCAGGATTTGACTGATATCTGCTAACCAAGCTTACGGTAAAGTAGATATCTAGCCTAGTACACAATATGGCGTACATGAGACTTCCCACAGCCGAAGCGTAGGGAATTCTACTCATTCTGTCTTTTTCTTCTTGAGACTTAGGATAGTCCCTTGAAGAAAATGACAACCCATGTCTGCAAAGAATTAGAACTCTCTTGCATGAGTCCATGCTATACCTGGCTAGCATCTTGTCAATGTATGCCGCTTAGAATAATCCTAACATTCTCTACTTCCTATTTCTAAGAAGTCGAATCCTGAGAATGTAGCTAGTTTCTTCCAAGTTTCCTATACATAAATGGTTCATCCTCATTTTGAACAAAACCATAAGACTTTACAATCTCATCAAAATGAATATTTCATGCCCTTGATGCCTGCTTAAGTCCATAAATGGACTTCTTAAGCTTGCAAACCATATGCTCTTGGTTTTTAGCAATAAAGCCTTCCGGTTGGAACATATAGATGTCTTCACTAAGATGGCCATTTAAAAATGCCGTTTTGACATCCATTTGCCATATCTCGTAGTCATAATGATATGCGATAGCAAAGAGGATACGGATGGACTTAAACATGGCTATTGGGGAAAAAGTTTCTTCATAGTCGATTCCCTCTTTTTGAGTATATCCTTTCGACACAAGCCTAGCTTTGAAAGTTTCCACCTTCATATCTACTCCCTTCTTTCTCTTGTATACCCACTTACACCCTATGGGTTTTATCCCTTCAGGTGAATCTACAAGATCCCAAACCTGATTGAGATACATAGACTCAATCTCGGTTTTCATTGTTTCATGCCACAGATTTGCATCGACATCAGCAATAGCCTCCTCGTATTTAGTGGGGTCTTATTCCTGATGGTCGGAGACTAGCTTGAAAGCTTCTCCAATCCATTTCTCTGGAACCCTAGACACTCTCTCACTACGACGATGCTCCATATGTACAGGCTCTTGAGCACTAAAAAGAGTGGCGGCTATGGCTGTTTCACGTTTTCAGCAAAACGAGAAATAGAGAGAAGAACGTTGGTTGTGTGTCAAGGGTTGGAGATTTCGTATGTTGTGTGTTAGCTAGGGTTTCGTGTCCCTTCTATATATTACACGAAATACTTGCTGAAAAATCCTCTATCCCAGAATTCTAAAACAGTTAGAATTTCCTAATTGAAAATCGGAACCATCAAGTTCTCACAATTACAATTTGAACCACTAATTATAATTTGTCAACAACAACTTCTCTTTCTCACAATTAACCCCACTATGTTATCCAATAACATCTTGAGTATATAATCCTCTATTGTGTGTGACCTATATGTAAAGATAGAGAACATTAGCTACTTGTATATACACATGATATGCAAATAATTAGGACTTTAATTAAACGTATTTTTATTCCACTATTTTACTCAAACTAATAGCCCCCACTACTAATTCGGGAAAACCCATTGGAAGCTTTTCTAGTGGACTGGTATCCAAATTCCTCAAGAACAACCTTGGATTTGCCCAACAAGCCACCCTTAAGTTCATTGATAGGTATCCAATATCAATTACATCGTATGTAATTACCGGAATCATTGAGTGATTAACAGTTTTTAATCTTAAAGCCTTTTGGGCTACCCTAACTTTTTCTCTAAATTTCTTTATGCTTGAGTTTGCCCAGCCGGGATAAATTATTTAGTTAAACCCGACCCGTTAATCAGGAATTTAATTCCATAGGTTGAACATGCCCGATGTTAAGTAGGCTTGAGTTTGCCCAACAACCTGGTCTCGAAAAAGGACTCTCGTTCTTACTATTTTAACGGAAGGAATTAGGTTTAACATTAATTGAGGGATTTGTTCCTTTTAGTGATTTCATTGAATGACATGCATAAAAATCAATAAATCACATAATTGATAATCACGGTAATAAAGCGATTACGTGGTATGGTTATGGACTTTACCCTGAATTAATTTCTTTGAGCCATAAAAGAAATTAATATAGTTAACCCTATGTGTTCATGCATGATTTAAGTAGAATGTCTTACCTTCTCGCCTTGTTTTGGTTGCCATCTCCAGAATAGAATAATTATACTTCTATTTAATCTATGTAAACTAATTACATAATTTCCTAAAGAGAGAAAATTTTGAGTTACATTCGAGTGGAGTTAGATGAGAAAAAAATTACACAAAAATTCTAGAGAAGGCAGGAGACGCAAGCCCTATTTCATAAAAAATTAAAACTGTAAAATGCATGAACAGATATAATTGGTTTTAGTCCATAACCATCCACCATGCCATTGACCATGCTTAAACAAAATAAACATATACTTTTTATTATTCCAAAATCATTATTTTGGAAAAATAAAACAAATTCTAAAATCAATATTTTAGAAAAATACATTAATTTTAAAATCACTATTTTGAAAAATAAAATTGTTTGTCTCAAAATTAATTTTGAGAAAATACTTTTGGATCCCGTCTCCGGCAACGAAAATGGCGGTCCCGTTAGCCGGTCAGCGGGCAGGGGTTAGGGGGCAGCGTCCCATTCGAAAAAGTTTTATTTTACCGCCTCTCATCAAATCAGATTTTTCTCTTTCAAAATTCTATTCTTGGAATTTTTTTTTTAAATAGCTAGAACATTGCAAACAGAGCAGAACCGACGTCGGTTTGGAAGCCAGAGTCGGCGCAAGCTCTGTTTTAGTTTTTAAAAAAATTTTCTCTTCCAAAAATAATTTTTGAACATCGCGAACAGAATGGAACCAGTGCCGGTTTGGAGGCCAGAGCCGGCCCCGACTGTAGTCGGGACGTGGCGGCGATTTTTCAGAAAAATTTTCCAGAAACAATTTTTGGTGCCCTAATCTTCTGCAACAGATCAGTGAGAACAATTCTCAACATAATTTTCTATTTTGAAGCTCAAAATAACAACCAATTTGTTAGTTTAAACAAAACCAAAATAGAAAATTAAAATGAAATGGAAGGCAACAACCATGTTGCAAGAAAACATTTTTTCTGCAGAAAATTTTCAGCACATAAAAAAAGTACCTTTCAAAATATGCTGTAACTTTTACACAATCATATTATGCTACGGACCCAACCCATAATGTTCGAAACGATTTCAACTCAAGTGAAAATGATTTTCACAACGAACAAAGATAAACACGAATACATGAAACCAATTTTCATGCCAAAAATAATGTTTGTAAACTACACATAGCATGGTTTATTAATTAGAATTAATCCTATTAATTCTAATCAGGATTGGTTTCTTAATTTATCAATGAATAAACCCATATTCCCAGATCATGAGCGGTATCTAGTAACACATCATAACCACCTAAGAGTCCAGGAAGTCAAGTGGCTTGACATGAACCCTTCAATAATAAACTTCAGTGCAATTAACTCCTTTCACCATACAATATCTCATTCGGTTTGGAGTACGGAATTAGTGCCAACTCCTTCTAGAATTAATTCTGACCCGAATACAATAGTACTTGTACCAGGAACCCACTACTCTAGATGTGTATCAATTGAAACTATTTTCAATATACAATCGCCTTGGCCAAGGACTTCTTGAGTAGTAATTCCTACAAGTGACCGTAAGATATTCGCCCCTACTATTAGGAGTGGTGAATCCTTTATTGACCATCTCAACTACTTTCGTTTACCTCACAATGTACTCAATATCCATCCCATAGGCAGCTCTCGATCGAGCTTCGGAGATTGGAATCAAAGTACAATGCTCAGCAAACAAAGTACCTTGGAGATCTCAAGTCTAAGGATACTTACACGTTTGCTATATTGAGATTATATCACGGCACTAAATAGTTATCCATGTGATTATATCAAAGTTAGGTCATCCAATGAACTTGTTCCATGAACAAGCATCCACGTGTTAACTTTGAGTATCTCAATACTCACGAATATGAGAACCACCGCCTGATCAAATCAGGAAGTCTAACACATGCTAGTCTTAACGCATTAATGATGTCCTGTCTCATTAATACTATGACTATGGACTATTTAAGTACTAACACTATACAGTGTAGTAGGAATCTCATATCATGATCTCTATCATGATTTCCTTAACACAGTGTTGTAGAAGGGACTTTATCGAACAGTTATATTACTTAAAAGTAAATAAAAGAAATTGTAAGATAAATAATGCCTTTTATTAAAATAAAATGTGTCATATACAATGTACAAGTAATTGCCTCTAGGGCACAACACTAACACTTCGTTTGAAGTGATACTTTCAATAGGCATTTCCTCCATAGGAACCATGTTCTGGCTTTGTTCAAAATCTATTAGGGAGTAAAAAAGATCATGCACAAGCGTATCCTCCATTATAGGAAAAGTATAAAAAATAGTCTCTTGAATAGGTAGAACAAATTGAAACCCCCTCCCCCAAAAAAAGGCCTTAAAAGTATCTCACCTGAAATCAAGTGGAAGTGGTTGATTTGGAAAGGAAAACACATCAAAATCTTCTTGATTGTAAGCTATTTCAAAATTTGACCACCTCTCAAACGAATTACAACTATCCACAGAGGAACAACATAAAAAATAGTCTCTTGAATAGGTAGATCAAATTGGAAATCCAAAGCAGCATGTTCATAACTTTCACTGATTCATAACACAACAAACCAAACCAGATGAAGAAGATGGGTGAAGCCCCCTCCCCCCCCCAAAAATAACGGCCTTAAAAGTATCTCACCTGAAATCAAGAGGAAATGGTTGGCTTGGAAAGGAAAACATATCAAAATCTTCTTGATTGGAAGCTATTTCAAAATCTCAGTGCCTTTGTGGTTTCTACTAATGCCTGATAACTAAGGGATATATATGTGTGTGTGTGTATGTGTGCAGGCGCGCGCGGGAAGAGGGGAGGGAGGACTAATGAGAGAAAAAGATAAGAAGGAAAAGGAAGAGGTAGATGACAGGTGGAGAGGGGGATGACTGAGGAGATGAAAGGTTAATTCTTGAGAAAAAGACAAGGAGAGAAAGAGACAAGGAGAAAGGAGAAAAGTCAAATTTTGAGTTCTCACCTTATTGAGTTCTCTGTTTAGTTCGTGCTTGTTTAAAAAATACTGTCGTACTTATTTAATATTTCAACTGTCAAATTCGTGCTTGGAGGTTTTGCTTGTTTCAGTCCAAATTTGAAACAGTAATAGACATGAATAAACTATCTTTATAAATTGCATTATTATATTTCTTGTATTTTAGTGTTTACCATGCACAGAGTACTGCAATTATTTTTTGTTCTTGAGGAGCTTGAAGTTGTTAACGTTGTGGATGACAATTGTGGGTGTATGTTAGATATGTAGTCAATTAACCTCAATTGATGATTGGAATAATTGACTTCAATTGATGACTTCAAGGCAGGAGGGAAGTTGCATGTTTTACGTGGCTGAAATGTGTTTTAAGGCCCAACCCAACATGACATTTAAAGGTTTAACTTACTTTTTTTTTCTTTTAACAAAAATAATAATATAGTGTTGATGGATCTTTTAAAAGTAATCTGTAGTGAAGTAGTGGGCTATTGGAGAACTCCCGCAATGGGCTGTTGTGGGTGAGTTAGATGTCTATCTTCACGTATGAGTGAATTTGAATTTTGCTGGACTAGTGGCCTGGCTCCGAATTCAGTTCTTTTAGACTTGCAATTGCTGGAAGCTAATCTAAACTAATGTGTAACAGGTGATACGTACCCAGTTGGTTGTTCTTTTGACGAATCAATAGTTCATCACAAGGTTTTGTTTCTTTCAATATCATTTGACTAATTAAAATTATTAGAAAATAGCTGGTTTAGTTTTTGTCTTGATGGCTCTTCTGGGTAACATTTGTATATTTTACTTGGTTGTTCAACACTTCAATGAAAATCCCAATTGTAGTAATCCTACTTACAACAGCAAGTTTGGAGTTTATTCTGAAGGCTACGGACTTGATAACATGTTGGTGTCATGGGGCCATGATGACTACATGTATTTGGTAATACTCAGGATCCTCTTTCAATTTTTTATGGCTTTGCACGAAAACTTGGGAGAAATTTGAGACATAGATTCTAATGAATTTCTTCTTGGACTTAAACAAAACAGGTGGCCAAGGAAAATAAGACAGCATTGCCATCTGCTGGCCTTTTTGTCATCAGATTCCACTCATTTTATGGTAAGGTAAGACACATACACACACAAAGGACTTAAATAATCACTCATTTCTTCTATTTTAAAACTGTTATTCAAACTTTTTGTAATTTAGTTATATGATCTTGCAGCATTGCATACTTCAGGAGCTTATAGGCACTTGATGAATGAGGAGGATAAGGAAAACCTCAAGTGGTTGCAGATATTCAAGTAAGTGCAGCTTTGCAAATACTCACCAGAAAATTCATGTAATAAACTAATTAAATCCCATTTTCTAATATTTTCTTTCGTTTTTATTTCTACAGCAAGTATGATCTGTATAGCAAAAGCAAGGTTAGAATAGACGTTGACAAAGTCAACCCCTACTATCTGTCTCTCATTGAGAAGATGACCATGCAACATCATTTTCATTTTAGAGCTAATTTTTAAGTCATTTTCGTATTGCTTTTCTTTCTTTACCTAACTCATTGATAATGTATTTCCTTTGCTTCTTACAGTATTTTTTTCCTGCGAAGCTCAGGTGGTGAAGCAATTTGTGAGAAACATAAAGATGTTGGGAAGTTGCATGTCTTACGAGGCTAATGAGTGTAGATATAAGGGTTTGCAGATTAGTAAAGTAGTTCTATACAATTTTGGGTGTACGTTAGATATGTAGTCAAATGATTTCAGTAATTGACTTCAAATGAGAAAATTATGTTTTATTATATTTGGTGTTGAATGAGTTGATTCTATTGTATTTGGTAGGAAATTATACGTGTGCAGGGTCAAATATAAATAAAAAAATTAAAAAAATAACGTGTGCAGGGTCAAATTCAAAAAATTTTAATTTTTAATAATCCGTGGCAAATCCATGACAATTTACTATAAAAAAAATAACGTTGTCGTGGAAAATCTGTGGTAAATTGTCACGGATTTGCCACAAAACAAATTTTTAAATGAAGTATTCGTAGAAAATTATCACGGATTTGCCACAGACAGTCTATATTTCATATTGTTTCCGTGACAAATCTGTGACAGATTGTCAGGGATTTGCCACGGACGGTACCTGCTTGAGAAACGTCTCTGTGGCAAATCCGTGGCAATCTATCACAGATTTTCCACGGACAGCATATGTTCCATATCGTTTCCATGAAAAATCCGTGACATATTTGCCACGGACGGTACCTATTTGAGAAACATTCGTGGCAAATTTGTGGAAGATTGCCACAGATTTGTCACGGTTCTCTCGCAATATTTCTCCCTCTAAAGGTGATACCAACTTGAACAATCTGTGATAAATCCGTGACAAATTGCCACGGAAAAATATTTACCTCGCAAAAAAATGCTTAGCGACGAAGGAATTTACCACGGACATTTTCCGTCGCAAATCTATGGCAATATCTGGTTTAGACATGGAAATTGGCAGATTTCTTGTAGTGACTGGGTCCAAGCTCAGAAAGTTCAAGAAGAAGAAAGGAAACACACCGACCCAACCCAATAAGCCCAAAGGCAAGTGCTTTAAGTGCTGGCAGAAAGGACACTGGAAAAAGGAGTGTCCAGAGCTTCAGACCAAGAAAAATCCTACAGGTATTATTTTCTATCTAGAGTCAGTTCCAATAGTTGGATCAACTTCCACTTGAATTGTTAATTCTGGAGTCACTGATCATATTTGTAACTCCTTACAAAGGTTTAGGAAGATAAGAAGACTTCAAAAAGGGGAGCATAGACTACGAGTAGGAAATGGAGCACAAGTATGAGCTCTTGCAGTGGGAGAGCTAGATCTTTTTTTTATTATTATTATAATAGAGTAGTTATTTTGAAGAATATTTTATATGTACCCAATTTTAGACAGAATTTGATTTTAGTTGCAAAGTTAATAAATTATGGATATTCTATTTCTTTCCATTCTGATATTATTATCAGTAAAAATTGAGAAGTTTTATGTACCGCGCACATGTATGAAAAATTATTCTTTTTAAATCCTATAAACAATCAAATAAATAACGCTCAATCTGAACCTTTAAACAAGAAGAGAAAGACCAATGTCAATGACTCATATCTTTGGTTATGTCTACCTGATGAGGCGCAAGTCTGACTCTTATGACAAGTTTAAAGAGTTTAAGGCTAAAGTGGAGCATCGGACAGGTAAACTGATCAAAACCTTACATTCAGATCGTGATGGAGAATACCTCCTCAGTGAATTCAAGGGTTACATAATACATTATGGGATAGTATCTCAACTCTCTGCGCCAGGCACAACCCAACAAAATAGAGTAGCTGAGAGAAGGAATATGACATTGATGAAAATGGTCCGAAGTATAATGTCTCATGCTACTCTTCCGATCTTTTTTTAGGGATATCCCTTGGAAACAGCGGCATACATTCTGAACTTGATGCTTTTCAAGTCAGTACCTAGGACGTCCTATGAGATGTAGACTAGGCATAAGTTAAGTCTGAATCATCTCAGGATACGAGGCTGTCCAACTAACGTACTGATCAAGGGAGACAAGTTAGAACCAAGATTGAAATTATGCTATTTTGTTAGGTATCTAAAAGGAACAAAAGGAGGTTACTTTTATCATTTCAATAAGCAAAAAGTACTAGTAAATACTAATGCTAGATATTTGAAAGATGATCAAAGTACTTCCACTAAAAGTTCAACAAGGTTGGAACTCGAGAAGAAGTTATCTTCGGAATCAACTTCTTCAGACTCAATTGTGGAACAAGAAGAGGCACAGCCTCAAGAACCTGTACAAATGGAGTCTCGTTGTAGTGGAAGGGTATCTAGGGTTCCAGAAAAATGAATTGGAGAGGCTTTCAAGTTGGTCTCTAACCATTTAGAATAAGATCTCACTAGATACGAGGAGACTATTGCTGATACCGATGCAAATCTATGGCGTGAAGCAATAAAAGCCGAGATTGATTCTATGTAATTCAATCAGGTTTGGGATCTTGTAGTTTCACCTGAAGGGATAAAACCCATTTGGTGTAAGTGGCTATACAAGAGGAAGAGGGGAACGAATGGAAAAGTGGAAACCTTCAAAGCTAGACTTGTGGCGAAAGGGTATACTCAGATAGAGGGAATCGATTATGAAAAAAAAATTTTCCCAGTAGCCATGCTTAAGTCCATCCGTATCCTCCTTATTATTACATGTCATTTCGACTACGAGATATAGCAAATAGATGTCAAGACGGCATTTTTTAATGGCCATCTTAGCGAAAATATCTATGTGTCCCAACCAAAAGGTTTTATTGCTAAAGGTTAGGAACATATGGTTTGCAAGTTTAAAAAGTCCATTTATGGACTTAAGCAGATATCTAGAGTATGGAACATCCGTTTTGACGAGATTATAAAGTCTTACAGTTTCATTCAAAACGAGGATGAATAATGCTTGTATAGGAAATTGGAAGACATAAATGTGATTTTTCTTGTCCTATATGTGGATGACATTCTACTCATTGGGAATGATGTAGGAACATTGTCATCTACTAAAGTTTGACTGTCTAGTCAATTCAGTATGAAGGACTTGGAAAAAATCAGTTACATTCTCAGGATTAAGCTTATTAGAAATAGGAAGAAAAGAATGTTAGGATTATCCTAAGCAACATACATTGACAAGATGTTGGCCAAGTTAAGCATGGACTCATGCAAAGGAGCTCCAATCCCCTGCCGACATGGGTTGTCTTTTTGTTCGAAGGACTATCATAAGTCTTAAGAGGAAAAAGACAGGATGAGTAGGATTCTTTACGCTTCGGCTGTGAGAAGTCTCATGTACGCCATACTGTGTACTAGGCCAGATATTTGTTTTACCCTGGGGAGGTACATTGGCAAGTTGTAAAGCATATTCTCAAGTACCTCAAATGTATGAGAGATTATATACTGGTTTATAGGGTTTATGACTTAGTTGCTACTGGATACACATACTCAAACTTCCAGCAGATAAAGATGAGAGAAAATCCATTAGTGAATATGTCTTCACCTTGTCTAGATGAGTTGTTTCATGGAGGAGTATCAAGCAATCTGACTCAACCATAAAAGTTGAGTATGTAGCAACTTCGGAGGCATCCAAGGAAGTAGTCTAGCTTTGGAAGTTCCTTTTAGAACTTGGAGTTGTGCCAGACATAGACAGACCGATTGTGGTGTATTGCGACAACTTTGGAGCATTTTTGTAATCCAAAGAACACAGGAACCACAAGAAATAGAAGCACATTGAGAGGAAGTACCACTTGATCCGGGATTTCATCCAGAGACGAAAAATTATGGTGGAATAGATAGCATCAGAGAACAACCTAGCAGATCCCTTCACCAAGTCTTTAGTTGAGAGAGTCTTCAAGAGACACTTAGATGCCATAGGGGTGGGCACCTACGGATTTTCTTAATCTTAGAGTATAAGTGGGAAATTATAGGAATGTATGCTCTCTAGATTAGGTTTCTGATATAATTATCGAATTTATGGATAAAAGAATTCATTCTAAAAAAATTATTTGTGAATTTACATTTTATTTGTGTACGATTTACGTTTGAAAATGACCCATTGTGCTTAAAGTGATCTATGTGAATTGTGGTCTTTCACAGTAAGGAATGGATCACGGGTTATTTAACACATAAACGTTTGTTCTTAACCAATTGATGAGAATAGGAATTTCATCATATTTAGGTTATTGTGTTATGAATTCCAAATGGGGAATAACTTAACTTTAGCCAATGGGTAGTCCACTCACTTCATAGCATGAGTGTATCTCGAATACGTAGAACAGGATATGTAATAATGGTTTCTAAAAGTACTATTTAGCATAAGCCCAAACTATTACTACTACAGTGTGGACTAATACTCTACCGCTTGAGTATGGGTTGATGGTCTGACGAAGTTGGAAACATGTACTTTGATATGTTGAGGTTGAGGTTCTTTCGTAGAGTCGATATACTTGTATGTTAAGTATAGTGACTAGTTAATTAAGACAGACTTGTACAAGATAGCTTATGCGCTATATCGCCCCTTGTAACTGTTTAAATGATCTAAATATCCAGGGCCCTGGGGAATATGACTTGAATGTTTGCTTTAAGGTAGTTCTCTTGGAAAGCGAAAATATTCCAGGAGTCGTGGATCATTGGACTAGATGTCTAAGGATGGTAGATGTCTTTTAAAAAGGTGTTAGTACACTCTTCCTCTCAAAATGTACGGTGATGCGTAGAGGGGTATTTTAGTTATTATACTTGTAGGTCGGAGACTTTGTTAACGCAACATTATTCTTGGGGTCAATATTTCCTTATGGTGATATTAGAAAATATTTAAAATGTAAAATACAGCTATTTATATTGTAGGGATATTTTGGTCATTTTAGTAACTAATGCGATGCGTCTTTTGGTCTTCGGAATAGCCCTTAAATCCTGACATATTTGGGTAAAGGAATTGATCTTGATAATTATGAGTTTTATTTTATTTTATTTAAATAGTCTAATTTATTATTGGATTAGAATAAAATAAAAGGTCCAAGAGAGAGTATATATTTTATCTAGTTTAATTGGTTAATTAATTATTCAGAATTGAATAATTAAAAAATTAACCTAGACATAAACTAGATAAAAGGCCTGATATTTTATATTAGTCTATTTTGGGCTTGTTAATTATTCATTGAGTTATTTTATGAATACTAAAAAATAAATAATTGATGTTTATTATTTATGGGTATTCAAATCTAAGAGTAAATAATTTTATCTGATCCAATAAATGAGACCAAAGGTAAAATAAATAAATAAATAAACAACGGATACATCTGTATTGTTTGGCGTGAGAGGATAACAAAAAGTAAAATATTTTTTGTTTTACTCTCTTGGTCTCTCTCTGGGTTTTGAAAATGAAAAAGAAAAGAACCAAGGCCATTTTTCTTGAATCCTCTCTCAGTAGCTTTCATCAGCGGTGGTTAAGGCAGTGGCCATATTTCGAAAGCTCAAAAGCTTCGCGTGAATGAGAAGAAACAGACGGCTTGCAAGAGTACAACCGAAATTTTCTTTGGGAGAACCAGTGGCTTCAAGCATTCAATTTGAAGAGGTCTAGATATCTTCTTCAGTGCCAATGAGGAAACCCATAAGTAAACAGCTTCCATGCGATGCTTTGTTTTCATTTTGTTCTGTAAGCATGCTTCCGGTTTCTTTTTCTTTTTCTTTTTTTTTTTTGCCATATTAACCTTCGTAAGAGCATTACAATTTCAGTGCCAGACATGCGTTGACACTTGACAATATTGAGTTTACATTAAGTGTTTTAAAAAAAAGAAATGTGAAGAGTTTTTAATTTAAAATACAAGACAATTCAGATATTGGCAACATTAAGTTTACATGAAGCTTTTTTTTTTTTTAAGAAAATGTGAAGAGTTTTTTTTTAAAAAAATTTTAAATATCAGAGTTATGTGAATTCAACGAATTCTGTTTTCAAAGAAATAGAGATTGGGATTATTTAATTAGAATGGGTGAATGACAATTAGAGTAGTATTCAAACACGAATATTGAATTTTTAAGCTCGAGTTCGAACCTACTCGAATATTGTTTGAGTTTATTCGTTTATTAATTGAGTTCGAGCTCGTTCGTTTATTCTTTAGTAAGGTTCTTGTTCGTTTAAGTTCAAATTCGAAAAACTCGATTAGTGTTCGTGTTCGAATTGTTCATTCGTTTATTTTATATTTTTCATTCTGAAATAAAAAAAATAATTCCAAAATTCATTTTAAAAAATCAAATTTAAACATTTACAATACATCAGTAATTACATTTTTAAAATAAACCAATGATATTATTATAAAATATAAATAAAATAAAATATAATTATTTTTTAAAAACATATATGTTCGCGAGCATTCAAATATGTTCACAAACATGTTCGTGTTCGATCAATTAATAAACGAACGTAATATTTTGTTCAAATTTGTTCGTTTATTAAACAAATGAGTCTTATTCGAACACGAACAAATTCGAACGAACTTTTATTCGCGAATATTCGGTTCGAATATAACTCTAATGGCGATTCCAATTGTCTCTCTTAGGATGAGAAGAAACTCTATGTGTGCTGATTTCTAATCTGCCATTTAGTTTAACTAGTAATTCTATTTTCTTTGCTTTCATGTTGGGTTCATTTGCTTTTAATTGTATGGTTGTGTATTTTGGGTGGAAAAACAAACAAAAGTTCCATTTTTTGTGACAAAAGAAATATGCTCTTTATATACGTCTTTTGTTTGATCAAAATTTCCTTCTAGCCAAATATGTATATATGCATTGGCTTTGTTAAGATTGTAATTTTTTTTTAATGATGTGATTTTGAAATAGAGAAGGGTTGAGGCAAAGGAATGAAAAACGAGGTGGGTATCTCAACTCAAGGAGGTGGAATAGAGAAGTAAGAATAGGGACTCTACCTAGAGGAGGAAGAATGTCATAAGGTGCTCGAATGCTTTTTAATCTTGGATTTAACTAGATACTTTCTCTAATTATCTAATATAGGTTTCTTTCAACTTTGAAGAAGTAGGATATGCAATAAGATAATAGATCATCATGTATATGAATATATATTTGTTAATCTTTTTAATAGAAAAATATTAATTTTACGTGTGAAATTTTTTTATTATTTATTTATATATAATAAGATAATAGATGTAATCATCATGTATATGAATATATATTTATTAATCTTTTCAATAAAAAAATATTAATTTTATATGTAAAAATTATTTTATTATTTATTTTAATATTAATACAAATTATATTTCTATACATTCTAAACAACAAACTATACTTCTGCATAACACACAAGATACCAACACACGCGAGATATCAACCTGGTTGCAATGAAAACACCTTTCCAATCTGGGTTTATTATCATTTCACGTACTCGAGAAATAAATATTTAGCTACAACCTTATTTTTGCGTGCATTGAAAAAATTCCCCCCACTCCCCACAAGAGTGCCCCATCCAAACGCTCTTCTTTTGCTTTTAACGACCTGAAAAAAGAATCCTACATCTGTATCCGTGTCTGTGTCTTGACAACAAAGAAACTCCCCATCGATCAACGGAGGGTCTTCCTCTCAAATGCTACTGAATTGAGACAACCATTAGAAGAAACTTTTGGTAGCAAAAGAAGAGTAAAGAGAAATACAATGAGCAGCATAGGCACTGGATACGATCTGTCAGTCACCACGTTCTCCCCCGATGGCCGAGTTTTTCAGATCGAGTACGCCGCCAAGGCCGTTGACAACAGTGGCACCGTCATCGGTATCAAGTGCAAGGATGGCATCGTTTTGGTCTCCATTATCCCTTGGCTTTTATTTTCTTTCAGTTTTCATCAATTTTCGAGGTAGGGTTTTTCTAAGTATATTTATGTTCTTTTTTTTCTCAAATTTGTCTCTAAATAAAATATCAGGGGGTGGAGAAGCTGATAGCTTCTAAGATGATGTTGCCCGGGTCCAATCGGAGAATTCATGCCGTTCATCGCCATTCTGGCACGGTAACCACGGTTTTATTTTAAAAATCCCCTTTCGACTTTTGTGAATTTTGATTTACTTGTTTCTGTACTGGACATTGCATGAAGTTTCTAGTAGGGTGCAATTGAATTGGGTTTTTTTTTAAGTGTAAGTATAATTTTAAATTTTATAAAAATTTATTGGCTATTGTGTTGGACTAATAGGCTATCACTATTTTACAAATAAAATTGATTTGTATTAGCTCATTCTTCGTTAAAACGGCGGGAAATTCTTGTGGGAACCCGGTGCTTTAAGAGCTTGTACTACGTGCAGATAAAATTGTACACAATATTTGCTATACAACTCTCAATGCACATGGTACAAGTATCTAAAGCACTCAGTGCACTTGCACCGGGTTCACTCAAGAATTTCCATGTTAAAACAAGCCCTAAGACAGTTGACAGTTATTTTCATTTGATAGAGAATTTTGTAAATATGCTCTGGGCTTCATTTGGAACTTTGGAAGGAAAGGAAAGGAGAAGAAAACAAGAAACGGCTGCTCTAACAAGGCAAAGTGGTTGAAGAAAATATTTCACTTTATTTCGTGACATGAATCATGTCCTTAATTGATGGCAAAATTTCCAATTTGTAAGTAGTAGTGAGGATGTATCTTTTTGGGGTAGTAGAAATTTGGATTGTGAAAAAAGAGAGGGCTTAAGATTATCAAGGAAGAAACAAAGGAAAAAGCCTTGCCGGATTCTGCCCTCATTAATAGTGCAGTTGTGCATGAAACACCTATTGGGTGGAGTGAATGGTTGCTTCTTGGAGCTTTGCCGTGTCCGTTTTAAAACGGGAATGAATTATTAGTCTTTTTTGGAAACATTCTGATGTGATGATTGTAAAGATCTCAAGCTATGAGGTTCTGTTGTAGTAGTACTGGACAATGTGTGATTAATGTGCACTTGAACTAAAATGAAAGAAAACTGTAATTTCCAAGAACCTTGGCAGATTTTTTAATCAAAATCTCCATATCATGTGAAGGATAGGAAAGGAGTGGGTCTACTATGGGGTGGACACGGGATTGAAATCATGGCTTGATGTGCTCCATTTTTTTTTTTTTGGTTTAAATAACTTATTCTCTCCTGATTTTTTCTCACGTTCTCCAATTACAGGCTGTTGCAGGATTAGCTGCTGATGGCCGTCAGATTGTTGCCCGAGCAAAGGCTGAAGCAACCAATTATGAAAGGTTTGCTTCCTTGTGATCAACCTAATTCTTTTTTATTTTCTCCTTTTCGTTTGGCAGTATGTCTTAGTTCAAGGGACCTAGTAATTGAAGTAAATTAAGTACATTGTTACACACAGATTTCTGAACCACCGTGTTTTGAATATCAATTGGTTGTCAGATCTCTATGTCAACACTGATAATACTAGTTGCAAACTGTTGAAAAAGCATACGGAGCATTTTTATTGTGCTTGAAATATGTCAAATCATTGGATTTGGCAGAGTATCATTGCTACTGTAGTGTGACATATAATGGTGTATGGTTGTTGATTGATTTTTAAACCCTCTATTTTTTGTATTCTTTCCTATGGATGCTTTTGCAGCACATATGGAGAACCGATTCCTGTGAAAGAGCTCGCAGAACGTGTTGCTAGTTATGTGCATTTATGCACGCTTTATTGGTGGCTCAGGTTTGATAAATATCTGGGAATGTTTGATTTTCAGCTTTCTGCAAGTGAATCTTTTAAGACTATGAATTGCTGCAGGCCTCTTGGATGTGGGGTAATACTAGGAGGTTATGACAGAGATGGACCACAACTGTACATGATTGAACCTTCCGGTGTTTCTTATGTGAGTTGATATTTTCTGATGATTTCTAGAATATGAATAACAGAACAAGAATATCTAGCTGAAATTTACTTCTTTGACAATCAATTTCTTGAATCCATTTGATGTGTGCATATTATATTCATTTGGTTCTCTGCGATGGTTTTCTTTCCCAATGAGTTAATGGATGGTAGCATTTGTTTCAGAGGTACTTCGGCGCTGCAATTGGGAAGGGTAGGCAGGCTGCTAAAACGTAAGTGGTGTATGCCATTTCAAATTTTGATATAAGTGGTAATAAACACAGTCTATGATATACTCCCTCCATCCACAAATAACTGGCCTAATTGTAAAAACTACGCAGATTAAGGAATTGTGGAATTTTATAGTAAAAATGATTAAAATGTCCACTATACCATTTGGAGTATTTTTATTATCTTTCTCACCTTATTAATTTGAATCTCACCATTTCTTTAATTACATCACTCTAATAATTACATATGTTTCTTTCTTCTCACCTATGTCCTTTGCCTCTCTCTTCCTACTCTTTGTTTTAGAGTTTTCTTTTCACCTATATCACCTCATTAAATTATACTTTTGACTATTTTTATAAGATAATGTGATTTTATTGTTGGTTAAAATAATTTAACTATGGGTAATTGTAATACTAATTAATTGATAGAAAATTGTGCTAAGGGAAAATTTGAAAAAAATAATTAAATACAACTTACATTTAGAAAGTGGACAGTTATTTTTGGAGAAACCCAAAAGAAAATTAGGCCAGTTATTTGTGGACGGAGGGAGTATCGTTCTTAAATTGGCCCATGTATAGTCCAGGAACATTAAATTCATCTAGATATAAATGTTTCAATAATTATGTGCTTCTTGCTTATGCACTGAACTATCACTGGTCAGTTTCTGTCTTTATAGTCTATTTATGCAGAGGAATGAGAGCTTTGGTGCAATATTAATCTATTTAACTCAGTCAAGTAACTAATTTTCTAAATTTACATTAAGTTTTAAGTAATATATGATTCAAGGGTAAAACTCTCTCATTTTGTTTCTTTATTTCTTCTTTTTCGTTCTTTTCGATCATCGTACTTGCCTTCACATATGAATCATATTTTTGTTCTTCTTGTCCATATTTATCTGATTCTGGCTATGCTTCTAAGCAGCACGCAAAGTCTTCACCTATGAATCATATTTCTTTTCTGGTATGGTGTAAATGTTGTCATTGGTACCTTGGGTTTTTTTGCCTTCCTTTTTGGTTGCTAAGGTATGAGATTATTATTTGCTAGTCAATTAAGAGTCCATACAAGCAGGAGTATCTTGACCAAAAAAAAAAACCCTAGTCCCAAGAAACTTGGGACTCCACTTCCTTTTATCGACCATCATACTTTCATCCAAATCTAACAAAGACATATCTCTCCTAATCACCTCTGTCCATGTCCTTTTAAGCATGCCTCTGCCTCTGCCTCTGTCTAACTTATCCTGCCTCCCTCCCTCCCTCAATTCTCCTAACAGGCACATCCCTCGGTTTTCTCTGTTCATGTTTAAACCAACGCAAGCAGCTTTCTCTCATCTTCTCCTCAATAGATGTCATTCCCACCTTTTCCCTAATGGTCTCATTTCTGACTTTATCATTTCTAGTATTTCCACACATCTACTGTAACATATACATCTAAGCTACTTTCATTTTGTGAATATGACACCTTTTAACTGCTTAACATTCTGTGTCATATAGCAAAGCAGGTCTTACGGCTATTCTATTGAATTTTTCCTTTAGGCTCAATGGTATATTATGATCACATAGAATACTAGTCGCACTCTTCCATTTCAACCAACTCGTCGTAACTTGGTATGCAATGTTGCCATCGAGCTCTCCGTCTTTCTGAATAATAGATCCTAGATATCGGAAACAATCACCTATCGGTATATCTCTACTATTCAAAATTACACTCTGAGCTATATTTCTACTACTACTAAATTTGCATTCCATATACTCTGTTTTACTCCTATTAATTTTGAAGTCCTTGGATTCCAATGTCTGTCGCCACAATTCCAATTTAACATTTACACCGGCTCTAGTCTTATCAATCAACACAATATCATCAGCAAACAACATACACCATGGCATAACCTCCTGTATAGTGCCAGTCAACTCGTCCATAACGGCTGCAAAGAAGAAAGGGTTAAGCATCCACCAAACTACTTCTTTAGGCACCTTGTCATAGGCTTTCTCGAGGTCAATAAATACTATATGTAAATCTTTCTTTCTTTCCTTATAATATTCAAGCATCTGTCGTAATATTCAAGCAGGAGTATCTTGACAAGGAAAAAATATTACATATTTAGTGAAGTAGGAAAGAGCAATGGGACCCTCCCACTTAATTAATTTAGACCAGCTAGCAAGTTCATGTAAAACCTGATGACAAATTCTGGTGCATGTTTCACTGCCCAAGTCATTTTGATTTGACATTTTTGTCCTTGACAATGATGAGGCCATTTGGAAATTACATGTTTGACAAATTGTGTCTGAATATATTTGGGATAACAAGGATTGTCATGTTGTGTGATATTTGTATCTGTGGCAAGCTTGTCCAGCGAATACTCTGGAGATCTTCAAAAAATCCATTGCGGTTAATTTTGTTTTGGGGGATTGCACTAATTCTTGTTTTTAAAAAAGAAAAGTTGTAAAGAAAAAAGGTGCATCGTTATGTTGTTGAGAAAATGTGTAGATGCTAAGCTGTGCACCCCCCTTCTCTCTCTCTCTCAGGCATTCTTCTTTTGTGCATTATCTTTGTATGTCTGCCTCAAGGGTAGTTAGATATTCTTATATTCATAAAGTATAAAAATATCACCTTGCTCAGAAATGGGATAAATATTGTTTGTCCACAGTGAGATTGAAAAATTGAATCTTTCAGAGATGACTTGCTGTCAAGGAGTTGTTGAGGTGGCCAAGATGTAAGTTTTATTACTTATTGCGCATTGATTTTCAACTAGTTTCCTTGCTAATGTTGATCGTGATATTTTTATCCTAGAGAGATTGATAGTTTGATAAAACGGATCTTGTTAGGAGGAAATCTTTTTGTGCATGAATTGCCATCAATCACTAGAGTCAGTACATCAAGAATTTTCTAAATCCATGATCTTATTGTAGTAACTTGAAAGCATTTGTTTGGACAATAAATATTGTTGGTATAATCGCTAGCTATCTTCAAATATTTGTGGTCTAGCATATATTTTAAGTCATTGCATTATGTGAGGCTTTCTATAAATCTTTATTAACTTTTGAGATCGTTCCGTAATTAATATGGTAAGGGAAGTAGGAGTGTATTCGAATCGAATCAAGCCGAATCTTAAGATAATCGAGCTGAATTTTACTATTTTTACATAAGGCTCGAATTCGAGCTCGAGTTCGATTCGAATATCAAATCTTAGCTCGAGCTCAATTCATTTAAAATAATTTAAAACTCGAGCTCAATTCAAAGTTCGATTATACTAAACTCGAATTCGAGTTCATGCATGAGTTCAAATTTAAATAAATAATTTATAATATAATAAATTTATAAATTATATAAATTATATATTAATTAATTAATTAATCGAACATGTTCGCTAGCCTTCGGGCCTAATACTTAGATATTTGAATTTGACTCGTTTAAAATTTGAGCGTAAACATAAGGTTTATATTCTAGTTCGAGGTCGATATTTCGAATTCGAATCGAGCCATTATCGAGCCGAGCTCAAATATGTTCGATAAAAGCTCGATTCGTTTACACCCCTAAAGGGAAGACATTATTCTATTGCTGATAAATGAAATTCTAGCACATATGTTCAGTTGATGTAATTTGAAAAAAATTCCATATTTTCTGCAAAGAAAGAATTCTCCAACAATGAATCTAATTAAATCTACACTAAGATCTTGAAAAAGTTAAAAATCAATTTACTGTTCTTCCATAATATCCAATTCATTCATTCAGGCTCCTATTGCTATGTGAATCTGATAAGATCTGTCTTTGCCAAATTTCCCCAAATGATAAGATTTGTCATTATTCAAAAGATAATGAATATTTGTATAAATAACTTCTAGTTTAATTGTTGTTTTGTATACGTGATATGGGATATGTCAATATAAAAAATTATCTGTGAGTTAATTTATTGTTAGAAGCTACTATGAAACAACATTATTCATGAATGTCAGATGATACAAAATGCCAAACACATTAAGACAGTGCTCTAGTTGATTTAACTAGATCAACATTACCTTGTATCAGAAATTCAGAAGTAACTTGGTATTACATTTTCACTCTGAATGTGTAAGGCTAGGTTTGGAAAATTTATAAATACTTCCCTTTGATCAAGTAATTATATTTGTCGTGAAATTCTATTTCAACTTTCTTTTCTTTTCTTAATGTGAGCAGAATATACGGAATACACGACAAAGCAAAGGATAAGGCCTTTGAATTGGAAATGAGTTGGGTTTGTGATGAGTCAAACCGCCAGCATCAGAAGGTAATTCGTCCTGTAGATATGTGTTCCTTGAGAATGCTCATTATGTGGGTGCCTTGTATTGCTTTCATTCCTTCGTTTTTTTGAGCATGAATCATTTGACTAACTCTAAACACTATCATATTCTTTTGGACACTATTGTATATTCCCTCTAAAGAAATCTACCTTACACAAGGATTCTGGGGTTTGCCATGGAAACCTAAACCTACAAGCTCATTAGGAGTATTACAGTTATAATGGAGTTTTGAGCCCCACTTGTTCAAGATTTCTTAAAAAAGAAAAAAATATTAGATGAAGAAAAAGAGAGGGGTGAAGGAGAGTGACAGAGCTGTGTAACTAGAGGACAAGAGCAGTTGGCCTTAGTTAAGATTTTTGTAAATTCCAAAGAAATATCACACCCACGCATAATCGGCCCACCATCCTGTTCTTGATTAATTCATGGGGAAAGAAAACTTTGTTGATTATTTAGCATCTTATAATTGGAGAACTGAGCAAGTATGA
Organism: Voacanga thouarsii; assembly: GCA_026120185.1. Classification (NCBI taxonomy): domain Eukaryota; kingdom Viridiplantae; phylum Streptophyta; class Magnoliopsida; order Gentianales; family Apocynaceae; genus Voacanga; species Voacanga thouarsii. Next base: position 1,317,487 of record JANUWF010001938.1, read on the forward strand.
GACACAGTGGAATAGACTTGTATTTGGCAACTTATCATAACTGAAATAGATTTAATGTGGATATTTTGCTTCCCAGTGGGGTTGTTTTGGAGGTAGTTAACTGGTTTTCTTTCACAAAGGAGCATGTACGTAGTGTAGTTGATTATGAAATGGGTACTTCATGTAAATCTGTTTCAAAGCACCTTCTACACCATCTTTTAGGGTTTGCATTCGTTTATGAGTATTTCAGCTATTGCAACTTTGAAAAAGCCTGGCCAATAACATATACTCTGCAAATGTCATTTGATACTAATGAATTTCATTTCCAAGACGTCTTCTAATTTCTCCCTGAACACTATATTAGAACAAAGGTTTAGCAGAATCCCAGATTCCAGATCCTCTTTATCAATGATTTCCTCAAAGACATTTTCAATTTTCAACAATAAGATTGAAGAAATTCAATTCAACACTGATTTCCGTAGCCAGCCAGCCATAGTTTTCATTTTTGTTTGTCAGATGTGAGTACTGCATTTTAGAAAATATTTAAATTTGAGAGGTGGGGGGGGGGGTTGGTGGGAAGATAATCCATGTTGTAGATAATAAGGAACTTGTTTAACTTAAACCTGGTTTGATACCTCGTTCCTTTTCTCACATTTAGGTTCCAGATGGGCTTTTAGAGGAAGCCAAGGCTGCAGCCAGGGCTGCACTCGAGGAAATGGATGCGGATTAGTTGCTCAAAAGACATAACCTATTTCTCTTTCTAGTTTCATTTATTCAGTGATGTGTTCTGATGTCGATTTGTCATTAACATATTATTTATGGCACGAACAGCAGTTTGGCACTTTAGCTCTTCTTCAGGTTCAATGGAGTAGCATACCCTGCTCAGTGTCTCTTTTTCTTGTCCTCCGCCTCATCCGCATTTGTTTAAACTAAAAAGTGACTGTGCACCACCTCATGGAGTGGCGCAACTAGTAAAATAGGGAGAAAATTAGTCACTACAGTACCTGTTTTGTTTAATCGAGCTTTGTTTAAGTGTGATTAGATTTGGATTACCTGAGTTATACCAAAAAAGGAAAAGTGATTGGCTATGGATCTTACAGTTGTGGTTCGAATACCTGGGTTAAAAAAAAAAAGGACTGCATTGAAAAGCGCTGAAATGAAAAGACAAATGAATTAGAGAAACGTGAGTGTTCTATTTACAGAATGATGCGCCAAACTGGATCATAGGATCTTAAAAAAAATATAAAGCATTGCCATCTTACTCAAATATCTAGGAAAATACTCCTAAATGGCCAAGTCTTGTTATCTCTGAAGTCTGAATAAACATTCCCATATTTCAAAACAATCTGAACAATGCTATCTTTACAAATAATAATGTATGTTAATACAAAATACAACATATTAGCTACCTTTCCCAAACGTTAAGGCAACAGGATATCTCATAGTGTTGTCCCAACCGCAGAAACAAACGTCATACTTCCCCGGTACCGTAATGAACGACCACATTTGGTCTCAGCAGTGCTCTGGAAACCTTGGTATTCACAACCATTGACCCAGGGTTAGCTTCTTTCTTTTTTATGATTCCAGATAAAATTTCCCTATAAATTAAGTTCAAGGACAATCTTCCAGTATTCTACCACATTCCTGAAAAGGCTATCTCCACATTCAGAAGTTAATGATGGAAAAAGCTGCACAGAAGATCAAACCTACCACCCGAGCTGAACCAAAACAGAATTAACTATCCACAATTTCCTTTCCATGATCTTCTTCATGAATGTGTCTCCTCAACCGTCTTAGCCAGATATCGTAATCCATTGGATAAGGTGTTCCACACAAGCTATCAACATAATCTGCAAATGCTTTTAACACGGCAGAGATATCTCCCAATTTCTGTTGTATCAGCCTCTTTGACCAAGAGGTTTCCCTCCACAGCAATGCCCCCTCAACTGAATCAAGGTCAGGCAAGTCGGGCCCAGCAGAAAAATACAGCATATACACAAGGCTCTCGGAGTCAGAAGCCGAGCACAACTTTCCCTCCTGAAGGGCATAGGTAGATGAGTAGTGAAGATTCATTGCTGGACGATCCCTCTCTTCTAAGATGGCATGTCCCCATCCAATTAGAACGAAATAAGGTTGGCCCACCCCAGATGTTACGAATATAACATTCTCTGGCCGAATATCTCCATGCCGAATCCCAGCTGAAGCAGCAGTGGAAAGGGCCGATAAGCAATCATGACAACACTTGATGGTCTCAGTTGTACCAAATTGCCCATCCCTCACCATATCAGCCACAGTTCTGCCCACAGGGCTGGTCACTAAGATTGGAGTCCCACACCATGGGTGGTCACAGTTCCCACCTGAGCTTGGTCTCCGACATTGACCAGGGTGAACTATTCGGCCAGATGCACTCATTTGGGGCAGATACTTGCTAGACAAGCCCTTTTGTTTCATAATACCAAATATCTTTGTTTGCCGTTGGACTTGATACCACAACTTCATATCTTCCCAGGCTGGTTCCAGCTGAGAAGGATGGGAGCCAATGTACAAAAAGAGAGCTCTTCCAGGATCATCAAGAGGTGCTGCAACGTAATAAAGAATCTCACCATCATTGCGCAACTCATTAATCTGATAACCCCTTCGCCAATCTGAATCCTCCATCCACAGAACGGATCCTACTTCAAGTTTCATTGACCTTTCAGAGTCCAATCTGATGGACTCATCCTGCACTTCTACAATTTCAGGTGAAGCATTGCGCTGCTGGAGACGAAATAGACCATTTCCATTCACCATGCTATCACTTAACTGCCTCTCAATTCTTCTGGCTTGAAGACGTGAACCATGATCAGCAGCTAAATCTTCTACTGTATACTTCGGCATTCCTGCAAATTGTATGATAGAATGGAAGGTAGCAAAAAGTAACTGCAATGCGCCAATATCGCCCCAGTTGGCATTTCCAAGCTTGTTCCAGATCCTATCAACAGGAGAAATTGCAATTCGGGAATGAGTTTTAATCCACTCAGCAGCACATTCATAAACATTGTTTACATCAGCCTCCAATTTGTTCACATCTCCTTCAACCTTCACCACTCCACCATACTGAGAATCCACAAGAAGAACAAAAACTGAATTCAAACTCAAAGGGATGTTCGATCTGCTGAGACTTCTTGCTAGCAATACACGTAGAGCAAAGAATAATGCTTCACCTATTACAGAAGAAGAAGAGTTGCAGTCATTCTCTGCTGAAGCAAGGCTTCCAACATCAGTCCTCAGAAGTGCTAATTCAAGAATGTCATCCCACTTCCCCTGTGGATGCCTTGGGTTCTTGAGCATTATAGCTGTGGCACAGAGGCCTTCGAATCTCCCTTTGGTAATTGCCTTCTCAGCCTGGTAAAATCTCAAGTTTTCATCATATAGACAGGAAGCATAGAAAGGCAAAGGCTCATCTTGACTCCAAAATGCCTCCCACAAGCACTTCACACTTGCGTGAAGGAAATCTTCAAGAGCAAGATAAGCAGTTGCTTCCACAGTGCCGGATGTGGAAGCATAAATGGCACTAGGCATCCGAATCAGCTGCTGAAAAGGAACCCCTTCCAATGCATAATCAAACTTCTGAAGATCTATCAACTCAAAAGGAACATCAAATGTGAATGATCTACGTACAAATACTTCATCAAGCCAGTTCTTAATGTTTGTATTGAAGGCATCACTATCAACAAATTTGCGAAGAAATTCTTTGCGGTCTTGTGCCCTGCTCCCTGATGAAATACTGGATTTTTTGGTCCCAGACTCTACTGATTCCTGGTCTGGGGAACCACCTATCAGATACAATTCAATTACAGCATATGTCAGCTGCATCTCCAAAATACAAACACTAAGGACAGAAGACAGGAATAGCATCATAACGAATCAAAGATACTCATGCAATTAGACTGAAGACAAAGATAACCGTTAACAAAATTAGTGTCTGAGGATACAGAAAGTGCAATAAGCAACGGCATCAAGTTTCAGAGAATTTCTTCTTCTGAAAATATTTCCTCTGAACTTCAAATAAAACAAAAATATGACCACATGGAACTGTGGCAAGCAACAGATAGAGTGGCAAAATACCATTAGAACTAAACATACCTTCTCCAAATGCCAACAATTCGCTAAGACAGCCTTGACATCAATCATCAAAATTAAATTCTAGTATCTTAATTTAATTTATCATCCAGTGACATATTCAATTGCACCTTTACTAATGGAGAAAGTGTTAAAAAATTAACCAAACACGAAAGGAATGATATATAACACTTCTAGCGGGGCTACAGCGATGAGCTTATAGCTCAACTAGTAACTATAGCTCAAATTGGCATGCCCAAGCATAGCGGTTCTTGTGGCCTTAACCTTCTTTTACTTGAACAAAAAAGAATGTGCATACATATGTATATAGTGACAAAAAAAATGGCACAAATTACTACCTAATGAGCAACTATTTTGTTGCCTAATATCCAATTACTAGAAAATTTAATGAATTTTCACCTTCTATGAATATAAACAAATGTTATAGTGACAAAAAGAAATCTAATCGTAATGCAATAAAACAAGCGTGACTAATTGCGTAGGCTTTTGCTTGAATCCAATAATCGAGACAACAGAGACTCAACATCCCATCGATTTGACAAAGAAGTTTGACGATCAAAACGAACAAAATTACAGATCTCAAATTAAAGAACAAAAAGTATACAGAATAAGAAAATTCCAAACTATGATCAATTCCATGTACAAAGAAGCTAAGCAGCCAATTATAAGCTACAAAATACAGAAGAGCCTAACAAAGCATCATCTGAATCACAAAAATTATGACTTAACATTGGTTGTTGTAAAGAATTCAGAAAAAAGCCAATTTAGTAAACCCAGAGTCAAAAGAGTTAGAAGTTAGGGATTCCAGACAAGCGTAGAAGAGGGTCATCCATTTTACCTTCCATTACAATTATGGGATCGAAGAGGATTTGAATTGGAGATGCTTTGAGATCGTCAAAGAGACGACATCAGTCAAGACTCGTCCACTTATGAATATCCTTTCTTCTTTCTTCCTTTCTCAAACACGCGCACAGACAGCCCTTCCCTAACCCCTCGGCGCTCTCTCTCTTTCGCTAGTGAGAATATTCAGTCTGCTCACAGCTTAAGTGATATTTTTCTGTAATGTTTTCCTTCTCCCTTCGTTTTACCTTTTCTCTTTTTCCTCCTCTTTACCAATATGATTTGTACTTGTTAAAAAAAAAAAAGTTAATTTGCGACAATTCTTTTTTTTTTTTTTCTAAGGAACGACAATCCAAACAAAATTAGAACATTTACATACTGCATCTTCGAAGATTTAACTAACCCCGCGCGTCATATTTCGCATCCTAATTGTTAGTTTTTTTTTTAATTTATATGTCTTGCAAAATGAATTCTCCAGAATAAATTCTTGATTAAATCATAGAGTTTACTGCTTCTAAAGCATTCCAAAATGTTTTAATAAATTTAACTACTCATTCCGTTTTAAAAATGATGTAAATCTAGTAAATAGTACGAAATTATTAAAACTTATATAATTATAATAAAAAATAATTGTTATATCTCTAAATAAAAATAAATTTTTATTAATTAAATTTAAAATACACATATTTAATGAGTCAAATATTGACTGAGTAGTTGAATGAGGGGTAAATTAATAATATATATAATAAATATATATTTTTAATTTATAAAATTGACAAGTATTTTAATATAATAAAAATATAAATTTTTGACATCTTTTTTAAGATGGAAAGAATATTTTACAATCAATAAAAATGTAGATGTAGATTTTATAAGTAAAGTTTTGCTAGGGCTGGTTTGATTTTTCTATTTTCTAGGCAATGAGAAAGATGCCATTCAGAGCCCTTTAATATGTAAAGATAAGTGATGAGTTCTTGTAATCCTTTTACCACATGAAATATTATCAATCATGTTTGCACTATATGCGATTTGCATTGATGATACTCCCAATACTTTCTCTATAAGACTTTTTTCAAAATTATCATAAAAGTTATTTCGTCAGTTTTACTATTTGATCTTATAGTCTTTGTATTTTATTTTATAATATCGGACTCTTTATACATTTCTATACATTAATGATTAATATTTTTCAATATTACTCTCGAGTTTAATCAAATTATATTTAATAAAAAGATAAAAAAATCACGTAAATAATTACTCGTTTTTATATTTATTAGGGATAAATTTAAAATATAAATATAAAATATTTATTAATTTTAATATTTTTAATCTGTATACAAATAGTCAAAATATTAAATAATACAAAACATAGTACTTTCATTCATATTTATTGTGGAATTTAATAATTTAAATTCTTCTTCCGACAAATGATATTTCTAAACACAATGAGTCAAAATCAGTGTCTTTAGGGTAAAATGTAATTTTCTTTTTTTATAAATTCATTCTCAATGATTCAAACTTATATCCTCACCTTTGAACCAAAATTGCTATTATCTCAACTAACAACTATTGATAATAATTTGACTACAAATGTAAATATTTAAGGGATTTGAAATTTTTTTGAAAAACATTTTTACAAGATTTTTGGATTTTAAGTTGATAGAATGATATTTGTAATTTATAAGGTGTATGATTCCATTTGCTCAGGTGTCCTATATAGCATTTGTTTTGCAATAGGAGTATATCGGACTCATTCCTCTTGGTGTTTGTTGTTTTACAATGTAGAGGATAATGTACCTTTTACTCATGCATTTTGTTCGGAATCAATGGTGATTTGTTTCCTCACCCGCAGGAAAGCATTGATTCCTCAATTGTAGCTTGAATTTGAGATGGTTCTACATTGTTTTTTCTTTTTTCTTTTTTAACTCAATTGGAAGAGTCTAAAATGCCAATCTACGAGGATAATTGATTTCATTGGCATTGACAATATTGGCATAGGTAGCTGCCAGAGCAAGTTTTGCCAGCAAATAATAATGACCAACAACTTGTCAGAGATAATTTTGAATAATATGTATATCTTTAAAATTTTTGTAGGGGAACTCCCAATTCCGTCCCTTATCTTTTGGGGCACAATGATTTATTGTTTGTTGAAGTAAATAAGTTATGCATGTGAATAATTGACTTGATTTTTTTTTATATAGATAACTTACACTAAATTCCACCTCTTGTTTAATGTCAATGGCGAAATCATTTGAACATGAAAGAGAAAAAAGAGCTGAATGAGAGTTTAATATTAAAAACCAAGAGTTTTCAAAATTTATATATATGTAAAAAGATAGATCTTCAAGATGGACAAGATGGAGTATAAAAAATAAACATGATTGATCAACTAATTTTTGCAATGTTAACATAACATATATTCATATTTTTTTATTATAGTTATAAACTTCAAAGCAGTAAGTAGGAATAAGTTTTTTAACTTGTACATCATAGATCGTATAAAGTAAAATATAATAAAATATACTATATTTTAAACATATATGAAATAATATGTTTGTAATTTTATTCACATTTTTGTTTAGGAGGGGTGGAGAAAAAATGGTAAGCATGACCGCTTGCACCATAGATATCGGAAAATTTTGTTGACTCAAGTTAATATAAACTTCTGAATTTAAAAGAGAAAAAAAATATTAGGAAAGAAAGTTGGAGAATAAGTACAAGTAAATGAATTAGCTCAACTAAGGTAGAAGTAAAGGAATTAGTTCAACTAAGGTATATTTCAATGTGTTTAAATGGTTTGCACTGATGAAACAGTTTTAAAAGTATAGTGAAATTGTCGTTTTAACCTGAACAAAAATGTGTATATTAAATATTAATAAATGTTCACCTTAATATACTTTTTTCATTTTAAAATACTTATTCATAAAACTTTTTGTACACAGATTACGGATGTTAAAAACAATACAATAATTTAGATAAAGTTTATATTCTACTCATATTAAAAAAAATTATAGCTATTGATTAATAAAAATTCCCGATAAGTAAGAAGAAATAAGAGTTTTAGAAAGTTGTGTAGTTGATTTAGAATAAATAAGGGTATAATAGAAAAAAAATAATTATTAATTCTAAAAATATGTATATAAATAAGTATTTTGAAACAAAATAAAAATGTTTAATGAACAAATATTTTAAAACAGAGATATTACATCTTGAATTTTAATCTTTATATTAAAAAAATAATACTTCCTTTTTTAATTTCGAATTTATTTCGATAGTATCTACGGTGCCATATAACACATCATTTATTTTGGTTTTTTTGTAGTAGTATATAATGTTATTTGTAAGAATCCAAATGCATAATGAAATTTTATTGACTAATTTATTAAAAAAATTAGTTACGTTTTTTCAATGACAAACACCTGTTAATATTTGGTAAACGATACATTTAGGGAAAATCAATGTTTTTGTCCTCTCAAAAATCTCAAAGTAGCTTTGACAAAGTCTAATGTTTTATGTTTAGATTGCTTTTTGTGAAAGAAAAATGCTCAGTTCTCTTTAATAGTCCCTCCATTAAATAAATAAATAAATATATATATATATATATATATATATATATTTCTGAGTTTTTTATTTGCAATTGTCTTTTTTTTAATTTACTAATATATTTTTTTAAAAATTTATTGATATCCTTTATTTTTCAATAAATCATAAAATTAATTAGTTATATATTTTTTAAACTAATTATATTTCATTATTTTTAATATATTTAAGAAAATCATGAAAAATGCCATCAAATTATTTATATTTCATGATTTATATATTCTATCTTTGTTTTTACTTTTTTTATATTCTTACCAAATTTTATATATTTTAAAATATCAGTTCATCACCATGAATAATTATTTATGAATATGAATTTAACGAAAATAGATAGAATTCTAACAATTTTGCCCTTGATTACTTCACAAACATGTGCCAATTCCCATCGGCAATTATTGTTTAGAATGGTGGAATGATATTTTAAATTACATAAAATTTGTTGAAGATATAAAAAAATAAATAAAATAAAGAATATAAATCATAAAACACAAATAGTTTGATGGCATTTTTCATAATTTTTCTGTTTTAATCTAAAGATAACTCAAATTCAATACTTAACTCTTGGTGTCATGGCTTGTAAAAAACAATCTACGTTTAAAAAAAAATGTATTTAAGGCTATGCTTTGTTGGATTGTTTTGTGAAAATAAACTAGGGGAGAAAGTAAATATAGAGGTAAATGATATATTTACCTGGTTTGGTTAAATATAGATGTAGCGGAGAAGAAAACCATAGATGTAGCGGAGAAGAAAACCATGAGGGGTACTAGTCTACATCTATATTAGCATTTCTTTTCTTCCCAATTTGAAGAGATTTGGTAAAGAAAAATAAAGTGAAAGTAATTAATGATAATAATGGCCTTATTTTTAATAATAAAAATTTTAACAAAATAAATAATGAAAGATAAAATAATAAATTAAATTATTTTTCTCTCACTTTTTTTCCCTTCTACTCTCTTCCCTTTTACCAAATAAAATAAAAGTAAATATTATTATTTCTCTTAATAGACATAAAGATGCATTTCTCCTTCTCCTTTTTCCTCTCCCTTCCCTTCTGCATTTGCAAACTATACCTAGGCTTAGTTTCTATTTCAAAATTTGTAAATTTAGAAATTTTCGTAATTAATGCATTCAAATGTTAATTAACGACTAGGCTGTACTGGAGAAGTAATTATTTCCTATCTAAATTAAAACTATAATTTAAAATAACTTATTTTTATAAAAGTGTCATTAATCTATTTTATTTCTCTTATTAATGATTGAATATTACGTTTATCTCATATTTAATAATATTTTATTAAAATTTAACAAATTTATTCTAATTCAATTCTTATATAAATATAGTTTAAAAAATACGCTGGGTATATTAATGGATGAACATTTTGGATGAGTCATTTTAAAAGTTGAAGAGGCAGAGGCAACGGCTAGTTTGGTAACGGTCAACGAAAGCCTGCGACAGGAGAAGAAAAGGCCAAATGATTAACCAAGCTGCCAAAGGCGTCGGCAAAATAAGAATTTATTTATTCAATGGTTGTTGACTAGTTGGACACCCATCCACCCTGGCCCACTTCCCGACATATCTCAAACCCCAATGCCCCCAAACCTTTTTGGGAAATTCACATCTAATTCTCAATAGAAATTTTCTGTTATTCTGAGATTAGCAGAATTGTATGTTTCAAAAAACAACAATAAAAATGGCTTCTTAAAAAAATAATCTAAATTCCTTAAAAAAAGGATAATCTAAAAGAACCAAACAGAGAAAAAAACTAATCTACTGCCCAACTCCTACGCTATGATTCGGGCATAAACAATGAACCCAATGGGCACAACGATGGAAAATATTATTTTATTTGCCTTTTGTCATTTGTATCATATTTTCCTCTTGCTTTGATTTTTGAAAAATTTTCTAATATAAATATCAATATATTTAACAGAATGTGGTTAATGAACTACATAAAATCTACAGAAAAAAAGTCACACAAAATTAAAGTTCTCTCTTTTAAGTTAAATTGAATATAATTATTATTGCATGTGAACATAAATTCTTTTTTTATCTCTTATAATAGAATTTTCTTTTGGTAATTTCACTTTTTTAAGTTTCATTTTTCTTTCACATTTAAATTTTAGGCCAACCAAAGTACATGCAAAAGGAAAAAGCCCACCCTGCGTTTTTTTTTCTTTTTCATTTTTGTCGGTCAAACTATATTTCCACTTGCGAGATGAATTCTTTGTGAGTTATGTGTGTCGGAGGGGCGAATAAATTTTAGTTGCTGTTTTCATATTGAAATTCAAGAACTAAAGTCTAAATATTTAAAATTTAAATATAAAAATTATTAATTACACTATATTTTATTATAATTTTTATTAAATAAAATAAAATATTAATAATTAGTGAGTATTTAATATTATAATTTCATTTAAAATTTATAGTAATATTTTAATATATACTATTAATATATTATTCGATGTAGTAAAATAAGTAAATATTATCTGTTATTAAATATATTTAATTAAATAAATATTTAATTATTTAATTAATTTTAAATATTTAATTTCGTTAGCATATAAGTTTTGAGTCTAAGATCTCTACACATTCATTTATTAAAGTATCAAATAATATAAAAATTCAATATTTAAATTTTTTTAGAAGTATATATTTAATTTTGAATACCTTATTTTGATTTGATACGGAGGTTTAGTAGAATATTTAATTCATACGGTCCTTTGTTAATTATAGAGTTTTTAGTGGTAGAATATATAAATTAGTGAAACTTAATATAGAGATTAGTTGTAGAAGTTTAAGTAAGAATATATATCTTAAGTAAATAGACATTTATTTTTTGACATTAAAAAAATAAAAGTGTTTGATATTCAATTTTTGCAAGACAGTGATAATAATAATTATTATATTCTAAATTTAAAAATATCAACATTCGAGCCAAAATAATTACTCAATGGTAAAATATTTGTCATAAAACCAAAATACTCTCTATGCTCCTTGGTAGCAGATTTATTTATTTCCTTCCATTATCATCCTTTTGTAATAGTATAGGATTCTCAAAATGAGGGGGAAAAATATCATTGTTCAATCCTTAAAAAAAAATAATAATGGATAAGTAGAAATGTTAGGGTTGAAAAATACTTCACTTATTTTTTTTTTTTGCGGGGGGGGGGGGTTGGTTTTATTTCCAAAGGAATGGGAAATTTAAATTTTAAGAGAATAAAATGAATTAAATACAAATAAGGAGAGGCAACCTCTTCTTGTCATTAAATCAATGAAGATGGGTTACAGATGATTATGTATTATTAGACTTTTTCTAAAAGTAAAAAAATTGTAAGGTATGTATAATGGTCATACTCTTCCACCCAAAATTCTTTGCGAAATTTTTCGGCGAAAAAGCTTTGAATAGCAAAAATATTTGCTAAAATAAAGTAAAGGTTAAAACAGTACAAACTACTGCTGATAGGGCTGGAAGAATCAAGGATAGACTAGTAATTAAAGCGAGGATGGAGCGTACAGCTTTCTTGATTGCGGGACCCTTTTAACAATCGTTTTGTTTTCCAGTCAATTATCCATCCATCTATCTATATAAGATCTCTCCCAGCCCCTCTTTTATGGTTTTTGAGTCTTGACAGCAATCAAATAATACATTCGTAGCAGAATTTTTTAGTGCCTTCAAGACGCGCAAAGTATCTTCTCTCTCTTTCTCCGGAAGGTAATCATTTTATGTATTTTAATCTTTCTTTCTTGGTCTTTCTTGAAGTCATCTGTGAACATTTATCTTCTTATGCAATTTTATGCTTAGGTCGACTATTTTCCCAGGTGGGTTTCTTGATATATATTTTTTAATTGTTTTTGGCTTCTGTTGAATCTTTTCATGGATTGTTGAGTGCAAGGGGATTTTTCTTTCGTGTTTTATCCTTTTAGTTTATTGTTGCCAACATTCCATTTGCATCCTTTCTCTTTGATTTTTCCTAATTTCGATCTGAAAATTGTCATGTTTACGTATGCAGTTGATGGTTCTCTCCGTTTTTTCCTACTAGATTTCAGACAGGACTTGAAATGAACTTTTTCTAAGATACAAATTCATTAATTTTACTATAATCAGTGAAAATTATTTATATGGGCGCCAGGATTTATTGACTTCTGTGAAAATCGTTTTGAGTTACTTCTGTGAGTAAAGATCCTACGGAGTTAAAGAAGCGCATAAGTTGAGTTATTGTGTCAGATGTTATATCAAAATGCCCTTTCCTATCGTGTGCACTAGGCCAAATAGATCGTGAATCCTGTTGGGTTTATGCATCTCTGTGATCTTGGGAATTGCCAGTCTTTCAGTTGAGACTTCATTGGTAATGTAAGATGGGGACTTGTGTGATTTCGAATTTGGTGTTGTGTAAATGAGATCCCAAGAGATAGGTTTAGAATTATTCTTGTGTTTTTTTTACTGCGATTGGCAGGTTAGCACTTGATTGGCTGTTAATGTTGGTTGAAGTTGGTGCTCTCTGGGATAACACTTTCCCATCTTGTGGCACCATATTTGATTATTTTGTCTATTTCTTTTTTACTTTTAAGAGTATGGGTGTTCTGAATAACAATTGGTGCTATATACTTGATATGTGGACCTCTCTTGTTTCGAAAGGAAAGTACATATGGAGTTTTATTCAACTGGTGCGATTATGTGCACATATTACTATACTGCAGGATTTTTGCACTGTTGGTTGATCATTGTTCTTTCAACTGTTCCTGCTGAAGTTTCTCCAGAATATTCACAGAAAGTGCATTTTTTAAAACAAAGTGACGGGTCACTGTGGGTGTTCATTCTGCCATCACTATGGTAATTTTCTCATTGCTAGCCAATTTCTTCTTTTAGTTCAAGGACTATTTTATATGCTTTAGGAGTGATTTCCTTTTTCTATGTGTCGTATTCTTTATCTTATGTTTCTAAAATATGGAATATATGTGTTAGAGGAAGTTATGCACTTTGAGAGTTAAATATATCATTTTTTTACTTTTGGGGGGGGGGGGGGGGAGAAATTTTTCAATGGGTTAAGTTGTTGAAGATGCATTAAACATTGTAAACTAAAATCCGGTCAAATAGAGTAGTTGGAAGGAAAGGAAATGAGAGCAGATGAGTGAATGTATATTTGTGTTTGGATATGTAATAGATGGAAAAGAAAGGAAAAAGAGAGATGAAGTACTAATTTCCATCTTCAGCTGCTTTTTCTAGAGGACCATAAGGATTATATAAAGGGTATTGTAGTCACCAAAGAAAAAGTAATATAGTTGATCTGATTTGTTTCTGTTTCATTACAGTTTCTGATGGAAGCCTTTTAACCTACCCCTCTTACTATCTATTGTACAGGCAACAAATGAAAATCTTCCGCCAAATGTGATAAAGCAACTTGCTAAGGAATTGAAGAATCTTGATGAAACACCACCTGAGGGCATTAAAGTTGGTGTAGATGATGATAACTTTTCAACCATATATGCTGATATTGATGGTCCAGGTAGTCTTCTGTTTCCTAGTGTCCATCTCTTGAGACGCAATTTCTTGTTTGATTGATGATTCCTCCAACCTCACAGCTGGCACTCCGTATGAGAATGGCGTCTTTCGTATGAAATTGATACTGTGTCATGATTTCCCACATTCTCCCCCCAAAGGTTGGTGAAGGCTTTGCTTCTTCTCTGGCTTGTATGCGTCAATTTATTTTGATCCTTGGACAGAATTTGACTTTTGTGAGCAGGCTTTGGTCAATGATCGTTCTTTTATGCTCCATTTTTCAGAGATGATGAGTTTGTGCTTGATGATTGTCTTTCTCCTTTAAATTCCAGATTACAAAAAAATATTTGCTTCCTGTTTATGTAATTGAAAATTTGTTGATTTCTAGGAGGAGGTTACTCTTTGTAATCTTTACTCTGAATTTTTGGTACATCTTCTGCACCTGGTCAACTACCACATTACTTTTCCTTTCTTACTGTGTAAAATAATAGTTGGTATACCACTGAATGCCACCCTAACCCCATGCCCATAGGGATTAGGAAGGGCAAAAGTTTCTTTCATCTTTTCTCACTTCGGTCATTAAACTTCATCTATGGCTTTCTCCTCTCATTTTTTTTCTTTTTTTTTATATTTTAATAAAAATAGTGACTTATGAATTATTACTTAGTAAGTTTTTGGAATCCAATCTTTTCTGTATCATATGGCTTGTTTATCAGTCTCATATACATTGTATACAACTTAAACACAAAATTCATATAAAAAGTTTATAAAGATGGTATGATCTTATAGTTTTTTTAAAAATGATTTTATTAAATAAAGCAAATTAATATATGTTAAATGATGTTGTATGTTGCAGATCCGTATAGGTAAAGTGATAGTGCGGTTCATTTGCTTTATTTAATCCCTCCACTTTAGTTTGGCATATCTCAATCCTGCAATTTCTTCTTTCTGTGTTTTCTTTGGTTTTGCTATTTAGGCTACTTTTTGACCAAGATTTTTCATCCTAACATTGCAACAAGCGGTGAGATTTGTGTGAATGCACTGAAAAAGGATTGGAATCCAAGTCTTGGTCTGCGACATGTTCTGATGGTAAGTTTAATGTTTTAGTTGGCCTATGGAGATTTGTCTTTTAATGCAATTAGTCACAATGCAATTGTTTTGTGGTTCTCATAAAAAAAAAAAAAAAAGGAATTTCCTCCTGCTAATTGCCATTTATTCTTCTTGGGGAAAACAGGTGATTAGATGTTTATTAATCGAGCCATTTCCTGAGTCAGCCTTGAATGAGCAGGCTGGCAAAATGCTACTTGAAAATTATGATGAGTATGCCAGGCATGCAAGGTGAGACTTGTCCCTGTTTCATCCATTCACTTTCTATTATGATTAATGGCTTATGCTGTCTGATGTACTATGTAGTTGTCCCTGTGAGATATTATTTTTCCAAAAGATTGTGCTTTGGTTGTAATTGGAGAAGTTGAATACTTCTATTGTGGGGGACGCTTTTTTCACTCTTTTCTATTGATTCTTGTTTTCTCAGTATTTGCCCTGGCTTGTGCTTTTGCAAAAATTCAGATTTATCAGCAGATGAGTATAGGGGTATCTTTTTGCTTAATACAATTAGTTATCTACTTGTAATTTGTGTGGAATGAAAAGAACAATAGAAAAAGGAGAATGAGAAGAGCTTGGGTCGTAGGGTATGAGATGGGCTTTCTTGGAAGGATTTGTACTTTGATGATTGCATTTTTTTTGAATGGGGAATAAGCATCAAGGTTTGCCTGCTCAGATAGACATGCAGCCTAAGTGGGGACTGCCATCATCCATATTTCCTTCCTTGCTGGAGGTAGCTGGTCAGATAATACTGGTCTCATTGGATTTAATACTAGATAGGTTGCATAGCAATCAGCTGAAATATATGTGTTTTTTCTTTTCTCAACAATTAGTTATCGTGGTTTGATAATCCTTATGATTTAATACCCGATATGGCGGCCTATCTGGATATGTTCTTCAATAGAGCTTTGTAGTCTTTAATCATCTATAACCTCCTGCTCCTCGTTTCTGTTGCACTTTGTTGGCACAGTAATTCTAAATTGAGGTGGATATGGTGTGTAAAGCTAGTTGGAAAGGGGACAATGTTGGGGATTTATCTTTGTATCCATTTTTTGAGTTGGCTGTAAGTTTGAGAAAATTAGTCTTTTTCACCTGGAAAACCCGTGCTGCAAAGCTTAATTATACATTGGAAAACGGAATGATTTGTAATGTACTCCATCCGTTTCAAAATACTTGTTCATGAAATTTTTTTTTTGTTTCAAAATACTTGTTCATTTACATATTTCTAGAACTAATGATTAGTTTCTTCCTATTTTATCCTCATTTATTCTAAATCAACTACACAACTTTCCAAAATTCTTCTTTCTTCTTGTTTTTTAGGAATTTTCACCAACTAATAATTATCATGTTTTTAATATGGGTAGAATAGGAACTTTATTTAAATTGTTGTATTGTTTTCAACACTCTTAATCTGTATGCAAAAGGCTTTCCGAACAAGTATTTTAAAACGGAAAGAGTACATTTTATCAGTTCTATCAGTTCGTTGTCTTAACGTCAAAAATTGCAGGATCTATACAGGTATTCACGCACTGAAATCAAAACCAAAGTCAAAAACAGGAGCTATTTCCGAGTTGACAGCCGCCTTAAATGTTGACCAGTCAAACACCTCGGTGCACAATGTTGATCAAAAGAATGCAGGATTAGTTGTGCCACTTCAGCTTCCAGTACCTTCAGTGGCTTCTCCTAATACTGGAAAAGGAGGAAGTAATCCTGATCAGTTAGCTGACCTTACTTCAGCCACTGAGGCTGGAAATATTGCATCAGCGGCGGCACCATTTATGCAAAAGAAGGAGGTTGCGCTGGCGAAAGCTCCCGCGGACAAGAAAAGGATAGATGCAAGAAAGAAAAGCTTGAAGAGATTATAAAGTCCTTGTTGTTGTTGTGACCTGAAACATAAATCATTTGATGGTTGGACATTAGAACTCCGTGCATAAACAGTAGTGTTGTGTAACTTGTATTAATATATGTGGGATTTTATGATTTTCGTTTCTGTCCAAAAGAAAGTTGATCCCCCCACGAACTTTCCCTTATTGCTTTGATTGTCACCATATTTGATTTGGTTCTCTGGTGAATGAGATTGAAAATATTTCACCATATATGGTGCCTAAGTAGTTCAAAAGTTGAACGAAAATATAATGGTCATTGTATTTTTAAATTACGCAACTTGAATAATAAATAAATATTTTATTCGTTTTAAAATATTTATTTTTATATACAGATTAAAAGTGTTAAAAATAAATATTTTATTTATATTAAAAATATAATAAATAAAAATTAAATATTAATTTTAAATGTATATTAATAAATATTTTAAAATAAAATTAAAAAATTATAAATAAATATTTTTTTAAAAAAAACTATATATTACCTATAAAAATAACCTCCTGAAGATACATTCGTTACACGGTAGACTGAACAGATTTTTCTGGCACGGAGTCCTATGCGTTTAATAATAAACCGTTCAATCCCGGTGAATACAAATCCACTGCTAACAGCCACTTCACATGTTGATTTGAAATTTCGGAAAACTAATACTCAATGTTAAAAAATGAAAACGGAACCAAATCCAAACAATAACGTTGTTATTTGCAGGCGAGGAAATAAAAGAAAACTCATGCACCAAACTTTTCTCAATAGACGAAATTTAGACGCAAAACATATTCGAAAAGGAAGATTCCACCACCGTTACAAAAGCGCATTCGATTTAGTATCTGATCCTTAAAACCAACCGGCTATTTAAAAAAAAAAAAAAAAGGAAACGGAACTATTTAATCACCCTATTTATCCAGCTTTTATACCTTTTACAATTTTGTAAGGATAAATCCAGCCAATCCAATAAGCAACAGGGGCATTACTTGGCCATCATAACCTTAACGAACTCCTCATAGTTGATTTGCCCATCACCATCCACATCTGCCTCCCTGATCATCTCATCAACTTCCTCATCTGTGAGCTTCTCTCCAAGGTTGGTCATGACATGACGCAGCTCAGCGGCAGATATGAAACCATTTTGATCCTTGTCAAAAACACGGAATGCCTCTTTCAGCTCCTCCTCTGAGTCAGTATCCTTCATCTTCCTGGCCATGAGATTTAGAAACTCAGGGAAATCAATAGTTCCATTACCATCGGCATCAACTTCGTTTATCATGTCTTGGAGCTCAGCCTCAGTGGGATTCTGCCCCAGTGACCTCATCACAGTCCCAAGCTCCTTTGTGGTGATGCAACCTACACATAACATACACTGCTGATTTTCTATCTCAGAAGTTCAACAAGCTCTTCTTGCTAATCATATATGGAATAACAATGTTTGCTTAGTTCATAATTGCATTTGGTGAAATATCAATTAGATGAGGATGCAAAAAAACAAATACTCCCTCTATTTCAAAATACTTGTTCATGAATCCTTTGCACACAGATTAAGGGTATTGAAAATAATACAACAATTTAAATAAAGTTCATATTCTACCAATATAAAAAACACGATAATTATTGGTTTGTGAAAATTCTCAAGAAGCATGAAGAAATGAGAGTTTTGGAAGGTTGTGTAGTTGACTTAGAATAAATAGGGGTATTATAAGAAGAAACTAATAATTAATTCTAGAAATATATACATTAAAAAACTATTTTGAAACGGAAAGAGTACAAATACACGGCTACAATCTACAATTTTCCACCAACTAATCCATGCTTTACTCTTTTTGAGTGCCAAGATTCATACATGTGAACTCACAAGTTCATGATACACAACAATCTCATTAGCAAGAACACTTCAAAAGATTGCCATGTTAATTTATTGGTCATGCTAGATAAGCAAGGATCCACAGAAAGGGAACAGAATAAGTCCATGCAAAAAATAGTCCGTGCAGTGAAGCAGAGACGCTAATCAAAGAGAGTTTAGTTGCACATGTAAGACATTTACACTGACAATCTTCAGACACCTGTCCAATACTCCTTTAGCTGTGGTAAAAAAATAGCCAGAATTTTGAAAAGCTGTTACACACTTAAAAGCATCACAAAGCCACTTCCCAATTATATGTTCGAAACATATGATTACACTTACTATTTCATAAAAGGAATTAAAGCATAAAAAGGAGTAAGCACATAAGATAAACTCATTACAAAAAGTAGTAGTACTAATGTTGCAGGTTTAAATAAAGAATCTAAAGGAATTACGTAAGCTTTGTCGAGTAATGAAAACATGTTTATTAGGATAAAATGTAAGCATAATCCTTTTATACACAACAATGTTAAAAGGAAATATGCATATCAACATTTATCAAGTCTAAAGTTGAACTTTAGACAACATGTATATGGCAGTTGATTGTGCATAAACAAACTGTAAATATATATGTTTTATTCAGTGTGCCATGTCCTATTTGATGCACATTTCTGCGTCGTCATATATGTGTTTGTTTTCTGATTCTGTGCTTCTTAACTCCATGCTACAAAAAGTATATAAGGAATTTACTTCACGCGAATAATGATATATGACTGGCAAAAGCTGCAGCATGTACTGCTTCATCATTGGAAAACGGTCTTCACCGGTAGACACCCGTTTGCGTGATTACAAATTATAACTTGCGGGAGTGACTAAACCAATGATTCCCAGAAAACTTAGACAAAACCCTTAGAATTAGGGTAGCTACATCCCTTAAAAATTTCCCAGCATGAGTTCTTTGCGATTTGATCCAAACAAGAAAACAAAACTCACGCCTCTCTACTCTTCACATTCTTCAGTTCAGCGTCAAGTCTAGGCTTTATGTTACACTAGGGAAGTATTGGAACCTTCCGGGACAGCCAACAAAAGTAGTAGATTGATCTAGATGAGAAGGCCTTCTCTTCTGAATCACATCCTAATTGGTTCTCTCAGACCACAAAGTGTCTCTGAAACATAATTTGCTAATAGAAGATAAATGTTCTTGGAGAAATCAACCACCTAGTAAGTTTAAGACTACAAAAGGACAATCTGTGAATCCGTACAACAAATAAGCTCACTAACAAATCTACAGGCAGGCGTGGCTCATACGAACATAAGTGATAAGACGGTTTCATAAACAACATTTTTACTGAATCGATATTACCCAACAGTCAATGGGGTCAAAACTCTAAAAGGGAAAACGAGTATTATCATAATCTCAAACTCAATATCCCTGTTTAATTTTAATAATCTGCCGTCAGATAATAATCTGTTACGTGAAATATTTTCTTAATTTAAACCGACAGAGACAAAAGAGATCATTGAAGGTAAAAAAAAAAAAACCCAGATCTGATTCATATAAACTGAAATACGGTGCAGGAAATGAACAAATATAAATATTAAAGTAAAACGGAAAAAAGTTAAAGAAAAACCATCTCCATCCTTGTCGAAGAGGCTGAACGCCTCCTTGAACTCAGAGATCTGGTCATCAGTCAGTTGATCCGCCATTTCTCCTTCTCTCTTCTTTATTCCGGATTTTCAAGCGAGAGAAAACGAGAGGAATAAGAAAAAGTATCAATAAGCTCAACGAGAGAGAGAGAGTTCTCTCTAACACTAAATTTTTACTGGGAAAAAGAGGAAGGGAAGGTCCGGTGCTGTTTCGGACAAGAATGGAAGGGCCATTTATTTATACGAGGATGATAGGACTTTCCCCCTATTAAGTACAAAATAAAAATTTTGAAGAATGAAATCAACGGATAGAGAGACAACCTCGCGGTTTGCATTGTATCCGGACGCGATCGGTTAAATCACTACTCTGCTTCCGCCTTTCCCGCTTTACCCTTCTATTGTCGCCCCTGAAATTCCATTTTCTCCGTAATTCTTTTCTGCTCATCTTCCTAATCCACTTCCATCGGTCATGTGCTGGGATAACAAGCATGGTGGTTTGCAAGCTCTGAATTTTGTTATACCTCTCAACATTTTCCTTGGAAAGATAAAAATTTAACATCCATTTAATAAATTTAACATTTATAAAATATATGTCAATAAATAATATAATTTGATATATTAATATCATAACTTTTTTATTTAATTTTTTATTTGTGTGAAAAATAGGATTTAGTAGATTTTTGTTTATATTTAAACTAATTTTTTGATACAATTTTAGATTTTATTTATACATTCGTTTAAGATATACTTTTTAATCTTTTTTAATATATATATATATATGTGTATAATTTGCTATTAACTTGTATTCAAATTAAAAAAAAAACTAAAAACATATTCTACAATTTGTCCGTAAAAGTCGTAAGATGGAAAACAAACAAAATCTAAAATAATTTCTTTGCTTTTTCTTTACGCACTGCGATTTATAATTAAAAAGCATCATGGATCCTTGACAAACTGAAGGGACACGGAGGTAATATCACAAGACTGAACTCACAATTTAATTCAAGTGGACCGATTAAAAATACTGGTTTCATTTCCCTTATTCTGAAACGTAGAAAAAGATATTTTGCTAACCAAGTGAGCAATTCGGTTTTGAGTTGTTCATTGTCTCTCTCCCATCACCACACGAGGCTTACGCGGTTCTCACACGGTATGTCTTTGGTTGACCATGACGATGAGCTGCGGCCACGTAAGAGGACTCCCTCGCATCTTAGCCCGGCCTTTCGGGCTAAATAAGCCCTTTCTTAATTTTTTTTAAAATTTATTTTGAGTTATTACGTATTTAAAATATTTATTTATAGATAAGTGTATTATTTTATCTTATT
Organism: Voacanga thouarsii; assembly: GCA_026120185.1. NCBI lineage: Eukaryota > Viridiplantae > Streptophyta > Magnoliopsida > Gentianales > Apocynaceae > Voacanga > Voacanga thouarsii. The sequence goes on from JANUWF010001938.1 coordinate 1,339,320, forward strand.
TATATAAAATATAAAATTTACGGAATAATATAATTTGTATTTCACAACATTAATTATAAAATTAATGGTGAAATATGCAAATTTATTATTTCATCATTATTTTCTAACTTAAATATCTAACTCTTGCACTATTTATTTTAAAATAACTGTTATTTTTTGTATTTCAAATTATCGTTATTTTATAAAATTTAAAATATATTTATTATTTTTTTAAAATTATACTATTATTATTTATTATTTTATTAAATTATAAAGAAAAATAGTAAAAAATGCCTATTTATATTATTTATTTTTTGTACTTTTTATATATTCAACAAAATTTATGTATTTTAAAATATCCTTCCATCACTCTAAATAAAAATTTCCCGTGATAGTAATTTATTTAGTTACCACACGTGCCAATTCTCACCGAAAATTTTTATTTAGAATGATGAAATAATATTTTAAAATACATAAAATTTATTGAGGTTATAAAAAAGATAAATGATATAAATTATAAAATACAAATAATTTAATGACGTTTTTCATAATTTTTCCTAAATTATAACATTAATTGATTTTCAAATTCTATATTTTGTCCTGAAGATAATTCAATCTTTTTTATAAAAACTTCATAAATGTTAAAGTTTTCTTAATTTTTTATTGTTTATAACAGTGATAATTAATTTAAATGAAGTGAGTAACTTAGTTTCAACAAAGTATACATCTTGCACATATTCGAGGAAATTTCATAAGGAGAATACAAAAAGAAAAGAAAGTACACTTTATTTCAAACTCGTATCTTCCCCAATTAATTTGGTCGGCTTTAAAGAGGCACCCAATTGTCAAAAATTAAAGGATTAAGTACTCAATTGAGAATATTTTCAAACTTCGGTGATTTATTTGAAATTACAAACACTATTTCTTTACTTTTAAAAGTATAAATATATAAAATAAAAAATTTTGGAGTCACACTATAATTTCCATTTCTTCCATAAAACGTTTGTTTAATACTGGCCACATTAAATAGGGGTGTTCATTATTTAGCTTAAATCGAAAAATCGAATATAATCGGTTCCAATTTTAGTTTTCGATTCGATTTTAATAAAATTCGGATCGGTTCAGTTTTTGTTGTTGAGTTTATATAAAAATTCAATTCGATTTTCGATTTTCGATTTTCTATAATAAAAAATAAAAAACTAAATTATATTTTTAAAATTTACAATATATAATCAATTAATTAATTATTTTTATAAATTATGATTTTTTTAAAAATTTTCTTTCGATTTCGATTATTTCGTTTCGATTCGGTTTGATTTTGTTCAAAATAAAGCCATTAGTAATTGAATTTAAGATTTTCATCTTTGTAATTTACGTCCGCGATCATAACTTTCTATTAAAATACTTGGACTTTAATTTATATTATATTTTATATTAGATTTGAATTGTAATTTATGTTTAACTTTATTTGTTTGGGTTTAAATTTATATTATGTTAATGGGTCTACTAAATGAGACATTCAAATTCGGTTTAGAACTTATCGAATCGGAAACTAAACGAACACCCCTAATGTTGAGCAATTTCCATGCCCTATTTGACTCACGTACAACAGTAAAATAATTCCAAATTATTATCTTCTTGTTGAATTTCAATAATGCAAAAATAATTTAGGCGCAATAAAAATTAAAACGAAATCTAAATAAAGGAATTACTCGTATGTAATTAAATGAGTTAAGAGATGAAAAAAAAAAATTGTTTTCTCGAAAACATGTGTAGACAAGGAAATTTGAGGAAAATATATTTTATTTTATTTAATTAAAATTAAATAAAAATTAAATATTTTAGACTTGATTAATTAAAATAAATACAATTGGATCATTATTAAAAGTTCATTAAATCCGTACTTGTGCCATTATTAAAAATTCATTTTAAAGTAAATACATTATATTATGAGTTAAGTGGAATTGGATTGAGCTATTGTTCAGAGCCATTAAACCCAAATGGTGTGGTTAAATAAAATTGGGCTATAGTCCAGATCACCTCAAACCCAAATTCAAGTCACACCCATATCTTCAATAAACAAGAGGCGTCCTTAAATTTCAACAGCATTCAAGCTTAGGTTTCAATAGCATTCAACTTTAAGCTTCAAAGTTTAAGATCAAGTTTGATTTCAAACTTCAACAAATTTAAGGTTCAAAATCTTTATCAAATCAAGTATTCGTCATCAAATTCCATTCTATTCGAGATCAAACTATTCAACACTCGAATCAATATTTTTCAGAGAGAGAAGAATTGAAATTAACGTTTTTCAGAAAGAGAAGAATCGAACAACTTTTCTTGGAATTTAAGATTTTTTGAAGATTTGTAACTACTTTTTATATTTACTAAATACTATGTATTTTTTGATATTTTTCTTATCTTAATTTACAAACTTCAAATTTGTCGTCTTCAATGTGACATTTAAATTTTTTTTTACGCGCACGAAACCTTTCTATTTGATTGTTTAAGTACAAACTATCAAATTTCAAATTTAAAAAATTTTCTAATATTACACAAGAATGTATTCAATAATTACCAAAAATTTATTGGTGGTAAGGTTTTTAGTTTGGAGACGAAACAAAAAGGTAAGCTTTTGTATGTTTTTGAAGGGCGGCGGTTTTTCTTTCACAAACCAACAATACATAAAACTTTATATATATATATATATACACACACTGAAGGCTGTATATCCTTTTTCTTGTTTACAAAGTCAATCGCCACACACAAACAAAAAACACACATGAAAGCTTCCTAAATAGTTATAGGATTTGGTTTTCATAATTATAATTTGGCCTTGATAATTATAATTAGCTTATAAAATTAATTTTATTACAAATAAATCCCATAATATTATTATATAATATTTTTATATTAATCCCTCTATGGTGTATAATCTCTTAGGTTTTCTAGTTAATTGGCAACTAGTATGAATTAATTATTATCACTATATAATTAATAATTATAATTAACTTATTAATTCTAATTAAATTAAATTTATTAATTCTTTAATTAATAAATTCGTATTTAACATATTGTGAGAGGCATCTAACAATGCATCATGACCATTCAAAAGTGAAAGTCAAGCGGCTTAATGTGAACATTTCAATAACAAAATATTAGTGTAATAAATTTCTTTAATTATTTTATATCACATTCGGTTTAGAGTATGAAATTATGTAAACTCCCACTAAAATATAATTAATTTTAATATGAATTTATTAGTACTTGATTTAAGAATCTATTACTTAATAAGTGTATTATTTGGAACTATTTCCAACACATAGTCACATTCGCCAAGGATTTTTTGAGTAATAATTCTATACAAGTAACCGTGAGATATACGTTCCTACTATTAGGAGTGATAGAATTTTTTATTAACCCTTTCAATTATTTTAATTTACTTTTCGTTGTACTTAATATCCACCTTATAGGCAATCCCTGACGAGACTCCAAAGATTAGAATTAAAGTATAACGCTCAATAAATAAAGTACCTTTGTGATCTCAAGTTGAAGAATACTTGTATATTTGCTAATTGCTATAATGATATTATATCATTGACACTAAATAGTTATTCATATGATTATCCCATAGTTAGGTCATTCAACAAAATTATTTATATAACAAACATCCACGTGTTAACTTTGAGTATCATAATACTTACGGCTGTGAGAACCACCACATGATCTAATTAAGAAATATAATACGTGTTAATTTTTGCGTATTAATGATGTCATATCTTATTAATATTATGACTAGAGATAATTTAAACACAAGTATTACATAGTGTAGTGAGAATCGATCTCACATTATTATCTTTATTATAATTTTCTTAATACTATACGATGTGTTTGAGACTTTATTTAATAGTTTTATACACTTATATGTGAAATGATTAATTAAACTGAAAGATAAAACATACCTTTTATTAATAAACGTATAAAATATATTGTACAAATGATTGGTTATAGAGTACAACTCTAACACTGCTTCTACTAGTTTCATTAACCTATATCCCAATTTCAAGTTTAATAATTTAAGTTGGGATATAAATTCGGCAATTACTAAGAAGAAAATGCGGAAAGAAAGTATAAAATACTTTTTGAAAAAATCTACACAATTTATCAAGTTTTAAAAAATTTATTACTCTTTTAAAAATTAAATATCGATTATTGAAATAGTTTTTTTTAACAAGAAAGTTACTCCATAATTTATTATTGGGAAAACATTGCACCATATGCAGTGCAAAACAAAGACGATCAAAATTATCAGAACTTTCCAGCCTCAATTTGGCGGGAAAGTGCCCGCAAAATTCCTTATGCACATTTTCGACCCATATAAAGTACCGTAGCTTCACATTTAAAACCAGTCGTAATTCAAGCTCTCATTCTCTCGCTTCCAAGACTCCGGAACATCTCCGAGGTCGTACATAATTCCCAAATCCTCTGCAAATCGGTTTGAAGTTATCAGTTCCTTTTGCTTTTCTTAGAAAAGTTGGGGCTGATATTTGTACTTATCCTATTATGCTGCTTCTAAAAAAAAAAAAAATCAAAGATTTAACTCTGCAATGTTTTTCTCTGAAAGGTTGTGAAAGTGACAGACACATTCGAAGATGAAGCCGCAGCCTTTACTGTGTTGGGAAATATACCCTCTTAGACTAGGTTTCTGATGTAAATATCGAATGTTCTAATAAAAGAATTTATTTTCAGAAATCGTTTGTGAATTTACTTTTTATTTGTGCACAGTTTTGTTTGGAAAAGACCCATTATATTTAAATAAGTAATCCATGTGAATGGTGGTTTTTCACAGTAAGGTATGGATCATGGGTTGTTAAACACATAAACATTTGTTCTTAACTGATTGATGAGAATGGAAATTTCATCATGTTTAGGTTATTATGTTATGAATTCCAAATGGAGAATGGCTTACCTTTAGTCAGTGAGTAGTCCACTCACTTCATGACATAGACGTATTTTGAATACGTAGAATATGACTTATAATAGTGGTTTCTTAAAGTATTATTTGGGAGAAACCTAGACTACTACTGTTACAGCGTGGACTAGTACTCTACGACTTGAGTATAAGTTGGTAGTTTGACGAAACTGGAAGCATGTGCTTTGATATGCTTTAGTTGAGGTTTTATTATAGAACCAATATACTTGTATATTGGGTATATGTAATTAGTTAGTTAAGATAGACTTGTACAAAATAGTTTCTACACAATATCGCCCCTTGTTGTTGTCTGAATGATCTAAAATGTCCAGGACCCTGGAAAATATGATTTGGATGTTTACTTTAGGGTAACTCCCTTGGAAAGCAGAAACACTCCAGCAAGTCGTGGATCATTAGATTAGAAGCCTAAGGATGGTAGATGTCATTTAGAGGGGTGTTAGTACACTTTTTCCTCTCTAAATGCACGGCGATGTGTAGAGGGGTATTTTAGTCATTTCATCTATAGGTCGGAGACTTTGCTAACGCAACATTATCCTTGGGGTCAATATTTCCTTATGGTGATATTAGGAAATATTTAAAATGTAAAATATAGTTATTTATATAATATGGGTATTTTGGTCATTTTAGTAGTCAAGACGATGTGTCTTTTTGGTCCTCGGAATAGCCCGTAAGTCCTAATTAATTTTGGGTTGAGGAATTGGTCTCAGTTAAAGAGAATTTTATTTTATTTAGGAAGTCTAATTTATTATTGGATTGGAATAAAAATAAATAAAAAGAAGTTGAGAGAAATTTATTATCTGATTTAATAGGTTAATTAATTATTCAGGGCTAAGGTCCAGTTTGAATAATTAAAAAATTAGCTTGGGCTTAAACTAGATGAAAAAAGGTTTATTTAATTATTTATTGGGTTATTTTTATAAGTCCAGGAAATAAATAAATAATGTTTAATTATTTTTAATTCATTTAGACTCATTAATTATTTATTAGGTTATTTTTATAAGCCCAACAAAATAAATAATTAATGTTTATTATTTTGGACTCTTTGGGTCCAAGAAAAATAATAAATATTATTTTGGCCCATGGACCATATGATTTTTCCAGATACGGTTCAGAAGAGTTTAAGGTTAAGCCAAACTCACTCCGTTGATCACATCTGAGTGTTTGAAATATCTAATTGCGGGGATATTGTGATAAGATATCAGATATTTTGAGATCTGGAAAGCTTGAGGCACCGGAATATTCCGATATCCGGAAAGCTTGGCGTTCATGCAAACAAGGAGGATAGTGAGTTTTTAACCGGAAGCTTCATCAAGTGGAAGAGAAGGAGTTATTCCTGCGGTCCAATTGATTTCTTCACAACCAAAGAGGCTTAAGGCACACAGAGGTATAGATTAAACGCTTTCATACTGTTGTTCTTCGTGGTTTTTTTTCCCTCTGTTTTTTTCGTTTCCCGCAAGCATGCACCCTCTGTTTTCTTAAACCAATATACTGATTGTTCATTTTTGGTTCCTTGCTAAAGTTTCAATCTTTAATTAGCCGTGTAAAGATTATTCAAAACTCGGGTTCATTTCTTTTGGTGTTCAAGTGAGTAAAATTAATTACTAAATCAGCTATCTGGTCATGTGTTATAGAAAATGTGTAACTGCCGTTGTGGTTTAGGGTGAATTTTGAGAAAATTCTAGCATGGACCAATGGACCATGGACCAATTGATGAGTTGTACTGCTTGCAACATAAGTTATACAGTACAACTCATCATTGCATTTGATCTACGGGGTCCACAGTCCATGTAAGAATTCATCTGAATTTTTTTGCGGCATACTGCCTGCTCAAGTTGTGGGTCCAGAGTTATGTTCGGGAAACAGAAAAATGTTTCTTTATGGGGCACAGGGTACCACTTTTATGCAATTTAGCTGCGACTCTCCAACTTAGCATATGCGTACAATTGCTTAAAACTCAATAAGTCCTTTCATTTTCACTGATTTTTTTTTTTTTATATCTTCGTTCTATGTTTTTCTAAGAAACATCCATGAGCGAATAGGATCTGTTAGATTAGAGAATTCTATGTTTTTTCGTACCATACACCTTTCCTTTTTTCTAATTTCTCAACCCGTTCAGCGACTTAAGTGAATTCATCCATTACTTTACAATGTAGTTTTGCATAATTGTATGTATGTTAAAAGTTCCTTGTCTGTCTAGTCCATTCCATTGTCTTCTTGGCCCCATGGGTTGTCTGTCTGATTCTTTATCTTTTGGCTGAGTTGATTTTAAAGGAAGCAGATTTGGTCGGGTCCTCGAGGGTGATGAGAGGAAAGAATGCACTTACACCAATGGTTATCTGAAGAGGCAAGCAATTTTCTCCTGCTTCACATGCATAGCAGACGGGACTGCTGGGATTTGCATAGCCTGTAGTTTGTCTTGCCATGACGGTCACAAGGTATTGCTTAACTGATGACTGACTCTTTCTTCCTCCCAATTTTTTTTTTCTTTTCTTGTGGAGTTGGCATTACTAAAAAAACAAAAAGGGAATTTAGTGGAAGCCGCAGGACTTGTGAGAAAGGAGAGCAGGTGGACCTGGAGGAAGTTTAAATAAGGCATTTTAAAAAAGCGCGAAGGGTATATTTTTTACTATTACGATAAATGATCGAAAGAAGTTGTGGAGTTGTGAATCCAGGTGGTAGAGTTATGGTTCGAACCCTAAAATAGCATTCACGCGAGTTAAAAGAGTGAAAATGATGACAAGGGAATTATTGGTGAGGTGATCTTAAATAAATCAAAGTGGAACGAAGAGAAAGGGGTACATGTGATTGACCCAAGCCGTAGCGTCAACGTGGGTGTGTATATATATGCATATTGAGTTTACTTGAGCTGATAGAACTATACTTGTAATGGCAAGCAAATGATGCTCAGGCCAACACCTTATGGTTTCTTGTATTATTGCATGATGCTCCTTGCATCTTTCGTTATTCTCTCCGACAACGACAATGATTAATCTTGATTTGTTAATTGTTATCTATTACTTGAATGATAATTAATTTCTTACTATTTGAATAAGATTGCGGAACTTTGGATGAAGAGAAAGTTTAGGTGTTACGGTGGAAATTCAAAATTTAAGGAGTTCAACTGCAAGCTTGCTAATAAAGATCTAGAGAATGTGAAAATTCATATAATCATAATTTCAAGGGCTTATGTTGCACTTGCAATCTCAGTTTAATGATTTATCAATTGCGCTCGTCTTATCACTTTCCTTTTTCTTGCAGAGATTTGCACCCACCAAGTATCTTTTCATGAATGGAGACTATTATGACTCTTGTATTAGAGGAAAGTGATGATATTTCTTTTGAAATACTCACCCCGCTTTTGGCTACTATGAGAAAAAGAGAACAAGGTCATATTAGATTTGAAAAATAGTACCTATGTTACTTTGATTTCTTGTTTATTTTTAAAAAAATTATTCTTTTCTCCAAAAATCTAACTTATTGTTGCAAAATTGACTAAAAAATTATTTGAGAATTGTGCAGTTTAACTTAAACCAAGATCTTCAGACGTGGCTTTGTTTGTGTAGTGTTGTTGTTACCTCTATATTGGAAGAGGGTCCCTGTGCCATCAATACCCTAATAGTGCAATATGTGAGTTTGCTTCAAAATTTGCACAGAAAATTAGCGATGTTAGTATTGTTTGTTTCTTTATTGTTGGTTTGGTGCAGAAGAAATGAGAAGGAAATTGGCTTTGATCTATATCAAAGTTTGATTTTTTACAAGAAATCGAGAATAGAGTGAGTGCAGATTAATATAATTTAGTTATCTTGTTGAAAGATTACTTTCATTTGACATGAGATTTTGCAATAATCTTTTGTTGTGCACTTTTTGTTTTGCCTTTTTTATTTTACAAGAGCAAGCTAATAAGTGCAAACATGTTTGAACAGCTGAACATAATCAGTTAAAGCTTCTCTTTGTTTGGATAAAACACTTGCACTTGTTCAATGTAATCTCTAAACAATTGAACTTCGACAAGTGCAATGCATGCTTCTATTTGATTAGCGTTATAATTAAAGGAGTGAAAGCGTTTAGGGTTTAGGGTTTAGGGTTTAGGGTTTAGGGTTTTAGGGTTTAGGGTTTAGGGTTTAGGGTTTAGGGTTTAGGGTTTAGGGTTTAGGGTTTAGGGTTTAGGGTTTAGGGTTTAGGGTTTAGGGTTTAGGGTTTAGGGTTTAGGGTTTAGGGTTTAGGGTTTAGGGTTTAGGGTTTAGGGTTTAGGGTTTAGGGTTTAGGGTTTAGGGTTTAGGGTTTAGGGTTTAGGGTTTAGGGTTTAGGGTTTAGGGTTTAGGGTTTAGGGTTTAGGGTTTAGGGTTTAGGGTTTAGGGTTTAGGGTTTAGGGTTTAGGGTTTAGGGTTTAGGGTTTAGGGTTTAGGGTTTAGGGTTTAGGGTTTAGGGTTTAGGGTTTAGGGTTTAGGGTTTAGGGTTTAGGGTTTAGGGTTTAGGGTTTAGGGTTTAGGGTTTAGGGTTTAGGGTTTAGGGTTTAGGGTTTAGGGTTTAGGGTTTAGGGTTTAGGGTTTAGGGTTTAGGGTTTAGGGTTTAGGGTTTAGGGTTTAGGGTTTAGGGTTTAGGGTTTAGGGTTTAGGGTTTAGGGTTTAGGGTTTAGGGTTTAGGGTTTAGGGTTTAGGGTTTAGGGTTTAGGGTTTAGGGTTTAGGGTTTAGGGTTTAGGGTTTAGGGTTTAGGGTTTAGGGTTTAGGGTTTAGGGTTTAGGGTTTAGGGTTTAGGGTTTAGGGTTTAGGGTTTAGGGTTTAGGGTTTAGGGTTTAGGGTTTAGGGTTTAGGGTTTAGGGTTTAGGGTTTAGGGTTTAGGGTTTAGGGTTTAGGGTTTAGGGTTTAGGGTTTAGGGTTTAGGGTTTAGGGTTTAGGGTTTAGGGTTTAGGGTTTAGGGTTTAGGGTTTAGGGTTTAGGGTTTAGGGTTTAGGGTTTAGGGTTTAGGGTTTAGGGTTTAGGGTTTAGGGTTTAGGGTTTAGGGTTTAGGGTTTAGGGTTTAGGGTTTAGGGTTTAGGGTTTAGGGTTTAGGGTTTAGGGTTTAGGGTTTAGGGTTTAGGGTTTAGGGTTTAGGGTTTAGGGTTTAGGGTTTAGGGTTTAGGGTTTAGGGTTTAGGGTTTAGGGTTTAGGGTTTAGGGTTTAGGGTTTAGGGTTTAGGGTTTAGGGTTTAGGGTTTAGGGTTTAGGGTTTAGGGTTTAGGGTTTAGGGTTTAGGGTTTAGGGTTTAGGGTTTAGGGTTTAGGGTTTAGGGTTTAGGGTTTAGGGTTTAGGGTTTAGGGTTTAGGGTTTAGGGTTTAGGGTTTAGGGTTTAGGGTTTAGGGTTTAGGGTTTAGGGTTTAGGGTTTAGGGTTTAGGGTTTAGGGTTTAGGGTTTAGGGTTTAGGGTTTAGGGTTTAGGGTTTAGGGTTTAGGGTTTAGGGTTTAGGGTTTAGGGTTTAGGGTTTAGGGTTTAGGGTTTAGGGTTTAGGGTTTAGGGTTTAGGGTTTAGGGTTTAGGGTTTAGGGTTTAGGGTTTAGGGTTTAGGGTTTAGGGTTTAGGGTTTAGGGTTTAGGGTTTAGGGTTTAGGGTTTAGGGTTTAGGGTTTAGGGTTTAGGGTTTAGGGTTTAGGGTTTAGGGTTTAGGGTTTAGGGTTTAGGGTTTAGGGTTTAGGGTTTAGGGTTTAGGGTTTAGGGTTTAGGGTTTAGGGTTTAGGGTTTAGGGTTTAGGGTTTAGGGTTTAGGGTTTAGGGTTTAGGGTTTAGGGTTTAGGGTTTAGGGTTTAGGGTTTAGGGTTTAGGGTTTAGGGTTTAGGGTTTAGGGTTTAGGGTTTAGGGTTTAGGGTTTAGGGTTTAGGGTTTAGGGTTTAGGGTTTAGGGTTTAGGGTTTAGGGTTTAGGGTTTAGGGTTTAGGGTTTAGGGTTTAGGGTTTAGGGTTTAGGGTTTAGGGTTTAGGGTTTAGGGTTTAGGGTTTAGGGTTTAGGGTTTAGGGTTTAGGGTTTAGGGTTTAGGGTTTAGGGTTTAGGGTTTAGGGTTTAGGGTTTAGGGTTTAGGGTTTAGGGTTTAGGGTTTAGGGTTTAGGGTTTAGGGTTTAGGGTTTAGGGTTTAGGGTTTAGGGTTTAGGGTTTAGGGTTTAGGGTTTAGGGTTTAGGGTTTAGGGTTTAGGGTTTAGGGTTTAGGGTTTAGGGTTTAGGGTTTAGGGTTTAGGGTTTAGGGTTTAGGGTTTAGGGTTTAGGGTTTAGGGTTTAGGGTTTAGGGTTTAGGGTTTAGGGTTTAGGGTTTAGGGTTTAGGGTTTAGGGTTTAGGGTTTAGGGTTTAGGGTTTAGGGTTTAGGGTTTAGGGTTTAGGGTTTAGGGTTTAGGGTTTAGGGTTTAGGGTTTAGGGTTTAGGGTTTAGGGTTTAGGGTTTAGGGTTTAGGGTTTAGGGTTTAGGGTTTAGGGTTTAGGGTTTAGGGTTTAGGGTTTAGGGTTTAGGGTTTAGGGTTTAGGGTTTAGGGTTTAGGGTTTAGGGTTTAGGGTTTAGGGTTTAGGGTTTAGGGTTTAGGGTTTAGGGTTTAGGGTTTAGGGTTTAGGGTTTAGGGTTTAGGGTTTAGGGTTTAGGGTTTAGGGTTTAGGGTTTAGGGTTTAGGGTTTAGGGTTTAGGGTTTAGGGTTTAGGGTTTAGGGTTTAGGGTTTAGGGTTTAGGGTTTAGGGTTTAGGGTTTAGGGTTTAGGGTTTAGGGTTTAGGGTTTAGGGTTTAGGGTTTAGGGTTTAGGGTTTAGGGTTTAGGGTTTAGGGTTTAGGGTTTAGGGTTTAGGGTTTAGGGTTTAGGGTTTAGGGTTTAGGGTTTAGGGTTTAGGGTTTAGGGTTTAGGGTTTAGGGTTTAGGGTTTAGGGTTTAGGGTTTAGGGTTTAGGGTTTAGGGTTTAGGGTTTAGGGTTTAGGGTTTAGGGTTTAGGGTTTAGGGTTTAGGGTTTAGGGTTTAGGGTTTAGGGTTTAGGGTTTAGGGTTTAGGGTTTAGGGTTTAGGGTTTAGGGTTTAGGGTTTAGGGTTTAGGGTTTAGGGTTTAGGGTTTAGGGTTTAGGGTTTAGGGTTTAGGGTTTAGGGTTTAGGGTTTAGGGTTTAGGGTTTAGGGTTTAGGGTTTAGGGTTTAGGGTTTAGGGTTTAGGGTTTAGGGTTTAGGGTTTAGGGTTTAGGGTTTAGGGTTTAGGGTTTAGGGTTTAGGGTTTAGGGTTTAGGGTTTAGGGTTTAGGGTTTAGGGTTTAGGGTTTAGGGTTTAGGGTTTAGGGTTTAGGGTTTAGGGTTTAGGGTTTAGGGTTTAGGGTTTAGGGTTTAGGGTTTAGGGTTTAGGGTTTAGGGTTTAGGGTTTAGGGTTTAGGGTTTAGGGTTTAGGGTTTAGGGTTTAGGGTTTAGGGTTTAGGGTTTAGGGTTTAGGGTTTAGGGTTTAGGGTTTAGGGTTTAGGGTTTAGGGTTTAGGGTTTAGGGTTTAGGGTTTAGGGTTTAGGGTTTAGGGTTTAGGGTTTAGGGTTTAGGGTTTAGGGTTTAGGGTTTAGGGTTTAGGGTTTAGGGTTTAGGGTTTAGGGTTTAGGGTTTAGGGTTTAGGGTTTAGGGTTTAGGGTTTAGGGTTTAGGGTTTAGGGTTTAGGGTTTAGGGTTTAGGGTTTAGGGTTTAGGGTTTAGGGTTTAGGGTTTAGGGTTTAGGGTTTAGGGTTTAGGGTTTAGGGTTTAGGGTTTAGGGTTTAGGGTTTAGGGTTTAGGGTTTAGGGTTTAGGGTTTAGGGTTTAGGGTTTAGGGTTTAGGGTTTAGGGTTTAGGGTTTAGGGTTTAGGGTTTAGGGTTTAGGGTTTAGGGTTTAGGGTTTAGGGTTTAGGGTTTAGGGTTTAGGGTTTAGGGTTTAGGGTTTAGGGTTTAGGGTTTAGGGTTTAGGGTTTAGGGTTTAGGGTTTAGGGTTTAGGGTTTAGGGTTTAGGGTTTAGGGTTTAGGGTTTAGGGTTTAGGGTTTAGGGTTTAGGGTTTAGGGTTTAGGGTTTAGGGTTTAGGGTTTAGGGTTTAGGGTTTAGGGTTTAGGGTTTAGGGTTTAGGGTTTAGGGTTTAGGGTTTAGGGTTTAGGGTTTAGGGTTTAGGGTTTAGGGTTTAGGGTTTAGGGTTTAGGGTTTAGGGTTTAGGGTTTAGGGTTTAGGGTTTAGGGTTTAGGGTTTAGGGTTTAGGGTTTAGGGTTTAGGGTTTAGGGTTTAGGGTTTAGGGTTTAGGGTTTAGGGTTTAGGGTTTAGGGTTTAGGGTTTAGGGTTTAGGGTTTAGGGTTTAGGGTTTAGGGTTTAGGGTTTAGGGTTTAGGGTTTAGGGTTTAGGGTTTAGGGTTTAGGGTTTAGGGTTTAGGGTTTAGGGTTTAGGGTTTAGGGTTTAGGGTTTAGGGTTTAGGGTTTAGGGTTTAGGGTTTAGGGTTTAGGGTTTAGGGTTTAGGGTTTAGGGTTTAGGGTTTAGGGTTTAGGGTTTAGGGTTTAGGGTTTAGGGTTTAGGGTTTAGGGTTTAGGGTTTAGGGTTTAGGGTTTAGGGTTTAGGGTTTAGGGTTTAGGGTTTAGGGTTTAGGGTTTAGGGTTTAGGGTTTAGGGTTTAGGGTTTAGGGTTTAGGGTTTAGGGTTTAGGGTTTAGGGTTTAGGGTTTAGGGTTTAGGGTTTAGGGTTTAGGGTTTAGGGTTTAGGGTTTAGGGTTTAGGGTTTAGGGTTTAGGGTTTAGGGTTTAGGGTTTAGGGTTTAGGGTTTAGGGTTTAGGGTTTAGGGTTTAGGGTTTAGGGTTTAGGGTTTAGGGTTTAGGGTTTAGGGTTTAGGGTTTAGGGTTTAGGGTTTAGGGTTTAGGGTTTAGGGTTTAGGGTTTAGGGTTTAGGGTTTAGGGTTTAGGGTTTAGGGTTTAGGGTTTAGGGTTTAGGGTTTAGGGTTTAGGGTTTAGGGTTTAGGGTTTAGGGTTTAGGGTTTAGGGTTTAGGGTTTAGGGTTTAGGGTTTAGGGTTTAGGGTTTAGGGTTTAGGGTTTAGGGTTTAGGGTTTAGGGTTTAGGGTTTAGGGTTTAGGGTTTAGGGTTTAGGGTTTAGGGTTTAGGGTTTAGGGTTTAGGGTTTAGGGTTTAGGGTTTAGGGTTTAGGGTTTAGGGTTTAGGGTTTAGGGTTTAGGGTTTAGGGTTTAGGGTTTAGGGTTTAGGGTTTAGGGTTTAGGGTTTAGGGTTTAGGGTTTAGGGTTTAGGGTTTAGGGTTTAGGGTTTAGGGTTTAGGGTTTAGGGTTTAGGGTTTAGGGTTTTAGGGTTTAGGGTTTAGGGTTTAGGGTTTAGGGTTTAGGGTTTAGGGTTTAGGGTTTAGGGTTTAGGGTTTAGGGTTTAGGGTTTAGGGTTTAGGGTTTAGGGTTTAGGGTTTAGGGTTTAGGGTTTAGGGTTTAGGGTTTAGGGTTTAGGGTTTAGGGTTTAGGGTTTAGGGTTTAGGGTTTAGGGTTTAGGGTTTAGGGTTTAGGGTTTAGGGTTTAGGGTTTAGGGTTTAGGGTTTAGGGTTTAGGGTTTAGGGTTTAGGGTTTAGGGTTTAGGGTTTAGGGTTTAGGGTTTAGGGTTTAGGGTTTAGGGTTTAGGGTTTAGGGTTTAGGGTTTAGGGTTTAGGGTTTAGGGTTTAGGGTTTAGGGTTTAGGGTTTAGGGTTTAGGGTTTAGGGTTTAGGGTTTAGGGTTTAGGGTTTAGGGTTTAGGGTTTAGGGTTTAGGGTTTAGGGTTTAGGGTTTAGGGTTTAGGGTTTAGGGTTTAGGGTTTAGGGTTTAGGGTTTAGGGTTTAGGGTTTAGGGTTTAGGGTTTAGGGTTTAGGGTTTAGGGTTTAGGGTTTAGGGTTTAGGGTTTAGGGTTTAGGGTTTAGGGTTTAGGGTTTAGGGTTTAGGGTTTAGGGTTTAGGGTTTAGGGTTTAGGGTTTAGGGTTTAGGGTTTAGGGTTTAGGGTTTAGGGTTTAGGGTTTAGGGTTTAGGGTTTAGGGTTTAGGGTTTAGGGTTTAGGGTTTAGGGTTTAGGGTTTAGGGTTTAGGGTTTAGGGTTTAGGGTTTAGGGTTTAGGGTTTAGGGTTTAGGGTTTAGGGTTTAGGGTTTAGGGTTTAGGGTTTAGGGTTTAGGGTTTAGGGTTTAGGGTTTAGGGTTTAGGGTTTAGGGTTTAGGGTTTAGGGTTTAGGGTTTAGGGTTTAGGGTTTAGGGTTTAGGGTTTAGGGTTTAGGGTTTAGGGTTTAGGGTTTAGGGTTTAGGGTTTAGGGTTTAGGGTTTAGGGTTTAGGGTTTAGGGTTTAGGGTTTAGGGTTTAGGGTTTAGGGTTTAGGGTTTAGGGTTTAGGGTTTAGGGTTTAGGGTTTAGGGTTTAGGGTTTAGGGTTTAGGGTTTAGGGTTTAGGGTTTAGGGTTTAGGGTTTAGGGTTTAGGGTTTAGGGTTTAGGGTTTAGGGTTTAGGGTTTAGGGTTTAGGGTTTAGGGTTTAGGGTTTAGGGTTTAGGGTTTAGGGTTTAGGGTTTAGGGTTTAGGGTTTAGGGTTTAGGGTTTAGGGTTTAGGGTTTAGGGTTTAGGGTTTAGGGTTTAGGGTTTAGGGTTTAGGGTTTAGGGTTTAGGGTTTAGGGTTTAGGGTTTAGGGTTTAGGGTTTAGGGTTTAGGGTTTAGGGTTTAGGGTTTAGGGTTTAGGGTTTAGGGTTTAGGGTTTAGGGTTTAGGGTTTAGGGTTTAGGGTTTAGGGTTTAGGGTTTAGGGTTTAGGGTTTAGGGTTTAGGGTTTAGGGTTTAGGGTTTAGGGTTTAGGGTTTAGGGTTTAGGGTTTAGGGTTTAGGGTTTAGGGTTTAGGGTTTAGGGTTTAGGGTTTAGGGTTTAGGGTTTAGGGTTTAGGGTTTAGGGTTTAGGGTTTAGGGTTTAGGGTTTAGGGTTTAGGGTTTAGGGTTTAGGGTTTAGGGTTTAGGGTTTAGGGTTTAGGGTTTAGGGTTTAGGGTTTAGGGTTTAGGGTTTAGGGTTTAGGGTTTAGGGTTTAGGGTTTAGGGTTTAGGGTTTAGGGTTTAGGGTTTAGGGTTTAGGGTTTAGGGTTTAGGGTTTAGGGTTTAGGGTTTAGGGTTTAGGGTTTAGGGTTTAGGGTTTAGGGTTTAGGGTTTAGGGTTTAGGGTTTAGGGTTTAGGGTTTAGGGTTTAGGGTTTAGGGTTTAGGGTTTAGGGTTTAGGGTTTAGGGTTTAGGGTTTAGGGTTTAGGGTTTAGGGTTTAGGGTTTAGGGTTTAGGGTTTAGGGTTTAGGGTTTAGGGTTTAGGGTTTAGGGTTTAGGGTTTAGGGTTTAGGGTTTAGGGTTTAGGGTTTAGGGTTTAGGGTTTAGGGTTTAGGGTTTAGGGTTTAGGGTTTAGGGTTTAGGGTTTAGGGTTTAGGGTTTAGGGTTTAGGGTTTA